>JAEIGI010000006.1:0-1412743 GCA_018903615.1 Drosophila neocordata | reverse complement strand
TTTATATTTATAAGAATCAGCCATAACTGGCATACTCAAAAATTATTTTAACTAAGAGACAAAGGCTTGACTAGTTTGAAGTTTCTTATGTTTCCGCTAATTTATATATATGCAAGTGAAATAGACAGTTTGTAAGAGTATTGAAAATCCTTTAGTTTTACTATACATTAATTAATTTTAGATAAAAAGAAAGTGATAAGTTATTCAGTTATATTTAAAATTTTAAGGAAATAGATTAAACAGATTTAACCAAACACTATAGGACCATTAGATAAGTCTAGGAATTACCAAGAACTCAAAATTTGCTTTAGTTTCTGTATTTTATAAGTGTTAACTAAAAATTTTAGCTTTAACAAAGTTTATATAGATAATGTCTGGGTTTACAGTATTTATAGCTCTTCTATTTACAGTTTTTTTTTTCCAAATTTATGAAATAAAGCATTAAACTAAAAAACTATAAGCATTGACTATTTGAAATTAGCTTAATACTCAAAAATTCTTAATGATAAACTATAATTTTTAAAATAGAAAGTATATTTAAAATACCCAACTAAACCGGATTTGAATTTTAGATCTCTTTGTCATTATAAGAATTAACAATAAAACAAATTTCTCAAATGATCCTTGAGCTCTGGATTAAAGCTATATTTTATTTATATATTTTATTACTTATTAGGTACTCGAAACGGTGGCAGTTCGAATAATACATTTACATATCAGTTCCATGGCGATCCACGTGCTACATTTGCCCAATTCTTTGGCAATAGTAATCCATTTTCATCATTCTTTGATATGGGCGATAATCTTTTTGATAAGAATGTCTTTGATTTGGATACGGAACCAGATTTCTTTTCATCACCATTTGGCGGTATTGGTTCTAGGCATGGCCTAGGCAGTGCCTTCAGGTTGGTTAATAACTACTTGGAATTGTCATTTTATTTCGATTGCTAATCTTTCACAGGCCCTCTTTCAGATCACACTCCTTCAATGTGCATACGCCATTTAAAAAGGAACAGAAACAGGATCCACCCGTCGAACATGATCTCTATGTCACTCTGGAGGAAATCTATCATGGCTGTGTTAAGAAAATGAAAATCTCACGACGTGTCGTCCAGCCAGATGGTAGCTCCAAGAAGGATGATAAAGTTCTACAGATATCAATTAAGCCCGGCTGGAAATCCGGCACTAAAGTTACTTTCCAAAAGGAAGGTGACCAGGCTCCAGGCAAAATACCAGCGGATATTGTGTTCATCATTAGAGATAAACCCCATGCCATGTTCAAACGCGAGGGTAGCGATTTGCGTTATACGGCGAGACTGACACTAAAACAGGTGAGTTTCATTAAGAAGGGTTTGTCCATAAATTCAATCCGATTTCACATCATTTGATGTGGATCGCATTGCTGTTCTCACAGTATGGCGCCCAATTAAAAACCACGCCAGAGCCTAAATCAAATTGTAATGAAATCAGCATTATGGTTATGGCAAATTTACCATATACGTCATTCTGGCCAGACAACGCATACCAATTTGGTCAACATGGTCAAGTTTCAATTAACAGCCAACATGAACAACTGTTGGTTGCTTCATCTCAAATTCGTATGCTCTAAGGAGGTGTTAAATTTTTCACAGCCAAAACGCGCAAAACTTCGCACAAACTTTACGCTCCTAAATTGGGGGTGGTAGTAGAAAGAGAGGGAGGTGGGTTTTTGAGGCTAAACAATTATCAACAAAAACTCCAAAAAGTTGAAAAACATTTTAGCCAGTTTGTAGTCATGTTAAAATTGTTAATTGCATTAACTAGATTAAATAGTTACTATACTCTCTGTATGTTTGCTTCTGTTCAGTTTCACTGACATTTTTAACATTTTATTGCTTGTTAGTGCGACAAATTTAGTAAATATTTTTTCGGTTCTCTCATGCCAGTTATGGCATATATTTTAAAACAAAATATGAATAGAATTTTGGTATCAAGTGTCATGTTTTTGTTGAATCTATTTAGAAATATTTGACACGGTTTTTTGATTTTCAATTGGATAGGACAACTTTTTAAGTACAATGCAATTGAAGTCAATAACGGTAATAAAAGAGTTGCCTAACATGTTTCGGTATTAGCTTAAAGAATGTCCTGATTAGGGTAAGAGGAACATGATCAAAAAAAATATATGTTTTCTTATATTATATATTGATTTGCGTTATAGTATATTTCAATATAACAGTATATCGATTTCGGGTATGTGGTTATGCAGTAACGGTTTTTCTTTAATTGTTCTATTATGCATATCGGTAAAAGGGTAAATAATGTTAGTCTTTTACACTCTTTCAAAAGGTATAATAAAATTGGTCAGATGTTTGTAATGCATACACCCTCATACAGTATATATTCTTGATCAGTATCAATAGCCGAGTTGATATAGCTATGTCCGTCTGTCTGTTCCTTCACAGTTTTTAGACCTTGAATTTTAAGCCATATGGTTGAAACGAGGTATATACGCTTTTTAGATGCGCAGGTTGATCAAGTATAAAAGTTATTTTGATCGGACGACTATAAAATATAGTAACTTGAATTTATCCCAACAAATTTATCCCAAGACGCAGGATAATACCTCCGCCTGAACCAAGAAAAGTACAAATGTTGCTTAGTTTATTCTTTTTTGTCTTGTTTTATATATCTTTTATAAGGATCAAGGGCTTATAATGTGGTCCAATGGTTAACGTTTCAAATATTTTTTTATTTGTAATTTCTATTAAAAGTTAAACTTACTTGACATTTTACGCAATTATTCAGTTGTAATTTAATATTTTTATGCTAATAAGAGAAAAATTCGGATTATTTAGTTAGCAAAGCAAATGTATTAATTAATTAATTAATTTTAACTCAATGAATCTTTAGCTCAAGTTTCCAAAAGAAATATTTTAAGGATAAAAAGATTTGGATTCTTTATTAGTTTTTAGAATTTGGGATTCTACTGCATGTTATAGTAAAGACAATCAGATAATAATAATTTATATCCCACAATAAATTTTTATCATATTATTAAAGTTATATAATTGGGTGTAAAAAGTATTTTTTTAACAAAAAATATTAATATTCTCTAAGAAAACTTTTAGATATTTAAAGTTTTTTGGAACTCGTTTAAACTGAAAATTAAATTGATTTTTTTGAGACTAAATGCTAAATTCAAATTTTTGAGATCTGGGAAGAATCTGTTTTTTATCTATATTTTTTACGCGTTTTGTGTTTTTGTATAATATAACTATTTCATTTAAAATTTTTTTTTTTTTTCAAAACCCTTTTCCGTATTGTGTAAACGTGATTTGACTAAGTTTTGCCGTATATAAATGGTTCCTTTTTTTCTTTATTCTAAATTTTCTGTTCACTCTGGATCGAACAGTTGTCACATATAGAGTAAATTTGTTCTCAGTATTCTAGAGCGATTTTAAAAAACATAAAAAATCATAAAACAATAAGTAAATAGCGACAAAACTAAAGTGCACACCTTATGAATATTTAAACATATGATTGAACAGTGTGCCGATTGGTGATTTTAAAGCGATGACAACATATATATGTCGATATATATGTACATATATATATATATATATATATATGTCTGTCATATGTGTCTGTGTCAACTGATGACGACAACCAGAATAAAGAGACAACGGCAACAACTTGTTCCAATGATGACGACAGTGGCATGATGGTATGGAGCAGCCTCACATACATATGAATATATATATATATAAACTATATAAATATATATATTTGAACTACAAATGTAAGGCTTAAATACTTGGCCTGCCTTTTATGACTACTGAAACATAAAACCTAAAATGAAAAAAAATATTTGGGAATCTAAATACTGAAAATTGAAACCAGTTTGATATGCGAAAAATATGCGTGGAATCTTTGGGATAGTCAATTAAAGCGATATACCATAGCAGATAAATTTTAATGTCAATTTCAGCAAACATAAATCCCTCTCTGTCTGACTCTCTCTCTAGCTTCATCCGTGTCTCTCTCTCTCTGACTTAAATAGTGTGCAAAAATCGAAAATCGACAACATTCAATCGCATGTCATAAAGCATTATTTTATTTTCCCTTTTTTTTATTCCTGGTCCTGGTTTGGGAGTGTCCTCCAACTCTATTGACAACATCGACTACAACGACGACGACTGTCATCAAAATGCAAACGAAGTTTTTAGCATGAGAGGATTGGGGAAATCAAAAAATGCTTTTGTATTGAGAGTTTCCATTTCTATGCAAGTCCGAATAGTGAATAAAAAAAACAAACAAAAAAGATATGATGGAATGGTGTAACGATACCTTGTAATCTGTGAGAATGTAATTCTGAAATCTAAAGATATAGGCCATTACTTTGGCTCCAAAAAAAATTCTCGAAATCCTCGAAAAATTAAAAAACAAACTGATGGCAAATTTTATTGACTTAACTTTTCAAACCGATCGATCTTTTGCTCATCAGGTTATAACTCCTTGTATTATAAATATATATAAAATCTAAATTGAAATCCAATTTCATAGGTATACTATTTTTTTATGCTATCGTTTCCAATTACTTAAAAATCATGGCTTCTTTTATTTAACCCACTTGTTTTATACACTGCATTTTGCATAGTGTATATACCCTTATACTCTATAGATTACAGGGTATAGAAAACTGAAAATGAAAATACCAAATGGACATTGACAACAATTGCGACGTCTGGCCGTCAGTTACAAAAGACAACACAAAACCCAAAACGCAGAGCCCAGTTTTTCCCCTCCACTCTCAGACCAGTTTCCAGCTATATTCTTGAATTGTTCATCAATTTTTAGTTTGATGCAGATACTTGAACTAAAATTGATTTGATTTTCATTTTCCCGATATATCGTTTCGGTCTGTAAAAGTTTTTTCCTCTGCATTTAAATCAATATTCACTAAATTATCCGAAATACTCATTGTAAATGATGATGTAATTTATGAATTGTATTAAATTTAATTGGTTACAAAATGGCTCGAGGCAATATTTTTTTTTCTGTTTATTTGTAAGCAATTATGGTATGAACATATATGGGAATGTAATTGCTTTAAAGGCAAAAAATCATTTCAAATTGATCCAAAAATGCTGAGAGCAATTTATCAAGATTTATCATATGAATATTAACGATTATTCTCTGACGATCGAAATTTGAGCATGCAAAATCCATAAAATTAAATATTTTGTTTTTTCGGTTTATATAATTTATGCACGAAATGTCATTTCCATCTTTTGATTGCTGTTATCGGTGTCTATATCATGTAGACACCTGTGTGCCGTTCATATTCATTATTAATCTGGAAACGGATTTGTCTTTATAGATCTAAAAACTGTAAATTGTAGAAAGAATTTAAAAAAATAAAGAATTTTATTTCGATTTTGATATTTCTTTTTGAAATATTTTACTTAATTCCCTTATAGGAATCTTACTTAGGCTTTCAAGTAATTTCTGTTTACATTCGCCATAGTGAAAAAACATTTTCCACTTCCCTACAGTCGCTTTTCGGTCTGGGGTCTAAAAGGAAGTCACAGGGTTCTAGTTCCAAGTTGTTTGGTGCTTGATCCATTTGTATCATGTCATTTGATTTTGTTTGATTTTGGCGACGTGTCCGAAGTCGACGCTTCCTTTGCTTGTCGGCGAGAAGGCGTTGGAAAAATTTTGACGCAACTTTTTTCATTTCCAGATCTTCGGTTAATATCTTCTGAACTGAACTCCATGACATTTGAAAGATTTCACGAAATTGTTCAACTGTTCGTTGTCGGTCTCCACCTTCGATGTAATCCATTTTTTCCATGTTTTCCTCAGTTCCAGATAATACGGAGGGGTGTTCTAAATGTGGCTGGCCTTCAATAGACTTGTGATTAAAACGTAAAAACCAATTTTGGACTTTGTTTTTAGTTAGGGCGGAATTCCCATAGGCCGCCTTTAGGAGTACTGTAGTTTCTGCTACCGATTTTCCTAATAGGAAACAAAGTTTGACTGCTGCGCATTGCTCACGATAGTCTGCCATCTTGCACAGTGATTGATATGTTCTTTGTCCGATACAACAGATATCGTATCTGTTACATTAACGTTGTATTTGGGTTTCAACAATAAACAAATTTCTATTATTCTATTTAATGACTTTAATTGGCTCAAAATTTTCAATGCAATAGACAAGTTCACTAGCTCATTTTTTAATGAGTCAATATCTTGACTCACTCACTTGTTCATTTACTGGTTCATTTATTTGTTTTGATGTTTGAACTACTTAATTGTGAACCAGTGTAGTTGATCAAGTAAAATAAAATTTAAAAGCAACTCAACTTTATTGGAGACATTTCGTCAAAAACTAATGCTCACATTGTACTTTTATTTTACTAAGTATTTCTTTACTGTTTAGTCTGAGAAAAAGTGAAAGAAAGCACTTGTCTTTGGGTGAAATTGTCGCCGTAAAGTAAGTTTATTACTATTGTTGGTTTTTCATGAGTTTTATAGAGTAGATTGTTGTTGAATTTTAAGCCCATTCTTATTTCTGATGTCTAATATTGTTGATCAAATGACACACACACCAGGGTTGCCATTGTTTTTTTGTTTTGAGATTATTATTTCTTTATTTATTTCTTTTTGACAATCCATGTAGTATGAACTGTTAATAAATTTCATATGGGGATTAAAAGTGTTGTAAAACGTAAATATTTCTAGTGTAACGAAGTATGGTAGAATTTCACAGATGTTGAGATTGTAAGATCAGGACGTGCTATATCTTTGCCAACTTAGGTTAATACCCTGGTTATAAAAATAGAATAATTTTGTGTATTTGTGTAAGTTTTTTATCATAAGCAAAAAGTAGTTGGAAGTGTTTTACAAAACGAATCAATGAGCAATAGTTGCATTGATTAGATAATTTAATAAATCTTTAAATAGTTTAAAGATTAGATAAGGTTGTAAGTATAAATAGTTAAATAAATAAATTTCCCAAGAAACTTAAATGCTATCTATTTGTATTAAATTTTCTAAGAAAACTGTATTAACTTATTTTCGTTTCACTAATTAAGCGGCAGTTTTCTGATATCTTCTTTAGTTTGTCGCCCCATGGGGCTTAAGTTCATGATTGATGTATATCTTTTAGTAGGCCAATTAAACAAAATCGTATGTCAATCGCAAAAGAGAAAGGAAATCGAAAATCTAAGGCAGGACATGCACGGGGTGGTATAAAGACGAATCATGTCAACAGCATGTTTAAACACGTATCAAAAAGGATTTATAAATGTTGTTTTCGATACAAAGGCAAACAACATATCGAGGCTAAGAACATAAACAGGATTACCACTCCTCATTCCCTTCCTCGCTACCCCCAAAAAAACCAATATAGAAAAAGATTGATAGATTTTGGTCATGGCTGGTGAATTTCATGTGGGTGGGCCTAGATTGAGTTGCTTTATCCATATTTATTTGCTGACCATTTGATGGATAAATCAAAATAACAATTTCATTTATGCCTTCCGTTTATTCTTTTTTTTTTCGTTTCTCTTTCTGTGTTTTTTAGGCTCTTTGCGGTGTTGTCTTTCAAGTTCCTACAATGTCCGGCGATAAATTACGCATCAGCACCATGCAGGAGATCATCAAGCCGAATACGGTGAAACGGATTCAGGGCTATGGTTTACCCTTTCCAAAGGATACGACACGTAAAGGTGATCTACTTGTGGCCTTTGATATACAATTTCCGGAGAAATTGACTGCCGCACAAAAGGAAGTGCTCAGGGATATGTTATGAAGGATGAGCTCAGGCCAAGAGGCAAAATAACGCTCTCTCATACACACACACACACACACACATGCAAACACATACATACACATACACACATCCATAAATGCATACATCGTACTAAAACTGATTTTCATTCATTCAGGGTTTTTTCTTTTTTGTTTGTGTTCAAAGCTCGTCTGCAATTTCTACAGGACATTTGTATTTCTTAATTCATTATATACCTTTTTGATATATCTATATACTGTTGAAATAATACATTTACGGATACTTCTGTTGACCATAGCTATTATATGATTAATTCTTAATTTATTTGTCTAAATTAAAGCTACATTTAATAAACCAAACTCAACGAAAATAATTCTTAACATTTTTTAATTGGTGGAAATTTAAGTTGGAAAAAGTGAAAACAAATTTAGAAAAATTGGCACAAAAGTGATAATTAGATGTCTTATGCAATCATTGGCTATTTAAAGTGATCTGATGCATTATCCAATAAATATATAAATTATTATTATAAAAAATTAATTGTCAATATTTTAAAAAATTTTTAATATGTCAAAGATAAAAAAGATTGTAGGAAAATATGAGTAAAAAATTCTGTCTCTGGGAAAATAAAGAAATTGGTTTGGGCAAAAGTTTTCCTAAGGTTATATATAATTTGAATTGGGGTTTATGAGTCTCACTTAAATTGAAGAGCGGCAGGACTAATTTGGCTAATTTTGAGAAGCTTTAAAAGGTGAGTCAATATATTAAAAATGATAGGAATTTAATGAAAAAATGATTTTTTTTCCCATAGAAATGAAGAAGGTCGATTGTCATTGATTAAATTATTTTTATGATTTTTAAACATCCGATAATATGCAGTAAGTATATGGATATTCTCACGAGGTAGCCACATCTAATTATTTTAATTATACCCTTGCAAAAAAGTATATTAATTTTCTTTAGAAGGAAGCATTTTCGACTATATAAAGTATATATCGTTGATCAGCAAGATAAGCTGAGTTGCTGGATCAATACGATCTTTCCAAGACGTTTAAGGCTGCAGAGCTGAAATTTTGCATCAAAGAATATTGATTCAGGCATTCTATATCTCGGAAACATCCAGGTCGAAGACTATATCATATATCATAGTTTCTTCTTTTTTAATATATTATATCTTTTTTAATATATTATAATATTATAATTGTTTGTGAGTCTTATACACTTCTTAACATAATCACATAGTTTTATCAAAGTTTCTCGGAGAATTTACCAGTTTTATATACTTCGAGTTTATGTGTAAGTGAAAAAACAGTTTGCAAGGGTATTCAAAATAAGCCATTTTCTTTTGAAAAGATAATTTGGAAAAAAATGATTTGATACAAATTTATTGTAGTAATCCAATTAGATCTCAAGAAATAATACCAAATTTTCATCCAAGAATAAAATCGTATTCTAAATTACAATATGATATAGTCTTAAAAAACTGTAATTTTTTTTTAAAGTTTGTGTGAAAGGAAAAGTAAAATTTGTGTGGAAATTGCGTAGCGTTTTCCTAATTAGCTGTTGCTTTTCATTCGCATTTTCTTTTTGTCACAACCGGAATGTAGCTCGTTAAGTCATTAAAATTGCATGAAGTCAAAACTTTCTGGTCTGCAAAGTTTGCGTCAAAGCATAGAACTAAATCCGGAAAAATAAAAAAAAGAAAAGAAAAACCCAAAAATAAAAAAGAGAACCAAAAATTCACCAAAAGAAACCGAAACTGAAAGAACAAGAACATCAAAGCTGGTAAATGGTAATTCGTTTAAGAAATAAGAAAAAAAAGGGGATCCGAAATTCAAGGATGGGTACATAGACGACGCAGGATTTCATTTGCAGACAATAAACAAGGACGACAACAACAAAAACAACAAGTAAAGTAAATAAATTAAATTTTGAACAACTCTTTGCATACAAAATAGACAGGAATCCAACAGGGGAAGAAGCCCCAAGTTCAAGTGACGTAGAAGTCCAAAAAAGCAGCCTCAAATTTCAAACACATGCCACAACAGAGCCAAGGAAGGAGTTGCAATGGATATGGCCACAGTTCGATATGCACGTGCCTGGAACACTCTCTCGACATCAACGGAGTATGTACGAGCCATCTTATTCCCCTTGGTCTCTGACATTGTAACAATTCGTTGCGATTTTCCACTTATTTAAAAAAAAAAAAAAAAACCGAGACGAACGAAAACCTCAGAAATGGTTAGGCAAGCAGCAGAGTGAGCCAGCAAGTTTTCATCTAAGCAATCCGGGGGCCAAAGTCAAAATCACAGAAAATCATCGACAACTGGCAAATGTGTGAATTGAATTTCCAAACAATTTTCCCGTTAGTGCAACGGCAACTGCACTGCTACAAAATGTCCATCAAAAGTTATCCATTAAGCTTATAACTATTTATAATAAAAAATTTGAATGAATTTTCAAGAATAACTAAAGTTTACAAACTTTTGCAAAGAGAGAATTATTTTTATACTTTAAATTTAAGATATTTAAAATATGTTTTTTTTTCTTCTTTACTAACAATCATCTTTAAAAGAACATTGAACTTCCTTTGGTGCTTTTTAAAAAGAGTTAAATCCTTCAAATTTGAGTCAGGAACTTTAGTGATGGGTATAGTGATCTTGAAATTTAATAGAACTAAGTTCTTATAGCCCTGGTTCCCAAAAGACAGGATCCTACGTGAAAGTTTCTCCTTAGCTATCTACAAAGTAACTATGGGAAACCTCCGTCCACTGCGTACTTTATTTTTGTAAGGACTTTAAAAGCCAAAATAATTTCATAGTGCTAAAAACTAAAAAAAAAATTATTACATTTCTTTTTGAATCAATTCAATAAGAAATATTTCTTATTTTATTTAAAATAACATAAAATAATTTCTTCAAGTGTATTTTTGATTCGGGCGCTTTCAATTCTCCTGTTTCTGCTCTCATCGTCTGCCTTAGATTTTGGCAAAGAAACGTGCATGATTTGAGATTTGATTTGGGCCTTCTGCCGTTGTGGTGTATTGTGGCTGTGGCTAACGCTCGTTTTTGGCTACATTACAAAGTCACCGCCCACCGCGAGAGATGGTGGATGATTCCATTCCGTTTTGTGTCCTGTTTGTTTTTTCTTTCTTTTGCTTTGTTCTTGTTGGTTTTTTTTTAAATTTGACTCACGTTTTGGTTGTTTGTGCCATTAGCGTTTAAGTTGCAATACAAAATGCGTCCTGTAAATAAGCAAATGACTTTTATTTTAACTTTAAGCCAGAATGTAAACTTGGATAGGATTGGATGGAGCCAAAGGCTATTTATAGTAGAAATTGAAACTGTGATTACAGCGAAATGAAATTTACACGCATTCAAATTATTAAGCGTTGTATCACATTTTTATTTTTAAATGTTGTTTAGCATTTGGTTGTTGTTGAACACTGGAAATGAAAGCAAAGGTGAAGCTGGAACTATACACAGATGGAGCTTATTCTTTTAAGTTTTGTTTTAAATGTTTATTCCCCACCTTACAGGTTTGAAAATATTGGTAAACCAATCCTGAAAAAAAAAGATTTTAAAGGTTAACATAGATCATTAAAGATATATTGGAAAAAATGTTTTCTTTAGCACGACTTTGCAGTATCGAAATTATGAAAAACGTGTTTAATAAATTACATTAAAAAATATATTTTTTTAATATTTTATAACTTCCCTTCTTTAATATAATGTTCTTATTGTGTATCCCTTTTGAAATTCTAAATTAGTTTCTATACTTTATGTTGTTCCTTATATTTTTTTATGCCTAAAAGTATACAACATTTATGTTTAAATTTATATCTGCCCATAAGTAGGTAAAAATTGAATCAAACTCTTAAAAATATTCACATTGACAAGAGGACGAGAAACCGCAATGGACATTACAAATTGATGGCTTTTGATCTTGATTTTCATTATATTGGTCTTGATCTGAATACATTTCTTTGCCACGCCCATTGCTCATCGCTCGAGCCTCTTGTTCTAATTTCTTATGTGCAGCCTCATGCAGTTTTCGTATACGACTGCGATACGATTGTTTTGGTCCTTTGGTCTTTTCCATACGTTTTGTTTGTGTTTCCTGTTGTATCTCACAGGTACAGTTCGTAGGAACACAAACAACATTTTGTGGCATCTCCTGGTCTGGTATTGGTGTTGGTGCTGGTGGTGGTGGCGGCGGTAAGGCGCTTTGAAAACATGCTGTTTGTATAGGTGGTTGGGTAGCTATTGTGTTTCTCTTGGATTCTTTGCTTTTCTTCAGTTGTATTTTACTTTTGTGCTTTTTATGTTTCTTTCGATTTCTTTGAGAGGCAGCAGAGATCTTACTGCAGGCAAATAAAGGCGTGGCATTAGTGATGGCAGCCTGAATTTCGGCCTCATATGACGTTTGTCGTTTTGTGGCCAACTTCTTGAGGGTCGATATCAATTTGTAACGATGATTTATATTATCAATGGTTTTTAAAGTTTCCTGAAAAGCCACTTCCACCTGTTCGACTGCTTGTAAAGTGTTCCATAATAAATTCTTTTTCATCATTTTCACTCTAGGAATTTTTGTTAAATAATTATTTATAGAAAAACAAATTTATTTGACATTTATATAAAATAACGAAAGGACGATTTAGAATTTTTTAATTATAATTGGGTTTTGCTTTTCTTCAGTGTGGATGATGTCCAGGTTGATGCGCTGGTGGATGTTTAGGATCTCCATGTCCTGTTGGATGATGAGGATCCTTCGGCTTTTGGGGCTCTGGGTGATGTGGAGGTCCAGGCATTTTTTTGCTTTTCTATTTGAATATAAACTAAACCGTTCCTCAACCAGGGGGTCTATTTATATGGAAAACTTGGAATGGAATGGAATTTTCCCTACTAAAGAAACTGCTAAGATAAGATTCACTTATAATATGTTATAGAAACTGGCCAAATCAGTTGTAAAAGTTCTAGATAATATGTATGAGTGATTTTTGTATTGGGTTTCTCCTATTTTATTAGTCAAGTTAGATAACAAATAGACATGACAATATCGGGGTAAATATTTAATATAATAGAAAAAATAAATATACAAAAACCGTTTTAAACATTAAACTAATTAATTTAAGATTATTAAAAAAGAAAAATGTTTTCCTTTTATTGAAAAATAGATAATCTTTCATTTACCGACAAATTCCATATTTAAAGGAATTTCTACCCCAAACAGTCAACTTGACTTATATACACTTATCTTTATATTATGACTATATCTATTGGAAAACCCCACCTGAGTGTGTTAGGCCAGGTACTACAAATATATTTTTGTTTTGTTAACCTTATCTAAAATGCTGATAAAGTATTCGTGAGCTCATAAAGATCGTTAGATAATTGTCTAATGATTTCCTATATAAATAACAGTTGTTTCCATATTGTATATTCAGTATTCGTTTGTTATTGATATAGACAGGATGTCGCCACCACCACCACCACACCACGATCCCCACCACCCGCCGCATCATCCACCGCATCACGATCCTCACCATCCACCGCACCACCCACCGCACCATCCGCCGCATCATGATCCTCATCATCCTCCACACCATGGACCGCCAATGCATCCACGTTAAGAAGTGAAGAGGATGGACTTTAAGGGATCTACTAATTAAATTTTTGGATAACAGATTAAAATAATTTATTAAAATAATGTTCAGAGGATTCAAAACAAATAAAATATAATTTTGGTGGAAAAATGTAAGCAACGCAAATTATTATTTTCCATTTTTTTTTTAATATTTGAAAAGATTTAAAAATTTTCTCTTTTCTAAAGTTATGAACACTTTCTTTATTTATATAATTAGATGAAAGACTTAAAAACATTTAAATTATGATATCATAAGTCAAATGTCAGATCAATCACAATAAATATATAACGAGCCAAATTGTCAAATTGTCCAACAAAAATTAATTCCTTTTTTCAGCCGATAAGTTATGACTTATCTTATGATTGATTGAGGGAAAAGAAAGTTATATTAGGTATTAAGTTTAACCGGCGTTTGAATACCCTTAAAGATTTAATTGGGGTTCTTAAAGGAACCTGTTTACTACCCTTACTAACAGACTATAATTATAGTTTTATAATTATACTAGTTCCAACTCTTATTAATTTTTTTTGTATTTTGAAGAGTTACTTAAGAAAAAGTATTTACTTATTTATTAGGTTAAATAAGTAAAAATAAAAAAAATCATATTTCGAATATATAATTTTACTTTTGAGAGGAAAATATTACCATTTTAGAAAAATCTGTATTTAGAGGTAACAAATGTATCTAAGGTATATTAAATAATATAAGAAGAACCCAAACATTTTGAAATCCATTTTGTTATCTCAATTATCTTAATATCAAATATTTGAGCAAATTTATTATACACTTTGCAGGGGTATAAAACGGTGACAACAATAGCATAGGAATACCTGAAAAGCTTTCAACTTCAAATGTTTGATAATTTGGCAATGGTATAGCAACGCTTAACCATCCAAAAAAAAGATACAGACAAGAGATTGCAAAATAATAAACAAATGACGTTTAGACAACAAATCTACAAAAGGATTTTGAAATTTAAACTTCTTATCAAAAGTTTTATATAATTTGTATTGGTGTTTAAATAAAGACCCAAAATGTTTATTTAGATATGAGAAGAAGTGGCAGAAACAAATTGGAATTTATTCCCATTCCCCATATTTCCCCTCACATTTTCTCAATCTTTTTCTAAAACTGTCTGCTTTAATTTAATGAACAAATTGAAGCTATTGAATTTTATATAAACTAATATATTCAACTTGTTTTAAATTCATTAGTTAATTATCAGGGCAGTGTGGTGGCGGCGGCATCTTGACAATAGAAAGCGCAATAGTGTACTGATATTACTCAACGTATTGTTCGCAATTTATATGTTAAGAAATATTTATTCTAATCTAACTAAATACTTATCAGCAAAACAAGATAACATTTGTAGCACTCAATAAAAACTCTTTGTATACAGTTTGGACTTCCCATAACAGAATCACATAAAGATAACTAGACTAACCCATAATATGAGTATTGGAAACGAAAGGATGTGATTCATATATGATACAAACGCGAAAGTTAGATTAAGAATTTGTAATTAGACGGTCTATTTTATAAAATAAAATAAGAAATATACGAGAGGAGAAGCTTTTAAGTATTTTTAATTCCTTTAAATTTCTATATCGATATAAAAGGATTTATTCATGTAAAATCAAAGTTTCAAAGATCTTCCAACTAAAGTCACGTTTATAAGTATGTATTTAAAAAAGAAAGCAAAATATTAAAATCATTTAGTTTATTGTTTTAAACTTTAATATTAAAATATTAATAGTGGCCCTCTTATCGGAAAGGTAACAAAATCTTACGTACAATTCTTATTTTGGTAATATTATCTATGGACAGTTTTATAACAAGTTCCCGATAAGGTTTGACTCGGCATTATCTTATCGAACTAATACGTATTTGCAAATAGACGCTTACCACTATTGGTCATAAGTTGTTCAATATACTTGTTAGGGAATTTACTGGGAGTCCCAATATGGTTAAGTTAGGGGAATCACTATAAGATGAAAAACTTGGAATAGTTGAATTTCGGAATTAAATTTCTATTATTCATCTGGTACATAAAAAATAGTAATTTTTTAAATATTTAAATAAAGTTTTTAATTAAGAGTTTATTTTTGGTTCGATTATAATTGTTTCCCTCGGCTAAATGGTCTCAGAGCGCTAAATAGATTTGGTAACAATTGTTAATTAGTCTTGTATTGGCGGAACCAGTTTACGAATGGTACTTGGAATAAAATCTAAGCTGTCATTTTAAATCAATTTTTGATACTCATGAAACTTAACAATATATTTAAATATATTCTGCTCAGCAATTATTAAAAAGAAACTTTTAAACTCGTATTCTTTGAGAAGCGTTAGCCATTTTTGAACACCGGAATTTCTTATTATCACTATCTATCCTTTTTTTCTGTTTCTAATCAGGCTTTTACATACATATGTAGGTGGTATGTATATACTCCTTTTATTTTTCACTGCAGACGATGATGACATTTTGGTCAGAAAGCGGTAGTACTACAGTAGTGTAGCGGTAGTACTACAGTAGTGCAGCGGTAGTGTAGCGGTAGTGTAGCGGTAGTGTAGCGGTAGTGTAGCGGTAGTGTAGCGGTAGTGCAGCGGTAGCACTACAGTAGTGTAGCGGTAGTGTAGCGGTAGTGCAGCGGTAGTGTAGCGGTAGTGTAGCGGTAGTGCAGCGGTAGTACTACAGTAGTGTAGCGGTAGTGCAGCGGTAGCACTACAGTAGTGTAGCGGTAGTGTAGCGGTAGTGTAGCGGTAGTGCAGCGGTAGTACTACAGTAGTGTAGCGGTAGTGTAGCGGTAGTGCAGCGGTAGTGTAGCGGTAGTGTAGCGGTAGTGTAGCGGTAGTGTAGCGGTAGTGTAGCGGTAGTGCAGCGGTAGTACTACAGTAGTGTAGCGGTAGTGTAGCGGTAGTGTAGCGGTAGTGTAGCGGTAGTGTAGCGGTAGTGCAGCGGTAGTGCAGCGGTAGTACTACAGTAGTGTAGCGGTAGTGTAGCGGTAGTGTAGCGGTAGTGTAGCGGTAGTGCAGCGGTAGTACTACAGTAGTGTAGCGGTAGTGTAGCGGTAGTGTAGCGGTAGTGTAGCGGTAGTGCAGCGGTAGTACTACAGTAGTGTAGCGGTAGTGTAGCGGTAGTGCAGCGGTAGTGTAGCGGTAGTGTAGCGGTAGTGTAGCGGTAGTGTAGCGGTAGTGTAGCGGTAGTGCAGCGGTAGTACTACAGTAGTGTAGCGGTAGTGTAGCGGTAGTGTAGCGGTAGTGTAGCGGTAGTGTAGCGGTAGTGCAGCGGTAGTGCAGCGGTAGTACTACAGTAGTGTAGCGGTAGTGTAGCGGTAGTGTAGCGGTAGTGTAGCGATAGTGCAGCGGTAGTACTACAGTAGTGTAGCGGTAGTGTAGCGGTAGTGTAGCGGTAGTGTAGCGGTAGTGCAGCGGTAGTACTACAGTAGTGTAGCGGTAGTGTAGCGGTAGTGCAGCGGTAGTGTAGCGGTAGTGTAGCGGTAGTGTAGCGGTAGTGTAGCGGTAGTGTAGCGGTAGTGCAGCGGTAGTACTACAGTAGTGTAGCGGTAGTGTAGCGGTAGTGTAGCGGTAGTGTAGCGGTAGTGCAGCGGTAGTACTACAGTAGTGTAGCGGTAGTGTAGCGGTAGTGTAGCGGTAGTGTAGCGGTAGTGTAGCGGTAGTGCAGCGGTAGTGTAGCGGTAGTGTAGCGGTAGTGTAGCGGTAGTGCAGCGGTAGTGTAGCGGTAGTGTAGCGGTAGTGTAGCGGTAGTGTAGCGGTAGTGTAGCGGTAGTGCAGCGGTAGTGTAGCGGTAGTGTAGCGGTAGTGTAGCGGTAGTGTAGCGGTAGTGCAGCGGTAGTTCTACAGTAGTGTAGCGGTAGTGCAGCGGTAGTGTAGCGGTAGTTCTACAGTAGTGTAGCGGTAGTGCAGCGGTAGTGTAGCGGTAGTGTAGCGGTAGTGTAGCGGTAGTGTAGCGGTAGTGTAGCGGTAGTGTAGCGGTAGTGTAGCGGTAGTGCAGCGGTAGTGTAGCGGTAGTGTAGCGGTAGTGCAGCGGTAGTACTACAGTAGTGTAGCGGTAGTGTAGCGGTAGTGTAGCGGTAGCACTATAGTAGTGTAGCGGTAGTGTAGCGGTAGTGTAGCGGTAGTGCAGCGGTAGTACTACAGTAGTGCAGCGGTAGTGTAGCGGTAGTGTAGTGGTAGTGTAGCGGTAGTGTAGCGGTAGTAATACAGTAGTGCAGCGGTAGTGCAGCGGTAGTGTAGCGGTAGTGTAGCGGTAGTGTAGCGGTAGTGTAGCGGTAGTGTAGCGGTAGTACTACAGTAGTGCAGCGGTAGTGTAGCGGTAGTGTAGCGGTAGTGTAGCGGTAGTACTACAGTAGTGCAGCGGTAGTGTAGCGGTAGTGTAGCGGTAGTACTACAGTAGTGCAGCGGTAGTGTAGCGGTAGTGTAGCGGTAGTACTGCAATTCTATTTCTATTTTAACTTCAAAATGAACCAAAGAAATATTTTACACAGTAATTTCCTACTTTACTAGAATGCTTATGTTATATATATATATATATAACCCTTCAACTGTATAATGACCACTGACTGCATTTTGTGGTAAATAAAGATAAGTGTAAAGCTAAAGGGGGGTTGGCTCCAAAAAGAAAAAAAAAAAAATGGAAAAAAGAATCAAAAGCAAATAAAATTTATAACAAATCTAACACGCATACATCATTTTGATATGGCCGCCACGGACACGTACATCCTGTATATATATATGTATATATGAAGAGATCTTTGCTTAAGGGTTTCTTTTCGTTCAGTGTGCAGCAGCAGCAATAAGAGTAGAAAGAGGATGTGAAGCAAAAACAGTGGACAGAGAAGGATCTCCGGGACAGACACATTAATTTTGTGCTCGCTTTGCTAACCGCATGCAATTTTTCTTTACTCTCTCTCACTCTCCATCTGAAGCTTGACGGCTATCGCCTTTCAATGCTTGGATATACAAGAGGCTTGAGGTGGGATTGAAGTGATGGGAGGAATGGAAGTCAGAATGAGAGAGAGTGGTGGACACATACATACTTCAGTCAGTCAGTCAGTTAGTCAAGAGCAGGCAGGGCAGATAAGTGCGGTTTATGTGCAGCACGTAGACCAACTCAATACAGTCGATAAATTGCGGCAAAGTTGGCTAGCTGCTTAGAAACCAACGTGGGGGGTGGTAGTGGTTGGTTAGAGTGAGGTATCCGTTAACTGACCGCAACTGCCGTTGAAATGGATGAAGACCAAAAAGGACCCAGTTAAAATTTCCCTCTCTCGCTATTGCTATCTCTCTTTCTATCCCCCTCTGTTAAATGCATGTTTCAACTGAAGTTAATTGGTCCCACTTTAATGAGGAGCACTTGATTAAAATATTAAAACCTTGTCATCTCTCCCTTTCTTTCTTATAGACTGCCCACGAATGAAACTTGAAATTCCAAAAATCAAAATATTTCAAGCTCACAAAATTCCAAAGCAAATTCACTTGTATTAAAAGCTTATTAAAGGCACAGAAATTCCTTATTTCCATTGCATAGCAACAACATTCCATGTACAGTCTAAAGAAGAGAAAGAAAACTCATGGCGGAAAATATGTTATTAATTCAAATTAATATAATCCCATATTTTGCCGCTCACACACATATACACATACACATATATACACCCACTTGCTCACAATCTTTTAGAGAGTTGAGAGGAAATGGAAACTACTTTCTCATCTTTGGAGCTGGAAGAGAAACTGACGTTGTCAGGCCGCGTATTACGGAAAGATGTTTTCCCTTTCCGTTAAATTGAGTACAAGGAAAAAAGGGTGCGGGTATGGGGGATGGGTGGAAGTTATGATATATGCATAGACATTGTCGTATCTGGGTTGGTCTTACGTTGAGCTATAGGTTGGGTGCGGTTTTTGCAGTTTGTTTCGTGACTCCGTTTAGCGAGCGGTCTGTGTGGTGTCGTTTCACAGGCATGGTGGTGGGAGCGGGGGTTATAGTAAAAGCAGGAAGATCCTTAAACATGACAGCCTTTAAATATGTAGATATTTCTCATAGTTTTTGTTGTACAGTCTTTTTTCCCTTCCTCTAACTAGGTCAACAGCTTGGGTTCATTTGGCTTGTGATATATGCATACTTTTTTTTTTTTTTGATGATGGATTAGTTATTTAAATAATAATAAATATTTTAAAATATTTTTTCTTCTTCTTTTTAAATAATAAATATTTTAAAATGTTCTCTCTACTTGTCTTTTCTGAGATTTAGATATAGAGATTAAGATACATATGTAAGCCTAGATAAATTTATGGAAAATCGTTTCAAAGTCTATGGAAAGTCAAATTAAATTTTCAAAATTATTAATATTTTTTTTTTTTTTTAACTAGTTTAATATAAAACGCTTTAAAATTTGGTTATGTTGGATTGAAATCAGACTTTATATGGATTTTTACAATAAATACAAAAAAATAAATAGAAAAAATATGAATTCAAAAACTAAATATGTATAAAATTTGTATGTTTTTTGAATCTCTTTCTGTCTGTCTATATCACTGCGATCTTTTCCGAAAACCTTAAATCTGAGAGCCAAAATTTTGTATATTCTTGCTGCAGCTATTGAAGGAATTGGAATCATCCTAATCGAAAAGTTGTATCTTATAGCTCCGTACGGTTGGTCAAAAATAGTGTTTGATACTAAAAATGTTCATGTCTTTTGTCTATTTTTAAACACATTTTAACAGTTCTGCTGAATATATGACAAAAAGACATTTTATAGAATGTTGTTCAAAGTTACCCCATTATTCTGATTAATTAAAGTCTTCGTTTGATGATAATTTCCATACTTTGTGGACTTTTGTAACTAAATTATTGTGTGAATATAGTTTATTTTAAGAGAATATTGTAACATGTAAACTTAAATTAAGTAAATCAATTGACAATTCAATTAATTGATATAATTGACCAGATGTTTGTCACCCATAGAAATATACCTTTTCGATCGCATACAGTATATATATGCTTAATAGGCATCAAAAGCCAACTAGCCATTGTTGTCTGTCTGTTTCCTCGCACTTTTTACACTAGAAATTTAAAGTTATGTGGTTACAACTTTGTAGATAAGCTTTTTTGACTTGAAGCTTCTGCAAGTTTAAGAATTAATCGGATCAGACTATTTAAAAGACAGTTTTTTAGATTTCAAAAAGAAACAAAATTAGTGGGATCGCACTACTTAAAGACGAAAACATAGGTTCCTTGAATAAAAAAATTAAAAGTTAAATAAAAATAATTTTTTATTCTTGTTTTTTTTGCTTGATTTATTTTCAATTGATTTATTTACTTCTTTGTTTTTTGTATCATGTTTAAAACCCTTAATAATTTGTGAAAGTTGTTATCTATTTATATGTATCTTATATATGTGTTTATATGTATCTTTACATCATGGAAGGCGCAAATTTATATTGTAGATATAGTTAAAGACTTTTAATTTGTTGGGTCACATAGGATTAGTTTTAGAGCAGTTTATTTTATATTGGAAATATAATTCGTTTATTGAGCATATTTTCCTTAGTTCTGCATCAATTAAAGAACAGTCCTTTGGAATATTTATGTGTTTTCAATTTGCCTTTATTCGAAATCCATTTCAAAGTGAATTTCCATTTAACACATGGAAAATTGATGAAATCCCAACACATTTTATGTTTTATATAAAGTGAAGCAGTTTTACTTAAATGAAATATTCAGAGCAAAGTGAGAATGAACATTCTTTTTTCATTTTATTTTTTATTTATTTTTGGTAAAAAGCAGAGAAGAGTAAAAGCCAAGCTAAAAGGAATTCACTTAAATGTAGCTGGTGTGTAGAAGGATGATGTTGCTGATGGCCTTTGCTTAACCACTTGGCTCAGCGTCGAGTACGCAAGGACTCGTTCTGTTTGAGTATCTCCTGAAGGCGTCGCCTTTCCTTGACAGTCAAAACCTGACACAAATAACAACAAAAACAAGTGTTAAAATTATATAAAAATTCTTTCTGCTTTTTTTGTCCTTAATCTTAGCTTAGTTAAGAGACCTGCTCAAGTGTTTCCAGTGTTGCATTGATTTCCCGCTTCGAATGGAGAGGCAACCAAAGAGTGGTTATGGCAAAAGTTCTGCTTAATGGAAAAACAAGAGATTAAAATTTGTTGTTAACTTTAATTGCCCAGACAGACTCACCTGTGTACACGCATTGCATCGATGGCACAGCGTTGCATTTCCTCATGTTTGGCCATTTCATAGCGGAAACGTTCGTTATATTGACGAAAGGCGGCAGCATAACGCTTTTGGCAAACATCGGCACTGAAGGGGGGGAAATGATTGTAAAATGTATTAAATCAACAGGAAATTGCAATTTTCACACAATTTGATTTGATCTTGTTGCCTTGCTTACTAGGTTGGCTCCCTATCATCCTTGGGCGGCCGTTGACCGAATCCCACACGTCTTGCCAAGAGAACACGATACCATTGCTTCTGTAATGCATTCATTGGCCGCTTGAAGGGATTCTCCCCAGTAAAAGCAACAGTAGGAGCAGTCATCATTTTTTTTGTATTGTTGGCTTTTAGTTTTTCCATTTCCACACACACACACACACACACACACAGACGCACACTAACTCAGTTAGATGGTTTACAAGTTTTCCGTTTTATGCCCAAGGATTTGAGAGTGTGTAGAGATTTCCTTTTGCTTACCGTTGGGCATTTGACGTTGAACTAAAACCCGCAGCTGGGATTATTTGTTAGCAGGGCTTGGAAAAAAGGGAAAAGGCAGCCAGCACCATGACGAGAGTTTATCGAACCAACAAGAAGCCAACAAACAAGAGATACACAAACTGTTGCATAGAGATACATTTCTGAATGTGAATGCACTTTGTTTTTCAACCAATTCACAAATAAACTTGTCTTTTTATTCCTCAATATACCAGAAATTCATTGAGTAGTTTTTCTTAAAAAAAAAAAAAACTTGAAATCAAGAGAACTTAAATACAATTTGGATTTAAGTGACTTATTTGGTTTAAACAAATACCATTAGCTGAGGTTCAAGAGTCATTTTTGTATACTTTATTATGGATTTTTTGAAATTAACCAGAAAATATTTTTTTGTAAATTCATTTCCAATACTAAAATAGTTTACAACGAATTGTCTTATGTGTCAAGTTGGTTATAATTACTTTTTTCTATTGCCATATTTAATTTTTCTTGTTTATATTCCTTTTGGTTTAAAAAAATTACTTAACTTACTATCTATGATGCAAAATTTGTCGGATCACATGAGGGTGCTTATAAGAAAATATAATTTTCTGTTCGAAAATTAGGTTTTAACTCTAAGTTGCTTCTTTTAAAAATTTACAATCAAATAAAAAATTACTTAAAGAATTATTTTAAAAAAGTTGTTTATGCCAAAATATTTAAAAGGAAAATTAAAAAATTATTTAAATATTTTAAGATTATTCTCCTAGTTTTCGCTTATTAAGGGTTTAAATTATTAGCAAAGAAAATAGTTTAAATAATAGATATAAAGAAAATAATTTTAAAATATATTTTTTAATTTTATTAATTTATACTTTTTATTATTTAAACTTTATTAATTAAGTCCGGTCTTGCCAATTACAGTGCTTAAATATTTACAACTGTTTTATGCTGACTAGTGTTTCCATTCTTGGAAAATCAATTTTCTTCAAATAAGCAACATTAAAAACTGCTGCCGAAGGCAAAGATTATCTATATCTTTGAGCCCTTACATAATTCATAAATCAGACAAGAAGGCAACAGAAAAAAAGGGACTACATATCCCGCAAGGGAGGGACTAAGTTAAGTCAACTTAAGGCTTTAACCCACTCACATATCTCGATGACATTTGTTGCCAGCAAGAAGGGTTCTTCAGATCAGAAATAGGCCAAACAGCAAAGGGCTCAACAAACAGCAAACAACAAACAGAGAGACAGAAACAACAACCGACAACAGAGACAAATAACAAAAGAGTCATGGGAAGTTGGATTGGAGAAGGGCTTTGCTCCTCTCACAAAGTTGTCGCAGCTGTTTGGCATTTTGCCTAGTAGACAACAGCAAAACTATTGAACAAAAGTGGCGCCCTGAAAGGCAATCATAGAAATGTGCTCTAATTTAAAGCCATATCAACTAGAAGGACAAAAACAAAAAGAACTCATATAGAAAAAAAAGAGCACCAGCTGCCAAGAAAGAAGAAGACATGAAATTTGTTGCCAGAATGCAGTTTGGCACAAAAGCAAGCAAAGCATAACAAACAAAAACAAAAAAAAATGATTTTTATAAATTTTTATGTCTGTTTGAGTTGTTCTGCTTCTGGTTCGAGGAATTGGGGTTCGGGGTCGGGCCAATATCAACATTAGTTCAGGGTAATGTCATGAACTTTTCTACTCCTTATGACTTCTCTTGGCCTCAGCTGCTTTGGCATTGGCTATGTCAGCGTTTATTGATGGCATCTAAATGTTTTTCAATTTATTTTATTTTTCTTCCGACCATCTCATCTTCTTCTGCTTCAAGTGGCAAAAAACAATTTATTGGCCAAGTTGTGGGCCTGGTCTATTGTTTTCTTCATTTTTTTTTTCTTGGCCAGCTGCGCGTTGCGTATGAGTAATATGATTGATGTGCCAACAAACATTTTTGTAGCATAATTTTAGGCTGCCACTTGATGGAAAGTGTGGGAGCAGGACAAACAGCTGACACGTAGGAGCCGTTAAGTTTTAAATGAAGCAGCTTTTAGAAATTTATATACATTTTTATTTAAAGGACTAAGAAACCATAAAAAACACAAGGTTAGGTTAGGTTATTCAGGCAGATAGACTCACGTATCACCGCAATGGTTCTCAAAAGTGCTAAACATAGGGAAATTTAACGGGTATATTTGCAATTTAAACTGTCTGGAGTGTCCTGGTAAGCTTCTGTTTTGATAAATGTAATTGCACTGTATATTATATATTATAGCATTTTAGTCACTTATAGGTTATGTAATTATGTCTTTCGTAGTCTTTATTGGGTTAGTTTGTAATCAATAAAACGGAGTCTGTTTCCTATATAACTTGTATCTGGAATGAAAACAAAAAACTTAACAATTATTACAAAAAAGCAAATTAATTTAATTAACACAAAAAGCCTAATTATGTAAACTGCCAAAAGCTTTTAAAAACGTTTGATCTTATTTACTTAGATGAAGCAGTCGCCGACAAACTGCCAAATTGCCAAATGTCAAAAGTCAGACAAAAGTCTATTCTATTGGTAGATGGGCAAAAAAGCTAGGGGGTATATCATATAAGTATATTCATACAGCAGTCAGCGTTCACAATGAGTTGATAATCCCAAAGGCAAACACAGAGGATAGGAGATAGTCCGATGGCCCCATCCGTCTGTCATCATACATATCTACATATGCAAAGCCATAAAGCAACAATAATAAACGCACATCATCATCAGCATCATCATCAACGGTGGCTTCTGTTGCTACTCCTCCGGCTCCGGCTCCAGTTTCAGTTTTTACTCCTACTGCTGCTGCTTGTGTCAGCAAAAAGTAAAAAAAAAAATGTATGAAATATCATCTAAAATAGGAAATGCGTAAATGTGAAATACTACAGAACGGAAACTCAACTGAAAGCGATGATGATTTCCATCCTCACTCCTCTACCTAACCGAAACCATGTGATGTCCTCTCTTACTCTCGGCCTCTGTATGAAAGTCAATTTTTCATTTAGATAACTTTGACATACGCAAACGTCATGGGATGAGCTCGGCAGGGAAGGAGGCACTGTGGTTAAGTTAGCAAAAAAAAATTTCAAAACTATTTAAAAAATTGTGAAAATAATGTAAGTATGTCCAGCTTTTATGTTGCTTAGAGATTTTAAAGTTAAAGCGAGGTCCAGGAATCAAAAACACATTAACATTTGGTTTGTGTCATATCAGAAAATTTCCTTTTTTTCGATAAAAGTAAATTAATAATGAGTTAAAAAATTAATCAGGGAAATCTAACGATAACTTCTTATTATACTGATTACTAGCATTTCTAAAGTGATCCCACAGGGCACTAACAAATATCCTTTTTATTATTTGGCTATTTGGACCCAAAATATTAATCTTCATGATTATATTTTTGAATTTTTAAATCTTTAGAGATAATAAGAAATTTGGAGAATCAAGAAACTTAAAGTAAACTTTTTCTTAAAAATAAGTTTTAATGTTATTAAAATTGCTTGAGTTTTCAAATGTTTCTTAAGTTATAACATAAAGAAATGAATAGCATCAAAATAAATCATGGAATTAGATATAAAATTGGATTTTTTTATAAAGCTTTGACCATATTTTAAGTCGAGTATTATGCTTCTTCAATTTTTAGTTTTCTTAAGTTTATTCTTATTCACTATGTTTTCTGCACATGATTGGTCACACTGTGCACCGTGTGTGTGCCCCCATCATTTTGCATCTGGATGGATGTTGGTTCGTTTTGTGCGTCTGTCTGCATATAACGATTTAGATTTTGGGTTCAACTTCTCTTTCTGCTGGCGCCAGTCAGTTTTATCCTGTGGGAGTTTCATCGCGGAAATGCGGGCAGCGTTTTGATAAATGAATTTTCACTGCTTTCCCACACACACAAATACATACACATACAATCAGAAGCAGCATTTATGTTTGTATGTTCGTGGCTTAAATGAAATGTTAACAATTAAACGCAGCAAGAACGACAACACGAAAAGACTATCAACATGCATGAAGAGTCGAGTTGGGGTCGTGCCTAATACATGGCGTATGCTTAATAACATAAATAATACCCAAAGTTTGCTTAGGGTTGTTTTAATATTTCTCATGTTGTTGGTTTGGTTTAGTTTTTGGTAGCGTTAGCCTGGTTGGGGTGGATGTTTAGTGTTAACTTAACAAAACATAAAATGATGCGAAAGCTTTACACAAGTGGCAAAAGGGATAAGCGCCCACTCCACTCAAACTGGAGTGGGAGACACAAAAAAAAAAAGGACTTTCATTAAATTCTGCGGGGACTTTTCCGACCCCATCAAATGAACAGAAAAAAATAACAAGTTGTTTTGTATTTACAAAGCAGCAGATACTTACACATTGTTATAAACATAAAAAGTATTAAAAAGTAACAGGAAGAAAATTCTGTTTTTGTGTATGGGAGACCTGGGACAGGTGTGGGCCATTTTGTAGTTGATTGCCCATTTTTGAAAAGCTACACTTGTTTACCTACTTGAGAGATGTTCCCAGAAGCTACCACCACAGTGGCAGGACGAAGGGTGGAAGTCAAAGTAGTGGTTGGGAGGTGAAGTCTTGCCATATTGTCTGAATCTGGCCGCGGCTTAGGTACAAAATTTGCGCTTACGTTAGCGTGAAATGATGTTCGGGTAATAAAGCGAAGCGTGCGGTTGGTTTGAAGTGGCACACAGGTGCGCTACAGTACAAAAGAAAACCTTGTCTCCAATAAGGAAGGCAACATAAATATGGTATAAAGCAGTAAAAGGTAAAATTAAAGCTTAGATATAAAATTTATATTAGTTCTAGGAGAAGAAATTATCTTACTAGACACAAAATAGAACAAATTTGATTTAGTTAGTTGAATTAAAGTGCTTAGTTGAAATAAAGTTCCTAGTCAGAGATTTTAAAATTAAGCTTTAAAATATTGATAATTAAATTTTGTTCTGTTTGTTTAAGAAATCAATTTTAATTATGTAGTCGAAACTTATTAAAATAAGTGCTACAGAAAATAAAAGAAATTAAAAACTTGACTAAATACGTTTACTTTTGATTATAACACTTATATCTAATGGGTTTCCTTTGATCTTTTTTACTATCTTGAGTAAATGTCCTTTGAGTTGTTTTCTTAAAGGTATTAAATCGTATCAAGAAAAAATTATTATAATATTTACTTATTTAAAAAGAAATCGCTTTTCTTTTCTGTGTCGATTTTTTATGAAGTAGTACGGAAAGGAATTATCGTCTAAGAACTTAAAATATTAGTTTAGATAACGAATTGATTATTAAAAGTAATTAAGGTTACTAAAAATAAAAAATAGTTCATTAATTTAGACTAAACAATTAATACAGTAAAGTCTACGTAAAAGCCTTATAAAAAACTTAACTTATATTTCTACTTTTAATTTATTAAAAAAATATAATTGTTCAGATGTTTGCTTTAGTTTTAGTTCTTCTAAAATTTTCTCTAAATTGCTGCTTTTTATTTTTTTTGATAACTATTTTCTCTATTTATTAATTTTATATTTCCTGTATTGCATTTGATAAAGTTTAACTTTTATTTAATGAATGTAACGATGAATACTTTGTAGATTGAAAGAGAGTTATTAACTAATTAAAATTAAAATTCTATTTTAAGCTTATTTTACCAGGAACTTAGCAAACAGTTTCAATTTCCGTTAGATGAAAAAGTTATTAACAATAGATAGATAGTTGCTATATGCGATTCAGCACTATTTTCTCTATAAAACTTATCTATTTATATGCCCTACAATATCACCTGTAGCGCATAGCAATCATATTTCACGCTTTGCTTCATCCAAACAGACAGCCCCCAAAACGAAAAGCTGGCAAAAGCTTATGGCATACATATAAAATTTTATATGCGTTCCGTAATGCGAACACTACGCTAAGGAATTATACATAAAAAAAAGAAGGAAGAAAAACGATGTGAAACAAGAACAACACACATTGTAAATTTTAATGAAATATCTTTAAAGTGCAATAGGAAATCGTAAATATAACTTAATCCTGATTATATGAGCTATATGATTTAGTATAATACAGCTGAGGAAATTCGCATGATATTTTATTAAAGCTCTAAAGCAGGAACTTAACCTTCAATGTGAGGCCAAATGGTTTGTGGCCTTTTTTTACCTTTCCATTTCTATAAAGGGATCCCTTTGGCTGATGCTGGTGGACACAGGTGTTGGCTACGTGGTCGAAAAGGCGCCAAACAAAGATGCAGACTCAGGATGGGAGAAGCGTTTGCTAGGTACTTGGAAGCCACAAAAGCTAAAAAAAAGAAAAACTAAATGTTTTTGTTGGTTTTTTTTTTTACGTCTGGACTATGTATACCTTAAAAATACTTGGGTCATACACACACACACACAAACTTATACATACATATACATACATCTATATGTATTCGTTTTATTTTCGTTGGCAAAAGTCTCTGACGTAGCCGATGCATACCTTTTTGGCACTTTACTGAATTTATCGCATAAGCTTTTCGCATACTTCCGGGTAATTGGCAACACCATGTTCTACACCTTTTCAGCTCCCTGGTTGTGTGTCTGTGTGTGTGTGTGTGTTTGTGTTCAGCATTTAAAGGCGTTAAGGTGCAAATTTATTTCTATCGAAACCTTTTTCTACCATTCGTCCTTCCTAGTAATGAGCACACATACTTGCCATGTGTTTGTATGTGTATTTCTGTGCGTAATATTTCTCTTCCTTGACATATGTATGGGGACCCGGTCCTGGTCCCGGACTCAAGGCCGGATACGTAAAGGGAAATGGTCTCCGTTTTCGGGTTCTTCATCGCAATTCTCGTTAAAGAAACGTCTGGAGTGGCTTTCCATTTGGTCGAAAGAGGGGGGAAAAACAGTTTTTGCACTTGTGGTTTGGACATTATTGTTCAAAAATTGTTAAGCACATTTAAGCTTGATTTAGTTGCGTATTTATTGTATTTCTTGGGCGGAGCCTTGGCCTCTCCATTTTAATGAGTTATGTAAACTGTGCTCAAGGCATGATCTTAGAGGTGATGGCGACGAGTCCTTAGTCCAGGCTGCCTCTCCTACCAAAATGAAGCAGACTAACGAGGTGCAGCTGAGGAAAGAAGGTAAAGAAAAGGTCTTAACAGCATAAAGTTAAGATATTTTGAAAGAATTTTATACAAACAGTTTTTCCAAATACAAGTACCATCAATTTAGGTAATAAGCATTTAAATAATGGTCGTTTGAATGGGTATTTGTTTTCTTTATAATATTTGTATATAAAGCATCTTAGCTTAAATTAATTAATGTCAACAATTTAAGGTTCTAGTCTATTTTGTTTTGCGTAGAACAGTTAGCTTGTAGGATGTAATATGGCTAGAAAGAACTGAATTTACAGAACTAGTTCAATTATATTTTATTTAACAAAAAATTATAAATTTTTGAATTAAAACTGGAGCTTATTTTCTTTTTAGCGTTAATTTTAGTAATCTAAAGTATGAAACTAATTTTATACATTAGTAAAGTCTTTTTTTTCTATTTTAATAAATTGATTGCATCTATTCTATCTTTATCTTACTATTATTATTATATTTTAATATAGCCTAAATTATTAATTAGCAAAACTTGAAATATTGTAATTTAAACACTTTTTTTACGAAAATAAACAAACAAAACAAATAACAACTACATATTAATTTAGCAAATAATGTGAAATTCAAAAAGTATATTAAAAAGTTCAATCTTCTTTTGCAAAATACATTAAATAACCGAATTCAATTCTACTTTATTATAATCAGTATAAACTTTCACTAAAATAGCAAAATTACCAATTTACCAACACTGTAAATTAATCCACTTTTTATCACTTAAAAGAAACAGCTGACATATTTGAAGTCAATAAAGATTTAACATATTCATAAGTATAAACTTTATGCGTAATACTTTTTATTACCCCAAAAATAAAATCTGTGCGGTTTCTATCATATAGTCAGTCACCCCCCTCTCATCGTACCTAGGCAATTTATTTGCCATAAAAACCTCCGCAAACTACCTTCATAAACTACAACCGACAGGCAGCAAACAAAAGGACAAGTAAGCAGCACGCAAAAAAAAAAAAGGAAAGGAAAGGAAAAAGAAAAAAGAAAGTGGACTTTCTTATCATAATCATTTCCAGACAGCTGAGTTGACTTTCGTTTTGCCCCAAACACACACACAAACACATAGAAACATACATATATACATATATATACAGATCCAATGATTTCTCCCTCTACAAACATCAATGCGACCCTTTTTCAACGTAGTCAGATGCGAAGGAGGATGATGATGATGATGATGGAAAACCCCGGGTTCTATTTTGCCTCCGCATTGCTTTATGACCATAAATATTTCATTATGAATTTTCTTTGACGTAAACGGCGACGCATTTCGACATGCTATCTATAAATAATTTTTGCCTAGGCCCTTAGCCCTGTCCTACGAAAACTTTTTTTTTGCCCGAAATAAATAATAAAAAATGCAATCCGTTGCCGCTTCAATAAACCTTTTGCCTTGCCTTACCCCATGTCCAGGAACAACCGGGAAAGCAAGCTAACAATATTTTTTTTCCTTCCATCTTGTTTTGTTTTTACGCGTCAAAATGCGTGCCTCTCGGTAGGGTTTAGGATGAGGTATGCTTAGGGGTTGGGGTGGGAGTGGCTACTGATTAAGAGTTGGAGTTAGGTTTTTGTGTTCGTGACATCTGCAAGTCGCATTAATAATTAAATCAAGCAATAAAAATTCAGCACGAGTGGCACTGCCATGCCAAACTCAGGCCAGACCAGTCAGGCGACAGTTCTTCACTTCGATGAGGCTCAAAATTATGGATAAAACACAAACTGGGGATAAAAGTTTGAGTTTAACACATTTTGTTTTGGATATAACCCTGGAATTAAAATATTATTTTGCTAAAAATGATTTTAAGTCTATCAATAGCTACTATTTTAAAATAAAGAAACTTTTTCTTATGCTGAATTTAGATAATTTATATATTTTTAAGGTTCTATTGTTTTCTCATCTAGAAATTGAATACTACAAAAAGTCAGTTATAGTAAATATTTTCTTAAATAATTTTGTATGATTGATCTTTTAATCTTTGTGCCAAAGTATGTACTTAACTTTGTTGAGATTTTAGGAGTTTTCTTTAAGATTTTTGTATTCTTTTGGTTATTAATCTAAATAGAACCAATTTTGGTTGAAACGTTCTTCTTAGTTTATCTTTATTTTAAAAAAATTTATATATATATAAATTTATATATATATGATATCAGTAATAAAAAGTAATTTAAGTGCAAAACACTTGATCTGACCATTTTGAACTAACAAGTATGCAAGCTTTGCAAGCTTTCATTGTATTAAGTTATAATTCGCAACTAGTTTGAATTAGTAAAACGACAAGGAGAACTAAGTGGTTCCCAGAGAAGGGTCATACAAAGAAATTTTATCACCTATTATGCGCGACTGGACCTAAAGTTGGCCTAAATACAGATGTTTTAAAATACTCAATCAGGTCCCGAAACTTATCAAATAAATAATATCGTTTTTCTGGTTTAATATTGTTTAACCTTTTGACAATTGTACTTTTTCCTTGAAATAAAAAATACTATTAATAACTTTGAGTCCGTAATTTATTTAGAAATTATTTAGTTTTTTAGTCTGCTCGATGTCAATATAGTTGGATATTCAGGTAAGATTAAATGGGTTTGTGTAGACTTCTGTAACAAAAGAACTCATCATTTGTCATAATTTTGAAAATGCTTTTAATATCTGAATACTGTAATCCAGTTTTAATAGTTTATAGATTAGATAGTTTAATAGATTGTCATATTTACTTTATTATGTTTGTTTTAAAGAATTGTATAATATATTTTCTAAAAAGTTTTTGTATTAAAGAAACGAGGGAAAATCTTCCTTAAAGATGCTCCCTTTTGAATTTTATTTGCATATTTTTAACAATACATTTTTAATATATATTTTTTTATGATTTCAACTACAACAAATAACAATATATATACTCTTATTTAAATTTTTGCTACCCTTCAGTTTTTTACATTTTCTAGCATTCGAATACATAAATAAATCATTAATTTCTCCCTATTCTATGTTATGAAAAAGTTCAATTGACATTTTTGGTTTGTTTTATTAAGCAAATTTTTCTTCCGATTTTGTTGTTGTGGGGGGAATGAAAATTTTTTGCACACGAATTGCTAAATTCATAATAAATGAACATTGGGTTTGGCGGGTCGTAACTGTCTAACTGAAAACTGGAAAACTGAAAATTGAAAATGCCGCCTGCAACATTGTTACGCACGAACAATTCCGTAATGAAAAGCGACTCAACAGCAATAGCAATATACATACATACAACAACAACAAAATATCAGCAACATTGTTGTTAATATAGAATATATATATACATATCTGCACTATATAAATATGTATATATATATTTCTGTTCAACTCTCTGGGCGCGTAAATGCGATTAAAATTGTTAGAGCAAATTATGGCAAGAGATTTTCTTCAACTCCAACTCCGAGTCCCTCATACCGAGAGTACTTACAAAACAATTTTTTTTTTTTTTTTTTTTGTGTGTATTTTTTAATCTAATAAAAATAGTTTCCGCTTCGCTGTTGCTGCTTCTGTTGCTGCTCATAAATTTGCAGATAGAAATTCCAACGGCGTAAAGGAAATTACAACAAAATTAACAAAGTTGGCTAAAAGAAGAATGCGCGACGGGCGGCCCTTGAGGCTGCTGCCAACTTCAAGTTTAATCAATAAAAGCCGCAGGGTGTAGTCAAGAGTTTGGGGGGTAACCTTTTCGTCCTGCCACTGCACACAAGCACACACTAACACATAGACATAGTATGTAGTGTAGTATCTTTGAGTTATTGTTTGTGATTTTTGGCCAACCCGCTGCGCCTGCTCAAGCATATTTCTATCTTGGCTTAGACTTCGTCTTACTCACATCGTTGAGGGGCCCTTTGACACTATTTGTGTATCTAGTTACTTGAGTGAAATATTCTAATTGAAATGCACTTTTATTGAACAAGTTGAGTAGTAAATTTTATACCATCTCTTTATAACTATTTGCAAGTTTTCTTGGTCACCTTTTTAACCCAAAGTTGACTCAGTTATCTTTGGCTAAAAACCTAACCCAATCTAAAGTCCAAAACCATCATCATTTACATGCCCAACCAAGTTGAGGCCACAAACCACCCAAAAAAAAAAAAAAGAGTAGGTAAAAGAAAAGACTAAAACCCTAACCCAAAAGTGACTTTTGCCTTAAGTTTCAATGGCAAATGGATAAAGTAAAAACCAAAAACCGAAAACTTTTTCAAAGCAATTAGATAAAGGTTTTTGCCGACTGATTTTAAAGTTTCAAGCTGCTTCCTCTCGTTTGGCTGGTCAAAAATAAAGAGACCGACAAGGAAAATGGACAGCAAAATCTTTGCATGAGGAGCAAACTCCTCGTATAACATTTAATCAGTTGAAACTTTTCTTCTTTTCTTTTTTTTTTTTTTTTGTATGTAAGCTGGACAAAAGTTGTAAAGTCAGACAGCAGAAGCTAGAGCAGAAAAAGCTGGAGGAACCAGCAACCAGCAGCCATCAGGCAACAGGAGGCACAGATGCAGATGATCTAAATACCTTAAAACAGCAGGCAATAGTAGTAGTAGTAGGCAGGTGTATATATGGTTTAGGTTTTCCCTTGGAAAATCTCATTAAACAGAATGCCAAAACAGTAAGGCCAAAAGGAAAACAAAACAAGCAGTTCTATTTAGCTTAAATAATATTTAGGCAAGCGTAAAACGGAAATGGCCACTAACTTGAGTGTTTTCCTGGACCAAAGAAGAACAAAGAAGAAAAATATTTAAGCACTTAAGTGGCGAAAGGCTTCCCCTACATACATCCCATGTCCTTCCGTGTCCAGAGAATGCGTGTAAGTCCAGTCAGAAATTAGTTCTAAGATGAATGGCCAAAGTCGCAAAGTTTTGCAGCTTTTTCTAGGGATTTACTGGCCAGGCTGTAACTGGCTTTGCCTTTGGCCAGGACTATAGCTATGGCTTCTTTTCGTTTTCTTTCTCTTTATTTTTTTTTATTTCCTTTTTCATTTATAGTTTTTATTTAAAGCAAAAACTTTTTTAATGAATGCTCTTAGTTGTGCACATATTTTTAATGCATAGTTCATTAAAAAGCAACTTTAGCTTTGGCTAAATCTTTCAGATATTTCTTTGCTTTCAACTACCGTTTTGTGTGAGTCTAAGAGAGAGAGAGAGAGGGAGAGGGAGAGAAAGTCCTGCCGCAAAGTGGCTCAAGTGTAAAGCTTATATTATTAGTTAAAAGTGAGCAAAGTGAACTAGTCAAGGGTCTCTAATGGTTTTTAATGGACTTGAAAATTGATTTCACATTTAATGTGATTTGCATTTTCATAGTTTGAAATGCATAAAAAAGTTCAACAAAAATTAGTAAATCATTAAAAATTGTTAAAATTGGGTCGAGATAAGTTGTTCAGATTAAAAAGTTTATATTAAGATTCTTAAAAAAACATTAAAGATATAGTTTTTCTAAATGGACTACAACTAGTTTAAATTGTGTCCTTTGAAAGTTAAAGATTCTTCCAGGGACTTGTGCAATATCGTTTGCGCTAAGTGCTAAGTGGGCCAACTTGAAGCCGGTTTTCAATGGGTTTGAAGTGCACTAGAAAATTGATTTGCCATTGTATATAATTTGCACTTTATAGTTAAAAAAATTTAATATAAATTTATTAACTATTTTGGGCATACTCAAAGTAGTTTCACGTACCCATACCTTATACTTTGGTTACTTAAATGTACTTAACTTTGGTAAAGCGAAAAAAAAAACAAGTTATTTCTTAATATACATACATGGTAAATGTTTCGATATCTCCTTGAATATTAAACAAAGTATTTTAGTTTTTCTTTAAAGCCTTATTTAATATCGTTAGCTTCTGATCTGAGAACATCTTTTCATACTTCTGAACTTGTTTTACCTCTACTTTTAAAGTTATATTACTATCAACTAGTCATCTTTTTCTAGCCATAAGTTTCCAATACTAAAAATGTGTGTAAACTGAACATTATTGACCAACCTTTAATCAATAGTGAAATACAAACATTTTCTTATTTTTTTTTATTATTATTAACACTATTTAGTTTCTGTAATTACACATGATTTTTAATTATTAAGATAAAGGTTATTCCTATTCTTCCTATGAATTAAATCTATATTAATTCTTGAATTAAGAAAAGAAGTCGGCCATTAGACTAACAAACTGGCTAACTTAGCAGATTTTTACTGTCTTATTTAAAACTAATTAATAAAATAACTACACAATACTAAAATATAACTTAATAAGAAAGTTTTTTAGGGACAAACAATGAGTTAAGTATTAGTTTTTAATCTATATTTCGGTTTTAAGTCTATTTCTAAAAAATCTATTTAGATTTTAGTCTTATATTTATTTTCAAATAATGTTTGAATTAAAATGATGAAATCCGACTGTGTAGGCTAAAACCATGAACTGTTGTATTTATTTTTAATAACAAATTTGAAGTCACTTAAAAGTTGGTTTGGAAGCAATAACAATTCAAAATTACACAATAAACAGTTATGAATGTTGAAGCAGTCAAATAATGTGGGAAAACTACAAAAAGATAGTGTTGCAAAGTAAAAGAATGTTTTTGATATATCACACATACTTTTAAAATCATTTTAAATTAGAATATTAAAAATAAAATAAATAATAATTAATAAAAAAATGATATAACGTTAGATATGTAAACGTAGAATAGAGAAAAATTTAAAAATTATTTTGTGTTTTTTGAAGAAAGAAAAAGACAAAAATCCTTATAAATTGTATCATCATTTAAGGATGGTTAAAGAGTTGTTTTTAACAAATGTGCAAAAATTGTTATTATACAAGAAAGTAAAGCATAACAATAGCCTTTTATCGCTTTATTACTACGCCCATGACAAAATTTATTTCTTTTCTTTTTGATTTTGGTTAGCAATCAAAAAAATTTGCCCTTTCGTTTGGCTACGCCCATGTAAAAAAAAAAAAGTTTTCGTATTTTTGTATGATTTCCTCTTGTTCAGTCAGATCACGTAGAGTGGCAAAAAGAGCCAATGTAAAGCTGATACACCGTATATAATGGGATTTGTTTATTGGTATCATTTGCGCCAACTTTTTTTCATCTTTGTCTGACTTTTGGGGGTTAGCTTTGAAGGAAGCTTCTTCACAGGTTGTTTCTTTTTTCTTATTTTGGTGAAAGCAATGCAATAATCCCCTCCCGAAAAAAGTTTCATGTTGCGTTTTTAGAGAGTGCACACATACACAATATAAGTAGCTAAAGTGGGTACGGGACTACAAAAAAATGGAAGTGTACGCATAGCTAATCCCAGAGAGAAAGGGAGAAAGGTACGGGGACGCCCTTCAGCGTCATCAACATCATCACACAGCTGGGTCACAGCTAAAGTTCACTTCAGGTGGGCCACCAATGAAAGGCCATCCACGTGATGTTATAACGCAATATTGACACTTTCAACGACTTTCAACGCCGCCGCCAAAAAGTCATAAAGGGAGTGGCAAAAACTTTCTGCTGCCGCTCAGATTGCACTCAATGAGTTTTAAGGTTTGGGTTCCAGTTGAACTTCGTTTCGGAATTGGGGTTTTTTGGATGAAGGGGAGGGGTGCGGTGTGTGTGTGTGTGTATGTGCATAAAAGTAAATCCATGGATTTTTCGTTGTTGCCACTTAAACTTTTTCACACCCAGACACCAAAACGCTCTTGCCTCTAGACTTTAAGTGCCTTGGACGTCTGGGTTATTGGATGGTTTGGGAACTGCTACTGTGTGCAAGGGGGTGGCAGGGGTATGCTGCGTGTGCCGGGCATTATTTTCATTGTCGCATTTTTCATCATCACACTCTTCCCTCTAGCAAGTTTTTATGGCTCGCTGTGCTTGGCTGCTTTTTTTTTTCTTTCTTTCTTCCTTTTCTCCATGCTTTTTTGGCTTATTCCTGCACCTGTGCGTCGCTCAGGACCTAGACCGGAAGCTGCACATCAGCGCCAACGTTTGCCATGTGCGTGGGATTCAGCTTTGGGAGCGGACGAACGAAATGTCTGTCTAGTTTCTATGTCGCCTTCATCGTTGACGCCGTTCTTGCACAGTGGTTATCTGTTAATTTGGTTTTTAAGGAAAAACTATACCAATATTAATAACATGAAAGTCAATTTAAAATTAGATGGTTTACTAGAGACTACTTTTCTGAGAAATAATATTGTATTTCCCAATTTTAAAGCTATGTATATAAACATTGCTTATGTTGATCTAAATTAAAAGTTTTAAAACAGAAGGAAAATTTTGTTAAAATTTGTATGTAATGTATACAATTTTTAAGTGGACTGGCTTTGAACGTGAACGTGCTTAGTTTTGAATCTAAATATTGCTTTTGTTGATCTAAATTAGTAGTTTCAAAAGATTTGTATGTAATGTATTAACATATTTAGTGCTTAATTTTGAAAGAATAAAAAATTTTTTAAGGATCAATATGGTTTACGACTAACAGCTAATCTTAAATAATAGCTTATCTTAAATATGTAAAATGGGTTTATATAGATTTTGGTATATTGTGCTAATAAAAGAGACCATATTCGTATTGGAAAACTGTTTAAAATCTTTAATTTTTTAAAGGATCATCAATTTTTGGTTATTTCTGAAAATAAAGTTTTTTCTTTCTTCGCATCTTGTTGATATTCTCTTTTAATCTATATGTTTGCTGACTTTAATTAATATAATACGATAATTGGTACAAAAATAATTATTATCCTATCCTCTTACATATTTTACTTCTGTGTACTTGTGTACTTAATTTTACCGTATTTGTTTTTTTTTTTTATTATCTCAAACCACTGTGCATCATTTTGGTTGTTTTCATCCAGAGCAATTGCCACTTTTAGCCTCTGCATTGCATCGTTGTCTTCATTGTCTCCGTGTTCTCTCACATACACGGACTTTTTCTCCCTTTTTTCTCTTTTAGTTTTTCTTGTTTCTCTTACTTTTTTTTTTGGTGTGGGCAAATCTCTTTTGAATTATTACTGTAATTACCGTTGAGTTTCGCCTGGCAATGGCTTCTCTGTCGTCTCGAACGTTGCCAACATCATCTCTGCTAGCTGGCTGGATGGCTGGCCAAGAGGAGACTCTGTTGTGACACCGCTGATGACTGTGTTGATCCGACGATTATGATTTTTATTACGTTTTCGTGTAGTTGTGCTTTGTTTCCTTAATTTCACAGCCACATCCAGTCCTTCATACCATTTACCCAATCCTCTTCAGCTTGCCTGTGGTGTGAATTATTGCTCTCTATTTGGTTACTCCATTCCACCTTACAGAACAAGAGAAGAAGCAAAAGAAAAAAGCTGCCACTTGGTTTTTTTCTTCGTTTGGTGGATTTTATTCTGCTCGAAACAATCAAAATTAATCGCTTGTAATGAAGCGACCATAATGGTTAAGACGAGAGAAAGAGAGACAGACAGTATAGGAGAGAGTGTGTGTGATAAACGATGTCCTGGCTCCAGGACAAACTGTCGCGATGAGCAGCGTATTTAATTGTGATTGCCCCCGAGGGCAAAATGCCTCCAAATGGGTCTCTCAGTATGCTAAGCTATTTTTGTTAGCCAAAGATTTTTCTTTTTTGTCCCAGAATAAATCAAAATTGATTGCTAGACATTAATTGTATTCTCTGTAGGTGGATTTGTATTACAGATTAAAAATGATGAATATAGCCAAAAAGATGCTGAAATGTATAATTTATGCGGCAGATTCTCAAAATCCAAAATACTGCCAGAAAGGTAAAGAACAAAAAATTGTATAATTTATTTCATTTAAGCGGTTTAATTTAAATAGTATCATTTTTCTGTTAATATATTTAGTTTTGTAGTAAGAGTGTAAAAATATTCTTAGAAAAACTTGAATGTCTAAGTTCCAAGACAAGAAGAAAATTCTTATCCAAATTATTCAAATAATTGGGGAATAAATTGCGGCTATATATATTTTCCTCTGAGAGATAAAATATATTTATATATTTTGTTTTTTTACAGCCGTAAATACGCCTTTTTTTACTCGGACAAACGTAATATTAAACAGAGTAAAAGAAACCTTAATTTATCGATAACATAGACAAGGTTACGCCGCAGCGTCAGAACTATTTACTTAAATTTGAGTAACTTCTGTTTTAAGATTATTGTTTAAATCGTTTTTAAATTATTCCAGTTCTGTATTTTAATTGACAATAAGTTTCGTAATTTTCTCTTTTATAAATTTCCATGTCAATACTCATTTGTTATTTTCTTCAGTAAGTTTATAAAAGATAATTATTTATATTATTATTTTTATCATCGCAGTAGTTCAATGTTTTGAAAACTTTTGACAAATAAATTTAAAACTAATTTTCCACTTGTACCCTTAATAATTTTTTTATATTATTTTATTGAATACAAAACAATTTACTAAGTTTTTTATTTCTGAGAAAAAAAAAATCAAATATTAATTTAATTATTTACAGAACAGAAAAATAAAAAAAAAATATTTATTTTACATTTATTCAATTTAAAATATAAATTAAAAAATTAATCAAATGAAATATTATTTTTTACACGTTTTATGTGAACACGAGTGAAGCAATCTGTTCTGTTAAAATAATAAATAAATTTTAATAACTATGGAAAGTTAATAAGATTAATCACTTAAGCAGTTTTACATCTTTTTCAGTACATTCAGGTTAAACATTAGTTTAAGTACCTACCCGATGTATCTCTATAAATCTCATGAAATCAAAATATGCTTTGAATACTAAAAAAACATCTTATTTGGCGGAATAATGTTTATTTTATATATTTTATATATCGTTTACTTCCTCTACCAGTTTTAGACTTATTATTCCTTTTTTTTTAAGAATGAGTTATAGATGCAAACAAATATTAAATTTCCGTAAAATGTTTTAAATTTCATGTTGTCTCAAAACCAATTAAGAGAAGATTCAATTTGATATAAATAATAATTCTTCTAGAAAATTACTCCATGGAAATTTCAAAAGGTTTATCTTTAAGTTTATTATTTATCTTTCTATTTCATATAAAGTTCATTGCTCTTTGGTTCCGCATTTCTTTATTTAATAATTCATTTGGCATAAATCATTTGTTTTTTTTGCACTTTATTGCGCATATTTTTCGCACCTTTTGGCGTATGCAATCAAAAATGACGAAAAAAAGAAGGAAATTTCATTATATCAGTCATAATTCATAGTCAACAGGAACTCAATGCCAACTCCAAAGCAAAAGTCATCTGCCAGCCATTGTTTCAATTGTTACTTTACCATTGCCCTCACATCCCCTCACCACCCTTGCTTTTTAGCTCCTTTCATCATCTCTTCTACAATTTTGTCTGTAAATTTCAAGTATGTAGACAGGAAAGGAGAAAAGCGAAACATCTGCCTTTTCTAAAATATTAAATAAAGCAATCAAATAAATCTTCCAACATGCCTCATTTATTGCAGATTACCAAGAGCCAAGTCAGTTGTTGAAGAAGGAGCTAAAAATGGAGCTGATGTTGCACAGTGTGAGAGATAGAGAGAGAGAGTGAGTGGGGGAAAAATGTAATGCACCCCACCTCTTTGCTCTTGGCTAACGCACGTACATTACAGTCTGGAGGGGGTTGGGGATATGGCACACTATCATTACATCCCCTCAAAAACCGCCCCCCAAAAACTCATTGCGCTCCTCTAGCCATGTTAGACTGGTCCTTGGCTCTAAGGTCTGGGTTCTGGTAATCAAGCTGAGGCTTGTCTGTAAGTGAACCTTCAATTACGTAAAATAACGACTACGGGCGTAGATTATCTCATTAGGGGCGGCATTTTTTAAAATTCAGCTCACACCTAAAGTCAACCAAGCGGGGCGGTTAGATAAACTAACAAAAAAAAAGTAGAAGAAATGAGAATATGTTGCATACCCGGAAGAGTTCTTTTCTTTCCTTTCTTTTTTTTTCATTTAGTTGGCATTGTCCTTGAATGTGAAGGAAAGTAAAAGTAAAGCTCGCGAGTCGATGCGCGACACATTTTTTGTCACCAAAATCCTCTCACTCTCATCCTTTTGCTATTTTCTCTCCCTTTGCTCATACCCAACTTTATTTTCTGTTTCTTTCTCTCTCTCTCTCTCCGCACTTTCACTGTCGTCTTGTGTTTCTGGTCTATAAATTTATATGGCCAAGGAATGCGTGTTTAATGGCCAACAATGTCTGCGTGTGACTGTATGAGACGGCTTTAAGCACGTGTGTGTGTGTGTATGGATAAAGAGAGAGTGGGTGAGAGGAAGGGAGTGTGTAAGTTGGAGGGTAGAGTGAAAGTTCTTTCAAGCATAGACCCATTTATTATGGTTCAAAAATTCGTTTTTTTTCCCGGTGAATTTTATGCCATTTTAGAAGATGTTTTATGTTTGTGTTGACATTTTTATTGCGCCAACATGTGTCGAATTTCACTCTTATACCACCCCCACCCCTATATAGCATCCCCTTCCAACCGTTACTATTAAGACTAGATCTGTAAGTCTTTGAGTTGTTAGTGTTTCTCCTTGTAGTTATCCTTGTCGGGGGAATTGGGGATTGTGGAATTGTTCAAAATGGTTTACAAATGTACTTAACAAACGGCACAAGCAAGAGTTGAATCTTTGCTTGTGGTAGGAGATATTACAAGGGATATATTATAAGTATGTAAGACAATGTAAGACCTTAATCAATGAAATTTGACAAGCTTGAATATTTCTGGCTTTTAATCAATCTGGAGTACCTTCAAGGTTATTGATTGATTGCACATGCCTTTAGATTACTTAAACGTATCTGTTAATTTGTTCTGGATATGTTAAATTTATGATTTAGCATTGCATCTGGTCACACTTTAATTAACAGAGCTCAAGAACTAATTTTTAGGATCATATTGAGTCTGTCTCTTTGGCATATGTTGGTCTACTTCTTCATGGATATTTATATATGACATGGCAAACCTTTAGGTCTTCTTAGACATTTCATTTTTGTATATTTGTATATCGAAAATGGAATTCTGTTTATAAAAGTTATAAAATTTACAAAAAATTAAAATAACTAAAATTTAGCAGGAAAATTAATATCTTCTGGTATCACTATTCTGTTTACTCTACATGTAAATCCTTTGAAAAACTTAATAGTCTTCACTTTTTTTACTGCTCGACTATCTAAATTATATTCTCCGAATATCAGTTACCCTAATTGGTACAGTAATATATTTTCTAGATCATCTGTTGGTATTAATATTTAAGTTTTTCCTTTTCTGTACAAATTAGATAGAATTTGGAAAACACCGTATTAAACGTAAAAATGAATCTAAAAATGGGGGAAAATTTAAAAATGTATATCAATTAACCTAATATAAGAAATAAATTTAAAAACATACAAACAATATTAAATTAGAATTGGTTAAATAATTTAGTCAGAAATTTGAAATTTGAGTTTGCTTAAGTCTTACTTAAATTTGTCACGTTAATACCTATGGCATTATTTCTACTCTCAAGTGAATAGTTTCCGTGCCAGCATTTTGATATTTAGAAAGTGTACATTTTGAAATTTGTTGGCCAATCCTAAAACAATGATTAACAGCAATGGCATCGTGGCTTGAAATAGGTTTCAATTTAAGCCTACAACATTAATTAAATAAATATCTCATATCACGTATACGCTCAGTTGGGTTTTCATCCTTTTTTGACATGTCCCCTGTCACTCTATCTATATATGTATGTATGTATGTGTGTCTCTCAAACTCCAAAAATCATATGCCACAACAATTACCCTTTAGCTTTCATATAGGAGAAAGGATAACCCATTGAACATCACGTATGACCACGCCTCCGCATCTATTTTTTTCCCCCTTTTTGGTATATGGTTTTTACCCAAGCCCATCATCTATCAGGCTAGAACATCTATGCATAGCTAAACGTGCAGCAACTAACAACTAAATTTCATTAAACCGCATGGCACAAATTGAACTACAAAAGAGTCAGAGGTGAACAACAAAAACAAAACAACGAGAGCAACAAAAACAGAATGCCGCTGGAGAGAATTTAAGTGCCTTGGCGACCAAACGAACCAATTTTCCCTCAAAAAAAAAAAAAAAAAAATAAAGGGAAAAAAGGGCCAACAAAATGAAGCGGCATGAAGTTAATGCTAGGACTAGGGCCAGCCATGTGCTCTATGAAGCGGATGCCAAAAAAGCGACTACAGTAGCAATAGTCACAGCAACAACAACAGCTACAGTAAGGACAACAACTCGTGCATGAAGCTGGATCAAGGAAGAGAATTTGGGGGACGAACCAAAAATCACGCAACGGACCATGACAAGCAAACGCAACGTAGCGCATCCTGGTTGCCGTCTGCTCCAGCTCCAGCTCCATCTCGCATCTCCATCTCTATGACCAGCTTCTGGGCAACTTCAAAAATGCTGCAGATGTTCTATTGGCGAACTCACGAGGGCGGGGAGTTTCCTTTCCCTTACTCTTCTCTATATAACTCAACCCCTCTGTTTCGGTGTGATAATAAAATGAAAACTTTGAACGGCCAAAGAAATATATCTACACTGAGAGAAATATAGTTTATGGAAAGTAACTTGAAATGAAAACGACTTTGGATTATTTTTGGAGATTTAAGTTTAAATATTTGTAGAATTTTTGAAAAAGGTTGATATAAAAGATAAGATATAAAATTGGTTATCATCAAATGAGGATTATATTTACAAATGCTATTAATAATCGTTATACATAACTTAACCTAGTAAACAATACTAAATATATATACTATATGTCTGCATCTACGTAGTTATCCATCGATTGTTTTAAGTTCACGTAAGAATCTTAGTAAACAGCTTAAGACTTAATAAACTTTTATTTAAATGTATTTGTTTCTTATTATTTAACGCAAAATTTAACTACATATGTGTATATATGACTTTAAAAAGGTAGTGTTCAATAACGCTGCAACGGTGTGTTGAACACACCGCCTCAATTAACAGACTCCCTTTCTCTTTTAAAAAGCTGCTTTTGTTGTGCTCTCCTTCCCTTTCACTGCTGCTGGTCATCGCGTCTCTTCGAAGTTTAGGTTTTTCGTCTCTTTAAGTGATTGCTGCTGCTCAACTAACACACCAGCTAAAGTATAGATCTTAGATTCCTTTTTATATAGATTCACTTCTATAAACGTTAACCAAAACTAGTTTAAATCGATTATTTCTTGTTACTTTCTATTTTTACTATTCCGTAAGAATTATAATCAAATTTGTTAGCTAATTAGAATTATTATAAATTTCCAGCTTTATGACCAATCTCTAATAGTACCCACGACTTACAGCAAATTTTTAATATATAATATAAATAAAAAGTTTTAGGCAAATAAATAATAAGTTTCAACATTATATACATATAATAAATTATTTTAAATTTATTTAATTTAAAAATGATATGTATGCAACTCTTAAATTTTCTAATGGTTCAAGTCAGAAGAGAGCGAGAGAGCCGCTCACCAACGCGATCATATTGAGAGTAAGTCGTAACGGAGCTTTGTAAGTTAATATAAGCGACAATTAAAGTGTTAAATATCAAAATATAAATTGTGCTTGTTTTCCTCCTACAATTAATATTTTTAATTTTGTCATTTACAATGTATGTATGTGAATGCATTTAAAGAATAAAATATCAAGGTTTACTTTAGACTGATTGAGTAATAGTTAATGGCAAAATATAAAATATTCTCTTCAGTGTATTTAGTGTTTGCCTAACTCAGGTCTCTCTCTCTCTTAGGCTTTCTCTCTTGCTTTCTGACGGACCAATGGCGCACCGCATGTCTGGCATATTTAATTTATTTATTTTATGCAAATTTTGGATAATGTATCTGCGGCCGCAGGATACAATAACAACAACAACAACAATGACAGCCAAGAGTAGCTATAACAACATCAAGGGGTTTTGCAAGGTTCCCACCAACAAAAACAACAACAACAAGAAGAAGAACAACAGAAATAACAGCAACAACTATACCATACAAAAACAAAACCCACGCCACGAAAAACCGAACACAAAAAAAATTCTATAATGAAAGCAATTGTTGCCAAACCGCGCGGTACACAAAATTATGCTAGAGACGAGACAAGAGAGGGTAGGAGGGGAAGCCAACAGGACTACAGAACGACAGGGAGGACATGAATATAGTTGGAGCTAGAGCAACGGCTGGATGCGGTTGCCAGCGTGATATTTAGCATTACACGCTTCATTGTCTAAAGTGGCGCCCGGGGAGGCAGTTCCTCCCTCTGCTCCAATCCACCTTCCCCTTCCCCCTTCTACCTTATTGTATTTATTCAAAAGTTAGACACCGCCGCCTGCTTGCACTAACTACTAATGTGCGGTTCTCTTCCAATGTGTATGTGTGTGTGTCCGTGGTAGAGTGGGCGTGGCATTTGAAGGCAAGTTATATCTAGCGCCATTTGCTTTTTATTGTTAAAACTGTTGAAAAGTTTCACCATAATTTTTCGTATACTTTTATTTTTTTTTTTCTTATTTTTGCAGTGTCTTCATAATGAAAGGAAAAGAATATGATAAAGGAAAAAATACAAATTATAAGAAAATATACATTGACGAACTTTTAAATACCCTAAAATAAATTAATTTGTTTTTATATTGTACAAAATATGAACTCAGCTTGTCGTGTTGATCAAGAATATTTATACTCTATATAGTCGGAGATGCTTCCTTATATAAGCTGCAAACTTCTGATCAATAAAATGATATAAATCTTCTTATATATTTTCAATATTTAAATCCTGCCATCTAAATTGATGTTGTATTGAATATCATCAACTGAAATCAAAACAAAGTTTTTAAGTAATCGAAATTATATACTTTTAATACTAAAAGTAAACCATTTCTAAAATTTATTTTTGAAATAAGTTAGATAAGCTTTTATTGAATTTTATACAATAAGTTGTAAGAATAATATTAGTATTTATTATTAGTATTTTTTAAGGGATCTGTTTTCAAATTATATTTGTAATTTGTATTACAAAAATTAATTAAGATACTAATACTTTCATTTCTATTCTTCATTTATTTTTCATAACAACGGACACCCAAGAGAGAGTTCACTGTAACAAAACGTGTTAAATTTAATTTTATTAATTTTGAAAGTTTTAATTGAAATATATTATGTACATACATATATCTTACTTATAATCTAACCAATGGAAGTATAAACAAAATAATATTATTCAGTAAACAATATTGGTTAGATTATATTTCTTGATTTTAAGAGACTTTTTTAAAATAAGTTAATATTAAAACAGAAAAATAATAATAAAAAAAAAGTACAAATTAAGTATGTTAATTTTCCCAATGAAAATTTAAAAATAACAATTTTTCTGTTTGATATTTTTACGAAATTTCCATAGTTTACAAATATTTTTAATTTTATTTATTATTATGAGAAAGTAGTAAATAATACAGTTAGAAAAAAATGCAAAAATTTGTTTTTATAAAATTATATATATAATTTTAATATTCCAATAATACTTAAAAATTAAATAGTTGCTTAACTACTTTCGAAATATTTTTTAATACTTTTATTTTTATTAGAAATTTTTTAATTTTTTAATTATTAATAGAAGGCTCTTGTAAGCAATTTTGGCAAATTCGTTATTAAAAATTGAGAATCCAACGATAACTTAAATTTAGTTTATTGAAAACTATTTCTTCCGGAATTTTTGGAGCAGATTATATAACTAAATTTCGTTTTACTTTATTTCTCTTTTATATTTGTTTTATTATTTTCTTTTCTAATAAAAGCAACTTAATTGTTAAGTTTTTAATGACTTTGGTTAGTCTAAGCCTACTTGATTATATGGCAGATACAAAATTATGGTTTTTGTTGTTGCAATCATTTATATATAAGTTTTGATGTATCCTACTTTGCTACTACAAACTTTTGTTATAAAATCGGCAGACTCTCAAATAGTTTTTAAGCTTGCATTATTTTTACTCGACGAATTGTGGTAATTTTCACTAATTAAAATGGGATTTCCGCTGACGGTCGCTGGACGAAGACCAATGCCACAAAGATTTCCAGTTGCATGAAGAACAAAAAAAAGAAAAATAAAATGTGGAAAATAATAAATTTATATATGTACATATGTTTGTGTGTATAATGTATCTGCAGCTCATAAATAAGTTGCTCTCCATCCATGTGAGCTGAGCTCATAAATTAGCATTAAAAATACTTGGGGCGTGGATTTTGATGTTTTTTTATTCTGACTGCACCTCGTTTCCGGTGCTTTTTTGGTCCTCCGGAACTCTTTTTGTGAGTTTTCATTGTATTTTTTGGGGGAACTCTCACGTGCAGCTAATAAATTTACTCAAGGGGCATTTAAAAGGATTACGGATCATCGAAGAAAATGCCTGTCAGAGGGAAAAGTGATTAAGTCTGACCGCGACGAGGGGCCAAAGGACTAACCTTTTTTTTTTTTTGCTGTATATTGAATAGCTTTTCATTCGGTCTTTGTGCAATTGTATGTGAAACCCTTTATTTTTTATGTATTTTGATTTTATATTTGGTTTTTCTTTTTTTTTTTTGGGGAGGTCCTGAACTGTCGCTTGCAGTCCATTTACCTGCACAATTGAATGATTTTCGAAGCCCCAAAACGTTTGTTAGGGTAAATGGGCAGTATTTCGTCTGCCATCAAGATATGGGCTAAGGATTTCTTTTTTACGATTTGCATTGGCAAAGAGCTTTTTGCTTTGATTGGAAAATGAATGAATCTAGAAAATACAGTTGAAAATCCAAATGGGACTTAAATATTACAAAAAAGAAAATGTATTTTTGGGTGTTTTTTTATTCGTTTGCATTGTTAGAGAAGCAAATAACGAATTTTTTTTTTGTTTGTTGGGTTTAATTTTGTAATTTTCCTTGTTGATAATGGTAAATAAAAAGGGTTTCCAATAAGCAAGAAATGATTTTATTTTTCGGATATCGAAATAATGAACAAAATATTTTAGTTTCTTTGAGTAAATTGATTGAATAATTCTTTATCGAAATTATAACTATAATATAACTTTTTAACAATAATGTTTTCGAGTTGGATGCAGCAATTATTCTAAGAAAACATCAAATTTGTTTAGTATTTATAATATAGATTGTTTTAGAAGAGTGAAATTTTAAATATATCAGAGAAAATACATTTTTGAGTATGTTTTTTCTAGTTTGGAGTAGGGTAAGGTGGGCAATCCCGACATTGCAAATGGTTTTGTCTATAAAGTTTATTTATTTTAGATTGCATCAAGTTGTTATATATACCAAATTAAAGTTTAGACTTTTGCGCAACTTTCTATGCATAGGATTTTATTAATACCTTGAAAAAATTTGAGATACAAGCGTTTTTCGTAAAAGTTCATTTTTGCTATTTTCAAAAATGATGGGGTAAACCCGACCGCCTATGTTTTTGGTTGATTTATTACAGATATAACCTAAATATAATGGTTTTGCCAATGATAAATCAATTAATCTTATGTTATATAATGGTAAAACTATATAATAGGATTTAAAAAAATGAAAAGAGCAAAAGCCGTTTTTAGCCGTTTGGCATTTTTTCTTGTTTTGCTTAGCGTGTGCAAGTAAAGTAAGCGGTCGGATTTACCCCATTATTTAAAGGTCAGATTTGAATTTCTCATAACATTGAAAAAGAAATTATGAAAAAAATTAAATCAAACTTATATGCATTTTGTAGGACATTAATTAAGGAATCTAAATCCTTTTACCTTTTTTATGCGATCACTTTGACAAAAAAAAGATATCCTACAGTCAATTATGCACAAAAATTAAAATCAAAATTGTCGAAGCAAACTTTTGATCTTTTGAGCGTCTCAATGTTGAGTAACAAAAAAACTTTCATGGCAATGCTGAGTAACAAAAAAACTTTCGTGACACCATTTCGATTATTTTCGATGCTCTACACAATAACACTGATATTAGTTTGCGTAGTCCTTCCTATATTCGAAAACAGAAGGAGGCCAGGTTTACAGACACTGTCGACGATGCCCCACCTTACCCTATATATTATACATATAGATAAAGAAATATTGTATATAATTTGCACTGAGATCTCGCTCTACATATTAACATAGATCAAGGGTAAGAAAAATTTGAGTCTTTTAGGTAATTAATTAGCAACATGTAAATTACAATTCTTTTGATCAATTTCTTACTTTATCCTTACCATATAATTATAGTTTTTTAAATTATTGTTAATTCAAAAGTTATACAATTATTTATATAAACTTTAAGAATCGTTTTTTTCAATTCCATGCAATTCCAAAATATGTACTGAAAGGAACCTGAATCAAAATGTACGTTATTTTGGTAATGATGAATCCTTTATATTTCTTCTTCTTCCTCGAAACATAGTTCATTATTCGCAATATAAACCAACAAAGCAAGAAAACATGAAAAGAGAAGACAAAAAAAAAAAAAAGTTTTATTTTAGCATTCTTTATCCTTAGTAATCATAAATATTCACTAGCTACAAAGACATTAGTTAGCTGCAGGACAAAGAACAAATATTACAATTTTCGTGACCAGTTCTTCCTTCGATGTTGTGTTTTTTTTTTGGTTTTTGCTACTACTCCTGCTGCTATTCTCCCACGCATTCTATGTGGGTCCTAGCTCCTGAATCCCGTTTGTTGCCTTGGCAGGCAATTTGCTGCTTTACAATAAGTGCCAGGGACATAAAAATAATAATTATGCTTGTACCTTTTATGATTATGGTGTGAAAACAGCAATTGTTGTTGGTGTCCAGACAGGACAAGGGAACAACACACACATTCTGGTTGCTTTTTTGGGTAGGATTCTGCGATATTTACGAGCCATGTAGGCGAACAAATTATTAAAACAACAACGCAGAAAAAATAAAAATAAAACAAAAAAAAAAAAAATATACAAAATGAACGAAAAACAACTCAATGTTAATGGCCAAGTGGTATGGGTTGTTGTTGTGTTGGTGGTTGAATGGGCGTGGCTCGGCTGGATTTTGCTGCAGCACCTTGGCCTTAACATTAAGCTTTCAACACAATAAACAAAAAGTAATTTTCACAAATTTGCCAACTTGTAAGCCAGGACCAGAATTGTGGGTGAAGCAACCATTGGAATTTATGTGGCGTGCAGTTTCCTATACCATTTTGTTGTGAGATGTCTGGGTCTGAGAGTGGACGCAGGTGTTCCCTCCATCCACTAACCTCATCAGAGCACTCATTGAGGAGAAGGCTAGGTCCTTGTAGCGTTTCTTAACACCGGATATATACGAACTTTTCGTTGTTAAAAGGAAACTGTCGCGACGCCATTTATTATACCATGTCTGAGGCGATGTCCGTTGTCTTTGGTTTTGGTTATCACCCCTCGCCGCACCTTCTTATCACCACTCTCCTTGATGGTGATATGGCTAATGTGTCTGTGGGCGAGTCTGTGTATGTGTGTGTGTATGTGTATGTATGTGAAGTGTTGCGAATTTGCAACATGTGAGACCTTGCTTAGCATTAGATTGTGGCACGTTAAAGTGCCACTTGCTTAGTTAATACTTTAAGCCAAAATATTTGGTGAAAGATTTTAAATGAAAACAAATTTTAAAAGGAATGTAGATTTTGGTTTTTTTTATATAGAAAGTATTTACTTTACTCTTTAAAAAGTATTTTAAAATGAGCTTAACCTTACTAAGAGAAAAACTTAAACTCTTAAACTTTGTAGAAACAATTGCTTGAATTGTTGGAACATAAATAAAATAAAAGTTTAAATTCTTGTGTTTGAGTATACTTTGATAGATGATATATACATATATGAAAACAATCTTCGCAATATTTTGTGGTTAATTAAGTCAGTATTAAAAAGTCAGTCAAAAAGAAATGTTAAGTTTTCTTTTAATTTATATCTGTTTGTATAATACTGCATGCAATTCAATTCTTTTTGATTCCTTTTTAAATTTGGAAAATTAAATTAATTACAAATTGTACATTTTTTATTAATTGATTTTAATTTATGAGACTTTACATTATACTAAAACCGCCAAATTAGGATTTATATATTAAGAAACTACTAATAATAATAAAAAGAATGTCATAATTAAATCATTAAAGTGGTGCAGTATATAACAATACTAAATAAACCGCAGCCTGGAAAGAGGCTACTGCTTAATTAAGAACTTAACATTAATTGAGTAAAGTAAATGAAAAACTTAACATAAGTTGTGTTAAGATCAAAATATTTCTGTTAGTTAACATGTACATAGTCTGTTAAGCATTAAGTCCTTTTTATAATAATAAATAGATAATTCACTGCTTAGTTTTAGGTAATATAAAATTTGGCCTGGAGATCTAACAATAGGCCAATCTATACTGTAAATACTTATTCCGATATGGATATTGAAATTATATATATATAGAATATACCGAATCTTGGGTTGTCCTTATAACTTAAGACTTATGTTGAGAAACATTTTTCATTTAAAGTAAGCAGCGTTAGTTTAGTTACAAATAAATTCTTCTTTTTTATCTTATTTATCCCTTTATCCCATTTCTTTCTTTTTTTCGTTTGCCTAATTCAATCAGCTGTGGCAAATTAAACTTACATTTTTCTAGCCTTCTTTTGCCTTATTCCACCCTCAAAGGAAAAGGCGTCAAAGCATTTCGAATAAAAGAAAAGGAGAAAAGTTCTTATCAGTTCACCCTTGTTGGCCCAGGGTCAAAGTTCGATCCCCAGCCATGCTTAGCATATGGGCATAAATCACAAGGCCACAACCAGAAAAAGGGTGGCCAGGGTGGTAAGGACATGGGGCTTGGACAGTGGCAGGACAATAAAATTGCTAAACGCTACAATGACAATTCAAGCATGTAAATGAAAGCAGACACAGCCCAAAAAGGGGGGAAAAGTGCTGCAAAAACCAGCAAACAAGAAAACAAGTGAGTGGTGAATACATGAAGAAAAAAGGACCAAAAAGAAGCAAGACAAATCGTATCCTTAAAGCAGAGCAGCGAAGTAGAGTGGACGAGGCCGCGCAAATGAAATTAAAGGAGAGCAAACAAGTTACGGTCAGACAATCAGCACTAGGCAATGGTCCAAACTGGGGACACATTTCTGTTCCTGATCCTAGTCGTGGCCAAACGCTGCACTGTGCGTTTTTACTCCCACTTCCCTCTCTCTTTCTCTTACAACTTGGCCTTAATCAATTTCGGTTGGGGAACGCCTTTACTTTGTCCCTTTTTTTTTTGTTGTCCTTTCTTATTTTTTTTTTTGGGAGTTTAGTGCAAGAATCTGCCTTTTGGGGGCCTTTTCCGCCTTTCCTGTGCATCATGCTGAGATTGATTCGTGCTGGTTGTGTTGTCGTCCTCTTTGTCCTTGTTTGCCCTTTGATTAAATTAAATTTCATGGTACATATGGGTCCTTTCGTTGCCTTGTTTGGTCTGCTTTTTGTCTGTGGTTGGGCAGCAGCGGCAACGGCTTAAAAAAGAAAAAGTGTAGAAAAATTGCGCGTAATTTCCCTGTAAATCCTTCGTGTAATTTGTTTGTCAACAAATTGAGATTGGTCTTTGGCCCATTCAGAGTGTAAATGTTGGACATTTAACATTGAGTTTTTTTCCCCTCCCTATCATTTTTTTCTCTTTTTTTTGGGTGACATTGTCTAATGAGTTAATTAGGTAGGTTATACGGGTAGGTGAAGATGTATTTAACATCCATCAGCCTAAGCATTCATTTTCCATGGTGTCTTCTAGCTGGGTCAGTGTGCTTAATGATTGGCTCAATGGGAATGGCTAACAAACGAAAAATAAAAAAAATTATACTGATTTGTGATGGCAAAGATAAAGATATGGTAAATGGTGCGTTTAAGAGTAATTTGTTATAGAATAAAAGTGAATTGTAAGGGAGAAAAAGAAAAAATTGCCAAGATGATGGGGAAGTTAAATGAAAGCTTTAGACTTTAAGATGATGAATTGGATGGCTAGCAACATTATTTAATACATAAAGAAATCAAATTGACGCAGGATAAACTTAGTCTTTTGAAATTAGTTTTGCACATTTTCGAATCTAATCTTATTTATTTTTATTATTAAATCAAATTTATTATAATTTTAATGTTCCTTCTTGTAATGATGATGTGAGAGTGAATCATTGTAAGTCGATTTTTCAGATATAACTTATTAGAATTGGTGACGTCTGTACTTTTTACTTTTTAAGCCTTTCCAGCACTTGTTCTGTGTTATATTTTTGGGGGAAAGTCATCTATTTTAAGAGAGTAAGGCATAATTTTTTTTAAGCGTTTGTGTTTTAGCGGATTCTTTAATTCTATTAGTTATTTAATTGCTTAATCTCTTAATAATTTTTTTTTTTTTAAGCATATGTAGTGCAATTTTTAATAAAACTGTTTAACTAAATCTAGCAAGTGTTTGAAAATATAAAAAGAAAACTTAAGTGTTGTTAAGTCTCGAAAAGGTTTCTTAACAATTGATGGGTAAAATAGTACATCATAGGTGTATACCAAAATTTGTGTATAAGAAATAAGATAACTACTTAATAATTACTTTAAGTTTTAGTAGCAAAGGCGTGTCTGTTGTCAAAGCTTAACGGTACCGCAACATTTGTTTTTAAGAAATATTGGTGGAAAAGTGTGTCGATAAAAAATCTTAAGCCTCTGAAGTTGTATTTTTAGAAAACCAGATATTTTCTTCTAATATTCCTGAGTAATCACATAGCACTCAAAATAGGATATGGCATTTTTAAGGACTACTTTATAGCCTAAGTAGTATTTACTGACAATGATGATTTTTAACAATTTCTTGGAATACTTTGAATGAAATCAACACTCATTTTCTTTATTTTTTATTATTACTTTCTTTTTTTCCTATTTTTCCTCTTTCGTCAACACAAACATTGAAAAGTTGTTTCTTGGTATTACTATATTAATTTATTTTTACCTTGTCATTTGATTATTCTTTACCATGTTATTATCAAAAGAAACCTATGAACCATCTCAGCACTTTAAAGTATTATATAACATATAAATATAAACTTTTTGCTTCCATTGTCATAATAATATTTTAATCCAATTGAAATTAGAATTCTTAAAGAGTTCTCTATAGCTATATAGAACTATCCGTTTCAGTTTAATTGAAAAATTTTTGTGTGCTGAAAGTCACGTTTATCAATGTTGTAAGCAGCTTAATGGTATCGACCGCAAGTCGTAATGCGATAATTCCTCAAAACTGTCTCCCCGACTCACTTAGTACCCATTAATGTTTAATGTTCGCCAGGCAAAAAGGATCTATCTCTAGTCGGGTCTGACATTGTCTATCCTGAAGGGGAATGGGCTATGCCGTTGTTGTTCTTTGGTGATTCGATGGACCAGAAATAAACCGCAATAATTTGTATGGCAACATTTATTTTAGTTTTGTGCTTAGGAAACTAGCCACAAAAGATAGCTGAAGTGGAAGACAACTGTGGCAACTTGAAGGCCTGTCAATGGCACAAGGACATGCCAAAAAAAGAAAAGTAAAGGAAAGGCAAAGCAAAAAACACAAACACACACACACACACAATGAGAATAAACAAAGTAAAATTGAAATGAATGTGTAGGGCAAAAGTTTTCACAGAACAAGGACATGGAAGTGCAGCACACACTCACACATATACACATACAAATGACAAAACCAATAACATAATCCTTTTGCCTTTACTAAACGTATATTTCTCTCTGTGCGTTTTCTTGGTCCTTTGCATGCTAGACCAAAAAACTTTTGCGGTTCAATTTGAAAAGGAAACTGGACGCAGACAAATAAAATTTTAATTAAACTAATGAAAATGTACAGGCAAAAGGACATAACTTTCGGTTTGATAGAGCAACAACAACAAAAACAGCCACAGTAACAGGAAATGCTTTTGGCTACAATTGTTTTCCCCTTTACAGTTGATTTTTCCGTTTTACCGTATGCTTTTCGTTTATTTTTTAAAGAGAGCAAGAGCGGAACATTAAAAATTAACTGGCGGAATAATCGAAACTGTTAAAACGTTAATTTAACACTTAAACAAGCTAAACCGCAGGACAACTCGCAATGGTAAAGCGTGTAACGGGAACTGTCAGTAAGCTCTCTCTCTCTTTCTTTCTTTGTATGTGTTGCTGTGTGTGTGTGTGTGTGTGTGGCATTCCAATTGGCAGCTTTCTCTGTGTGTCACATTTAATGCAAGAACGGAATTCCATTAAACGACAACCGCAGCGCTGCTGACGTCGCTGCCACAAACCAAACCAAACGGTACCCACCCGCAGCAGCCCCGCAATATCCCAACTACCCCAAAAACCCCACCCCACTTCCCCGCACCACAGCCTGGCACCCACAAAAGAGGAAACGCATTTGTGGTGCCAAATAAACACGAGCATATAGACAACTGAAATATGTTAGAGATGGCAACGTGACAACAACAAACTATTTATTGAACAATGAAATTGGAATGCATTCTATTCTCTAATAGAATGTAATCATGTGTTCTCTCTGAACATTCAATTTAATTGATGGGTAAACCAAATTTACACACTCTAATCAGCTTTGGAGTACTAGATATACAATCATACAGATAAAAAATAAAAATTACAGGATCTGTATTCCTAATCGGTTTATTATTAAGAGTTTTTCTTGATTCAAAGTCAATCAGACTGGTCTTATTTTGCCCAATTAATAAATATACCGTGTCCAATACAAAACTGAATAGCGGACTTTTTTATAGATAATTCTTTTTTTGTTCGGGTCTTCTTTTTATGTTAGCTTTTTAAGATTTTTAAAATACAATTAATAGTAGCATTTTAAGGTTTCGGAATACATTTGATTGAAAAAGTTACGATGAAAAATACACGTGAGAACTGTCATAATTATACGATAGAGTACTAATGGCATGAATAAAAAAAGCACTAAGAAAGAAATTACAAAACAAAATAGAACCAAACATTTACATTAAATACTGACTTGAGTAAAACATAAAGAAAGATTATTGAAATACATAGAGGGCATAATATACAAGAGTTTAAATTGAAAAGACAGAAAAGATTTTTAAAGAAGTGAAAGAAAATAAAAGAAAAGGAGAGCTAAAAAGTATATTAAGTGAAATTAAAAAAAAATGCCTTAAAAATATATTAATAAACAATTCCTAAATGTTTCATTGATAAACCAAACAAACAATTTCTAAATCCTTAATTGATAAACCAAACAAATGTTACTAAAGTAGGCAAAATAAAATCTTTTGAGCTCTATATTTAGTCATAATTTATATGCAAATTATTTATGAAAACAAAAAGTATTTGATAATTATACATTTTTAACTATTTTTTGTTTGATTTTGTTTAACATTTAAGTAACGCAAGTAAAAACATTAGGTAATAAACTTTATTAATAATAACTGAAATCAATTCAACATTGCCACGTGATAAAATCCAATCTTCCAACCAAACGAACGAATTCTCCTTCGTCGTGACTTTAGCTTGCATCTTCGTGTCACGCACTCAGCTCTACAAGACAGTCACGCTTACTCACTCCATCACTTGACTGCAGTGTGATCCCCGAAACATTTCTCTCATTTTACCCATTTCGCTTTGCTGGCAGTCAACCTAACCCCCTTTATTCCGCACACCAAACCCCATTCCGAGCTCCCGGAACACGCAGCATATTGCAGATGTTTAAACACACAAAGCCGTCTCGGCTGAGGGTTGCGGAGGGTGGGGGGAGTTAAAGAATCACAACGACTTCCACAGCCACACTCCCCCCCAAAAACCCGCTAAAGCAAATACATACATGTGGCTTACACATGTATGTATGTATGTAACTGTATGTATGTATGTACATAAGTATGTACATATGTATGTATGTATATGTGTGTGGGTGTATGTAGAGTGGGCGCACATAAATTGCAATCGGAATATCAAATTGGCATTTTGGAGCAGGAGCTGAAACAGGAGCAGCGGCAAGGACCAGGAATCGCAGGACACAGCGAACGCCCTCTGGTTTCACTCTCGCTCCCACTCTCTCTGTCTCTCTCTCCTGTACGTTGTGATTTTATCAATTCAATAAAAACCAAATAAAATCAGTACAAATGCAAATACCATTAATGTATTGGGTTTAACTTTGTTTTGTTTCGTTGTATATTGTTTTCCTTTTACGATGGCCATGTGCGATGAAAGAGTATGGCAGGATGAAAGACAAGCGCGGACTGGTCGCCAATTTTATGAAATATTTTCATATTTATTTATTATTATTTTTTCCTTTTTTTATGTTTTTTTTTTTTGCCTATATTATTGTTTTTTTGTATATATTATTTACGCTCTTCTGGATTTTTTATAGTTGACTGGGAACGAAAATATGCGAATTGAGGGTAGGAATACATTTTAAAGATTTTTTTGGTCAGAAAAAACAAAAAAAATAAATATATAAAAAAATGTGTAATAAAGCGAAATTTCAATGATTATTTTGGTAATAGTTTTAAGGTAAAGCGAACAAACGAATGGATTGTTTAAATGTTAAAACAAATGGAAGGGAAATTGGCCGTTACCAGGCATAATTAGCTTAAAGAGCAGTGGAATATCTGTAAATTGATGTGTTCTTTAAATTATGTTATATATTATTTTTAATTTTATTAGTTTTAGTTTGATTTTTATTTAATATTATTCTCATTCGTATTAAAACTCTTTGGGTATCTGTGCTTATTAATAACTCCTGCAAATTCTTGCAAGCCATTTTTAAAGCCTAAAACGAATTTGAAAACGAAAATTTTTAATATATATGTATAGGATTTACCTTAAATATATAAGAAATACTCTTTATGTATATATTTTACTATATATTTGTATACTTTCATTAGTAATTTATTGAGAGATCATTTAAGATATATCTACAAGACAGGATCAGTTGAATTTCCTGCATTCAACTCAATAAGTTTCAAGACTCCAAAGATAAGCCCTACTGCACATTCTCTATATAGAAAGGCATTCCCTTAACACTTTAATGTTATTTGTTATGATTAGGAGTAGCTGTAAGTTTAATAGGTCCTTCAAGTATTCAACGTCCAACGACAATAAAGTCGATTGCGGACCATGTTGGCTATCAATTCAATCACTTGGTTTCTATCTTACAATGTTTTCATAATTGGTGTAGGCATTCATAAAAAAAAGAGTATGATGAAGTCTACAAAATAAGATACAAGTATATATATATATATATATATATATATATATAACATAAGATCAATATTCGTTAAGTAATAGCATTATAGGACTAAGAATAAAATGATTTGAAAAACAGGAAAAAAGTTCTTTTTAAATTTGTTCTACCATTTCGTTCCATTGTTAGATTTGACTTACCTCAATAATTTAAAATTTAACTACAAAAATCAATTTTAAACTACAATTAAATCGACAAAGGGCTTAAAAGATACGATGGACCTTAAAACTAGATCAAAAATAACTAATGTTATATATTTTAAAAGGTCACAAGGTAATTCTCTCTATAGGCCCATTGGTTCAACTGAAAGATTTTGACTAGGGTAAGCTTAATCAATATATAACAAATATTCTCTGTAAGTAAATGTTTTCTACTTGATCAAATAATTTGATTTATTTGTTCAATGTTAACAAATTGTTAACTATAAATGGAAATGAATATTAATAAAAAAAAGATTTAATAAGAAAATAGATTTCCCTTCTTTCTTGGTGTTGTTAGTTAATCTTCCTCACAAAACTCCTTATTCAATCAGAACAAGCATTTACTTATTCTATTAAATGCTAATCTAGCAAACTAATTTCGATTAGAAATATTCTTTTTGCCTCTCTCTCTCTCCCTCCTTCTCTCTGTCCTTTATCTATCGCTTTCTTAATGAACTTTTGGCGTGTCTGCGTGGTAGAAACAATAAAGAAAATTAAGTAGATATCTTTCGCTGCTGTTGTTCACCTTTCAACACAAATGCCAAAAGCATATACACAATTCAATTATTATTTTATAATTAATATTTTGCACATCAAAATCGCATCAAGAGCAACACCAGGAGCAGGAACAGGAGCACGAACTAGGGTAGTGGCAGGAGCAGCTGCGGAAGCTGCCACTAATTTTCCACGCAACGCCTTCTCCTTTAGCAAACTCATGGGCTCGGCTCACGCAACTAGGAAGAGGATGACAGAGGAAAAGCAGCTGGAAAAATCCGTAGCATGTTGCGTGTGGCAAGTAAACGAGAAACAAAGGACCAAAAACAAAAAAAAAAAAAAGAAGCAGAAAGATAAATTAAACAAAAAAAAAAAAAAAATGTATTACTTAAAAAAAATATGAACGATGGTGATGTAATTAATAAAAGCAGATGATGAAAAACTTCTGATTGGAATAGATGACTTAAGGAAATTAAAAGAAAATTCCTCAAAAGTAAAAATAAAGGAAATTAACAACTTAAAATAATGAAATACAATAATTATACTAATGATTGCATTAAAATATTAATTTAATTTTATGGAAAACATGGCATAGATTAAGTTAGTTTAGCAACTAAAGTATTTGCTTTAAAAATATAAATAAACTTACTTAATTTTAAAAGGAATTAAAAAATTTATTATTTAAATTATTAAAATAAAATATTGTTTTTAGTTTACGTTAAAACAAACTAAAACTTTCTTCTAAACAGGAGTAAAACTATCTTTAGTACGAATTGAACAAATATGTACTTAAACAAATAACTGTGTACTTTTATCTTGTTATCAGTTGTTAATTTGACCTGCAAATAATAATTGTTTCCTTATTTAAGATTCCTTTTGGTAACAAACCTTTTTTATTTGTTTAGTTATATGTGGAATATTATTTTATATATAGGTTATTTTTTCTAGAATATTTTCTAAATATTGGTGTCTTCAAATTACTTTCCTAGTATGTCAAACTAGGATAACTAAAAGGAATCTAAATGAAGCAAGCAAGCCTAAACAAGACGGATGTGGGCGTGTCAAAAATCTGCGTAAAACATAGACGAATGCTGACACCAAATTTGATTACTCCAAATCTTATAGTCTTAAAGACTCTGAGATCTAAGTGCTTATACGTACGGACAGACAGAAGGACATGTCTCCATTAACGCGGCTGTTGATGCTGATTAAGAATATATATACTTTATTGTATTGGAAATGTTTCCTTTTGCCTGTTAAATAATTTTAAGGACTTTTATATAATGTTTTAACCTTTGGGTACAGTGTATAAAAAAGCCGTAAAAATAATTTAAACGAAAGTGAAACCAGTCAAAACAATCCTGCAAAAAAATAACTGTTACCTATAAGTTAATCACTAACAGTCCAAATCATATTATAAATTTTAGCTAGAAAATATTTATACTTATTTAAAATACTAAAAGCATTTGTGCTCTGCAAAGATATTGACTTTAAAACTTGTTCAAACTTTAAATAATATATTTTGCTAAATTTAATTGATAATTATTTTATTATTATTGAAATGACTAAATGTTGATTATTTTTTTGTTATTATTAGCTTAACTTTTATTTTATTAAAACTCAAGTTAAAGTTCTTTAAAAAGCAAGAAAATGCTTATCAAAACTATTGAATAAGTAAAAATTTTTCGCTTTCCAAATTAAATAAACTGCAAAATAAACAATTATTAATAAAAGCATAAATGCTGTAAAATAAAGCCCAAAAAAGGAACTAAGTTAAATAAATTTTTATACTCAAAAATGAAAATTGCTTCATATTGCCTTCAATTGAAATATCCTTTCATATTTTGTATCCACAAAATCAAATTAAAATTCAATCTAGCATGTAATAATTATTTTTGGTAGCTGAACGCATATATTTTGGACATGGTCAATTCTAGTTGGCTCCTCTCTTCTTCCCCCCTCCCCCTTCAGGATGTGTGTCTATCTATGTGTCTCCTATTTGGTCTATCAACTTTTATGCAAATTTAAACTCAATTAAAAGCAAAATATTTACTCGATAGCCCTAAAGATTAATAAGTTTTTAAAGACTTCTCTTTGCTGTCAGATGGGAATAAATTCCAAGAGTGTGAGAGAGAGAGAGAGAGAGACAGATAGAAAAAGGCAGATAAATATATATATAAGAATATATATGTATAGACAGAAAAGAGACAGAGTGTAGCAGAGAAAGATTAATCTCGTTAAATGCTGAGGCGTGCCTGGCCAAGTGGCAAGCTGGATCTGGTGGGAGCTGGGTAAACTTTGCGTGCCTCAAAAGTGTTGCATGCCCCATTCTTAGCTCCTCCTGCACATTCATACTATATACATACATACATACATATATAATTATTCCTTCCTTTGACTGTTCTCCTCTTCCAGCGGTGGCAACTCCCAGAAGTATACTTAATTATATTGTCGTAACTTTAAATGTCATTTTGCCATTGTCTACGACACATGAGAACGGATCTTACACTGAGAAAAAAACAGATGTAAAACCAAATAAATTACATTTAACTCTTATATACTTAATAAGTATTGCTACTTTTGATAAAGTTTAAAGATTTAAGCTGAAACAAAATGTTTTCTTACTATAAATTACATTTTTTTTTATATAATATTTTCTCTCTGTGTATTTTTTGTTAGCTTGGAGACAAATCAGCTGCCCGTACGTGGCCTCTTTCTCCTTCTAAACAACAAACATTGAGATTCATGTGGCACAGTCATGCAGTTAGCCAGCGCGTGCCGTTGCCTCAGTTCCCTCCCCTTCCACTCTCTCTCTCTCTCTCTCCTGCATTGCCTAATCCGAATCCCCAATGCCAGACTCTCTGTTACTGGAAATAGCCTGCTCTTGCCTCTTTCAGGCTGGGAGGGGTCAAGGAACTTAAAATCACAACATGCGTTTGCTTCATGATATTTGCCAGCATCCGTTTCCGTTTCCCCCACACCCCACCCCACTTTCCATCTTCAACAAAGTCTCTTGGCCGTATGTTCCTCTTAGCTGTAAATATGCTGAGGAATATAATTCATTTGGGCAAAGATAATGCGGTTCCTCTTGCCCAGCTGCTGTAAAATATGACATTGCGGACTCATCTTTCTTACTCTCTCTCTCTTTCTCTTTCTATGCCTCTCTCTCTCTCTTTCTCTTTCTATGCCTCTCTCTCTCCTCTTTTCTTGTCTCTCGACTTTAAATTCTCATTATTATTTTGCTCATGCAATTTTTGAATTTTAGCTAACAACTTCGTAACAATGGCAATGTGGGAAAAAACCAAACTGACCGGTTTACAATTCTTCATAAGTAGCATTATAGCTGTTGTTGTTGTTGTTGTTGGTTGACAAGATGTCAGATATATAATAAAGTATTAACAATCAATTGGCATGCAACTTGATTGATAGCTAAAGAAGATTTCTAAAAGCTAAATATAAAGTGAGTGTGTAAGAGGATCTAAAATTTATTCTTAACTAAAAATAAACAAATCAGAATTATAATAAAATTTTTATGGTAAAATAAAGTTATTTTAGATCTATATTTGTAACTTAAATAACATAATTAATTAAAATAGCTATAATTACCTGGAAAAAGTTACTTAATTTGTTTTCTTACCTGAGTTTACCTTTTTTGTTTTGTTTCAATCTCATTCTGGATCTTCCTAGAACATTAAATAGTATTTCAGAATACAAAAATATTAAAACGTAAAGTGCCGAAGTTTGTTTACTCTTTCAAACTTGTTTTTTAGACAATTGTACATAATTTACTAGTATCAATTCATATATACGGATAACTATATTAAGTATATGTAAAATTATATGTGGCTTAAAAATGATGAAAGAAAAGAAACATTTTGTTTGTTTCGTCTGTTGCTATATCATACATATGACCGATCCCACTGTAATGCAGTAGACATATTTCTATATGTATCTAACAGACTTAAAAAATAAAATAAAACTAGAAGGATGGGCTAACTTCGGCCACGCCGAAGTTCGGATACCTTTCCAAACTGTCTTTTTCAATTACATATAAATAACCAGAATCATAAAAAAGTATATAAAGCTAATCATGCCCGTGGCTCCAAGAAAAAAACTTACAAGTAAAAAAAAATTTTTTTTTTGGTCCGATTGTTCCTATAGGAGCTATATCATATAGTCGGCCGATTCTGTTAAAACTCATCTGACACATTTATATATATACCAAACTTACAAATACCAAATTTCGACTGAATCGCTTTTAAAATATCAAAGATTTTCAACTAAAACCAATTTTTTGGCCGATCGTTCCTATGGGAGCTATATGATAGAGTCAACCGATTTTCATATTGGTGGATATGTTGAGAAGTATATAAAACTCACAAATAACGTAATATTTTCTTTTACTTTCGTAATATTTCGTTGGAAAACAACAAAGTTATTGAGGTTAAAGCTTATTCACGACCGATCGTTCCTATGGGAGCTATATGATATAGTCATCCGATCGGGATGATTCCGAGATATACAATGCCTGCAGCCAAAAGAAGCCTAGGTGCAAAATTTGAGCTCTGTAGCTTTAAGGGTCTCGGAGGAGATTGCGTTGATCCAGACAGACGGACAGACGGACAGACGGACGGACGGACAGACGGACAGACGGACAGGGCTAAATGAACTCAGCTCATCGTGCTGATCAAGAATATATATACTTTATATAGTCGGAGATGCTTCCTTCTATGCGTTGCAAACTTCTGAACAAAATTAATATACCTTTTTTGCAAAGGTATAAAAACAATCGAGTTTTTTATCTAACACCTTCTTTCAGAATAAGATATATGGTGTGCCGATTTAAAATTTATATAGAATAATCAAGAAATATATAAAAGTATTAAAAAATAAGCTAAGTGCTTAGCTCAGTTTACTAATTTTACCAATTTACTGATATTCGATTGATATAGTTCAAACTGATGGATATCAAACTCATTGACCGATTGTATCTAAAGGAACTATGTAATATAGTCATCCAATCGGGATGCTAAAACCATTCTAAATAGTTTTAGCTCTTCAGCTCTGTAGACCGTGTTTATGTATCTTATGGCCAGGCCTATATCAACTCAGCTTATCATGCTAATCAGGAATATATAAAGTCATCGGTCTACGATGCTGAAACCTTCCTAAATAATTTTAGCTTTGTAGACCGTATTTATCTAGACAAACAGACGAACAGACATATAAATAGGGCTATATAAATGAGGTCATCGTTATGATCAGGAATATATATAATTTCTTATTTTCCTAGATGGTTCCTTCTATGTTTTTGCAATGATAATGTTTTCTAAAAAACAGCTGTTTGCTTGCATTAAAATTGAAAATTGTTCCTAGTATTAATAAGAAATACTAGAAATAAGATAACTAAATGTTGTTTATTTCGCATAATATTGCAGTTCAAGAAAACTTTGCATTCGTCTGAGAATAACAAGTTTTTGTGAAATTACTCATCTTTTTACTTTTGAAGAAGGTTGAGAGATTGTTAGTGACATAAATGTGGGAACCAGTTCCAAAAAGACTGCTCATCATCATCTAACTAAAACTGATCATTGAATATAAGATAAATGCTTTTAACTGAATATATTTCGAGTCAAGAAACTAAAAAGTTTACACCCGTTAATTAAGCTTAGTGCAAAAATAAATTAGCTATCTTTTAGAAACGCCCATTGAGGAAAACTAGTAGCTACTAAACAACTACTAACAACTAAAGTCGTGCTACCCTGGAGTGAACTTTCATATGATGACATATTACATATAATGATTGTACAACTTAAATGATACGACTAGCTCAATCAACTATATTTTTAATTTACATATTTATAAATCAGAGATACCATATAAAAAATTTCTGTATAATAAAGTTCCTATATAATAGCTTTGCTCGAAAGCCGTTCCAGTTCACTATATGGACGTTAGACTGTATTTACTTTACTACTGCAAACTGCACAAAATTTATAAACTTAAAACGCTTTCAATTTTAATTCTGATATCTTCAAATACAAAAGTATATTTTAGCGTTTTTTAAGGTTTACGAAGATCGTGATCATATAATATGAGAAATATAGCATTTCTTTCAACTTTAAACAAGTTATATATAAGTAGGATACAAAGTTGAAAAGAAAACCATTTAAACTATTTAAAGTATCTAAAAAATCTTCTGTAAGTCTTCTGAATCAAATCATTGGCAGATACTTAAAAGGCGGAATTAAGAAAAAATTGTTGGTACTTTAAGCATTTTTTTGACTTTTTGTGGAACAAAGCTTAGATTAGAACTATATATTATATTTCATATAGTGTTCTATATATATATTGTACAGCTATCTTTGTGTGGATGAATAATTATTATGTTAAAATTTTAAACGTCAAACGCCGAAAGCAAATGTTAAAATTGGTATACAATTTTTTATACATATATATCTATAAATTATCAGATGCATTCCAAAATTTTAGGAACTAGTACTTAAACTCAAAGCTTCAAGTGCCACAACTGAAAGTAAATTTCAATTCCCGGCATAATTTTAAAATACGTGACATAAATATTTAAGTAGCAAAAGTTTAGCCGAATCAAATATATATGTACATTGTACATAGTCTTATCCAACTCGAAATAACTAAAATTTATTTCATTTTATTGTGCTGTGTTGTTTATCAAGAAAAAAAAAAAGTCGTTTGTTGTATTTGCTGCTATTGTTGTTGTTTTATTTGCTGCTATTATTGTTGTTGTTGTTTTTGTTGCTGATTTTGTTATAGCAGTTTTGTTTTATCGCCAAGTTAAACCAAGTAAGCGGCCTTCTCCGGCTTGAAAACTCTCGATTCAGTTGCATGTTGACAATCGGAGTGAAACGAAATGTGCACATCGACGAAGCGGAACAATTGGTTTCCATTGATGCTATTGCTGTTGGTGATAGTGACCTTGGAACAGTGTCACTGCCAAGAGCCGGAGCAGCATAATCGTGTTAAGCGTATTGTGGGTGGAAGACAGGCAAAGGCTCCACCAGTTGATGATCCCGTTGTATTTGCACGTGTATTCAATCGTGATGCCCGTGTCGAGGGTTATCGCAATTCTCGAACAGGAATCTATAGTTTCTTGGGTTTACATTATGCCGAACCACCAGTGGGCGATTTGCGCTATGCCCGACCAGTTTACAAACGTCTGGCAGGTGACGTGAATGCGACATTACATGGACCTCCTTGCATCCAGCCGCATCCGCAACAACCCCAACGAATAATTGGTAGCGAGGATTGTTTGCTCCTCAATGTGTATACACCACGAATGCCCGATGAGTCGACGGGTTTGCCAGTATTTGTATGGATACATCCAGGCGGCTATCGTTATGGTTCCGCTGCTCAATACGATGCCACGCCCATGGCTCAAAATGGTGCCATTGTGGTGGCTCCACAATATCGTTTGGGCTCTTTGGGTATAATTGGTGATGGGACTAAGGAATTTGATGGTAATCTGGCCATGTTTGATTTGGCAGCAGCTTTGCGATGGGTCACCGATTATATATCCTACTTTGGTGGAAATCCAAAACAAGTTCAGGCCATTGGTCATGGCTCAGGGGCAGCCAGTGCCATGTATTTATCCATGTCGAAGACTGCAAGAAGTGCTGGTAATGTACATGGTGTAGTGGCCATGTCGGGAACAGCATTGTCTCAATATGCAACGGATAAGGAACCAGTCCAGAGTGTTCAAGAGGTGGCTAAGATCAATGGTTGTCCGACAGGAAATGAATTGGAAATTGTTAAATGTATGAGAGCGGTAAGTAGAAACTTGGTGATTATTCAAACGGCTATATCTTATCGGTTAAAATGTTTGATTCCATAGAAATCGGCAGAGGATATTATCAAAAATGATGACAAAGTCCAAACGGAACGTTTGGGTGGACGTGCTTTAGTCAAGGGCCTTACCGGTAATGTGGGTTTCCAACCCCACATTGAGGGTGCAGATGATAATCGGGCATTACCCAGTTTATTGGTGGGTGAACCGGAACAGCAGCTAAGAAGTGGCAACTATTCTGGCATTCCATTGTTAACCGGTGTAACCAAACACGAGACTGCCAATTCGGTGTCTGTGGATACCCTTGATAAGGTATTCGGATCGGCTGAAAAGTTTCTGGGCTCCCTCAATGATGCCCTATCCAAATTGACTGGTTTTCTAAGGGTAGATCAATTGACTGGCGAAATATTGAAACCCGATTTGCCTGGTTTAACCAGTATATTGACGCCCACCTTACAGGATGTGTGGAAGGTGCCACAAACTCTAAATGTTGATCAAGTGTTGGCCAAAGTCGTAGAGTCAACCACCGATGTTCTCTTCAATCTGCCAGCTGTGTTAACCACTCAAATTTGGTCTCAATTAGCTCCTGCCTTTATGTATAGCTTCGAATATAATGGCACCAAATCCAAGGGAATTAATTTCTTGCGTGGTCTACCCATAGTATCGGAAACGGCACAGGATAAGCCAAAGACTGTGGCCCATGGTGATGAATTAGGCTACATGTTTGATGCAAATGATATATTTGGTAATCCCTTGGAAAATACACGTCTAACCAGCTCCGAGGACTTACAAGTGCGAAAGAACCTTATCGGCATGTTGATACAATTTGCCAAACAAGGAGAACAGAGTGAATCCACAGGTCTTTCAAGACTTTTCCAAAGTGTCACGGGAAAGGCAACACCATTCATTAAAATTGACACTAAATTGGAGACATCGAATGATTTTCGTTTCTGTGAACTCTCGGTCTTGGGTGCATCACTTTCACCTCTAAGTTCGACAAGTTGTGCAGGTCTTGGCAATCTTCTGGGCCAATTGGGTGGAGGACTTGGTCAAACACTTGGCGGAGTAGGTCAAACACTTGGATTGGGTGGCGGTGGTAATAACAATAGACGTTCCGGTGGTACTCTAGGCTTAGGTATTCTCTAATTTGTCACTTTGATGCTTATGAGGAAGAAGAACTTATAATTAAATAGTTTGTAATGTAAAGTTGATTAAAATTTATAATATACCTCCCCTCTGGATATCATCTGGCGCATAATCATCGAAATGGAAAACAATTTGTCCTGTTGCATATTGAATAAAGCTGCTTTGCTTTCTATTGATTTAAGCCGTTGCCATGACCCGGGCCCGTCGCTCAATTAGCACAGCTCTGTGCCGGCTCAATGCTTGCCGCACTAATCTCTCTATTGACTTTGGTTTGTCCACAGACCAAATGCTGCTCCTGCTTCCCCCCTCTCTGCCGCATAAAATAGCAGCCGCAACTGAAACGCGGCGATAAGCAAATTTCCGGCGCGCAAAATTTAAACAAAAGAGAGAAATTTAGCAGAGCATTGAAACGCAGGGGGAAAGTGCTACAAAATGTGGAATGGGATTTTATACAGCAAAACTTGTGGGCAGATCTTAGCATGGCAGTCGTTTTTTTTTTTTTTTTTTTGGATAATGTTGATGTTGGTTGGCACTGGCAACAGTCTGAGCAAACAATGAGCATAAGCTGCTGCTCCTACTCCATAAAGTGGTCTGGGGTACTGGTACTGGTCCATGGGTTTTGGGATTGGGGTTGGTTGGTTGGTTGGTGTTGCCTTGACGCCTTTGTGTATGCGTTCAACTATTGAGCAAGAAGCCAAAAAGTTGAAACTAAAGCCGGCTTAACATCAGAGGCATACGAATTGTTTTTGTTGTTGTTGTTGTTGTTGCTTCAAGTGATGATATTAATATTATTAAAACTAATTTTATGAATTGAAGTGTTTTTGCTCCTCTGGATTCTTTCTTCTTCTTCTTAGTGGGTGTAGGGTGTAGGGAACTTACTTAAGCCAAGTAAAGCTGACGTTGCCAAAGCTATATATATATATATATAACTATAATATAGTTATTTGTTACACTATGAAACTGAAATAATTATCATGATATTTTGTTGTTTGTTGCAATCTAAAGATATACGTAACAATTTTATTAAAAAATATAATTTTCAAAAATAAACAAATAAAAGTATGTTGCTCATAGTTATTTCTTGTCTTTGTTGCTTTATTTTTATCGGAGTCCGAATACCCATTCACATCTGATTCCGGCTTACAATCTGTTTCAGAGTTTTCCTCCAATTCGTACTGCGTCAGCTCGGCCTCCGTTTTAACATTTTCTTGTTGGACCGCCTCAAGCGTTGTAATCTTTGAAATAGTTTTTAAACAACTTTTATTTTCAGTATATTTCATTTACAAAAAGACATTAAAAAATGATAGCTTACTATTGCATCCATCAACAATTCCCGCCTAACTGCGCTCCTTTCGCAAAATTTTATATGATCCTCCATTTCGGCAATACGGAATCTATGTGATGCATTATATGGACATGTCAGTATTTTATTCTTCCTTATTGGTCCTTTATGCCATCACAAATGCTTAGATGATCCGCTAAGCTACCACGTACAATGAGATGGTTTTCATCCAAAGGATATTCCACCGACTAGATAGAAGATTCCTCCTCACTATCCCGACATTTTACCTAGTTCAACTTGTTCTTCAAGGTCTACCTTCTTTATTTTAAAATCAACAAATAATATCTGAAATTAAATCAATTTTAAAGAAATTAAAATTTAAAGTAAATTATATTTACATATACTTGGGGTATTATTTTACTCTTGTTTTTTATTATATTTTATGGAATGATAAAAATATTTCTTATAGCATCATTAAGGTATTGTATTCCAATGTAATTAATGGAATACTGTGTTTTTTAACCATTTTTTCAACTACTGGAGAGATTTCTTTTAAGGAAAGCGATCTCAATCTAACTATATAAAAAAATGTTTAGTAGTTTGTTGAATAGAGGTTAAATATTATTGTATACTATGTATCTAGGAATGTATGCTAGGTATATAAAATTTCTTTCGAAATACTTTAAAAATTACTTTAACAAAGGTAATTACCTTTATAGATACATTTATATTTATAAGCTATTGAATTTCTCTATATTATCTCTTATTTCTGGTGTTAGTGAATTTTTCAATTCGCTGTGAGAGAAATATGAATTTTCTACTCTTCTCTTTTGCAATTACAATTGGAAAACTTTGATGTATTAATCATTTGTTGCCTTAGCAAATGGCGACATCTGTGACAATATTAATGGACCAAAAAGATTCCCAAGTAAAAGCATTAAGAAAACTTTACAATTAATTAGGCCCTAGCCTCTATGTAACAGATGATAAACGATGATTATAGTGCATAGAGAGCCATAAATAGAAGATGTCTCCATTGTTTTTAATGATGGGCAATAAAAATTACCAATGCGAAACGTATAATAAATGATGACAAGAGACAGACAGACAGACGAAGAGAGAAACAGTCAAGATTGAGATAAAGAGACAGAGATAGAGTTTTAATCAAAGTCAACTGTTAAGCCTAACTCTTTGAAGTTTCCCCAGTGATAATCCCACCCCCTCTCCGACCACCTTTAATTTACATGAAATCAGACATCGTGCAGTTCATTATCAAGCTGTTTACCTGGCGGTAACTTCAATTGGCATAAATCACAGACATTTTATGGGCTAAAGTGTCGTTCAATTTCCCCAAAAAGTTTTTGTGGCAGTAGTCGTAATTGTAACAGTTTCCTAGTTCTTTCCCCACTACTCTCTCCCTCTAGTTACACCACTCTTGCAATTTTTCTTCATTAATGTGTAGTTACACAATTTCCGTACACAAAAAGTTTTGGTCCCCGTTGCGTTAATTTTGGCCAATTCAAATGGATGAAATTGCAACCATCATCATCATCATCATCCCCCCATCTCTGGCTCCCATCCAATATGATTCTTCTCCCCATTTTGCACATCCTCCCCTCACATCATACTGTGTATAGTCATCATTTCGCTTTTGTGGCCAGCCTATTTCGAGTCTTTTGGCAAATTAGTTCCGCCCCTCGATTTATATTGTCATTTCGTGCGTTTCGATTGTGTAAAGCAATTTCCTAGGCAGTCAGTCGGTTGGTAGTTGGTAGTTCTAGTTTGGACCTTCTTCTCAAACCCCCTTTCCTATTTATCCTCCTTCTCTTCTTAGCTATTTCATCAATTTTGGTATAGAAGTTACGGCATTGCGGCGTGTTTACTGGTGAATAGGAATTTAGACTTCTCCCCCTCGACCCAACCATCTTCGATCTCATGTCTATCCTCCTGTTTGTGTGCGTGTTGTACTAAGGTGCATAAATTAGGCTAGTCATTTACTCTTAATGGTAGTTGGAGAAACCAGATGTGCTTACTTTGGGGTGTGTATATGTGTGTGTGTGTGTATTTATACAACATTGAGATGTTGTGTACTCTTTAAATTACTTTACAAGCCTTCTGTGGCAAAGAGATGGGAATAGGATAAGGTTAAAGAAAAATTGAGATGCAATCTACTCTTGTTAATGGCAAATTGAAAATTTCAAAATGAGATAAAGACCATGTCAAGGCAATAGAAATGTCTAAATGATTTATATGATCATCTGATTTAGTCCTCAATCAAATCTTATTGAAAGGAAATTGTTTTTGCCTCTCAGTAGCTTAACTAAAAGTAATATCCTTTACTTCGGTTTCAAGTCTAAAAAATGCTCTAAGTTGAAGGAATTTTGTTAAGTGAAATAATGTAGTGAATAATTGTAGCATGAAGAAGTATAAAGTTCAAAATGATAATTATTTTGTAACTTTTTCTTTAAACTATTTCCTTAAAAATGGTTAAACAGTTTCCCCAATTTTTCGTTAGACATAAGAATAAATTGTTAGTTTGATTTAACTCGCTAATACAATTCATGATCAATATTAGCCAAGACGACATACAAATATACTTTTAAAAAAGCATCCATTTACCTTCTAAAAGGTAAGCCAAAGGACTCTATTTAGGTTTTGTGCATACCGAAAAAGAGTTAGGGAAAACTCTATGCTGACAAAGTTCCCAACTCGGGCAAGTTAACTAGAACAATTTGAATAAAAAATTCGTCACTCGATATTAATAACTATTGAACTCTTTGTTTTTAAAATAAATAGTTGATCATTAACTGGTGTTATTCGCTCATTTTGTTATTTGTTTTTTAGAAGGATTTTTTACTAACATATAAATTACTATAATAATACATATATAACGAAAAAAAATATATATATAAATATATAAAACTAGTCAACAACAAAGCTAAAGTAAATGAAGAAAGCAAGTCGTCCCTGCCGACTTAAGTGTTGCCTCTATCAAGTAGGGGTAATCTAAAATGTCAAACCTCCCTAAAAATAGATACATATAATTTGGAAGAATATTCTCCTAAAATGCCACAACAACTAACGCACAATTTGTCGCTCTTTCTTATTGGACAAACTTGCAGTTGATTTACATACATAAAAACTTATGTAAGTACATCTATACAAATATCTTCGTGATTTATAATCCGATAATATTTGGCCACCTTGAGCATCTTAGCTATATTATACTGTTTATTACTTTACCTTTATTTACCTATTACTATCGTAATGGACAAGAAGCTAAGCAGACAGTTTTTTAAAGTTTCACAGTTTTTGTTTCCCGAAGTGTTAAGTGTTGTTAAAAGTTTCTTTTTGGAATTGTAAGACAATGTAAGCATTTCATTTGCTTTGACAAATTTGTTTGACTTGTTCTGGGTTGCTACTAAGACTGAATTCTTTTAAGAATACATTCAAAAAAGTTCCAGACCTCACACAACCAAGGTGACAAATTCTTTATAAATAAATTCTAGATACTTTCTTTAAACGGTGAAAATATATAGCAGCCATAAAAATCATAGTTGATATAAATCTACCGATACGTTAAAAAGTAAACTGCAAAATGGAAACTTTAAAAAATTACTAGATAGGTAAAAAATATATAACTAAAAATAAATCTTCCAATATAAGAATCGAAAGCTTAAGCATTGGTAAGTCAGATGGCCTATTTCATCATTTATTTCACCTAACATTTACTAACTCAAAAACAGACAATTTTGAAATGACATTATTTCATAGATACTCAAATTTCGATTGTCTATTGCATAATTCTGAAAATGCTTAATGAAGAACGCAACCATTCAGCCATCCAGAGGCAACAATTGGTCTAATCCAAATAATGGAATTTTGATACCAATGCCGATGCCATTGGCAGGTTCAGTTCCATGCGGCACACGGCCTGTCTATCAGTGTGTCTAACAATGGAAGACCAAAATCGATGGGGTAGGGGTAGGAGACCGTATGCATGTGCTTCTCAATTGCTGGATGAGTGTGTGTGTGTCTATGAGTGGGCGTTCTATCGGTCGGTCGAGCCTGTCATCCTCAATTTAGGCAAGCCACTTTTAGCCATTGTTCGCAATTTGACATAAGCAAAAATCCAATCCCTTTTGAGTGGCTTTTGAGTGTGCGGGACAGGCAAAACTTCATGTCTTTCTTCCCTGCTTTGACAACAAATAACTACAGCGGCTTACCCTTTACGTTTTTAAGCTCATCGAGCTCTAATTAAAATTGATTACCATAATTAGTATTGATTGAAAGGAAACACGCACAATGACCACCACCAGGTCGCACATTGGTCATCAACTATGCATCATGTTTCTATGTCTTTATAGTTTTTTGTTTTCATGTTTAAGGTGGTAAAGACGGGGGTGAAATGAAATATAGATATAAAGGGCGCTAGAGTAAAAGTGAATGTAGTAGATTTATCTTTGACTGTGTTTATAATATAAACTGTCTTGTCCCCGTTTTTAGATTAATAATAAACCATGGGCATCGAGTCTAACTATATTTTTTTCTTTCTTATATATCAGAGTTTTAACTTAGCAGTTCGAGGCTTCACCTTAGTACTGTCAACTATCTTGGCTATACCCTAGTACTATAGTTTTGGAAGTTGAACATTTTTGCAGTTGCAAATGTTCAAAGTTTGCTAATGGGTCTAACCCTTCTCTTCATTTTTAGCAGTCGTCGATCGAATGAGGGTCTAACCTTTTGTTTGTTTTGAAATCTTAACTGTTTCTTTTGACCAAGTAGTGGACCTAAGTTTATCTTCATTTATGGGAACTAGTTTTCACCTTTCAAAGTGTCTTTATATTGTTTGGAGTCGTTCGGTTGAACTTAACCCAGCGCATCCCATTGGCATCCTCAACAGGTTGTGGGTCTAACTTTATCTTCTTTCCTTCTTAATTAAAGTTTAAATTTTTTATTTCTAAGAGTTAAATTTTAAAAGTTTATAATATGTGCATTGAACCTTATCATTATTAACAATATTAAAAGTTTACAATGGGCATAACCTTATCTTTATTATTGTTCTTAAAAGAGAGTCATAAAGTTTAGCCAGTTACATTCATGTTGTTAGAGTTTTAACCCAGCTATATAAAGGTTATACCTTATTTCTAATGTTAATAGTTTTGACCTATTACGAGGGTGTAATGAACCAATGTGGTTTGATCTTCCCCACCTCCATAAGTGGTCAATTCCCTTCAGGCTGTTCGTGTTTCTTAATTTCTAATGTTAACAGTTTTGACCTGGCACTACTACGATGATATTATTGTAAATGTATTGGGCATAACACCTTTTTGTTGGTTGCTGCCACTTGTTAATTATCTGCACGCAATTGGTCTAACTTATTGATTACCCAGAGAAGTTCTCCCGACCTCACCTTGCTTAGCTATTGCCAGGACTCATTGTCAGTGCCATGGAATCGGCCATGACTTATTTATGCCGTTGATTGTTTTTGACATCTGCTGTAATTGACACTTTTCGCATGCTTCCCTAATGGAGGAAGACTTGTCAATATATCTATCTATCTATCTCTATATATATATATAGGTATATATGTATGTATGAAGAAACCTCAAATGCCACACTTACCGACACTGTCAACTGACTTGGCCTAATGGATTTGGAAAGGAAGTGACAGCAATTTCTAGACATATGACTATCTATATATAGATACAATAAATGTATTTGCAAAATATCCAATTACATTTGCATTTAATCAAATGATGAAATACATACAAGTATTTATATTTGACTGCATGATATCAATTTGCAACATTTAACTAATAACTAAATATATAAAGTTACCGATTATATGTTATATAACATTTGTATAGTACAGTCAGGAGATATATGTACATATATCCATCCCCTTCTGTCCATACCAAATGGCAAGGATTCATCCCATCGAAATCAACGCCAAATGCGAGTTGGTTTTACAAGCCCTGCGGGTGCCCTGACAACATTTTCCAGCATGATGGAGCCAGACCATCCCCTCCCTACCCCAAAAACTCTACCCTATTCAGTGTTATATGGCAGCTGGGGCGCCAAGTGCATTGGAATGTGTGGCAGCTGCAATTGTGCGGCAATAAATTATTGTGCAACACGCAGACATGATAGAGAGGGGAAGAGTTCCAGAGACCTTCCCAAAGAGTCCTGCGTTCTGAGTCCTGAGTGAGTGGCAGTCAGCATAGTCGAGTTGTCGGCATGGTAATGAATGCTACGAAAGCTTTTTTGGTTTTTGGTTTCTTTTTTTCTTTTTATTTTTTAACAATTTTTTAACTTAAAAATTACGACAACGCTGACAATTTGCCATAAAAAAAGCAAGAGAATGAAATTGTGAAAACTGTGAGAGGGACTGGTTTGCCCTCGGCTGACTTTTGTGCTGACTTGACTTTGGTAGAAAGGGGGTAAAAAAGACGTAAGGACATGCGACTCAAACTCTTTTTTTTTTCTGTATCTAGAGATGGCATAAAAAAGTATTTGAAGAAATTAAGTTCTTCGTCCTAAACTACTTGAAATTTATGTTAAATTGAAAATGAAGTTGAAACGAATCATACAAATTTTCAAAATAACATTAACTTTTTGATTATAACTATCGTTATATAGTAATAGAAAGTTTAAGAATTGAAAAATATAGTTTAAGTTGCCTTTTTTGATATTGATATTTAAAATTCACTTTCTAAGTGACTTCGTTAAATCAGATGAGTTAATTCTTATTACCAAATTAGAATTAGTCCCTAAAAAGCAGTTTTTGTTTTTTTTTCTGACTAACTGAATTTCTGAGTACAATGGTTTAAAGACCCTTTTGAAGAATGTATATATAGAACTAAGCAAGTTTAGTGTTGCTAAAGATAATACTATGGGAAGCGTTTTACCACAATTTTGAGGATCTCTTCATTATTATTGCCTCTCAGACTACTTACAGCAGACCTACATGAGGATACAATTTTCATCTTATCAAGACTTTAAATGTTAATAAGATGTTTAACTAAAAATACTTATCGGCTAAAAAATTAAAAATTCAAAAAATAATTTAGCACTTTGTAAACTGCGGTTCCCAATATCAATTACGTTTATCAATTATCATACGTACACAATAAATACAAATTTGAACAAATCGAGGTACTTTAAAAGTGTTAACTCTAGGTAAAAGTTGAATTCTCAAAGTTTAAGTGAGACCAGATTATCATTTTAAATAAATACTGGGAATTTATACCGACTGTTAAATATTTTTCCTGTCTCACTTAAATGGAACAGCAAGTTGCTTACACACACTTGAAAAAGATCTTCGCATTTTAAAACAAATTTATACCAGCTTTGGCCTTTTGAGACACTTTTTTTATCGAATTGTACTGAAGGTTTTAGATTCCTACATTCTTACAATCATTCTTAGGCCTTGGCATACAGTTTCACTAGAAGTAATAATAAAATAATTAGTTTCTTTGAACAAAAGTTTTATTTTACACAACTTGATTTTTTCGGCAATTATTTATTTTAATTTTTTGTTTCTATTTCACTAGCATGTACTCCCTTTCTCTCGTACACAATGTTGTTTGTGCAGTGTTTTTGCTGCCTCTATTTTTATACCGTTTGTATTGACGTTGGTGTCGGTGCCAGATCGTTATCCTCAGTCCAAGAGTTTTTAACCTCGACTCACGCTGTCATCTCTAGCTATGAGTTCTTTCACACTTGCTGACTGTTGAATTTTTGCAGTGCTTTTGTTATATGTATGTATGTATGTATGTGTGTGTGTATGTATGTACACCCTTTTGATGTACCTTGAAATTCGCATGTGAGTGCAATATTTTACTTTCTCAAACGGTTGGGTTGGTTAAGGCTCATTTGTCAAATGTCATGACTTGATGATGCAATTGTTGTTGTTGCTGATGCTATTGTTGTTGGAGTCTTCATTTAGTTTGCATACAGATTTACGAGCGAGTCTGTATCCCATACAAAAAAAAACAAAATTATTTAAATTTTCCCTTTTGTCTTTCCATTTTGGAGTTTCCCTATTCATGGCTTATTTACGCATTTGTGGAAAACAAAAACTCTGTCAACTGTCAGTCAAAAAGCTTTTTACCTGTTACAGTAACTTAAGTAAATATATCGTATTACTACCCTCCCCCCATAATGCCTTCTTCTTCTTTAAGAAAATAAGGGTTAGTTGCCAAGAAATAATAACACTTAAAGTTTGGAAAAACAGCTAGACACACCCCTCCCCCTCCTCGTCCACCACACACACACATCAAAGATCTTAAAACCACCCTCTGGTAGAAAAATCTTCCCCCCTTAACCGTTTTCACTATGACAATTTATGCGTTTTTAAAGACTTTTACCATTCACCGTGTTTATCTTTTTTTTTCCCCACAAGTTCCATTTTGTATTTTTATTCTCGTCTGTTAACGCTCGCTTGCATTTTGCCCTAAGAAAATATTATTCTTTAATTTCTGCTTTACTGCATTTTTTTACCTTCTTTTTTTTTGTGATTGTAGTTCTTTTTTTTCTGTAGATTCGTCAGGCAGCCAAAAGGCATAAATACACAATGCATATCTACCTATGCACATATATATACATACATACATACATATATACGTACGTATATGAAGAGTCACCTTTCTTGTTATTTCGTTTTCATCGTTTTTCTGTGTAAAAGTTTTCAATTGGTTTTTCCTTTTCCTTTCTTTTCTTTCTTATTGCATCGCTTACAAAAATCGTTGCATAAGTTTGGGGTGCAACCATTCACACACACACACACACATACATACACTCATATATATTCGTGGTAAAAGTTTTTTGCTTTACAATCTAGAGAATTGCAGATGCTTTTTCCATATCTTCTCCTTCTCAAACTGGTTAATTGTCAAGCGAAATTTCTTGCTTCATTGAATTCAAAGTAAACTTTGTATCCAAAATGAAATAAAAACAGATAATTCTGCATGAAGAAAACTTTTCTTTTACCATTTTGCGAAAGATTTATAGCCAAACGGTGTAAGAATTATGCAGAGATATCGAGCAGAAAAACTTTAAAAATAAAATTGTACAAAAAATATATCCAATTGCAATTTCATTTCTTATGGTTGGTCGGTTAACAAATGCAGTCAACATTTTTTATCACAAAGTTTTTAGGGGTTTGGCAACTTCAATAGAAGTTTTAGTCAAGTAATATAATTAGTAAAAATAAAATTTTTTAAATGTTTAAAGAGTCTACGAAAAGGTTGCGTAATGAAAATGATAAAACTTTGCAAAAAACTAAACAAATTTAGTATAAGACTAATTTTATTTTTGTTTTTAAACTTAGTAAATTTTGATAAATTTATTTAAAGATATATTTTAATTGATTAAAAGAATGTATTTGATTTTTACTTTTGATGATTTCTTCATGACCCTTTACCACTTTATATATTAAAGCGATGATCTTGGAAATTACTCTTCTCTTCTAGTCGTTGATCACCCTTCCTGGCGTGGACAATTGGCAACATTTTTTATAAAACCTTTGAACTTTTAATATCTTAAATAATGCCTATATAAACCACGTTTCGCAGGTGATGTTGTATATTTGGTTTGGTATTTTGGTTTAATAAAAATGAATTATTATAGCAGTATTTTAAGAATACACAAAGAAATGATATTTTAGTACAAAATTGGTTTTATCTGTGGATATAAGCAGCAGTTTGAAAAATCATAATTCAGATTCAATTGCAGTTGATTTAAAAAAGGTTTTTGAAGAAAATCTTAAAACTGACTTTCTTTTTTTAATAAGAAAAAAGGAATTAATAATTAATAATGGCGAAAAACGTTTTGAAACTATTTAAAAAGTAATTGTTAGGCTGGTTTGAGATTACTTTAGAGGATTGAAATAGTTTCATTAATATTTTGTCGATTAAACAAATTTTTAGTTAAAATGGATTAAAGAACTGATTCCAAGACTATTTGTTATAAATTGTTTGTAAGCCGATTCTTTTTAGTCCAATTCAGAGCAAAGAAAATATTAAATTTTTTTTTTTTTTAAATCTTATACAAATTAACAATGTGTAGAATTTAATTCTGTTATGTGAAAAAGTCGAAAAGTTTTTAATTAAAACACATTCTCAATCCATCCATCAAATGGGGGAAAGAAATTCAAAATCAGAACCAACCACCCGACATAACCACACAGCGTGACAACAACGAGAACTAGTTAAGTCCTCTAAGTCCTTCATGGTGAAAGCCTTCTGTAAAGAAAGTAAGGAGAAAGTAGAAGCCCTGTAGCTAAGCGAATGTGTAGCTACGTGTAAATATTTTGTGTGGCAGACGAAATGTGATGGTAAATAAGGGGAGGAGTGGGCAGGAGCAAGAGCATTAATCATATTAAACAGCGGCACAGACAACGGCGGGGATTTCATTTTTGTGTGTTCGTCACACAGTGCGTATGATTATTACCACTATTATTAATATTATCATGTGCTTGGCTTGACTTGGCGCCTGGAGCTTGTTTTTGTCGACAATGACGACAGCGACAAGGATGCGAATGTGGATTTGAACCAGGACGAGAACAAGGATGTGAATGGCAAAGGCATCGTCATTGCAATTATTTACAAAATCAAAGCACGTTCTCGCTGTGCTTTTATGCGTTTACGTGTGTGTTTGTGTGTGTGTGTGTATCTATGTGTGCTTGTGTATTTTGCACTAAAATACTTTGAGCCGACTTCACTTATTACCGAGAAAATGTACTGTGGGAAAGAGAAAGGCATACACAATCCTCAGTTGTTGACAGAGACCAAGTCTCATTTGTGCTTTAGCCAAAAGGATAAAGCCTTTAAGCTGAGAAGCGGATGTTTTTACTTCCACATTTCTTTCTACGTTTTTCCTATAACATTTTAGTTCTATTGGGTTATAGGTTCAGAATTTTATGGTTAAAGATAAAAGTACAATTTGCTTAGAAACTAAATGGAACTTTTACATGGCTTGAGTTGAAAATGAGTTCAAAACATTGTTCGAAGTAAAAAGTTTTAGTTCAAATCAAGAAAACCTTGTTAGCAAACATTTCGTTTATTTTGCAAAAGAATATTGTTGTGGAAATGAAAGGTAGCTTACTAGATACTTCCTTGTTAAGTAAATATTACATCTTACTCTTACTCTTAATTTACAATTACCAATCATAAGATCGATTTTAACATGACTTTAACAATTACTCAAAGACAACAACAAACACGTTAAAGAAAATTTTGTATAAAATCGTTAACAAATAAATTTTTATCCTTTTTAAAAGTGTTAAAGGGTCAACTAATGCTTTTGGCATAATCATGACCAAAACAAAAAGTACGTTGTAGATTTGTAGAAATTGACTTCTATATACAATTTGTTACGTTTATGAAGATAATATTTGTCGTATATATACATATATGAATATGTGGGGTGGTAACTCTGCCAAACCTTTATCTTACTCGAACTAGCAAGAATTAGAAAGTACAAGACGACAAGGATGCGAGACGACTTAAAGACGAAGGGAAGTAAATACGAGCACTCACAATGCTCTTTAAGAGCGATTTTGATATTCAATTTTTTTTTTTTCTTTTTTTTTTTTTCGCGCGAATCCCAACGGGTGCACTAAATGCCCACACCTCCCGCCCAACCGACCGAGGGACGCTAGCCGCATAACGTACGGCTCGAGTCGCGGGGACAGTTCATACATACAGACAAAAACGAAAACTAAAGCTAGCTACGAGCTAAAAAAGAAAGTATAGAATTTTTTATTAATGGAAAAGAGAGTTCTGTACTGATTACATGATAAAGACGATTATAATCAGAACAAAGAACTCGGAAAGGTTCATGCAGTAAATAATTAGTAGAACAGCGTGACAGAGATATAGGTATAAAGTTTCTAGTAGGTCTACAAGGAATACTAAAATTTATTTGGTTCAATAGCTCGGGCGAGTCTATATCACCTTTAAGAGCTAACTTGTAAGTTCTTTAAATTTCAACTTTTGTTTACCTTATATGCCACTTCCGAACATTAAACTTGATATTTAGTAATCTAAACTTATTAAATAAACTCCATATTTACATTTTTTTTTTTAAGTTGATGAAGTATATATATATGGAAATTTATTAGATCGTATTTGCTATATCAAAATGTTCTTTTAACTATAACTAAGAAAGCAATAGCTATTCGTCTATGTTTTTTTGACCTAAGTTATAATGCCTTAGTTAATAATGCATTATAATATTTTTATTTTTGTTAGTAATGGAATTTCATGAAAGGAAAGTAAAATTTAATTATTTTTTTTAGAGCAAAAGTTTGCAAATATCGGAACTTTTATTTCAATCTTTCTGTCGATGTAATTTTAATAGTTTTTGTTATTAAAAAGTAAAGTCCTTAGCAACATAACACTGTCCAAAGAATTTTCATAAATAAACACCAATCGAACCAATGTGAGTTTATTTTTTTTTTTTTCGTCTAAATTTTGTATATAATTTCAACAATAATAAGCAAGAATAAAGAAAAGTCTTGAAAATCCTAAACCTTACGCCAGTGAATGGTCATCGTCAATGTCTTTAGTTATTGTTTAGAAAAAGTTTATACAAATTAACTTGAAATGTCTTTATGCAAATATTTTTTTTTTTTCGAAATTTGAGCTTCTAAAATTCTTTTCCAGTACAACAGAAAACCTTTGCATTTTTTTTTTTTATTATTCAAAAAGTTTATAATACTGCGTCTACCCCATCGTGAATCACTTCACTTAATGACAAGACACTTTGAAACATTCTCAGCCGCCAAGTTTTAATTTCCCAGTTTGCCCATCTAGCTGACTTAACCATCTCCATTAGCATATATACATCTCTATATATATATATACTTGTGTTCATCAGTCGAAATGCAGTCATAAACAAGAAAACTTTTGTTTGTTAATCCACGCATGCAGCCGCCTTTCACCTCCATCAGTATCATCCATTTAGCCCCATCTTCGGGTCTGTGTATAAAATAAAATCTGCCTTCTTCGTCCTTTTTTTTCCCTGTAACTTTTGCGTCCAATGTTGTATTCGTTTTCATTTTCAGTTGCTTCTCCATTTTTTTTTTTTATTTTTAATTTAAATTGACAACATCAAGCAGTTAAGTACTTGCAGCGACATTTTAATAGCTTGTAAGCCCCACGAGTACCCAAAAACTTCCCCTTCATCTCAGCCAGGGGGGGGGAAAAAGACGACTTCACATCAACCTAAAGAAAATAAATACAACGGACGCTTATTTGCATATTCCCAAACGTAAATACGCGCCATTTTTATTTGCTTCACAGTTTTTTTTTTAATTTTGCTACTTTTTTTTAATATATATGTTTGTATGTATATGTTTTTGGGCACTCAACGAATCCTGGTTGCGTTTTAATATACCTAGTAGGTAATGAGTAAGATTGGCTATATAAGGCCAAGTAGAAGAAAGAAGATGCATTTTTTTATATATTTTTTAAACTTTTACAATTGAAAAGAAATTATGCGCAAAAGTATGCTACAAAATTAGCATATTGTTTTTGGAATACATAACAAAATTCAATAATATGAACTAGTTCATTTCAACAGCAGTATTAGTATAATTATCAAACATATCAAAGGATTTCTACTTCTACTAACATTTGGACTCCAATATCTGAAGCAAAATTGCGATAAAGCGAATGTTAGGTTTTGTTGTATATATATAATATATCTTTATACTACAGTGTGAGATACATATGCATATGTTACTTCTAATTAAATGATTTTTGAGTGAACTGTTTATATATTTTCAATACAATAATTCAATAATTTATTATTTATCTTTTTGTAAATACAAACATATTTATACATACAGTTCTTATCATTGGGAAAAGTATCTCACACATTGAAGAAAATATATTCATGTATGTAAGATTCTTAATTTAAGATAGTTTGTTAAATATATCTAAAAGATTTGTGAGAAGTTGAGAATACTTTATGCTACTCAAGTTTATCTTTTGGTGCTGACAACAAAAAATACATGCCTAGAACTACCCCAAGGTTACCAGATCACCCAATAAACAAAGCTAAAGCAAAATTAATATTAAATCGACTACATGGTAACTCGCCTCCTTACATTTATATTTATATATACATACATATTTGGTTTACAAAAGAAAATTCTAAATTTAAGGTTGAAATAAGCATGTATTCTTGTATCTTTTTGTAGAAATTAACTTCATTTGTAAGATCTTTGAACTCTACATTACCTATAACCAGAATAAGCAATAATACGTTATACTGCAAACAATACGTTATACTGGGAAAAGGAACTATGACAGATATTAGGTTTTTCAATCCATGAGGAAAACCTCTCTTTTAAGTAAAAAATTCTGTACTTTCATTAATGGTAATTGCTCTCCCAATTACAATATGAAATTATTCCCGTTACAATAGTGAATTGTTCTGAAATTTCTCTTCGATGTAGAGAAATCCTCTACTTGAAGTTAATTAACGGTTTCTTTTTTTAACAAATTAGTGTTGTAAAGAACTTAAATAAAGGTTTTATATAGTATACAAAAAATTTAAGTTTTAAATATATATAAATTTAACAAATTGGTTTTAGTGTCAATTGTTTGTTCGGTTTCTTTCTTCACTCCGTTCTCTCCAATTCTACAACTTTCATTCTTAATAAAAAGATAACGTAATGCAATTTTCCACTCAAAATTAGATCATCGCATAAATTAATCAAAACGTCTAAAACTATTATTTTTACACTTTTAGGGTAATATATTAGTCGACTACATTTTCTTTTCATCAAAAGTTGTGCCCTTTTGCTTTTCAATTTTTAAAGGGACCAAATTTGCATAAAGTGAAAACAAGCATTTTAATTTCAGTCGACGTACCAAAAAATGAAATGTGCGACAGCATATACGATGAGGTAGTAAACGGTAGCATTTACCGTTAGTAACCCCTCAACTGATACTTCCTCTCCTGCCCCTCGCCTGCTGCACTTACCCAGTCCAGTCGAAACGAATAGCGAACGCATCCATCCAACTCCCCCAAGCGTTAAAAACTTTTGCAAGAGAGTGCTCCACATTGAAAAAAGAGAGAGGAAGAGAGAGAGAAAGAAAAAGAAAAAAAATGAAACCTGGTGGCAAGAAACGGAGGACAGTCGTTGTAATTGTTGGGGAACTGGGGAGTAAAAAGCGCAAATGCCCACAGACAAAACAAACCAATTTAAATTAGACTGCCCGCTGGGTAGATCTTCCATGGTGCCCGTAGTTGCGTTACGGGGCTAATATTACAGCGGTTTCAAAAATAAAAACACAAAAACAAAAAATTAAAAAAGAAAAGAAGGGAACGTAAGAGCCATGGGGAAACTTTTAAGCTTGCAACTTTTGACATTTGCATTGCACTAAATGAAAATGGGAAATATCTGGCAAGTGGTATTTGGATTTGGTTTTTGGGATTGGTTCAATGATAAATGAGTTTTATGTAAGTGTGTGTGTGTGTGTGTGTTATGATAACAATTTTGAAACAGTTAACCACAATGAGAAGTTAACGGTAGATGTGAAAACGTACTTGTAAATGCAGGAGATACGTTTCAGTTAAAATGGAAGGGAAACTTTGTGAAATGGGATAAATACATGCCACGCCTGGCAGTTTAATATAATTTAAACCCATCAACATTCCAACATAGACACATTTTCTGTCTGAATTCGTTATGCGGTAGTGTCCTTTTGTTGCCGACTGTCAAGTAGCCCCACCGTGTTGTCGTCTGCCTTTTGACGCTTAGACCCATAAATTACCGGGACCCTTGGCAGGGAATCTTGAAACATTTCGGTTTAGTCATTTGGCTGGAAACACAAACAAAACTATTAAGTGGGCATAAAACTGGATATGTGAGAATATATAAAATTGAAGGACCTCCTCAAGTGCAAAAAGGAGTCAACTTGATATTTGCTTATTTGCTTTTGTCTGTCTGTCTGCCTGTTTATTTTTATTTCTTCTACGTTTGCTTTTCCTGCAAATAAATAGAATATGCAAACACTAGGAGAAGAAAGGGAATTACATTTACCTTATGTAAATGAAACTTAATAATATTTTTCTTTTAAATAGGAATAGGTTGGTTAGCAAAGAGAAGTATATTCTGTCTATCAATGAAAATTTTTTAAAAGAAAAACTACTTGAAAATCATTTTGGGAACGAACATTGAAGCAGCAGCGATATATCGATAATTTTCAGAAATATCAGAGAGTTGGACAAAACTAATTAAGTAATACCAAATTTATAAATAACTATAACTAACTCACCCTGCGAACCTTGTTCCTCCGTATATATAGATATGTAAAAAACATTTAACTTTTAAGATTCTCATTAGAGAATTTCAGGCATTGGTCTTGTGATTTTTCGATGAAATTGGTAAACCTCGTTGAAATTCATCGGTTGAGAACATTGGGATCCTTGGAATAAGAACTTCGATTTGATCATTGTTAATGATTATTTAAAGAGAATCGATAACGGAGAACTTTAACCTTATAAAAGTTAAACGCTCCAACGAAATCGCTATTTTTAAGTGACTTCACGGGAACGTGGAAACGTATGTGGGCCTCCTGGTTCTAAGCTACCTTTCCACCAATATTAAGCCAAACCGGTTCTTGAGTTAAAAATAGTTTAACTAATAGGACTTTCTGAAAAACGTTATTCTGCTCACTTTAAAGTTACTCAAAGGCATTAAGGACTTTTTAAATTTGAACTTTTCTTGAAGCTTTTAATAAATTCACATTCGAAATACAAATGGTTTGAGCTTGAAAATTTCCATATCTAACATTTTTTTTTTACAGTTTTTCATGCTCTTCAATCATATTTTCTTATGCAACTGTCATAATCATAGTGGAAAATCGCTTAGCATAGTCGCATAAATGCATAAATGAAAATGCAAATATGTATATTTCCTTGTGGTTTGTGAAGGAAAAACTGTTTAACTTTGAGTGTGATTGATTGCAGGAGAATTGTAATTGAATGCCTGCAAGTTCAAAAATGGTGAAAGTTTTCACTTTTTTCTCAATGCCAGTCAGTGAATGCAAAAGAGCGGAAACTTGCTTTTTCTTCTCGTCCAGACAGTTAACAGACAATAGACATAAAAGAAAGAGAAAGCTGTCATTTTGCTTTTACTCTCTCTCTCTCTCTCTCTCTCTCTTTCTATCTCTGTTTCTCTTTTCTTTTTATGTACATAGCAAATGCAAATGCAAAATCAATCTTCATTTTAGAATGGGGATGGTACGGGTACGGATTCATAAAACAGAGACAATGCTGGCGGTAGGAATCATAAAAATCTAAATTGCCAGACATAAAATGGGTTTCCATACTCTTGAAATATTTATATGTTAACGGATGGGGCAATCTTCTGGCTTAACTGCAACAAATCGTCAAATAAGTGGAAAATATTGCAGGCCACAAAATTGCTGTGATCTCTGAGCTGGCGCATCTTATCTTATGGTGTTAGTCACCATCTTTCCAGCTCCAACCCCCCTAATTCATCTATGAGTTCCATTCGGTTGTGGATGGCAGACAATTGTCAGATTTCGTAGAAACCAATTCGATGGCCTCTTTAAATATTAATACGCGTGTTGTGATTGCACTGGGAATTGTGATTGACTTTTTAGACCTGCCGTCGACGACCCTTAAACATGCACTCGCTCGCCCTCTGACATCTGAGCTCTGTCACAACCCCTCTCACCGCTCACTCGCTGCCAGGAGTCCGACTCTCTGTTAAATGCAGCCCCAGACCCTTTACCAATTACACACCCACACCCGTGTGCCCATATCCAATTGAGACAGTGGAAGACGAAGACCACTCAAGCAATACCTTCTGCCGGAGTCCCCAAGGCATTTTCCTCAAGCAAAAACTTTGCACTTGAAAATGTCTTTGGCAACAGGCAAAGGAAAAAAGTTTCAAAAGGTGCCACAAACTTTTTCATGCCACTTTTTTTTCTCTTGTTGTTGTTGTTGCCTTTGCTATTTCCTCATTTTGTTTTTTGTTCTTTAAAAGCAAATATATTTTATTGATTTGACAGCTTTTTTTCAGTTTAGTTCAGTGCGGTCCAGTCTGGGTTGGAGTCCGGGTCCTTTCTAACCATTTGGCATCCAATTAAAAACTTGGCTCACACGTGACTCGATTGCACATGCAAAACCTGTTGGCCATGTTCCACTCATTTTGTTTTGTTAATTAAGCCAATAAATTTCTGTGGCCACAACTACCAACAAAAAAAACAAATTGAATGAAAAAAAACGTATGCCAAAAAAACACGAGTCAAGCAATTAAATATAAATTTATTGAAATCAATGCAAAATTAGTTGGCTATAAATTGTTTCTCAATTACGTATATATAGTTATAGCTTAAACTGAATGGCTCAATTTGCTAACTGTTGCATATTTAAAGGGGCAATTGACTTGAGCAATTTGTTTTCAATAAATGTAAGAAGCGCAAACAAGTGCTTGAAGTTGGATAATCGTTTTCTTCTGATTTAGATAAATGGAATTTAAGATTTGCAAATTTATTTGCTGGGAAGATTTTGATTGTATAAAATTATTTGCTAATTTGATGATTAAGAAAAAAGAAGCCTTTTGTTATTAAGAGCAATGCATGGGATCTTGCACTTGTAAGGAAAGTTCTGTTTTATTTTTAATTTTGGGCCAAACTAAAGTTTTTCTTATAATCAAAGTCAAACGGTTAAAAATAAAAAAAAAACTGTTAAAAATGGAAAACGTTTGTTTTCCGAAAAAGTGTTTGGATTTGATCTATACAGAAAACTGTTGTGCCAGATAAATAAAAGACTATAGTTAATATTGGAATTATACATATAAAGTTCTTTATTTTAAGTTGTAAACAGTCTTGTCCTTACGACGATGACAGTAAGCTAACTTACTAAGATGATTGTTTGGTCAAACTAGTTAAGGTCCCGTAGAAAAAAGCATATAATTGTAACCTTATACAAATGAACTTTATATTATGATCAAGTTTGTTATATATATATTTGTTCTCAGGCTAAGAAAATGCTTATAGCTCCTACAACGATAGTGTTGCACAATAACGTGAATACTAGCAGGGATGCCAGATTGTTACTTTGCTTTGTCTTAAATACAACGTAAAATTCACAAAATGAAGCATGGTGTTTCATTATTTCTTATAAATTATTACATTTCAATCTTTATATTTGAATCATTCAAGCGAAAGAAATAGAGGAAAGAAACACAAAGAACGTTCAATAAATCAAAAGCTGCTTAAAATTGCTTTATCTTATGAAAAAGAACTTATCATAAATCAAGTTCAACCTATAATATAATCCTTAAGTGATGTCATCAAATGTAAATAAAAGCTTTTTTTAAAGACATTATCAATCTCTTCTCTTTTAAGTATTTATAAGTGCAAATTTTAAAGAGTATATCCATAAAAAAACAAAAAAGAAATAAAAAATAAAAAAAAATGTGCCAACATTTTTCTATTAAATCCGTAATTGTTTTAAAAATAAATGATTAAATATGTGAAGGTTTTTAAATACAAAACAAATAATTTTAAATTTGAAAAGAGGATATATTCTGGCTTATAGAGATAAGTAATAATTCGTTGATCTAGAACATTTTGGTCTCAATATATGTATCTTAATTTAAGCTATGTGAAAGATAGTCAGATTGGAGTTTATTTTAAAACTGGTTCTTTAGAACTATTACCTTCAATCGCCATTTAAGTTTTGACATTTTTTTCTCCAACTTTTTTGGCTAGTCCTGCCATAAATTATTTTACTGTCAAAGAGTAGTTAGAAAAATTTTCTCAATTTTGTTATCCCCTGCAAGGATATAAACAGAAAAAATGACGACATATAATTTTTGTAAATTTTTTAGACACAAAAATAAAATAAAAATTATAACAAAGCAAATGAATTAACACTTTTCAGTTCGATTTCCTTTTCAAAAGGTTCTTGCCCCCCAAACTACCTACTTTTGTAAGCAAAAGTCAACGTTTCGCTATATAAATCCTAGAAAAGTTTTCCGTTGAAAGGATAAGAGGACGAGTCACACTCACACATACAGAGACACAGTCACACAGTCCGGAACTTCCGTGCAGTGCTCAAGTTCTGGTAGGTTGCTCTTGCCGCCTGTGAAAAGAAGTGAACTTTTTTTTTTTTATTTGTGCAGCAGCCCGCTTGGTCTCCCCCTGCTCCTTGTCTTAGTACCCCATGTAAAGTATCATGAAGGCGTGGCAAGATATATTTGTATTGTTTGCTGCTGTGTTTTCTGGCGCGCCAAAGAGCAAACAATGTGAGAGCTCGAAAAACCGCAGCCACTAAATGCATTAAGAATGGGGTGGAAACAGAAGAAGATTTCTGGGCCAAAGAGATGCGTGTGGGAGGAAGCTGAGTGGTGTGGCTGGAGGAGAAGGTTCCTGTCACCCTCTGTGGTAATATTGTAACGGCTTTTGTCTGTGTCTCGCTGTGCAAGTTTTGAGTTTGGCATTGTTTTCCTGCACGGATATCCTTAATGAGTGAGAAACTGGGCTACCGCTTGAGAGACTCGAGTTCCACAGCAACAACAGCAGAAGCACGGCAACTCGATGGCAGCATCTGCCACCCACAAGCAGTAACAACGGTATCATAATTACCCCAACCCCTCCCCAACTGATACTTCTCTCACCATTCTCCAACTGACAAACACACTCGAGGAATTTCCCGTTGTCCCCACAAACACTCAAGAAGTTGCTACTGCTGCTCCTGCCTCTTATCTCTGACCACATGGGCATAAATCTTCTGGGAGTTGGCGTTTCCTCCACCCTTGGACCATGATGGACACCTCTTCACAGTGGTTTCAAATGTGACAACTACTACAAGGAAAAATTGTATTGAATATGTATATTAATTTTTAAATTAAATAAATAAATTATTATTTCCAATATTTTTTAAATATAAATCAATTTTTATAATCTAAATAGAAAAAACTAATTTTGGAATAAAGTTATATATTTATTTCTTATATCTAATTCAAGAAAATATTAACAAGGTTCTAAACTTTTCATTTAATTGGTTGATAAGCAAAAGTTTTGCTTTAAAAAATTTTGTATTGATCCATAAATTTCTTTTTAATTAAAAATAATTACAAATTTTACACAGAAAATTTTAAAGGTTATAAAACATTAATCAGAAAAGTTTTTATTATGGTAGATTTAGACATTCTTATACAAATATATCTGATCAATATATCTAGGTACAACTGTAAATACGAAAGTACTCGTTAACGTCTTATCGATTAATCCTCAAAGTACAAAAATGTATACATATATGCATATATTTCAAAATTTATATTTGGAATGGTTTTTTTTTTTTATCAATTAGAGAATTATAATTTATACTTTTTTGTGTTAAATAAACTTTTGTAAACTTTATACGATTTTCAAAAATCTTTTTGGGGTTCAATTTTAATACCAATCAGTTTCTTATAGAATAAATATTTCATTTTAGTACCATCATTCAATTGTTTCTAAGAATATAGAAACCGATTTAAGATGTTACTTAACAAGTTTTAATATATTTATTCTGAATTATTCAGTATCATATCTATGATATTTTAGCCTACTTTAATATAATAAAAATCGATTTGTCATTTAGTATTGTATTGAAATATATTTAAAAACGAAATATTTGTTAATGGTTCTCTACAGTTGGATTTTTTTCTATTTAGATCCGTTTTATATATATTTGGATTTAAAAAATCATACCGAAAATCAAACAAAATTTCGGCTTTGTCTTAAAATATTTTCTTCAAACATTTTTCAAAGTAAACAAATATATTTTCTTATAATTTCACTTTCGTTACTCTTTGACCTAATCAGGATCCACTGTACCTTCTATCTCGTTCCCTATTTTGTTTTGCTTGTGTAATTATCATCGTGATCACTTTTCAACATGACCAAAGAGGGGAAAACTTTTATATTAAAAGTAAACTTATGACAAACGAGAGTAGAAAAAGTCCTGGCCTCGCTTAAACACACACACACACATACACACACGTACACATATAACAGTGTGGCACACACACTAACACTCATACGTTTGCTTGGGCCCATTGTCAAGTGTAATTTATCATTCAGTCAACGTCCTTCGATTGCAGTTTATCTTGTGAACCGTCTACGAACTTACTTTACTGGGTCGTCAGTGTAATTTTTCTCTTTCTCTTTCGATTATTCACTAACCACCCACGACTCCCCTCACCCATACCCATACCCCTGGTGTGGTAACCACGCTTCTCTTTTTACCCTCTATTCTATATCTTCTCTTCTATCAAGCAAGTAAAAGGAAAATCAAAAGCAAACTGTATTAGGACAACAACAAGGATATACTATTGTTGCTGTTGTTGTTGCCACTGTAAAATGAATAGAAAATCAGTTTCTCTCTGACCTCAGGTTGTTATTTCTCCTGGCAAGGATAACTTTCTTGTTTTTCATAGATTTTTTTTCTCTCTCTCTCTCTCCCTCTCTATTTCTTCATCTTTTTCTATGAGCAAAATAGCAATTAACATGGATTTTGAAGCTTCTTTCCTGCTCTACAATAATCGGAAATAATTGAAGAAATGATAGTGAGAGAGAGAGAGGTAGAGGGAGATACAGAAGTAGAAGGGAAGGATGAAAAAAAGTATTATTTAGCAGTGCATTAATGCAGTAGGGGAGAGAATTAAAGGGGAGGCAATGGGTTGTAACTTTCTTTGAAGAATGTTAGATTTCTACGTGTAATTTGTAACGTTTTAATTGTTGTTTATGTGGCTGCAGGCAAAAGGACGAAGGGGGCCAGACCACAAGCCACTGAGCTAATTTTGATTGTGGTGAATGGTATGGTATAAGGCAAATGACGTTAGTTTCTAATTAACTGTTCCAATCATGTTTGGTTGGCTTCTTCTTAATATATGTAAGTACCTCAACATACGCATAGAATACTCATTCAAATTCATCAAATGACTTTAAAGTAAAGCAAAAGGGTGGCAGGGGGTAAGTTTACAAAGCGTTCAATGTGGTTAGGTCACTGAAAATAAAGGTTAAGATAGTTTCTGTGTCAACCTGTAGTCAAGTAAAGTTTTTGCTCTATATTTATATATTAAATGTAATCAATATTTAGCAGACAAATTTAATGTGATTAAAAAAATGTTAAATTGGTTCTAAATACTAAGACATTATATTAAACTGACTTTACTAAGACAGTATAAGACAATATACTTGGTTTAGTATATTGTCTTACTTTTCATAAGAGAAAAGAAATGGAAAGAGGTAAAGGTTCAGTAAAAAAAACAGGAACTAAAAGCTCAAATCAAGGAGATAGATGCTGTAAATTATCTATGTTTAAATGCAAACTAAAGTTACAAAGTATTTTGCAAAGGATTGAAAGTACAAAAAAATTATTATATATAATATTAAGATTATTTAACAAAATGTACATTATTTGTTTTATAAATTATTATGCAATATTTTTACTAATTTCAATTTAAATTGACTTTCACCTTTCTAAAAAGTTTCTCTTTGTTTCAAACATAAGAAACAAAGGAAAAATTTGTAGTATAAACAGGTCCAAGTGGATACAAAGATATGCAACAAATAGAAGTTTTTTTTCGGATAAACAGTAGGTTAACCCGAGCGGAGTAGTAAATAGCCCAACTTCAGTTGTTGATTTCAGTTTTCAGTCAGCTAACCGTAAACTTTGTTGGTAGACAAATCGAAAGTAGGGATAGTATTACCTACTTCTTATAAAAATGGAAAAATGTATGTAAACGGTCTAAATATGGAACAGAGTCCTGCGTCGCGATTGTCTTGTATAGTTGATCATAGACTGTAAAAGAATTGTAGTAAAGTTTTTCATTATTTACGGAATCTTTTAGTTTTTTTGAACGGATCAGCTTCTTGAATAATTTCCGAGTATACTAATACTATTGTTTACTAATAAAGATTTCATTGACTTTTTCCTTCTGTAATTAAATTAACAAAGAAAGAAAATAAATGTATATGTTACCAATTTTATTATACAATAAATAATCTAAATTGAGAAAATGTTTTCGAAAGAAATGCTTAAAAATTTGCCATACTTTGATATCTTCTAAGGATAATTTTTTAAAATTAAAGATATAATGTTATTTTCGATTATTTAAGTGCAGTTTCACCAAGTTTTGAACAGTATATATAGAGTGAATCCATAAGGAAAAGCAAGTCATAAATTTTTAATTATTTCAACAATATTTTTTTTGAAAAATATATAAAGAACAAGTTATTATATGTAATTTATTATTATTGTTAATTTATTATTCAAAGAAATCAAAATATGCTTAATTCGAATATTCAAGATTTAACCTTAAAATATTCAAAGCCTTCCTTGCTTAAGAATTGATTCCAGTTAGTTAAGCACTTTGCGTCTATAACAATTTCTTGTGGCAGTGCAAAGGCATTTAACGGTTTTCGTTTTGCCAATTTTAAATGCCACTCGCTACTTTCAGTCAGGCTCTCAAAATATTTATACTCTCTTTGCTCTAAAACTCTCAATTTCTCTCTTGTTTTACTCAGCAAAAGGTTTTTGAATTGAGAGCGTAGGAATTTTGAATTTAACTCCGAAAATTGTAATGCGCAGACTCAACAATTTAGCCGGCAGGATTCAGCAACAAATGTTTATGCTAGCCAAATTGATAATAAACAACAAACATGGTCAAGGCAAATATAAACTAAGACACTAAAATGTAAAAATAATAAAATTGTTAATAAAATTAAGCAAAAAAGAAAAGAATTTTGGGTTTTAGGATACTATCTATCTATCAATGTATTTGTACTTAAATTACTTAATTATTTTATTTAATGAATTAATAATTTCTGCTTTACAATATTTTTAAAAGAATTTGCAATAGTTTGTTATATTATTTAAACAGTTTGTTCCTTGAATGGGCCAAATTGTAAGGCAAATGTTTAAACAGCTGATTGATTTACGTCTCCCTGCTGGAATTTCGGCTAGAACTCCGAATTTTGCCCTAATGGTAATACCGAATCCATGGGCCGACAGATAATACAACGACCACCCAGACACGAAGCCCTTTTCGAGAAGAGGAAACTCACCACTTGCCTTTACCATGGACTTTACCGTATTGGTGTGTGTGTGTGTGTGTGTGAGTATGTGTAGACGGAACTTGCTGTTTGGGCTTAACTTTGAGTTTGCTTTCAGTTGAGTTTTGGTTACTGCCGCCAACGGTTAACAAACAATTTGCAACGGTTAAAAGGTTGAGGTTAAACTGAAGTTTAAGCCAACTTCGTGTTTGGTTAAGCCAACATAAACAAACTTTTAAAAAAAGGAAATAATCAAAAAAATAAATAAAAATAAGGAAATAATATAAAAAAAAATAAGTATAATGTTTTCTATCGGTTATATCGGTTGATACATACGGTTAATATGTGAGTTAACTTTAAGATCGATTCGAGCCAGGCCTATTTGCCTTTGGTTTTGGCACAATGTGCAAAATTTACTATTTGAAATCGAAATGGTCAAATGAATGAGTGAGTGGCAAAGAGTTTTACATTGTAAGCAACTAATACTCTGCCACAACTACAATCCGAATACGCGAGTGTGCCTGTGTGTGTGTGTGTCAGTGTGTTGGCGGCGGCTGCGGTGCCGTGTGTAAGGCAAATAAATGCTTTTGCAACGCTTTTTTAGCCATTTTATCTTAAGGCGAAATACTGTAAAAAATTGTAAAATGGATTTACGTTTCGTATTCATCGTTTTCCTGCTAAAGTGGACGTATGCACAAGGTAAGTAAGGAAAAAGCAGGCTAAAAGAGTAAAGGCAAAGAAAGCAGTGGTCGAGGACGAGGAGGAAAAAGGAAGGAAAAACTCATAGTGGTCCTGGTGGTCCAGAGTCCTTGTGTGTTTGCTTGGCATTCTATTTGTGCAGCTGCAACTGCTGCCTCTGCTACTGCTGCTGTTGCTGCTTCAAGTGCAATTTCTCTCTCACATTTTGTTCAAGTGACGCGTTTTCCCCCTTTTGCAATTGCAATCATTCCATAGAAAATTGTTCCGAGAGTGTGCTCTATATATATATTTCATATATATATATATATGAAATTCTATGCGATTGTGGTCTAGTAATGAGTTGCATTTAGCTGAGGCAACAGACCAACTTAGAGTGTTGTATTTGTATGCAAGTGTGTGTAAAAGGTGTTGAATAGCAACAAATAAAACGTTTTCTAGAGCAACTGTTTTCCTTTTTTTTTGGCTTTATAAGAAGATCTTGAGATATATATATAATTGTGTATATGTATATGTTTTATATGCAAATGAGTATATCTCTGGTTGACTGGTTTTGAATGGATTTGGTTTATTGATACTGTCTGGGATGACATATGAATGAAATGTTAGATATATATCAATGGGGTGTAAAATGTTTCGAGATTCGATAAATCACAGACGAGTAGATATCTCTGTAGAAAGATTTTTTTTTGCTGAAGAGGATGATAGTACTTGGATCTATATTCCTATATAAATATACATATATATACATATGTATTTTTATATGTAGTTTTGTATTTTATATTAAATATTTTTGTATATTTTATTGAGGTGAAAAGTTGCGTCTTAAAAAGCAGTTCCTGAGCTCAAAGATTTAATATCACATAGAACATTTAGACAGAAAGTTTTGTGACAAAAATGCTTATTTGGTGTACTTTAAGAAAAGATAAAGATAATATTTATCTTATTTTGTATTTATAATTTGATAACGGAAACTTAGCATAAACAATAGTAATGTAAACATCATAACAATTTGATCCTGTCCTTAAGTAATATAGAGAATGCATTGACAAAAAATTTTTTTATAAAAGGACAATGCATAAAAACCGCAAAATTCAATGATTTGGATTAGTAAGAAGTTCTTTTTTTTTGGTAAGAAAAGTATAATAAGATATACATACATACCTGCAATTTAACAGAAAATCGTACTATATGAAAACTATGTAAAATTTAAAGGGGGAGAAAATATTTAAAGAAAATAAAAATTGTTTCCACTGTGACATCACTTCAACTATAAAAGTATAAAAAATGTTTTAAGCAAAAATAAAAGCAAAAATAAACTAAAGAATTTCGAATGCGTTTAAAAACTTTTTGAAAAAGAACAAGGAAGTTTAGTCCATTAGCAATAAAAGTTGGTTAAGTTTAACATTAAATGGAAAGGATAGAAAATGACATTTATTAGATTAGAAGACTTTTTGAAGCAAATATCGTCTTAAGAGCATTTAAAGTTAGTAAAAATTTATTCTATAGCCAACTTTTATTATTACTCTTTATCAAGATCTCTATTTTTCGTTATGTAAAACGGAAGAATTTCGAATTTCGAAAACATTTTTTATTATTAACCAGTGTTATTATTGCAGTCCACTGTTAATTTAAGCTTTGATATAGGAGAAAATTATTAAAAATATTGTCAATAAAATTACTAAACAGGAATAAAAATTAAAAAACCGTTGAAACAACAAGCTTTAATCAAACTTTGTGTAAGACCTTAGAAACAATAAGAATGAAACATAAATTACTCAAATTTGAGTAATTATTATTGACGCTGCGGCGTGACCTTGTCTATGTTAACGATAGCTTGAGTTTTCTCTTTGAAATATTGCATTTGTCCAAGCCAGTTGTATTTCTGCTTGTTTTAAAAGTAAATAAAATCGTTTAATCTATTTTAAATCTACTTAAAAATCCTCATGTGCCTTATAATCTAACTAATTTTGAACCAAACCCAGAGTAAAGAGACTGTATTCTGCTCCCTTAGTAAATATTTACATATAATTAGCTAACGCCTTACTATCAACAAATGGGAAATTCTTTAAAAATTTAACGAACTTTGTGTCTAGCCCCAAAAACCATTTACTGATCAATATGTTGAACAAAGTTTACATGTCTTAAATAACTTGAAGGCATTTGGAAATCTTTGCAAAAGAAGTTATGTATATTTTCGGTTGCCAATGCATTGATTACTTCTTTCCCTTCAATTGGCAAAAGTTGCCAAGAATAACTCATAACTCTTACTTATCTCTCATTTACTCGTCTCCGTTTCTACTTCTGCCACATCCTTTCGCATAAACTTATGAGTTTGGATTTCATATGAAAAGTTTTGCCAGTCGCAAAACAATTTCCTTTTTGCCGCACTCCCCTTTCAGACGGCAAAACTGGCGGAACCAAACAAATTAGTCGAAAATGTTGGCAAAGCACAAAAAAAGCCTCGAGGGGGCAAGCGAGTAGAACTAACCAGAAATGAGTATGAATATGAGTATATAAATACGAGTACTCATAGCATGTCCATAAAATATGCGCATTTAATAAGGCTCTGCAAAATGAATATGTAAATGCCCGCCCCTCCCTTTTACCCTTGGCCATTACAGCCAACTCAGTCAGACACAAAACAAAAGCATTTGCTCTGGCCTGAATGATACAAAAGAATATTTCATGTTGTTGGCTTGGCTGCTGCTCAATTTGCGTTCTTTTTTTTATGGCATAAATATATATATACATATATATATGTATGTATATACGCTTTTTGCCATCTTGTTGGTTAAGGGCATTTTTATTATGTAGTTCATGCATGTAAACGAATTCAATTGAATAATATCCTGTCATTTTGTGTTCCTTCTTCGACATCTCCGCCGTTTTGCCTCGGCTCGTTTGGCATGTCAAAATTTTTATCAGCGCACAAAAATCCGCCATGCCAGCAGGATATATGAAGGATATAGAGGATATAACGGAGGTGGAGCAGTAAATAAATAAATCCCGACAACACGCGTTGCAACGTGTTCTGGAAGCACGCTTAAAAGTATGCCATACAAAAACACACACACACACACACACATACATACACATATTTGTATATATTTTGATTTTTTTTGGTGGCTTGCAAAAAATTTATTGACATTTTAGTGGGCAACAAATTAAATACTTCTTTTTTTTGTGTTCCTGTGCAAAGTTTTGTTTTGTTCAATTTTTTTTTTCTGTGTTGTTTTTCGCATTTAAGTTTTGCCATCTTCTGGCACTTAATTTATAAATTATTCATGCTTTTGCGCTCAACTCCATTGGGGCAATTATCATTTTCATAGGCAAAAGTTTTGTCTTGCCAAGGTTTTTTTTTTTTTTTTTGTTGTTTTTGTTTATTTTTCTTATATTTTTTTTTGTAGGCCAAGCCAAAAAAGTAGGCTACAACAAATTAATTTCTGGCTCGTTTGCTTCCTCTTGCTTTTTTACTTGTGTGTGTGTGTGTAGAGCATGTGCGTGTGCTTATTTATTTTTGTTTGGGGAAATCTCTCTCTATTTCTCTTTCTTTCTGTCTCTGTGTCTAACTGTTTCGTTCGCTTTCTCTCTCTCTCTCTGAGCTAGTTGTCTGTTTCAGTCTCGGTATCATGCCAAAGGCAAGGGGCATAAATTTATTTGGCAAAAACTTTTGCAGACCAGAATATTAATGAGTATTTAACCTAAATTGTTGCCTTTGATAAGTGGCATGAAATATTCTTTTACTTTTATTTTTTTGCTCCAACTCCTTTGCCTGGCTATACCCTCCAGGTATCAATGGCAGCCACAGATACATACATTCATCTATATATACATATATATATATATATATTCATATCCCAAATTCTCTAGTCACTCGGGCATTAAATTACTTTAAATACCAGGCACAACAAAAAAAAAAGGGTAAAATCATCTTATATGCCAAGGTTTTTGCCATTTTGCCTTTAAGACAACAAAAAAAAAAAAAGGTTTGGGTTTTACTTTCCTTTGTTAGACCAACAAAAAAAAGAAGAAGCCTAAATAAGTAGCTTGGTATGAATTCCAGTAAACTCTTTTGTCTTATGGTTAATTGAAACAAAAGAGCGTAAGATATTTATTTCCAAAAAGGTATTTCTGCTACCGTCTTAAAGGAAAGGAAATTTTCCCCTTTGGCCATTTTTGGGTTAATAAAGTAATATGGAATTAATTTTGAGTCTATTATATAAAATATTTCAAATATTATTACATAGATAAAACAACATAAGAAATTAGGAGAAAAAGCAATTTAACTGAATAATTCAAAGCAAAAATAGAATAGAGAGAGTGAGGGAGTAGTTAAAGAAATACTTTTAGTATGAAAACTTTTGTGTGCTATTCGCTTATATATAAATTAAATAGACAAATGAAATTAGTTTTATAAACTCATCTTCCACTGTTAATTATAAATATAAATGCTTACTTTGTGTAGTTGAAAATGTTTTCTTTTGTGCCAAAAACTGTTTAAAATTTGCTTAACTTTTTGTAAATGTGAGAAATTTATATTCACTTTGGATCTTAATATTTGAAATGTATTTGCTTTAGAAAAGTTTTGTTATTTTGTTTGCATGGCAAAATAAGGAAAAATGTGAAAATGATTTCAGTTTTCTTTCGCTTTGATGGATAATTTGCTTTAATTGAAAAGAAAATTGAATGAAAAGTAATTGCTAGTTTTTCCATTCAACATAAATAAGTAAGGAAAATGTAATTTATTACAGCTTGAAGGCAACTCAACCAAATACGCACAAACAGACACACATACATATATATAAATAACTTGCCATGTAATGCACACACACACATGCACAGAGAGATTGTGTGTGTGTGTGGGAGGGAAAATTTTAATTAATTTCTGCATCAAATGGACGACTGTCATAATACAAATAACAGATACAAAATTGTAATAGACAAACATATATTCGTCTCTCTATATATCTATCTATTTATTTATTTATCCAGCGCAGTGGGCAAACAATGTGCCAATAGGACAATAAGGACATGCAGCTGTGCAGGACATGCCTGCAGCATTATGATTTAGTCAAAAGGCATATACAAACGTATATATAAGAGTATAATGGCTATATTTTGATTAAGTTAATTAAGTGGATTTCTCATTTTCTGCAAAAACGAAATGTACACATAATGCCTATCAACAGGCAACATATTATGTGCCCCTTTCACTCCCCCCTCTTAATGTGCCTCAACTTTGACTATGACATGATTACCCGCTGAGCCTTTGTGTGTGTAAGGCGAATCATGTTTGCCATATGAAAACATAATTCATTTCATTATGCCAGCTAAACTAGGCCAAAACAGCGGGAAAATTGCAACAACACCAGTAACAACATCAACACGAACAACAATCATAACACACAACAAAGAGAAAGAATGAGAGAAAAACACAAAATTCAACATCTGCAACAACAAATAAGCAAGGCAATTGCCACTAATGAATTGCACTACTAAAATTTGTTGAAGTAGCACCAACTCAACAATTGCGCGGCTATCAAAACTTTAAAGTGCTTGAGGGAAAAGCAAATGGAAGTAGAAACTCCTTGAACATAAACATAAACTACAAAAGAGAAAAAGAGAAGTAAAATTCCTCATCATAATAGTTGTGAATCATAAATTTTCAAACACTTATTCAGGGAGGAGAATAAGTAAAAGAAATTAGCCCATGAAATACAACAATGATATAAAAATTTAAGAAAAATAACATTTTAGTAAAATATTTCTATGTACAAGTTTGGTTTTTTTAATCCATTATTAACTTAATGTTGAAGCTTATTACCCAAGTCAGCAAAAGGATCTTAAAAGGATTGGAGAAAGAGCATGGTCAAAGAAAATAAAAAATATTAAGAAAATAAAGATAATAGTTTATATTATTAATAAATTTTTGAATTAAATTTTGAACCAAAGCTTTTTAAAACTGCCTTAAACTTACTCAAACTTTTTATTTTTCAACAATATTTAAATAGAAAAATGATTAATTATATTATTGTTATCTATTATATATTAGAATGAATTATGTTAGTCGTTTGCTGAATATTTATTTAGAGTAAAGTTTTAAAATCCAAAATAAATTTCTATACAGACATTGACCACACTTTTTCTTTTTGAATCACATTCTCACAACTCTTAACTCTGCCTTGGAATCAAAATATAAAATTTTGAAATCGAATTTTAATCTCAGTTTTGCATTTCAAACAACAGAAAACGTTTTCCATAACACAAGTTGAGCTTTATTTTTTGTTGTAGCTCTTTATTGTAATTATTTAATAGCTTTGTGTATATATATATTTCTCTAAAATCTATAATATAATAATTATAAGCTTTAATCTTTTCTGAAAAAGTTTTTTACAATTTTATTAACATTTTAAAACAAAAAGCGAACAAATTTAATTTAATATTTATATTCATACATATATATATATTTATATAGTTATATATAAATACATACACTTATGGTTTATTTACTATATCTAAAAGATTTTGCGTAAAATACAGAGTAATAAGAAAGGATATAATAATTTATATGGCTTGATTTCAACTGCTGCTAATGACGCCCAATGAACGACTGCCACGAGCTTTCTCAGGGTTGCCAGAAATTGCGCTTCATATCTGTCTGGTCACATTAATAGATCACACAAATGGGTTGACCCTCGATTGCATGGCAACTCTGCTTCTTTCATATATATATGTTGTTGCTTAACATTTGCCATTCTTTGAACTATTATTTAAGTTTTCAAAACTTTTTTAATGCTCTCTAACTAAACCTTAATTTTAAAATATAAATTAAAAGAAGAGAGGCATATTTTACTGGAAAAATGTTCACATTTATTGTATCCTCTTTTTGATATGATTTCATTTATTATTATATAATTCTTTATAAAACTCTTTAAAAAAAGAACTAAAAATACTATATTATCCTGTGTCGCTTAATATTTCAACTGCTAAAAAGAGATTCAAAAAATAATAATCAAACTCTCTCTTTGATAATTTCAATGTGATAAAAAATTCATAAAAACCAATTTTAACTAGAATATTATTTAAAATCACAAAAACCTTTCATTAGATTCTTTTTCCCCAACTCCTGGAGTAGGGTATATGACAGTGTCCTGGCGAATGAACAAGTGTTGAGCATATTTTTATGACAAGTTTCGTTCTTGCTCTCCTTTTTTTTATATATTTTTTTTTTACTGTACCCACTTTGGCGCCGTTCAGCAATCATAAAGCATAAGGAATGACCAACCATCCAACCAAGTGACAGAAGATAAAGGGGGGGAGCAGAAGAGGGAGTGAAAAAAGGATTCCAATGTCTGGAGAATCCGCCGTTGTCGACGTTGTCGTCACTTGTTCGCATTTCTTGCGCGCATTTTTCAAATGTTTACCCTTTTTTTTCGGACCTTGGATTATAATGCCTTTACTTCAACTCCGACTCCGAATTCACCCCCTCCACACCCACAAGTGTCATTGACATTTTAATGTGCTAATGAAGATGAGGGCAACGGCGAAAAAAATGTTAAAAAATGTTGAAAAAATATAATAAAATTGTTATAAAAATAGTCAAGGATCGTCGCCTTTGACTCGCGTACCCCCAAGTTGGGTTTATTATGCGGTTTCTCTTTTCCTCTCGCTGGCTGGTTTTCCCGGCACTTCCCTTTGCACCTAACAAACCGCCATTCTTTGCCAATGCTTTTAAGTTCTCTCAAGGACTTGGTCTGCGGTGTTTATGAGTTGTTACGATTTCAGTTTTCTCATCCCCACTCCTTCTCTTTTCCGCTTTTCTTTTGCCTTGCAGTCAATTATGTCAAAGTTGTCAATTCATGAACAAAAATTGCTGGGCGTTAGCGTAAGCAACAAAACAAAAATGAGAGAAAAAAATATTGTAAAGAAAATGGAAAATGTTAAATGTAGGTTATAATTTTGAGTGCAGTAAATGGAAAAACGTTGCAAGGACTCCAAACAGAAGGGGGAAGTTAAGGAGAAGTGCATAATAAAGAGAGTAGGAAAGAAAATTGCAATGCAGAAAAATGAATTTGGGGCAGAGTGAACAGAAAAGTTTACATTTTTCTATGAATTTAAATTGCTGAATAGTTTGCAATGAAAGAAAAAAAAAACTCTAATCAAGAATGTAAATGCTTTGCGTAAAATTGTTCAGAGGAATATCATCCTTATTTTTGTAATCATTAGTTCTTAAAATAGTTTAAAAAAATAAAAAAGAATTTACAAAATTAGGCAATGAATTTACTTTGAGTAAATATGGATATATTCAGTTTTACTTGATTAAGGAGAAGTCTTTATAGAATTCATTCCTTTGTTCGTCGTCTCTACCCCCCTTGAGTATACCCTGTTCCAAGTAAAGAAACTTTATTAAACCAAACTCCTTCGAATTTGCCATCAATTCAATTAAAAAATCTCCATACAATCTGCAGCAGCCATCACATGCTGTCTCGCTCTTTCTTACCACGCAATGACGCACTTGGCACATAGTATAAATTTTACATGGATATATAGCTAAAAAATTCCTATCACTAAAGGATTCATGTAGAAATAATTATATTAAGAGAAACTATTTGATTTAGGTTCCCATATAAGCCTTTCGAAAAAATGTAGCAAATTTATTAATTACACTGAAACAATTTTCTGTTACTACTTAAAAATTATCCTTAAAACTTAAAGCATTTTTGAGATTGAAATTGTAAATTGTTGCTACTTAAAAGTTTATCCTTATATACTTCTTAAAACAACTTAAAGAACCTTTTTGGTTACATTTTGTCTGAAATTCTTATAAATTAATGATTTTTCTTGATATCATTTCAATAGAATATTGATAACGTCAATCACTCGTGACTTGCCTGAGCAATTTCTTTGTATCGCAACTTTAATATATCATTTTACTACTGTTCCATGTCAATGCCTTTAAGACAACTTTCTTAAAGGGGTTTCCATACCCCTGGCTATAGTCTCTCTTGGCTTGGTTTATCCTATTTGCAATCCTTAACTCAACTTCATTTGGGGCACTTAAATTTTAAATGCCAACCAGACCCAGTCAAGCATTTTGTAAACTCTTCCTCTAGTCCTTTCCTTTTTTTTTCTTCTTCTTCTTTTTATGACTTACGCCAAACAGTAATAATTTTTGCCAACTCATTGCCTTTTTCGGGCAGGGGAGAGAAATCTCGGCAAGGCCGTAGAATGAACCTGAACCTGAGCCTAAGCCTGGGCCTGGCCAGGAGGCGAATTTTGTGCCTAACACTTTTTTGTTTGTTGCCTTTTGCCATTTGTTGCTTTCATGGTGAAACTCTGCATAATTTATCAATGTCAGGACTAGCCGGCTAACTGCTGATGAATGCCAGGACCAAAAATGCCAGGCTAGCAGATTGTAACCCCGCTGTATCAGTCCGGGCTATAAGTCCTGGCTTGGCTTGCTTTTAGTGTCCTTTTTGAGCTCAAATCGATAGACTTACTTGTTGGACTTCAGCGTCTTTCTTTCATTTTCTAAGAGAGAAGAGAAGGGGAATTGCCATAAAATTTGAGCTTTATAACAAGCAAATCGAATGAAAAGAAGACGATGACGACGACGACAAGGATATTGTTGATATGTATAACAAAAAAAGGAAAAAAAAGAAAGGAAAAGGACATGCTTGCTGACCCAAAAGTCCAGCCGGCTGCTTATCAATGGCCTAAGCATTTCTTTTGTTGACTTTCCTTACCTTTCCTTAGCCATTCCTTTTCTCTTTCGCTGCCTTTTCTTTCATTCTTTCTCAGGAGCAGGACATTTTATATTTATTAAAAAGAAGCAGTCAGTGAGTAGGATTCTCCCTCTCTCTTTCCCTCTCGCTCTCTGTTTCCTGGCTTTGCTTCTACTTTTTTGGTAATAGGCATCCGGTCATAAAAACATGAATTGTGGCTCTTAGCAGCAAATCCAATTGGGCATAAATCGGCTTTGTCCTCGTTGTCGCCCGACAAACGAGAAGCGGGAGTGAAGAAGGACCATCATCATCATCACCAGCACCCCCTCTTATCCCCCCATTCAATACAGGTTGGGTCTTGTTTTATGGCCTTCCCCTGTTGCCATCTTCATTGTAGGCTTTATTTTATGTGCATTTAAGCACAATGCGCTTATTGACTTAATGACAAATGTTGTTAGGCAACAAACTCTTGAGACTGATAAGATTCTTCACAAGGCTTAAAACTAAAAATTGAAACTGACTGCACTAACTTGGCTAAAAGGAATCGATGGGAATCGTTGCAAACGATTGCAAATAACATTTTCCCTCCATTGAAAATAAATTCATTTCCTTTCAACTGCATCTTTTTCCGCTTTGTATATTACAAGTATCCTATAATAAAGGACTTACTTAAATTGCATTATAGCCCAGCATCCTGGCACTTGTCACTGACATCCTAGTTACAACCAAAGCTTCCAGTTTTCAGCTTTCTCTGTTTGCTGCCTCTAGCTATTTTTTCAAGGATGTTTACAAATTTACAAACGCGAAAGTGAATTTTCTTTCAATTTCTGTTGCGTTCCGCCAACCAACACCAATCCACCACACCCATCCTTCCCCCCCACACACAATCCCCTTAGAATCCTCACATTGAAGATGTCAGTGGCAGCAGGATTGGTTGTTGCCTGCCAGGCAGGATGAACGCCTAAGTAGTTTTTGTATAATTGCACTCGTCATTGTCATCGTCATCGTGGATGTCGACATCCTTGTTGTCTGCTCTCCGGTTCCGTCTCTTGCTTCTTCTCCAGCTCCTTGAGGCAATGGCAACAACAGCAATTAAGGTATGTTAACAAGCGAACTTTTCAACTCTGCTCGCGGCTGTTGCACTTCAAAGGTGTGTTTGTTTGTGTGTGTGTGAATCTGCTCGAGTATGTGTACTGTGGCCACGCCTACCTCCTCTTAATCACTTTGTGATTCTACCTCAACAAATTGTCTTACTTTTGTGGTACTAAATTGAACAGTTTCTATTGAAATGAATTGCAATACCCTTTAACTACAAATGACTTAACCAAGTTAATGATAGTTTCAGAATCGGTCTAAAAGGTTTTACAAGCAAATGAAATAATAAATGAGATATATTGTTTATTGTTCAAAGTTTTAAATTAAGAAACCTTTTAGCCTTTTTATTGAGACTGTATTTACGTTTTACTTAGATAAAAAAACAAAAATTTGCTAAATGTTAATCGAATATTTTGTCAAAATTAAAAATGAAAAAAGAATTTTTTTTTATTATTATTTTTTGGAATTTTAATTGATATTCAGTTAAATTATATACATATGTATATATATATTTTTTATATTTCTTGTTTAGTTAGTTGCGCATGTTATTTGACCGATAAATTAGAACAAATATTTCTTTAGTCAGATTTAACAATTAAAAAATGATAAAAAAATCGTTGTATATCCAAAAAGATAAAATATTTATTGCTTTTGTTTATCTTATGTTAATAAATCACATTTCAATTTTATTTTTTGGTCCCAAACTGCCACCAATTGTTGATTTTAGTTAAGTAATTTACAAAAAATGATTATTTAGTATATTTCTATATTTTCATTGGTTTAATTGTGAAACATAATTGAACAATTTAAATTTTCTAATAGCTATTTATATACATATAAAAGTAACAAAATGAAAATTAGCTCTGCCAATATTGAGGGTTACCATTGCCATTCGTAATATTCTCCTGTTTAATGGAATTTTGATATTTAAAAAGGTAATTAGATGGGAAATATATTCCTAAACAAACCTAAACTGAATTAAAACTAACTACTCGACTAACTAAAAGCTTAGCTTCACTTATCTTAGATAAAGCTCTAACAAAATTTAAAAATGGAAAAGGATTTTTGTGTTCTTTGCTACTTAGACCAAAAACTTTACCTTCCCATTTTGCCTCACTTCTTATAATGTTTTACACAACAAATTCTTAACTTTCCTCTATTAAGTATTAATAATATACATATTAATATATAAGTATTTTTAAGTTAGTTGGGTTGTGTTGTACTATTTCTAATTTCTTAGTAGAGATGTCCAAACTTCCTTCTTGTTTGAATTCTTTCATTCGAACTAAGTGAAAGTTTTATTTCTTTGATTTGCTCTATTAATTTCAAGTGATAAAAAGCAAGACTTACATTTCTATCCTATCTATCCTGGCTATTAAGTCGACTACTATCAATTATCCAGATTTACTTGCTCCTCTTAACTGAACCTCCATTCAATCACACATACAAAGTGTCCTCTAAATATTTATGCTTCAGAATGCTAGACTTATAATATAAAATGTAGAAACTACAAACCTAAAAAATACATAAAACCATTTCATAAGGAATACTACCCAACTTTAAGAACAGTTTTCAGATCTAGAGACTTGAGCGTCTCAGTTAAGCTTCTCTATATTAATAAAAATTTTGCTATCTTTTGCGCTTTTCCTACGTTTCTACTAAAGTTTTCCTTATGCAAAATTTAACTAAATAATATTGCAACAACTTGATGTAATATGTAACTTTTCTAAATAACACATAATTTTTTTAGTCTATCATTTATGGCCTACTCCAAACACTTTTATCAATTATTCACAGTGGTTCTCCCAGTGCCCCAGTTGCATTTTTAATTTAGACTTGATTGGCAGCAAACGTTCAAAAATAGTTGAAAGAAAGGACAGGAGTAGAGTTACCCACACTTAAAAATCAATTTGTAATATGTGTCAAGACAGACATCTCTAACTCATACTCCCTTTTGGGTTCTCAATGTCTATATGCAAGCGTAATTAAACAAATCTGAAAATAATTGAAAGTTTTCCATCATAAATCCCAGACATAAACAAACCCAAACCCATAAACTAACCGGACCCCCATCCCTGGTGCCGTATCAGCTATACTGCTGCTGACTGAAACTATTCTAAAAACACAATAAAAAAAAAAAAATATTCCCATGTTGACAATTAAGTTCACAACAAACCAGGCCCAGACAGAGCAACAGCAACAACAACAAAAACATTAACAGAAACAACAAAAGCAGCGGCAAAAATGCGTCAAAGGCACGCAACCCTTACAAAAGGGAGCAGCCAAAGCTAGAGCCAGTGCCAACCCTTACCCCAACCCTAACGCCCCGCCCCCGACCTATCCACAGAAGCAAAGGACCAAATATAACGTTGACAAGGCAGTCGAAAACTGGTTCTGGTTTCGTTTGCTGGTTACTAGCAACCCTAATTTACTTTTAATAACTTCATAGGCAAAAAAGCTTACACAGGGAAGCATTAAAAGTGTCCTTTTTCACATGGACAAGGATACTAAAGGCATTGCAGAGAGATTGGTTAAAAGGGGAGGTGGTGGAGACGCGGACTAAATACATAAAGCGTTAATTTCGATTTTGCTTAACGAGGGTTAAATGTGTGCTGCTCCTGGAAAACAGTTTAACGCTAAAGTTTGTCATCAGACAGCCAACTGGTCGTATGAGCGATATCGATAACGATAATTACACATGCAGACAAGGTTTGGTAAGCAACTGACTGAGTGTGGGTGAACTCATTCAGGTGAACAAATTCAATTTCGCAGCCATAAGATAGGCCCACAACCATGTCTAAGTACTCAACTGGGTAGGGGGGATACCAAGAGAAAGTTTTTTCTTCTTTATATGCATTGTTGGTGGAGAGGAGAGGGGCAGAGGTGGTTAACAAGTGTGTGTGTGTGTGGTGTATGTGCGGCTGCATGACTGAGTGACTTTTGTGTCAGAACATAGATTTCAGCTGCAAGAACAAGCCAAAGTAAAAAAAAAAGAAAAGAAAACCAGGCCCAAAATCCAACCAAGAAGCAGACACAAGACAGACTCAAGTACGTCCTCTTAACCACTTGTCAGAGATGCGAATTTAGCATTTTTTAGCAAGGATTAAAAATTGTCAAGCCAGGTCAAAATATATGATAATATATTAATACACAAAAAAAGTAATAAAGAATGCTTGTTAAAATTCAAAATTATAAATTAAAGTCATAGATATTTATATCGAAACAAACTAGATATTAAAATTAATTTGCTTTAACCAAAATTATAAAATTTAGCTTTTTATAAGTCTAGAGTTATTTTTAAAACATTTGTATTTAGACTTTGACTTATAAGTTAATATTAACTAATTGATGTAATTGGTATAAATAATTAAGTAAACATCATACTACGGCTTAGATAAGAGTTTTTTCAATGTTTTATCCTTAGAATATTTTTAAAAACTCACGAAAATAATAAAAACTATCGTAAACATGTAAAACTAAGCTTAATATGGAAAATCAGAGGTAAAATATTTTTTTTTATTATTTAATATTATTTATTATAATATATTTATTTAATATTAACACTTTTGTTTGTTAGGCTGTTCTTGAATATTCGAATTATTCGAATATGTTGAATTTATGAATATTAATCCTCATTATCATTATCTCTATCATTTTTGATCAAGATTCTTATTGTCTGGATTGATATATACATACAATTGATAGGTATAAAGTAAGTTAAAAGAACTTTGTGTTCCTTTCTTTGAAAAAATAATAAATTAATTAATTTAGATTACTAAAAAGAAGAAATAAATTGTCAGGAAAGTGGTAAATATATATATATAAAGAATTTCTAAAATGAATTTAGTCGCAATCATTGGATCATTTTTTAAAATTATTTACTTGATGCAAGATTAATCAAGTACAGTTGTGTTGGTCTCTTAATATATTTCCAATATAATTTTTAAAAAAGTCATAAACTTTTATTTCCAAAATGGCTTTTACCTAACCTAACGTGATTTGTGAGACTTAAAGACTAAGTTGTAAAAAATTTTTTGAGGATATATGTTTAAGGAAAATGTTTGGATTACTATACTTAATCGTTATCATTCATTCTTGTGTCTATAAAATGTCCATCATATTCTGTTGCTCATCTCTAAATGGCTTCAATGTGGCAAAGAAACGACATGTCATGCCAATGGCAGAAGCGAGAAATCGAAAAGACACAAGCTGAGGCAGAAGCTGAGGCAAAAGAGAGTGTGTGAGGCAGAAGATGGGACAGAAGGAGTGACAGAAAATGTAGACGGACTCTTTGAATGCCAGATTTTGTGATGCCATGTGAATGTTGGTGATGGTGACACCACTACTACTACCAGAAACCGGGATTCGAGAAACCAGGACGAATGTCTATACCAATGCCACATTGCCTGCTTTTGACAGTCGTTTTGCAAACATGTCGAAGCCATTAAGACAATCATGCGTCCCATTCCCCTACACACTTTATCCCTCCTCTTCATCTCTCCATGTTTTTTTTCATTTTTTACATCAAGTGCTTTCTTCTCGCACTTTCACAATTCTCGTTTGGATTTCTTTCTCTTCTCTTTTGGTTTTTTATTTTCTTTTTTTGAGTTTTCTGGTGCATGTTTTGTTTTTTTGAAAAATGGCTGTCGCGTCACTTCTATTGTGTTTTTGAGTGTTTGTCCTTCTCATCCTAGCCCCTCTCTCTTCCTCTCCCTGCCTCTTCATTCTTTTCTCTGTCTCTCTTTCCCTCTGTCTGCTTGCCACAAAGATTTATGTGCTGCAATTTACACACACGCAAAAAAGTATTCCAAAACCCCAAAAATGGAGATGGGAAAAAAATGTTTGTTTGTCGCTTAGATTGAGTGGAAGTCGCTTTTGTTGGGTGTCATGTGTTTGTAGATAGGTGTTGAAATTGGTTGGCCAGTATAAGGGCTAAAATGAAAGGGTTTATTCAAGTACTTTCATATGGGGATGGCCAATGCCAATGTTTTGCCTAAAGAGTATTGTATATTGCGTATTTAACAGGGTGTAAAGATCCACTAAGTGACAGTTGGCAATGATGACAAATGGACATGTAAATAGAAATAATGAATCATCCATCAATTTCAAAATGTTTGAATATTGTAGTAAATACTTGAAATATTTTAAAAAGTAAAAGTCAACTTAAATAAAATAATTATACTATGAAAATTTCAGGCTTCCGCTTTTTAGATACGGTTATCAAAAATGGGACTTCCGGATGATTAGCTAGGCTACAATATCTAGGTATATAGTCTATAAGCATTACTTACGGTATATCCAAAAACAATTTAGTTGCAATGTATCTTGAAAACTTGGTATACTAGGCTTATTTAAAACTTTGATGTATAGGTTCCAAAATTTATATAAAATCGAATCAATAAGTTTATTATATAAATTTCATAAGGATAGAGACAGGAACAAAATGGAAAAAAAATTAAGTTTTAGTCACATTTTATTAGAGTTTATAGGGAAAGTAAATATTTAAATATAAATTAATAGAGTATACACACGTCAGCTTAGTTCAGCCAACTTCAAAGAACTGATTTATTGCATCAATTGCCAGCTTATTCTATTAAATTATATTGTGGAACTTATATCTAGATGACTAGAGTGAGATGCATATACTTATTAATCTTATAATGGGCATTAGTGTATGGGTGATCCAGAAGAGCAGTGTATATTATAGTAGTATATAGTAGTATATGTATGTCTTAGTTATAATGTAATACTTAACCAAGTCCGAGACCCCAAACGATGATCAAGTACTGTTTAATTAACTAAAGAGATAATATAAAGAGATTTATCTTAAGAAACATTATTATTTGGCTACTTTTTAGTACCAAATATATATTTAATTGCAATTAAAAAACTAAGTTTATATTATCTCTCTGGTTATTGCATCTTTTGTATAAATTTAAATTTATTTTCTATTAAAATTGATTAATAAATTTCTTTAATTTGCTCAGTAAACTGAAATTATGTATGCAATTTAAACAAAAAAAGCAAATGCTTATGGAGTGGCCATAAAAAAGGGGAAAAACTAAATTATGAGATATTTTAACGAGTTTCACGCCCATTCTCAATCGCAACCCCAATCCTCCTCTATACGATACAGTGGTGTATAAAAAGCTGCTGCCAAACAAAATAAAAATGAATAAACATAAAAAGCAGCAATACAGACAACAACAACAAAAGCCAGAAAACTATAAAGCTCGAAGGGTCCTAATGAAGGGCCAAAATTGAGACAAAGACAGAGAGAGAGAGAGCACAAGTTAAAAAGGATCACCAGGAACAAGCATGGCCATAACGACAGATTGAACCCTTCGCTTTTAATGCAATTAAGTTTAATTGAAAATTTTCACTCCAAATTATGAGCCGAACGTGTTGTTATGGGTGTCTTTTGGGTTGACAGAAAACGGGACTGAAAAAGGAGAGAGAAAGAGTGACAGAGAGAGATACAAACCATCGCAATCAGGCAGATAGAAATTAACATGAACACACCACATAGAGAATGATGTGAGGGGGTAAGGGGTTTGGTGGTTGGTATTGGGGAGCAGAAAGTGTCCTGGTGCTTTGCACGTACGTCCTGAGTGAAAGCAATCAAGCGTTCAAATCACTAGCCCCCCAAATACTGAAGGCAGCTTAGCAAAAGTTTGCTTTGATGCTCGAGCCGCAGAGAAGAGAAAAGAGAGGAAGAGAGGAATGTTATATCTGTGTGTGTATATGTGTGTGTGTGCTCTTCAGGACTTTATTACAAAACAAACAAGCTGAAACCTGCTGCTGCTCCTACCCCTTATCGCCAGTTTGGCATTTAACTTATCTTTTATCTTGATTGCTGTTGACGATGACAGGGATAATGATGATGATGACGACAACGACAACGATGGTCATGGCGATTGCTAGCCATCATCTCCTTTTAGTTTACCTGCCACCCATTTACTTTAACACTCAAATTCATCCACACCCCCCACCACTCTTGTATTTCTTTCTTTTGGACCACTCAACATGATTCTTGTTTAAACAAGCGAATGCCGCTTGATTTTAATTAGCATTTGACACAGCAGCTTGACACGGGATACAGAAATCTATCCAGGAGAGGATATATATATATATATATATACATAGGTATATATAGGGAAGAAGCAGGGAATGACTGAGGAACAGTTGCTGCTTAATGAGCCATCAACCAACTGGAATTTCAAATGTCCCCATGTGCAAATAAAAATATGTACAGATATCCTTGTGGCTCCTACAGTAAAAAAAATAAACGAAAAAAAAAGTTAACCAAAATGTTCTACGTTAGCTGTAACATTTTACGCTTCACAAAGTTTTCATGTCAGCGTCAAAAAGAAAAAAAAAGACATATTTTTAAAAAAATTCTGTATACTCTTCTTTAAGGTTGAATCAGGAATGAGAAACGGGATATACCTATTATAATTTTTAGCTTTTTATACTTTTCTAAACTCCTAAAAATGCTTTCATTATTTGAAAGTATTAAATAAATAATTAGAATCCATATTATGGTCTATTATTGGTTGATATTCTAAGAATAAATTGACTTTTATATAGGAAATAAATAATCTAGATTGATTGCTTAACTTGATGTATAAATTTTCACAATTAATTACTGAGATAATATTGGTTTAACAGATTCAGTTCTGGTCAGATAAAATGATTAGTTTAAAACAAATAAAAACCTTAGAAAAACAACGTCAATATTAACAGAAGTTTAATAAATTAACTTTTAAATGTATTTTATATTAAAATTTGTTAGATATAAAGGTTCCAATTATGATCTCAATAATATTTTAAATAGTTAAATTGAGAGGTTTTGCAAAGTTTGCTTATTAAAAAACATGTTAAACATTTTTCAATAATTTAATGATATTTTTTATATATTTTTGATCAATAATTGTCTAGATGAAACATGAGTTTTTTCTTGAGAATTATGTTTATTATATAATATTATTTTTTTAAAATATTTTTAAATATCTTTCTTATATTTTATTAATAAGTCTTTTGGCATCGTTTTATTCAATTTAGGCAATTTTTTCAATGATTCCAATTAGTCAATCTTAAAATCTCATTTTACTATCATTATATATTATATATTCACATAAAAACCTACTCAAAGTTGGATCTACAAGATACAATTTAGTTTAAAGTTAGTAGTTAGTATTTAAAGTTAATTCCCTCATTCCCTCGGAACCAACTGGAAAGTTATAAAGAATCCTCTCTGTTTCTGGTTAAAATCTTTTTCTATCACCAAATCACTATGCCCTTGGATGCCCTTAACAGAAATTGTACCTAGAAAAACTGACACTGTCATACTCACATTTCCTTTTTTGGCAGTGTACAACTTTTTACCCCTCGTTGGAGAGGGGTAGCTAAGGTTTTGTCACTCGATGCGCTGCGCTGGAAAATTCAATGTGAAAACTTTACATTTGCCTTGTACAACTGTATGTGGGTGGAACTAGATGTAGGTATATGGTGAAGGGGGGTGGAAATGGCTGGCTGGAGACTAAGCTACCGTTAAGGCTCAAGTTTTTTGGCCATTGCCAACTGCAATTGCATATGTACATATATTGGACACATGTACTTTTCCGGCTGGTGGGGTGTAGGTGGCAATTCCTTTATAGAATGTAGAGCAGCAGTGCAGAAATATATCGTATATATATATATGTACAGTTAGATAGGTTGGCAATGATTCTCTCTAGACAAACTAACCCACATGTGGATCTAAAAGACATACATACATATGTACATAGAACTAGATAGATAGATAGATATGGAGAAAAAGTATTTGCACATTTTTGGGTGGCCTCTCTCTTGGATGGGTTGAGTGGTGGTGGGGGCATTTTAGCATTTTTGCATTTCTATTCTGGTATTGTGGTGCATTTACCAGGCACAAAAACATTATCCTCCCCCATACACCCTTGTGGGTGTATTTGAAGTGTGTCAATGCAAACGTGTCTGTGTTTCTCTCTCGCTCTCTCTCCCTCTCTCTCTCTCTCTCTATCTCTCTCAAGTGTGTTTTGAATTATTTATATTATTTGCACTTTATATGCAGTGGCAAAGTTGCCTAGGCAAAACATTTGCAGCTGACAGTTTGATGGCAAATGCATTTAGACCACAAAAATCTTGACTTTTGACGTGTTTACAATACAAGACATTTCAAATAAACTGTGAGTGTACATATATATATATATATATACATATGTGTATTTGTGTGTGCAATTAGAAAAAGTGTCAGAAAAACACACGTTCATCCCTAACCCCACACTCTAGTAAAGAAAAAAATACTTCTGACTCATGCTACTCCTACCAAAAACCCAATCCCAAATAAAAAAAAAAAGTGAGGACCAAATTTTCGTCAAAATTTATAGCCTTGTCCTCTAGCAGACTGGGTCTGCGTTGTCGTTATGATTCATAACTAACAAAACAACAACAATTGGGAAAAAAAAAAGTTATCAAACCAAACACACACACACACATACACCCAGAAGCACACTCGCACAACATCCCCGGAAACAATTTGCAGCACACGAAACGTTTACAAAAGTTTAATTCGTCTCATTTTTGGTATTGTAGGAAAATGTTTTAAGGAAAGGGCAAATTGCTGGGTGTTAACTTAATATTAGAGGTGTGAAATGTTCAACAAGATTTGGTTATTTTACTGAACCTTTTTTAGTTATTGTTGTTGTTGTTGTAGGAGCACCCCTACTACCTAATATTAGGTGGAAGTTTGACACATTTCCATGAAAACTTTTTAATATGTAAATCAGTTAAAGTTAAAGCTAAAATCGATTAATATTCTGTTTAAAATTGCTATAAGTTATCGCTTACTAAAAAGTATAGCCTAACTTAGGGGATCGATAACAAAAACTTAATATTTGGCAAACATTTTGTGTCCATTAATTTCAATTAAGTGACCTAAACTGATGACAAATTGTGCAATTTTTGCTGTCGTTAACTCTTCTTGCTTGTTCAGATTTATGGTTATTATCTTTCGACGTTCTCAATTGCATTTTTCACAATATAAATTATTGATTGGCCTTAAAAGTTATGGCTTAATCAACGGTGTGGGCCATCAGATGGGCTTATTTGAGAGACCAATGAAATATTTAAAGGCCAATTATATTGGCCTGATGAGGGGATGAACAAATTGTGTTACTAACAGTAATAAAATATATCTTTATTAAATAATAAAGTTTCAAAGCAAAGCTTTGAAAGAATCCTTCATATATTAATCTATCAATTGATCAATTGTCTTTATGCATTTAATAAACTTTTTCCCATTAAATTTAACATATTTTTCTTTGCATAGTTAAATTTCCTTGCTCTCCAAGAGGCATCAAAATTTCTTTTTAGGTGACTTTTAGGACACAATTTCAGCTCAAATGGAGGCAGGAGCAGCAGCAGCTGTTGCTGAGAATTAACTTTACGTAAATTATGTCAGAAATTTAATTATCGTATACTGGACTTCGTGGCACATTTCTCGGAAAGGCTCCTTTCCATTTGGCAGGATATCCAACTAACATAGTTTTCAAAAGCGAAAAATGTATGCCCCCGAAAGTATGCTACTAAAACAATTAGCCAGAGCCAAAGAGCCATAATTAAAACAACAACAACAAGAGTAACAACAACAATTAGAAGTTAAGTAATAGCAACGAGTCGGCTGGCCTGCCTTTGATTGATGATGCAAAACGGGAAGAACGTTGAAAGTTTTATTAAGAAGGGCCAGCGCCTTAAAGTATGCAACTTGCCGAAGGCGTTGAGAGGCAACAAACTATGCAGAGCATACACATACACACACACACAAACACATACACATATGCAAATGCCTGGCATAGAACAAAGAAAAAAGAAAATGTTTAAGGAAATTGCAGCAAATATTTTGCTTGTTAAGTGAAACTCAGTTGCCGAAACGTTTTTCTCTAGCAATTTCTTCAGGCATTTGCCAACGTCTTGGTCGACTCTAGGACCTACGTCCTGGTTGTTCTCATTGTTATTGTTGTTGTTGCTGTTATTTTCCCTTTTATGCATTTTGCATAAGCGCTTTTGGAAAATGCCTTTGCCTTTGCTTTTATGCAAATTTTCGTGCATTTTCCATGTCGTTACATTCTTGCCTTTATGTTTATACTTATAATATGTGGATTTAGATGTGGATGAGGATGTAGATGTGGATGAAGGAGAGGTAGCAGAAGCATAGTATAAGAAATTTTGTTGGCATGCAATTAAAACTAAATTAGTAGGCCTCTGGGCCACTAAGAACAACTAGCTGGCAACAACAAGAACAACAACCATTAAAGGGAAAAATATGAGCTTGCCTTAAATTTCTCTGGTTTTCTATGTTGACTAATTGAATTATTTAGTTGCAAGTTGATTAAAAATGTTTTTTCTTTCTTTTAGCGTAATCAAAGTCAAACATATTTCTTCACCCCTTCTCAAACCCTGAAGGGCATATATGTATGCCCTTTACCAAAAAAAGAAAATCAACCTTTTTTCTCTTGTTGGTTCTTCCTGCTTTTTTTTTTTTTAGAGGTGTTGAACATTACCGCAGGACACAAACCACAAGCCAACTTGGTCCACCTCCTGCTCTGAGCCTGGTCAGCAAAGATATGCACAAACAACAGAGCAAATATAAAAAAAAAAATACAAAAACCCTTCCCCATTCCATTTTACTCCCCTTTACTACCACTTTTCCAAAAAACAAAGCAAAAAAAAACAAAAAAAAAATGAGAAAACTGTCCACGGTCCAGCAACTTTTGCTTGTCCACCACGCCCATTGACGTCCAGTTCGAGTCCAAGTTCGGGTCCTCTCCCAGTCAGCAGGTCTCCCACATGCGACATTTAACCCTCGAATTGTGCACAAAGGGCACATTGAATATTTCTCTGTCTCTCTACCCTTTTTCCTTAATTTTTTTTTTTTGTTAAAGGGAAGTTGTACAATATGGAGGAATATTTCAAGTTATTCACACAAAATATTCACCTTTAAATTCACACAAACAGCCTTAACACCTAAAAAAGTTAAAGAAAAATTTTGAATTTTTTTTAAAGTTGAAGTATTATGAGTTAAAATTACTAAAAATTTAATGTTTTTTACGATTTCTTTGAAATAATGCTTATGTAAATAGTAGAAATGAAAATAAAATCTGCTTGATAAGTTATTGAGATATACTTAAAGTTGTGAGAAATAGTTATATCTGATAATTTAAAGAGGAAAGTGGAAAAATACAAATGTTGTTCGAGGCTTTGATCTTCACTATATATTGTAAGATAATGCAACTGTCTTTAAAAGAATCGGGTCCTTCTTATTCTTGAAATTAAACTTTTAATTAGAGACAATTTGAAAATGTTTTTTTTTTTGGTGACCTTATAAAGATGATTCTATATAAAGTAACGATCAGTCAAATCAAACTCTTTGTTTAAAATAATTTTTTCTAGCTTTCTTTATATTTTAAACAGAACTTTCAATTATTTTAGTCCTTTGAGTCTTTAAGAGTATTAAAATTTCGTTATGATTAAAGTTAGACTATTTCCTTGTCCTTTCGTTATTGTTGTTTTTATTGTTGTTTTTGTAGTGTTTTTTTGTTATATTCCTTGCATGTTGATTTTTGGGCGGACATTACTCCCCCTGCCTCTTACTTTCATCCCCTTCTCTGTGTCCTTGTGCCGAGCACTTGAATTTTTGTTTTATTTTCATTTTCATTGTTGAAATAACATTGACATGCGTCTTTTGCCTGCAGAACCCTACAACATGCCACATTCCCCCAGAACCCTCTCCGGTTTTACTACACCACCCCCTCGCATTACTCACCTACACACACACACACACACACCCTCACACTCTTGCAATTTCTCCCCCTTTCTCTTGAATGGTAAAACTCTAGCAAGTTCCCTTGAAATTCGATTTTCCAGCTTTCGACTTGGTGCGGCGTCTGTTGCATGACATGCAACTTTCGCCGCGAGCTGTTTTCATGTTGCAATCAACAACAAAATGCAACAGCAGTAAGAATAACAACAATAACAACAACTGAAGTTGGATTTTTATTAAATAACGTTTCAATATTCCAACATTTTCTGACATATCAATTTTCACTCTGGCAGTCTGGTTATAGATCTATATATATATATATTTCTATATATATAAATATATATACATATATTTATAGATTCATGCTGTGATATGAATAAAAGTTTTGCGTCTTGTTTGCGTGTATGTGTGTGTGTGGAGGGGGTGTGTATGTGTGTGTGACAGCAAATTGTTTAGATATGGCATGAAAATTGAAATTTATGTCTTTGCCACTGACAGATTGCTTGTAGCAAATACAATAGTTGTTCATAGGTTGAATGTTGCTTGGCAAATAGAACATAAAGATTATAGGGATAACAACCACACACACACACGCTCAGGGAGTGTGGGTATATGTGTGTGTTTGTGTACCGCAAGAGGGTGCTAACGGTTGCACTAACTAACCAAGCAACTTGGGCAACAAGTTAGGCCAACAAAACAAGTTAAATGAAAAGAAGAGAGAACATTGTACGAATAGAACAAACTATAAATATTTTTTATGATATTTTGAAATAAAATTTGGAATTGTTTTTTATATTTAAAAAAAAAAACTTATTCAGTTGTAAGTGAAAGTGAACAATTGCTAACAAAGGGTAAATTTATACAGTGTCAGCATAGATCATGTAGAATATAATATATATGTATATTGGATCTTTAATGATTTATTTATAGTCTAAATGAGAAAAATATAAGAGTTCTTCCAATTGAATACATTCATATTATAAGAATGAATGGTCTTTAGTAAGAGGTACAAATTAATAACTTTAAAAATCCAAAGAAAAAATATTATAGTGAAAAACTAAGGATTTAAAAAAGCAATTTAAGGATTGATGATGTATCACATATAAAATTTCTATAAAACTTATTCTTGTATTCTAATAGGTATCTCTTTTTAAAGTAACATTTGAAATTGTGAGACAGTCAGGGGAAAAGTATTTGAGAGTAAGTAAATTTCAGAATACAATTTTAATATAACGTGGCGGAAATAATTATTTTATTTGTAATTTAAATAAATAAAATTTAAGTCCAACTCACCTAAATAAAAGAAAAAACATTTTAGAAGCAAATTGATATTTTGTTATGTATTAAATTGTATAGGATACATTGCATTACTTATCAAATTTGGGAAACTAAAGCTCAGCTTTAAAGGTTAAGCTTTAACAAAGTTAGGCAACTTGCTATAATTTACAAATTTAAGGTATAAAATTGGCGTTTCTTAAGAAATTTAGTGGGTTAATAATAGTCTTAGGAATCGAAGGCTGCTTGCTATATTCCTGAACCATATGGTTCTATTGCATACATTCAATCTATTTCAGATACATAATCCACTGAGAAAACACATTTCCACTTGCTAAGTCCCTTATCATATCAATGCGATTGTTAGAAACTTTATAATTTAAGCAATTGAAACACAATCTATGTAAGTTAGATCAAAATCAAGATCTTTTATTGCCTTTTGGGAAAATACGTTTTAAATTGTAATAGTTGCAAGTTAATGCTAATAATCTCTGACTTATCCTACCTATCAAGCGTGTCAGTTGCATATAACCAAAAAGGCACTTTGTGTACCCCTTTTTGCGTCTTCTCTGCTTTTAGCCGCAGGTTAATTTTCCACATTTCACATTATGCAAAACAAAAAACTACTTAACTGTTAAGCTGCCAACGTACTTTGCCGCCATATGCAAATCTAAACAAATTAATTCCAAAGCGAAACCTTTGAGCTGGCTTGCAACTGCAACTTCATTTGCAACGTCAACGGCAACGGCAATGCGCATTAACATTGTTTTCATTTTGCCAGTGAACGTTTCCTTTTTGTAGCACAGACAGTGGAAACGATGTGGCACAATGATGATGATGACGCAGCGGAAAAGGCAGCATTCAAGCCAGACCCAGACCCAAACTCAAACCACTGACCCCGAATCCTTTGCAATTTACTTTATATATATATAGATAAAGTATATATATAAAAAAAGCATTTTTCTGCAACTCCCTTCTGATTCTTTCTTTTAATTTTTTGTTGTTGTTTTTTTGCTCCCCTCTTTGCAGGTTCACATCCGCCGCGAATAGTCGAGCATCCCATAGATACAACAGTGCCACGCCATGAACCAGCCACGCTTAATTGCAAAGCGGAGGGCAGTCCCACGCCCACCATTCAATGGTATAAAGATGGTGTACCACTAAAGATACTGCCTGGATCACATCGCATTACCCTGCCGGCTGGTGGATTGTTTTTCCTCAAGGTAAGCAACCAACATCATCAACAGCAAAGCGACTAGAAAAAATAATTGGTATAATGATAAAGGGTTCCCGTCAGTGGAAATGTGAAAGATTTGAACTTGAGATAATTAATACGAAATTTATTATTTGAAAAGAAGCTAAGAAGTCAAAAGATATAAGAAGAGTAAAAATATAGAAAGAAAGTAAAAATATTTATAAAAATAACGTTTAATTATAGAATTTAAATTTATTAATTTTAAAATATAGAATATATTCTGTAATTATAGTTAGGGTACATTAAATCAATATAATAAGATGTCTGCTTTCAATTCTCAATCTTTCAATTCAAAACTGAACTAGTTTTCTTTATTCTACGATCACAATGTTACTCTCACGAGAGCGAGAGAGTAAGTTCCGAGTTTGCTCTCTAGCAAAGCTCTCACAGTGGAACTAAAACACTATTGCTACAATATTTGATTTTGAATGAGTTTTAATGAACATATAGATAGTGGATGATTCCAAATAGGTAAACCAAAGGCAAAAAGGAGAACAATAACTATAAGAGTCTGATATATATATTATATTTAGAAAGTAGGTTGAAGAAATATCGTTTAAAGGAAGTAAGTAAAATTGAGTCGTCATAATAAAGTGAAATGTTTTTCAACCACATAACTAATGTCTCCTAAATTTGCTTCAAAATAATGTAATGGCTTTTAAACCAGATAATTAGTTCCTCTTTAATTTAGTTTAATCAATTTTAAACTTCAATGCAAAGCCTTTAATTTAAGTAGACCAAAGATATAAATTAGTATTACTTTTTTTCCGGAATACATATTTTGTTTTGAGAAAAATACATTATAAATATATTAAAAGTATTCCCTTAAATCTAAATACTTAAATTATATTTTTTAATATTTTTTATGATTAAGAAAATTAAAATTTTCTTAATTATTTCTTTAATATATTCTATCAAAACAAAAATAATTCATTTAATTATTTAAATATTTTCCTATGCAAAATAATATTATATAAGTTGCAAAATTTTTCATACTATAAGTTTAGATGGAAAAACGTTTGCCTGTTTATTGACTCCATCGTACTTATCTTTCACCTTCCATTCAGATATACGTAAATGAGCCTTGTGGCATATTTGCATTATTTTCACTGCCTTGCATTTTCTTTTCATTCATTTCAAAGTTGAGTGTTTTTTTTTTTTGCCCCATCTCTTTGTGTTTTATCTGCATGCATAATTATTTATTTTTTTTGTTTTTCTCCTTTTTTTTGTTTGTGCTTTCATTCATAATGAGTGAGGAAAAAGGTTCACAGCGAAGCTGTTTTAAAAAATTTCCCATCTGTTGAGTGATGAACAAACTAATTGCTTTTATTTTGTACTCTTTTCTTTTTTTTTTCTTTTCGCTTTATTTTGGAGTCCTGACTCTGTATCTTTTGCAAAAATATTTTTGCAAGCATTTTCATTTGACGGGCAGGGCCAGGGCCAGGACCAGGGCAGCACAACTTCATTAACGCAAGGTAAACAAACATTAAGCGTGGCAAGTGGGGCAAAAGAAAACGATGGGAAGCGAATTCTCTGACAGGGAGACAGACAAACAGACAGACAGACAGACAAATAATAAAGACGAAACGGAAGCAACGCCAGCAAAAGTCAGACAGTTGTCTGATGAGAAGCTACCGATGTGTGCAGGGCTACCAACTATGGCTGCCCTTTCCACACAGACACACACACACACACACAGACACCACATACCACCACCATTTCATATGACTCGAACTCCGAGTACGAAGCACTCAGCAATTTACGACGCAAAAAGCCAACGGCGCGCGTTGATTATGCTGATGATGCAGTTGGCATTGGGTGCTATAGGGGATAGGGGGATTCCATAGATGGTTTTCTAGCGGGAACGAGAGCTTGCCACTTTTCACACTCGATCTGGCTGCCATCTGCAACTTCTTTAGTCTACATTTGTATTTGTATTAGTATGCATATGTGTGTGTGTGTGTATATTTGCTTTGAATGTCAGTGTATTTGTTTATCACTTAAGTGGAAAAAAGGATTCCAGGATTTCGCAGACTTTAGTTTCCGCTTTTACTTTGCAGCGAATAAAAATTGTTTCTTTTTGCTCATCTAACGAGTTTTAAATGAATTAATTTCATGGCATAGAAGGTCCTTAGTACTTCTATTTGTCCTTTTGCCAGGATGTTCTTTTTTTTTGCTTTTCCTGTGACCACATAAATATTTCAAGCTTAATAAAAGAATACCAAGGAAAAAGTAACAGTTATAAATGTTGCATATATTTCTCTTCTTCCTCTTTTTCTCTCTCATTCTCACATATTATTTAAAAGCTATTTTATATAGTTCCCTTTATGTTTGTTCGCTCATCTTTTACTCTTGTATTTGGTTCTCTTTAATATTTTCTTCTTTCTTTCTTTCTCTCTCTCCTCACATAATTTACATTCTAATTTCATTCCACCATTTCATTTAGGAAAAGGAAAACAATTCATCTTACTTATAAATGCCAAAAAAAAGAGAAAAAACATTTCAAATTGCCTAAAAGTATGCAACACTATCAAATTTTTCCAACAGACAACTTTAACGAAGAAGAAAAAAAAAGAAAGGGAAGAGAACTTTGTCTTTAAGTGCTCAAGAGGAAGATGGACTAAGATATATGTACAAGCAAAATGGAGGGGAATATGCAATAAAATACAATAGCACATACATATACATATATATGTATGTGTGTGTGTGTATGATATGTGTGGGTATATTTAAGGGAGAGCTGAAAAAAAAGGGACCGCCGAAAAAAATATCAGCTTGAAGTGTGTAGGGAAAAGTGACATGGAGGAGCGAGCTTTTGGCAAGACAGACTATAATTTACGTAACTAAAGGGAGTGAAATACGAAAGCAGACACAAGTTAGTCACACTCACATATACACACACCCTCATACACTTGCATGATATGTAGTAAATACATATGTATTTCAGTGTGTGTGTGTTTATATAGGAGCACTTCGGTTTGCCTTCCACACTTCAGCAGAAGGAGCAAAAAAAAACTAGTTTTTGAAGAGTGTAAGTTAGAGATGCGATAGCAATTCATGATCACACAAGACAAATTTACCCTGAATACTATATACATATATATTGAAAAGGTAAACGAAAATCTGTGATGTGAATTTATTATTACTTTAACTGAAAATTGGTTACTCAAGTTGAAACCATGAAAATCAATTTGCATTCTTTATTGAACTATAACTATTTGTGGGATAATAAAAACACAATTAAAAAAAAAAACAATTTGAATAAATTTACCAAATTTAAATTGTCTTACTTGTTGTTTAACCTTGCCCAAAATACTTAAATATAAAAAAAATATATTGAAAACTAAAATTAATTAGTTGTTCAAAATAATTTTATTAATCTGTTGACCAAATAGTTTAAACTTCGGCTAAAGTTTCATATTTCCTAAAATGCAAAAGAAGTAAATCATCATTGACAAAAAGCTTTAGAATTTGACTCTCAGTTCTGTGAATTTTTATTTAAAATTTTATTCCAAGGGGCAATCGTTGCATAAATACTAAATGACAATATTATTAATATTATTAATATTAAATGTACAATAAAAGAAATTTCCAAAAGTAGATTTAAAGTAAGTAAAATGGTTTCAAAAGCTGGTGCAACTTTATTTAAAATTTACTACAATTGAACCTTAAAAAATTAGTTCTTTTTAATATAATATATAAATATATATATAATATTAACTATTGTTTAGCAAATGTTACAAAAACTGTTTATAAAGTTCTGAACCAAGTCGTAAACTAAACTGGTTTTATGTCGATTTATATCAAATTTGGATTCCCAATAATTTACATTTACTTTTAAGCTGTCGCTATGTTAAATAGAAACAGACTTGATTGGAAAAGAATGTATTTCAAAGCGATTGCAAAATCATGGTAATTTTCAATCATTTTAAAGCTTTATGTTGCACGATTCAAGCACTTGGCATCTCTATTTGGCATTCATCATCATCCTTATCGTCCTTGACTAAAGTTGCTGAAGCTCTATGTTTGCTCTGTCTGACTCTGAAGTGCTGGCAAGTAATGCATTCACTCAACCTCCTGCATATCCTTCCACTTAACCTCCCCTTTAATGCTCTCTTTTCCATCTGCTAATGTTTATTTAAATGGCTCATCACATTCGGGAATAGTTTTTGGGACAACTTTAAGAATGCAATTTCTATCCAGTGCAAAGGAATCAAAAAGAGTTTTGAATTGCGTTTTCGGTTTTCTTAATAGCTTCACCATCTTAATTAAAAACAGCTGGAGAGCACTTAAACGAAGCCTTACTATGTCTGCAGACTGTTGCAAGGAAGAAAAAAAAAAAAAGAGGAAGTTAATGCCAGTTACTTGTTCCAGCCGGTGGCTGTGTTCTGTTCTGTTTCTTCTCTTTCCCCTGGCGGACATAACTTTTTCACTGCATGTACAACGAGTACATTTTAATGAGTTTACAAACGCTTGACACATTCGCGGCTTCATAAAAAAACCATTTTTACGTATATATATTCTATACATACATATGCCCACATAAATAAATAAACAAACACATATAGCTGAGCTTAAGTAGAGAGTAGAGATGCGGATGACGCTGCGTATGAGTTATGAGTTATATTTTTATTTTCCATTTGCTTATTAACTCGAGGTGTGAGCCAGAATGGAGAAATAACTTTGAGTTACGTTTAATAAACAAATGTCAGAGTGTGAGCACAAAAAAGGGAGACAAGCAGATTGGTTTGAAAGTAAAAGAGAGAAAGAAGAAATAAAGCCAGAGAGAAAAGAAAAAAGTAAATGGAAGAGATTAGATGCTGAGATTAACCGGGAATTTCATTTTAATAGGGAACAATTTATAAAACAACATCAAAAAATATAATTTTGGATATAAGGTGAATTAAATTTGATATGATGAAACGAAGGAAGGAAATATATATATTTTGGAAAATGATTGTAAACTTAAAAGTGTCCTTAAACCAAATGTTGTTTTAATTGGAATATGTTAAAATGCATGTCTTAAGTTTGATTATACTATCTGTGATTACTTCTTTAAATGAGTTTTCCATTAATTAAAGTATAAATATTAATATAAAAATTAAAAAATATTAGTTATACAAAATACTAAATATATAAATATGTTGGGAAAGAGTTAATAAGGCTAACTCCAGTATTTGGGCAATATTTTTGACCTATACAAGCGACTACTTTGTCGTAGAAGCAAAGAGATTAATTCATTTAATATAAGTGAATTGTTTTTAGCTCTCTTTATAATTAATAACAAGCAATGCGTTTATTTTTTAAGTGTATAAGTACGTGCGTACTCTATGACTTATAGTTCTGATTGTCTTTGATGTATATTTAGAGCTAAGCTTAAATTAGAAGTTCAAAGAGCTTTAAGAACATGGTAATGTAGTTATAGTATTATAGAAATATGACATTAGGATTGTGTACATGACTATATTTGAATGAAATATAACATAAATTAAAACTCAGTGACAACTTTAACAATCGGAATAAGAATATAAAAGCTGAATTATATTATTCCTTTATTCAACTTATGGATAAGGCATCAATTTGGTTAAAAAAAAGTCCATTTTTCTCCACATGAAAAAAAGGGAATGTTAAAAAATAAACCTAAAATAAGATTTAATAAAGAATTTTATGAATAATCAGTCTTTCTGCTCAAATAATGTACTTTAAGCCCATGTGAAATTTGTTTCGTAAAATCAGTCAAGCAAATTATAAAATTTTTAAGGCTCATATCAGAAAGTAGCTCTCTGTTGTGCTCCACAAAGATGCAAATAAATCCTCGTGAATTAATTTTAATGAATATTTATCCAAATCTTGCCCACCTACCTGAAATATTTTCTATACATCTTGGTTAATTACTCAAAAATGTTAACTCTATTCATCAGTTATACTATAATTATATGCAATGCTTCCTAAAATTAAAATTATTTCATATTTTCGCAATGTCTACTATCCTGAGTACCTAGCAATAAGGAATTATTCATCATTTACTTTCCTTTGCATCATTTGATAAGGAATTCATATTGCTTTACTTTATTGCTTTAGCATTAGCTTTTAGATAAAAATCTTCTTTATTTTTTTCTTACTTGTGTCGTATCTAAATGATTTCCATTTCTTTTTCACTGACCTACTCTACTATTTTTTTATTTTACCATATTTCAAATATCAAGTATACGACGTGTTTCGCTTTACTCATCTATTGCATAAGAGATAAGATGGAAACAGAAAAAAAACTAAGCTCATTTGCTAGGCACAAAGCATCTGCTGCTGTTAAAAATTGAAATGAAAGTACTTACTATCCACTGACGACAACAACGCGGCAAAAGAGTCCTGGCTATCCTTTCTCATAAAAAGCGACAACGTTGCAATGGCAACCATTGAGAAATAAAATACCTAAAAAAAATAATATCCACCAACAAGAAGAAGAAAAAGAAGAGCTATAAGCCAGACAATGTAGTAAGCTTTTTCCCTTCTTTTAACCCAAAAAAAAAAAAAAAATAGAAGAAGCGAAAACAGGAAAGAAAAATTTAATTTTGTTTGTGAGCCAAAGAGAGCAAAAGCTGGCTAAGAATTGGGCGCAGGGATACAAACATGGCCAAAAGTCACATAAGTTTATTTATATCTTTAATGACTTGAGCCACGCGAATTGTTGCGAATTGGTTGCGCTCCAAGGATTTGTTGTTGTTGCTGTTGCTCCTGTGCGTGCTGCCTTTGGTCCGTGGAAGCAGCAGCAGCAGCAGCAGCAACATGAAAACTGATTTGACAACAAAAAACATTTGCCGTGTGCTACGTGCATCTTTTGACTTTCTCTATGGCAGAAGAGGGAGGGAGGGAGAGAGGTAGAAGAGATTTGGAGCGGGAGCTTTGGCAGTCAACTGACTTGCCTGGAAACTGTGGGGCTATAAAATATATTGACTGTGTTTGTATTAGTAGCTTGTTGTATATCTGTCGGGGGGGTGTGTCTTTGTGTGTGCGTGTGTGTATTTGTATCTGTGTGTGTAGTCGCGCGTTGAAAACACGCTTCCGTTTTAATTTAAAATACCCATAAATTTTCAAACATTTCATTTGGGAGCCATTTCGTTTTTCATGTTGTTACACTTTGTAATTGTCTGTGCGTGTAACAGAAAGAGATAGTAGATACAAAATGTATGTGTGTGTGTGTGTGTCTGTGTTAGTGAGTGAGTGTCTGTGTTCCTCTTGAGTGTTTTATAATTTGGTTTAAAATTTAAAGTCTGTAAAATGTGACGTGTAAATGCTTTTAATTGAGCTTGAAAACGTGCCAAATGGAAATGAAATTAGGTAAATCTATGCGAGAAATTCAATTGCATATGCGAATGTTTGTTGAAACAGGTGAAAATAGATGAGAAAATAGACAGAACAGAAGCAACAGGTAGATAGATAATTGAGAGGACATATAAGCTAGAAAATATTTTGCATATGCAAAATGAAAATAAATTAAAATTCTATTTTAGCTTTATCAAAAAGAAAGTCAATTCTAAATAAAGATAATAATAGCTAACTAATAAATTTCGATTATAATCTTAACTAAATGATGATTCAATCCAGGTAATTAAGGTTAAATTCAAATTATCTAAATTAGTTTTTCAGACTAAAATATAAATAGGTCAATCGATTCGCTTTAATTGAAATGGAAATTTACCAAAATTGTCCTAACAAAAGGAAACTTAACTCTATGTGACCAAATTTGATTAGGCAACTTAACTCATTTGCCTAATTAGGAACAATAAAAATAATTAAATCTTTTCTATGGAATTTTGTCTATTCAATAGAACTAACAACAAAGTTGTGACAATGAAATGGACTCCTCTTTGTCTCTCTATATAATATTTAGCTGTTCATTTAAGATTCTGCTGATTACCTAATCTATAATAATATAACTCTGTTTTTTAATCTTTGATTAAAGAACGAGACATTCTATATGTTTTCTATGAGTTTTTAGAAGCGCCTGCAACTTTCTTAAACGATTTCTTAGTTTTTTAATGCTAAAGTGGCAAATTGGAAAAGTCCATTTAGTTTTATATCGGCAACATCTATTTTAATAAAAATACATTTTAAAAAAGATTTATACCCAACTGCCCTTAAATTCATATTAAAATATTTAAATATATCAGGTTTTATTTACATCTAGAAATTCCGTAGCGTTAGCCTCCAACATTCAATGACCCATTTTCGAGTTTTGCTGCCCTATTTATATCGAATTTCAGACTAGACGTGTCTGAAGGCATATACAGCGAACTCGCTCTCACTTAGTAAGACTTGGAACCACGTTCAGCAACAACTATCTGCATCTCGTTCATTCAAACATTCGAACCTTTAACTCGTCAGTTTGATATACACCTATAGAGGTGCCTTTTTGTACACTCATTATAAACAACAAAAATGCTGTAGAAAATTACCAATAAACCTATGAAATATACTCCGAACCTTCCAACTAAATGATTGCAGGAATAGGTGGCAACTACAAAGAGTCCCACTGAACCAGTAAATCCATGACACCACGAGAACGGAATTAATAGCTTCACAGTTTCTCAACGAAACGAAAAATTAAAAAACCCTTATTATTTAGCTGTTCACGCCAGAAAAGGGTGAACAGCGGAAGAGGAGCGTGGTTGAAACAGAGGGGCGAATTCGAAGAAGGACGGCCACACTGAGGATCAGACGACAAGGGGAAAAAGCTCCATAGGAGGAGTTAGTTCGTTCTTGGATTTCAATTCGTATACCCGTACACCCGTACATTTTTCAAACACCTAAATCTTTAAAATCTTTTTGTATCGCCAAGTGGCCAACGTAACCTGTGTACTTCACATCCTAATAAATCGTGTGTTAATCAAACGAAGTTAACGCGTCGTATTAATTTCATTTCCTAATTGTCTGCCAAACAGAAGCTCTTCGCCCCCCCACAAACATTGGTCCTTCGAGCCGGATATTCTTCCTCTCGACCCCAGCATCGCATCGGTGGAGAATCTGCTAAGTAGACAAACTTTTAATTCCAACATATTAATTAGCACACACATACACATACTTACCTGCAGTGAAAAGTTTCCCGCTTTTTTCCATAGCGACTTTTCACTCTAATTTGTATGTACATTCTATGTAATTGTGTCCTGTGCCCTCACCTATCCTGGTGTGATCGCTTATTCTAGCCATCTACTCCATCATATTGCATCATTTTCTACAAAAAAATTGCATAAAATTTACAATCAAATCCACATATATTCACATACATATATACATCTACATACATATCCACATACAATTTACATATTTCTACACATCTACATCTACACATATATCAATATACAATCCACATATATTCACATACATATATACATCTACATCTACACATATATCAATATACAGTCCACATATATATCCACATACATATATACACATCTATATCCATTTATATATTGTATACATACCGGCAATCGCGAGTTCAAGTGCAAGTGCAAGTGCAAGCTGAAAATAAAAGTGCAATTAATTTCTGTGTCTTAATTAAATAAAATCAAACTTACCTATTATAATTGTTTGCCGGCTCCAAAGCATTGTTCCGCCACTAAAAGCCAACAACAAAAAGAACCGCATAAAAGCTCCGCTTGTAAGCTTTTTTCAAATTACATACATTTACATACATATGTTCATATGTAAATGTACCGGCTTTGGCAAACATTTCTTTTGTGCATAGAAATTTGATTTCGCGGTAAAATTGATTTATTATTTTCACGCACTAATTGCACAAAATTTCTGCACTTGCAACTTGTTTCTATTTGTGTCCAATCCGATAAAAAACGCGCAAAATTAATTTAAAATTACCAAGTGCAACAATTGTCCAAAAAGGTCGCACAGCTGTTCGAGTTGTGCACAGTGGTACAACCCCTCACAAAAAAAGGAAGAAAATAATTCCGAGTGAAGTTAATGAGAATTAATAAAAAAAAGGAGAAATAAAAAGGAAAATTTATTTAATCAAAAAAAAAAGGGAAATTATTTTTCCACATTCTAAAAAAAAAAAAAAAATTATTTAATTAATTAATCAGAAAATATTTTTTCCACATATCCAAGGGAAAAAAATATTTTTCCACATTTCAAAAAAACTTATTTAATTAATTAAAATCAGAAAATATTTTTTCCACATATCCAAGAGAAAAAAATATATTTCCACATTTCAAAAAAAATCCAAATCCAATCCAAATCCAAAAAAATATTTTTCCACATTTCGGAAAAAATTTACTCAATCGAAGAAAAACATTTTTCGACATTCCAAAATTCTACTTTTTCGAAAATTTTCATAATAACTCCGAGGGCCGATCGAGTAGTTTCGGCATTTGTGTGTGCGTGAAAACAATTATTAATTTCAAAAAAAAAGCGTTCGTCGGTTCCGGAACTAGTTCCAATTTCCAACCTGAGCTACAATTCTGGTTCTTTAATTTTCAAATAAAATTCCACGCAATTCTAAGCACAGGCATTCGGTTCTGACCAGGTCCTTCCAATATTTATTGGTCTACAGCAGAGCAACAATTTTTATAACAAGCTGTGACAACAAATATTGCCTGAGATTGCCAATCCAACGCTAATAATCATTGTTCACGCCTCACAATAATCACATTCCATTAATTCTCATTATTTTCTTCTCATTCCGATATATCACAAGATCATTTAAATTTAATAAAGATATCCTTATTTATTTATTTATTGATTTCATCCGTTTTTGATATATCGTGTCGGCAATTAATCCGCCCCATACAGTCCACTCGGGTCAGATTCCTTGACCACACACATATTCCTACATTCCGATTATGCCCATCGATCCTGCTAAAAGCAGCAACAAATCAGATCATCTCGCATTGCCTCGCCGTTCCGTATCGCCTTCCACACCGCCGGCCAAAGTAAAAGTACCGCGCGTCACAGATACGGTAAAACGTAGCCAATCCAGTTCCGCTACCACACTATCATCGCCATCCTCCCCAGGCTCTCCTGCACAGCGGTTTTCCACACGTACTCCCTCGCCCACGCTGTCCGACTCCAGCTCGCTTTCGATTCCACGCGTCACTGTTTCAGCTCCCGCGTCGAGAACTTTAACCAGATCCGAGTCTCAACGACTACTCGACGCAGCCACCATGTCGGTTAATCATTTTATCGCCGCTTGCGACAGTCTGACCGTTTTCGAGGTCAACACCATGGGCTCCATCGAGGGGGACGTTCCGCTATTTTCGTTGCGAATGCATTTGGATCAAACCAAGGTCCTCTGGAGCAGAATCGAGTCCGAGTACATGGCATGTACCAGAGCCCTTACGGCTGATGGGAGCGATGAGAGCCGCGCCGACCTAATGACCGTTAAGTCAAAATATGAATATGCATACATGGTGTATGTTCGGTGCGGCACAAGTTTGGGAGAACGTATTGAACAAGTTCAATCGTCTGAAGCAACTTCCGTGCCCCAAAACGTCCAGGTCTCCCGTGAACACCACGCACAGCCAGGCTACCGACTGCCTCCGTGTGAGGTTGACGCGTTCACCGGAGATTACAATCAATGGCCTACGTTCCGCGATCTCTTTACGGCCATGTACATCAACAACCCAAGATTGGCACCAGTAGAAAAACTGTACCATCTCGTTTCGAAAACGCGCGGCGAGGCAAAGGCGATCGTGTCTAGTTCACCCCTCACTAATGAGGGCTTCCAAGCGGCTTGGGAAAACTTGCAGGCCCGTTTTGAAAACAAAAGGCAGCTCGTGGCCAATCAGACCAAGATTCTCTTCAACCTCCCTACGGTTGTCCATGAGACTTGTGGGGCCTTGAAGGAGCTGCAAAATACCATCCAAGGATGCTTGACCACACTCACACGCTCAGGAGTCAGCATCGACAATTGGGATGTCCTCCTGGTGGCACTTTGCACGTCTAAGTTGCCTAACGCCACTATCGCATTATGGGAACAGTCCATCCCAAACAAAACAGCTCTTTCCTCGTGGGCTGACCTAAACGGGTTCCTGATCGACCGTTATCGCGTTCTGGAGACTCTGGAAGATCGTCGTTCCGCTCCAGTCTCCCAGCCCCTTCCCAATGCGCTTCGCAGACCGGCGCCACAAGCTAGATTTCAGGCGCTGAACACTCAAATCCGTGTCAATCAGGTCTCCTGCAAGCTGTGCGGCAGAGAGAACCATCCGATTCGCCTCTGTCCAAAATTTACATCCATGCCCGTCCAAGATCGATCGGCTGTAATCAAACAACAGAAGTTGTGCCTAAATTGTTTTGCACGCGGCCATCAACTACAGGAATGCCCCAGCGCCCATAGCTGCCACATCTGTAAAGAACGTCATCACACGTTGCTGCATCGCGCCCAAGTTCCGGCGGTAACGACATCCAATGCGCAGCAACCGACAACATCCGTCAACGCAGATTCGGTTGAGCCCCCCTCGAACGTCCACAATTTCTTCGCGTCCACCCCAAGTAAAGGCATCCTAGGCACCGCCATGGTAACGATTCGACACCGGGGCGCTGATTTCCTTGCGCGCGCGTTAATTGATACCGGGTCTGAAGGAACATTTCTATCCGAGAGGATGTTCAACCTGGTGAGACCTTCGTTCCGTCTCATTAATGCCCAGATAAGTGGCATTTCCAATTGTGTGGCCGCTAGGGCCCAGAAACTATGTCGATTACAGCTCGTCTCTTCCAAAGACCCCTCTCGACACGTGGAAACCACAGCGTATGTCCTGCACATTGATATGGTGATCGGCGTGGAATTTTTACCCCATATTTTGGGAGAGCGGATTAAAAAGGACATCTGCGGTTCCCTCTTCGGCCTGGAAACTATCTTCGGCTGGGTTCTCTGCGGGCCCATGGCATCCGGTCCGCCCAGCCATATTTCTGCCACTCAGACATCCGTCGCACCCACTAATTCCAACTTGCATCTTCCAGCAAGACAGAGAAATGACGGCACACATGAATTCTTCCGCCCTCTTAAGGACCCAAGAAGCAACTACCACCCCAGATCCATCACCAAAGGCTCCTTCCAGGCTCCGGCAGCATCTTGGCGCTCCAGAACGCTGCCGCTCCCCATCCCTATCAGTCCACCCGGGCTATTGCAATTTGTTGCAAGGGGGGCGGTATGTTCACGCCAGAAAAGGGTGAACAGCGGAAGAGGAGCGTGGTTGAAACAGAGGGGCGAATTCGAAGAAGGACGGCCACACTGAGGATCAGACGACAAGGGGAAAAAGCTCCATAGGAGGAGTTAGTTCGTTCTTGGATTTCAATTCGTATACCCGTACACCCGTACATTTTTCAAACACCTAAATCTTTAAAATCTTTTTGTATCGCCAAGTGGCCAACGTAACCTGTGTACTTCACATCCTAATAAATCGTGTGTTAATCAAACGAAGTTAACGCGTCGTATTAATTTCATTTCCTAATTGTCTGCCAAACAGAAGCTCTTCGCCCCCCCACAAACATTAGCTATATTTCATATTCAGAAAAAACAACTAAAATCAACATTCTTTACAATTAAGAATATGTGTCAAAATCCTCACTAAATTATTGTTCAAATTGAATGACATCTTTCTTTCGTTTTACTGCCTATTTTATTTCAAAATCCAGATTAGAACCACTTCAGTGGTTGTCTGAACCACTTTGCTTTCATTTAGCAATACTAGGAACCACGTTCAGCAACAACTATCTTAGTCTCGCTCATTGAAACTCTCCAATTGTCGACCCTTACACCTATTGAAGTGTTTTTTTACGATCATAACGACCATAAGACAACAACAATGCTATGGAAAATGACCAATACTTTCTAATACCTTATGATATATGCTCGGAATCTCTCAACTTAGTGGCTAGAGAAACAAGTTAGAACTACGAGAAGGGATCACTGAACCAGTAACAAGAAGAGTTCCATAATTACTTGGATATATTTCTATTAAATATATATCTCTATATATATTTAAGCCTTTAGTTTTTATACTTATTACAACCAGAATAATACGAAATAATTAAAATACAAATATGAAGTCATTTTAGTTGATTTACTAAATTTTCGTCTCAGAATTAGGAATCAAAACTAAAATTACTTATTTATTATTTTCTTTGAAAGTAAAAATATATAAATTTAATATATATATATTTATTCTTTATTTACATTTTTTAAGTATTTCTTAAAAATAGATCGATTTTATTAACTTTATTTTTTACCTTGTTGTTAAAAATTCCTTTACATAAGTTAAATATTTTACCTCATGATAAGAATCAAGAGTTAATCCTTTTTTAGGTAAGATCTTAATTTGGTTTCTTTGATTTAGATTTAAAGATAGTAAAAGATCTTTATTAAAATTTAATAGGTCAACTTAGAAGTTGGTTTAATTAAACTTGGAAAAAAATACACAAAAGCAAATAATAATAAACTGAAGAAAATTCTGCTTGCATCTATAAGATACGTCTTAAGTAATCTCTTTGTGATGCTGTTGTTAATACATACATATGTATTTGTTTGTGTCTTCTATATCTATGTAAGTGTGTGTCTGTGTGAGTATGTATGTGTACATGTACTTATGTGAAGAAGTATGACAATCGAGACGCCTCAAGCGCACCAACTTATTTGTTTTATAAAGCACACCCGCGGCACAACAAACTTAAAAACATACTCATACACACATACCCGAAAACACACACACACACACACACACACAGATACTTTGAAAAGGAAGATTAAATGAAAGAATAATACAGCTGAAGAACCCTTTTGTCATCTTCACTTAGCGCAACACTTAATTTCACTTGGATGAGAAAGAGAAACAGAAAGAGAGAGGGGTAAGACAGAGGCACAGGCAAAAAAGTTGTGTAAATTGTGCGAATTTCTTCTACCTACTCTTGTCTTCAAATAAATATGGCTAACATACATACACACACACATACATACTCATCTCTATACACAACTTAGTTTGACATTTAATTTTAAGCGCATGTTCGGGAATTCTTTTGTGCAAGAAAGAAAACACAACAACAACAAATACAAATAAACAAACATGGAGTAAGGGAGCAAGTGAAAAAAGGGCAGACCTTCCCCTCTCCAAACATCATTCATCCTTCTCTCTCTCTCTCAGTCTTACACAGTGGATTCAATGTAGTAACTATAAAGTTGCTCGAGAGACATTTTATGATTTGAGCACTTGAAGGCAGCCAGCAGACGAGCAACAGACAACAGATTGCTGACTGTTTTATGGCCCACAAAAGATCCAAATGGGCTAAGACAAACGGGGTGGCTGACAAAGAAAGAGAAACAAAGAAAGAAAAACTGAGAGTGAGAGAGAGAGAGAGAGAGAAGTACCAGTAAGAAGGAGACTGCAAATCAACGTCTTAGAGATTTGTTTTGCTGTACTTTTTGAGCTCACTTGTCTCTTGTATGTATTTGTTATAGCCATTTGTAAAATTACAACAATATAACAAAAAAGCCATACAACGATTTAGTTTTACCCTTATTTCAAGTAGAAGTAACAATAAATATTTTGGTAATTGATATCATAAACAAAAAAAAAAAAAACAACATAAACATGGTTAAAAAGAATCTTTAAAAATTTTAAGAACTAATTTAAAAAGGGATTTAAATACATAAGCAACATATTGATATATTTATGATACAATGCTAACTAAATAAGAATTTCAGTTTTTACTTTAGTTAAGTTAGTTAAAAATTATAATATAATAATACTGAATTATACTTAAAGTAAATATTTTGTTTGCTTTGTTGTTTGTGTGGGGTATTCGGTATAAGCCGATATATTTTCTGGTAATTACAAAAACTAAATCATGAAAAAATTTCTTAATCTAGTACGACTGATAAGTAGTTTATTTTACTTTATTAAGTTTAAATTTGAATTTATGTTTTTAAAATTGCTTTAATAAAAAAAGCCAAAGATGTAAATCACCCAAATTGTATACAATGTTTTTATTTAGGTTATGTCTTTCATGAAACATTTGATCCTTAATGGCTTTTATTTAATTGGACAACAACTTCCGTGAATAAGAAATAAATGTGTAAGAGAACTTTGTGTATAATTATGTTTTTTTTTTTAGTTTAAAGACAATTTAATTGCCTTTTTAAAAGTATTTGGCAGGAGAAAGCACATGGTAGGCCTCTTAAGATTTCAAAATAAATATTAAGAATTTTATATTTGTGCCTCTGATTGGGACCGTAAAGGTTCGATACTTGCAGCTCTCCACTTAATGAGGTTGTTTTATACAAATTACTATTTCATTTTTCTTAAATATCTTTAAGAAACGAAAAAATTATTGTTTACTTGTTGAGTGTTGATTTAGTTTTAAATATTAATTGCCTATGGACTATGTTTGAGGTGTTCTGTCTGAATGTTTATATACGAATAAAAAGTATGTTGTTCTGGAATAAAAACTTTTAACAATATTCTTATAATTGCAGCTTATTCAAAGTTCAATATCGTAAAAAAGTTAATTTACAGTTAATAAACTTAACTAAAACAAAATATTAAGACAATAAAGTTTTGAAAAACAGTTTTATGAATACAGTATCTTAAAAGTAGTGAGGATAACAGATTTAGAGTAGGTCTTCTTCCCTATTTAAATATTTTCCCAAAAGCATTAAAAGCTGAAATAATAGACACATTTGCTTGTTAAGGTTTTTAAACCAGATAACAATGAATTATTAACTCAGAATCGTTTTGAAATTGTTTTAGTCACTTTCGAGTGAAATGGTATTGAATTGTTTTTTGATTTTTCTTAACAAACAGTGAAAGCATAATGAAAACAATGTAGAAAAACCTTTTTAAATGCTTTTTAAACTCCTTCCTCCCATAAATATGAACTTGAATTAGTAACTAGAAGGATGGGCTAACTTCGGCCACGCCGAAGTTCGGATACCTTTGCAAACTGTCTTTTTCAATTACATATAAATAACCAGAATCATAAGAAAGTATATTAAGCTAATCATGCCCGTGGCTCCAAGAAAAAAACTTACAAGTAAAAAAAAATTTTGTTTTGGTCAGATTGTTCCTATAGGAGCTATATCATATAGTCGGCCGATTCTGTTAAAACTCAACAGACACATTTTTATATTCCCCAAACTTACAAATACAAAATTTCGACTGAATCGCTGTTAAAATATCAAAGATTTTCAACTAAAACCAATTTTTTGGCCGATCGTTCCTATGGGAGCTATATGATATAGTCAACCGATTTTGATAAAACTTGGTGGATATATTAGGAAGTATATATAACTCACAAATACCGACTTTTGTGATATTTCGTTGGAAAACAACAAAGTTATTGAGGTTAAAGCTTATTCACGACCGATCGTTCCTATGGGAGCTATATGATAATGTCATCCGATCGGGATGATTCCGAGATATACAATGCCTGCAGCAAAAAGAAGCCTAGGTGCAAAATTTCAGCTCTGTAGCTTTGCGTTGATCCAGACAGGCGGACAGTCGGACAGACGGACAGACGGACAGACGGACATACGGACAGGGCCAAATGAACTCAGCTCATCGTGCTGATCAAGAATATATATACTTTATATAGTCGGAGATGCTTCCTTCTATGCGTTGCAAACTTCTGACGAAAATTAATATACCTTTTTTGGAAAGGTATAAAAATTAGGGATCATGAAATTTATGCTTTAAATCAAATGTTTTTAAGATTAATGAAAAATATATTTATATATTAAAATGTTCTTGTATTAAAGTAAGAAATTGGCAATTTCTTTTTATTCCACTGAAAAAAGGGCAAATGATTTAAAGCCGAAAAATTTTGTTCAAAAGCGGAAGAAGGAAAAGATTTCAATCCCTTTTAATTTAATCGAAATTAAAGACGAAAACATAGTTATTTTATCCTTTGTATATTTCATTATAACAATATCAAGACAAATAAGTTTTTTACACTCTCTATATAATCTAGACATATCCTACCTAGAATAAGTTCTAGTTGGTTGTTTAGATTCAAATCTAAAAACTTTTTAGAATTGAAAGTCATAAAAATAAATAAATTGCATTTTATTATCAGTTGTAACCTGATTTCTCCGAGCCTTTAAAAGTACAGTGTGAAATTAAGAAACAAATTCACTTTAATAAATAAACATTTGGGCTCGAAAATCTTCTTTAGTTTAAGAAAAAACTTTGCTCTTTCAAATGGAATAATTATTATCAGGTGTTCAAAAGTTGTTTAATTATATGGACTAAACTAAATATTTGTATGAAAAACCTTACCTAATATAAAGATTTAATAACGAAACATATTATCTAGTTCATAATCTAGTTAAGCTCTAACTAAATAACAAACTCAAGCACGAAATTAATATACCCACTGATAATACCCTTTATCATATTATATCTGTCTTGCTCATTTCAATTAAAATTACACACACACACATACACATATACAATTGTTGACCCTTTCTTTCATCATCATCAACTTCCCTTTGTCGTCAACACCCCACTTTACTCCCTTCTTGCCAGTTAATGTTCATCTTCTTCTAACTCTTCTTCATCTTTCTTGCAGGTTGTCAATTCGCGTCGCGAAACAGATGCCGGAATTTACTGGTGTGAGGCAAAGAACGAATTGGGCGTGGCACGGAGCCGTAATGCTACGCTGCAAGTTGCTGGTAAGTCAAATCGAAATACTTCTCATCAGCCTCCGCCGCTCCCACCAACTGTCTGTGTGTGTGTGTGTGCGTTTTTAATATTCTAAATTGATGTTGATTTTTGTTGGGCCACCGCAGAGAGAAGGGACATAGCCAGTGCCCTCTCCCAATCTCTCTAGCATTTTCTACTTTGCCTTTTTACAGTCCGCCCGCCCATACTCAGACACAGACACAGGCACACATAGACTCTCTTATACCCTACCCGGTCCGCCCACTTAACTAACTAGCTGCTAGCTGCGTTTACAAGTTTTCCGCTTGAACGCACCCACTTGTCTTGTCAGAAGGTCTCATGCTCCTCCTCATCCAACTGACTGCTCCATCTCCTCTCTAGTCTAGTCTTGCTCTATTGCTGCCGCTATTAACCCGTTTTCATTTCTGGTTTTTCCTTCTTTTTTTTTTGAACGATTTTTCTATTTTTTGCCTTTTGCTATTTTTTGCTTTTCTATTTTTTGACTCTTGAAGCCCTTTTAGCTTGGTTAGTTGGTTGCTTGGTTAACTTGATGGGTTCAGTTGAGAGCTATGTATATAGTATACTACGGGTGTGTGTGTGTGTGTGTGTATGGGGGTATGTGTTTGAGTGTGTGATTTATTGGGGCAGGATTTGGTTGTTTTTTTTTTTGGAAAGAGTTGAGTGAGGTTTGGGGTCTGATTCTGTTGCTCTTTTTTAGAGAATTTTATCAAAAGAAACAGCTACTTTTGATAGGATAATCTGAAGTGGGCTATAGGTAATTTTATTATATTATACATATATATAATTAGATCATCATTTTGTCACTTTCAATTTGATCTGCTAGAATGGTTACTCAATGCTTATAATCAAAAACTCTTTAGAAGTATTAGAAAATCAATTTAGAAAGCTAAAATGAAATATTTGCAATAACCTAATCGTAGTCAAATATTCAAACTACTTGGAATTGGATCAAATTTCTTTCTCTTCGATCTTAAAACCCGCCCAACCTAAACGGATTGATATAGAGCTTTTTATTACCATATAAGGCAAATGGAAACAAATATATATCAAGAGAAATTTTTGACTTTGACAAAGGTATAAAAATGATCTCTGAACAGAGAAAGAAAACCACTTTAAGTTTATAACTAGACAAAAGATTACTATAAATATTAAAAATATATACTTAATTTAGTATCTAGTAGAGTTAGGATATACTTTTTTTGGTTTAAAAACAAATTAATTGATTTATTAATTTTGTATGTACTAGCTAAAGACCCAAGTTGTTATAGCTAGTTCTCTGATTAAGGATAATTTCATAATTACTTGTTAATCAAAGTATAAATAGATAAATAAATAAATAAATTTTGTATGTATGAGTATTTTAATTTGCTTATGCTTTTATTATCTTTTTTCCAATTTGTTATTTATAGTAAAATTTACTTAGCTCAAAAAAAAGAAATCAATTGTCATTCTTTGTTATTTTAAAAACAATTTTGATTACTGAATCTATAATATTTTATGAATTTGTATTAAATTCTTTATTTTCTAATACAAATACTTGAAATATAACATATATATTAACATATATGTATATATATTTAACCAGTACCAATATAGAATAGATTTTAATGGAGAATCGCAGCAAAGTCTACTTAACTTTCCCTAGAAGATATTTACCTTATTAATTTTGGCACTTCTTATCTAAGAAACAAAATTGACTTAAGCTGGTTTTAACTAAACTAAATTCGATCTCTTTTTATATAAACTTTAGATCGGCATAGATATCTTCACTTTCCAATAAACAGATATTAACTTAAGTATAAAACAATTTCCTATATTCTGCTTTTAATCTCCTAACATCCAGTAGTTGGGCATACCTTAATATTCAGGACCTCTTTTGAGGTTACCCCTGCTCCTTGTATTGACATTTGCTTTTCCCACTTTGCCACTTTGTCTTTTGTTGGCTAATATTTCTTTTATTTGCTATGCCTTTTTACATTCCGTGTTCCGCCCACATGAAAATCGATATTGCTCTGTGGCCTCAGCACTTTGGAGTTTATTTTTTCATGTGCTGTCTTCATGCCATATTTTTTTTTGCCCTCTCTCCTACATATATAAGTATATATATATATATATATATATATATATATTCCTATATATATATGTTTAGCCTTAGCCAGTTGTTGGTTTGCTTTTTGCGGTATCCTTGGGGAATATTTTTCAATATTTGCATGTAAATCACGAAAAGCACGTCAAATTTGTTTGCTTGGTTAAAACGTCGTTATTGTGGCTGTGGTTCTGGTTGGAGTCGGATCAGGCAACTTGGCAAAGGCGAAAGGCGTTCGCATTGATTGGGTTAGGCAATAAAAAGAAAACGGGAAAGAAAAGCGTACAACGGGACAGCAACAAAATAAGAAAAAAAAAAAGTAAAGAAAATTGTGAAGGCGGGTTCACTTGTTCACTTGGCTAAAGGGGGACTTTGTGGCTTGGAATCGAGTTGAAAAGGCAGTTGGAGTTGGAGAAGGTTTGTCAATAATAAACATAAGTTGCATATACAATATTTGATGTTGTCAGCGTAATTTCGCTTTGAGCAGAGTCAACATTACCCATACGCAGTGTATGACCTGGCATTAAAGAAAAAACACAATTTGCCTAAGGAAACAAAATCAAAAAAAAAAAGGCTTTAAAGACTAAAGTGAAATAAAATGAATACAAGTAACTACTATTCCTACAATTTTTAGAGAGAAAATAAAGTTTAAATTTACCTGAAACGGCTTTAAATCTCGTGTCTAAACTAACTATTAAATTATAAACAATCTTTGGAAAATTTTATAAATTTGATCATTTACTTGTGGAAAGATTATTAAACAAAAAACATTAAAAGCAAATGTTAAATTATCTTTTAACTTTTTTTTAACTATTCAACTAATTATAACAACTTGGTGAATATATGTGAGACATGTCAAAAAAAAGCCTTCTCTCATCATTTCTATTTCGCTGTTCATTTAATCATTCACATAGAAATCATTACTAACATATTGAAAGTTTAATTTTCTCTTTATTTCCAAAAGAAATCTTTTCAGACATAAATTATTTCCACCATCTTAACTTGCTACTTAATTAGTTGAATGAAAACCTTTGGCCAAGTTGGCAAAACTAAATAATCCTTCATCACGTTCCAAACAAAAACTTGAAGTAGTTATCATCTTTCCATAAATCTCACATGATAAATATAGATTAAGGCTCATTTATTAACTCATTATCAGTGGTTTGGGCATTTTGCACCTTTTCAGCAAGCTTTTTACGCTTGACTAGACTCCGGGCCATGGCCCATGACCCCAAAAATAAACCAATGCCAGGCCTATACAACAACAACAGCAGCAGCAACAACAGCAACAACAGCAACAACATCTATAGAAAACAGCAACTTTCGCCCAGTGGCACTGAACCTGACACTGATTATGACTTTGATTAATTTATTGATGGTTGGCGTGTTTCCTGCTGAGTTGGTGCCCAGCACGAGGATGGTAAAAGAAGAAGCGAAAGTTGCCAGGCTATTAAAAGTTTGCTTCATTTTCATATCCAGTACTCTTAAAGTATATTTAACTAGATGAAATTTAAAGGAAATGGTTGATAAATGATTTTTGGACCCCTTAAAAGTATATTTAGTAGGGTTTAGTATAAGCAGAAGTGACTATATGTTTTTTGGTGTGAATACTGTTTATTTGTCTGAATACTTTACTTAAGATTTGAGTTTTAGAGCCACATTTTCATCATAAAAGTATATCAAGCTAAGATCCTTCTTACATTATATAAACTATTAAAAAGCATATTAATCAGATACCAAAGTCCTTTCTGTATATATTTATAAAAACCGTTAGTAAAAAGGGAGTTCAAAAAGTTCCTAAGGGTGCCAGAGACATATAAAAAGGTTTTATAATATAAGCTTCTTTCTTTTTAACGATAAAATTTATTTTCTGCATAATATTATTCAAAAAATTTAAATGTTTTGATAAATTATAATTATTTTGGTGTCTATTCTATTTACTTAAGAAATTTGAATTATTTTGTTAATCAGAAAAAAGTAAACATTGTTTTTTTCCATACTAAATAAAGTAAACATAATTGTATATATAATTATATAAATATATTTGAGTTGAGAAATCTTCGCAGATTTATATAGTAAGAGGATTCAATTAGTTTAGATAAGATAATTTTAATAACTGCTCCATTTTTAATAGATGCTGCAGGGTATCTTTAAGTCGTCTTCTTAACTTCTTCTTACATATTCCTTTTCATTTTGTCTTTTTGGGAAAGTTTGCCTTTAAAGTGACTGGCAGAATATTTTCTCAATTTTCTTCCATGTTAAATGCGAGCGTTGAAATTTTCTTTGATTTATGTTGATTTATTATGCCTCAACTTTAAATTTAATATAAAAGTCATGGTTTAGCATTCTTTTGCATAACCAAAATGAGGAAACTAACAAAAAAGAAAAACCAAAAAGAAGAAAAAAAAAAAAACCACCACAAGTAAAAGAAAAAGGAATAAAAGAAATGCGCTTATTCACTTTGTAGATTAAAAAAAAAAAAGCGAAATTTAATTTAGGTAAAAGCTGTTTTCGCTATGGATTTATATATATATTCAAATATATATGTAGGTATAGTGTGTATTGAAAAAGAGATGCGAAGAGTGCACAAAGGTTGCTGCTTTTCATGGTAAAAAAAAATTTGCTTTAGCTCTGCTCTGCTTTTCAAGTGCTTGAAAGTTACTTGATTTATTATACCACCATCTGCATCTCCACCCCCTCCAACCCCTCTACATTCATCTGTCTCTCCTTTAGTACACATTCCTGCTCTACTCTTTGCTGTCCTGTGATATGCACCAGAGGACAAATATTCGCCTAGCAAATTTATAACCGAACAAATCGAGCCATGTCAGAGGCATCCAACCAACCGACCAGCTGTGTGGATGAGCCCGTGGGAGAGAATCGTGTGCAAATTACAGGTTTCCATTTTGACCACAAAAGCAGCAGGGAAAATGAAGATGATAAAAAATCTAAAAGATGCAAAAAATAAAGGGGGAAAAAAAATATAGGATAAAGCAAATGCTGAGCAAAATAAATGCAGGCAGCTGAATTACTACTTTTATTCTGCGGAGAAATGTTGATAATAGTCTGATTTACCACGCTCCCTTCGCATGGAAGGACCAAAGTGGAAATCCTTAGAATTTCATTTCAAAGTGTCAGTTCCCGGAACAAAGTGAGAAATGTGCTTAATTTGACTTAAATCCGCAAGTGAACGGGTCACAGCACTTTCGTTACGTGATTTCATAAAAGATTTTAAAATAATAATATCTTGGCAGGGAATAAAGACTTTTATAAAGTAATGCAGACTTTCGCTTTAATTGCATCAATTTAATTAAATGAAAATAAGAACAAAAAACAGTGAATTTGAAAAACAAAAAGAACTTCTTAGAGTAAAATTTAAAAATCATTTGTGGTCTTTTCCAATTTGCTGTTATTTTATAAAATAGAACACATAGAAGGATAAGAAGGTAGTCAGTATATTTGAAAGTTTTTATAGGACTTTTTTGTAGACAATTTTATCTATTCTTTTTAATTGTGATTAAATTATTCAATGATCAATTTGTAAAACAATTTTAACAAAATAAATTTGTGTTTTCATTTTATTTTTTCGTTTCATTTTGTTTAAACAAATGTAAAACAAACATCCATTCATATATTGTATGAATATATTTTTCCTGAAGTCAATTTTCGGACTTATGTGCATTTATATTAAAGTACTTTCTCTGAAAGTGTTAAAAAACTTAAACATATGAAAAATATATTTTTCATTTTACTTAGGTATTGACCAAAAAAAAGAAGGTTCATTAGAATTAATTGTATTTTTTAAACATTTTTGTGTAAAAATTCAAGTCAAATAAAAATTGTTTCTAGATATATACCACTGTCAAAAATAAAAGATTATATTACTTCTTCGTTCAATACTTGCCAACATTCCAGCACATTTTGGGATATCTGAAAAGCTCAAGTGCTCTTTTCTTGGAGGTCCTTTGGGACATCGCCTGATAGAGCAGTACCTCTTAATATTTTTATGAATTTACCATAACCACTTTTAATAGATAAACAAAATTGTTTCTATATTAAAGTTTACAAAAAAGTTTGAACCTCTTAAAAGAAAGCATCTCCGACTATATATAGTGTATATATTCTTGATCAGGACGACGAGCTGAGTTAGCCATGCCCGTATGTCCGTTCATCCGTTCGTCTTTACCTATTCTTATTTTTGCTGCAGGCATTGTATATCTTGGAATCATCCCGATCGAATGACTATATCATATAGCTCCATAGCAACAATCTGTCTTGAATATGGATTTCGAGCAATAACTTAGTTGTTGTAAAAGCACTGACCACAAAATTTGGTATTTGTGAGTTTTATATTCTTTTTTACATATATACCAAGTTTTATCAGAATCAGTTTCTTATATCAGATAACTCTCATAGGAACGATCGGCCAAGCTAATAGTTTTAGATGAATACCTTGATTATTTTAACAGCGTTTTTCTCGAAATATGTGGTATATGTAAATTAGGTATATTTAGAAAAGTGTCTGTTGAGTTTCCACAGAATCAGCCAAATATATGATATAGCTTCCAAGGGAACAATCGGACCAAAAAAAAATTGTTTATTAAAAAGTTTATTTTTTGGAGCCACGGACATGATTAGTTTTATATACTTCCTTATGATTCTGGTAATATATATTTAATTGAAAAGAAAAACAGTTTGCAAAGATTTTCGAACTTCGGCGCGTCCGAATCCTTCTAGTTTATATTTGTTTAAGCTCTTCTCTCTCCAGTTTTCTGTAAACATTTATTCAACATTGCGCAATTAAATAACCAAATATCGCAACAGAGTCGTTGCAAGACAATCTTTTAAAATTAAGGTCTTTATTTAACCAATTTATCGACTTTGTGCATTCAAATGATTTCTTAATGATTAGTAAATAAATAATCAAATAAAACGTTTTTTATAAGCAACTGACTCTTGTTATTAATGGACTTGTTAACTTTCGAATAATTCACTCGCATTTTTCACATTTCATGGAATTCCAAACTAGTTGTGAGAATGTCATTTGCTAAAATGAAATCAAATGGAATTAAATTACATAAAAAGCCTCTCTCCTTCCCTGATGGATATTTTTCTTTACAAATGTGAAGCTGTCTATGAGATGTACGTGTATTGGTTCTATATATATGTATTTATGTATATTGTACATACATACATATGTATAGGTATATTGTATGTACGAGAGTATAAAAATCACATTTATGCCATTTACCAACAATTTATCTTTGCTGTCAGGCCGCAAACACCCCACACACACGCCCGCAGGTTAAGGCAGGACAGGGACAGCATTTATCATGCAAAAACCAAGATAATTTATAACCCACCCAATCCTCACTGCCCTACCTCTACCCCTACCAACTGCCATCGACCTATGGCAAACCAACAACAGAACAGAGCAGCAACTGAAAATGGACAGGGGCCAAGCCACGTAAATACACGCACAATTCGCAGTGGCGTAGTTGCTCCCAGGTTCATTTATGTATGTATGTACATATGTATGTTTTAAAGAATACCCCCCAAAGGGACGCTCCTGAGGCTCCACATATATCCCCAAACACATTGCTCATCTGCTGCTTTTCTTTCGTTCAATTTTTTTTTTCCTGTTTTCATGTTTCTTTTTTAGTGCTACGCGATGAGTTTCGCCTGGAGCCGCAAAACACACGCATTGCCCAAGGTGAAACGGCACTTCTGGAGTGCGCCGCACCACGTGGCATACCTGAGCCGACGGTGACATGGAAAAAGGGTGGCCAGAAATTGGATTTGGAGGGCTCGAAGCGTATACGCATCGTTGATGGCGGCAATTTGGCCATACAGGATGCACGTCAGACTGACGAGGGTCAATACCAGTGCATTGCCAAGAATCCAGTTGGAGTGCGTGAGTCCTCGTTGGCCACTCTAAAAGTACATGGTAAGTCCCAAAATCCCTCCTACCTCCTTTGGGCACCTCAAATCAATGTGTCATGTTCAATTTGCTGGATTGTGACTTGGGTTAAGCTAAGCATTCGCATTATTGTTTCCCCCGTCTATACAAAATAATTTGCAGTTAAACCCTACATCATAAGAGGACCACATGATCAAACGGTTCTAGAGGGGGCATCTGTAACATTTCCCTGTCGTGTGGGTGGTGATCCCATGCCGGATGTTCTATGGTTACGCACAGCCTCCGGTGGAAATATGCCCTTGGGTAAGCAAGACCAAATTAATCAAAACATCACAGATCTATATAATCTTATATATTCGACAGATCGCGTTAGTGTCTTGGAGGATCGCAGCTTACGCTTAGAACGTGTTACTATAGCCGATGAAGGAGAATATAGCTGTGAAGCAGATAATGTCGTGGGTGCCATTACCGCCATGGGAACCCTCACAGTCTATGGTGAGTAGCTCAAGAAAATTTAAATGGATAAATGTATTTAGATAAGGAAGAGCTATTCAAAAATGAAAAGAAATTTTTCATTGTTGAATAGATTTTTCATTCTTTAATTTATTGCTAGATCTTAGACTTAGCTAACTAGTTTATCCCTGTGATCCATTCCGCCCTTTTGCACACATATAAATACACACACTGTAGCTCCCCCGAAATTCATTCAACGTCCAGCAAGTAAATCAGTGGAACTCGGAGCAGATACCTCATTTGAGTGCCGTGCTACTGGCAATCCCAAGCCCACCATGTTCTGGACAATTAAGAATAACAGCACTTTGATATTTCCGGGTGCTCCGCCTTTGGATCGCTTTCATAGTCTAAATACAGAAGAAGGTCATTCCATATTGACATTGACGAGGTTTCAAAGAGCTGACAAAGATCTAGTCATTCTATGTAATGCCATGAATGAGGTGGCCAGCATAACATCGAGAGTTCAATTGACCTTGGACTCCCAGGAAGATCGTCCGCCGCCCATTATAATAGCTGGTCCAGTGAATCAGACATTGCCCATCAAATCATTGGCCACGCTGCAGTGCAAAGCCATTGGATTGCCGAATCCTACAATATCCTGGTATCGTGATGGCATTCCCGTGCAGCCCAGCAACAAGTTGAATATCACCACAGCAGGAGATTTGATTATATCGGACTTGGATAGACAACAGGATCAAGGGTTATATACATGCGTGGCCAGTTCGCGGGCAGGAAAGTCCACTTGGAGTGGTTTCCTACGCATCGAATTGCCCACCAATCCGAATATTAAATTCTATCGAGCACCCGAACAAAGTAAATGTCCCACTGCACCGGGACAACCCAAGATCCTGAATGCCACTGCATCCGCATTGACTATCGTGTGGCCCACAAGTGATAAGGCTGGTGCCTCATCCTTTTTGGGTTATAGTGTGGAAATGTATTGCACAAATCAAAGCAAGACTTGGATACCCATAGCCGCTCGACTTAATGAACCGATTTTCACGGTCGAAAGTCTAACCCATGGGGCAGCCTATATGTTCATAGTTAGAGCGGAGAACTCATTGGGTTTTTCTCCTCCCTCACCCATCTCGGAACCCATTACAGCTGGCAAACTTGTGGGAGTTAGGGATGCCCTGGATAACAATATGGGTACAGCAAATTCCCAATTATTGCTCAGCGATGTAGAGACTCTACTCCAAGCCAATGATATTGTGGAGCTCCTGGAGGCAAATGCTAGTGATTCGACTAGTGTGCGGTTAAACTGGGACATTGATAGTGGCCAGTATATCGAGGGATTCTATTTGTATGCTCGTGAACTACATTCACCCGAATACAAGATGTTGACACTGCTTAATAAAGGACAAGGACTTAGTTCCTGCACAGTTCCGGGTCTGGCCAAGGCTTCTACGTATGAGTTTTTTCTTGTGCCATTTTACAAAAGCATCGTAGGCAAACCCTCCAATTCCCGTCAAGTGCGGACTCTGGAAGATGGTAAGATCTGCATTAGGCCAATTCCCAATTGTAACTTGTTTTAATCTCAATTGCCATTAATTTTTATATTAAATTTTAATTGTAATATTCTGTTTACAGTGCCGGAGGCTCCACCATATGGCATGGAGGCCATACAATTCAATCGAACTTCTGTCTTTTTGAAATGGTTGCCACCGCAACCAAATCGAACGCGTAATGGTACGTAAAGAGTAGCAACAGTTCGTTACACAGAAAGCAATATTTTTTCTCCTCTTTGTATGTTTACATTTAATTTCATTTTCTTCTTGCCCACACACACACACAATTTGCCACATCTCTCTTTCTCTTTGTCTATCGTCAGGCATTCTCACCAGCTACAATGTGGTAGTCAAAGGCCTGGACGTGCACAATACGACGCGAATATTCAAAAATATGACCATAGATGCGGCAACGCCAACTTTACTGTTGGCCAACCTTACCACAGGAGTCACCTACTACATAGCCGTGGCTGCTGCCACACGGGTGGGAGTCGGACCCTTCAGCAAACCGGCCATATTGCGCATCGATGCACGCACCCAATCATTGGACACTGGCTATACACGGTGAGTGGGTGTGGTATGGTTGTGCCATTGTCATTCTGCCACAAGCTCATTTGACTGCCCATGAAGCTGCTGGAGCAGGAGCACATTCACATCAATCCATTAATGGCAAACGATGACAATGGCAGGCGCCAAAGCCAAATGACAGCGACGGGAATGACTGCGACAACGACAATGACTAGGACGAGGACGACTTTGTGACCATTAAACTAAGCCTCGCCAGAACACGTACTTCCTGAACTCATTCCGTTTTTCTTTCTACTCTCTATTTTGTCTATTGTCTAATACAGATATCCCATCAGTCGTGATATTGCCGATGACTTTTTAACACAGACCTGGTTTATTGTCCTGCTGGGCTCCATCATTGCCATAATTGTGTTTCTATTGGGCGCATTGATTCTATTCAAACGCTATCAATTTATTAAGCAGACCTCGCTGGGCAGTTTACATGGTGAGTGAGGATACAATTTCCATTGTAATTTAAATATATTTATTTCCCTTCTTTACTCTCCCTCTCCTTGCTTTTGTGTGGATTAAGTTTTGGTGGCACATTATTTGCATGGCTTAGTTTGGGTTTCAGACAATGTTTTTTCTCTGTTTTTTTTGTTTGTCGGGGAGGTTTTAAAGTCTAGAGGTAATTGCGTGTTTTGTTATTTATGAGAGGGTCAAATTGGGGGGAAACAAACAGTAAGTAAGGCAAACAATTTAAAGCTGGTAAAATGAGTGATTTGTATTCATTAAATGAATAAAAGCAGCTAAAAGTCGCTGAATATTATTTTGATTGGGAATTTGAAACTTTATTGTTTTTTTTTAAGATCTTATTATATATAAGTGAATAATAAGTCTTAGATAAAATTTATTGTAGAAACGCTTCTCAAGGTTTTAGTTAAATTGTTAAAAATAATTTACTTTTTGAGTCTGTCGTCTCCTTAAAGTCTATTCAATATGAACATACAACCAATTTCCATAAAAAAACTTTGGTAAGCAAATAGTTTTATAATTTAATGTGATTTCTCATACTTTTCGACACATTAGCTCATGTATTTTACTAAATATTCTTACAATATTAATTTTACGAAATGTATTTATTGATTGTAGATTGAAGAGTGACTTTTATGTATTTCAAATGTTATATAATGTCTTATCATATTTATTTGACAGGACACGTTAAGTTTTTGTTAGAACGTTCGAATATTTATATTTCAGGCATGAAACTTTATACTGAGTTACCCTTAAATTGATATTGTTGATTCTTTAATATCAATTTAGGGGAAACTTAAAGTAATGTTTAAAAAATATGACTCACTACTTTGTATTAAAAAATGAAGAATTTAATATTAAATTATTATAAATAATTAAAATATGCTAAATTAGATGGTATGATAGATATTTATATGAATTCGTTTATTATAAAGATTTACAAGGAAATTATGTGAATTTTGTTTGTACTATTATTTTTATTTTTTAAAATAGGCAGAATTTGTTTTTACTTTTGGAATCTGGTACATAGTAAATAATAAACTTAAGAATTAGCATTAAAGATCCTGAAAGAAAAACCTACAAAATGTTTTTCTTCTTTTTTTACTAATTTCTTTTGATAGTAAAGATAATTTCTCTTAACTTTCAGTTAATCTTTATTTCAAACTTGTTTATGCTTGTATTTGCATGTTTTTTCAATTTTAAGATTCGTAAATTGATTTTAGAGTCAGATTTTGTTAAATAAAAATATAAAAACTGTATAACTTTCGTAGTTTCTGCAAAATATATTTTATTTCTATTTAAAAACTAAGATACTTTGCATAATGAAGTTAAGGATTAGCACAGTTTGCTCTAGATTTTCTTTAATCTCAGTCTACTGAGAACTCATTAGCTTTTCCATAGTTACTTAAGACCTTAAAACCTAATCCTTCAACCAAAATTCTCTCCCGGCCATAGACAATCTGCCTTTAGTTAGGGGTAAGGGTATGCTCTGGAACGACAGCCACCACTTGGTCATATAATGTATGATTTATGACCAAGTTCGTTTATGGCCTGGTCTCAATTAGGCTACCATTTTGTTTTAGCCACAAAACTACAGACACTGAAACGCACGCACTCATAACATTATATACACTTGGACCCCGCTGGCAATAATCTTCTCCAGGAGTCAGCCACAAGCCAGCTCCAAGGTTAAACCGACTATAAAAAGATAAACAAGCAAAACGATAACTAGCAACAGAAAAGAAAAAAAAAATAGGGGATAAAAGAGAACGCTACAATTTGGGGCAGGTGGAGTTGGAAAAGTTATAAAAGCAACAACAACTACAGCAAGAAAATGCTCACGTGAAAATCACATCAATTGTCTGGTAAAACTCTAAAAATAAAACACACACACACACACGCAGATATATAGAAAATGAAGGGGAGTAACCTTACCAATTGAATATAAAAAGTAATTTCCGTCTTTTATTATTTGCAAAGTAAAAGCCATCTACTAGTTTTAACTAACGAGCCATAATCATTGCTGGAAAGCCATTATGATATTCATTCACTGACTTTTCCTTGTTGTTCCTTTCTCTCTTTAACTATTTTTTCGTTTTGTGCGGTTTTATTTCAGGCAATCACGCAATCGGAACTGTGCGAAAGTTTCCCACATTGCCACTAAACGGTGGAGGCGGCAGCAATGGCGGCTCCGCAGCAAATGGCAACTCGACAACGGGTCCCAATGGTTTATGGATCGATCCAAGTGGCGGTGTTTGGCGACATCCAAGTGGTGGCAGTGGTGCAGCCACAAAGGAGCAACTTCCGGGCTACGCACAGGCCACCGCCCAACACCAGCAACACCAACAACAACGGCAACAACATGGACAGCAACAGCAACCCTCACTCCTGCCTGATTATGAAAGGTAAGTGGAGAATAAGAATGAGAAGGGTTGATTGTTTGGTTGTTTATCTCACACGGAAGTTCCTTGAATATCCTGTCTACGCTTCGCTGATTGTTTAATTACACAAAAATTGCAACAAACAAAACAGAAAAAAAAAACAGAAATTAAACCAACAATTGCTTAAATGTTTAAACGTTGTGAACTGCGCATACTATTTCGTATTTACGAGTTGGTTGCCTCGTAAAAAACCAAATTGTGGATCCACCACCCCCTTTTTGGCCATCTTCCATCCTTTGCCATCCCCCAAAAACCAAACAAGCGCCATTAAATTGTTACACTTGAACGGGTTTTACTTTGGGCCATGTTACTCTGTGGGGTAACTTCTTGTTTACTGCTCTCGGTGTTTGTTTCCTTTCATTTCCATTTCCATTTTCCCGCTTTTTCTTTATTTTTCACTGCGGGCATTTACAATAGCCACCGTTATTTAATTTCCATATATTCGTACATACGCACATGAATTTCATATTTCATGTTCAGCTTTTTGTATCTGTTTTGTTTTTTTCTCCCCTTCCATTTCACATGAATGTTCTGTTATGTTGTTTTCTGTTTTCTTTTTTTCTTTTCCGGTTTGCACTTTAAGTACAATACATATATACATTTTCTTTGGCTGGGGAGGAGGGTTGTTAACTGTGGGAAGGGTATCAAACGAAAAATATAAAGCATTTACTTCAAAGATAAAGTTTCCATAAGAAAACAAATATATTTGGTATCCATATTTACCTTGGTAACCATTTGAAGTCTAACAAATTAAAGGCAATTATTCATACATTCATTAAATAGTTAATCAACTATTTAGACATATTTCAAATCGAAGATGAGCGAAGGATTATTAAAATGCCTAATTTAATTTGAAATCTTTATCATAACTTTTTAAATTTGTTTAAAACTTATAACTTCAAAGCTCTAATAAAAATTCCTTAACCAATCATAAATAAGTTCTTTTAAATCATTTAGTATGAATATTATTTCTTCCTTTAAATTAAATTCTTTTGTTTATATTTAACCTTTTCTTATAGATTATATACATCTGATTAAAACTGATTTGTCAGACAAAGTTAAATTACAGAATTTCAATTCAAATCAAATGAATAAATCCATTATAACAACCTTTTCCAAATATATCAAATATCAACAATTCAAAATTCCATTAAATAAAATTGAGTTCCATTTAAATGGCTTTCGGGGGAAGTAACTTGTAAAATTGTTTAATATTTCTTACTTTATTTTACTTTTTATTACATTTTCCTAGAATCTTTCACTGCAGATTCCTTTTTTTTTATATAAGCAATTATTTGCTTAGCTTTTTGTCACTTTTTATTTACTTTATAGTCCCTTGATTTTCTAATCTTTAATATTTTTTTCAAATATATTTTTAATCCCTTTGTGGCCACTAAACCAAGTCCATCTTCCTCCCAATCTCCTTCTAAGTCTGGCTTTTTTTTTTTTTTTTTTTACATTTTTCTTTGTGCTTTTTGCTAGAAAACAAAGTTCCCTTAAAGCTTAATGTACCGTTGCGGCAACAATAAGAAAAAAAATAACAAAAATAAAATAAAAAAAAAAATGCCAAACAAGGCGCAATAAAAGGACTCAACTGCTGGCGACATATTGCTGTCCTCCAGCTTCCAAATTTACCCCCTCCCCCCAGTAGAAACTCGCGCGTATTTATTTGCGGCATTTTACGCATTTATTTGTTTTGACTTTTTATACTCTTCAATGAAAAGATATTTGGACTTCGATAGGAGTGTTGATAGAAAGACTTTTAAAAAATTTTTTAGTTAATATAAGTATAAATTTAACATTAATTAGAATTTGCACTATATTGGAATCTTATATAATAATGTAATTTATTAATATGATGAAGCGTTTAATTAATTTTGAAGAAAATTTAATAAGAGACACCTATATTGGTCTAAAAGTATATTGTAGAGTTTTCAATATTTTAATTTTTTAAATATTTTAAGTAAAATTAAAAATTTTCCATATAAGGAGTTCCTGGCTTTTTGAAGTATTTATCTATTTTTTATAGCCAAAGTTTTTATATATATGAAAATATTGATTACTAGCCTTTTGAAAGTTATATATCTCAAATTTCATATAGATTGGTTTATATAGAGAAGAACTATAATTTTTCATTCAAGTATACAATAATTCGATATGAAATGGTTAGAAATTTTTAATTCAACATATTTGCCAATAAGATAATGAATAAAATTCAGAAGAATTCAAAGATTTAAGTAAATCTGAATGGAAAACTCCTTATAAAACGAATCATTTAAAATCTGTAAGAGTATACATGATTCGCTACACTTAAGTTTTTAGATTTTATATGTTTTTTTTTTCCAACAAGAGATACTCGTACTCTTGTCTTCACTTCAATTTTGAAACATTTCCTACTTACCCCCATTCCATCCCTTACCTTGCCTCATTCTTGGCTTGCGTCACCTACATTTCTCTAATGCTGTTGCCACTTCCTTTACGCGATTTTCATTATTTCCGTTTCAATTTTTCTGTTGTATAACTTTGGGAACTTTTCATTTTCCCCTTGTTTGGTGGAAGATGCTGTTCATTTTTTTTTCTTTCTGTTTGTTGTTGCTCTTGTGCATTTTAACAACGTTGTAAAATCGTAAAAAGTATAACATAAGCAAAAACATTTTTTTCTGAGTTTTTTTTTTTTTAATTTTTTTTTTTTTTTTTTTTTTGTGTTTACATAAACACTCCCTTTGTATGGGGCACGCGCGTTCAGGACTTGCGTCATTAAAAATTTCCAATTAAAATATTTAATTTCTTTTTCGGGTTGTCTGATTTGAGAAATCATCCACCCTCAAGTTGTGCACACGCACACACATAACACACACATACAGACACACCACCTACTCGGTTTGTTTAGTCTAAACGCAATTTTCACCGCTAAATTAACAATTAAAAATTGATAGCCCTCAGGGAGAGACGAGCTGTTTTGATGCTGAGAACTAAAATGGTCCTCCCCTCTCTCTCAGACGTACCAAAAATAAAAGTGAATGAAAACTTTGCGCCATTGGCATATGCAAATGCCGGAAAAGACGAAAAGCGACAATATTTCCCTGTGCAGACGTTGACGGAGCTTAATTGCTGGAAAATTTCAAATTCCGTTGCATATTTTCAGGCGTCTTTAAACAAACGCCAGAGATTGAGTTAAATGGCCCAATCTAGATATTTATATAGTTAATTCCTGCAAAAACGATTTAATTACTTTGGTAATTGCGGTTTCAGTGTCCTCACTATTTAAAACAATACTAAGAATTTGAATAAAATAATAAATTAAGAATTTAACATAAAACAGGGCATGGGAATAGGAATTGACTGATAAGGAGATCAATCAAAATAAACCATGATGAAAGTAAAGGTGGCAATCAGATTATATAAAAAATGCAAGCTAAGTCGTCCCTGCTGACTTTGAGTATATTCTATACTAAGAAGAGTAACTTTATAAACTAAAACTGCTTCAAAATTCCCATCAAGTCAAACTAAAATTCTCATCTCAGGCCGCTTATTTCAGTACATAATGTACAAAGATATATCTACGATATTTATTATAGGATAATATGGTCAGCTGATGGCTATATTATTAAGTGCGCTAAAAAAATAAAAACTTAACATGATCGTAAAAGTAAAATTTAGAAGTACTTGTTATCCGATTTTCTTCAAAATTCAAAACATTTTCAGAAAATCCGTTGCATTTTTTAACTATTTAATAAAAGATTGAAAACTCTTTTTGGAAATCAAGTTTTGCAGAATTTAAAAGGAAAAACTACCACCCACATTTTAAATTAAGTTTTACAAAACAAAATTTTACAAATTAAGAGATCAATTAAGTCGTTAGGCTGCTTACTGTTTCTTCTTGTTTAGTTATGTAAATATGTTACGAAATTACATTGTAAATCGTTAGAAAAATCTTTTTATGTTGCGATATAATAAAGAAATGCTTAAACTCGCAATCGACGATCCATCTTTACCCGACTACTACTCGGGTCGCCCCTAATCTTCTGCTTTTTTCTGTTCCTTTTGTATATAAGGTATTCTTAATTTTCTTGAAACTGTATGAATTATAAGATGATTTTGTATTATTCCACCCAAAATGGTCAGTTGTTGTGTTTAGTTGACTTTTATTAAGTCAACAAACAACTATAAAAGTAGTTTAAAAATACAATATATTTTTCGGATCCGACCATCAATCAATTATTTGTACATTTCATAAATATATTGCAAAGGAATACTTTTTTAGTTAACTACAAAGTTTCTAGAAATAGAACCTCTCATAAATTATGAATCCTATTTTTTAGTGTTAGTAATTTGGAGAAGAAAAGTAGCTGAACAGAAAAAAAAGCCTTAAATAAATCACATTTATTCTAACACTTAATTTATTAAATTTTTACAATTATAATAATTTTCCAAAAATTTGTTTGTTACACAACATTTGGTAAAGTTTTCTCTGTATTCGTTCAACAAACTATTTACATAAAAAGTTCTCACATTCTCACTTGCCGGAATTTTTGTACGTTTGAGTTATTATTACGGGAAATCATCGAGACGAGGAGAGAACTAAGTAAAACTGCCATAGATAAGCATTATCTCATTAGCTTAATTAGTGCATAAAAATTTGCGCAATAAAAAAGTTTTGGCAACAAGAAAAAAAAAAAAATTGGAAACGAAAAACATGGTAGAAAAAAAAAGTTAGCAAACGATTTTCTGCCCCACCACCAACGCCCACTAATTAGAAAGTTTGAATGCTAATGGTTGGGTGGAATTGGCAACTACACCCCCTACCCAGTCCCCCCTTACCAACACCCTATGGCACTACACACAACCAATATTTAACTAAAATTGGAACTGAGAGAGATAGAGGGAGAGAAAGAGAAAGAGAAAATGAGAGAGAATGTGTTGTATGAAACAGAAAACCAATTTTTAATGAGAAGGTAGCATAGTACAGAGCAATTTCCGGGGAAGCTACATTAATGCATGGCCTAACAAAAGCAATTTCCTCCAACAACTGATTTATGAATACTCACACACGCATTGAAGCACACACACTGACACACACACACACACACACAGACATACCAATACGCATTATGCATCAGTATGTACGATATTAACAAGATTTTGTGTCCCTTTTCAGACTCTCCCCATTGAATATGCCCGATTATGCGGAAGTTGCATGTTCAACATTCAAAAGTGGACTGGGAATGATTGTCGGAAATGCGCAGCAAACTTCCTGTATTGCTGGTGGTGCATCATCGTCATCATCATTATATGATAGCTGTGGTGCCTATGCCACCACCAATGTGGTGGCCAATGTGAAACTGTATCAAAATCGTTATACCAAGCAGCAGCAACAGCAACCGACGGCAAACAACAATAATGGAATCATACCGAATGATTATCAGGCCACAGGCATGTATTCGGCACCACCAAGTGCCCATTATGGTTGCCTTGACCAACAGCAGCAGCAGCAGCAACTACTGCAACATCAGTCGAATCCCATGACCACTTCAACTGCATCCACAGCCATATTGACCGCATCGCCAGCAAAACTGAAAAAGATCAACATTACGGAAAATAAAATGGAACAGGCCATTGATAGCAAACCAGAGCGTACGAATCCCTTCAATCAACAGCAGCAACTACTTTTGGCTAGCAATGCCCTGAAACAGGGACTTGGCGCCTATGCCAATACCACATTGGCTGCCCAAATGGCCAATGGTGGTGGCGTTGGTACACTGCGTCGTCAACGTCAGCCAAAGACTCTCTACAAGAGTGAAAACAATATTCTTGGCAAATCATCAATGTCGCCGGCAATGCGCAATCATAATCCCACCAACAATCTAAATACATCAGCAGCAGCAACTCTAGCAACAAATACAACCAATGGCAATTTGGACTTCTTGACTGGCGGTCCACCGGCCTGTGACAATCTTGAGATTGGTGATTTTCCAACTCTCTCGAATTCCACCAATCAATTGCTCAATGATTGGGCCTCATCAGCATCGATTGCTGGTACTGGAGATTATCATTTTGGCAGCAAACAGCCAAGCAAACAACATCTCTATGTAAAGGCTAAGGATGGCACTTGGTCAGCCGTCAGTTCGGAGGCATATCAATCCTTTAAGCAACAGCAGCAACATCAATTGCAGCAATTCCATGCTGGTTCAGGTGATCCACACAAGTCCCTAATCCCTAATGCCAATCCATCCTCGCTTAGTGTGAATAGTTTGGCTGGTGATAGCAAATTTCTAAGTAGTTTTGGTGCCACTGCAAATGTCTAAGAAACAAAAGTTATACAAATCGAAAGATTTACAGTGGGGTTAATTGCTCAATAGACTAAGTAAAAATATTTGCAAAAAAAAAAAACAACAAAAAAGAAAACAAAACTTGTGACTTCTTTTCGGTAGTGAACAAAATAAAACGATGCAAAAGTGAAAGTTTAGCTAGATATTACAAGGAATTCCAAAAACAGGAAGTTGAATATGAAGTTGAACTGCAAAACTGTCAAATCGATTATGAATTGGCTTTTCTCTCCAAGAAATTCATTTATGGGAATAGGCCAAGAGATCAGTTTAAAACTGTTAACTAAACTAGGATCTGTGTCCTTTAACTACAAAAAGTTTTTCTTTCTCTTTCAGGGAAAGAATGTATGAAATTCTACTGATTTTGCAGTTTAGCATTTTGTAGATTTTGTTGTTAGCATTTCTAAATAAATCTTTCCAATTCTGTTATAAACTTCCTGTAACTTTTATAGAATGCTCGAATCTATGATCTTTGTTTTTAAAACTTTGGTTCGATGACTACGGACTAAGAGTCTTCTCTTTAATTTGTGTTTAATTTAACGTGCAAGAAGAAAGAGTTCATTTTGGGGTCAGTCTTTCTTACTAAATACTTGATTGCATTGAAAACAAAAGATAAAAGATTCGAATGAATTGAATACTGAGTTAAAATTCATCAGGATTATCTATGACAAATGTGAACAGACTTTCAATGGCAAATAAAAAAGGAATCAATGCTTACAAAGATGAAGGACTACTTGAAAAGTGTATATGAATGGTTTCACATTCTAAAAGATACTTTGATTTGTATTAAATTCGTGGCATTTAGTTTATAGATTTAGTATAGAATAAACTATAATTGAGTATGTGTACTATTTTTACTATGCAAACTTATTTATACAAAAATTCTTAAAATTTAAATTGTGCGTCAAGCTGTTTAAAATTTTGAATTGGAATATAAGACTAAATTCTTTAGAAAGTCAACTTCAAGAAACAAAGAATAGAAAGAATATAATCAAAGTTTTACCTTTAGTTAAACTTCTTTTAAAGAATTTGAAAACTACGTGATCTTATATAGAGATAGAATAAAAGTTGGCCCAGCCTAATTCGTAGTTATTCCTCCAAACTAGAACAACCTAGTGATATCCTTTAGTTGTTCCCAATATCTAGTCTAGACTTTCACTTTAGTTGAGTTATATAGCTACCTTAAAGATATATATACACCTGCTCTAACCCCCCCTTACCCATTCCCATCCTCCAGAGATAAATTTAACAACGAAAAAAAAACCAAAAAGTTATTGGCTTGTAAATAAATGAAAGTACATCCGTAATATAAAAAATTATTGCATTCCGAGCAAGCAAAAAAGTTGAACTAAATACATAAAACATAGCACACACACACAAACACAGATTGTAGGTAAAGTAAGTGACAAAACATTAAATTAATAATTTATAGTAGAGTTTGAAAAAAACAAAAACAAGAAATAAAAGAAAAGTTAAGCCAAAGCAAATTCATTGATTGTGAAAAAACCCTAACGAAAAATGCCTATCCACTCACAGAAATAATATATATAGTATATATATATATATAAACAATGAAAGAAAATAGCATTAGACATGAAAATCCGCACAGCATTTAAACAATAAAAAGATTAATTATTTAGTTCTTTTGTGTGTAATAATCCCCCGCAGAATGCTAATAATAATAAGGCTGTTAAATGTAAAATATCATAAATAATTTAATGCTAACCCAAAAAACCGAAATGAAAAATTCTACAAAATTAAACTGTGTAATTAAAGCATTAAACTGTAATTAACTGACAACTAGATTTAGTTTAAATAGCTAAAACAAAACCAAAAAAAAAAAAAAGGAAAACGAAAAAAAAATTACTACTAAAAATGATTACAGCAAATATTAAAATATAGCTGAAAAAAAAAAACCAAAAAAAAAAAAAGTGTGTGTAAGTAATCAATTAATTGATAAATTATGCAACAAATTAAAGCCTAAAAATAAAATAAAAACTAAACTAAACCAAAAAAAAAATAACGAAACCTACTAACTAATCATATTGATTTGAGTTTTTACTTTTTAGATTTGGCTTATTTATTTACACTAATTGGCCGAATTTTATCTCATTTCATTTGCAGCCTCAACTATTTGGCGTCGCCATAGCCTTTCCTATATGGTCCTGGACAATTCAATGGATTTTGTGATTTGAATTTCTCTAGTGGTTGGTGGTCGGTGGTCAGGTAAACCTAACTATGTCGCGGCTAACCCCCCAATCGATGAGAATCCGAACCAAAATTCACTTTCCTGGCAATTCTCTTCTTGTTGGTAGGGACAAATTAATTATGCACTTTGACTATCCCCAAACCAAATTTGTTCCACCAAAATCATTAATATGTAGGCCCAAATGAGACATTGTTTGTAGTGTAACCTCTCACATCTTCCCTCCTCTTCACTGTGCTGTTTTATTCGCTTTCCTTTTAACTGCAATTGTAATTGGAAATTCATGATTTCCTCTTCCACCTCTCTTTTTAGCTGGATTTTTGTTTTTCGTATTTGGTACAAAACAATTTTACAAATTGTTATTGACAATTTATCTATGTATGTGTATGTACATGTATGTATGTGTCTATGTTGGTATTGCAACTGTGTTTTCTTTTTTTTTTTTTTAAGGTTTTTAATTATGGCCAACGGATACCGCCATTTGAATATGCATTAAATTGTTTTATGAAAAAAAAAAAAAATGTAAAAAAGCAGCAGCAGGAAAATAAAAATCAATTTTATCAAATGAAGCATAATAAAATTGGTTTGTTTTCATTTTCGTATCATTTGTTGAAAATTGTGGAAATGTGTGGAAAATCATTAAATAATGACATCAATAGGCTATGAAAAATATAAAAAAAAGTTACTTATAGTTACTTCCTTGGTGCTGACATTTGAAATTTTTGTTAAGAAGAGAAAATTAACGCTAATTTCAATATATAGAAAAGTCCATTTATATATTTTTTTAAATTCTGTTCAATTTTAAGTTTTTTTAAGTCATTTGTTTTGAAGTTAAACACTTTTTATATGTTAAACAACTTAAAAGACCGATAACCTAATATTAAAGTTTTTCTTTAAAATCCATTAGAAGTAGTTTGATATATTTATTATTTATATAAATAAACGGTTACTTTCTACACGAATATGAATACGCCAATCATTTTTTTCGAATTTCTTGCTTATTTGGATTATTATTCGAAATTCAAATTCAAAAGTTGGAGGAAAAATGAAAAAGCAATTTATTATTCAGTTAGAGTATATTTAGTGGAAAACGGGTTTGTTTAAAGAAATATCTTTATCATTTTTAAAGAATATATAATATGGTCCTGAAAAGAAAATATTAAATTTAAATTTTGCACCAGAACCTTTCGAAACGGTTCTAATTCAAGTAGATCAAGTTCGGTTTTTGATAACAATAATCTATTGATCCCTTAATTCTAACTTAAATATTGTTTAAATTATTTTGTTCATTCATATATTTAAACTAATAGGTTTTACTCAGATTTAATTAGAATTAATTTAGGTTGAACATAATTAATAATTCAAAATTATTAAAAACGGAGAGATCAAAAACCATGATCAACTTTAATCAATCAAAATAATCTTGCTCTTTTTTCTGTCTTACCTTATCACATTCACAAAAATTACAAAGAGAAACAAGAATTAAACATAAGAACACAAATTCAATTAATTATCTCAATTGTTATAGAGAATTTAGCAAAGAAATTAAAATTCAGAAATGGTTTTAAGAAAACAGCATTTAAACTAATTCTGTTTTGTTATAAATGGAAATTAATGATTAAAAATAGTTGGTAATAGAAATATGGAAACTAGAATTATTTATAGATAATTTTTACAGAGTGAATAAGACTTCTGAGGAGAAACAAAAATATAACCCAATCAATATTTGTTGTGTTCCAAATGTCGACTGATTTTTATTAGGAAAACATTTATATGGAAGAGTCAATGAGGTCCCATATTTGGTTGTGTGATCTTAAAGCTAGTTTAAGGGACTTAAAGTAGCACCAAACAGAAGGCTTTGGGTTGGTTTTATGTTTCTAAGAGTCTCTGTTGGCCATTAGACCCCTGATTGTCAAGAGTCACAGTTGGCTAGTTATAAATTGTATAGGATCAAAAGAGTTAATTGAAATTCGGCTACAAATAAAAACCTATAAAATAAATATTGCCATTATTTAAACATTAAATAGTTATTAGAAAACAGTTTTGAAAAGTTATAGATCCTATAAATTAGTTATATCTAATTATTATACCGTTATCATATGTCTTATTGGACTTATTTGGGAGAACACAAATTCAAAATTGTCCCTTTATTAGGAAGTTAACATACTTATTAACCTTTTAATTTAAATTTTAAGGTAAATATCGATAATTTTTGAACTTAAATTTTTAAATTACATTTAAGGAAGTGCTGAATTTTCAATGAACTTGCTGCTTTAGGCCGAATACATGAAATTTCCATTACCATTTTGTTATAGGAACTCGAGCTCATATTTCCCTTGGATGAACTTTAAGCTTTTCGCTTCAGCAAACACCAGCTGGCTGGGGCAAACCTAATGTATCAGTTGACCAGCCCACACCATTAGCTACGACACCACCCGATACCCCTCACTCTCCATCCTCCAGTAGCCTAATTCCCAGTGCCAGCCAAATAGAAATTCCCTCTACCCCACCACACCGTACACCAACACATAAGCATTACAAAGCGTCCAAAGTCTAACTACAAATAGCCTTAGTGTCCAAAACACTCTCCTTGGATCTGGGTGGGTGAATGAGTGTAAGCTGTGTGTGTGTGTCTGTTGTGTGTGTATATATACACATACTAGATGTGTGTTATGTTCTCTATACCAATTGCCACTGGGCCAGGGCCGATAAATAAACCCAAATTTATCATGGACATGAGTCCAACACACACAAACACACACACACTAACTGCTTCTGTAGTAGTAACCATATATCGTGGCTATAATAGGCAATGCCAAAGTCGACGCCAACGGCGCTCATAATTTTTGGCACAAAATTTGTCGATAGGCGTTGAAGCGTTCAATTGAATGTCGTCTGGCCCTAACCCAGACCTCTCCCCTTCCCCACTATCCAGTAGCCATCCCCTACCTCTAGCTAAAGCTCCTGTCTGTATTGCCTTCAACTAGCCCCACAAACATATAGCTCCCCCCTCTGCATCCTCTTCAACTATTGTATAATCAAAACTAATGGTCTATAAAGAATCAATTCTCAATTTGTTTAGCCAGCTGCTGCTGCTCCTGCTTCTGTTGTTACCACTGTTTCTGCTGAACAGGACAATGACCAGGACGTAACAGCAACAACAACAGAAATATTTTCAACTTTGCAACACATGTGACAAATAAAATTTAAATGCATTTTGTAAATATATTTATATATATATATAATTTTATAACAAATGCGATTCTTCTTGTTTCGCATTTTGCAATTGGTTTGGCCAATATTAGGGGTATTCATCACATAAATTAGTTGCCAAATTTGTATCGTAAAAATGTTGTGTCCTGCAGACGAGGTCTGGAATTTTTGATTTTATTGCATTTAGGCAGCTAAGAGAAGAAGGGGGAACGGAAGCAAGGGGAAAGCACTGATTCAGCAAGTTTGCCATAAAGTTTAATCAGCAGCTTTTTTCTCGTAAATATGCTCAGCAGGAGCAAGAGCAGGAGCAGGAGACAGAAGGACAAACAGAGACAGAGCGGAGACAGAAAAGAAATGACAGGACATGAGAGAAGGACCGAGTTTTATGCGCATTTGAGTGACCATAAAAATTCTCCATGACCATGTGAAGTCCTTGCCAAATCTCCAGCTGCCTGCTGTGAATGGCTACGAAGGATGTTATCCTTCAGGAACAGGAAGGAAACTCTGTGGCCTGCGACCAGCCGATGCCTGTTGATAAGCAAAATTGTGCAAAGCAATTTGATGAGATTAACCCCCCCATCCCATTTCCAATTTACCCAAAAACAAAAAAAAACCCGATTGGTGGCCAAAAAATTATCATTATTATTTTATGAGCTTGCCAAATTGATTAAGACCAAAGTTTGGGGAAAAAAAATTGGAAATGCAATGCTAAAGATAAGCAAATTTAAGGAACCGAAAGAAAACATTGGTAAGTTGTGTGCAAAGATGTGGTTGAAAATTATAAATATGATAAGGTTTTTTGAAAAATATATTAACTTGTTTTAAACTCTTTTCTAAATCTCATTTGTCAAATAATTAAATCCATTGCTTTAACAGTACACAAAAACAAAATCATGAAACTTATGTGAACTCCAGGACTTTCTTTAATTACAGGCAACGAATCGGCTGTCAAACTTGACCATAAAATTTGCGGTTAGCCAAGACACACCGGAGTTGGACATCACATATATTAGGCCTCAGCAAATCCTTTGTATATAGAAGGAGGATATATGTATTACGATTCATCCAATCCTATATCGAAGCTAGACACTCTCACGACTGCGCCTGCGGTCATACCCATTACAATAATTTGAATGTATGGTAGGTATTGCTTCTTGTTATCCTGCCAAGGCAATTTCTAATATGAGCTCCTTCAACTGCTTATACATTGGTCGTAGATTGCTTACATTGTTAAGATTTGTCCAACTAACCAGAAAGAAGTTGTGCCAGATAAGTAATAGATTTTAGGTTATGTTAGACTTAAATAGTTCTTTATTACTTCTTAGGCGAACGATCTTGTCTTTGCGACATTACACAGCGAGCTAATAGTGTTACCGACAGTGTTGCAAGATAATGCAAAGAAACACAAGGATGCCAGATAGTTACTTTGCTCTAACAGAAATACATCATTAATTTCAAACATACACACCTGAACTTAAAACAATAATTAATTGTTATTTAATGCAACAATAATACAGAATCAATTCTACACATTGTCCAGCAATCTCACATCGAATTCCTTATACCCTTGCAAACTGTCATTCTACTTCTCATACAAATTCTCGTGGCTTAAGATAAAAAGTTTTTTAAAAAACAATTGTTTTTTGGGTTGAGGGTTCCTATCGGTGCTATAGCATATAGTCAGTCGATTCTGATGAAACTTATTTAATAACCAAGTTATTGGTTGAAAATTATATTCTTTACCGACCGTTTGTTTTATGTTATGTTATAGGATAGGTTAAGAATTGGATTTGTTCGATCGGAAAGTAAAAAATTTTTTAAGGTTACGCCTTATTTTTGAGCGTGGGAGTTATAGGATGATTTCAAGATATACAAAGCCCAAGTTGATGACAGATATGGCTATATCAACTCAACTCATCATGCTGATCAAGAATATGTACATATATATAGTCGAAGATGTTTCCTTCTATGCGTTACCAACTTCTGTCCAAAATGCTCTTTGTAAGGGTATATATAAGTATTATATTATCTTAGAATTTTATCAAATCAAATGTAGTCACCTATACAATAAAGTGCTCAATTGTTGTAGTGAAATAAAAATTTGATTACTTTTATCAATATTGTTGTTGGAAATTCTACGTTTTACCTATAATGTGGCAACACCAATGAGACTTGTCAAATAAACGTTGATTCTTTACAAGTTTTTCAGGTTGTCAGCATTGGTTGGTTATGACGTCGAAACGTTATCTGTCTAAGTCAAATATGGTAAGTTAATATTGCCATTTTATCATGGAAAGACTTACAAACGTACAACAAATCGTTGCAAATCGTTGAAATTTGTTATGAAATGAACCTGTGAGTTGGCCGCCAAGATCATGCGATTTGACTCCCCTTGACTATTTCTTATGGGGTTATATAAAGTCATTGGTCGATGCGGACAAGCTCAACACGATTGAAGGGCCGAAATACTCGAAAAAGTTCTGCCAAATTGGACCTTCCGAATGGACCATTTGAAACGGAGCCGCGCACAACATTTACGTAAAGTTATCTTTAAAAACTAAATGGCAAAGATAAATTAACCTATCCCAATAAACATTTTGAATATATAAAACATATATAATATGTGTGATTTATTCCATTTTTGTAGTTGTTCTTTCATTTACCAGCATTTATCTATTACTATTACTATTTATTAATAATTTATTATAAGAAAAATCAAATTCAATAATATTTTGTTCACAAATGTATTTTCCTTTTATTTCCCTTTGACAACTAGGATTTAGAATATTTTATTTATCAAAAAAATAAAGTAAAATAAAATGAAACACAATTGATTTATAAATCATTATTTATTTATTGCAAATAAATTTTGACATTTAAATTAACTTTCTTGTAATAAATGAAACAAAAATATTAAAATCAAATTAATATTTAATTAAGTTTAGAACAAAATTAAAGTTCTTTTAAAATTAAAAATATAAAAGTCCAAAAGTGTCGAATTATTTTTTGATTAATTTGTAATTTTTCGTTTTAAAAATTTCATCAAATTTATAATTTTTAAATTTATATCAAATTCAAAATAAGTTTTTCAACAAAATTCTAGAAATTTTGTTTATCAAAAAAATTTGTTCATTAGAACAAAAAAAAAAAAAAAATTGTACGTGTAAATTTTAGATAAATCTTTTTATTTGTTTGCCTGCATAAGTTAGACTTTTCCCTACACATTTTTAAATTGCCCTTTGACCTCTCTCTGTCTCTACGATAAACGAAAACCAATTTAATTTAAACTCCCCCCCAAAATGGAAGTCAGACAACAAAAAATGTAAATTGCTGGCAAACAAAGTCAGAAAAATGTTAAGGGAATGTCCATATAAAACAAACCAAAATGGAAAGAATCGGTGGAGGGAAAGGGAGGGATAGAATAAAACCAAAATTGTTAAGAAAAAAGGAAAAATGTAGTGGAGAATTTTTTGGCTTTCGCACAGCATTTTAATTTAGGCATTATGCTATTTTTTGATTTTTTGACTTTTTTTCCATGGCATTTTTCCTCGACCATTCAGAGAGAAGCTTAATTGAAAATGGTCAGCCAGCCATGAGTCTCAAGGGTTGATTACACACGGTAACTCGTCTTCATTCCCCCCAGCTTCATCTTTTCCACAAACTACCTGGTTGAGGTCTTCTCAGTTTCAGATACACACACACACACACACTAATTAAATGCCTGAAACAATTTTGGCTAGTAAATGAAATGTTACCCATGGTTTTCCCCTTTAAATGGCTAAACTTACACATGAAGTTAGTCAAAAAGTTGAATTTACTTTGGGTATGTGCATACATGTGAGGGGGACATGAACAAGAAGGGTCTTTAGCTTGTTTTTGGATGAGTAATTAGTGAAATGCATTAAAATAAATGAGCTACAGGGGTGGTGGCTAAAGTTTGACTTGAAGTAAGTTTTCAGCTTTAAAGTAGACTTTAAGTTGGTAAACTAAATAATCATGTTTTTGTATTTGTGAAAAATTTACTATTTGACTGTTTAATTCTCTCCCTTTTTAGCCAAACAAAGTCGTAAGGGCAAATTAAATTTAAGTTATACTAATAGATCTAAAGGTGTTAGTAGGAACCATAAGTATACCCTAATAGATAGACCCTTCAAACTCTACAGTTGCTTAATTGCATTGCCCATTTCGAAGATCGGTTACCAATATTCAAAATCTTTATGAACAAAAAGTGACAATGAGCAAAACTTAAACTTTGACAAAAAATGTTTTCTAATATTTACATATCTATAAAAGCATTTAAATTATATACCCAACAGATGAAGATATCGTACTTTTTGGTTTAAAAATATATTGTTCAACCTGAAAAAAAATGTATGATTTTTGTTTTCTTTATAATGCTTTCCTTATTAACCTTTACACTTAAGTCTTTCCTTACAGATATAATATATTAATTTTTATTCTTGATTCACAAATTTTTCAGAAGAATCTGAATAATAATAATGTTATTCAGTTATCTCTTGGTTATCTATGGTTTTTAACAACAACCCACTAAGAAGCAAGTTTTTGGTATAAAAAAATGGCTGCTGCACCTAGAAAAATTGAGAAACCCCATGCCGAAGATTCTACCTCTGTGCACCACATTCGCATCACCCTGACCTCCAGGAATGTTTGTTCCTTGGAGAATGTGTGCAACGAGTTGATCAATGGTGCCAAGAACCAGAACCTGCGTGTCAAGGGCCCCGTGCGCCTGCCAACCAAGATCCTACGCATTACCACCCGTAAGACACCTTGCGGTGAGGGATCGAAGACATGGGATCGTTTTCAGATGAGAATCCATAAGCGTATCATCGACTTGCACTCTTGCACCCAGATTGTCAGGAAGAAAAAAAACAAAAAAAAATTAGGAGTTTTAAGGACATGAATTACACTTCTTTAATTTACCTTAAATATCTTTAGTCTTTAAATATCTTTAAATGAACATTTAGAAAAAAAGTTTTAAAAATATTTTACTATTGCAATGTTGGTAAATTATATTTATAAATATACCCCTAATTGTAATGAATGATTCGAATATACATAGGAATAGCTAACAGACTGTATTCCAATATTGAAAAACAATTAAAAAGATGTTATAAGGATTTTTTTCTTTCCAAATAAAAATATTTATGGGATATCTTATGCAGCAATTGTCCTATTAATTTAAGCAAAGGCTCTACACAAAAAAAAACTGACTTTCGATTTTCAAATATTTTAATCTATTACAAATCTCCAGACATTTTTTAAGTTTTTTAATTTTCTAAGTTTTATTCGAACTAAAGGTATTTTCTTATCTGCCATAAAACTGTCTTTTTATTCTACTTGCCTATTCACAGGCAATCCAAAAAGGGGAAAGTGCGGGGGGTGAAAAACGCGAGACATTTAAACAGGCCATAAAATACATTTTGGACGCCATCATCGTTGCCGGTTTTCTGCCTTTTGTTTGGACCCAAGCCATTTTGGCCGTCGGCATTTGGCGTTGTAATTTCTTGAATGTGTCAGTTGGCCCCTCCTCCTCTCTCTCAATCCACCTACTTCTAGGCTATCCTAATTCTAATTGCAAAATATGGCGACAATTTCAAAGAAGTTAAGGACATTGACGACACCCTCCATAGAGCTAGCAGCTACTCGTGGCACTGACTTGCCCAAGGATAATACAATTTCAAAATGACAATTTTCGGTGTGAAGGAGATGTAATAAATATTCTACAGTACTATAAGAGACAGTGAAAAGGGAGAGAGAGATAGGGAGAGAGAGAGGGATTCACTCGAGAACCTCGTTATGTAATGGATACTTAGTGACCGTAAAGGAGAAACTAGACGCAGACGACTACAAAAATGCAAACAAAACTATTAAACGTACATAAAAAAAAGAGAAGACGAAAGAAACGAAAAACTGTAACTAAAGCCAAGAGTGAAATCCTCTTAGAGTATATGTGTAAGACTGTGTGTGTGTATGTGTGTGTGGTTCACTTTATGAAACGTTTTATTATACTAATTTGTAGGATGGCTATGGTCGAAATGGTCACCAGTTTCGGTTACATCGAATGGCCAACTAAAAATGGCAATTTGCCATTGCATGAAATGAGCATGGTGTAATATCAGGGAAGATGTAGGAGGGTAGGGGAAGTAGAGAATCAGCAAGGATGGTGCAGGGTGTGTTAAGAGTTCACTTCAGTCAAGTCTCTATTAGTAGACAATACTCTTGAGAGGGACAAAGAGAAAGAGAGTCAACCACTGTCTGGTTTTTCGGGTTTGATTTAACAAAACTCTGTTCTCCTAATACATATGGAAAAGGTAGTTAGAAACGTTTTTTATAGGGTATTAGGGGTATATTAGACAAGTATTATTTTTATGATTTAAAAACAAAAGGATCAAAGAAAAAGCGTTTTTTTTTGTATGTTTTTTTACTTTATTTAAAAAATTATTTCTTTATAATTTATTATACAATTGAAGAGGATTTGGCTTCTCTAAAAGACTCTCAGCAAAGTTTCTTAGACATGCTTGTTTGGAAATCTAGGATAGGAACTCCTAAACACATAGCTCCTTAATGTTATTTAAGGAAATTCCTAATCTTTAATAATTTCCTTACTTTAAAAGTAGCCTTTACCAAGTATCATTGAGTCGATTTCCCATTTAAAATTTTCCTTTTCAATCGTTTAAAATGTGCGCATGAAAATTGTTTAAATATGTATGTGTGCACGTGTGTGTAAGTGACTGTATGAGAGAGTGTGTGAGTCTGAAGGGATTTTCGCCTGAGTTTTATTAAAATGGCGTTTGCTTGGCATTGTCTATCAGGACCAACTGGACAGCAACTCTACGCACATCTCCAACTTCATGTGCCACCTGCACCGCATCCCAAATGTGAAGTGGCAGTAAGGATTTTGGGGACCAAGAACAAACACTCCTTTGGTGGATCGTTGGTGTACTTTCCCCTTTCTCTTTCTCTTGGTTTCTATCTATCTAACCCATTCGCACTTGCTGCATTTGAATTGCATTTTGTGGGTAGAGTTGCCAAGTTTTAACGACTTTGTTTCCGTTACGTCTAATTTAATGAAATTCGTTTTGCTTTTTGGTTTGCCTCGACCCTCTCCTCCTAAGCAAGAATTTTCTGCATAAAATTTTCAAAAAGAGAATTCTAATGACTTGGGCGTTGTACTTGTTATTGTCCATATATATATATGTATCTATCTATATGTATGTAGGAATAGTTGGGTCCAAGTCTAGTCTAGTCTAGTGGTGTCTGGTGGCCACAGACTTTGTGTGGTATTGGGAGATGGTTGGGTCTTCTATAATATTTTGTTTTTCTTTTTTGATTTAATGAAGGTAAGTTTATGTGTTTTGGTTAAGGAAATGAAGACATTGGCTATAATGATATGGTCTATAACCAAATAAAGGGGCGTATTGAACCGATTGGAAGGAGCAACAGCTTTTATACCCTTGTAAAGAGTATAATAAAATTGGTAAAGTGCTTGTAACGCATAGAAATATAAATTTCCGAACACATAAAGTATATATTTTCTTGATCAGCATCAATAGCCAAATCGATATAGCCATGTTCGTCTGTCTGTTTCTTCTACTTTTTTAGACCTTCAATTTTAAGCTATATGAATGAAAAGCGGTAGACAAGCTTTATAAATGTCTATGTAAATTAAGTATGAAAATCAACCAGATCAGACGATTATAAGATTTGGTAATTTGACTTTAGCTCCATCAAGCAAAAAGGACTTAGATTCAATGGGAATGGAGCTAGAGCCCAACCTCGTAAAAAAAAAGGTTTCCGATTTTTAGATGTCATGTTTCTTTTCTTATTTTAAATATAGTTTTTGGATATAAAGAAGAAACATTAGAGATTACCAACTGTCAGAAGTGTTTGATTTTAGCTATTAGCTTGATGGACAAACAGCAATAATTACAATATTTACATTTACTCGAGCAGATATTTTTATAAATTTTGTCTCCATTTAAGTCTATACTGAGTTTAAAACTAAAAAAATAGTTTCCTAAATCTTAGTACAATTTGCACCTTAAAAGTTTTTTATATCTTAACTATTCTTTAATTTCCGACCAAATGCTGATAAAAAAAATGTTTATAATTTGTTCCTTCTGAATTGTGGACAACAATTAATAATAGTTTCTAAAAATTTGGGTGTTTAAGAAAGTATGGACATGCTTATCTAACAATTCAACCTTGACAAGTAATAAAGCGTTAGTTTTAACCTCGAGCTTCTTTCAATTCAATCTTACAATTTGATAAAGAGAAGGCGTTTAATTGAAATTTTGATTAAGTCTGCAAATGAATGAGAAATTCAAGTTAGTCATGAGTATGAAGATAAATTCTAATCAGTTTTTAATTCGTGAAATTAAAATTTTTAGAGGTTCTATTACTTTTTCTATACTTACTGTAAGCCTTGTTAATTTTACGGGTGAATGTGTAACCAAAATTATTATCAGCTTATCCAAAAATCAATAGCCGAACTAAAGTCAAGTTATAGCTATCATTATTATTCAGTTGATCGGCATAGCATTAGCAAATGTTAAAGGTAAATGAACCATATCTAAACCCTCTCCCTCCATTCCATTCATCTGTCTATCTTAACTAGAGTCTACTCATTTGTATTGTCTACCATTTCAATTGCATGTTTTCAAGTGCAAAATGTCCATACATGGGTGACATTTTTCATGGTGTTGCATTGAGTTTGTGTTTCACAATGGTTGTTGGTAAGAGGTGTAAAGCAATGCCAAAGTGTATGTTGACATCGTCATCATTCCCTCTCTATATATGTATATGTATGTATGTATGTATGCATTGTAGATATATTTGTGGCAGCAGTAGCATATGACAAAGTTTAAGTGCTTGCTAAATCCCATAGATTTCATGCTGGCAGCCAACAAACATGGCCACACATTGTGCGAGACAAGGCAACACCAACACACACTAATACCAACAACTGCAACTGCAAACCAAACATAGAGGTGTTGGTAATGTACAACAACAATAGCAATAACAGTTACAACAACAACAACAACAACAATTGTGCAACAATAGTATCGCATTTCAATGTTTTTACTGTGGCATAAAAACAAAAGGCAAAAGCCGCATTCAAACAGCGTACTAACAACAACAACTACAACTGCAACTACAACAATTCTTGTTTGCCAGACTGCAAAAAGTTTTTATGCCTGACGTTGTTCTCCCCCGCACCCATCTCTTACCCCATGTAACTGCCAAACCCTCCTTCTTTGATGGCTGCACGTAATTTTGTTTTGTCGCGACGACACAAATATGTTGCCCATGAAAGAGACTCAAACTCACTAACCAACACAGCAACACCAATACCAACCCCCACACTCTTTCACCATTCACTCACCTACATACATATAGCCCCCATCCCACCATTCCCATTATTGTTGTCTTTGGGTTTGCTACCTTAACATTATGCAAGGCGCCACATCATCGCACTTGTCACTTTAACCTTGCACGGCCTGTCAGTAACAACGCTTTAGCCCATCAGCCTCCCTCTGACTGACTCACTCCCCTGTTCCCCTTCTCCTTTATTCTGTAAATTTGCGCAAAGCGGCATGGAAAATGAAAAGAAAAGCCATAAAACCAAAGACGACGCGCAAAGCCAAAACAAAAAAGTGAGGATGAAAAAAATATAGTAAATTCACATTAACTTTGTTAACACCGAATTTGAGATACTCTAGATGGGTAGCTTATTGCATTGTTTAAATTAAGATCAATTAAGTTAATTATTTCAGTCATTAGTTGATCGTTATGTTTTCAATTTCAGTTTTCTATCAATTTCAATCACTTTTCAATTTTCTTTTCAATTTTCACTTTTAATTTTCTTTTCAAGGCGTTATTTTATAATAGAATTGAATTATTTATAAAATATTAAATTTTCAGTTCCTAAGGACAATTAATCAAATATTAAGTTACCTTTTACTTAGAGTAAAAGTGTTAGTCTTACAAATTAACTGCAAAATTGAATCTCGTTGTATTAAAATTGATGACCATATTAATTCGTCTTAACAAATACATTCAATTAAGATTTTTATTTAAATTACAGCATTTTAAGAGTCAAAATAATCAAAGGTAAGCAATTTATATGTTCATTTTGATCAGAATGCAACATGAAATAATTTTCTATAGTAAACTTGTAAATGTAATAACTAATAATAACTAATCTTAAATCAAATAAACTTAGTCATATATTCAAACACAAACGGGAATAGAAATTCTTGTCCCACATACTTAAGGAAGTTCTGCGAATATTGGATTAATTTCAACGATATAGCTTTCTCGTACTACTTTTTTGATATATTATGAATTTACATAGAATAAAGAAAGAAGTTATTCCTGGTTTGTTTTTCAGTTTGACTTTAAATAATTTAGATTGTTTTAAAAATAACAGCCTTATCAACATTTTTTCTACTTTCTAACAACTGTAGACAGACTTTCTCATATTATTGTACTACCTTTATATTTATAGAGTATAACCAAAACCGAAACGAGCGTAAATATGCCTGTCATCATTTTGACATCAGCATTCTACTGTCTCCCTCTCACTCTCTCTCTCTCTCTCTTGTCTTTACTTTGTCTCTGGTTCTGTTTTCAGCTCTTGAAGATCTTAGGACAGTAGCATGGGTAGTTTTTGAGCATGCCATTACCATAACTATAATGCATATTTCAGCATCGACTCACAGAGAGACGGACTGAAGGTGGCAGAAGACACAAGACAAAACGGCGACCACCCTGTGCCATCATCATCCTCGTCATCATCATCATCATCGGAAGGAGCTAAAAGTGACGAGGAGAAACGTTGCTGCTTTTCGCTGTCTTCGTTTTTCGTTTCGCCTGTCTTGCCAAGTAAATCCCTGTATCACTTTCGCTTATGCCACTGTTGACAATCTCGGTTTCAATGTGTGTCCACACACACACACACACACACGCGCTCACCCACTAGAGCACCCTCCCCCAACCCCAACTGCCTCTTTCATAACTCGAGATACATGCCTGGGCATATTTATGCCTGCTTTTGTGTTGTTTCATTCTTATGTCTTGGGCATAAATGACAACAACAAGGTTTTAGCGTAAAAGTTTATTGAACTAACGGTAACTGCATACACTTTGATGAAAATCTCAATAGAAAGAGGAAGGGGGGAATCCCTTTAAGACAAAGGTTTTCCATTTCATTTGCCATTTATTAAAACTTATTTGATAAAGTTTCATTTACTGTGATTTAATTAGTCAACTTGATCATCATTTTTCTGCTATATATTTTACGTTTTCATTTTTGGTTTTTCATTAACATAAAAAACCACATGAAATTTTTCATTTCTTTTATTTATTTTTTTTTTTTTTTTGTTCTAGCATAATTAAAAAATTAATAAAATTAATTAAATGTCAGCTTAAGCGACATATCACTGCGGCATAAATAAATTAACAACAAAATAAAAAAAAAAGAGTTAAATAAATAAACAGTGAAAACAGCCACAGAGACAACAACAACAATCTGGATAACTATACTGAAGGCAATAAACAACAAACTAATTAAACATGCAACAAAAACAACAAAAAAAAAAAACAGAGAAAAAAAAGAGAATGGAAAAAACTCAATCAAGTTAATTGAGATTGAAATTCTACACAGAAATACCCTGCAGCATAAAAATTTATATGTATATATATAAAAGTTTTCCCAGGAAAACTCAAATGTCTTGTCATTCTTTTTCTAGCGAAGAATTTTAGTAAGAAATTTTGTTAGTCTTAATACTAAAAAACAATTCTGGCGACAACTGACTGAAATACTTTTATTTAATCTTTTTAAGGTTTGTAGATACAATTAAATCTTTTTAAGGGAAGTGAATATGGTAAAAGTAGGTGAATCTATATGATAAAAACTAATCTATCTAAACTTTTATTGTTTAACTATAATAATTATTATTTTTAAATATTATTATTTTACTTTTTTTAAATATATATAGTTAATATTAAGTTGTCATATAGAAAGAGTTGAATATTTAAGAGAAAATGTACTGAAAATAAGTTAAAGACTTATATAGGGATAAAGATAGATCATCGAGAAAGTGTACTTAAAATATATATATACATACATATATAGACGATAAATATACATGATAAATATACATGATATATGTATACTATAGATTCTAAGTTAGTCTGTTTATCTGTCATACGAATAAATAATTGAATAAATATATATAATAAGACAATCCAAATTAATAGATTAAAAAGAAAAAGCTCAAGGAATTTCCATATAAATAATTTGAATAACATTTAAATAAAAAAAAAAAAAAAAAAGTAGAAAACCTTTCATATAAATAATAAAATTGGTTCTACTTAATAATTTGCAAGTAATATTTGATCTTTTCTCATAGACCGGTTATAAGAGTTTGATCTAAAAGTGGAAAATAAACAGTTCACTTATTTACAATCATCTTTTTACTAGTCTTATATTAAGTTTAGTAGTGAACCTTATAACTATCTAAGGAAAGGGTATCATAATAACGACATATTAAAATTACCTTTCCCTTTTCAACAATAATTTCTCTTACAATTTTTCTGCCACTTTGGCAAATTAAATTGTCAATTATTGGCAAACAAAACAATGGCAGGCAGTGGCCATTGTGTTAGCAAGCGAAAGTCAGATCCATAAAGTAATCCCCCTCCATCCGCTACTTCTCCTCCCTATGGCTCACTCTTTTAATAGAATGCGGCCAATCGTATTTACCGTGTAGAGAAAAAACCACAAGGAAGGCGAATTCGCTTTGGTGGTTAAACCATTCCATTTATTTGCATGGAAAAATATGCAAGCTGCAACCGCAGTTTTAACCAACACCCGACGCATTTGTCATTCTTTTGGCCAGGATATACCACATGTACACTCACATACACAGACATACAGGACATTGCATAGGATTCAGGCAGGCAGCCAGCAAGGAGGCAAACAAACAAACAAACAGAAAATGCTCGAGTCCTGCTGCCGTTTGCCAATATTCAAATAGCAAAAAGTCAGACATATTCTCATTAACATAAAACATAAATATTTACTTTTGCCAAACACTCACACACACACACACACACACGCACACTAACACATACGCTGGACATTTCTATTTGAAGGGATTCGAAAGTTCTGCAGTCAGGACATTTATATTTTCCTTTTGCATTTTTACGCCATTACGTGTTGTCTGCACCAAGGGGCAGGATGAGGGAGAGGGAGAGGGTGGGAGAAATTGCAGGGGTACACAACTAAAGGCAAGAAGGGTGGCGGAGTGTTAGAGTTTTATGTGTGCTAAAATGCCATTTCCATAAATGCAAATCAGTTTGTTTATTTCGAACCGTCTTCCAAATAGTTTATAACTTATAGTTCCAAATAACTTATCATTTTTTGTTGTTGTTCCTTTTTTTCAGTTGGTGTATGTTTTTTTTTCTCTCCTTTGGTGGGTAACTTTATAGCTTTTGGGGCGTGGCAATTGTGCAACATGCAACCAAATTGATTTTGCAGTAAACTTATGGGGCGGAATAATTTCAGATTCTACATTTGAAATTTCAATTTTGTGGCAAGAAATAAATGTGGCATTTAGATACATTGAAACTCAATTGGAAAAAAATAAAAAAAATTAAAAAAAAATAAATATATATAGTAGAAAAATTCTCATAAACAAAACAAAATTAAGTGCAATGTGGAAAATGGAGAGAAAAGCAAATGGAGATAAAAATGATTACATAAAATCTTCTGTAATCTTCATTTAGTTGATAGAATAGATATACTTAAAGTAAACTGATATATAAATCTGATTTGGATCCAGAAAACTTATCACCTAAATTATAGATTTACTTTACTCTATAAAGGCACTAGAAAGAGGAGTTCCTTTAATAAAAGAATTTCTTTAAAAAGTTAAAGCATTTTTTAAAGTGTAAGAAAAGTTATTTACCTTCACTTTCAATTTCATTTACAATCTATATATATATATATATGTTTGGACATTCCAATTTATGTTGAAAATCAATAAGATTTCTCTCAGGACTTGCATCAAAGTGTCAAAACGGAAATCGTTCAATTTGTTAGAAGTTGACCAACATCTAAAATTGGCTCTTATATTATCTGCGCGTGATATCACAATTTCAGAGTTCTTCAAATATGGCCAATTTCAACAACTAGGCAAAAAAGAAAATTTGCCATGAGTTGGTGTGTTGCCTTTGCCTCGTAATCCACGTGGATTATGTCAAAATTGGTATATCATAAAAACGTCGCGTACGTGAGATGAATGATGAAATGGTTCAGATGAAATCTAAAACTCCCCTTTTCGATATGGAAAGCCAACATTAACTTGGCCGTTATGGTGCTACAAACCTTTGTGTGGCCAAAATGATTAATTTGTATGCGTCAGGCGGTGACTTTTGTGGTCTTTGGCACAAAGGCCAAAAGTGTTTGGCATGTAACGGAAATGCGCGACCAGCAGCCAAAAGGACAACCAACACATTGTCCACAGAGACGAAAGAGATGCAGAGAGACAAACCGAAGAGAAGAAAGAGACAGAGGGAGATAGGGAAAAGGATGAAGCTTTGAATATGCAACGGACAAATAAAGTTTTTCCGACTTACGGATTTTTCTTCAGGCCAAGTTTTGCCACCCATATACATACATATATACAAAGTGCTTGGCTTTGGGCCAACAACTTGTATGAGGGAAGAAAGACAAAAAAAAAAAAAAAAGGAATGACTTCTCTCTCATTCTTTTCTTAATTTTCTTTTTCTTCCTTTTTTTAACAACTTGTAAAGAACAAAATAAAATTCATTGCTTGACAATTGTTGAGGTTTCCTTTGGTTTCTTTGGTTTTGTTATTGTTCGTGCAAAGATTTCATTAAAGTTTTCCTGTAAGACAGAGAAAGCTCAACCAAAATGCATGTTGAATAAAAGAATTTGCCTTATTAATTGAGTTGCCAATTTGGAATCGAAATTTGTATACCCTAAGAATTTAATTACCACAAAGTTGGTATCTATAGATTAATCCAATGGATAGAATATAATAAATAAGTATAAGAAATTTTAACAGGACCTTTCCCATTGAACTAAAACTACTTAAAAGTTATCGTTTACTAACTTTACTTTCCTCGGAACTTTTCTTCTTTTAAGCCATGTCTTTTAGCCGTTTAATATCGCCGACAAAGTTTATAAATAAACTTACATTTTATGCCAATAAATGCATTTTCAGTTTCCCGTTAATAATAAATCCATTTGATTTTTTATATCTTTTCCTGCAACCATAACCATGAGCTTGGATATTTGCTTTCTCATCATCAGCTTGGTGAATTTCCTTTAAGGAAAAAAGGAGCTTCCTATTTCAATTTCGTATATCAGCAATTTGAAAATGAACTTTACACTTCCCTGGCTTTAAAGGAAGAAGACGTTGTGTTGTCGGGATCTGTATCTGTATCTGTATCCTTTTCTTTTTATTGTATTACCGCGAGTGTTATGCTAATTTCCGGCAACCCGAACTCGACATGCCACAGTATCCCTCCAGTTCTCTCTCTCTCTCTCTCCCACTAACTTGTCGGGTTTTTGCTACATCGTCAACGGGAATGTTCTCTTTGGGCCAAAGTCTTGCTGCTCAAGGAAATGAAATTTAACTGAATTTGCATTGGAATTCGATTAAATCGTTTATGCAAACATTTCGTTTCATTTCATTTGCGGGTTTTTCGCTTTCTCGGCTGGCTGACTGTCTCGACTTGAGCCTTCGTCCTGGCCCACGTACTGGGCCTCCTGCAAAACACACAGAGTCATGTATATGTTTATATGTATGTATCTTTGTGGGTGTGTGTGTGTGAGAATCCTTTTTTCTCTGGCAAATTGTGGAAAATGTCTCAGCATCTTTTACTCTTACCTCATCATTTCATTTTCCTTGTTGAAATTACATTGAAAAGCCCCAAAAGTTGATTTTAGCGTTTACAGAATTTGCATAATTCTCATGTGTAAAATGTTTTCAGTTTGGTTTTGTTTTCTTTTGTTTGTTTGTTGCGAATTTATATTATGCCTACTTATATATGAATTAATATTATTCATCTTGTAAATGCATATCAAGGTAATTGTGTAGACCAAGTTTTAAATTGCTAAAAAGTACGGAATAAAAAAAAAAAATTTACATAAAAATTATGAAAATTGGAATGGGGGAGAAATTTTCCAGTGAATTTGAAGATACAAAAACAAGACTTTGGATTATTTTGACAGCTGTTGAAATTTTGTAGAATATTTTTTACCAAGTTGAGAATTTCTTAGAAAAGTACTGGTAAGGTCAAGGTCAGATTAGGTCGATGTTAAAGCTTTTTATAATTTTGGGTATTATTTTTCAGGTCAAAAATACTTTTTGAATTACTGATCTAAGAAAGAGCAATTTATCTATAAATTAACTAAAAGAAACCCAGTTTATTTTTGGTTACTTTGGTTCTTTTCAATATAAATATTTACCAATTTGGTATCTATATCTAAGAATATCTAATGTTCTGGTGGGGGAATTTTCATCCTTTACCTTATTTTCACATTAACCCCAAAGCAAATGGCATTAAGTTGCCACCCTTGGTAAGTGCACGATATTGCTTTAGCCGAGTGTTGAGAGTGGGCGTATTTGACAACACCCACCTCCTCCACCTTCTTCTCACCACCGATGTCGAAAATTATAAATAGCGGTTATTATGAAGCCATAATTTATGCAAATGAACGAAGGGCGGTACGTAGTAAGTCAACGGAGAACGCTTGGAAACTTAACCAGGTCTAATTGTTTGATTAATGGTTTGGTTTAGAAACTGTGAGAGCAGCCAAGGCACGTGCTGCTTTGGCAAAAGTAAACGTTAATATGAGTGGGTTAGATACTTACATACGGTACTTTTATGCCACCCTTTACCAACCTTCTTACCTAAAAGTACTGAAAAACACTCCACCACCCACTAAACCACCCAACTCCATGGCAAATATTGTTTCAATGCAAAGTGAGATAGAGAGAGAGACAGAGGAAGAGTAAAAGAAAACTTGGCTGCCACATATAGAGCAAAAGTATCTACAAGATACTTTCACGTATCTTTGCCGTTGCACTTGGCAAATGCAAATATTTCAACCTGGCCACCATCTACTATATCATGTTGCCCCCCACCCCTCACTCTCTCTCTCTATCTGTATCTTTTTCACTCACCTTTTCTTCTTTTTTTCCTATGTATTTTATGCATAACCCGGCCAAGGTTTCCCTCACAAGCTTCCTTGTATTTTACTTTCCTGAGTTTTTCTTATTTTCTTTCTTAGCATTTCCCTTATACATTTTTTTTTTTTCTTTTTTTTTTGCAGTTTCTTTATTTTGTATTTTGCAAGTTTGTTTGCTGTTTTTCATGTTTTTTGCCATGTTTATGGGAAAGAAAGTTTCTCCCTTAGCTAGAGATCGCGTTGCGCCGTGAGGCATATTTCGGTTGGAGACTTCCTTGTCTGTGAGTCTGGGAAACTTGGCTAAATGGGAAACTGTGAGTCCGCTTGTCTAGTGGGAAATTGCATTGTTTGCCTTTTGGCTTGCCTTGGCTTCGCTCGCATTTTTGCTGTTTGCATTCTGGTTTATGCAATTTTTATGTTTCCATTGGCCATATTAAAAGATTTTACATAGTTAAGCTCTTACAATTGCAAGCTAATGGTCTCATATATTTTCGTTGCTTAAAGCTTAGAAACATAAATTTCACTTACATTTTTTATTATCTGTCTATATATATAAATATACAATTTATATATTTTTACAAACTCCTTTCCCTCCTTCGTTTCAGAAGACGGAAATCGTCAATTTCTTTTCAAGGAGCAGACGATAAAGTTTTCATATTTTATGCTCTATTCATTTTTGCGGTAGGGTCACAATAAAAAACCCGATAAGATAAAGTTCGAACACAAAACAAGAAAAAGAATAATAATAATAGAAGATAGAGCAAGGGAGACAAAAACCGATGAAAAGATAAAGTGTGCAGCAAATTGAAAACCCAATTGAAAGTTATTGAAATTGCACAATAATTTCTTGAATTGCATGCCCTATTGAATTTCTATTTGAACTTTCTTTTTATTTTCTGTTGTTCCTATTTGAATGAGAAAGAATACTTCATAGATGAGATAAAGAGGGGGCGTGTCAACTGCAGTGCCCCATTCCATTCCATTCGTTTCTATTGTAATTATGAGACAATGGTTTCGCCTTTTCAAGATTAAAACTAATTTCAAGTGGATAAATTTAAATTTCAATTCAATTGGTTTATGTCTCGGGTAAGCTAGATAATTGTTCGAGCTTCTATTAAGCATACTGAATGGTAGAAATCAAATTTTATCTACCATTTGGGCCAATACATCGATGAATAGTAAAGTCAAAGTAATAGTAATTGGTCTACAAAACGCTCTGCCCATTCAAATTAAAAGCTAACTCTGAACGGCAATTATCGATGGGATGGCCCCATCCTCTGTCCTTCTATTGAACCAGGGATGCATAACAATAACAATTAAAATGTACGACAACTGCAAATTGAAGATGTTTGCCAATATGGCGTAAGGCCTATGTAGGCCTGCCCACTCACACACAGTTTCAGGCAGCAAACAAGCTCATAGTAGGACAAAGTGACACCTATAAGCTGGACAGGAAGGGATGGGAGGATGGGCACAATTTTCCTGCTACGTAGCTAAAAAGCATAAATAATGGGGCTGCATTTGAACAGACCTGCGTCTGCTTCCATGCTGCCCATAGTCTTGTGTCTCTCCTATAGTAAATGAATGCCAAACGGCAGCGTCCAAACAACGCCAATGCCAATGACGTCAATGCCAACGCCATCATTGTCAGGGACTATAGAAAGCACAGGACGCACATTCACAAACACACACACCCTCCCACACATTGATACACACACACACACACACTCCTAAGGCCCAGGGACAATGTTGAGTGCAGGCAGTCAGCTACCTGATGACAACTGAAGAAGCTGCAGGCAAGTGGAGTATGGGAATCGGCAAATACACTGAGAGAAAATTCTACAAATACAAGATAATATTGCATTACCACTTGAGAAAACTTTATTCGAACAATAAAGGACACTTAGAACACTTTCAAACAGAATCTTTTACAAAGGAACTGATATTTGTGGTTGAATGCAGCATAATTTGAGTTACTCCTAAGAAAAGGATTACTAAGATGATATAAACAACTAAGGAATGATATCAGTAATCAACTTTTAAACTAAGATCTATTTCTTTTAAATGACTTAAAATTTTTTAAGCTTTTTGTTTATCCAATAATTGAGCTTTCAATCTAAAACTTTATTTATAAACAATGATTATTTTTATCATGATATCCTTAAACTACTTCAAAAGAACAAAGACCTCCTAACTGAAATTTAAAAGATTTTATTAAGAATTTTCCAAAAAACAAAGGACAACCCATGACTATTAAATTTTTCATTTATTAACCAAAACATAAAAAATTATATGAATATTAACAAGGAATTTGTTTAATTGTTCCAACTTTTAGTTCCAATAAAAAGGACTTCACTTAAGCATTTTCTTTCAGTGCATTATCAGAATTATTGCTTGCTGTCTACATGACCAAGACACGGGGAGTTTAGAAGACAGGCAAATGGGTTTTGCCCTGACACGCTGAACTCTCAACGTAAAATAAGAAAAATCCTCACATGGACGACACCGGAAACTGGGACAAGAGCACAGAAAGTGAGTTCAGGGTGCAAAATCGGGTGCACAGACAGATACAACCCCACCTGCAACCCCACACTGTCTCCCCGTATCAAACAAAACAGAATGAGAATGAGCAGGCTTGGTGGGAGGGGGGGGGCATCAAAAAGCAATGGCTTAAGTGCCTTGGCATTGTGAGACTGACAGGAACAGAATGCACTGAGAGTCAGAGACATCGAGTTAAAAGAGAGGGGAACATTGAAAATTTACGAGGAGAAGAAGAGGTAACTGCAATGGACCCCAGAGCCAGAGCGTGAGCCTGAGACCGGTCCCGAGCCTCAGAGACGGGAGTGTCGACATTGCCCCATTGTTCTTTTCAATTTTTTTTTTTTGTTCATTCTGAGTTTTTGTGCAAATGAAAAAGGTGGCCCAATGCCGCCACCATTGAATCCCCTGGTGAAGGTGTTCGACAAACGGCAGCGGACAACGAGTTGATTATGGCAAAGCGCGGACTTAAGTGGGCCTGTCCCCCAGGCTTGATGCTGGTGGTGCAATTGGTGGTGGCGGTGATGTTGTCCCTGCTGCTGCCACTGATGAAGCACCTTTTGTTGTAATGAGTTTCGAGTGCGATTTTTGAAATTCCCAACGCATCCGCCCAAAGATTTTGTTTTCTCTCGTTTCCTTTTTTTTTCTTTGGTTTTTGTGTGTTGGTGAATGATTTTAAGCGGCTTATGTTGGTCGTCTGGTTGCCATGCCACATTTTGGGAAAATTATTTTCATTTTCGTTTTCATTGCAGGTATTAAAAGTGGTCATGCCAAATACATATGAATATATATATATGTATATATATATACATATATCAGTTTTACCACATTGTGGGGGTGAGAGTAGAAATCTGGAAAATGGTATGCCAGACATGATTATATATATTTGTAGATTTTATTGATCAATGGCATATTATTTGAACGTATTTAAGGATGAAATGTAATCTCTTTATATTTGTAAAAGAAGAAAATTGATCTGTATAAAGTTCACTTAAATACTTTCTCAATTTTATAAAAATAAAACACATGAAATTGAATGCCAGAATTTATTCTTACATAAGTAATTAAATAAAATGGCATTTAAAATGCAACAAATGGGTAAAGGGAAAAGAAATAGAAAACGAAAAATGAAAGCATTTACTAAAATACTAAAATATTTAGATAATTTTGTTAACTAACTCAATTCCTACTCAATCTTCCAAAATTTAAAGTAAGATAATTCTAAATTGTTTGCTTTACTTTTCTTTCTCATTCGGTCGACTGCCTACACAACGGCCACAGTGTTGCCACCTTTTATGCGCTCTGTATAGACAGATCATTTTAAGAGAGAGACCAGACATTCAAATGCCGTGCTAACATTTGAAGAATACATGTAAGTAGTTTCATTGCATATCTTAACAAATCGATGTTAAAAAGTTTGGAAGTAGATAAAAAGAGTTAAAACTAAGTCCAGAGTGTACAATAATTGACGGTGTACAGTGACTTTTCTTCTTCTTTTTAAAAATTGATTAATGTTCAAATAAACTAGATTTCGCACTAAAAATATAATAATATATTCTAAATACTTAAAATAATAGTATCATAGTTCAACTCGGCGTGGTAGAAAAAGGAATAAAAAAATTGACTAAAATATTATTTAGTTTTGTTTGCTACCACGCCCAGTCGATGTTTTCTTAATTTTTTATATTTTTCAAATGCAATAAAAATGAAAAACCCAAAAATATGTTAAATGTTTTATGTGAAATTGACTAAAAAACAAGAAGTTTTCCCTTGATTACTTGAGCACATTCTGGATGAAGCACGGAAGTTAAACAGAACACGGCCTGGATTCCCATTGCAGCGTTGGCGCCAAGATCTTGATTTTGTAGAAGTGACCATAGAGTGACTCCTCCCACCTTGCCGCCCTGAAACAGCTACTTAGCAATAAGTGAGGCCAGATGACCTAACAAATGGTGGCTTCGATTAATGAGAACTTTAAACCAGTTATTTTAAAGATCACACGAAAATATGAATTTTTAGTCTTTGATGACTTTTCTATGTAGTTTTTAAAAAAATTGAAGGAAAAAACTCTTTTTGTACATAAAACTTATAATTTAACAATACATATATCCGATAATTTTACAATTTTAGTAATTTAGCAAAGTGATATAAAACACATAGAGCAATCATTCAGTACAAGAGGAAATAGTTTATATTTTCGTAAGACATCTACAGTGGGTTAGATAACATCTAAAAATATGTCTAAGAAATTCCTTTAGCTAGTAGTAAACTTGTATGCATCTTTCAACATCTTATTAAAGTTAATGGCTACTTAAAATGGCTAAAAGCAACATCTGCTTTACTCTACGTGTTTCTCTATTCTATTATTTGTTTAGCTATTTTCGCCTCATAAGTAGTGAGATCGCTTATTGCTTTTCAGCATTTTGGTTGTCCAACTCATCAATAGTATAGAGAAGCAACGGCAGCAGATGGTAACCAGCCAGTTCCATTCCATCCATTGCCACTGGACACACCAAATTGATGATGCATACGACAAACATACAGCAACAACTACCAACTACAACAACCCAGAGACAATGACAATTGCATTGACATTTCGACAGGACAGACCGACCGACCGACAGATAGACAAACCAACCAAACTCATACCCACAACTCTTCTTTCTACCTTCACCAGACCGAAACATGACCATTTACTACAAGGGATTGGGATTGGGGATGATGGGTAAGCATATCGATTGCTATTGCTTGATTTTGTCATTGGGATTTGTTGTCAGTTTGATTTTTGTACAGGATTTCGTATGGTACAATGTCAGTTGAGTATATTTGTATTGGGTTTTCGATTCCCCTTTGTACATTTTAGACAGAGTTTATTTAGTTGTCATTGCAAAAATGTTTGTTTACTTATTGTTAGTACAATTTTTGTGCCTTCTCGTTATATATATTACATGCAAAATTATTGAATATTTTTCCAAATTGCTGAAAGCGTTTTAATTTCATTGGAACAGTTTTTGATCAAAAAAAATTTCCCACAATTTTTGGGAATTTTATTTTTTAAAGGTTTGCCTGAAGCCGCTTCAATTGCACAAATATCAATTTTCCAATTGTCTTTGGCTCTCGTTCTTTCTCTCTAACTATCTATCTCTTTCTTTGTGTGCCCATGTGTGTGTGTGTGTGTAATTTGGAGCCCAGCTACAATTTGAATTTGCATTTCCATTGCCCATTGAATTGAATTGAATGGGCTTTATCAAGTTCATTTGATTTTTGGTTCGTCGATTTGTTGGTTCCTCATCGATTTGAATGTTCAAATTAGTTTTAATTGTGTCTATTTATAGATTTCGATTTCTGTTTATATATTAAATGCTAATTGCGCTTATTTTAGTTTTAGTTTTTCATTTATTTAACTATCAGCATTCTGTTGCATTCCATTCCAATTTTTAAATAATAATAATAATAAAAATAGTAAAAATGAAAACTGATTGAACTTAGAACTAGAATTGATAAAATGTCAATGTCTGTGTCTATATTTGTAATTGAATTGAATTGACAACAAATGAAATTTTAGTAATTGAAATTTACCTTCAGGGATTTGTGAAATAATATTAAAAAAATTATAAATTTCTGTATATTTTTATTTGTTAATTTTTAATGTTATATTTATTTATTTATACTATGATTGTAAGATAACAATAAAATTACATTTAATTGGAAAACTATCTATAATTGCCGGGGTCTTAACCTAGATTTAGTTAGAGATGTTTGGGGATAGGCATTCAATAGGGTTGGGATATAGAAACTTTTTCCTCTGTTCATTATATTGAGTGCATTCTGTGAGGATGTGTAGTGAGCTTTGAGTATATTTGTGTCCGAATCGGAGACTTTGAAACTTTAGAATGTATGTAGGTTCGTGAAATGATATATCTATATTTTTTTGATATTCTTTTACCGAGTTTTGTTTTGTCTTAACAGTTTTATAGTGGTCTGAGGTACTCCTCTACACTCCACTTTTACAGTTTTTAAGAAAGATGTTCTTTATGTTTAGATATTTGTAATTTAGATTTCGTTCAAATATGTATGGGAATTTGTGAGCTTTCTTAGTCTTATAATTTATTATTTTGGTTTTTAAGAGTGGCTTAAATTGTATTTAGAAGTATGTTCCAAATAAATGCAGAAATCAGGCTAAATTTGTTTTAGTTTTGAGTTCCACTTAAAAATACTTACAATGGTTTCTTAATAAACAAATCTTTGTACAAACTTCATAATAGTTCTCTTATAAAGATTATAGTCTTTAAGGACTTAATGTCAATCTGTAGATAACTGAAAAAAGCATCTTAAAATCTAATCTTAAATAAATATAAATCCACTTAAAAGAACATTTAAATGAAATCCAATTTTGTCTCTCCCATTAGTTATTTTTATATACATTTTCACAAAAATTTACCTTTTAATGTTTAGCACCTTTCCCTTGCTTGCACTCAACTTTCTCTCCTTTCTCCTTCCTCCTTCCTTCATTCTCGTTTCCGTTTCATTTGGTTTAAATATTTCTCTCTCAATTGGCAACTTTAAATCAACTTGAGCACGTTTCCCTGTTGGACACGTTTCAGTCTCCAATATAAAGCAAACAGTCAAAGCTCAAGCACTTTTATATTTTTTATTTTTTTTTTTTTTTGTTTTTTGGGTCTTTTGTTGATTGTCGGCTTATCATTAGTTCAAACAGCTGCTTTTTGCATCTTTAATTGGTATTAAATGATATTTCTTGTCGTCTTTCCCCCTCATTGAATAATTGAAGTGGCCTAGGCGAAAATAAGTGAATGTTTCTTGTTCTTCTTTAGCTTATCTATTTCATTTCAATTTCAATTATATAATAATCATTGCCGTCTGGCATCAAGGTGAATGTGTCTGTCAATCATAAGAACGAGACAGAAACTACACTGAGAAAAAAGAGTCATCAAAGTAAAGAACGTTAATGAGAAAGAAAAAGAGACAAAGATTTATAGTTCTCTTGTTTTCTTAAATACTTTTAGTATAAGATTTTTCTCCAAAAATACTTTAATATTAAATATCAAATTTCTTCTTTGTGTGAAAACAGCTAAAAGAAAGAGGAAATTTTAGCTTCAATTTTATGGCAATTAAGGCTAATCAAATTATTTATAAATGCTTAACCTAATTTCTAGACTAGGATCCAAATGTCTGGCGTTGCCTCTGATGCAGTCCTACTTCTACTTTCGGAAACAATAACTCAATAAAAATTTCGCCCCAACACTTTCGCTACTTGATGCCAATGCCGATGCCGTTACCGCTGCTCGTCTCACGCCTCTTGCCTTTTTGGCCAACTTTTGCAATAACCACTTAAAATTCACTCAGCTGTGAATTATGCTCACGTCGACGATGGCGAGGATGATGATGATGATGACGATGAAAGTGTTGTTCTTGTTTCAAGTATAAAGAAGTGAGGCCAATGGAGGCCATGAATGGACGCATGTGGCGTTGATGTTGGCCTCGTTATTTGTAAAAAAGAAAAAAAAAGGAGAAGAAAAGCCAAGGAGACCCAGAAGGAGGTGGAATGCCAGTGTCGATATTAATTTGTGCAGGCGATGCGGTGGAATCTCAAGTGTATGAGTAACTTTTGATCTGGCATTTCAACCAAAAATGCATTAAAGAAATATTTAAAATTTTTAAAATTTACATTTGTATTGGTTAGCTTAAGTGACATAAAGTAAAGCTTTAAAGCTTCCTAATGCATGTGACTAATATGTGTGAAAGCTACTTGAAAGATATATTTAGAGCTATATGCACCGATTTATTGTTATATTGTTGAAAAACTAAGCAAGTAACTTAATTTATCAAACGAACTGTAATTCATCTTAAGTAAAAACCCATTCATTATTGTAATTTATTTACAACAGCTGAAATGGCAAATATTTATTTAATTTTGGAGCATTCTTCCATTTATTTGTGGCAGACAACCAATTCAAACAAAAATCTCTCCCTCCTCTTCACTTTGCCGCCTCTCTTACAGTTGAGTGACATTTGGCAAGGCATATCGATTGCGATTAGTAAGAAAATTTTCAATTTTCTCTCACTGAAATGTCAGAACAAAAGTGCCTCAAACTGTATGAGAAAGCAAAAAAATACAAAAAACGCACAACGAATCACAAGCAAACAAACTTTAGATTTGGATTTGGGTTTAGGGAGCCGTTGGCAATGTTGACACCCGATGGCAGGCAGCCGCAGCGGCACTCTCCATTCCCGCAGATCCACTTCAATTTGCCTTCTTGGTGTAACCGCTGTGAAAATATAGCTGAGAATTATCGACATTGCACAGTGGTTAAAGGATTGATGAAAAATTAATAACCAAAAAAATCATTACAGAAACTCTTAGAGATTAAAGCACGATTTAGAAATAGCGAATTTCCTGTAAGCAATGCAAATAGACTCATTTTAAATGGTTAATCAAGCTTTATCAAATGCAAATGACTTAAAAACTGTTAAAAAACTTTAAAGAAAGTTTATCGATAAATCGATGTCAAACATTCAATTGATTCTAATGATTATAGAAAATCTATTACTCTAACCATTGCAGATATTGAATTACTTTTTTAGTTGTAGTAACCTTTATCCATAACTCTTTAGAAACTAGAAACCCGAAACAAAATAAGGCTACTTTTCATAATCGGTTAATTACCGATTACATTACCGATTTGTATATGCATGAAAAGGTTTAATTTCTCACATTTTATGGCATGATACAATTTGGCATTGTGACCAAAAATTTGTTAAGATACGGATAGACCAATCCAATCTCAATCCACTGTATTTTGGTTACAATAGCAACGCCAGCTTCAGTCTGGGATTTGTTGTTGTCCCCCACTCTAGTTCTGTTGGTCCTCCTGCCCAGGGCAAGGCAAGGCAGGGCAGGAGAACTGGAATAGCGGAAGCATAGAAACGAGGGGGAGGTTTGGGCATGGGCACATTCTTCATCTCATTCTGGTCGCGCTTTTCCATTTGAAAACCATTTTTGTTTGCCTTATGGATTTGTGTGGGGCTTAAAGTGGCTTCGTTGCTGCTTCGTTTGCTTCATTTTGCTATTGTTGAAATTTTCAAGTTACTCTCACCAAAATCCAATCCTACCGCATCCCCATACCCATTCCCACCCATCAGTTGCTGAAATGTTTTTGTTTTATTTTCCCATGTTGACTATTGGCTTAGAGTTATGGTCTAGAGGGCAAACTGTTTACAAGTAAAGGCGATGCTGGCTTTTGTGCGTTAAGACTTTAATTGGGGGGCGCTAATTTTGAGTGCGAATGGGCAAACTTTGTTCAATTTTGTTCCCAGTTCCAAGTCTGGGTTAAGTCTGGCCAAAAGTCTGGTATACATTTTTTAGCAACAAGTTATTGATGAAATTTAAGAAAAGCGAGAAAATCCACACAAAATATTCTAATCAAGTGTTCTTAATCATTTATAGTTAATTGCCTTACTTTAAGCTCACATTTCAACTAGTAGATTATACAATTTACTCATTAAATCCATTACACGTACACAATGCATTGTCTGTGTGTGTGTGTGTGAGTATGTGTGTCTCTGTGTGTATATGTAAAATATTGGCATTGTACAACATGCTCATTAATTATGCTGCATATCGCAGTTTATCAACACAATCGTCTACTTTGAAGGGCCTTTCCCGTTTCCCTTCCTTCCCTCCTCCTCCCCCTTCCTTGAAACTCATTCCAAGGATTTTGTGTTCTACTCTTGGTATTTAATTTATAACCTCGAAAACCCAAAGTTATACATTTTAACAGGATATGAATAAAGTTGAAGACAATAAAAGCAAATAAAACAGACAGAACAGCAACTCAGCTCACTGATAGAGAAAGATTCATTATCTAGCACAACATTTATAAGTTTGTCTGTGTTAGTGTGTGGAAAACAAAAAGATGTGTGTGTGTGTGTGTGTATGTGTGTGAAATACATTTGATGAGTCAGAGATGTAGTTATCTCAATTTCATCAAGGGTTCAAGTAAAATATTCTTCTTCTTAAGTTTAAATTGATTTTGTTTTATATGAATAAGTGAATGAATATGAATGAATTACTTTTTGTGTTTCTTTGTGGAACGAAAATTCTTGCTTACATATATTTATTCTTTTTAAAGGCTTAAGCTTTGTTTTTTCTTAACCTTTAAAGATCCTTAGATAATATTATTTTCTAATGTTTTAATCGAAACACCATTTTTTCAATTGGAATACTCTTTTTGAACAACCATTTAGTACTGGACACTAGTTCGAGTCTAGTGAATCACTACTCAATAAGGGAACCATCTATACTAACATTTCCTAACCCTAAGCAATGCAGATCATCATTTCGCTTTTTATATGGAATTTCCACAAAAAAGGTCAATCGCCACCGCACCATGTTCAGCGTGAAGTAGTTTAATGAATACTTATAGAAGGGTTACCTATATGGCTATCCAGAAGAATAGAGATAGATAGTAGGGTAAGTACATAAAGCATGGCCAATCTCCAAAGCTAAAACTAACTACAGGGTACGATTATTGCTTTTATCGAATAATAAGTATTGCCTCACACTTAGGAATAAAAAACTAAAAAATATAAAGAAAGTTTTTTCTGATTTACGAATGGTAATGGTTACTTCTGCACATTGCGCAGTATGTTCAAGTTCAAGGACAAAGCGTGTATCTCTAATAGACAGCATGGAAAATGGAAGTCGTGTGGCGGATAACTAAAATAATAATTTAAAGTAACTACGAGATAGTCAAGAAAATAAATTTTAAGTTTAGAATAGAGAACTCTGATCCGATTACATGCCAAAGGCATGTTAATGTGATCAAAACAAAGAACTTGTAAAGGTTTATGTTAAGTATAGTTTGAAGTGCAGCGTGTTAGAGGGACATATTTTCTACTTAGGTATAGATAGATTGACCTGATTAAGTAAATTAGGAGAATCTATTTCTCTATTAAAAAGCTTGTGTATGAACAAAGTACAAATAATTACTCTAATGGTAATTAAGAAGAATAGTTGAATTTGATTTTTAATTAATTTCTTGGTAACAAAATTGATCTGTTTATATTATTTTGAGGTTCAATTTGAGACATCTTTACTTTAAATTGTAAATTTAATTTTTATTATTCTGAGCTGAAGGAAAGTTGTTAACTTAAATATCAATTAATATCAATCAATAAGTTTCAATAAGGTAAAATATATTGAGCAGTCGTGCAAAATGTACCTAACATTTCGGTTAGCTAGTTTGTAATGACAGATGAGAAGATTCTTAATGCTTTTCACCTTTTTTCTGAGATCAGTAAAGAAATTAGTTAGATTATTTTTTTGTTCGATGTCTTAACAGACATATAGTCATTCGATTTTAATAAAATATATTTTTGAAAAGGAATAAAGGTTGTCATAATTTTTTTTATTTACTTATAGCCTAATAATAAAAATACAGGCTAGCTTATTAAGCAACACAAACTATGTCCTTTAGCTTTTATTTTGTTCACATTTGCTTATAAAGATATGAAAGAGTTTTCTAATTAACAAACTCAAATTTGATAGAAAGTTTTTAGAGTTATCCCTAAGCAATACATCAAAAATCCTTTTAAAGATACGGTTTGTTTTCAAGAATTCTTCATTAGGCACTACAAGAAAGAAGAATAGTTTAAACTTTAAAAGTTAACTGTAAGATTCTTATCCAATTCAGCTTAATTTGCCCATCTCATTTTGTTGTAAATGTATTTTTAATATATTGGGTACTTAATATTTTAGTGATCCCCCTTTAACTACTTCCATGTGCAAATTGCTTCACTTCATTTTGCCTCTTTGTATGCGTATTTAATGAGCAGACGTGCGTGCAAATTTCAGACCAAGCATCCAGATGGGATCTCTTCTGCTTATATCCTTACAGAAATTTATCCAGCACAGCATGTTTTATATGTGTGTGTGCGTGTGTATGTGTAGGTGGGTGTTTGAGTACGGGTATGGATATATGCTTGCTAAAATACGTGAAATGCCAAAATTAAACCCAAAAAAAAAAACTTTTCATGCTCGATCGCCAGGCAACAGCAACAGTAATAGTAAAAACAACAACAAACAAGCAACAGAAGAGGAAGAAGAAACGTGCATTTTTGGCTACTTAGAGACGTAAGAAAAACTACGTGGCAAAAGTTTTCCATTTCCGCTTTGGCAAACATTAAAGCTGCCAGAACGAATTTTACAATGAGAACACGCACGAAGAGCAACCAGAAAGAGGAGAGAGAGAGAGAGAGGGAGAGATAATCAAAGACAAAAACGGAAATGAGCCATGCGTATAAATCAAATGCAAAAGCAACAAAATAAAATATACCTAAGCGCAATAAAATATCAAAAAGTTGTCACAGTATTTAAAATTAAAATATCAAGAATTCATTTTAAAAGATTTTCTAGAACTTTAATCCTTGCTTCCTTTAAATTGAGCAACAGTTTTTCCCTACTTTTTCTTGTTTTTTCATGTTCCATTTGATTTTCCAGTCAACTGCTTATTTGTTACTCCGCCCACACCCCCCTCAGAAAAAGGACGTTTCATTATCAAATTAAAATGCCATGTTCTGCTTATTAACGAAAAATGCCAAGGATTCTTTCGCATTGAAAAGGATCTCTTTCTGTGTCCATCGGAAGCATGTGTGCAATTCAGAGGATGGAACAAAAGAGCAAAAATCAAATCAATTTTAATTTACAAAACAAGCAAAAAAAAAATAAAGGAGTGGTGGTGAGGGGAGGGGAGAGAAGTAAACACCAAGTGGAAAATGCCAAGACAAGCGAAAACTGTAGAAGCAAAAAGGCAGCCAGCCTTGCCAGGACAGGACAGAACAGGACAGTACAAGACAGGGCATGGCAGTGCAGAAAAGACAGCCAAGAGTCAACAAGACGGAGAAAACGAAGAATAAGGACAACCCCTTGGACCTGGCATATCCTGGCAACCCCCAAATAGCATTTGTGCTTAGCATATGCGCATAAATCTCAGTCCAGTCCAGTACAAATCGCAATAGGAAAAGGGGTGGGGGGCGGGTCACGGTGAAGGATGGTCCAAAGTAAACTGGGGCGATTTCTTACAAGACGACAGAGCAATCCAATAAAATGGCTAAACGCTTCAATGACAATTCGAGCATGTAAAGTATATACCCCAGATATATGTATGTACAATATAAATAGGGAAAATCATATATATATAGAGTGAAAGAGAGGGATTGGGGCAAGTGGTGAGGGTAAGTTAAATACATGTTGCATGTGAATGTGAAGCTTAGCCGTGTCGTACAAGCGCCATCAGCTGGCATCGCCCTCTGAAAAGTAGGCAATAATCGTAAGTGAAACTGCCAGAAGGGTCGGAGAGGGTAGGTAAGTAGAGTAGCAACAGAAGGATAAGAAGCAGCAGCAACAGCACCACCAAGAGGTGGAGACGATGTAAGAATGTGGCATGCTACAAGGGGTTTGGGTTCTGACCCTTATAGACCAGAGTTTTGTATTGAAATTCGCTTTAAGTTGTGGCGTTCGATAATTGAATTAAATAGGATTTCAATATGCGGGCTCATGCTTCAGTGGCATTAACTCTCGGTGGGGATGAGGAGTATAACCAGAGGTTGCCAAACCAAGGGGCAGAGATTAAACGGCAAAATGAAAATCCTGGCATAAATAGTTAAATTTTCCTTTTCTCTCTCCCTCTCTCTCTATTCATTCAATTTTCTGTAAAGAAGTTTCTTGGGACTTGTTTTAATTCCCTTAATTAACTCTTGCTATGTTATTTGTTGGCCTCTTCAAGCCATCAATAATTATCGGTCATTCTATTGGTCGATTTTAACAGAGAAATTCAATAAAAACTACTCATCAACAAAATAAAATGAGAAAAACCGTGGAAAACTTCTTAAGGAGTAAGTAAAAACCTGCCGTGAAAAAGGAGCAAAAAACCGTTGACTTTTCAACTTTTTCATTAGCGAAAAGAACAAAAAGACAAGAAATACATTGAACCCAATCAGGACATAAAAACAATCTGAAGAAAAAATCTTGGAACAGAATGTCGAAGACTTTGATACCCTTAATTAAAGAAGATGGCAAGAGAAGTTCGTATTAATAATTAATAAAAATATTTTGCTAAAATTCTTTAAATAAATAAACTTTTTTAAAATAACAATATCTTTGAAAATTGAATAGGAACTTTATAGAAAATAGTTCCTAAAAGATCTTAGTTTGAGATCATTAATTATATATTGAACAAAAAAAAGTTTTTGTTTCTTAGCTTTAAGACTAACTTTTAGATTAAGATATCAGAAAACGTTATGAAAAGTAATATTTTTTGAAATCTTAATTACTTAGTTGTTGATAACTAAGTAATAAGGATATAATTCCAAAACTGTTTAAAGTTATAGAAAAATATATTCAACAAATATCACCTGATTCTAAATAATGATTATTGAAGCACTTTGCTAAAGATGAAACTAAAATTATATTCTAATATTATTAATTTTTATTAGTTTCGAGTAATTTTAAATCCAATTTGAGTGATGGTGGATTTGATTCCATAACTTAAATTTCAATTTTGGATCTCTCAAATCCCATGGTTCCCATGATTTTAAAGACCTTAAGTTACTGAAAAGAATAGAGAACATTTTTTTTTAAACCTAAATATTATGTTAAATTACTGTATAAATATCATATATATTATACTTATATTATTAATAATTACTAATACTAAATTACTTATAATTTGTAAAATAGTTGATTAACATTTTTATAATTTAAAATATAATTCAAATTAAACCATTATTTACCTAACGAAACTCAGAATCATAACCACAATATTTATAAAAAATATAAACTTTTATTTTAAATTGCTAATATATAGTTAAATCTTTTAATAAATCGATTTTATTTCAACTATTTTCTTGCAATTATTCATGTTGAAGATAGAGTATAAACAATGTAACTACTTGAATAAGTCAAGTCAAGTCAAGTAAAGTGAAAGAGACTCCTTGGAAATCAATACCAACAAGAGAAGAAAACGATAAAATCAAGTTCATTTACTAAACCTAAAGAGGCGACCACTACTAGACCAATATCGCGGGCAAAGAGACAAGAGGAAGAGCAACAAACAGGTGAAGTCAGGAGACAAAAACACACCTGAGACAGAGACAAAAAAAAGAGACGCACAGAGAATAAGACTGAGGAACGGACGACTAAAGGATGGGAGATAGGTAGTCCGCCACACACTTGGATAGTTTTGGTTGCCTGGGCATTAAAGTTAATAGAAAAAGTTGCTTCTACTGTTGGCCAAGATTCAATCATGCGATATAAATAAGCACACACACACAGAAACAGAAACACACCCACACAGTAACAGAGAGAGAGAGAGAGAGAGAGAGAGAGAGAGAGGGGGGGTATACCTCCAGGTAAATAAAACAATTGCACACCAAAAAAAACACACACACACCAAGACAAAAACCTACAAAATAAAATAAAACAAAGTAACAAAAATAAAACGATAAGAAGTCACAAAAACTTTTTATATATATATTTTTCTTTACTTTTTTTTTTTTTTTTTGCTGGTCCTCAACTTGAAAAATTACACAATGCGGGACAGTTTGGTCAGTTAAGTTTTTGGTCTTACTTTGTGGTTAGGCTTTAGGTAGAGTCAAGAGCGGGCAGCAGAAGGTGATATATGTTAGTGTTGATTGAAGTTTGCATGTTGCCAACCAGCAAATGGTAAATAAAACAACAAAATCTTCAAAGTTTTTCCCATTTAGAAAGTAACTTGTGAAGAGGTAAAACTGCCTGAAAACTGAAAACTGCATCAAAAAAAGTAAAGTTAACTGATGAATCAAAAACTGCAAACGAATAAAAATATCGAAAATCAATCGATAATACAGTATATATAAATTGAAGTTCTATGAACAATTTATTTGGAATATATTTTTTATTAATTTCTAGTATCAAATTAAGGGGCTTAGTCCACCTCGAACCAAAACTCAAAAACCGATTGAATGAAATATCAAATTAAACTTTTTGTATTACCCAATTTGGTTACAAAGAATTTTTATAAATTTTGCAAATCCTAAAACTGTTCTCGTCTCATTATTTCATGGGGGAAAAATTGTGATATTATTTTTTTAATGAAGTGCCTACTAAAATCTCAATGGGATTTGATGCACAGGCGAAAAATTAATATGAAATGGAAGAATCATTTACCGTTCGCTTATCGCTTTCAAAATGACAGGCAGGCAGGCAGCCAGACAGGCGACACTCGAACGACAAACGCTGACAGGGCGTATGCTTAATGTGAAGGGAGATTCCGGTGGGGCTGGGTAAAGGTAGTATTACTTTTTTTCTCTCGGAAAAAAGTAGCTTATTTAAATTATCAACACGTTCATTGTGCCTGGGGGGTTGCTTGGTTGGTTGTATGTATTCTACGTACACTTTCGCCCATATGTTTGGTCCATTAAGATAAGCGTCAATCGAACGAAACAAAAGCAAAGGAGGATTCGTTTTTTTTTTTTCTTCTTTTTTTCCGTTTTTCCGATTTCCCTTGCAAACAAAACTGTAAATCCGGTAAATGTGTGAAATTTGTAGGCACGTTTTAAAATTACCATCAATAATGCAGAAAAGAAAACATTTACCTCTATCTCCACATAAGGGTGGCTATGACCATGAATGGATAAGGGGAAAAGAGGAAAGGGAGGGCGGGGGATTTGGTTGTGGATCTGGAATCGAAATGTGTATAGTATTAGTGGTGTCACTGACACTTGGCCCCTTGTGCCTTCAGTCAGCCTGTTGACTTTTGAGGGACTCGTTTGCCAGTTTGATGGCTTGATAGAAATCTCGATTTCTCGTTCTCCCCCTACCCCCATCTTCATTTGGGGGTGGATGGGTTGCAGTTTGGCTGGCTCAGTGATTTTCTTCTTAGACATTTTATTGTCTTTGTCTCGTTTCGTATTTATTGAAAATGTATTTTTCAATGATTTCACAATAAAGGTAAAAGTACAATCACATTTTAAAGCATTTGAGATTAGTTTAGTGAAAATTCTGTACTTGAAATATAAGAATTATATAAAATACGATTCCTATAAATGTTTTTTTTATTAACAGTATTATCTAATTTCAATGTGGATAGATTTAACGTAATGTTACCTATAGTCTGTCCAAAAGATAGCAAATTTAGTAGTTAGAGACTTAAGGATGGACATTAAAATATTTCAGGTTCTTCTTTATATTGATCTTTTCCATTTTTTCCTTTAATAATGAGTTTCCGTAGCTTTCCCTCCAATTTCGCAATAAACTCTTTCACAAGTTTTGCTGCCCTTTTTATCCCAAATTAATATTAAATATTAAATTTTAAATTTCTTTGAAAGTCATGTCCACCATGAACGAAAACGAAGATACTAAAAACTGGCGACCTAAAATATATGAAAAAGGAAAGATCCTGTCGGTTTTTAAAATTCAACAGTCAGAAACAGGCAAGAAAACGGAAATCGAATATAGACAATGCACGAATACCCTTCATTTTAAGCCACAACCGTATTTTAGAAACCATTACTGTTATGAGATTCGTTCAATATGCACAAAATAAGTTTTAACAACTATAATCTTCTCGACGTTGACGCGTACAATGCGAAGTACATGCAAGTGGTCCAAGCGACACAAGGACAATGCTAACTAACTTCATCCTATAAAGTATCGATATCTCCGACTGTGAAGTAAAGAATGATTTTATTTTTATATTTTAAACAGTTTTTAAAAAAAAAAAAATATAGAGATATATAGAGATTTCTTTTTTCAGTTGAAAAATACTATAATCGTACTCTGATAAAATAGTCTCCATATGTAAACGATTTTTAGATAAACTTCGATAAATATTTGTTATAAACTGTCACGGTTTTAAAACGTTAAAAGTATTAAGCCATTGAAAGATTTTTTCGGTCTGTCTCTCTTGCAGTCCTCCTGTTCATCTCACCAAGTCTACTCTTTGCTACCCAAAGCCGATTTTCGCAGTTCTGCTTTTACCCCACTTTAATCCGTGCAACTGTAGTCAAAGAGTAGTCAAACCATTTTCAACCACCGGCAACTGCAAATCTAGCTCAGACTTCTACAATTGCTACACTCTATGGTGGTCGCTGTCAATATTCATGCCGCAGGTAAATGGAGTGACCCAAGCCGAACCGAGCTAACGGTGGCGCATACCAAAGCTCTTGCAATTCAATAAAAATTCTAGCAGAGTTGCGTTTTGCGGCGTTTTTCTATTCGTTCGCGTTTGGCAAATTTGTTTTGGTTGCCTCGGCCAACTTTTGCATTAATCACTTTTGCAAGCTTTCCCCAAACAGACACACACACACATACATACACATTGAAATAGAGGAAAAGAGGACAAAAGGAAAATCCCTACGCAAAAGCATAATAAATGGGTAAGAGTGCAAAACCCCGACGAGACCCTTTAATCCGCTGTACAAATGAGTGGAGAGACGATTCGATATTTATGGGGCTCCAAATTCAGTATTTTTTCCACCATTTTTCCCTTATTTTTTTTTTAGTCTGCAACTTTTTTTTTCCGAAAATGGTAAGATTTTTGAATTACAGATAAAATATGGTTGGTATGCTTTGATGTCATCTGTTATATACGAAAGTAGTCATAGATGTCAATTGAATTAATTAATGAAAAGACAAAGGTGATAATTCTATTTTTATTTTTTACCAAATTCAACTCATTCCAAATATTAATAATCATAACCCAATCTGGGGTCAATAAACCAACTCTTTTGTCTTTCATTCATTTCTCCATGCAATTGCTTTGGTTCTCCTTGTCTCCACTGTATACACTGACTCATCTTTCCCTGATGCTCAACTTCAACTTAGTTTGCTGCGTTATCTAGTTACTTTTACAAGTTTTTCCCAAGGATTACAACCAGCATCGAGTCTGGCAGTTTTCTATTCATGAAACTTTATCGTTCTTGCTGGACTAATTTGCGTGACCTTTTGTAGAGTGGAAGGTAGACAGGGGATAGGGGAACTATCATCAGAACCAGCAGCTATGGCAGCAGCAGCTAACCAGGTAACCAACTAACCAGACAACAGCCAAGAGAACTAAAGAGCATTTTGAATGGCATTTCATTTGCGACGCCTTTCAACGTTAATGCCATGGAAAATGCATAAATTGTGGCAACCAAGTGCCCAACTGAACTTGCTGCAAAAACAATGTGATGATAGAGAGAAGGGTTATACAGCCAAATAGACGTCAAGATACTGGTTCAAGTGAAGGGAGAGCAAGGTAGCAGCAAGGATAGATATATCCACTTGGCTAATTTCCAAGTTGCATCCTACACTGTGCAACAAATTATCAAGTAAAAACTTTATTCCAAATAAAATTATATTTTTTAGGTGTAGTTAAGAGAATATCTATATCAATCTATTAAAATTTTAGTAATTGTGTCTTTAAATCGTAATTAAGAACAGTTTTAGTGATTAAGAGTTTGGATTAGAATAATTTGATAGGCAGTGTAATCCGAGCAAAGTAATAATTTTATATAAGATGTAATGCACTTTTGAGTTCCATTAGCAGAAATAGAAATGTTTTTAATTTAAAATTTTTAATTTTATTAACTAACAAAAACATCTATTAATTTATTTGTGAAGATTTGATTGGATACACTCTACCTATGTATTTAAGTTACTCACACGAATCAATATATTTTGATATAACCTTTTAAATTTCTGTAGAATAATTTATATTTACATATGCATTTAATATAGTTGGTTTAATATCTAATAGATTTGTAAAAAAAAAAATATACTGAGTTTATTAGAATACTTTATGTGACTTAATTTCAACGTTTGCTGCCGACGATCAAAACAGAAAAGCCCAGAACTTCACCAGGGTTGCCAGAGGAAGAGCTGCTGCTTATCTGCTCATATTGAGTATGAGTAAGTACATCGACTGCATGGCAACTCCACTCCTTTCTTAACAAATCTTTAGTTGTTATTGGAATAAAGTAAATGCTTTTTTAAAAATCGATTAATATTTTAAAATATTAAACTGATAGTGTTTGATCAAACTAGTTATGCTCTCGTAGATAAAAGCTTATAATTATAACCTTATACAAATTAACATTACATTATGATCATACCTAAAAGCTCATGTAGATGAAAGCTCAATCGCATGCATTGGTCTTGCATTTGTGCTTTCTAATTATTCTAAGTAGTCTGCAAATACCATTTAAGAGATTTTCTTGTGCGGTTTTACTTAGCCAAAGTTTATTCCCCACACACGCCCATCTTGGATATTTGTTCTCAGGCTTATAAAATGCTCTTAGCCCTTAATTTTAGTTTTAACAGAAGGAACTTTTATTAATAAAATTATAATACAACATTTTTTAAATTTTTTTCTTTTAATAAAGTCAACAAAATTCGGTGTAATTATATATATATGTATGTAGTTATGTATATTTGTTGGTATTCATATTAATAAATGTATTTAATGTTCTAATCAATGTCATCAAATTTTATATAAGTACAATTAACATTATTATTTCTAATATTTATATTAAATATTCTAAATTAAATAATCAAAATTAAGACAATACAACTGAAAATTGCAATTCCACAACTTTACTTAAGTACTTATACTTCTACGACTGATATTTCTAATCTTTCTGCTGCTGGCACGATGATTATCTTCTCTCTTGCAGTGTTGCCACCACGATAGCATTTTAGTGTGACCCTCACTATATACATACATACAGTTTGGCCAGAAAGTTTTTACAATAACGGAAAAGTTCAAGTTCGTTTCTTTAAGTTAAAAAAAAAACTATTTTTTATATAAATTTGCAAATAATTTTAGGTAGGTAAATTAAAATATTTTCTACCCAAATATTAAAAAAATATATATGAAAAATGTTTACAGCAGTGGACAAAAAAAGCTTACTTTGTAATGCCATCTATTGGTAATAGCTCCTTCTGAAAAAGTATAACTTTTTAATCCCCAAACTGTAATTGATCCTTTAAATAAACTTTTTAAAAGGCAAAATATTTTTTACATCTACATGTATACATTTCAATATCAAATATATTGTTCTATGATAAAGGCACAAATATAGAAATAAAATCTGTGGACTAAACTTTTATCTCTTTTGCTTTTTGTTTTTTAGCATACGCAATGTAAAAATTAAATACAATTTGCTGAAAAACATTTTCACAAAACTTTTGTGCAAGTCTGGGTTACAACCTGCCACGCCCAGCGGCACTCCTAATGCGCCCACACACACACACACACACACACACGCACATACCCACACACAAATAGAAGCAAGGAGAGGAAATGCCATTTGGCAATTTCATTGTTGTATCCTTTAGCAAACACGAACACACATACATCCATTGAGATACATATACATTCGCAGGACTAAAGCGCTTGATATATCCATTTCGCTTTTGGAGGATTCTTCGCGTGCCTTGTTAAGAGCTGCAACAACAAGAACAACAACAACAGAAACTGTAACAAAAGCCCCTTTATTGTGTATTACATGCGTGTGAACCAAAAACTCAGGCAAAGAGCATTTCACAATCCGCACACAATCACCAAAAATGGAATTGTTCATTTCCTCTGCCCGCACACCGCATACACACACACACACACACACACAATACGATTCCCCGCTTGCCATGCAAACTAAACTTTTTGAGAGGGAACATTGGTTGGCAGGAGGGGTATTACCCCGCACACTTTTTGTGTTTATTTATTTAAGTGTTATTTCGTTTTATTTTTGCAAAATTGAGTTATAAACAAGTTTTTGGCAAAAATTGTTTAAATGGAAAAAACAGATTGAATTGAATATATCCTAACACACACACATACAGTTTCAAATGTAGGGAATGGATATTAAGTGAAGGGTAGGATGTTCTGTTGTAAGGATATAGGGAAGGATGGTTAGCCACTTGAGCACATGTCAAGTGGAAAATGGTTTTGTTGTTACATGCGGGCGGACTATGAATATGTTTTTGATCAAGTTTATTTATATATGCAAATCGCATAATATGCAGTAAAAAGGACATAGGAGGGTAAAAGTAGTGGGGAGCAAAAGAAAAGGATTTTACACGAATTTATATATACCCTAACAATATTCAATTAAATTTAAAGGTCTGATTTTGATAACTTCTTTCTTTTTTTTTAATGGTTTACTCGCAGCTTATCCAAGTTTTCCACTTGAATGGCAATTTCTTTTTTTATATATTATCTTTTGTTTGAATGAGCGAAACATATCGGAAAATCTTAATGTGACTTGTTTCCATATCTTTCGTTTTCCCCTCTGTTCAGTTTCCTTATATTATTATTTTTGGTATTCATATCTGTTATTGACATTTTATGCATGAAAGTCTTTCACTTGCGGTTGTTTTTTTATTCTTATTTCCTTTGGATTCACCCTTAACCCATGTCAACCCATGGCAAAAAACAAAAAAAAAAATGAGCAAATGACAAAGCATGACAAAAAGTTGGTATTCATTTTATGAAAACGACTACAAGTTACCCTAAGCAAAAAGAAAAATTTTACTCTAACAAATTAGCAACTATTTTCCATCAATCTTTATAGTAAAATTTAAGTAATTTTAAACTCTCCTTTACTATAACACCTAATTCACAAAGAAGTTGTTCTTCCTTAAGGAATTTCTCTTTATATATATTTGATATGGAATTACATAAAAAAAACAGGATGAAAGACTAAGATTAGACCAGAAACAAATTTGGTTACTTAAACATAGAAAGGGAGTATCTACTTCCCCTTCATTCAATTGTTCATCCATTTTGATGACTCGTATATACTGATTTTTATACAATATGTAAAGGGTATGCATAGAGTTTGTTGGCCTGAAAATGACACCCAGTTGTCAACGTGAATTAAAATAATTGATTTATTTTAACACAAGTTAAGCGAGTGAAAAAATGATTCAAAAGGACTGCGAAAAGGGCAAGCCAGGCAATTGGCCAATTGAAGTTGTCAAATGCAGAATACATTTTGTTTCACTGGTTCCTTTTTTATTTTACTTTTTGTTTTTCTCGTTTTCTGTGTATTTCCCTTATCGAACTGGAAACCCATAAATAAGCAATTAAAAAGTGAAAGCGGTTACTTGATCAACTAATTATGAAAGGGGGAGTTCCCTTTTTTCTACTTGCTGTTTGTTTCTCTTATCGTTTGCCTGTCATTTGGCTGAATGTTGTGTAAATTGTCAAAATTATTAATTGGCCACAATTATTCTTCCGAGTTGTTTCTATAAACATAAGTAAATGTAGCCCAAAGGGGTGGCTTCGCTTCCTTCTACTCAATTGCCACCCACTTTAATTGGCCAATAAATGCTCCACTGTGAACAAGAATTAATGCCGCCTGTTAACCGTAAGCGATTTGTTATCGTTAAAAAATTTCTGAAGTTGCTCCATTATCTGGGTTAATCGGTTTTTTGCCTGGCCCCAACAGATACTTTTGACCTCTTCTTCTTTTTAATACACCTATATATAAATATTTATACTTATATATACGATATTTTTATAGTATCCTACTTTAGCAAAGTTTCCATCGTTAATTGAGTTATAAATTGCAGACCCAAGGGGAAATTTTTATCGATGTGACAGGTTCTTCGTGAGACTGGATACTTTGATTTTAATTTTATTATCTGATAAACATAAATTTTATTTAATTTCAGTTATTAAATTTAAGATGTTCACTTTTTGCCTTCTTTAAGTCACAACTATAGTGGAGATCAAAGGAAATGACAGATTCCAGATGGAACTGTCGTAATCGACTCGGCTTTCGATACCTTATCGAGAATATTTATAATTCATGGGATTTTAATGTTAATGTTACGACTTTAACGATTGTATTACCATAGGTGCAGGGTATAAAAAATAATATTTAAAAACTGTATCACTTGCCACACTTGTTTAAAGGATATAACAAGATGTTCAAAGAGTCTAAAAATGGGTGAAATTTAAGCTTTGTAAATGAAAAACAGCTTATATTTTTTATTTTTGTTACTTTTGTAAATGTAAGGATTAACTTTTCTGTAAAATTAATTTTAAATCAATTTAATAATTAAATACATTTAAAATATTTTTATTCAAAAAGTTTTATAAAGTGTTTAAGTGGTTCGCGATCGGGAGAATCTAAATTACAAAATGATAGCCTATTAAAAACTGATATCAAAGAATTCATAAGCAATCCTATAATTTTCCTTTTTAGAAACTTGATATTTAGCATAAACAGTTTCTAGGAATTCATTGATGAAAAATATTTGAAATTTGTTTTATTTAAGGAATAGGCAATTGCACCAAAATTGGTTTAATAAAATTACTTTTTATGAGATCCAAAACTTTTCCGTTTCTATTGCCCGTGGTTTCGAACTTGGAGGATATTTTAAATGTATATACATATACATATTTAACTGTTTATTTTCTGTACTAACTGTTCTTTTCTGTTGTTAGATTTCTTTAATTGCCATTAAGTTAAAGGGTTTTGGCCTTTCCGAGCGATTTTGAAATCCATTTGCATAAAACACATTTAGCTCATTAAACTTGCCCATTTCCATTTTGGTAAATTGGAAAATCGAGAGTGTCTGTTGTGGAAATTCTTCATGAATGAAGTTAAAGAATTTTTTCACGTCTTTTTTGTTTTCGTTTTTCTCTTTCTTTTTCTTGTTTAACCGAGAAATTTCAACTGCAAAATTGAATATTCATTCGTTCATTCTCAACTCGCCTTGGGCCATTTTCGAGTTTGGCATCGTGTAAATTGCCAAATTAATGTTAAATTTGTTGTAAAATTTTCTTGAGAAAAACTTTGATAATGGCCAAGTTTTGTCTGTCTGTCTGTCTGTATGTCTGTCTGGTGATTTCCAAGAGCCATTATGAAATTTCCATTATTTATTAAATGGGAAAGTTCTTCGCCAATTTCTGGTTTATTTGGTACAATTGCAGTTAGTTTGATTCACTTTATGCGTTAATAGAATTGTGCAAATTGAGCTTAAATTTTAATAAAGAAAAATACTTTCTTCGAATTTATAATTGAAAATTTTTCATTTTCTTTGGTGTGAGAAAATTCAATATCAAATATGAAGGAAAACCAAATTCTGCAATAATATAATTTTTGTTTTGCCACAGAAATACATTTATGCCCGCCATAAATAGGTTTACATACCTAACCAGAATTTTGGAAGAAGGATGCATTCATATACAATCACACACACACCCATATGCTTGTTTATGAACTGTTTCATAAACCGCAATAAAACAGACATTTCGCATGACTCTTCTGCTCCATTTTTGGTTCATTGTGGCACAATTGTGCAAGTATACATTGGTTTCTGGAATTCCACAGAAGACGATAGTCATGGATGTTGGTGGAGGAGAGGAGTGGGGTAAAGACAAAGTATGGCAGCATTGGGTTACGATGGCATACTATAAACTCTTAGGTCGTATCCTTATGTGACTCTTGTGGTTTGCATTTGAATGCCATTTGCCGAATCTTAGATAAAAACTGTGCCACTAAGGCAAAAGCTTAACAAGAACAAGAAGCCAAAAAGGAGCAGCAGCAAACACGCTTCGAGGATATAATAGCTAAATAAATACTGCAGGAATGATATATGATATGATGGAAATGCATAGAAGAAAATATATTGGTCCTATTCAAAATAAATACCAAAAATGTGATAAAGAAAATTCAAACAAATTAAACAATAATAAAACGGCATCCAAGGAATAAACAAAAATCTCTTCTTGACTGAATCTTAATATTGAAAATATTCATTTATATCCTTATAATGAATATTCATACCAAACTTGTAAAAATTTAGTTACTTCATGATAAATAAAAGTTGACTTAAGTTATTTATTGAAGCTTTAAGCTTTTGTCACCATCTTTGATCAAATATTATCCTGAGAAGATTGAATAATTATGGAAAATCTTTTATTCCCGAGGACATTAAAAGAGTAGTAAATTTTGAGAACATTCCGGCAAGGCAGAAGGAAAGCTATGGCATTAAAAACTTTCTTCTGATAAACTGCATATGCCAGCTTTGAGAAGTGCTATGATTTTTGTATAAAATTGGTTAATAGTAATAGTTATTATTCCATAACAAAAACTGAACAAATAACTGTGCTCCTGTTTACCATCTATATGGTAACAAAAACAGGCAATTCTCTATTAAAATTTTCAAAATCCATGGCATAAGAAAAGTGATAACCAGTGTTTTGACCCATCTGGAAATTGGTATAGCTTTTAATTCATTGTGTAGTACTACTGTAGTACTACTTACTTTAGTCTTCACTCTTAGACTGCAAACAAACAGCTATGACAGAGCTAGCTTAAGTTATGCTCACATAGGAAAAGTACCGCTAGAATGGGAATAGATAAGAGCTTGCCCAAAACGAAGTCTTTCGTTCACTGTGTGCAGCTGTACATTTTTGCGTTTTCCTTTGATTTTACAGTGGGTCGAAAGTGATTTTTTTGCAGGCTTAAATTTCGGCAACAATACCCTTGAAATAATCTGAAAAAAACTCATACACATAAATGCTCCGTTTGGTAGCTTCCTAACAAAATAAATAAGGAAAAATTTTTAGAATACTATTTTTTTTTTTTTTTTTTTTTGTCCTAACTTTGCTGTGTAGTCTTCATTAATTTTCATGAAACAAATACCCACAAATCATTCCTAGATTAATCAACTTTGATTTAAACTTAAACATTGGCAACATTTTTATATTTTGGCAGAAGATATTATAAAATTGGTCAGATGTTTTTTAAAGGGTTTTACCCTTTTTCTGAGAAGAAATTCGTAAAAGTAATCAAGATCTTTGTTTTCCGATAAGTCTCTTGTTATATCGATAACTGTTTGGTTAGGTTAGGTTAGCCAATTTTGCCACAACCCGCCTATAGATACTTTTTCAATATGTAATTAAGTTAGGTAATTACATGATCTATTTCCATATGTTCAAATAAATTTGCCTTAGCAATATTCCTTATACTGTTGCCATAATTTATTACACAACAAACCAGTTAAGTTTTACATACATATATTAGCAATTTTACAAACTTCCTTTAAGTGTGTGAAGAGTTTGCCGGATAATAAGTATAACGAACGTATAATTATCAAGGATGGGTTAACTAATTGGTCTTGACTTTGTGCCAAAGTCAAAAGTTGAAAGAAATAATCATAATAGTAATGATTTCATATATTTCTTATGGGTGATTATTATATAAAATCCGCTCAGCAAATGCATTTACATGGCAATTATAAAATATTCCAAGTGCTTTACATAATTTTCTTAACTCGTTGCTCATTTCCTTTTTGCCTTTGCGTTTCGTTTTGATGGAGCAGAGGAGAAAAACAACAGCACCAAGAAATAAGCAGTAAAAATTCAGTCAAGAAGAGAAGAAGCCTGGCAACATGTGCGTCTAATGTGCCCACATTAGCAACACAAATGCAGTGCAGAAAAAGGAGAAGATGAAGCAGAAGCAATGGGGGGAGCAGTCAGAGCAGGACTAGCCCTAGAGGAGAGGAGCCTTCAAGCCGGGCAAACGCCACTCAAGCAAACGAACGCACTTAATTTATGCAATTTGGTTAACAACGTTAAAATTGTAGACGAGCAGCCAAGCATGGGAGGGCCAGGACTATGCCCAGGGATGCCAGACATAAATCAAAATGGAAACAATAACCAACAGAGAGCGGAGCTAAGGAGCTAAAGAAGAGCGGTATACGAAACCCATGAGCTGAGGCACTAGAAAGGAGTAATAAGGATAATGAAGCGGCATCCTCTGCGGCATGAGCACGATAATGATGGCATTTGAATGAACAACATGTGTGCCTCCTGTATGCCAACAGCTTCAAAATTTGCCAGCTCCTGATCCTGATCCATCGTCCTCCTCCTCCTCACTTTCTGTTCTATTCTTGACTCCCTTTTACACATACATACATAGTGCTCTTACCCCCCGTCTGCCCTTGCTTCTTGCATGCCTGGCATTGACATTGTAATTTCATGTCGCCCAAGTTTGTCATTTTCTCAATATTTGAGCAAAATATTGGCTCATTATTTGGGCTGATTATATATTAATTTGCTCATTAATTGTTTTTCTAGGTTCCTGTAAGTGTATGTGTGTGTGTATGTGTGTGTGCGGATGGATGTGTGTGTGACATGTGGCAAAAAGTTGCCTAAGCTATTAATATTCCACAATTAATTGCTAAAAGAAATTTGTAAGGCAAAATGACCTGACATGTGGCACATGAATATTCAGAAAATCGATTATATATAATGTATATACATACATATATATACACATATATCTCATTTTCTTAACGATTCTGAAAAAGTTAAAATTATTATAGTTTATCAATTAATTATACATTTTTTTCATAGTTATTACCCATTTAATGGTTAAGTAAGGGCAATTGGTTTGCGAAATAAACATTTATATATGTATATGTATATAAAAATTATTTTGTTTAATATATTTTAGTTAAAATTAAGTCAATTAATGTCAGAAAATTATATATATTTCATGTTTGTTATAACAAAATTTATAAAAAATGCTCGATTTCTTGCTTTTGTATCCATGCACTATGTAAATTATACCATTAGCAATTCCAACTATTAAAAGTATTTTAATTTTTGATTAGTTGATATATTTTGAGCTAAAATAGATTTCTATATAGATTCTTACTAGATAGATCTCATATCAATCGGATGATTACATCAACTAGCTACATTGGAATGGCTGGTGGAAAGTATTTTTACTGCTTTTCCAGCCAATATTCCGAAACCCAAAGTATTGCCTTTTTTTATCAGAGTCGGTTAATTATATCGAAAAAAAGGTATTACAACCTTTTTTCAGGCTTGTAGTACTTAAGTTAATTATCTTTACTACTTAGTAATCCTCTAAAAAAAATTTGATAATCGGTAGGCTATAGCATATTTCCCTGATATAGCTCAAGAATAAATTTTACGAATACCTTGGATTTTTTAAAAGTGATTGTGACAAAACATTTATAAGTTTGGTATACTTACTGGAATCGGTCGACTATATGCTAAAGGATTCATAATAATCACACTGAAAAACATTTGTAAAATAAAAAACTTTTTCTTTAAGCCACTGAAATTTTATTTAGGTTTGGCGAGTTTTATACATTTTCTAATGATTCTGATATGTTTGTTAGGGTATACAAACGTCTTATGATTAATTATATAAAAGTCTTACATTGAAATTTCTTAAAATAGTAATAATAATTAAAGTTTACCCATTTCCGGTAAAAATGTTAACAGTTATCTTTCTAAATATGACCAATCTTTAATATCTAAACATAGCCAATTGAAATTGCTATAAAAGTCAAAGAAAAACCTTTTTTATTTGTAGATATCATAGAAAAATGGTCTTTATTAATATCCACACATATCTATGGCATTCAGGAATTTGGGGTGCTTTGTCCCAATTATATAACTTTAAAAACTTTACAACTAGTTTTACTCCCATATAATCTCTCAAAGAATCTACTGATTATCTTGAGACACACTTAACATCTTCTCTTACCAAAAGTTACAAACAGCTTTTATTCACTTAATAGTTACACTCATATGTAGTGTATGAATAGAAATGTAAAACCACTTGAAATTAACCTACATATTTATTAACTTTATCTTAAGATAAATTAACTTACGTCTATATGTAACTTACCCTCGTGGCTTATTGGAAATTAAAGTTTAGTTTAAGTAACTTTATTCCAGTTAGTTAAAAGTTCTTCAATTTGCTACAATCTATGATTGAGTTGCTTACATTTAGAAAATCCCTCAACAACAACATTAACGGCATTGAATCTATCTATATCTTTTGCACTTGTACAAAAGTCACTTAAACTTTGCAATCATGATAAGGCGTAATGTTGGATTTCCATTTATATATACATATATATATATTGTATTTCCTCCTCCAACCGCCAAACAAGTGTTAAAGGTGCAACGCAGCAAAGGCAACTTGCCAACTTCTTTGGGGGAGGGTCAGGATGAAAAGGAATAGGAATGAAATGGAGATGGGAATGGAAGTGGGAGTGGGTATGGAGCTGTGGGGATTCAAATAGTAACTAAACGCTGCAAGAGCAACCGGAGCAACACAAAGCGTTTTGTGGGCAATGGCAAATAACCTTAAGGTTAAGATTACAAGGTAATTTGATTCAATTCCACTGATAGGCGTGCCAAGGCAACAACAAACAGCTGGGCCCCATAGAGGAAAACTGGAAGAGCTGGAGGCATCAGCAACTGTCGAGCCAATTTCCCGGCTCCACTTTGAGTCTGAGATGACAATGTCAAGATAGCAATTGTATCCAACCGAAAAACCAAAAAAAAAAAACAAAAAAAAAAAAAGTAAAAGAAGAAACAAATGGCAAATAAGGAAAAGGAAGAAAGAAAAAATATATCTTTTTCTTTTCCTTTTTCTTTACGCTGGTTTATATTATTTTGTTTATCAGTTTGTGTATAAATTTGCCTTTATTTTGACATATTTAGTGAGATCTTCTTTTTTCTTCTCGTTTCGAAACCAAGGCAATTGTCTTGATAAGAAAAACTGAAATGCGACCAAGTCTATTAAAAGAGCATATAAACACATAAGTGACCACAATTGTTACCTAAGGGTACTGAACTAGATAGATATAGCTTAAGATATATATGTGTATATATATATAGTATATTAACTTGCCTCTTCGTGACTTCAATTAACCCCTGCCCCCCCACTCTTGAAAAGTGTATCAAATGTATATCAATTATCTATTCAAATTGCCTGGGGTCATCAATTTGCGAAAACAACTTATTTGTAAATATTTATAAAAGAAATTATAGAAAATTGCCTAATTATATATTTATTTGAACAATTTTCTCTGACTATATATACAGCAAGGCAAAGATACTTTTGCCAAAGTCAGAGAGAGAGAGAGAGAGAGACCATGCACATTTGGATTGCAATTTTATTGTTCAGTCTTCTGCTATTTGCCTCGTCAAGCAGTCAGCAGGAGGATAATGAGCTAAATGTACGACGAATTATGAAGGATTTGTCCATTATACCGGATATTCTAAAGGAACCACCCAAGGAGTTGCTTCAGGTAAAAGCCATACACTATAGATATACAGATATTTGAACTAGTATCTAAATCCTCTTCCTTGATGCAGATGAAGTTTGAGAATTCTCTTGATATCGAGGAGGGTAAGACCTATACGCCCACTGAACTTAAATTTCAACCAAATTTGGAATGGGATGCCGATTCAGAGACATTTTATACCATCATTATGGTCAGTCCCGATGCTCCTTCTCGTGAAAATCCCATGTATCGTTCCTGGCTACATTGGTTGGTAGTCAATGTCCCTGGCCGTGATGTGATGAAAGGACAAATCATATCCGAATATTATGGCCCATTGCCACCCAAAGAGAGCGGCTTATTGCGTTATGTCTGTTTGGTCTTTCAGCAATCGGATAAATTGGACTTTGAAGAGAAGAGAATTGAATTGAACAATGCCGAGGGGCATAGCAATTTTGATGTCGAAAAGTTTATACAAAAATATGATATGGAACAGGTGCCAGTTGCTGGCAATGTCTTTGAGTCCAAATGGGATGAATATGTTCCCGAGCTGATGAAGACTCTCTACAATGTTGACGAATGAAAGCAAATTGAAAATCAAATGGGAATGTTTCGAAACTCCATTACTTATATACCAATATTCACCATTATATATCTATGAAATTTATTATTACTTTATATATATTTATATATTCAATATAAATTAGTTAGATGACTGCAAGACATTAACTACGTTCTACTAAAGTCGGCATATGTCGACATATATCTTAGAGATGATTCAATTTGCATAAACTAAGTTTAAATAAGTTTTCCTTGCGTCGTCTTCAAGTGCTTAGCTCTAATTTCATGCTCGCCTGGCCACACTATTATATGAATCCTTTACATTTTGTATTAGATCCTGCACTTGGCACTTGCTGTCTCACATGGCGTATGAGTAATCTGCTCAAGCTCTATAGCAAATCCCACTAGCCCCTTTCTCCCCCTTCCACCATGCTCTTCGTCTTACAGTTCCATGCTCTTGGCCTCTGGCACTTTTTTGTGCAAAAAGTTTTTCAGCCAACTTTCTTCTTATTATTTATCCCATGTGACAAATTTGGTGCAGCAGATTTTTGCCTCGCATAATAAATTATGCGTTGCACACAAAAAACAACCAAAGAGTAAGATGGAAAAAGAAAAGCTAAAAAAAAAGAGAAAACTATATAAGTAAATTGAGAATAAAGAAGAACTTTTTCTCCTCTTTGGCTAGGACAAGTTTTTTGTACGTTTTAATTTAATAATCGGTTTGAAGGAAAACTTTTTACACTTCCCATCTTGTAAATTTTACAATTTCTCTTAATCGCCTAGTCGAGTTGAGAAGAGGTTTTTAATTGAAGTCTTTTCTAATGATCGACTTGCATAAATCATGTAATAAATAAACAAGTTAGGTCACTTGCCAAACCATACATAATTTATGGTGCGAAATCAATAACTGTGACACTTTTGCTTGCATTTCGAATTGAGTTGAACATTTCAAATGCATGACTGACACAACAAGTGATGAGCCGACAGGAGCACTAGAAACTGGGAAACCAAACCCAACCGACTGACTCCTGTCACACAGTTAAAATGTGATAAATTCTATTAAGTGACATAGAGAGACACGCACAGCCAGAAACTAAACTTTGGCTCTAGAGATGCGACACTCAGACATGGACAATGGGTACATGAATAAAATCATGAATAAAAGGTTGTTGGGAAAAAGAACATTTTTTTTTTTATTACTTTTCATTGTTTACATAAAACATATGGAAAATGAATGAATTAAAGCTAAGATATACAGAGTATAAACAAATGGTAGATATTTGTTACTTTTGGTTTCAAGGATACAATTTACAAATATCTTTCTTAGTAAAAAACCAATTCTGTTGTGCCAAATTAAATTTTTATCTTAAGCAAGTTTATCTCTGCGAATTAAGAAATAAATTTGATCGAAATTGTTTTCTTTTAAAATAATCAATAAATATTACTTTTATATTACCGACAACGTTTTAATTTGGTTTATTATTAATAACAAAAAAACATTGGCTATAAAACAGCTTTTTTTTTAGTTTATAAATTATACAAAAAATGTATCTTTACTTCTGCTCCGATGTTTCTCGAGTTTGATTCATCCCTGGTAAAAGAAAGGAAAAAGAGGGATAAAGATATTGTGGGCCCTGGTAAATAAAGGGAAAGAAAGAGATAAAGATATTGTGGCAGTGTTAACAATTACGATCAACCTATGCAGTCGTTAACTAAGACTGGCGTTTAACTACACTTGCTTTTAACAGAACTTTATATAACTTTATCTTATAAAATAATAGAGGAAGAGATTCATTTTAACTAAAAACAAGAGAAGCAATACAAAGAAATAGACGAAAGCGAGTCATATTACATTTGAATCATAAATAAATACTTAAATAAATTAAAGACTACTGGTCCGTTTTTATAACCTGGGTGTAGTTAAACTCCTCTGTCTGTTTCTTAGCACATTTTAGAACTGAAATTTTAAGCTATATGGTTGAAACTTGGTAGATGAGCTCTTTAGATGTCTACCTAGTAAAAGTATAGAAATTAATCGCATCAGACTACTATAAGGTATTTTATGTTGTTAACCGTATGTTTTTTTCTTTTCTTTTTTATTTAAAACTTAAATTTTAAGCTTATTTGTTTCATTTGGGAAAAACTTGAAATTAAATCTATGATTAAAGTTGAGCTAATATTTATGATCATATTTATTTACAATGCTGTTAACCTTCTATATAACAATTTTTCAGTTTTAATATATACTTAACTATTAGCTCTTAGTTTTGATTTTATATAATCATTTTGCATGTATATTAATCAATTGACATTTGTATAAATTTTCATATTCCTTAGAATATCTCCTCTTTTTAGAAACCTAGAACTCACTGTGCCATCTCTAATTTTGATATGACTTCCCCATATAGAAATGTTTCAAATGGACAGGCAAGAAATGCATTTCAAATACAACTATCTGTGTTAGCATATGTGTGTTTCTATGTATGTGTGTGTGTGAGTGGTGTGTATGGCAGAGGAAAACTCTAAACATCAACTTGAAAACCTCCATGTTCTGTGTATAGCAATTGCACCATGTGAAATCCAAAAACTGACACCAACAGACATTTAGTACGCAATGCATATTGAAATTGTAATTTGATTTCTGCCTTTTGCCACCAACTGTCCCAACTGTCTCTCTGTCTATCTAACGCTGAATAGTAGTATATGTAGTTGTCTGTCTCCCCATTGTTTGTTGTTGGGTGTTTACACCCACTGGCCATATACCAATGCAATGGTAAATGGTTCCTGAATGGGGAATGGTAGGTACAATTTCGCGTATTTTCAATTGAATGGCCAAACAAATAGCCGCCAGTTTTGCCTCGAGTCATGAACTGGGTCAACACAAATGCATTACCAACAAATTTCAATGTGTGTAAACTAAAACCTAATTGCATGAATGAGATGTAAAATGTATCTTATTTATTTGCTATTTAATGCAGCTTACTTTAATTCGGGAAATATTTTGTTTAAACTTTATTTTTATATTTTTGCATATAAAACATTTTGAATTATAAATGCTTCGTTTCCCCCCCTTGCACTCTTCAACTTGCACTTCAGTTACTGCTGTAGACAAAGCCTCTTGGCGCACTTAAATCATTATTTAATTTAAATTTAAAATGCATTATTTTTCCCCACATTTTTGTACGTTCTTTTATTTTTTAACTTTGCTGAAACAAAGAGCTCCGGCAAATAAATAAAATAAAATGGCAAACTCATTACAAGGCAAGTGGCGAATGCTTGATGATGATGCTGATGCTGATGCTGATGACGACAAGTGCCAACGTCACGGCAACAAGTCGGAATCGCAGCCCCAACAACTGCAACGTCACCCAACACAATGCAATATCACACACTCACACATAAACACACTCACGCACATCCCAACACCCACCCACACAATACCAAGAGAAAAAAAAAAGGCCAACAATGGACCCGCTCAAAAAGGCACAATGGAGAGCCTCCAGCACACGGTTGTTGAGCTACCACTCAGTTGATGCCGCTACCAGTACTGGTCCCTGTGGCTCCTCCTTCTCCTACTGCTGGTTAGCCCCTTCCATGGTGATGGAGAATGCCAACGGCATCTGGGGCATTGATGCCAGGTGACAGACGAGAAAAACTGGCAGTGTGTGTTCAACAATTTCAGCTCACCAGTCTTTCCAGTTTTTTTTTTTTTTTTGTAAGCTAATTGTTGGCTTTTTATTTGTAATATGAAAATTTAAGCTACTAAACAGAAAAATTCAAGAATTAGACAACTAGAAAGACAATTTATAATTACTTACAATTATTTGACTTTAATTTACTCACAATTCACAACTTATTATTATATAATTATAAATAAATAAAAAATGTATATAATTTTTATAAGTTATAAAAATTATTATAATAGAAAATAAGTTAAATCTAAGGCATGTTTATTTACTAACAATATCTTTAACTGGTTGTTGTATCTAGTCATATACATAGTTGAACTTCACTAACTAGAAGTGATATAATCCAGCTAAAAAGTAAGATTTACAGAGACTCTAAGAGAACTTTGCAACACTAGCAATATGCATTTCGAGCAATAACTTGTTTATTTTAAAAGCGATTATCAAAAAATTTGGTATTTGTCATTTTTATATACTTGCTAATATATATACCAAGTTTTATTAGAATCGGTATACTATATCATATAGCTCCCATAGGAACGATCAGCCAGAAAAATAGTTTTATATGAATAAGTTGCTTAATTTAAGAGCGTTTCTCACCAAATTTGGTATTTACAAGTTTGGTATATATAGAAATGTGTTTACTGAGTTTCACTATAATCGGCCGATTATATGCTATAGCTTCCATAGGAACAATCGGACAAAAAAAATATTTATATTAAAAAGTGTGCGAAGGTATTTAAACTTCGGCATGGCCGAAGTCAGCCCATCCTTCTAGTTTTCTTTATAATATTTTTAGTAGTTTTAGACGTTCTTCATAGCTATTTCTAAATAGGCCTAAAACGATGAAGTACAAAAAATTTGGTTAAAAAAAACTTAGTAATTATTCTTTATTGATTACTCAATATCAAGACAAACAAACTAATTTTTCTAGAATTCGTTGTAAATCTTATGCTCAACTTGATTCATCATAATATATTTATTATCTTGGGAATCAGCAACTATAACTCTAAGTATTATTCAGCTTTATTTAATATTTTTTTAACAATTATATTTTTCAACTATTTTCTTTCGATTTATTGCTTGGAATTTCCATAAGGTATGTCAAATATTAATTCAAGAGAAATTTGTTTTACCATTTGGCACATAATTTTTGCTTCTCAAAAAGTAATTCAATAAAACAAACTTAATATACATTATCAAAAAGAACACGAAAGGGGGTTTGGCAAGGGGATAAGGCATATGGCGAGGGGAAGCCTTCATTTCATGCATACGAAATGCGGTTTCGTCATTTGCTAGGCACTTGAAATATGTCAATCCTTTGTCGTTTGTCGTCGTCCTGTGGCTTTCGTTTTGGGCTTCTCTGCATTTGACAAGTGAGGCAAAAGAAAATTTTTGCTAGCATAACAATATCCCTGCACCACACACCACCACCACCACCATCCTTGTATTGCTACTCAAAAATTCAAGCAGTTTTTCCTACGCTTTTTCCTATTTTTCTTTTCTTTCTATTATTGACAACTTGGTAAATTGTTTTTACCGCAACACAGTGGAGTAACCGCCTGTACCACCGAAAAAATGGCAAGGCACGCCCACCACCACCACCACGACCACCATCACCTATTGTGGTAATATTTGAGTGGCCGCCATTGCGTTGCCAACAATTTCCGCAGCCTAAAAAAGTCGATAAAGTGAAATTTTTGACATCAACTTCGTGATTTTCATGCAAAAATATATTGCAAAGTCAAGAGGCAAGTGCAAGAGAAAAGACCAAGGAACAAGACGAGAGGTGTGTTGGGGGTTTTCTGTAACTTATCGATTTTGAAAATTACAAGCAACAAGAGTGTAAGAAAAGGAAACACAAAATTAGCCACACAGACTGTTGTCAAGTGTGTGTGTGTGTGTTAGTGTGTGTGTGAGTATCTGCTTCTTCTTCTTCTTCCTCTTGTGTACTTGTGTTTTTTTTTTCTTTTTGGGGTAATTTGCATGAAAAATAAAAGAGAAGACCCCCAGTTAGATAGCTAGTAAAAGTGAGTTAAAAAAGGAGGAAGGAGACAGAGTCACAGATGAGGGTAGCAGTAGAAAGGGAAAAGCTAATGCAAACATTTTTTAAACCCTTGCCAGCTCCTTCCCCCCTTTTATGCAATATGTTTAAGGGGATATTGCTGAGGGGTTTGGCTTCGATGGGGTTGGCAAGTCAAATATGCTGCCAAAGTTATTGATGGCACACGCAGCAAAACAAATTTACTTAAATCTGTTTAATGTTTTCCCATTTATTTTCCAACATTTTTGCAATGCTTTGCGTTTCCCTCAATTTTCTTTTCTCCTCTTTTTCATTTTTTTTTTTTTATTTTTCAATATTTCTAAAATATGTTTTCTGCCTGCGATTCGTTAAAATTGTTGTATTTCCCAGTTATGCAAATGATTAGCCACATAGATCACATTTGACAAGGGGTTGGCCTATGTGTGTTTTGTGTGTGTGTGTGTTATCTGCTGATAAGTAAGCTACCAAATTGGAAATATATCCTATAACTCTTGTAGGATTAAAGAAGGAGTTAAGGAGTGTAATCAAACTGTTTGTAAAACAAATTTCATAATAAAATTTGATTTCGAAAAAGTCCAAAGAGAAAGAAATATTCTTATAATACATTTAATTTCGATTTCTAATAAGAACAGATTTATATATATATACCTACATATATAGGGATTTAAGAAAGATTAATGGTTTTATATCCATGACTAATAAATTACTATAACTCTCAATAGTTTAGCTCTTTGTTAAGTTGTGAAAAATTAAATGAGCATGAAAGGTTCTTTCTAGTTCCCAGAATGAGCCACACGAATGGCGTGACTTCTGGTAAACAATGGGAACCGACTAAAAGAATCGGGAATAGGTGTTTCCACCATAGACACTCCATTTCATTCCACTGCACTGAACTCCACTCTACCACATTGTACTTGGGTTCGTTTCAGTTAAGTTGCCGCCTTTTGCTGAGCTTTTGTCATGCAAAATTGCTCAACAAGCGAGGCGGACCAAAGACGTTACCTGAAATACCTTCGTCTATATGTATGTATATACATATACATATGTATGTATGTATGTATGTTGGTATAAAAAATTAAAAACAAACAAGGCCAAACGTAAGAAACTTAACTTTGCTTACCTTCCGCCACAACCAAGAAGAGGTAGAAGGTGGCCAACCCATTTCCCTATTACCCCCATTAACAATTTTCCATGTTTTCACATGCAACACACAACACAAAAAAAAAGGTAACAAAAACATGAAACAAAAGACCTGCAAACAGTGCACAAAATAGAAAAAAAAAAGAGAGAAAAAAATGTATAACAAAAGAAAAGCGAAACGAAATGCAGTTGATGTTAAAGGGAAGCACAAGTCAACTCGAAGAACTTTTCTTGCCTGTTGTTTCAGTTGTTGCTGTAATTGCTATAACAATTGCTTGTCCTGCCTGCCCTCCCTGACCCTATACCGATCCGTATGTCCTGGAGTCCTCCTGTGCACAGTCGTCGATTTTAATTACGTATGCAATTTATTTATTACCTTGGCCCGGAAATATTGTGCAATTGTGTTGTGCACTACGCCTCCTTTTATGTCCAGGATGTGGCCAGCAGGAGCAGCAGCAGACACGAAGAAGAGAGTAAGCAAAAGATTTAACATGCGGTTATCAAGTTATTTTTCATTCTCACAATTGAGTCCTGTCATATTGTACATAAAGCCTGATGGCCTGATGCCATTCCTCCTTTTTTTTGGCACAATAATGTAAAATGTTATATAAAATGAAAAATTTTATTACTTATAAGTAAATTTTGGGAATGTTGAACAAAATGAATTCTTCTAGCCAGGGGAAATAAGCAAGGCATACTGATCTATGTATGTACATACATATACAAATAAGACTCATCTCTTGACAACTTTTATTTATTCTCTATCTTTCTCTTCATTTATAGGATGGAAGGTAATACAAACAATATAGAACTGGCTTCAATTAATGACCTTAGCATCAAATTGGGTTTTCTATACTCTAAGTAATAATAACTAATAATAATTTAGAATTTTTAGAAACTATTGTTAAATTTGTATACTAGACATTTCCTTTCAATAAGGATTCAAAGTTTACTCAAATTTTATAAAAACTCAATCTATTTCAAAATCTTGAACCCTTTCAATATTTGGTTCACAGGCTATACAGTTCATAGTCTATTTTTAATATAAAATGAACACAAATTTAAAATGAAAAATTTAAATATCCCAGGATTAAAGACATAATTATCCAATTAACTGAATTAATGCTTTTGCAATTTCTTAAGAAACTTAGGGTTAACAATAGTTTTAAACAAGTCGAACATCAAAAGATATAAGAACAAGTTTGCCGAGATTGTTAGCTTTCAGTTCTTACATATCCATATGTATGTATGTACATATTCCTGAGCTAAATTGACGGATTCAATGAATCTTTAATTGGTAAGTCACCATTTAATTTTCTTAGTTCTCGTTTACTTCTTTCAGCCAAAAATTTTCTGATTAATTAGGCAAGCTGAAAGAGGAAAAAAGCGTTAAGCGCTTTGTAAAAGTTGCAAAATGAAAGCCAGACAAAATCCTCTCCACACACACACACACACAACACACTCATACAACACATTTGCAACATAATCAACAAAAAGTACTAATTGCATAGAAGATACATACAACACGGGCTCGACTCCGTCTCCGAGTACGACTAACTGACTGACTGACTGACACTGATGTCTGCATAAAACGAAAGAGAGGTAGAAAGAGTAGGAAAGCAATAGAGTTAGAGAGAGGGAATTATCTATCCGACTATCTCTATCTAACTGCTTACAATTTCATTTCATTTGCGCTTCCATGTGCAATGTAACAGTCACCGTTGCCATTTACCTTTCCGACGCTAAGCTGTCTGCATGCGTAGGCGAATCCCCACACTCCTCTTCACTCCTACCATTAACTTTCCCTCTCCCCAACATCACTCTCTTCCCTTCGCACAACTTCATTAACGCAGAGTAAACACACGCATGCAGTTTTCCAGTGTTGACGCTGGAAGCAAAGTGTTTGATGTTGTTCTTGTTACTGGTGATTTTGCTGTTGCTGCTGCTTTACCCGCTGGCAGTTTAAAGTTACATTTTCGACATTTTAGGTGGGCCCCCTGCTCTCTCTTTCTCTGAACCACTCTCGCTTTATCCAGCCAAAAAATGTTCTCTGCTATTTGCTTAGGTGAGTGTGTTTGTGCTTTCTCGCCATAAAAAGAAGCATGGCCAGAAACCATTTGTAGCTTTAAAATAAATAGGGGCAAAAAAAAAACATTATATTGCACAACGTAGCATTTAAAACTTCTCAACACTGAACTACAAAGATTACTTGAATTTGGAAAGAGCTAAAAAAGTAGAACAACCAAACAATAGATAAGAATATTAAAAACTATTAATGGGAATTAAAATTATAAAAAAGCAATTGTAACTAAATGTTTAATTATATATTGAACATTTAATTACTAAATAGAAAAGTCTTAAACAAAAATGCTTTTAACCGTTTTGAGAATCATCACAAATTTAATGACAATTTGACTTGTTCATTGTCTGCTTGTTGCCGTGTGTAATATTAGATTTTTGGCTTTTTTTTAAATGCATGCAAATTAACATGATTTAAATAATTAAATATAATTTGATGTGCTTTACAGTTAAGGCAGTTTCCTTTGCCTGGCTAGGCGTCTCTTCTTACTGAGTGGGAGACACAAGGAGACTCCATTAACAAAGCATAACGATGTGTCATGTGAGTCATAACGAGCCAGCATCATACACACACACACACACAGATACCACATACACACACTCACACATACATATATAGAGATACATATATGCATGTATATACAGAAACACACACATCGACCACAAATGTGGCACTTGCTCGTTTTTTAGCTCTTGTTGTTATTCATATTTATGAGACTGCCTCCTGTCTACGCGTGTTTCACTCTCGTTTGACCTCTCTTTTCCTCTTTTATCTCCTACTCTATCCTTCTGTCTCCTTCTCGCTTTCATCCACTTTGTATATGTCTGTCCCTAACAAGCCTAACGAACTGCCAAATTACGCTGAAATAATATTAAAAATTTAAATATATTTTTTTGTGGTTCGCTTTATATTCTTGCTGGTTGCATACATACATATCTACATATATGCCTGCCACATCACAAACGCCAAAAAGTAGGCAACACGCACGAATTTTTTTTTTTTTTGCCTAAATGGCATTAACAAAATGTTTTCTTTCTCCTCGACGCCATTGTTGTTGTTTGCATGAATGAAATAAATCATTTTGTGAATGGGCAAATAAAATAAGCATGAAATAAAAGATGTCTGAGACATTTTTTCCCTCAACATTTTCGAGAACATCTTTTCTTAATGCCATTGATACTACTTATACATATACATATGTATATCTAAATATACACAATTTCAGGTATCCTTTGAGGAACATATATGTGTGTATAAGTATAATAATTCATTCATAAATTGAGCTTTTAGTTTAAAGATGGCCCCAAGTAAATAAATTTGAATTATAATTTAAACAGTGTTGAAAAGTGTTACGTTTAAAGTTGAAGTTAAATGGTAAGCGGATAACAGTAAGGCTCTCTTATTAAGTAGCGAAAATAGTTTAAGAATAATACAATTTAATTCTCTTTTTCATAAGATTCAGCAATCAACTGATTTCTTAACAAAGTTTAAGATGAAGTTGTTCCAGTCCACATTTTGCTATTTTTACATTTTTCAACACAGAAACTGAGTGACATTAAAAACCTTTCACCTTTACTTAGCCGAATTCCCAATATTTTTATACCCTGTACCCATAGGGTAAAAGGGTATATTAAAGTCGCTAAAATGTATGTAACAGGCAGAAGGAAGCATTTCCGACCCCATAAAGTATATATATTCTTGATCAGCATCAACAGCCGAGTCGATTGAGACATGTCCGTCTGTCCGTCCGTCTGTCCGTCTGTCCGTCCGTCCGTATGAACACGTGGATCTCAGAGACTACAAGAGCTAGAGCAACCAAATTTGGTGTCAGCATCCGTGTAGTGTCTACGCAGATCAAGTTTGTTTCAAATTTTTGCCACGCCCACTTCCGCCCCCGCAATTCAGGAAAAACGAATAACTAGAGTTATATTAAAGGTAGCGTATTTTTATTTGGCAGACTCAATAATATGGCCAAAAGGTATCAGCTGACCAAATTTAGTCGAAATCGGGCAAAAAATATCGGAGATATATCAATGTACAATTTGTACTGAAATGCCTAGTGCGACATTGCGTAGTAAGTGTGAGCGAGATAGCATGCGTTCGTTGCTGCCGCTTGTGAGCAAAATTTAAGTTTGAATTAATGGCGAATTCGAAGGAGTTTGGTTTTATAAAATCCTCCACTTGGTACAGGGTATACTCAATGTCGGCAGGGACGACTTGCTTGCTTCATTATTAAAGTTATTCAGTATTCCTCTCAACTTCTTAACAACTTTAAATTTCCATTTAATCTTTAAGGCATTCATAAAAACTTTCGATTTATAGCTTTAAGTTGGAAGTTATTAAGGCATGTTGTTGTTAGCTTCGTTGTCGTCGTCGTCGTCGCCGTCATCGCCAACATGCGAGCCATTAAAAAATCAAAACAAGTTAACAGTAACCAACTAGCAAGGCGAGCCGGAAACCGGAAGTGAGAACAGGGCTTCTTGCCGCAAGTTTGCGGTGGCGGCATGCGGCATGTGAACAGGAGACGGCGACAGAGACGATAGCAGAGAAGCCATTGTTGTTGCGGTTGTATGTAGCATCAAAGCGATGTCCCATGGCTTCAGAAAGTATCGCGATAAAAACTGCAAGCATTGGCAACGAAGCGGGGTAAGGTGAGCCTAACAACAACTACTCATCCATCCATTCTTCTACTATACACACAGGCTCATTCCAGCTCATTCGTTCATACAAACGAGGGTCATTTGCTTTAGGGCAACAAGTTGAGAACACATCTCGACAAACAACCTGAACATTTTTTGGCTTTAAACTGAACCGTAGACTTTTATAACAAGCTTGCCAAAGCCAACTGACAGACATTTGCCCATGGCTAACACTGCAATGGATTCGACTCCTGTCGCCAGATATACAGATAAATAGACTGGCATACAGAAGGCAGCGTTTTTGGCATTATAATGCCATTAACTTTGCCATAATTCAACACTGCACAATTTTCGCAGCGACAATTTATGCATAATGAGCTTGGACCACACACTCAAACACACACACACGTTGCCAGTTAAACAGCAACTCAAACAGGTCCTTAATAGATAACCCAGCAAACATTTTGATAGAAAGTTAAAACAGGTTACAAATAAGAACTGAAACTGCTCCAGTTTTGATTGACTTATTATTGAGTATTAAAAAAAAATATGTTTATATTTAATATTTTAAATGTCTTTTCTGGCAAGCGAATATAATTATATAATTATTGATCATTTAGAAAAAAATATGAATATATCTTACTCAATCAAAATGTTTTAAAAGTATAATAGGGTATTCGTATTTTATAAACTTTGAATAAGCTAATTTTTTCAGTGTTGCAAAGTTAAATAAGTATTGGGTTTTCTATAAAATTCACAAGTTCACTAAAATTATTCTTGATCTAGTCGTGAATTCTTTTAATATTTGTCTTGTATTTAAATGATTTTGATTTTAATAATTTTTTAAATGGATACGTTTTATATAAAATCAAAAACATTAAGTGAAAGGTATAAAGAACAAATGCTTCCTTTTTTAAGGGATGGAAACATAAAAAAGTAACGTTATTAGTTGGACTACTGCAGATTTATGGATTCTTATGAACTCCCTGCCTGATATATATGTACATATATAAACCAAATATGATGTATTTACCAACACTATATAATCTCGATCGAACGAATACTCAATAATATATGTATGCATGGTATATCTGTCTTGTGTTTTCCTGACAGTTATTTCAAAAATCGTCTAACTAATACCGACAGAAAAAGTATAACTATATATATTATATTATATATATAACCGTATACTGTCTAATAGATGGATCAAATGTAAAAATTGAATATGTAATAAATTGAAATGATGAGCAAAATATAAAAATGTATGTTTTGGTTAAATAGTATTATTAAATATGTTGGTAATCTTGAACTACCAACATCTCAATAACATTTCTATAAAATTTACTTTATAACAATGACTTTTGTTAATTAATTGCTTTAACAAATTTGATCTGCGATACAACCGTTTATACTCTGGCAAATGGTGTTCTGGGTGGCTCTGTTGCCATCGGTTTTGTTCCAAATTGGGCTTGTTTGCCAGAGAGTATAACGACTACCTTACCACGTACGTGGATTTGGTGGGTGGGCAGCCCGCTGGGTAACTAACTCTATGCCACTGACGACAGCAAGTGGCAGTATTTGGCAGAGTCGAGTCGAGGAACTTCATGTCAACCGACAAAGCTGCAGTCATATTACAACAAAATATAGTTGCTTATGAACAGGTAAGTGTGAGTGTGTGTGTGTGTGTGTGGGTGTGATGATGTTCTAGTGTGTGGGTGTTTTTGTCTAGAGTTGCCAACCTAGGTGAAATTTCTTGGAAACTCCGCATATTAGAATGGAGACTGGTTAGTTGATGACTTGCAATGCAATTTTGAGTGTGTGTGTGTGTGTGTGTGTATACAAGAGCATTTGCCATGTCTGTGTGCATGTGTGTGTGTACATACACAGTATATTTGCTTTAAGCTTGACTTTGCCTCTACTCTACGCTACTCGACTCGTAAACGTCAGCGAAAATTTCTGTATTATTTGCTTGCCATGGGTATTTTTTATTTCTCCTCTTTTTTTTGGGGATTTTTGGGGTTCCTTTGCTCGCAAAATTTATGACACCGCACAAAGACCTATATTCATATATACATACATACATATATAGAAATATGCATGTGTACAAAGAGAGGAAATTTCACATTTTGCATATTTGCACTGGGCAAATTAATTTTGCCTGCTCTATTTGCATTTTGCTGGTTCTAGGTCCTGAATTCGTATGCCGTTTCTGGTTTTTGGATACTCGGTTGAATGTGTGTGCATATTCATATACATATGAGTATACTCATATTTGGTTAATTAAAAATTGTTGAATATTATTTGACTTTTATGATGACGATAATGAAGATGATAATCATGATGAAGATGATAATGATGAGATAGGAGGAAAAGTGATTTAGTTTTATTTCAGAGTTGATTACATTACTTGCACATTTGTCATGCTAAACCAGTTCAAGTGACTTTTGCTAATGTGCCCCATTGTTCCACTTGGCAGCTAAACCACAAAACCAATTCCACAGATCCACCAGGAATTTTGCCAAGAATTGTGTTCCACCATTTGTCTCACCGGGAGCGAGGGGATCTGCTGAAAGGAAAGTTTTTAATCTGCCTCCATGCAAAAGAGAGAAAGATAACTTTAATCGAAAAGCTGCTGGAAACTAAGTCAAACTTTTCAAATTGATATATCAAAAAAGAAAGGAAAAACTCAAAAAACAGCAAAAAGAACGAATTCGATTCCCGTGCTCTGTGAAAACATTTTGACTTCGTCACATGCCAATTGCGTGTTGGAATTTAAGCTGAAAACTTTTAGAAGCCTCCCCAGTATTCCCCTCTGTCATTCACATACAGACACACACACACACGCATACACACATGTGACAGATGCAAATGTTGGAAAGTTTTTTCCTCACCCGAAATTTCCTCTTGAAAATTGTAGGAAAAGTTTCTTCACCAACCATACGCCTAAAAGTATGCAATGGCCAGGACAAACAATTCTGTGACAGAAACTAGAAACTTGAATTCAGTTCTTCGCACTTGAAATGCATAACATTTGCACTTTGTATGTCTTTTCAATTTGATGGAAAAACAATTGCCAGAAAAACAAGAAAGAAATGTTGCAACAATTTCACTAACTTTCATCAACTAGAAATTTGTTCAACAAAATTTTGACAGGATTAGCATAGAACATACACATACATACATACATATTTACTTTACTAGTTCAATTTTATTGCAAAACATTAAATAATCGACTACAGAAATCTTTAATAAAGAAGAAGCTATCTAAAGATATATTTTTTATATGTTAATTGAGTCATTCAGAACAATTTGTATGATTTCCAAAGTATTTTATAAATAATTGGTTACGTTTATAAATTACTTTAGTTAGTTTTTAAACTGCTTGAATATAGAAACTTTACCTGGTGAATTAATCAATCTCTGTATTACTTTCCAGTTTATATGTATATATAAACTAAGTTTTTTCTTGCTAACATAAAAATGGGATTAATATTTCGATATACTGGCAGACAGGATTCCTTTTGATATTTAAGAAACCTTTCACAAGCCGTTTCGATACTCCATACAAATGACAATGATAATCTTCCATTGCCATGATATTCGGCATTTTCTTTGAAATCAAATGAAAAGTGTCAACTAATGCGCTTTTATTTCATTTCCTTTGTTCCTGCTTTAGCAAGTCCTTCAGCCTCATCCCTATTCACATTTTTAGCCTTATCTTTATCTTTTGTATGAATTTGCCAAGTCAACTTTTATATGGCTTCTGGAATTTGTATAGGGAACTGTGTTAGCAGTGACAATGTAAAAAAAAAAAAGGAAAATTAAAGCATAAATCTTGCACACACAGACACACACACATACCTAATACGTATTATATGGTGTAGTGAATCAGCATAATGATAATTGTAAAAAAAAATAATAATAATAAAAAACCCTGCCCGAACATGATTCCCTCTCAAGCATTATCCTACTACTAATAACATTGGCGTGTGGCCGTTAAATTAGCGTTTCATTCAGAAAAACAAGCAAAATTTGTTCGCAATGTTGTTCGGTTGGTTGCATTTGCATTACTTGATTAGCATTAGCAAGGGAACGGTGTGCAGGGAGATGTGGAGCATGTTGAGGGGATGAGAGTCGGTTATTAAAATTCAATTTCCTTCCGGCAGTTGAGTCGAGTTGGGGCAACATTGCATGTCTAATCGAATTTAACAACCTTTTGCATTTTGCATTTGTGATAAATGTAACGCGCTTCGCGTTGGATCCAAACAAAAGAGAGCAAACCAAAGCAACGAGTTTTGATATGGAAAGTTTAAAGCGAATACGTTAATACTCTTTAAAAACAATCGTTTTAATGTTAACTTGAATGGAGCCAGATAATTGAAATATATAACTAATAGTCAAATATTTAATCTAGATAATAACGAATCTTTAAATCTTAACTTGGTTAAATGATCTGTTTATTGGTTTTAAGTATTAAATAACTTTATGATTCTTACATCTTTCACAAACCTCCAGTTGTAGTTATTATAAATATTCTTTTTCAGTATCTACTAAATCATTCAATTTATATATTACATTCCAATATAACTGCTTGTTGGAAGCAAATTTACTTCGATAGATCACTAATACGATTAAAGATAATCATCCCTGTGCAGCAATGAAGAAATTAAACTTTTTCAAAAAAGTTACGATAAACCATCTACGATATTCGTTAAAGTTGTAACCATTTGCAGTTATATATACTTATATAGCTCAAAGTTCTGTGCAAAATTAGCCATCTCTCTTGCTTGGCAAGTGTATAAAATGAAGGAAATTAATGAATTTCATATTAAGTGCAAATTCCGGCAATGGCAGTGGCAACTCTTGTCATGCAATTTACCGGGCGATTCATATTCATGTGATTTGATGTCGTGCCTTTGTGAGGCTTTTTGGTTAAGTTTTCCGGTTACTTAATGTAATTTGCTGTCATGTAATAAATATCAATCTCATTTGTAAATCGGGCGTGGCAAACACACGCCTACCTATCATAAGAGGTTACAAAAATTTAAAGTTAAATTGAAAAAAAAAAAAGTAAAAAACAGGGATGCATTGGAAAGCTTATCAACTAAGCAAAATAGGAATAGTTGGCTACGATTTTCATAACAAGTTGACAGAGCTGCCAATTTGGGTGAAAATAAACCGAAGGGCATCATTGCTCATGGCAGAATAGCTGCCTTTGTAAAAACTGTAAGTCATTCCTCACAAAGTTAGGAAGTTGTTAATACACACAAGTAAGTCCAAATTTAACAATCACTATAAATTCAACTAATTTTGTATTGTATTCAAAAATTAACAATATTGTGAAACCAAAATTTTATTTTCAGCAAACTCTGAAACATTTACACTTCAGCGTGCGTATTGCCGTGAACCAAAAACACACAACTCCCCCTATTCCTCCCCTCAAGAAAACTTACACAAGGTAATATAAATAATCTTAAGATATGTGACAAAAGTGAAAAAAGTATTCAAATTTTAGGTAACCAAAATAAAATCAGAACAAAATGTCTGATCGCAAGGCGGTTATCAAGAATGCTGACATGAGCGAGGAGATGCAGCAGGATGCTGTTGATTGTGCCACACAGGCACTCGAGAAATATAATATTGAGAAGGACATTGCTGCCTATATTAAAAAGGAATTCGATAAGAAATACAATCCCACATGGCATTGTATTGTCGGACGCAATTTCGGTTCGTATGTGACCCATGAGACGCGTCACTTTATCTACTTCTACCTGGGCCAGGTGGCCATTTTGCTCTTCAAGAGCGGCTAAGCAAAGCAACGAAAAGAATAAGAATTACACTTATACACCATAAACACCCATTAATAATGAACACACACACAAATAGACAATAACACAAAAAAGTACAAAAAAAAAGAAGTGCAGGCGGACTCTGATTTGAAATGGCACTTACTTATGTTGCTTTAATATTCCTTATGGCGAGATACACACACACACACACACACTGATAACATATATAGGTCTAGAAATGTAAAGATATAGATCCATATAGATGCATACACACGCACACAAATCCGAACGATGTAACAAAATTCTTTTGACAAATTTCAACAGATTGTATTTACTATACACAAGTCATCCATTAACTGGTTTTCCTATTTTCCATTTCGATTAAAACTGCATAAACAGTTCAAAATTGATTTTTGTTTTATTGAAATCAAATGTATTATCGGAGCTTTAACTATTAAAATTGGTAAGTTGGATCTAATTTATATATTTCTGATTTTGACTAAGATTTCTTAAATACAAGATCCATCCAGTGGTTTCTATCAAAAGAGCTTTGATCTGCGGTGGCATCTTTTGAATCTAACTTTGACTAAAAAATCTCGGTTCAGGTATCTTGTATATCTCCCAAAAACAAAGTTCTCGAGAAGATCTGATAATTCATAATAAAACCAATGTGTTTACTATTTGAAGAAATGTATTTTCCAGCTTAATTTCATCAATTTGGATTTTCATTATCATTTTTTTTTTTTTGCACTCCTTTAATCGCTATCAATTTCCACTGGATTTATATATAATTTTTATAGTGAAAATGTTTAATCATAGTCTCGACAGCATTTGTCTTTCATTCTTAATAAATCGGTCCCCGTTTATTGATAATTTTGTTGGAAGTTCATCATAAGGCAAACATTGAACGGATGTTGGACCGAGAAATGAAATCACCTGGTGATGGGCAAATAAAAATGGCTTAATTAACTTAATCAAAATATTGTTGCTGTCCTTGTTGTCGACCGTTTGCTCCTGCTGAAGCTGATGTCGCTGCTCCTGCTACTTCCGGACTCTGGCATTTATGTATTTTTATTATCTCGTCGATTTTCGCAATTTGCAGACCTTTTTGGTCAGAACATTGCAGGTAATTATGCCAGGATGCGCACACGCAATAATAACAATAATATTAATAAAGTTGCAAAGAATGAAAATATTTATTATTATATACGTCTCCTTTATCCCCGCCCCACCCATTTATATATTTTCATTACAGCATTTCCCCTTCCTCCCCCGCTATCCATGGTGGTCAACATATGCAGATTTTTCCTTTGCCACTGAGCCGCTTTTACAGTTCGACGACTTTTGGCCTTCACATTGTTTTTGGAGGACAGCTGACGCGATTTTCTGCATCCGTATCCGAGCCATTCGAATGGGTTGGAAAAGGGAAAGGGAAAGGTTGTGTATCCCACCAGTCATGTACAGGTCAGTTCAGTTCAATTCAGCTCAGACTGATTCTCATGCATATTGCATGGCTGGCTTAAATACAGGAATCCTTTTCTTGTTTTACTTTTTTTGTTTCACTCTTTTTATTTATGTGGAGCCAATAAAAATTTAAGTGCCCACGCACTTTAGGACTTCTCTGCAATCAGTTTTACGCTCTCTCGGGTAGGCTTTATTAATATTTTTTATGTCTGTCAATTTATGATAATATTTTTTATGTTCGAACATTAAAAACAAAGCCGCCCAGTCCCCACATAAAGGTAACAAAAGACATTATACAATATATTTGGATTGTTATGTCCTGTGCCCCTTAACTGAAATGCGAATGTGGATTTGTGTGAAGTTGGAGATGCAAATAGAAGTCAATTCCAGCTACAAGCCAGCTGTTTAACCATTTGAATGGAGTTTGTGGACTGGGCAATGAGAGCTGAATATGACCAAAGGCAACAACATTGTGTTGAGTCTGCGCAGATGTCCTTGCCATTCAAATAAGGAGTAAGAGTTGTATCCCAGCGAGTATAGATGGCGCCAGCAATTTTAAAGCTCTCGTTGATTTTTCAAAAGTTTTTGAAATTTCATTCCTAAAAAAGGTAAATCGTAGAGTTGAAAAGGCAATTGAAATTTATTGTTTTTTCTTGTTTAATAATTTGCTTAAATAATTTTTTGTTTTATTTTACTTTCAGTTAAAAGTGTTTGATGACTTGATGGAAAATTAAAACTTTCAACAAATTGATGAAGGTTAAAAATTTAGAATCCAAAGACTGGCTTAATATTAGTTTTAGAGCTTTAATTATTATTAGTCTTATTATTTATATTATTAATCTGAATCTTTTATGGTATATAAAAACTAAATCTTAAACATTGTTGGGTCAGTCTAAGTAGAGACCTTTTTAAGACTTAAAGGACCAACTTCATTGTATATAAGTTTTTATACTATGTGTAAAGATAATGAGAAATATATAATATAATAGTTTTTTATAAATGTAATAACCAGTTACCGACTAATACAAGTTCTAGGCATAAGTACAAAACTTTACTGTTATGATAAACATTATATATTAATCAATGGTTAGTATATGTCTGTATAGAACCTTGATTAACTTATGAACTATCAACACCGTTTTATTTTTCTCTCGAGAGGAAAGATCTGTAAATACTGTTCCTTGAACTTCTATAGAAAAGTTTATTGATTTAATGAAAAGTTTCAATAATTTTGTAAAATATATGTTTTAAATATTGTATTAATATTAAACATAAAAATAACATTTATATAATAGAATAGCTCGACATGCTTATAGCTTTTTTATCACTTTTTGCATTTCCCTGTTTGTTAACTCAACTGTGTATAATATTATTCAATTAGTATAATAATTTCAACTTTAATAGGATTGTAATGTCACAATCAAAGTTTAATTTATAATCTATTCTTAGTGCATATATCTGCCACATTATCTGTATTTGTCTCTGAGTAACTCTTGACCCTTAATTTTAATTCAAACTTATAAAAAAAAGTTTTATAATTTATTGTTAGCAGGACTGACCTCAATATCAAATTACACAACATAACTTTAAGCACACACACCCACATACACACACACAGTTACAGTTTGGACTACCCACAACACTGTGAAACAAAAAGAATAATGGTAACAATTGCAAATGCAATAGATACAAATGTAATTGCATTTCACTTTGTTTGCATTTGCAGATGAGGCGAAAAGCTAGAAAAACGAAACCGAACCAACCACAGGAAAAACATACGCACATATCCAAACAACTTTGTCTACCATTGTGTGGGTGTGCATGTGTGTGTGTGTATGCCCTTTCTGTGGCAATTATTATTATTATTTTTTTCCCTGTTGTTCATTTGTAACTCTGAGGGAGGCGAGAGAAATGCAGTAACAAAGCGGGTCACTTGTTATGGCCATGGCAAAGTCAACACTAGACCCAACACTGGCGACGACAAAAACAGAACAAAAAGAAAACCAACAAAAAAAACGACTGAAAACAGAAAACTTAATGAAACATAAACAAGAAGGGGGAAAAACACGACTCCCCTTTAGCCAAACAACAATAAAAGCCGCACAACCAGCAAAATAAAAAAACAAAGAAATAAATATAAAATAAAAAATCCAAAGAAAATTTCTCATTTGCTGTGCAATTAAACAAAAACAATTCAACTCACAGATACAAAAAAAAAAGTCAACAGATTGGCGAATATTTTATACACTGTAGATTAAAACAAAACAGTTTCTTTTCGGTTTAAATGCAATTTTAGATAATTCTCTTAAAAATACAAATGTGATTTTAGATTGCATAAACTTGCGAAAAAGCCAAACTAAACTAAAACTAAACTTTCAACTTACTAAATTTTATTGAGAATTAATCTATTTTGTCAAATGAATACTGAGGATTCTAGACTATAATTATATATATGTATAAGCCGATCAATTTTAGTACTAAACATTTCCTTTTGGTATAGTGGACTGTATGAAAATAGCTGATGAATTGGCCTTATGTTTGCACTTGTTATAAAAATTAAATAATTTCAAATATTTTTTATAATAAATTTTACCCACAATTTTTGAAACAGTTCTGTAATTAAACTTCCAATAATTTTATTTATTTATACTTTGATTAACAAGTAATTATGAAGATACCCTTAATCAGAGAACTAGCTATAACAAATTGGAGCTTAAGCTAGGTTTAGTTGTTGTGTCTTCCAATAATTATCTCTGTATTCTTTAAATTTTTATAAATTATATTTTATGTTCCAATATTGTTGTCAATCTACAATACCTTAACTAAAAGTATCCAAGATTATCTAATAAGTTTTTTATCAATTACTAGCAGCTCGGGCTTAGCCATTATATTTCTATTACTCAGTAGTTTCGAGTTTTGGCTTAAACATTCCATTTCTATATCTAATCTATTTCCAGATTCAATTCTCTACTAAACTCAACAAACAAGAATTTTTTAACGATTTTATGCATATGAAAGATATATTTTGTTCTATCTGGGTATAAAGTGAATTTGGACTTTTAAGTTAATTAAACTTTACTTGACAAACAGTTTTTACAGGCTTAAAGATTGTTTGAAAGCATTTTATGTTTCCTTTGAGACAAATAAATTGCTATATTCTGCCGATTATGTTTTTTAAATGTTTATATATAAGTAGAGCTCTCCTTTTACTATCTTAAATATTTATATTTTTCAATTTTGTTGCAAATTAAAATATCTGTATTCAAAATTTGTTGTGCTAACTGTTATTCTAAATAATAATTTCTGATAAAACATTTGTTCATATATCCCAGAAGCATAAAGAACATAAATTGTGTGGGCGTGACTAAAAATTTCCATACAGATAATCGCACACATAAACAATAATAATAGAAAGAAAAACAAAAAAAAAAAAAAAATACTTTATATATGTATTAGAAAGAAGATTCTTTTCAAGAGTTTCCGTTCCACACACACACAAGCTGCATGCATCGCTGCCGGACGGAAACTTGCCTTCTCTTTTTGGGGCGTGATGAATGAGTCCGGGGCAGACAGCCCACGCAGAACGAACTCCACAAGAATCTCACTTTGGCGTCGATTTTTCATTTGAAACTTGTCTCTAGCCGGTCTCTGACCATTTTCATTGTCGTCATGCGTTTTTCCTTTTCTTCTTTGTAGGATTTTTTTTTAGATATCCTTCGTTTTCCACTAAGCTCCTGTCTTGGCTTGGACTCTATTTTGGTTGTGGTCTCGGTTTGGTGGACATTTGTCGTTTTAAATCTTTCTCTCATGCTTTCCTCCCCTCTTCCACTCTAAAGTAGTTTGGATTTTCGTTCCTTTTTTTTTTGTTTTGCTTGGCTTTTCTTTTGTTATTGTTGCCTTTTGATAAATTGTGCGCCTTTCGTTTTGACACATGTCAGCGTTTGTCTGCCTGTTGTGAGAAGGCCTATATGCCTGGTTGCGTTAGTGTGTGTGTGTGTGTGCATTCTATAGGCTGGCTTTTATTTTCTCATTTGGTATTTTGGCTAAGAGAAACTGGAGGGCAAATAGTCAGGTTATTGTACTTTTCAATTTTCAGACTGTAGACAATTAAAGCAAGCCAAAAAATGTGGAAAAACCTATTCAAAACATAAGTTTTTAATTATTTATCTATTAAATCTCCAAACAGTTGCAAATTTAAGCTTATCTTCTAAAAGAAGGTAAGTTAATATCGGATCTGTTGGAGGAGCTAAGATATTCGGATCTGTTGGATACTTGGGTTACATATTGCGTATTCAAAGACATTCTTTCACTCGTAGACAAAAAAAAACTTTCAGTTCGCGCATTCTCCTGGTCAAGTAAAAATAAACATAGCATTGAGATATTTTCTCACTGAAGTTATAAATTATTTTCGGAAAAACATAGCATACTTAAAAGGGCTAAGAGAAAAACAAAATCTATTAAAATCTTACTTAAAAAAAAGGTTCGGCTTTTACAGATAATGTTATTAATTAAATTCCTGTTGAGTCCAAAGATCAACTGCAGTAACCTGCGACCTTTCGGTGACCCCAAAAAGGTATCTTTAGCTATGGATTTGAATTGTTTTTTTGTTGTTGCTTGCAGTCAACTTGTTGACATTTTGCTGCTTGTCAGAAAGCACAAGCTGACAACAACACAGGGCAACCCAAGTGTTGCTTGTGACTCGGACAGAACCAGAACCAAAACCCTAAGACTGAGCCTGTATGCCCCAAGCCGGGGCATGAGCCTGAGCCGGGCACAACATATCCTGTCAGCCTGTGTCCGTGTCCATGTCCGTGTCACTGTCCGTGTCAGGCGTCACTTTATGCGCCTGACAGCGGCAACAATTTTATTTACTTAATTTGGCTTTAGTTTGTCATTTATTTACTTGTTTGCCACAACAACAGGCTGCCAAGTCTCGACTCGAATGCTCTATACCTATCTCTTTTTAACTTTCACTACTATATTTGTGTGTGTGTGTGTCTCTTTCACACACTTCTATTCTTATCTCTATCTCGGCTACCTCGACCCTGTGTTTATGTGTGTGAGTGTTCGTTTGTTTGTGTGCGTCTCTAATGTCTGTCGTTGTCACTTTGATGCTGACGTTCAGTGTGGCCTTTGTTACGCTCTTTTAGCGTCGAGGTATGTGGAATTTCATATAAGTCTGGCAACACTAAATGATATCGATAAGGAATTTGTACTATAGCGAAACACACATATGTAAACTTTGTTTGATATTACAACTAGGACCTCTTGGTCTTTGATGGCTAAGATTTTTAGATTAAGGACTGAAAGTTATACAATTTCTTAGTTAGATTTTTCCTTTATGAACTCGTCAAGTATTTCGGACTTCTTTGCATTAAATTATTTAATTAATTATTATTATTTCCTGCTCTTTTATTGTAGTCCTTTGATTTAGAGGTTTCTGTATATCAGATACGTTTGCAAGAGCTAGTTAAAGGGAAATTCGAATTAAAACTTTATTACTTTATTATTATTATAAATTAATTGTTAATACAATTTACTTAACTTTTAAATGTATTTATATTTAAAATCTACTTAAGCTGTTAATGATAATTCACCACTTATTACTAGTAAATAATTTTTTTTGTCCAAGAAGATACATTCGATTGCTAATAAAGTGTATGGATTAGGTAAAGTCTTCTTATTTCTAATGATAATAAAATATTTTTTATAATATTATCAATTGCAATTATATATAATTATAATAAACTGACGAATTAAAGCCTTTTATTTTCTAATCAAAACAAAAATAATTTTGTAAATATCGTTTTATTATTATTCTTAAAATTTTTTTACGCAATATAAAATAATCATAAAAAAATAACAATAAAATAAATAAAACAATCATAAATAATAAAAATCATAGAAAAATAAGTTGTATCAACAAATCAAAGTAATACTTAAAATTTAGTTAGTTAAAGATATTCTTCAATGATTTAATACAACAAATAAATCAAGTTCAGAAATTGAAATAATATTCTTCTTGATAATTACTTGTTTATCTCTTTTACAAAGTATACAAAACAATATGCAATTTAGCTCTCACTCGAATGTATTTAAAATCAAATTTAATTTATTTTAATTTAATTTGGCTATTTCCTTAACAGTTTTTTTCTTTAAATTTTAAAATTTTTGTTAGTTTTATCTCCTGTGTGGAAATATTTTTTATATGTATTTTTGTATATCGGATTTTAATAACAAAGAGTATAAACCAATTCGTTGTGCTTTCAGTTGAGGTTTAGCTTTCCCTTCCTGTAATATTCTATTTGTAACATTTTGTGACACATTTTGTGCTGCCCGCACTTTATTGCATATCGTTGTCGTTGAATGTTGTCGGAACGTGCCATTGAATTTTTTATGAAAATTTAGAGCAATGATGTTTTTTTGTTCTAATTTTCTGCTCTTCTCTTTTCTTTTTTTTTGCTGATTTTGTTGTTACACTTTGGCACTTTAATTAAATATTTATTTCAATCATTTTCAGGGCACACACATACATACATACATATGAGTAAATCCAAACTGTTGAGTAAGATCTTATGCTCAGATGTTGTGATAGGGCCATACTAACATTTGTCATTATACATTAATAGCGGACCATTAATCTTTTGCTGGACAAAATGAATGAATGTAGGCAGAATTTAATGGTGGAAAGGTTGGCAGTGGCTATGACCGAGTCTGTCGTACAAAACCGTTAATTAATGTACGCCATTTAGCTGGAAAATTGCAAAGGGTCCCCCTTTACATATGTATGGATATACATACATCCATACATATATGGACATCATAATGAGCGGCAATTTTATGTATACGTACGTGTCTCTCAATGTGTGTGGAGTTGTCGCCACCGCAAACAAGTAAAAGGCCAAAGCTAAAGCCTCCAGGCATCACTGCCCAGCAGGTATGCTTGATTAATGCTTTATAACAAGGCAAAATCCTGGACCCACCGCTTCCACACACACACACACACACCAATGCACACTCTTTGTTCCATCCATCTGTCGCCATCATCATTCCAACATTTTAACATTAATTTAGTGGAATGCTGTACAAGGACTATGAGAAAAGCTTTAGAAAATCGTCAACACATGTTATATCCCATTCGCATGCCCTTTCTTTTGCATTTTTGGAGGATGTCTCTCATCGAACTACATTTGCATTTAACATACTAGATCGAAAATAATGTTTATAACACAAAATTTATAATGTTTTAAAAAGTGATGGCTAGCTAAAAAATTCATTTGTATATAATGGCAGCAAGACCACGCTATACGCCGGTGACTCATATCATCCTTGATAATGATGGAACTTTAATGGGTAAGCCTGCATACTAATAACCCTCTATTTATCATTTAACTTGAAGCAAATCTATCGATAAGATACCGTGAACATCTATGAGAATACACTGAAAAGCATCTTAGCAAAATATGGCAAGACAATTACCCATGAGATGAAAATACGTTACTTGGGAATGACAGGATTACAGGTGGCCAAATCTATGATAAAGGATAATCAATTACCCATTTCTTTGGAGGAATTTATGAATATATTTTATGGCTTAGTACGACAAAGCGTTCAAAATGTAAAATTATTGCCAGGAGTAAAGGACTTTCTCCTTTATCTGCACGACCATCGAATTCCAACTGCGATAGCCACAAATTCGTCCAAAGCAACATTCCAGTACAAGGCCAGACCCCATTACAAGCTAATGCCCATTTTCCATCATATCGTTTGTGGCGATGATCCGGAATTGAAGCGTGGTCGGGGTAAACCCAAACCGGATATATTTCTACTCGCAGCGTCCCGATTCAATCCTCCACCAAAAAAAGAAAATTGCTTGGTATTCGAGGATTCGCCATATGGTCTCCAAGCGGGTATAGCTGCTGGCATGCAAGTCATCTTCATACCCGATCCACGTGTGCCCCTTAAATTTAGGGCTGGAGCCACTCAAGTGTTGAACTCCATTGCGGATTTTAATCCAGAGGATTTTGGTCTACCTCCCTATGACACTTGTTCGAAATTTGAATTTGGCTGACAAATCGATTTAAAGCAAATTGTAAGGGAAAAATATAAATAAATAAAATTTTACAAAAGCCCTATAGAAGAATGTTAGAAAGTAATGTCACGATAGTCGCAGTCTTACGGTCATCCCACAATCTACATATGCATGTGTGTATGTAGGTATATACAGTCAGCAATTAATTGGAGAAAAGAATAACCGAAAAGTGACAGAATATTTTTTGTGCCTAAAAAAGTGGCCTTTCATTTGTTAAAGTTTTTCTCTTATAGCAAAGAATATTTTTTTCGTTTTTATGTTTAAAATTAGTATTAAAAATATGGATCTTCATAATGAAATAAAAATATTTTGTTTAAGCCAATTATTTTTCAAGTTATTAACCAACAAACATGAAGTGTAGGGGTGTCCGAATAAATGTTGTGCTGACTGTATGTATCTTAAGACGATGTTATTGTCAAATAGTCAAGTTTTTAACCTCAAACGTAGGGCTATTTCCCATATGACTTACTGGCAAGATCTAGGAAAATTCCAATTTTTCAATTTTTACAACAACAATTACGGTTCTTTGTATCATAAAACATATCTTTAAACTCGATCTGAATTCCACCAGTTTCTTCTCTTTGAATAAATTGGGATTAACGCGCAAATTAATTTTTACAAATTCTTCGCTGAAATAATGAAATCTTTTGTTTTTTGACCTATTAGCTTTGCCCCATTACACTTGAATGTATGTAAAGAGTTTGTTAACAATTAAATTAGAAAGCTTTTTTTAACTGTCGGCTGTATGCAGCTGCTTTCAACTCTCCTTCACAAACAGCTGACTGCGCTTCTTGTATCAATCCCATTGTGTTGCCAGACCAATCATCAACCTTGCCATCTTACATATTCTTGAATATACATTTTACTTTAGGAGTTCATTTCCATGACAATTTCTCAAAAAGAGATACATGCATACATATTTACATATTGAAAGATTCCATTTCTTTTAGACCTTTAATTATTTTGTTAAATTTGTAATTATAGCAATTTATTTAAGTTTTTAAATCATTTTGCCAGAAACCTTTTAAGCAAATATAACCAAAATGGCTAATGTTATACGAAATTTTAGAAAATCTAAGCCAGGGATCTCGATAAATTTTCACCCAATATCGGATTATTTGTGAAAATTGTTATTATGTATGAGTCAAGTCAAAAGATTGGTCAACCAGCGTTACCATACAATTTCCACAGAAGTTGTTCTAAGAGCCACTCAATACGGAAGCAATATAGAAACAACATTTATGAATAGAAAAGAACAAACAAGAATACTCATCGCTTCATTAAATTTATAAGTAATATATTTAACAAACTAAACCATAAAACAAACAAAATTGTAACTCTCTAACTTACTGGTCTTTAATGTTATATGTAGCAAATTTGTATTTATTTGTTAACTTTTAAATTTTCTATTAGAAAGGATAAATATTCTCTTACATGAAATTAAGACACCTACGGCATTTCGTTTGCTTTATTAAATTAAGAAATTAAAAACTCTTCAGAATTTGTTTGAACATCATATTTCCAGAGTCTGTGATTATGTTTTGCACTTTCATTTTTTTCCTTCCATTTCGCCCATCCTTTTTCTTTGTCTCGCTTTGGTTTAAATTTTTTTTTTTTTACTTTTGTATTTTCGTGCTGAGCTTTTGCCCTTGAGTGCTTCCTGTGGTGTTCGTTCATTAGGTAAAACGGAAGCTTGCGGGGTATAAGGAGTGAAAAAATAATGATTATAAAATGAAAAGTAAAAGAAAAATGCTCAACATTCTCATACCCAAGTCTAAAGAGTTAAAAGGTTTATTCACTTTACTTTTATGATGGGATAGACACACAGTTTGAAGCGGCAAGTTAGCAGACTGACTGCCTGAATGTCGGCTGTTGAACATTAAGTAATTATAAGTTGCTCTAGAGTTTGGCAGAAAGTTGCAAGTTGGCATCTATATGCAACTACCTACTACATACATACATACATATGTACATATCTATCAATGTACACACTTCGTATGCGTAATGTGTTGAATAATTAAATTGTCAAACAATTGAAAATGAAGAAGTGGAAATAGAAGTACAAGTCGTAGATGATGATGCTGATGATGACAGGAAAATGTTGAAATTTACTTACAATTTATTGTCTAGCTCATCCTGTTTAGAGAGAGAGAGAGAGAGAGAGAGAGAAAGACAAAGGCTAAGAGCCATAAACGCTTAATCATCTTAAATTGAAACGCATTTGATGAGCTAGCTAAAATTCCCCTATATAAATACAAACACACACACACAGACATACCTAATAATATATAAACAATATAAATTGTTTTTGGTGTTATCCGTGTATACGCATGCATTATTTATAATGCTTTTTAATCTGCATTTTGCATTTGAATTTGCATTTTGATTTCAATTCAATTTCCTAGACATTTTCAATGATTTTCAATTAGAATTTGCATTCAATTTTTTTTATATTTTTTTCTTTTGGTTAAATCATTTTTGATCCAAAATAGTGAAATAAGAAATTTAATTGGAAATCAACAAATAAATAGCTAAACGTTTTTGTTTAGATAACTTGACGGAAATATTTTCTAAATATCTAAATGAAAACTGATAGCATTCGCATTTCACATATATGAATGCTCTGAATGATTCATTGTATGATAAAAGCTTTTATGTAGATTAACCACAAAGCCAGTTGAGTTCCTTTTTTTTTGTTTTAATATGAATGAATATTCGCCTCTGAAACCAGGGTAAATTGTTATGCATCTGTTTGAGTGCTTACATATACAAATATTTACTTGCATTGGTATTTGTATGAATTTCCATTCAATTTTCATCTGTGGTAAAGGGGAAATTCTATATTTTGTTGCACATAAACAAATATCGCTTGCCGAAATCTGGGTTAACCTTTGCAATAAAACATTGAAAATATAGAATTTCACACAAAATATTTATCCAAAATAAAAGGACCTTTACATTTTATGTGAACAAGCTCAATTTTTTAAAGAAAAGGATAATAATGTATTTGTATTTGAAATATTTATTTGAAAAGTTACGCGATTTGTCAATCAAAGGAAAACTTTTTAAACCACGCATAGAATATCCTTTTAACTTAATATACTAATGAATCTATTTCAATTATTAGACTATACCTTATCCGAATAATTGGATTCGGCACGGAAAATTGTTAATATTATGAATTAAACATCTAAAAGGATTTTAGGATCACTTTACTTTCTCTGCAAAGCATCAACTATGAATAAATTTCTTACTTTGACGAGAAATGATAATTTTAGTTTAACTTTTCTACTAAAAAACTCATATAATGGAAATCCTGATAATTGAAATTCTTCTGTACAATATTTAAAAAGAGTCCTGATTCCACTTTGGTTTTTTTTTGGTATTTATGCTAGCTCTTTTAAGACATTTCCCATTGCTTAGCTTTAACTTAAATACTCAAATGCAATATTACAAATTAGGCTAAAAAAACAATATATTACAGGGTTTTTTACTTTTTATTGTTCCCCCTCTTCTTCTTCTTCTTCATCCTTATCATCATTAACTTCAATTTCTTTGTCAACACCTTTAATTTGAGACTCTCTTCTTGTACTTCTTCTTGTACTTCTCCTTTTGCTTTTACGTTTCTTTGGAATACTTGTTCTACTTGGCTCACTAGGTGGCTTGTCGCATTCATAGGGTGGCATACCAAACAATTCTGGATCGAAATCCTCGAGGGTCTCCAAACGCAATGTGGCCAATTCAGACCAGCAACAAGGAATCTCTTTCTCGGCTAACATCACCACCGGCAAGCGAGCATTTTGAGCTGCCTGAAGACCCTTTAAAGAACCATCAAACACCAATGTAGAGTCTCGAGTAGCCTCGCCTAGGTGATACATGGCCTTCCAAAGGACATCCGGCTCCGGTTTTGGTAGTGAGTTGGCCAAGTCCGGATCATCTGAACACAGTATCGTACAAAAGAGTTCGAATAGCTCCTCCTGGCCACGTATCTTCTTTAGGAAGAGCTCACTACGACATGATGTGACCAGAGCCATCCGAATGCAACACTTGTCCAGATGCTTTATTAGTTTCTCCACTCCTGGCATCAGCGGTGGATTGGCAATCATTTCAGCCGTCCGTTCATTGACCAGTAGTAAAAACATTTCCCAAGTTAAAGGAAGTTTACATTTCGTACAAATCAATTCGGCTATTTCCTGAGTCTCCATGGGTGCCATGCGCATTAGAAGAGATTCAGGAATTTCGCGTTTATAGCTGGCTACCAATTCGATGCAGGCGCGTTGATATATATGACGAGTGTCTGCAAATCGGAATACAGTTGCCTTTATAGTATTGGATATATCTGATCAATTCTAGCTTACCAAACACTGCGCTCTCCAGATCGAAAATGCAATTTACCATTGATGGTGCGCAACAGCGGTAACATCCTTGCGGTGGCTTCCGGCAACTATTACAATTTTTATTACACATTGTGACGAATGATTAAAAATTTATAAATTCTATTTACCAAATTTCAACCAAATAAATGACAAAACATGCTACGAGAGGGGGGTGTTTTGGGAATTGAAATAAAAATTGAATTAAGACTTTTCTTATTTAATAACCAAAAACAATCACAATCAAGTCACTTAAAAAAATATTTCCTAATCCAACACATTCCCCTAGAATGGTGGCAATCCAAAATACTGCGGTCTAAAGCCCTCCAAGGAGCGCAATCTTAAGGTAGCTGGAGCACTTAGCTTAGTTGAGAGCAGAGCATCGGGAACAAGCACAACTTGCATTCCAGCTGCTAGTCCAGCCTGCATGCCCAACAATGAATGTTCAATGACCAAACAATGTTCCGGTCTTGGATTATCGTCAAAACGTGAAGCAGCCAAAAGGAAAATATCTGGAGCAGGTTTACTGAGCTTTACCTCCGAATCGGAGCTCCCAAAGACCTGATGATGAAAGCACTGAAACAACTGTCTGTGCGGGCGGGCAATCAATTCGTAAGATTCTCTCGTGGAGCTACTTCCAATGGCCATGGGCACCTTCGAGGCATGCAAGTGGCGCAACAGACGTTCAACTCCTGGCTTTAGATTAACCTTGCCCATTAGATCACGACTATGCATTTTGTGCAGACGTAGAAATTGGGCCCGACTATAGGGCAATTCATAGGTGGCAATAATCATATCGGCCACTTCTGATGAATGTTTACCCACACAGCGTAACTTTTGATCAAAACCGTAAATATGGCCAAATGGATCGAGAATCTTTTGCACTGTCTGCGTAAATAAACGATCGCTATCGATAAGTAGTCCATCCAATTCGAATATACAATGGGTTATAGGTCGGAAGCAACATTGCCGCGATGAAGATTTCGCAACAAGTTCTGTTTCTGACATATTTAAAATTATTTTTTTTTTTTTTTTTTTTTACTAGTAATTTTGAAAGGTTGTGCTAAGATGTTTCTGTTTATAAAATGGAAATTGCTATCCTAGTCAATGTACATTCCTTACGATTTTTGTACCTTCTAGAGGTTCGATGATCGTTTCTTCAAAATAGATCAAATATATAGAAGAAGTGGTTGAATAAGAAGTTTTCAAAAGTTATGCAGTTTGTTCCTATTTTTTAAGTCAAATGAAATGCAAAATGTTTTGTATAGCTGTTACTGAGACAAAAGTCTTTTAACATGGCTAAGAATTACTTCGAAAGTGTTAAAAAAATAAGCCATATCGGTAAAATCTAGTTAGGATTTGTTTTCAAATACGGTTTTTAAAATGTTCTTTTTTGATATTTTAAATCAAGGGTGGGCACGTAGTGGCTCTTTTGGCTCACCGAGCTCTTTCCGTTATTTTTGCGGCAGAGGTCATAAATGTGCGAGTTCGTGGACAAAGGGACGCACAAGCAACTGAGGGACGCACATTGAACTGAGGGACGCACAAGCAAAGATCTCGAGCTCGAGGACGGGTCAAAAATGTGCGAATTCGTAGGTAGAAGGACGCACAAGCAAGTGCGGGAGGGGTAAGAAGAAAAAGGGTCGCGATTGCGACTCGCACATTCTCGAGCTCGAGCTCGCGACATTTTTCCTTTTTCCCCTCCCTCAGTTGCTTGTGCGTCCCTTCGTCCACAAATTCGCACATTTATGACCTCTGCTCGGACTCGCGATCGCGACCTTTTTCTCTGCCCGGAATGTTGTTTGTTGTAAAATTTGTTGTCGGGCTCACTTGCGAAGTTTGGCTGCCCACCCTTGTTTTAAATGTAAGATTTATTTAAACATTATGAAGTTAATTCTTTTTGAGTCGGTCGTTTATGAATTAAGGTATTAAAATATTTTATTTTAGATCAAAAAAGGTGTTAATAGTGTTTAAAGGATTATCATTATCTAAAACTTTGTGAACAGGGCGTCCGGGCAGAAACAGAAATTATTACAACCCGATCTCTAGTTCTTGAAATCAAAATGTGAATTAAATCCGACTCGAAGGACCAAAAATGAATAGGACTCTGGGGAGTAACAGAAATTATTAAATACGGTGCTTAATTTTAAACACTTCCAAATTTTATTTATTGAATTATATACTTATATTTTTTTCGTATGAAAAATAATTATTAATAAGAAGATTTTCACTATTAGTTTAAGTTGGAAAAAACTGATTTAACAAGAAAGTTTGATAATCCATATGTTGTTTTCAAATTTAAAATTATATAAAATTTAAAAACAAGCAAAGTTAAAGAACTTACTCAAATTGTTAATAGAACTTTTAATATTATTGTTCCAATTTTGTATGAAAACTTTTCTACAAAATCAGTTGAATGCTGATATAGAGATTATGACATTTACAGACAAAAGTCTAATTTGTGGCAACAGTTTTAATTAAACTATTTTTGACATTGTGACGTGTCATTTAAAATACTTTGGCAAACTTTTAGGACTTCCCAATGTGCAGATGACTCAAAGGCAGCTGTTGCAGCTGTAAAAGTTGCCGTCATTTTGTGATACTTGGATTTATAACCAATTTCTTTTTTTTTTTTATTTTCTATTCGATTTTCTTTGGGTTTTTGTATATGTAAGTCTAATGCATGCCATGCACGCTTCGGAATTCTCCTTTTTTTGGTATGGGGGAGTGGCGCCTGTTGTTACAAAGTTGCGTAATTGATTAAGCAGTTGGCAACAAGCGGAGCCAAGTCAAGACAAACCACGTCAAGACAAGAGTCATGCCACAGGAAAGTGCGGCGACACGTCGCCAAAAAGTTTTTGCAACGTGGTTAAGGAACCAAAAGTTGAATGGGCATTGTGGCGATAGTTGATCCCTGGCTAAATTTGGGAAAGGTGGCAACTTGGCTGAGCATGGGAATTACTCTAATCAGGTAATTCTCTTCCATGTATGTATGTAGTATACAAAAGGAAAAATCTAACCAAGACCGCAAATATAAACCTCACACTCGTCATTCTCCCTCCATGTGGCTCTTTCTTTTTCTATTTTTTTTTGGTCAATAAAATGCCCTTAATTAATCGGGGGAACTGCGTCAGCTGTTACCACACACAGGGACATAGGGAAAACAAGTAGTGAAATGAGAGAAAACAGGACGTTGGCCAGCCATTTGAATGCAGTCTGCAAACGACGATGAATTGTGCGCATAAATTATGCAGCTAACCAATTTTAGGGCCTTTGGTTTTTTGGCCACAGGACAATATGTTGTAAACGTTTAATTTGCACGCGTCTCTAATCGCCGTTGTCCTGGCAATGTGTGTGCCTTTGCCACCCAAACCAACAGTTGCCCACAGTTTCGTCAGCAGCCTCATCCACACACACGCACACACACACACACATACAATACTCATCCTATTTGGCCAGTAATTGCGTTCATTGAATTGTTAACAGGTCTGGTTGTCTACGGCCCACAAAACCGCAACTCTTGCAGCGGCGGCTAAAAGCCGTTGTTATCCTTGTGGTCGTTGCTGCTCCTACTCCTGTTCCTGCTGCTTTGTGCTGCGCTGTGTCGCTTTGCGGCAAACTGCTCTGTTTGGTTCCCTTGAGTTGATTTCCAAGGGCTACGGCCCATCGGGAATTGAGTTCAGTTCTGTTCAATTCTATTGCCGCCTGACCGCTCCGTAAAATCCCGGTCAATGCACATCAAACTTTTTGGCTCTCTCGTTCTCTATCTGCGTTTGGCATTTATTGGTATTGTTCCAATTAAAGTTCGACTTGGTCATAAAATATGCAAGCCAACAAAATGCTCAAAAGCACGTAAAAAGTTCAGATGACTTTGCCAGAGAAATAGTGTTGGAAAGGGAAGGGCAGCGACATTAATGCGTTACGGTCAATGGTTTTGACTGCAACGATTGAGACGGCCACGATTGAGAGCAGATTGTGGACATCGAAAGGTAATAAAAATTTTTCAATAGATGTTTCATTTGATTGTCTATCGATGCATAAACCCATATTTTTTGGGATTTTATATCGAAAATACTTTAACTAAGCTTTACTTGTAACCTTTTGTTATTAAATGACAATGATATTCAATAGTTGAATCATTTGCGTTAGAAATACATATGTTAATTTTATATGCATAATTTTAATTAGTCAGTTATTAAGTCATCTAGATTCTAGTTGTAGAAATTACATTAAAACGTCTTTGGACTTTATATGTATTTATTTTAAGCAACCAATTCAATTATTTTTATGTTTGTAGAAGATATTTGTAAAAAGGATCAAATTTAATACAGAGTTTATTTTGACAACTTTTCTTACTCTCTGTTTCGCTACTAACGCTGCACTCATCGCTTAGCACCGAGTTGCCACTTCTCGGTTCCTAATGGCTACGCTGCCACCCTGTTAAACAGCTGATCTTAAGATAAGTTTAATTTATTTAATTACTAATACGAATGAAAGCTATTAATATTTCTTCTATCTTCAATTGTTCATTTTTCTATCTACACATTTTTGTATATTTTTCATATTTACTTTATTTGCTTTTATTCAAACTATATTATGTCCTTTTAAAGCCATTTTTGCTTTTATTATGAATTCTTTGTTTTGCGAAAAGTAAAAATGTGGGGGCAAATAGATATTGCAATCTGTAGATATTGCTTATACATATATACATATATATGTATGTACATAAATACATCCAATGATCTTCACCGATTACTGAAAGGAATTGAAACAGAAATTGAGAGCAAAAATGCCTGAGATGTAAGTGTAATAAATAGCACATTCAAGGCGAAGCTAGTTGCTGTAAAAGTTTTGCAGCTGTTATAGTACATCATATACCTACATACATATGTACTTTATATCATACATCATTGATTTATATTCAAACTTATATTCTTAGTTTTTTATGTACACACGTATTTTAAAATTCTGGTTTGGTATTATACACAGTCTGGTTTTGTATGTACAGAAACAACTTACATCGTGTATAGTCCTCTAATATAATCAGAACCTTTTTTAACCGCCGCTGGGAATCGGAATACAAAATTAAATAAATACCACCTAACCATTAGCTGGCGGCTACTCTCTTATGTGTAAGAACAATCCCTTTTTGTATTGAGTGAATATTGTTTAACTGGGCAAAATGGAAGGGTCTTAAATGTCAGTCACATATTCCATTTCTTCAATCATATCATGAGTTCCCTTTTCCTGTGTTACTCACATCTCTCTCAAAGGTTTTCCCAGCGGTACGAAGCCAAAAATGAAAACTAAGAACAACAAAAAAGTACACACGAATCCGCAACAAAGTACGAGAAAACAAAAAAAAAACTAAACATTGGCACAAAGTCCAATTTGTTTGTAATGACATTACTTTGTTTACAAAATAAATTTCGTATGCATAGCGAGTAGTTGTTTTATTGTGGACAGAAAGAGGGAAAAGAGCGCAGCTAAGGGATTCAAGGGGCAATAGAAGGATGGGCGGAAGGAAGGGCCAGCTTGGACTGGCTCCCCCACAAGATGCAACCTAAAGCTTAACTCGAACTGCCACTAAAATATGAGGACGGTGTTGAACATTTTTAAGTCTTGTTTCATCCTTGAAGGTTTCAAATGGTTTTTAATAACTTAACCCGTTCAGTGAGATGAAAATTCTTAAATTAAACCAATTAGACAGATCTTGACTGTAAATCAAATCTCAAGAAAAGGAATTGTATTTTTCTAATTTTTCATTACAACTTGTTGGGAACTTGCAAAGATATAGTCTGGATCAGTTTTTTGATGCTTAAGTTCATAGTTCTATTAGACTGTGGTACCACCAAACGTACTTATATGACAGAAAAATAGTTTGAAATATTTTTATGTTTTCTTAACTTTTTTTTTTGTTATCAATTATTCTTTTAAATCGAATGTACCTTAATTTATTTCTTTAAAAATAATTTATAATACATTTTATTTATAACAATTTACAAATAAATAAGAGATAAGAATCAATGAAGAAAAAACGATGAAAAAATAACTTACTGTAGCTTTACTGAGGGATTAGAAGAGTGATGCTGATGTAGTAAGCAAAAGGAATCATCTGGATTATAGTTCAAAAACATTTTTTGAATTGCAAGAGAACAAAATTTTTGAAGAAAAAAGGTAAAACAACGAACTATAAAAAAATTAGATTCTATTTCACTAAATGCAAAAACAGACGAGCCTTTGATTTACTAAGAACAAAAGATTAAGTAAGAGAAGCAATACTTTTAAAGTTTTTAACATACTTTGTTTTCTTTTTATTGTTAATTAAATCTGAATAGAGTGATTTTGAAAGCAAACCAAGAAATATTCTTTCCATTCAATTCTCTAAAAACTATAGTAATATTTGATTTTAGTTTTTAAAAATAGTTTCAATCAGTAATTGCAAACTGAAACATCGATAAAAACATCGCAAACATTCAAAATATCGATGGTACCAAACATTGACGTTTGTTTTGTAGCTCTACGACAAAGGACAAATTATAAAAACCTTTTCTTTTAACCTACTCCATAAGATTGCCATATTGTGGATTCAAAAATGGTGAAAATAAGTATTAAATATAACTTATATTACATCGCATATTACTTTAAAAAGTCTTATATTATAAATTTCATTTCCTCTAGCATTATTCGAAGCAGTCGATAGTCTGTGTAACTCTTTGGACAACTTTTTTTGAAATAATATTACCGAAAATTCCAATAAAACATCCTTGGGAAATAACTTTATTTGGCAGAACAAAAGGGGGCAAGCAATTTATTTCTGGTACAGTCCTTATATTTTGTGTATATATAAATATGTAGAAATTTCTAAAATCGGTGTAGCATAAAATTTCCCCATTGGACGTTGTTGGTTTTGAGCAAGGACAATTCTCCTGCCTTTTCGCTGTTTAATTTTACAATTGTCCTTTTTTGTATGTTATTGTTTCTATGTGAGAGTGTGTGTGTGTGTGTGTTTATGTAGGAGGAGGCAAGGACAACTCGAGTTATCTATGCGCATCCGTTTTGTGTGCGGTTTGTGATTTATGTTTCTGTTTGTGTTTCTTGTTGGTCAGCATTTTTATTTCTTTTTTTTATTTGTGTGTGTGTTTTTATATTCCATTTCATATAGAAAACCTAAAGACGATGTCTTAGTTATTCTTCTTCTTTTTGGATTTTTTTTTTTTTGATTTGCCAACACAATTTGTTTGATCAACTTCTATCATTTGGTCATAGCGCAAATGGGCCGATTTTAGAACTCCGATAGCCCGTTTAATATGAATCTTGGCTGGATTTCTGTTACGTGTCTGTATAATCAACGAGTCTTCAAAATCAAAATAATTAATATTTGTATATAACTATTTAAGCATTATTAACTTACTAAATGACATATGGCTAAAGACCTGGAAACAGGAAAAGCGGACAGCATAATTTGTATAGTCTGTGTCTAAAATAAAAGTCCTTTGACCATTGTCCAAACCTGCAATATAAACAATTTTTATTTTTTCGAAACATTTTTAATTCTTTTGGAAAGTTTAAGGTACCTGGTTTATTGGGGATCATCAAAAAATTCCCTTTTCGAAAATTAATTAATATAACGTTTGTTTTAGTCGGATAAGTTTGTCTGAAATGAAGAGATAAATTACAAATAGTTTTAAGAAATATCGGTTTACCTATTCCATTATTGACTGATACTTACTTTGGTAGTATTTCCGATACCTTTAAGGAGTACCTCTTAGTCCGGTTATCAGAAAGATATGTTTCCTTAATGCATCTGGGAATATTTTCGCCAATAAAAGGTGTCCGAGAATACGTATACCAATCACCCAAAAACTGTTTCATTTTAAATTTTTTCATATAATGACGAGGCTTTTTGCAACCCCCTTCGATAGGTAAGTTGGCTACAGTTAGGCCAATCCAAAGATAAGTCAAAATTAAAAATCTACAAATTATGGCAATTGATTAAAAAAAATTAAATTAAGATATTCCATCAATCTACAGTCTCAAATGATGCATCACGTTCTCCTTGTAAAAATTTACTAATTTCTAAAAAAGATTCTATGTCCAACAATAAGTTAACATTCTGTAACTAATTGATCTAAAAAGCAAAATTGGAATTGATATTTAACTAAAAATGAAAACCGTGAATACACTTTTCAAAAATAGGACAACTAAAATTTTACTAAATATAAAGAGTAACACAATTTTTTTTTTTTTTTTTTAAATTACAAGAATTAAAAAGAAGTAAAATAAAACTATTTATATCTACGTGGCCCAAAAAGAAACTTTTAAATAAAAAAATTGCTTGTGGTTCGATTATATATATATAGGCATATAGTCGGCCAATTTCTATATATACCAAACTTAGACATACCAAATTTCGTGAGAATCGCCCTTAAAATAACCAAGTTATTCCTCTAAAACTGTTTTCTTGATTGATCGTTTCTATGGGAGCTATATGATATGGTGAACCGATTCTTATAAAACTTAGTAGATTTGTTAGAAAGTATATAAAAATTATATATACCAAGTTTTGTAAAAATGGCTTTTAAACAAAATCCAAATTCAAGACCGATCTTTCCTATGGGAGCTATATGATATAGTCATCCGATCGGAATAATTCCATGATGTACAATGCCTGCAGCAAAAAAAATCTAGGTGCAAAATTTTAGCTCTGTAACTTTAGGGGTCTGGAAAGAGATCGTGTTGATACAAATAGACGGAGGGCTAAATGAACTCAGCTCATTGTGCTGATCAAGAATATATATACTTTATATAGTAGGAGATGCTTCCTTTCTGTGCGTTGCAAAAATGTTTTATAATCCACTTTACCAGAGATTTTCTTGAGCCTTGATGATTTATTGGTCAGAGTCTTACCCTTTACTTGCCCAGTTAGTAGATCAGATACGTATGACCTACTACAATTTTTTTGGAGCATTGCCAGTAATTTAAAGTTTTACAAGTTAATTCTTAAAAAAATTGAATTTTAATTAGGAATCCATTGGACAGGCATGTTGAGGCACTTTTATCATTTTACTTATTATAATACCCGAATGTCTGGCCAAGCTTTGAGCGGTGAAAATGGTCTCTGCAGTAGGAACGCGTTTTCGTGTTTGTATAGAAGCCCATTCTAAAATTCAATCGGATAGAAAGACAAAACTATAAAAAATTGGATAAGAACAACTTACGGAAATTTAAAATATTATTGGAATTGATGCATAAAAATCGAATGGCAAAGTTAGTATAGTCCGTATCCAAAACATACATTTCAATACCGTCCGGAAAAGCTGAGAAGAGAAATCGGATATAAATAAACATAAATTAGGGAAGATTTTTCCCCTTACCCTTGTTTTCTGTCATCAAATCGAATTTGCCCCCTTGTGGGTCTATATTGGTAATTGTCCTAATGCGCTTCCTCAATGTGCCAGTTCTAAGAATTTATTGTTAATAATTTAACATATAGTAAGTTAGATGAAATTTGATTTCCTTACTTCGAGCTTAACTCTTTTGCTTTTATTATAATTGTACCATTTTCAAGTTGTATAAACTCAGTTGACTGACATTTGGGCAATCGCTTCGATAGACGTGGATACATTGAGTATGTGAACCACTTGCCCAGAAAACGACCCATATCCAAATCTCCTACAGCAGTCATATTGGTTGGACATGGTCCCTCAAAGGCTCTCAAGGTCCATGATGGTTGACTAAATAAGATAATTAAAATGAACAGCTGATTTGCAATAAGAAAGAAATTTGAATAAATTGACTTGATTATCATTTTAAGAAAGTCGTGAGAATAACGTTTAAATCTAATTTGCAACTAACTTGTTAAAGACCATGACCAAGTTAATGATATGGCTTAAATAACCCATGAAATGATGTTTTAACCATGTAATCAGAGTTGCAGAAACGAATCTTATAAACTGTTTCTGTTTAAAAAATAGTAGTAACCAAATTGAAACTATACAAGTTTATTAATTGTAATTGTACTTGAGTCTTTATTATTCGCTTCAAGAATAAAGTTACTGTGCGAGTGTATCAATCGCGTAAACTAAGCATAGGGTATTCGAAACACATTTTATTATTTCTGCTTATTTTGGTAAAAGCCCTAAAGCCCTTTCTAAAGATGTCTAACAATTTGAAGTTAGTTTTTTCCTAACACAACCTTTGGCATTCTTATTCGCCGTTTAAAGATCAAGTCTGTAGACTGAGTTGGTTGGGACTTTTAAAATATTTTCGAATCCATATTATACCACGTTTGAATTTGGTCTTTTGAAATTTTATTCTACACCGATTATTCTAATAGTGAGTAAATCTTATATTAGTTTAATCCAACCAATTGCTTACAAACCTACAGACCGGCTAGATACTTTATAAGGTCGGCAAAGAATGTTTCACATTTATCTAACTTTCTTTTCCTATATGCTCTTCAAAAAGCTATATCCCTCAATGCACGGAATAAGTTAACACAGATAAAAAATATATAAACTTACGGATGTAGAAAATTAGGGTCATGAATAAATTGTTATTATTGAATTCTGCTGTTACCTCGCTGCTACAGATAAAGCCATGTCAGCTTTGGTTCAGGATAATTTTGCTTTCAACCCAATTATCAACAATGCATCGCGGTGCTTTTTCTAAAACTTCCACCAATTATGTTTCCTAAGCAGAATTACCGACTTTATTGCCATTTGAAACGTCTTTAAATGATATAGTTACCTTTTCCTTTGAAATACTTCTAACGTATTCGCAAATGATTATTCATGCCGATATATGTCATTCCTGGGAACAAAAACAAATTGTATTCAGACCCACCATTTTGGGAATTATATCCTTGAGATTAGGTTAATCAATCAAAAGATACTTTGGCAAAAGTTTTTTTATGCCCTACGCCTCAATCTAAGCCGAAGGTATTCTTTTATATGTACAAATTTATAGTATACATAGGATATTTATAGCCTGTCAAAAGCGGTATACCCATTTTGGTTAAAATCTTGGAAAATTGGAAATATCCAGCAGTATAAAGTATTTACATACATCTTGTTTATTCTCACGATGAGCTTTAGTCCTGTTAAGATGAAGCATTGTAAGGTCGGTATATCTAAGATTCATTCTAATCAGCTACCATAGGAACGATCTGCCTTAAATATAGTTTAAAATATCCTTTCCCCAATCGAATTGTACAAAATTTGGTGTTTCTGAGTGTTTTGTTCACATATGTATGTATCATGAATCACAAATCCACCAATTTTTATCAGACTAACTCTTCTTTTCTCTAGCCGACTGGTTGTTGTATAGAGCGAAGATCGGTGGTAACGGACTATTACCTCCGCGGATGGCTCGAGTATTGGCTTCACTGTCTTTCTCTTGCTAGTGGAAATTGAAAAACGAAGTTGGCTCCAACCAAAAATTGGTGCTGCCAGGTTGCGCTTTTAAGCTCAGCGTTGCCAGTCCTAAGGTCGTAGCGAAATGGCAGGTCTAAACCGTGTTTGGCGATGCCACCCAATTCGTCGGCTTTACAATATCATATATGTATGTATGAACATACAGTACAGTTTTCTATATGCTTGGCTTGTTAATTTTATTAAATGAATAAAAAATGTTTGATTAACACCAAGAAGGCCTTTGTTATCCCTCAAATTATTTAACCAAATTTTGTTTCCCATCTTGTTTATTTAGCTTTCGAGTCTCACAAAATTCATACATTTTGATTTATACCAAAAAAAAAAAATATTTGTTAAAATTTTATTAAATTTGCTGACTGAATCAAAAAATTATTTCTTTCGCATTTCCATTCTATACACCATCACATTTTGGTATCCTTTGGTTTCTGGGATTGCGGCTGCGTGTGAAGGTCCAAAAGGAAGCAAAAAGGAAACATATAACAAATCAATATTAGGATCATTTTCAGAAACAAGAAGGCAATATGAGCGAACAAATTGTGTGCCACAAGTGCAAAGAGGCCATCACCAAGCGAATGATCACTGCATTGGGAAAGACATGGCATCCGGAGCATTTTCTTTGCCGTCATTGCGAGGCACAGATCGAGGATGCCACTTTCAATATTCAGGATGGGGAGCCCGTCTGCACTAAATGCTTTGTGGAACGCTATACACAGACCTGTGCCGGCTGCAAGGGACCAATACTGGAGAGAACCATCTGTGCTTTGGGTGAGAATTGGCATGAGAAATGCTTTTGCTGCGATGGGGCTTGCGGAAAACCGTTGGCCAATCAGCCATTCTTTGAGCGAGAAGGCAAGGTCTTTTGCAAGCAGGACTATGAGGACACATTTGCCGCCAAATGCGCCAAGTGCGAGAAGCCCATTACTGACAGCGCCGTAGTGGCGATGAATGTGAAGTGGCATCGTGATTGCTTCTGTTGCAACCGTTGCGAAAATCCCATTACCACTCAGATTTTCACTGTGATTGGGGATAAGCCCATCTGTCCAGCCTGCCAAGTCTAAGTCTACCATCCAATCCACTGTCATTCCACTGATTCATAGTCGCGATTTTTGCCATAAGTTTTTGGTATTATTTAGTTTATGCATTTATAGTTATTTGTTACTTTCGTTCGTGAATCGATTGAATCTTTTAGATATGCAGTACAGACCAATCAAACACTCATGAGCCTTCAAACCCCCCTTCCACTACACATAGACATAAGAACATCCATCTAAAATCACCACCGCCAATAAAATCAAATGAAATTGAGTAAGAAACAGTAGTTTTTATAATAAAAGTGATGCTCAGATATTGGGTAAGTACAAGAATGTTTACTTACAAGTTTGAAACTTTCTCTACTTCAAACTTACTAACCCGGCAAACTGAGATGTAAGTATAAAACTAAATTTAATGTATGAATCGAGAGAAAATATATTCTATCTATAGCAATAAGTCGACCGATTTTGATACCGAATAAGCAACAAATTTTTGATTATCGCTGTTACAACAACTAATCTACAACCGTGATCTTGACCTATGTACATACATATAGGAGCTGAATGGTAACTAGTACTACTAAGCATGGGTAACTAGTTAACAAAAAAAACAAGCAGATATTAATACAAAATACTTTTTTGGATTGATTATTCGTATATAATATATTCAAACGATTTTGATACATTTTAAAATTCCACGAAGTTTTAATGGAGTAGTTGTTGTTAACGTTCAATTTCATAATATTCGAAATACAAGGTTATTTACGTCAATTCCTAACTTGACTGAGGGTTCCAATAGGAGCTATGTATATAGTATAGCCACACGATCGGCAATGTGCAACCTTTGCTCTCTACCTTCAAGGGTCCTGAAGAAGATTGAAGGAATTAGACCGGTGGATGGCTTAATTAACTTAAATTATTAGCACAATGATCAAGAATATATATGATTTACATAATTTTAGATACTTTTATACGATGAATTTTTCTCATAAAAATCATACATGGTAAGAAAAACTTAACGAAGTCTAACACATACTAAATTATGGGATTTTTCTTTTTTTCAACCAAATCTTAAAATAAAGAAGATAAAAGTATTTTCTAGTTGTTGTATACAAAATTTTTTAGTTATCTAACATTGTTTTTTACATCAATCTCTCTGATAATGGTTAGTTATCATATAATTTGTAGTATACATGTTCAATAAAAATTGTTAATATCAAGCATTTTAAACAGTTTTTTTGACATGAATGAAATTAGCTTAAATTGATTGGAATGTAACTACATATGTTGCCACTTAATATGACTGAAGTAATAATTTGACTATATCTTCATACAAAAATTTTAAATTAAATATTTTATTGTTAGTTAACTTGAAATTCATTAAAAGTTATTTAAAGATTTCATTATTTTAAAATTTCTTTATAATGTACATATATTTATATATATATATATATATATATATCAAGTATATTCGTATATTTCATATTTAGTTGCTAACAAAATTCACAAATATATCAAAGAGACGCTCATAGAAGCGTCTTAGCCATTCTCATGCCTTGTCTATGGCATTGGGTACAACTGTCTTGGTGAATTCATCAATTGGATCGATATTATCCAAATTGGTTACAGTTCCATTGTCATTCAACTGAGGACAATTATCATTTTGTATCGTATTGATAAGGAATGCTTGTGTTATGCCATTATCATCTAAAACTTTTCTTGCCGCCTTAATGGTCGTCTCTGTGGGTTGAGGTTTACGTGTCAATATCCAGACAAGCCCTGCAAATTGAGAAATCTCCAAAGGTCACAAGCTTGTAATTAGCATGTTTAAATGACGCCCCTAAAGTCGAGTCAAGTTGAAACTGCAATTAATTATGGTGTGGCATTAATTATGCCAAATGGAATAATTGATTTGTCGTTTGCATGACAAATTAGCCAAAGACTCAATCCCAATCCAGTTTAGTTCTGTTTTGCTCTGTTCAAGTTGTCTACTGAATAACAATAGGCAATTTTTTTTTTCTGATTTCCTCATTCAACTTACTTAGATTTGCCAAGGGCGTTACACTGGTACAGCTATAGACAACGGTATATGATTCGTAATCGGTGGCCAATACTAGATAATTGGGCTTAGTGGCTTGTTCTACCAATAAAAAAGAGACCGTTAAAGGGGAAAGAGATAAGTAGAGATGTTCAATTGAGTCTTACGATTGGGTGAGAAAGTGACAGCTAGTTGGGCTGGTGCTATAACTTTAGCTGTTCCAGTAACATTGCTGGGATTTCCAGTTCTAAGATTACAAATTCAATATAAAAATATTTCTATTCAAATATTAATCTATTTTCTACTTACAATCGATTGATGGCCGCATTGACTACAGATATTGTACTGTTATCAATAATTTCATACTTGGCATAGATACATTTTTTACCTATTTCAAAGGCAAACGGATATTTGCTATACTCATACCAAATTCCCATATACTGAAATGAAGAATTTAAAATATTAATATCATAATATTTGTATTTTGTTTTTAAAATAAGTAGAATATCAAAGTTTGAATAGTTTACGCCTTTTTTATCTTTTTGTTAAGTTAATCAACACTTTTAATTTTTTTGTTAACTGTAAAGAAGTGCCCAAGGAGCTTTAAAGCTTAAAAATGATCAGCAAAAGTAATAGAATGAATAGTAAGGGTATTCTTCTGGCTTATCCTGTTCTTTGTTATGATTATACTATATGAGAATGGCTTCAATTGGAACTATTCAATTACATTCATCTGTTCACCAGAAAGCACTTTGGAACAGTCTTCGCTTTCCGGAAGCAATCTTTAAGAATTGCGGAAAACTTGTTGAACTCGGGAACTATAGCTAAAGTACATATTTACCAGACATTAGAAAAAAACATTTGCAAATGATAAAGTGACTTTTATTAAGTCATTCTTTAAGAAATCTCTAATGATTCAACAGATGCTCATTAAAATAATTATAACACTTTAGGAAAACAAAGAGTCATTGGAGTCTAATAAGAAGTTTGTTACTTTGAACCGACAAGTAATTACGCTGCATTCCGACATCTGTCAACTTGAGTGACACTATCATATTACCCCGTTGATGAGTAAGATCTCTCTTAAACAACAACACTTGAATTGTTCAAGGTCGTAATCTAATGAAACATTTTGTTTGTTGATTTGTTGATATCTTATCAATTTGAATACAATTTCGTGCAATAAATTGTAATTGATTCAATTGCTTACCGAATTCAAATCGAATGTATCCATTATTTTAACCTCTGGACATTGTCCAGGAAATGGCATCTGAGCCATTCCATATCCACTTAAACAGATTAGAAATATTAATTTGAATCTGTAATCCAAGACAACATTTGATAAATATTTATGAATCATAAGTAAATAAATGCTGCTTACCCCAACTGATGTTGATTCATTCTGTATACAGTTCGAGTTTTTAGTGCGGTTCCAAAAGCGGTTCAATTAGAACTGAAACTCAATTCCCGCTGCAGTGCATCATTTATAGATGATGCATCTGCGATACAAGCTTTCGTTCCCAAAAAGCTTTAACCTATTGCGCCGACGCTAAATGGAGAAAATGAAAAGTGAAATGTACCAACACACACACATACATACATACATATATCTAACTAACCGATCTCTGGATAACATTATTACTGTGAACTTGTTGAAACGTTCTCGTTACACTAGCTGAACGCGCCGCTTTTACCTCACACAATCACGCAATATGTGCAAAGAAATTTTAATTACATTGATTACAAATGTGTGCAGCCTGTCGATGAAGTCTTCCGCCACGCGTTCTTCCATGCATTTATTTATATTATTTATTCTTTGTTTAAGGGCAACAAAATATTGACAGCACATTTATTCAATGACTAAGTTTAACATACACAAATGAGAAAATGAATATAACTACTTCTACTTACGTAAATACTGCAATCAATGAGTAACGTAGCACAAGTATTGTAGCTAAAGGAAAACAATACTTTGAAGTTTCTATGACTATTTCTTATCAAAATACTTATTATAGCTTGTGTAATTATTTGAACAAAATAATTAAATTATTCTAAGCAATCGTACTAAATCGTGTGAATGGTCTGTAGAAGAGATTTCTGCCTTAACGTTCACTAAAGAAAGTTAAATAAAAAAGTACTTAAAAATATATATTTATTTTATAATTTTATGAATAATTATTCCTAGAATTTTAATTATTTAATTGCAAATTTATGTTTGTTAAGTAATTTAGTAATTAAAGGCAAAAGAGATCTATTATATGAAGACTTAAAATGTATAAGATGAAAACAAACAAACACAAGTACTGAAAAACGTTTTAATTACATATTAATTACATATCAATTGAAGGGTTACTAATAAAAACAAACTATGAAATACAATTAAAAAAAAAAAAAATAACATTTTAAAAATTTTTTTGCTATTTATTATTATGTTGTACAGATAATATAAATTTTTAAATTTTTGTTAAGCTTTTATAATTTTACCGTAGTCGTAGATTTTGTTCAACTAATCAAAATAACTGAAATGGTTTTTGTTTGCTAAATTAGCATTGACTTGTACATTTTTTGCAATTCATTACATAATGGCCAAGATATTCTGCATTACCAACTATGGATTTGTTAAAAAAGAGAATATTTCATTCTTAATGTCTTAGCAATAATAAAAATATTAAATTTGTACATCCTTGGCAGGAAAACATTAAAAACAAATACGCAAATATGTAAAGAACATTAAAGAAAATGAATTAAAATAGATTTCAAGCTCAAAATTTATATTTAAAAGAAACATTAAAACATTGTTTAGAACATTAAAGAAAATTAATTAAAATAGATTTCAAGCTCAAATTTATATTTAAAAGAAAAAGGTAATTATCACTTAAGTTTAACTTTCTTATAATAGAATTCTCTATTCCCTATTCCCTAACTAAACACTTTCCCATATGTTTTTACAACTATTAAGCAAAACATTAAATTAACTAGAATTTTCGTATTTGTCTAGTTAAACTGTTGTCTACTATTACGTTAAATAATAATATATAATAAATATGTATAATCGGATTACTTTTGTGATTATTAGAATTAGAATTTTTGTGTTTACTTGCCATCCACAGTTTTGTTGAAAGCTTTAAATTGCCAGTGGAATCCATTTGTGGCCGCCATCTATTGCCTTGTGTATTATATTTTTAACTGGCGCCATCTGTGGCATGCTTTAGAGTGGCAATCTCTCAGTATAAATTTTCCTTCTGCAGCCAGATCCAGATGTTATGCGGTTAATTTGCAATAAAAAATCCGTTTACATATGATTAAATTAATTAAATGTAAACCACAAATTGAGTTAAATGTGCAACAATTTGCCAACGGCAAATATTTAAATGTAAAACAAGAAGACATATCCCCATATAGAAGATATTTGCAAATTATAACGAGGGTTGATTGATAAGACTTAAGATAAGTCATCAAGTTGGTAACTACTAAGTGATAAAAGTATGTCTATATGGCAAAAAGTGCTTATTATCTATAGAAACATTTTCTATATTTCTTCTCTTGTAAAAAAGTATTAAATCGGTATAGGAACAAGTCAGTTTACTTTAATCGGTGGTACTAAGGTATTTGCATTATCCTATGTACCTCAAAGTATATTGAAAATAAAGAATGAAGAATTCGGGAATTTGTTAAAAGTTTCTTTAGAAAAGCAAAGTCAATTGGTGGATAAACGTAAGTATGTCAGAAAAATATTATCTAAATTTAAATATAAATAAAAATTATCTAAATTTTTTTATGATTTAAAAATAAATAAGAAATGACATTACTATTAATTAAGTATTAAAAACCTAGTCCTATTTTTTATGAATTTTTTTAGGGTAGAAAAAAGGACAATTGTTGGGTGATCTTTAAGAGTTAAATTTATCGTTTGCCTATTTGAAACTTCTCATTTGACCCTCGTCTTTAAAGGTAAAAACATTTATTAATGCATATGGAGGCTAGCATGGATTCGGGAATGGCCAGGTCAACTATTTTTTGAAAGAGAATTTATGACGGTGGCCACTTGCTGGTCGACAAATGAAAGGATTCCGTTGGCTGTTGGACGGATGGATGGTTACTTGGATTTGTTGTTGTTTTTGTGTGTTTTAATATTGTTGTAGTTGTTGTTGTGTTGTAGCTGGCAGCGTGTAGTAATTAAATTTAAAATATGTACACATTTGCCGGACATCTGAGTTTTAAAACAGGTGCAATTTGTGTCTGAGGGCCAAGCCCAATCCAGCCCAGCTCAGCTCCTCCCAGACCAGAGAGGGATAATTTGATCAAAAGGAGTATAAACCATAAGCCGATGGACGAAAGCCTGGCCAGGTTGGTGAAAATATTCAATCCCACACACACGCATAGTACACTTATATATCTAGGGTATTCACACACACACTCACATACACTCACAATTCAATCATATGACCCTTTTAAGTGCATGAATATTTTGCGGTTATGCCGCTTTATGGGCACATTTTGTTCAATGTAATTTGATTTATTTTAACAAAAACAAAAAAACATACATACATTACAAACACATATACAAATATGTATGTAAATGTTGGGATAAAATGAAATCAGTGTCCTGGCCACAGGATATGCGTGTGCCGGCCATTTAATTAAGTGGCTACCTTTAAAAACTACCAATTGCTGACCAAAATTAAATTAATGTTAACAATATTGAGAGAACTGCTTCTATCCAGCTAAACAACAACATCAATTGGGCGGAGATGCATTCGTGACCTTTAACCCCGGCAAAAGAATGCGTGGGAATAGGAAAACATGACGCAATTTTTGCTTCTCCTCCCTTTTGTTGTTGCCGCTGCCCTTTTTGCATGTTGCAAGGATATTACGCGCTCTCTGTGGCAGCAGCTGAGGAAAAACCGTTTCTAGCATTTCTATCAAAGGGAAAAACTGAATGCTCTGAGAGCACAGCTGCAATTAAGTAGAGTTTTCAAATTCCCTGACAGATTAAACCAGACTGAGAGTTCTCTACTACAGAGATTACCAGTTACGAAAAGAAAATCCATTAAATTCAAATTGAATTTCAAAGATATTGTATCTATTGAGAAAGAATTGAATTTTTATTCTACTCAAACAGTTCAATCGATTTTTAAGCCTAAAATCTTAAAATTAAATTATTCTGCTTTTGTTTTCCAATTCTTGCTTTAAGTCTTTTATTAATATTAATAAGTTTTCTAAGAATATTTTGGTTATAAATTACTTAAGTAAGCTGGAAGGCTTATTTGCCATTTTAATTTAGAATTTGTTAAGTTATTAAATTTTTGTAATTTTTTTTTATTTAATTAATTAATCGAGAAATTGAGTTTTAAAAGTTATTGAACTTGTTAAATTAACTTGTTACTAAAATTGGTTTTTATAGCCTTGCAAAAAAAGTATATTAACTTTGGTCAAAAGTTTGCAAAGTACAGAAAAAAGCATTACCACATATTCTTGCAGAATCTATTCTAGATCAGCATGATGAGTTAAATTGATAAAGCTTTGCCGGTCTGAAACCGTAAGAGCTCCTCCATGAAGCTACAGGGCTGAAATTTCGCACCTAGGCCTTTACCACGCATTGTATGTCTCGGAATAGTCCCGATCGGTGGATTACATCTCATATCTCACATAAAAACGATCGGTCAAGGAACATATTCATTCAAATCTCACAAAAATTTGTTGTTGTTTATACTCGTTTTACATATCCACCAAGTTTCATTCGATTTTTTTGACTACATCATAGGTCCCATAGGAACAGTCATTCAAGAACATTGTTAAATATAAATTTTTTGTTTATTTTAAGAGCGATTATTATGAAATTCGGTATTTCTAGGTGTGGTATATATAGAAATCCGTCTATGGAGTTTCAACAGAATCGACCTTATATGTGCTATAATTTTATATAATTATATAAGCGAAAAAAATACAGAGGTACTCAAATTTCGAAGAAAGTTATAATATTATTTTTGTACGATATTTATTGTATTACCCTTTCTCAGAGACTGTAATTAATATGAATTTTCTTTAAAAAATTACAAAATAATAATAAAGTTTTTATTTTTTGCTTACAATAATAATTAGGTTTACATAAAGAGGAGTACATTTCTCTTTGTTTTAGGTTACTATAAGTTAAGTATTTTACTTAAAAACAAAAAAAGGGATTATAATTATCCCTGCCTTATACAGACAAACTTGCTTTTAAGAAATTTGCACTTTTCCAGAACCAAATGTATTATTTAGAAATTATGTGCACTGAAAATGGAATCAAAAAGCTATTTCTTTAAAATAAAAGGTGACTCAAGGCTTAAGCTGATTCCAACTAAAAGAAAGTAAAGAAGGTAGGAAAAGATTCATTTTTGTTATAGCTTAAATTTCTTTTCTAGAGCATCTTTATACGTACTTGGCTTTATTAAAACTAAAACGGAAATTATTAAGCTTACTTGATTTTGTTTACATTTTTTCATAACTGACTAACACAAATAGTTAATTTCTTATGAAAATATGTTTCATTAAAAGAATCATATGAACACAGTAAAAAATTTAAAAGAATAGATATAAAAATTTTATCCCAATTCAACTAAAAAGAGAAAACTCGTCTTTAAAATTGATTCTAGAGTACTTGAAATCATTTTACTCCACTAAATCATTGTAAAATTCAACTTTTCGAAAAGTTTTCCAAAACTCAGGACAGTTTGCAATTGTTTTGTTATCTTTTGTACATCGTTATTTTGTAATATCTTTAAAAGACTCATGCGATTATTTTTTATATACACAGTTTGGCTATAGTTTTGTAAAAGAAAAATATCGTAAATAGTTTTTCCTGAACTTAAACACTTATATAGCAGAATATGCAACTTTTTTTATGCTTCATCTCGATACAAATAATTTATTTAGCACATTGTTTTTTTTCGACTTTGGCAAACTTGGGCATCAGTTGCAGACAAAGAAGGCTGTATTGGGTGAATATCGAATAGGGGTGGTGGTGAGACGGGGGGGGTTACAACCATGAAAAAGTATTTTTGATTTGTGAAATGCTCGTAAGTATTGTCGTTTTTTGGCTGGCAATTTCTTAAATTTTTTATAGCGCATAACCTGTCTGGCACACATGGGTTATGCTAGGCAGGACTCCCACCACAAACCAAGGGCCCCCCTTTGGCAAACCCACCCTTCCCCCATTCCATTATTATCCTGGCCGTCGACTTAGCGCCGTGTTGTTTGTTGTAAGGCTCAAAGTTACAAGAAGACGACGAAGTCGTCGACGGCGTCGTTTGGCAACGCTTATTGCATTATCCCATGGAGTCAGTATCGGAGTTGGGAGTCATGTGCGTGCCCAGATAGGACACAGTCATACATAGACAGAGGAGGAGAAGAAGGAGGTGGCGGCAAGCAGGATATATTCTAGCCAAGTGCAGCTGATGCCACTTTTGGCTCGTGGCAGCCGCGAGCTGTTTGCCTGTTTGTTGGTTATGGCGTGTAAAATAAGCAGAAAAAAATAAGAAAAAAAGGAAAGAATAAGGAAACTGGTAAAATGAGAAGAAAGTTAGAAGGAATTTCTATTAAGACGAAGAGGGAAATACCCTTTTTGTTACAAAAAAAAATGGTATAAATGTTATAGTTAATATATAACTTCTTAAGAATATTTTTTATAAATTTGAATTTACTTTAAATTCCTTTTACTTAGTCGTTCCATTTAGATATAACTATGTATTTATATTTAAGAAATTTTTATAGTTTTGTAAATTAATCATTTTTATTCAGAGAAATTTTAAGATTTTAAGATTAAGAAATTTTAACTAAGAAAAAGTTATGAGATATTTTCAATACCAAAATCAATCGGTTGCAGTCTTAAAATAAATTCTAAAAGGTTTTTAATATAGTAAATAACTACAAAAATATCAAAAGGACTTCAATTGGTTTTATAAGACAATTATAAAATAATTTTTCTATTCTATTTAAAAGTTTAATTGCTAATTCTATGGTTATATTTTCTAAAATTGATTCTGACTTTAAAAATCATTTTTCTGAAATTTAAAGAAAACTAAGAAAAAGTTATGAGATATTTTCAATACCAAAATCAATCGGTTGCAGTCTTAAAATAAATTCTAAAAGGTTTTTAATATAGTAAATAACTACAAAAATATCAAAAGGACTTCAATTGGTTTTATAAGACAATTATAAAACAATTTTTCTATTCTATTTAAAAGTTTAATTGCTAACTAATTATTAATCATTAAAAATATGAAAAAATACAAATTTTATTTTAGAAATGCATTTTCTTTAAGATTTTCACTAGGCTGGAGTAAAATTTCTTTATCATGGACTTTAAAGTGTATAAAGATATGAGAATTGGCACAAGTTGTCGGCTGGTGGCATACCCTTCCCCTCCTCAATCCTCTACCCACACATTTCAGAAATGTTAATACCAAAAACGAACCATTTGCCGCAATGAAAATCGCGTAAATTTCATACTGATTGTAAGTGTCGCCGTTTTGCTTGACGTGGCCAAGGAGCGATGTGAATGGAGAAAGGAATTGCCGTCTGCCTGTCTAGAGATGCCAGTTTCTCTCCTTTCTGGCTGTCGCCTGCAGATTGTCAGCATTGTCACAATTGCAATTTTTGTTTTTCCTTTTTTTTTTTTTTTATATTTTTTTGCTGTCGTCGTCTTTGGTCCTTACCCCTTGCCTTGCCTTGCTGTGCCTTCCTTTAAGTTGTCTGGCTTTGTGATTTGCTTGCCATTTCGCGGGCAAAAGGAAAATATAGAAACATAAAGAAGCCAAAGCCAACAAATGCCCATCGATTGGTTTTCCTTCTCTTTTTTTTGAGATCTCTACGAAATTAGAAAAGTTTTGTGGCAAAATTAAGTTAATTAAGACGGAGATCTGGTGATTTTCAAGCGAAAGTATAAGCCGAAACGCAACCAAACCAAAAGTTGAAACTTTCTTAGTTTTCGCACTATGATTAAAAAATAATTTCACAGAAATATTGGAGCACGTCTTATATTTGTTCAAGTCAAGTCAAAGCGAAACATTTGTATGGAACTCCGCGGGTTAGGAACGAAGGAAACGACTGTAAGACTGATGGCGTTTTTGATGGCCGAAAATCAAGTTTGTTTTTACGTGCCATGTAGTGACTTGGAACGTGGCTGATTCCGTATGGCGGCATTGGTGTTGGCGGTTCTGGGATGTCAAAGGTCGCAGCTGCTGCAAATGGCTGGTGCTTTGCCGAAATGAGGAAACCCTCAGCAGAGTTTTCTTTCTATGCCATGAGAAATCACTCGTCATTATCGAAGCCTGTGAGAACTCCCTCACACACAGATACACCCGTACACCCACACATGTCTACCAAGCTCCATAAATTATGCCACTTCTCTATATATATGTATATATAGACATCTGTAGCTGTGTGAAAAATCGTGCCCCAAAAACTTTGACCCAAACCCACGTCAAAAAAAAAAAAAAAAAAAAATAAAAGAAAAAAAATTATATTCCAACTTATTGAAAATCACTTAGACACACATGTGACGCCAAATCGTTACGTGAGCAAAGAAAATGGAACCAAAACACTTTGTATAATTTATGTTTGCACATTTCCGAGAAACAAAAAAGAAAAATATTCCATTGGGTTTAACCTTATCATAAGATTAAGACAACCATAACGAATGGCAACTAGTCGCATGAAAATTGTTTGCCAAAATTTGAGATGAAAATGTTTGAAATTTTCCAACTTCCAATTAGCTCGATTGTTGGTTACTTATTCAGTTAGCTGGCCAAGGATTTTAGGTGAAATCTCATAAATTGAGAGAGAGAGCTACTGGGAGAGAGATCCTGCTCCATACTTGCCTGACAACTTAAGTGCGGCGGTCATGCTTTTGGGTTTTGGCTTTCCATTAGGAAAACAATTACAGACGACACTGACAGCCACAAAAGCAACTCCGAGTGCAATCCAAAGATACGCATACATACCCATATACCAAGTTCTCATCCTCATCCTCTTTATCATTTCACTTCCTCTTCGGTTGCTATATGCGGACATACGTATTCAGTGTCATAAATTATGAGTCCTGTCGTCGGATGAACCCCCCAAACCCAAGGACATGTCTATTAAGCGGCCTTAGAATGTCCAGTTTTGACAATGCTTAGGCTTATTTAGTGGTGAGTCCTAAACCCCTTTGCGATGAAGGCACCAAAATGAATGTTTTAGCACAGACTCCATGAAAGAAAGGGCAACTGGCGATAGTTTAAACGGATATTTTTAAGGAGTCTAAAGAGATAACAAACAAATAAATCATTTTAGTGCTTAAATAGTTCGTAATGTCCATGCAAAGAACTGAAAAATACACTTGTTCTTTTTTATTCGCTTAGGATTAAGCGTTTATAGTCTACACCTAGACTTTGCCTATAAATTTTTTGGATGAGAATTAAAAGAGCTTCGAAAATGTTAAAAAACCGAATTCTTAACGATATCTTCATTTTTGATTAAAGGAGTTTCATGGGTTTCCCACAGATCACTTTGAATGCTTTTTTAATATTTTTTATCGTTATCGAAAAGCTTCAATCTACGTTTAGTGAGACCAGGGCAAAGCCATGCCATAATTAAAATGTATAAAACAATGTTTAATCTAAAGAACTTTAAATAGTTAAAGCCATATTTGAACTTATTTTAACTGGATTACAAATTACTCACAACATTTTTGTAAAGGTGCAAACAGGTAAAGTGTAAGCTAACGCTTTTTGAAGCCATTTTAAAATATCGATAAATTTTTGGTTGCTACCCTGACAAAAACTGCCTAGTAAGCGTTCCTTTTCGTGTTCATGGCATACAATCAAGTTTGTGCAAAATTGTTTGGTTTTGAAGTAACATAATTTACAGAAAGAAAAATAAAGATTTTGCTATGTTTTTGGACGCCTATGGATCACCCAAAGAGGTGACACCTGATAATTTGGATGAGTATCATTATGATTTGGTGAGTGTTCATAAAGTTTTTAAGAACTTTCAACTTTACTTCAATCTTTAAAAAATTGTCAGCACGAAACCATGCTGCTGACCTCATCTGATTTCGAGGTCTATATACCACCACGTTGGCATGGTACAATCTATAGTACCGAGGAGTTACTGGACAACTATCGCAAGCGTTTTAATGTGAGTAAGGAAAGTGAATATATTCATCTCGCAATTTCAATTTCAAATATATTTTTCCCACTTTAGCCAGACTCAACATTGCTAACATTTCACGCTCTTCAGCCATATGAGCCAGAGCTCATTTGCTGCGAACGTTGTGTGGTGGAGATAACGGCTTTACCGGCTGGTCAGTCGCTAACTAGCGACTCTGGTGTTGTCGTTTTTCTGGTCAAGCTTACGGCCAATGATCAAAACACTCTGATTACCAAAGAGTTGGGCAATGAGCTCAATTTCTTTCCCCACACTCATCATTATCATGTCCGCATTTTGGATGAAGGCATCGACACAATCTATGTAGATGATAAACTCTATAATGGAACTTCGTCGATCAACTATCAGAATCAGCGTGTCTATAATATGGTGAGCAAATTGCAGCCATATGAAGTGAAGAGTCTATCGGGGAAACCATTGCCTGATGTTCTGCGCAACCTCTGCCGGAAGACGCAAACCCACAAAAAGCACAATTGAAGGAAAGAAATTTCTACCTTACCTTCTCCTCAGCCTCTCTTTCGCTGTAGCTACTTTTCCTATATTTGGTTATACTTAATAAAATTCGTGGCTATAGCTATTATCTGATGGAGACATGTTAGTTTCAGCTGACTGAACTAGAGAACTCTGTCTGCTCTATTGTTTGCAAATTGATTATGGCTAACAATTTTTTCCCTTCTATAGTTTGAAAGATGAAATCATTTTTATACTCTTCAATAAAGGATTACTGCCTTAGGTAACACGTATACAACATCTAAAAAGTATTGTTAATACTCAGTTTCTAAACAGCTTTAAAATGTTCTTCCAAAGAAGATTAATCCTTTGTAAAGATCTTAATTTTTATCTATATCTTATTCCAGCTCTTTAAATTTAAAATTTGTGCTCTAAGTGAGAGATGATATGAAAGATATAGAAAATGTATCTTAAAATTTTTTTAGTGTATACAAATGGCCATAACTTCTTAGTTAGTTGCCAACTTTCTGCAAGTTGCCTTGGTTTTTATTTTTATTTTAACTGATTTCAAAGTTGTCAATACAAGAACTTCCTTCCCTTTACGGTTAAGTAGTCAAAAATGTTTAGGACTTGTTCTTTTTAAAGTTCGATTTCTTTGTTTTTCTTCCCCCAATCCGTTGTTTTAACATTAGTATTCATAACCAAATGTCATATATAATATTTTCTGTTGTTTCTGTAGACCAAAATCCCTTTGGGCCATGGCTATTGCGTGACATCTTCTTTGGTTAGCATTTTTGTTTGTGGTTTGACCTCTCAAATATGAGCAGATTATATCCTTGGCAATTGTTGGTCCTTTTTTGAATGCGGCCTTTGGCTATTTTATGGCTTTGCAATCGTTTCCTCTCGAACTGTGCCTGGAATATCTAATGGATGCGTGCAACTAATTGAGTTGCCTTTTTAGTTTTGTGGCCAAAAAGGCTTGAGAGAGCAAAATACAAGGCAATGCGGGGGCGGTCATGGGGGGTAGGTAAAATCCGCTTTTGCATTTGCAAAAGGCATTAAATGGAATAAAAACCTAAAATGGCTTTTGGCCTTAATGAAGCGGATATAGTCAGGGATTTATAAAAGTGAAGGGGAAACCTTTTCAAAATGGAAATGGAAAAGTTAATCAGACCAAAAACAAACGAAAAAAAAAAGAAATTCTGCTCTACATTTGAATTTTCTCATATTTTTCTTTCTTTATACAAACTCAACTTTGCTAGTTCAAATAAAGACAGGTGAGAAAAGGAATCCCTAAAAGGATAGTTAAACGAAATTGGAAAATAATCTTTGCATAATTTTAAATCCTTTAAATTAATTTAATCAGCAAATTGCATTTTATTCTAAACTTAACTTTTAATTATCTGTATAATTTCACAAAGTGGGCCCCAACATACTTTAATCCTCCCCTGCATTTCACATACTCGGTTAGTTGAGTGAAATCTTGTTGTCATTGGTTCGTATTGACTGGTCTCTCGTCCTCTTTTTCTTACCCGCAGTCCACCTGTTACCCCTCCGCATCAGTTCAATAATTGATGTAAATCTGTTGCCACTGTGAAGTGTCACAGACATTTTCATTCCCAATGTTGTTGTTGCTGTTGTTACTGGGTGTTGAGTGCCTTGTTGATCCTTTTTGTTCACAACTTTTAAGGGGGCACTTCAAGATGAAAACAAAAAAAAAAAAAAGAGATACAGCCAAAAAGTATATTTCCACCATGGAAACTTCACAGCTGTGTATGCCTGTATGGAGATGGTAACCCGTGACTACAGACAGGCCTATAGCCAAGAATAAAGGCAACCAAAAGGGAAACCCAAAGTTGGCTTATAGTTACAATTCCCCCCTTTGTTTTTTTGGTGGGGGCCAAATGATAAATAGGCAAACTCAAGTGGCAAGCAGGGGGGCAGGTTCAAACAGAAGGCTGCTACTTTCCTTCTCACCTTTTGCCTCTCGAGCGAGTAATGAAAATGAGATGAAAATTATTGCAACGTAAATCAGGCGTGTGTCCCGGCATCCTGGACTCCCAGCTGCGTCTCGTCTCTATGCATGTATATGTAATGCCAACTCTCCCTCTCTGCCCTATCTCTTAAATATCCTGGCTAAACGTTTTCAACTGCTTAATTTGGCTTTCATTCGTTTTCGTTTTATTTCGTTCTGTCTAAGTGTGTGTGTTTGTATGTTTCCCCTCCGATTTTTTCTTTAGTCTGACATGAATTATTTAACGATCTCCAGCTGCGTTGATGCGATTTCGCAAAGGATGCCTCTAAATTAAAGCCATAACAAGCTTAATACAGGACAACCGCAAAGCAAAAAAAAAAAAAACCAAGAAAAAGAAAAACCAAAATCGCAAACTTCATTTAATGCAACAATGGCGGTCGGGAGGACTGGCCAGTAGTCCAAAAAAAAATGAAAGGAAGGGAATGGAAAATGGATCCCATTGAGACTAAAGGAAACTTCGGCGAGGACTTAACTCTTTTGTATGCTGCTCACACACATAGACACACACGCACACCCACAGCCAAAAATATACACATATACAAATGTCGACATCGACTTTCCAATTTCAAGTGAAAAATCCCGCGAATGAACATGTAAACAACACAATGCTAGGTATACCATCCACCTACAGGACGATGAGAAACATAGGAACGCACGAAAACAGAGGCAGAAACAAAAAGGTCCTGCAACATGCAAGAAAAATGGTTGTAGAAAAGCACTAATAGTTGGAATTGTTAGTAGACTAAATAGAGCACCTGGAATTATATAATTGAATGTATGTAAAACTGATCTAAATAAGGGTAGAAAATGTAAGCCTTTATATGTATTCAAATTGGAATTGACTGCTCTTTTTATGGAAAGGACCTTTGTTAATTGCTGTAAATACATTGGAGCTGATCCCTGGACTATAAAGATGGCTAGTGCATACCAAGGTCAAAGGTTTTTAATATCTAATATTAAAATATTTTATGAAGAAGCATGTCTAGAGAATCGATTCAGCACTATAATCTATTTCTCTTCTCTATTAAAGATCTAAAAAAGAATGTATTATATTTTCTTATATTTAAACTATTTAAAAATTCATTTGATTACATATTTCTTTTGGGAATTTTTAAAATAAAGAAAAAATAGTTTAAATATTTAAGTTTTCTTTTAATAAAAAGAAATTAATTCACCTTTTTCTTATTTAAGTAAAAGACGACACCTAAAATCTCTTAGTAAGAATATTGTATAAATTTAAAAGAAATTTATTTTTTTAAGTATGTTTTTTTTTAAATTAAGTTTTTTTATTTGATAAAAAGACAAGAATAAATTCAGATTAAGTTTAAACTCAAGGCTAAAGATTGACGTGTAAAGTAAAAGAATTTTATGGGGTATTTGGTTTACAAAGTATCCCTAACATTGGAGTTCCCAATCTTCTTCTCTCTCTCTCACTCCCTCTTTCTCTCCTCTCTCCCTCTCTTCGGTTCTAACGGTTTTCTTTTAAATAACGAATATACCCCACGATTTTTGTTTGTTTAACTTTTTGTATAGTACACTCTACAGGGGTTTTTTGCATTCAGTTGCCAACTTTATACATACATATATGAATGTAACTGCAACTGCAATGTATCTGGCCAAAAAAAAAGAAGAAAAAGCACATACAGATATATAGTTCTATATATATACATATATATATTTGTGTATCTCGCAGCAGGCGTCAACTTTTGGGTGTGCGTATGAAAAATTTGCAACAAACTCCTGCAAATGTCTGGGTGAAAATCCTAAAACCAAATAAAATGCTCGACGCAGTTGAACCCACTTGAAATATATATTTGGCAATGAAAATAACCCAGGAAAAAAAAAGGAAAGAAAAACGAGAGAGTGGGGAGAGAAAAACGAGATAAAAGCCAGTCATAATAAATGGAACGAAGCGCTAAAGCGTTGAGCTGCTGCAGAATGTTGCAACATCAGCGGCAACATCCAACCGGCAACGATGCCGCTACTACTGCCACTGCTGCTACTACTAATCCCTGGAAATTTGTCTAAACTAACCGCCTGCCTGCCTGCACTTTTTTGCGCATTTAAGGCTGATGAATGACGTCGCTGCTGTGCAAATTATAAGAGCAATTTGCATTATGTGGGTCGCCTTGGGCGCCCCCAATTTTATGGATTAAATATTATAACCAACGAGGCAACAGCTCCTTGCTCCCAGTTGAGTTGCAAAATTGAATTTTTAGACTTAAAACCCCTTAACTATTTATAAAATAGAGATGAGTTTCGACCTTGTGTTTCTTTGGCAGTTAATGAGATAGATTCTGAAAGTAATGAAACAATAACTTTACAGGACTATTAAAGGCATTTTAAGAAGATCGTTTAATTTAAAAAAGTCATAAAACCATCTTACTCGCAACCGTCAAACTTTTCTAGTTATCTGAAAAGATTATAATGAGCATTATATTTACTAGTTTTAAAACTACACTATATTCCCACAATTAAAGCGTTGGGGTACCAGTTTTAGAGATCATCACATCATCTTTTACAGCATGACACAGGACATTGTCCTCCTTTTTAGGCAACTGATGACAACCTGCTTCTAATTCAATATGCAAGCTTAATTCTAAATTCTACCCCAGGCATCTTTAATGATCGCCTCGTCGGCTACTCGATTCGTCCGGCCCATCGATTCTAACAATCAGCGATGCCACCATGCTGTAGAGGAAGTCCGACTTCCTTATCTCTTTGGCGGCGACTTAAATGTATGTAACGAAATGATCATCCCCACAGTCAAAGTCCTAAAATTCCCCATCGAGCTGTCTGAAACCGAGACTTCTTGCAACGACAAAGTTCTCAAAGAAAGAGGATTGGATTGTGAATACCAAAGATCTACTCCGCCTTATCGCATGTTTTTGCCAGAGCTCTCACCGCTTATGTTAAAAAATATTTCTGTAACTCGAAGCCTACACGATTTTAACTTTTTAGCGGGGACTATAACACTTCTAGTTGGACATGCTTATATTTGGTTGGTCCAAACGAATTTGCGTACGACTAAGACCAGTTCCAAGTCTAAAATAAAGAGGAGACACAAAAAGTAAATAGTAATATTTATTTTGGATGTTTTGACTTTAACAATCGAATCCGTTTGTTAACATAAAGCCTTAAATATTTTGTTTTAAAAATTGTATACATAAACTTATATAATCTCCCAACATCACTTGCCATGGTGCACTTTTATCTTAATATATCTAATTTGTTTAAAAATCATTTCAATTATAAAGCAAATGCTTTAAATAATTAATAAAAAAGTTTAACATATCTTTATTATAAATTTTTATTATCTTTGAATCTTAAGTGTTGGAAAATTCCAAAGTACGCAAGTAAGAGGATACATGGAACTTCCGTGCTGTTAAAGGTTATATAGAGGACCCCGCCAAAAACATATCATAGCAAGAATATTTGAATTCATTAAAAGTGTTTTATAAACCCAATTTCAATATTTTTTTAAAGAAAATTTTCAATTACAACTTTCTTTTATAGCTTTATGAAATCTGTAGAAAATCAAAAAAAATTTATCTACACTAATTAAATATAAAATTGTGTAAAATGTTAACAATAAATCGCCAAGGCGCATTAGAGATGCGTATCTATATTTTTTGGTGTTGTTTACCTTAAGGCTGTACTGAGGGCCAAGAGTCAGAGAAAATAATTACTTATTGTTTTTGTAAAAGTATTCATTTTGAAGTATTTAGCATAGTTCTTTAGAAAGTAATTAGCACAGCAAAAACTTTTAAGGACTTTGGCTTGTGGTTGAAAAGTCTGCACAAAGAACAAATATACATACGTACATTTGTATGTATGTTTATGTCATGAAACCTTATAAAAAGTTTACCCCAAAAAAGCCTCATTGGTGACATCATTCATCTAATGAAATGAGTTGACTTAATCATCTAATTGAAATCAAATTCCACCCGCTTGTGAACATCAAACACCAGCAATGGACTCAATTGAGGGGAAACTTTCATTCTTTTTATATATCTGTATATATATATATATTGTATATGGTAGTTTGTTTCACTGTCTGTCATTTAAATAATCCACCCTGAACCGATCAAAATGCAAGCTCATATAATTGCAAATACATAAATAAATTCCCGGTTTTTCTCGTTTCGTTTGTTGCGATGCTTTAAAGCATAATAAATTTTGAATGCGCCATTAGCATGATTTATGCCTATTTAATTTTTCATAACAATGAAAACGGGAACAACAACTACAACCCACACACACACACACACACTCGCACAACAAAGACACACTCACACACATACATATAAAGTGTGACATTAGTGCGATGATGTGCCTCATAAGAGGACAAAAGGAGCAGCAGAAGCACAGGAACAGGATGCTGACTCTTGTCCACCATAAACAAGAGATGTCCATGAAGTGGGTGTAGAAGATGGTTGGTGGGGGAGGGGTAGGGGTAGAGTGTATAAAAAATTACTATGAGGCGACAAGCGGCAACATAATTGAATAGTAAAAGCGGCATTGCACTGCAAAATTAACCACCACAAAATGACGCAAATAATGTTAAGAGCAGGACAGAATGGACCAAGGATGAAGGATGGATAATGGGTGAATTGGGAACAGGGGCATGGTGGCATGTACAACAACAACAACCGCATGTACGGACGATTAAATTTCATTGAAATTGAATTACATTAAAAAGTGCAAAAGGCGAACGGTTTATATACATCATAGTTAGTTGGTATATAAATGCCATGTAGTTGTTACGTTCACAGGACATTCGCAAGGTCCAGGACAACACAATAGTGAACAAATTAACTAACAAAAGCTATATAAAAACTGCCAACGCGGCATTTTGCACTCTGGCATATCCTGTCTGGTCCTGCCATCTGCCAGAATTAACTTTAATGCCAAACAGGCCAGTTTACATCTTGCCCTTTTTGGTTTACAAGTCCTTATCGCGCCTTCCTTTGTCATCATCTGTGCACAAGGACACAAAATAGAACACAAAATAAAAAAGAAATAAATATAAAAAAGGAGTTCCTTATATAGTAATTTGTAGATTTATTAAAAGTTTTTATTCTCTTTTTTTGGTCTGGTTTTCTTTGTTATATGCAAGACAATTACTTATGGAATATTTGCCTAATTTTCTAGGTAAAATGTTAAATGGTCATCCTCATTTTCCACTGGATTGTTGGGAAATTAACTTAGGCCAGTCAAAGTTTTCAGAAAATTCTTGTTTTTTAACTATTATAAAAAGTTTTTCTTTCTTTTCAAAAAGAAGTGCAGCAACATGAAATTTCACAACCGATCCTTTGCCAAGAACTAGGCTTTTCGTAATCTATAAAATATATAATTCTCAATTATTCCAATTACAAGTAACTCCAACTATTAGAAGAATGAGCATATAATACAAAAGTCTATTGTTATCTAACGAGTTCCAAAGAATCTTCCACCCAACAACAGGATGATCAACAAAGAAATTCAAAGGAAAGTTTTTGCATTCGTAAGACGGGCACACTAGGCGAATGATTTGCAAGTTCAAGCAAAACTCCATTTTTGAAAAGCCAACTTTTCTACTCCTCTCGAAGATGGTTTTCCATTCCGAGAGGATTCTTATCTTCATAAGTATTATAAAACACGACCATAAAACGACACTCTGAACTGGTTGTTACACGTAAAATGGGCATAAAACAAATAAAAGAATCTCAGATTTTAAATTCTTCGAAAATGAAGTTTGTTTTCATCTGTCGGAAGTTTTTTGTTCCTTTATATACACAGTTTATATTTATAAATTGATCAAATCGGCAAATGACCTATTAATACTAAAAGAATATATCCATATAACGATGTACATAAGATATATGTAGATATATGTAGAAAGATATATGTAGATGAAACCCTATTAAAATATCGCTTTTGTGTTATCATTACAACATTTTTTAAGGTACATACTTCAAAGGCTACTTTTAATTTTATTCTTTTATCTAGTCAAATTACTTACTAAGATATTTGTTAGACAGATATTTTAACTAATCTCACTGATATCCATGATCATTAATGATACATCAACATCGGTTGACATGGAAAAAGGGTGTATTGACGTATATTTTATCAACAAGGATACATTTCTGAAACCAAAACAGATTTATATTCTTGATCAACATCTTCACATGTTGCATTTAAATTCTATATATGATATCCTCAAGATTCACTAAATCTTTATTAAAACTTATTTCAAATTGAGAACATCTAATCGCATATTAAATATGCTCCTCACATAAATGATTGAGTACCCCTAGTGCAGCCTTGGCAACAATTATAATTAATTTGATGTTTGAGGCACACAATTTGGCTTATAATTGACTTGACTTGAGTTTGACCCACAAAATCTGACCAAAGAGCCATAAACTCGATGCCAAATATTTATAAATGCACTGAGAAAAATGTTTCTAATTACAAAAGTTAGTTTGGAAAAAATGGCAATAAAATATCGACATAAAAAATTGAAGAAAAAATTTTAATAAATAAATTGTTTTGCAGCGAATTCTAAATTGTATATTAAATTTCAATTCTAATTTTAAACAGATTTCAAATTGTAACATTTTTGTCAAATCGAGAACATTTTTTTTCAAATTAAAATTAACCAGTGTTGGAAACTGACAAAATGAAACAATTTTTAACAGAGAAGCGAAAGATTTTTGTACTGAATTTGTTGATGTTAGCAAGTAGTTGAAAATTTAGCTTTTTAAAATTAGTTATAATCATTAAAGTTTTTGTTTATGTATGGTTAGTTTTATGACATTTTAAATATATATTACTATAAAAATAATTATATAAAGCAAATCAGAGAAGGTTATTTATAACCCTAACTTTGCAGATTTGCTGTAGAATCTTTTTCTACATGTTTACGTTAGTGAGAATAGTAAAATTTAGTAAATTTCTGCATTTATTGTAAAATTTTCAAAATAATGAAACAATGAACAATAATTTTTTCAAGTGTATCAACTTAGTTGATCCTTAGCCACCTCTTTGCTGCCACCTCAACTAATTGGTATTGACAGTTATGGGGTTATGGCTAGAATACAAACTGAACTTAAGTTCCTCTCTGATGATTAAAAATTTAATGAGGATAAGTGAGAGGCCTGAAGGCAGACAACAAGGACTCAAGCACTTTCAAGTACTTTTCTATTCAATGATATTTTTTTTTCCTTTGCTGTAAAATATCAAAAGTCTATTTAGTATGTCTGTCTGTCTATCTGTCTGCCTGGCTGGCTGGCACTTTTGATTTGAAAATACCGCAAAGTGCCTAAGGGAAGGGCTACAAAACATTTTCGATTGGAATTTTTGGGCAAAATTGTGTTGAACTTGTTTGTTAGTTTGCTAAATACACAACACAATTTAATTTGATTACAAAGTTACGAGGCAATTGTCGAGATTGCTTCAAGGTTTACAATTCTGAATGTGTCAAAAATTACCAAAAATTTTAACTCACTTTGAATGGGTATATAACCCATTGAATTGAGTAATCTATTTATTGATATTTTTTAACTTGAAAATTATACAAAAGTATAATTATTAATTTTTTACTAATATAGTATATCTTAGATATTCTTTTTATAATATAAATATATATATATATGTGTTTGCATAAATTTGTTTTAATTGCTTTTGATTTTTCTTCTGTTTTGCCTTAAATCTTATAATGAAAATCATTTTAAGTCTTTTAAATATATAATCAGAAATTCCAAATTGCATTTAACTGTTTTAACCATATTTTCATTAGGTATAATTTAAAAAGATAGTTTTACAAAATTTTTAAAAATGGAAAATATCCACAGAGTCTTTTCTCAAGTATATTTTTTTAAAATCTATATTTAATATTATGATAGTTTTGTAAAAAAAGATAAATAAATATATCCATACATATATGTAAGAAGCGCAGTTCCCATTCAGTCGAGGCGTTGTCAATTGGGTGATCTATCAACTCTGGCAACTCTGAGGAAGCTCGTGGCAGTCGTTTATCGATCGTCAGTAGCAGCAGTTGAGATCAGGTCGTTTAAAATATTATAACCTCTTTAATTATTCTCTACTTTACACAAAATCTATTACATATAGTAAATAAACCATAATAAATATCTTATATATATTATTGTATAAAGCTACCTATAGTGTAGATTGGCTTATTCAAGAAATCATCGTTACTTATTGAATCGAGATCATCGTATACATATCATAAGGGATATTATAAAATCATTACTATTAATTCTTCTGATATTACAAGAGATGGACAAGTAGATAAATGAAATCAAACAATAATTTGTTTACATAATTTAAAATTTTGTATGTAAATTTAATACATATTAAATGTATATTATTAAGCTTAGGTTACTATATTTTATTTATTTTATTTATAAGTTATTTTTTTGCGTTTCTTATCATTTTATGTTCATTTTAGATTGATTATCCATAAACCAAAGTTAGTTTTAAAGCAAGTTCTATTTAAAAGAGTATTTTAAGTTCCATATGAAAATAATGTAAATTGTTTTGGCTTTCCTTTTCAATATTCAAGCACAAGGCTTTCCATTTCTCCCCCATAAAATTTTGTTAGACATGATCTATAACTGTTATGTCCTTTGGCTTTGGACTCTCAATAAGTATGTCCTCCGGTTATAGAAATTTTAATGGCAGCTGTTGAAGTGCTTTTAGGAATTTAATGAAGGAAACTTTTGTAAGGCAACCCGCTGATATATGTGTTAAATGTGGTTCAATATAATATATCTATATCTTTATCTTTATATACAATTGTCAACTGCAATTTTTGTGCTTAATGCTGCCTGAAATAAGATTTTAGCCATCCCTCTTTCTAACCTCCCCCCTCTGCTATGCTATAAGTATTTCCTATGTCTTATGTTTGTAATTTGAGCTTACAGTAATGGAATTTTTAAGTGAATGTCACTGAAATGCAAGAAAATACAAAATAACAGCAAGAAGTCTGCTCAAATATGCAATGACTTTTCACCCATAGAGAGATATACCCCTAATATCCTCTTCATGTGTATTTATGAGATAGAAGAAAATGGCATCAAGGCTAAATGGGGTAGTGGGGGGCAAGGATAAACAGGAGGGGAGCATCAAAATAAGAAAGAAGCATATTTTGTAGACAATATCTTGTGTTTTGGTGTTTATTTGTGCTTATATGCACATCATCTATCATCAAGAGCAGGTCTCTCCCCCCAACCTCTTGTTCTCTCTTCCATTCTATAGTTGTCTCTCTCTCTCTGTCTCTTTGAGCTGTTGCATCAATTTTCATAGTTCCAGTTACATTATTATGATTGTTATTAACTTAAATAGAAAATACTTGACTGTTTCATAAATCTTACCCCGAAAAAAAAACAACAAAATGTTGCCTGCTGAGTTTTTCCATTTTTATTCTTTTTTTTTTTGTAAGAGAGTTCCTTAAAGTTCAGCGACTTGCTGGGTAAGTAGATTTATGCTTTATTGTACTCACTGTGTGTTGTGTATGTATAAGAGTGTGCTGTGTGTGTGTGTATGCGGGTGGGTAGTTTGAGTGTATGTAGGGTGATGATGAGTTGCTTTCTGAGTCTTGATTTATATGCCTTGTAAGACCTGTAATATGAAATTTTTCTTAGATTTGAATTTCAAAATATTTGCAAGAACAAAAATATGTTGACAAAGGATCTTAAGGAGAAACGCAACAAGAAGAAATTTAGCTAAGGGAATATTTTCTATAACTATATAGAAAAAAAGGAAAAATATTATAAAAGGAACTGAGGTAAAGCCTAGATTATTGTTTTTAAATGAGTAAAATATATTTATGAACAGAATCAACAAAACTATTTTCCTACATTATATGTAAGCCAATATAAAAAGCACTTTTTGTTGACAGACAATAAACAAATTATAAGGCCAAAGAGTGGGGAGGAGCATCTAAAAGTAAAGAAACCTTTTACCATGTGAATTGTTGGCTAATAAAAACTAACCAAGAGCAAGCAACATAAAGAGACTAAAGTGAAAGAGAAGCAAAGACTTTAAGCGGCTTCTCATTGTAAGCAACTTTTGGTAAAATGAGTCAAAACAATGGAGACAGACAGCCAAGAACCATTTATGTTTGCATAGGTATGCCATTCAAGGCAATTTCCTTAATGCGATTTCAGGCCAAAAGCAGGCCCACTCACTCAGTCTCTCTTTTGCTCTCCCCTCCTTAGTGCTCGTCTAGCAGATGGCCATAATTAACACACGTTGTCAGTCAGCAAATGAAAAGCTGAAGGCGTGACACACTGGGCTAAAAGAGCGAACTACTTATGTAGACCAAATTTACTATAGTTGGTTAAAAGAATTGTATATATTCAAATTTAATAGATAGATACTATGATCTCACTTTGGCATAGGAATATATATAGTTTATTTAGAATTTCTAACATATTGAGTAGATTATTTGTCCCATTGTATGCGGTTAAATAAAGTAGTTGAATATTTGCCAGACGAAACGAAACTTCTTTATGTAGACATGTGAAAACTTTTGTTGGAGAAATACACACATGACAATAATAATTATTGTCTTGATTATCCTCTAGAGCATGTTTTACTTATCCAATGTTTGCCATTTAGCCAAATTGCCAGACATTTGTCTTGTTGTCTTGTCTCGTTCTTGGCCTTGTTCGCTCTTGTAGCTGATACATTTATCTCTTTTCAGAACACCTCCCACGTCACCTCCGCCTCCTCCTCCGCCTCCTCCTTCTCCATCACACAGTCGTTTACCTTTTACCTTTATAGACGCTTTGTTCTTGGTTCTGTTTAGGTCGTGAGCTCATAAAGTATTGCTTAAAGGCTTTTCATTTAGCTTAATTAACTTATAACAATTTTTGGTGGTTTATTAGCTTAATTTATAACCTCAAGATATAAATTTAACTTGCTTGGTATTTTTAATTAATCTTAAAGAGGATTAACTACATTTCTCATATCAATTTTCTTTGATTTATTTCCTTATCAAGGCTAATGGAAATCTCAAGGCTCAATCAATTTAACTATTGTATATACATATATATATATAAACCTTATCTTGACTTTCGTTTCTAATGCAACTAATTTATTTAAAATGCTCTCATTCATGTCATGTCGAATTTTTGTCCATTCATCAAAAGTCAAAAACGAAAAGAAATGCTGAGACAGAGACATGGGTGGTCGGTCCTTTTTTGGCACAAATCCTTTGTATTCCAGCAAAGTGACCCCAAAACAAGGATTTCAGATTCGTCTCTTTCGTCGTCTATGCAATTAATATTGAAAAGCTCAAGGATAAGGGCAAACGACATGCAATCTGAATGAAATACGAATCAGACCGATGAAAGGAAGCGTGTGACAAATGTGCGTAGCTCTTCAAAAAGATTTACAAAAAAGATTCAACTGAAGTGTGTAATTAATTGAACTTTTGGTCAAACAAGCAACCAACCAACTAGGCAGACAGACAGACAGACAGACAGAGGAAGTGGATAAAAAAGTAACAGAACTGCTTAACAGTTAACAGAACATATATAATAGAGATGGACACAGATGGAACGGGTCGTAAAGAAAAAGAAAAACTAAGTTAACTATGTTAAAAAATATATTTTTCAATATTAAAATAAATTTCAATATATCTCGCCTGCTAAATTAATTAAAGAGAATTATTTATAAAACAGTCTAAAAGGTTTAAAAATTCTTAGTCTTCTGTTGTTATGGTTTCATCTAGTAAGCTCATGGCTTATAAAGTTGGTTGGTTGTATAGTCTGTTTTAGCATATTTTTGTCATTGTAATTATTACATTTGTAATTAACGGTATATGAAGATTTTAAGGGATTTCAGCATATGGCTTAAATTGGCTTATTCTAAGGCATAAATTATTTTTTTTAAGAATTCAAGCCAGACTTAAGAATTTTTGTAGTTTTTGATTAAATTCTTAAATTTTAATCTTAAATCTGGGTTCAGCCATACCTACCATGGCTTTCACTTGAATCTAACTTTGATTTTTGATTTAACTTTTAATTTTATTATACTTTATGTTTTACTAAATATATTCCATCTATGTTTGCTATTGTTTTTTTCTTTTTGTATTTATCTTTTTCAATTTTTTATATTTAAAATTTTTAATTTCGATTTTTACGGTTTTCTAAAACGCATTTAAAAAGTTAATAAATACCATTTTGTTAATAAAGTTTAAGATTTTTAGTTAATGTAAAAGAAAAAACATTTCCATGATGAATAGACAAGTCCTTACAAAAGTAATGTAAAAACATTTATTGGTTTCTTCTTTCATTTTTTTTGAGGCCAACTTGCATAATATTTAAAAATTTAAGAATCATTTAGTTTTTAGAAATTTGTCAGCTAATCTTGTTACTAGGATTCTGTGGGCGTGTCATGACAAGGCTAAAATATTTTGTGTATTAATGCGTCTGTTTAATGAGCTATAAGTATCTGAGAAACTGTGTGAAGGCATTTGCCTGAATGAGCTTGAGGATGATGGCGCCGCTTAGTATGGACCGAGACTTTTTTGACAAACGATGCTTCTTTGCGGCCAGGCAATTAATTGTTAACTTGATGAGTTGGCAAATATTATATATATCTCAAAGCAAAGTTAACTATACTATATCTATATACTTATGGAGATACGAGAATCATTCGAGTCATGGCCATCACATTACGTCTCATTACCGTTTAGAAGGGAAATCATTCATTTCCACACCAAAAATGAAAATGAACCAAACATTTTTCCGTCACTTTTTCAAGTGATTTTTCAAGTTGCCAAACAAACAAAACAAAAAGAAAGAAAAAAGGGGTGGGGAGGGAAAGAAAGTCACCCTTACAAACAAAGAAGACAAAAAATGTACCTAAAAGGCAAAGAGGAGGGAAAATACTTTTCAATTGAATTGATTTTGAATGCGTTTCCACTCTCTCTCTCTGTTTCTCTCTCTTTTACTCTATGCTGTCTGGGTCCATTGAAAAGTGCGTACCCACCCAAAAGTTCGCCTCTCCCCTCAGGAGAATTCAATGAAATTTTTATACGTCTGGTTGTATGTCTGCCACGCCTACAACAAAATGCACTGATTGACTTTTGCGTTGACATTTACGCTGGGTTATCTTTCTGTTAAAGCGTTGGAGCCCCAGGGAGGGATGGGGAGCGGATCTGAGTAGTATGAGATTGTGAAGCTAAAGGGGATTTCCCCATTTTCACTTTTGTTCTGCTTGTATTTTTCCACAATAAACGCATTATGCTGCCATTAGTTGAGTGCCAGAGACTTCCGCTTGTTTGCCAGTTTCCGTTTTTTGTTTGTTTGTTTGCTTTGTTGTTCAGTTTCATTTTTTTTTTTTTTTGTGTTTTCTTTTTCATTTTCACCTAACAATATAAAAATGCCAACTCAATGGGGGAGGACATAAAGCTTGGAAAAACTTTGCCTGCAATGAATTGTTAATTTACTTAAACAGTTTTTCCAGTTGTTCCCAAACGAAATGCCTTCTTTTTTGGGAATTACTTTTTAAATTGAAGTAAGATTTGGCTTTGGTTTTGTATTCCTAGTTTTTTCATCGTCCTTTGCCTGTAAAACTTATATTATTTCCAGAATAGTTTTATGATTTATCTGTACATTTTAGATAAATCAAATTTTATTAATTAAAGTTCAGGTTTTAAACTTATTTAAATCATTTAAACGCATGTTGTCTCGCTCTAATTAACTTTTTCTTATTTGTAGGGGTAGGAGTGGGCGTGGCAAATATTTGAAACAAACTTGATCTGCGTAGACAATAGATGAATGCTGATACCAAATTTGGTTGCTCTAGCTTTTATATTCTCTGAGTTGTGGGACGACGAACAGACAGACATATCTTAATCGACTCGACTGTTAATGCTGATCAAGAATATATAAAGATATTGGGGTCGGAAATACTTTCATCTTTATGATATATACACTTGATGCATTGAAATAATTTTTAAAATCAGGTAGGCAATGAAAACAGCCAGATTTCTACATGGTTATGAATTTATTTTTAGTTCTCATTCCATTCCAGTTCTTTTTAAGCAGCACAACAAATTTACTCAGTCGTTCCCCTCGAAAACAAATTAAAAATTTTCAGTATTTATTTAATTAGTATATAAGTCTAGTTTTAAGTAAAAAGTTTTAATTTTGATAAAAAAAAAGTTTAAAAAATGCCCCAAGCAAAAAATATAATCTTTTGATAAAAAAAAAAAGAAGAAGTGTCACCCAAAATTTTCTCCTTACACGTTATTGCTCCTTCACATCAAAGATGGTCCATAGAGTTATTGTAGTGAATTCCAAAACAAGAACCAAAAAACAAGTTAGCTAAAAAGTGTGAACTATCGCGCCTATTTATTCTAACAAAATCTTATTCCTTCTACTAGACGACTCTTCTTCTCTTCACCCCATAACAAGATATTTAATAAAATTTCTCCGAAGGAAAAGGAAAAACGGGATGCTCCTGGTCCAGTTTGATATAGGGATGATCCAACACTGACGCTGTAGACACATTATATAAGCTCTTTGTTTCAACCTCCTGAATACGCAAAGAGTTTCCAATGTATCTAAATCCAAAGTGGAATCAAAATTATCAGGTGAACATTCCACACGGCACGTGAGGTAAGTTTTAACTGTAGTTCAATTCGGTTTCTATATTAATTTAATTTCGTTTTAGTCACGAGGAAATTGTAAACAACAAAAATATACTACATATAATATTAATTCTCTTTATTATAATATATAAATAAACATAATTACACCGAAGTCTACTAATGTTTTTGTTTGTAAAAAAAATTAAGCATAGTTGGAAGTCTTCTCTACCCTGTACCAAGCTAGGAAATATAAACTAAAATTCTCCAAGCTTACAGCACTTGGTAAAAAATGTTTATAGATATTCTGTTTACCTTTACGGTTATCTATTGGGATAGAGTACTTTATCCTTGACTTGGGATAAAATAAATTAAAATTTTTACACTCTGCAAACGGAGGAAAATGAAAGACCTTAATTCTATCCATCATCTTGTCGTTTAAAGAAGCACTTCGGATATATCCACTGCGATTGCAGTTAAACTTTTCAATGAAGGAATGGTTCTCTACTGATTCTTTATCAAAGGATGTTTTGAGCATACTTCGATTGATCAAAAATTAAGTATCTGCTGCAGATCGATACGAATAAATACAATAAATTGGTACTGCAAGTTTAAATTGAAGTTCAAACTTATTTAATTTAACCCTGTATCAAATATATTTTGAATTTCCCTTATATTTGAATAAAAATACCAGATTAGCATGTCGAAACATATCGACAGGATAATAATCCTTTGAAGATATTTTTACCAATAAATATCTTAAGAGTCCCTTATTTATTCTTCAGCAATGGTTTTCACAGAAGTTTCCTGTCCTAATTTCAATCGATTGGGCTTAAGTAATAAATTTTATGGTATTGGTAACATTTTCGGGGTAATAAGACACCAATTCGAGATAATTATTGCCTGTTGTAAATATTGCAAATTGTTTTCCATCAATTCTTGTTTCACATAGTAAAAATAAAAAAAAAAAACTGTCATTAATATGTGTGTGAACAATCGTGGGCAATTGTTTTGAAAGTATCTTGAGCACATCGGAGAACACATCGTTATGATGGTTCACCTCGTCCCAAGTCATGTAGCAGACTCCCTCCTTTTCCCCGTACTCCACTCTCTGACAGCGTAAAAATAACACATAATCATTTTATTAGCTTCAAGGAACGAAAGGACGTTGGTTCACTGAAGCGAAGCAACGTTCCGGCGGATTGTTCATCCTGTTGCTATCATCAGATAGAGGAAGTGAGAGAGGGAGAGAGAGGCGAAGAGACGAAGTGTTAGATAGACTGGGAAAGAGAAAATTGTTGGCAATGACTGAGCCAAGTTGAGGACGTGTTGGCGTTAATATCACAGTTTCTGTTGATGTTGTTGTTGTTATTGCTGCTACTTGAGTTAACATGTTGCATTAAAGGCTCCAATCATGTGTGTGCTAAGAGTGTGTGTGGGTGTGTGTGTGTGTGTAGTACCATACCAGCCAGTTGAAGTTTTCTCGTTAGTGAAACTAATTATCCGTTGTCACTGTCAGCAAATTTATCGTTAAACGTTAGGTGACAAACTGAGGCCAAAACAAACTGGCTCCAATCATGATGCCAAGTCCATTGGAGTCCTTACAGATCCTGATATTTGAAAGGATGGTTCTCCGATCAATTATTATCCATAACTCATTCTTTATTCTAATAATGAAAATATAAAAAGTTTTGTTTCACATCTTAGACTTGTTATCTGCATTCCAAACTAAGTAAATATGTTTTCCATATGGGCTCAAACCATATAAATTATTTACTTTTATATGTTTAATAATATTAACAATATTTATTTGTGTATAAATTTTAAATAATTTTATATCAATTTACTCGAAAAAAATAAGATTTGGTAATTTTTAAATCTATATCCAGGTAATTCTATATTTCAATGTGTAAAATAAAAGTTAATTTTAATCTATTTTTAATTGTTAAGTTATTTAGAATTGCTCAACGTTTTTTTTTAAAAACAAAACTATATTGATTGTGAATAAAGCCAAATTTTTGGAAAGTTCGGAAATATAAGTTATCAATGTCGGGCATAAAATTTTAGCATTATGAAGGAGTCAAAACTTTTCTTTTGATTTGTTTATACTAAATTATTCGCAATTTTGGTATTCTTTTTGCTTAACGATAATTAAATTTACATTAACCAATTTAATTATATATTTATTTTTTTGTTTTTTTAACCTTGTCCATCTGCATTTAAAAGCCGCAGTCCACAAATGTTGTTACCCTTTCTCATTCATGCACCGGAAATGGTTGTCGATTTGCAACAAATGGCTGCCGTATGTTGCCGCATGACGCACGTGAAACGGCAAAACTTTGAAAACATTTTTTTCCCGTTCTCTTTTTTTCGGTTTTTTTTCGTAACTCAAACCATTTTTGTCCATTAATTGCCTAGCACGTAATTATTTTGTAGTTAAAATGGGCGCGTTTACCACACACACACACACAGATACACACACCCAACTGCACACTCCTCTATACACAGAGTTTTACAGAAAGCCATGCATAATTTGGGTTTTTAGAGTTTGCAGCTAATTAAAAGCGCGTCGTCGTTTTTGTTGAAATTAGTCGACAGGAAAAAAAAGGGTTCTGCCAGACGTATGTTTCTGGTTGGTTTGGGCTAGAGAATAGGCAGGGAAGGAGGAATGCCACTGCAGGAATAGGGTAAGGTACATATATGAGTTTCCGATTGTTCAAAGCATCTTTTGGCTGCTAAATGGTGTGCATTTTTCTTTCAGTAAATGTCCGTAACTTGCCCCTGACAATGTCCTCCGTAGAAACTTATTCTGTCACGGTTAATCGATCATCAAACTGCCGATGATTACGTAATGATCTAATCAGTAGTTTTAACTGTATCGTCATCAACCACGATGAAAGAGAGAGTTAACAAAAAGAATCAAGCAGCTGCACACAACTTGTGACGCAATCACAATTTCAATTAGTGTTGAGAAAGCTTCAGCCGGCGGCTATTTGTAGGAGTCTCAAAAAAAAAAAAAAAAAAAATAAAGCGAGCGAATTCTCTTTATTGAATACTTTTGCTTTATTGAACATTTTCCTGTATCGTTGTTCAATTCACTGTCGTATTGTATTGTGAAATCTTTATTTTCTATTAAATCAAATTTCATTTCATTTTTTCTTCAAATTCATTTCTTACATTTGTGTTTCTTTTGCACTCATGTCCGCTCTCTCTGCTTGCCAAATTTCTTCTAATAAAGCGTCGTCGCGGCGGCTGCACTTAAGCCGAAAGAGCGAACGCAAAGAGAACATTATACGGGACTTTTCGGATAAAGGGTCAGGGGCGAACTTAGACAAACCATATTGACGCGGGGCGTAGTTTATTTGCACCGCAAGAGTTATATTTGCCAAAAACACAACGCTGTCACAGCTAAACCGTAAAGTATTTACTTTACAGAAAGGACCAAGTAAGCAAAACTAAATTCTAATCAAATATTTTGCTGTAATTGAGTGTCGAGGATGTGCCTTCTTGCCAAATGAATTAGTTATATTTATATTTAAAATTTAAAATCAAAGTCGACATAGACGGCATATACATTTCTATATATAATTTTTAGACTATAGCCGTTCATCAATTTGACAATGAAAGAAATAAAATAATTCAAGTATTCTCTAAACATTATTCAATATACAAGATACCTTTTTTTCTACAACAAAATTATATGAAATTTTATTGAAATCTCTAAAAACAAATTTATCAGTTTGGATGTAAATATATCTAAATTTGTGTTAAAACGGCGACCTAACAAAGGCGCATACCTCTAAATTTGAATTGGCAACATTATTGAATTTCTCCAGATATTGAAGACATAACTCGTTGACAAACCTCATAGCACCGTGCAGTCCTTATTCTGGCATTTACTCTTTATATAGACTAACAACGACAACTGCCAATATCTGCCCAATGTAGTCAACAATATTTGTTTGGGCCTTCATATAGACCACATGGTATGACTTAACAATTATATAATCTTCTTTGGTATCCTCGCACAAGGGCAAATGAGCAAGTAAAGCGGATAGAACTTGTGTCATGGGTTACAATTAGGTTAAGGATTAATAGTCGGGCTACAGCACAGCATATATTATCAATTGCCGAAGGCTTTGTCTCGTTGAAAATTGTATAAGATGGAGATTTCTAGTTAATTGGATACGATTCAAATGATTTCTCTCCGGCATAAAGTTCCAGCTCACCCAATCCATAGTAACAATTCTGCCGCCCTATAGGATCCTTATTGTTTGCCCAGGAGATTAGAAAGGGACAGGGAATAATAAAATATGTTACCAAACAGGAATCCAGTGATTTAAGTGAATCGGCCGAAGCATTATAGTCAAAAGAACTCTGAATCGGAAGAATCATTACGTTTGGCCCTATTTACCTTACTGGTCAATATATTAAAATGTCTGCACAGAATATAATCAAAACAAACATGGGAAACAATTTAGCAGCATTCTCAATCATCATCTCAACGCTGTTTTTGGTTTATCTTCATCACCGCCTCTGTTTGGCTCATTGAATTGGCATGCCATTTCTTCCGTTTTCTGCATCTTTAATGCAATTAAGAATTGATTCACTAATATCTTGGCCATCACTTCAAGGAAAAGGATATCGACACTGCACTCCTCATCTTTTGGAAATTTTAGGCAAATTTTGGAATTAGAATCGCCCTGGATTGCATCACTCGTCAGTAACTCCTGGGTGATGCAGTGCGGCCACAAATTCTCAAATAGTCTCTTCGGTAGACCTTCGAACGGATTCCTGTGGACATACTCGAATGCCGTTTGTAGATAGGATTCAAATGCACTATTTTTATTCGTCGTGACTTCCTTTACCGCCAATATAGCCTCTTTCTTTTCAATTACAAACGTTATTGACTGTAAAGGTCATCAAGCTCCATCGTTGTCATCGATGCATCTCCTTCGGCGTCCTTATAAGGCGAACGGGAGACAGGGATTATATCATCAGAATAATACCGATTCCACAATACGATTATTTTGGGAAATACAGTTGATATGCACTCATTTACACTACATCCCAATACAGATGCCTGGGACATCTGTACCGTCGGACAATAGGCCATTCCAATTAAGAGATTCGAATGTATTGATTGCTAGGATACTCAACATTGCCGTTTGGTTATAACGTAATATTTCCACAAGATGGTTACATTTCTGGGCAAATGTGACATCATGTGGTCTTCGGGTATCTTGGCAGTGGATGCGACAGCCGACAATCCCAGTTTTAGCAAACGAACCGAATTATTGGTATAGTTTGAAAACGACGATCCCTCAAAATGGGATAATGTGGGACAATATTTTCGTCCAAATTTTTGCAATATGTTTTCAAATAGTAAAATATGTGATCTGATTGCTTGTGGTCGGCAAGACCCAACTTCAGCTCCACCACCAATTGGTGTACAAAATCAAAAAGAACAGGCAAGAGCTTCTGAGAAGCAAATGATCGAAGAGCTGTTGAAACAAGAGGCGCTATCCCAAATCTAACGATGTGGTGTCCACACAACCCTCAGCAATGACTGCCATGGAAAATAAGGCGGAAAGAATGTGGGTTTTCAATAGCTGGTTCGGTCAGTTGTAGCAATGGAGGCATTACCTTTTATGGTGGCAGGTTTAAGGCCAATAGGTCAAGAGTTTGGTCTGAAACAGTAACGGGGTGATTGCTATCACTGAGGTAATCTTTAGCATCAAAAGCGTCTGTTTTCAAGCACATCATCTTAATGATATCATGTAGAATTGGCTCCAACAATGAGACCGATTGAGTGAGACAGTTCCTTTGACCATAAACGCTGAAACCGGTTGTAAGATATACGACAACACTGTCAATACAGTCTGTTCCGTTGTTGAGCGACCGCTGACTTATGACCAACTATCATATTGTTGGACACAGTGGGTAATACCAAAACACCCTGCACTTCAGTGCTGATGAGAAATATAATATTTAATAAATATAAATATATGTATGTAATGGTTTTTTTTTTCTATTAGTTTAGAAATGACATTATTGGTTGGTTGGTTGTCACTTCGACCCGTGCCACTCGCGCAGCTTTCCTTTTTGACAACTAATTGCACCACTCCCAACTCACTGTCGATTCTCGCTCTCATCCTTTTTATCAAGTGTTTGTATACATTTGGAAGGGTGCGACGCGTTGAAGGAAGCATCTTCGTCTATTGATTATCAGCACTAGGAGTTCAACTCATCTGGATCAACTTGATCTGCTTCGAGACCTTAAGCTACTGAAGGCCCATTGTATGTATGTCGGAATCATCCCGGTCGATTAACTATCCCTAATGTAATGTTTTTATATAATTTCAGTGGATGTTTTTTTGGCTGATGTTAATTAAATTATAGATTTCTTTTCGATTTGTACCAGTAAACTTTTTATTAAATTGGATACGAGTACCCAAGAAAAATCGCTATAATGTATGCAACAGGGGGAAAAAAGCATTTTTAACCACAAAGTATATATTGTTGACCAGCATCAAGAGTCGATTGAAACATGTCCAACGGTCCGTCTAGATTTCGGATTTACAGCAACCAAATTTGGCGTCAGCATTCGCCTAGTGTCTAGGCACGCCCCTTTCAACCCCCGCAATTTAGGAAAAAATCTTATCTATTGCAACATTACGGTGTAGGAGTGAGCGAGACAGCTTGCATTCGTTCCTGCGGCTTATAAAAGAATTTTACCTTGATGGAAAATCGAAGAAATTTGATTATTTTCTTTTTGGTGCAGGGTATTCTCACAGTCGGCTTCCGTCTTACTTTGATTTTTTTTATAAAAAGAAAAACATTTAGCAGTGTAATTATGTTTATTTATATTTTAAAGTTTAAAGTCGGCAGGGAAGGCTTCCACGGTACATTGTTTTTACAAAGAACAACATTAGTAGATTTCGGTGTAATTATGTTTATTTATATATTATAATAAAGAGAATTCATATTATAAGTAGTATATTTTTGTAGTTTCCTCATGGCTAAAACGAAATTAAATTAATATAGAAACCGAATTGAACTACAGTTAAAACTTACCTCACGTGCCGTGTGGAATGTTCACTTGATAATTTTGATTCCACTTTGGATTTAGATACATTGGAAACTCTTTGCGTATTCGGGAGGTTGAAACAAAGAGCTTCCATAATGTGTCAGTGTTGGATCATCCCTACATCAAACTGGAACAGGATCATCCCGTTTTTCCTTTTCTTTCGGAGAAATTTTATTAAATATCTTGTTATGGGGTGAAGAGAAGTTGAGTCGTCTATAAATAGGAATAAGATTTTGTTAGAATAAATAGGCGCGATAGTTCACACTTTTTAGCTAACTTGTTTTTTGGTTCTTGTTTTGGAATTCACTACAATAACTCTATGGACCATCTTTGATGTGAAGGAGCAATAACGTGTAAGGAGAAAATTTTGGGTGACACTTCTTCTTTTTTTTTTTTTTATCAAAAGAATATATTTTTTGCTTGGGGCATTTTTTAAACTTTTTTTTATCAAAATTAATACTTTTTACTTAAAACTAGACTTATATACTAATTAAATAAATACTGAAAATTTTAAATTTGTTTTCGAGGGGAACGACTGAGTAAATTTGTTGTGCTGCTTAAAAAGAACTGGAATGGAATGAGAACTAAAAATAAATTCATAACCATGTAGAATTCAAGCAGTTTTCATTGCCTACCTGATTCAACAAATTTTTTCAATGCTTATGTAATGATTTTTCATACAGTTTTGGTACAGTTTGTGAGTCGTCTGTTCTGTTGTATATTGCCCAGAAGATTAAGTGTCGGATCAGAGTAATCAGTCTTTATATCTCTATATAAGACTGAAATGCTTAAAAATCAGGGAACAGAGATTTACGATTCAACGCTGTACTTTAGTTTGGAACTTTTGAAAAATCTTAATGTAAAAGGTAGATCTGGTGCTCCACAGATGAATTCCATATGTCCAAATTGGCTTTAGGATCGTTTTGTTTAGGCTAAGTTGTGGCTTTAAACCATGCAAGAAACTTATCCTGTACAGTTTTAGATTAACCATTGATTTTATGCCCTTCATTTAGGCTTTTTAATTAAGTCGCTTGTCTAGAGTAAGGCGAGATATTTGACAATTAGAACTGTGGCTTGAAATGTGCCCTTGAGGACTTGTATCGAAGTGGGTTCGATAACAATGTTCCTTCTTCTTAACCAGTAGTCAAGAATATTTAATTGTTCTTGTACAATTTCAGATTACTCAGTTAGTTGGCTATAAATGCTGTGTGATCGGCAAAGGATCATTATCGGCAAAGTGAGAAGAGGAACTTTGTCAAGTTGACTACCTTGTGTTATTCCTGCATGTATTCATCCTTTTGCTTTTATTTATTTATAGAGAAGTTTTAATCAAACATTTTTCTTTAACCATTTGTTGAAATTTTGAACTTAGCAAAGAATTTATTATGAAGATTTATCTGTATTTTGAAAGCAGTCGTTAAAGAGTACCACAGAAGAATCATTAATCCAAAAATCAATACCAATTGATAAAGTTTTTTCACTTTTTTCAAAACTGGTTTTGAGTTTTAAAGTTAAATTGCATCAATCAACTGAAATCAATCAAAATCTTCTCTACTATTCCAGAGACCAATTAGATGTATAAAGAGATGACTTGATGACTGGATAAATGTATCCTTTTCCAAGTTGATTATCCTTCCCACCCCTCACAATTTGTTTAACCGTTATACTTTCAACACATTTGTTCATAATTATGGTATTTTCATTTTTTTTGTTTTTATTATTTGCATATTAATTGCTACATTGTGAATACTTGTACGTATTCAATATCAATAATAATTACAATTACAAATACAATTACACATAGACACTTTACAACAAAATGCTAATCAAATTACATATCTATATATAATTTATATATAATATAATATTTATCATGTTTTCTCTTTTTTTCTTCTTTTTTGTTTATGCACTTAATCATTTGTGTTTTATTTTCATAATGAACTTACATTAATAGATAATTAATATACGTATGTATGTATGTATGTGTGTATCTGTGTATCTATAGAAAGTTTTCGGCACATTTATTCATATTATCTAATTATGTTAGTATTAGATATAGATATATAATTGTCTGTCCTAAAAGTACAGTTCATTAGTGCGGATGCGGGGTATGAAAAGAGGATAAATATATATATATATATCCAGGGGGATAAAGTTGAAGGAGTTTTATTTTGTTTTTATTTCATTTGAATGTTTAATTATGATTTGCTTCAAACAATAACTACATAAATATATAATATATATATATATAATTGTTTCAATTTAATTTAGTATCTGTATATATATATATATACTATATGCACAATTTGATACTCACTTGTTAAGTAAATTTATTGCATAAGATTATTTATCGTTTATTTTTTTCACATATTGATAATTTGTTATTATAGAAAGTATTTACAATTTAAAGCTTATTTAAATATATTATAATTTATTTTATATTCAAGTTAAGTAACAAACGAAATGCAGTCAACTTATGCATGACTTTCTTTTTTTTTTAAGGATATATAGTTATATTCTATATGATATCGGTATATTTATAAGCTGGCTTTAACTAGGTGAGGCCTGCATATTTGGAGGAACTTATCATACGTTTTGTTCTCAGTAACATGTACAATGATTCTCTATAGCTAAACTACATTTACATAGAAGGGGAAGAGAAAGCGATATAGGGATCGAGAGAAAGTAGTAAGTCTATCACTAGCATTAGACAATCCTTGAACAAAAGCTTGTCGCACACTTATCAAAAGTTTTAAAGTTATATTAAAGAAATGAAACCAGTTTAATGTTAAATTAAATAGAACAATTCATATCCAATCTCTCACACAATTAGAATCAGTCTCAATCATGGTCACATATTGCCATTGGCCATTTATCAATGGAAATGGCTAAGAGAAAATGACAGGGAATAATCAAAATGAAGAAAAACAAATGAATTTAACATGAATTTAGTTAGTTGGAGTGATTAAAGCATTGGTAGAAAGTTAATTTATTTTCCACCAATTAGAAACTAATTTCATTTCCTTTTTTTGTTTTCCAAATCTGCTCTCCATTAGTCACTTTATCAACTCATCCTCATCAGAATGCTGTAAACATTCCATTCCATTCCATTCCGCTTTCCACTTCCCTCCATATCCTTGCACAATTTACTCGAAATTCTCGACTCCACCATTATTGAAACGTTCACACCAAGCGAGCAACTCTCTTACCTCCCTGGCATACAATTGCTCTTGGGATTGGGATTCGGATTGGCATGGGATTGGTGATGGGGTAAGCGATGGATTGCCATTGCTGGCCATGGGTCAGACATTGTGTGGTTGACTGGTGCTGCTGCCACTGCCCGTGTTGCTAAGTAAACTTCTTTCGCTGGCCACACTGCCGGGTGCATAGATCAGTTCATTGTTCTCCTTTGGATCCTGGCAAGCGTTTGTCTTGCTTCGATTACTTCGCAAACTCTGGCCACGCCATGATTGCTGATGCTGGTGATGAGGATGATGATGATGCGTTTGATTTATTGCCATTATATGTTCACCCGAATGTTGTGGCACCAATGGCAGCAATTGTTGTTGCTGTTGTGGCATCTGTTGTTGCTGTGGTTGCTGCTGCGATTGTTGCTGTTGCTGTGTTTGTTGCTGCTGCTGCTCATCGACTTTAACATAGAGTCTCTCCATATCATCTAGATCACCATCAGCTGTATGATACAAGGCCTGGTCATCCTCATGAGACATCAACATGGCCATGGGCGATGGAGAACCACCACAACCGGAATCAGCAAGACCATTATAACAGAAGGAGGAACCATCTAGATCGAGGAGATTCTGCTGCATCTTTGAATCGTTAGCAGGTTGAGCATTGAGAACCTTAAAGCGAGCACTATCCCGACCAATGCTGCAATTTGGCGCCATCTGTTGATGACGTCGCACACTGGAAAACTGTGACCCAGAGCTGGATAATGGTTTTTGGCCAACAACAACAACATTTGTTCCTGGTGCCGCTTCATAGGTATGACAATTGCTCAATTTATTTTCCGTAATATGCATATGCATATGCTTGTCCTTTGGATAATAATAATTTTGTTCAGAATATACGGATCGTGCTCCTGGATTGTTGCTAGGATAAATCTCGCTAGTAGTCGACATTTGTTGGTAGATATTGTTCGAGTGAGAGATGCCTCCTCCCTGATGTAGCTGTTGTTGGTCTAGTGGCTGATGTTGCTGCTGCTGTTGCTGCTGTTGTTGCTGGTAATGGGGATGCATGGGACGTTGTAGGCCATAACCGACTGCACCTGGTCGTTGTTGATAACGTGGCTGTTGCTGTTGTTGCTGATGTTGCTGCTGTTGTTGGTTAGGATTGAGTATGGCCGATGTGGCATAGGGAGCTGGCGAGCCCCTTCCATATTCACTCGGTGCCTTGCCAAAACTGGACACCTCGGCATAGTCAGTAGGTATATTCGAATATTCACCCACATACCTGCAAATGAACAGATAAAAAAAAGAAGAAAAACAAAGGTGAAACAACAGGGAAAAACAGTTATTACTTCTACCCTGGCTGCGGCATGTTTATTACAATATTTTCCCCCTTAAAAAACCCATAAATGGATGTGGAGTAACCTCTCCTTTTACCCTAGTTGGTTTCTGGTTATAAATTTGTCGCTTGTGAAAGAATTTATGTGCCGAAAATTTGCATATTTTCTTTTTTATAGACTTTGGTTTTACTTTTATTTGGTATAGGAGCTAAAACTCTAAAACCTTGTACTGGAAAATAGTTATAGGTATTAACATCGTTAGTCTAGAATCAACCATTAAATAAATTACCAGATTAAAAATAAAAACGGGGTAAAATATATATATAATATTTCTTTTTTGTTTTTAACCCTTGCCCACTTGTCCATTTATTTATCGTATTTAAATACTAAAAGCGGATTAACATGGCGGCCAGCGAACCAAAAACCAAAAAATGCGCAGACATTTTTTTCGTCCTTTTTTCGTTTTTATTTTTATTTTATACAAAATATATGGCGTATTGATGGAGTCGCCATGGAGAGCAGTTTCAATGAGTTTTTAATGCCCTTAATGAAAAGGGCAGAGTGAAGAACATAAGAAGGATATAACCTATCAAATGGAGTAGGTATAAAGTTATGGACAGCAAAACGAAAGCAAAATATAAAGGATATAGTATGGATAATTTATATATATATAAGAATTACTTGGATAAGTTTACTTTAGTCAAGGAAATTGTAAGTTGTATAACAAGTAAACTCTCTTATTCTATAGCTTGTTATATCCTTGATCTAAACAGTATATTATTATCCTTTATAGTCTATCCTTTACTTTGTTATTGCATTATATTTTATATACTTTAATTTTCCATTATTACCCACATGAAGTGTTCTCTTTGTTCACATATGATAGTCATTATTGTATGATTACTTTTATTGTTATTGTTATTACCGCATTTTGCACACTATTTTGTTGCAATTATAAATATTTTCCCTTCCCCTCTCTCTCTCTCTCTCTCTCTTCCTCTCTTGCTTTCACCCTGTGAGTGGTTGAGCATTTTCAATTTGCGTTTTTAATGACTAATTAAGTGTGCAAAATAATTATAATTATCTGGCCAACAACAAACGGAAAGAATAAAATGGCAACAACAAAAATTTACCAACAGATATTAAATATATATATATAATTTTCTTTTTTTGTGTAGTAGGTCGGTAGTAAAATAAATATAAATGCGACAATTTATTTAAATTTTTATTGTGTTTAATATTTATTTTGTTTCTTTCATCCCTTTCCTCCCCCGTCCTACTCTCCAATAACATTTCATTCGCATGACTCTTCAGCTTTTGATGGTTGATTGGCATTTAATTGCAATTTACGTGGGACAGCAACTGAATTGGCATCAAAGCGTATCCGTTTAATATATTTTTTTTTTTCATTTGTTTAAATATATAAACATTAATTTATTGTGCACTAGATTTTCTTATTTAAAAATGGAAAATTGTAATTAATAGACCATAAAGAGAATAATTAATAAAAGTAAACTAAATGGGATTACAATGGTTCGAAGTTCCTTTAAAAGAGTTTAAGGAAAAAAATTTCCTAACAACAAATTTTACTCCTTTTCTTTTTATAAATTTATAAATTGAAGAAAAGCTAATTCTCTCTGCCAAATAAACTAATATATTGTTTTACTCAATAATCAAAATTAGTCTATTCCAAGCTCTGAACATTATTTTATTTATCATATAACATTATGACATATATCAATGACCATGTATGAAGGAAATAACTGAATCATTTTATTTTATAATGTTCAATTGTTATTGTTTCAGAATATTAGTTTCAAAATAATGCTTTTTTAATAGATTATAAATCAAAAAATGGAATTTATATTTTAAAAGTATTAATAAAGTTATCAATCCTTTCAAAGCTTCTTAAAAAAAGTTAAAATTTGGATAATTTGGAAATCCAACTAATATGTGAAAATGACTAACTTGGAATAGAGAATTGTATGTTTTTAAGCTTTATAATAGATAATGACTTTATTTTGACATATGGGACATATCAGCTAAGGCTTAAGGCAATCGGTCTACATAAGCTTATTCATACACGATCTCCTCTGTGCCTGGAATTAAAAGTTCTCCTCTACAAATCGGTAATAAAACCTATCTGGAACTGTACTGTGGGGAAACGCAAGCAAGAGCAATATTGAAACCATAAAAAAGGCCCATGGTAGGGTTCTCGGAATTATCTGGAACAAAGAGATCTACATATTGCTTGTGAAATAAACAAAACAAAGGCAAAAGTATATAGACAAGCACATTTGAATAAATTAGCCAAGTCACAAACCTAACCAACGATGATCGTATTAAGGAATAAGTGACATTGATCTTACTACAAAAGCTATAATACATAATCCTAATATATCGGTGATCTACCTGTATTTAGCAATTATCAATTAAGGTAAATAAATATGAACAATAACATTTAATTAAATCAGCAATTTCTTATCTAGATCATCCTTAGAAAACAGATCAATATTGAGTTGAATTTAATATTTTAAATTATTATAATCGATCTTTAATTAATCTATTAGAGTCAACTAACTTTTTACTCTGAAGATATTTGTTATTTATAATATTCCAAAATACCATTTACTTATTAATATCAAAGTAAAATTTTATCCAGGTTTATCTTTGTATATAAATCTTTAAATTTAATATAGATAATTTCTCTTTCCAATTTTCAAAATAAAAGTCCATATCCATTAAGCCAAAATTTGTGGTCTATTGCAATTTTCGTTTTGGCTATTTCATATCCGTATATATTATGGCTATTTGTCTCTCCTCTACACTAACATTGCGACTTGATTTTTGTTAAAATAATAATTTTCCACCATTTTTAATAGGAGAATATAACACAAAAATTAGCCACAAATAAATAACAATTACGATTTTAGCATTCCCCTTCCCCCTCGTTTTTGAAACATATTTTATACGCATGTTCCTCCCCCCTTCTATGCTCTTTCTATCCCCCTTTAATTTCGATTTCAGTCTGCATTTGCCAGCAACCAGACAAATAAATTATTGAGAGCCTGTTTTTAGGCCTGCAATTGTTATAAACGATTTTAAGCCAGAACAAGAGAAAAAAACAACAAATTTGAAATGCGTAAATAAAACATTTCAAAAGTGAGAACATTTTATGCCACATTTAACAGTTTCTAAATCAGAGGAAAATATTATTTCAAAGCTATTAAAATTAAAGTCCCGCTGCTTCCTTAAAAAGAAACCTCTATTTCAGAAGAAATAATTCGAAATTTGATTTCATTATTAACATTGAGATAGAACACCTTTAAAATAAACTTTTTGTTGAATTTTAAATTGAAATAGTTAAAGTCGTTTGTTAATTACAAAGGGGAAAAAACTGTCTCGTCGTTTTTGGGCAAGAGTGTGGGCCAAGAGTTGGTTCCTGGCTCCAAAAGAAAAAAAAAAAAAAAAAAACAACTACTGTCCACTGGGCATAGACCAAAATCAACATAAATAGCGTGCCAACGTTTCTATTCCTAACTTGATTTTCATGGAAGAGAGAGAAAAAAATAAAACAAAAATATATATGCAAAGAGGAAAAACTCACGGGGAAATGCCGTATGCCCTTCCTTTTTTGTTTTTTCTTTCGTGTCGCCAGAAAAATGCAATTTCACAGTTTGGTGAATTTTTATTGTCGTCGCTTTTGAGTTTCAACTTTATTTTGGATTTTTTTTTGTTTTTTTGTTTTACCCCCCTCGTTTTGTTTTTTTGTTTTTGTAAAAACTTACCGCTGCTGATTGCGTTCATTGCCATGTCCATGAATGTCATCGACGCAGCCGGCTCCTCCGCCGACACCACCGCTGCTGTTGCCACTGCTAGGGCCGCTGGTGCCGCTACTGCCACCGCTGCCACCGCCTGCACCACAAACTGGAGCATAGTCGGCAATGTGATCCTTTTGCATCTCGAGTGAATCGCCGCTGGGCGAGGGACGCCAAACCATGCCGCCTGTGGAGGCATCCAACCAATAGCCATTCCCATTGCGCGTCGATAGACTCGGCATTTTGAGCACGTCGCTTGGATGATTGCCTGCAGGTGAACAAGAGACAGAGTTAGTGAGTTACGATGGATAAGAGATGGTTATAGAGGGAGAGAGTAGGTGGCAGAGACAGAGCAATTAAATGTTGTGCTACAAATTGTAAGCCAAATAAATTGTAGCCGGAAATTAACAAAAAAAGAAAAAAAAAGTTAACAGGGATAAACCATTGTAAAAGCAAAATTCCCTTAATAAATTTCAATGGAAATTCTTTTGAATATATAAAATAAAAACAATAAATCATTTAAAACTAAATAAATGAAAATTAAACTTTTTAAAGAATTAAAAATTTTACAAAAGGATATATTCCTTATATATCAAAAATCCCTTTTGGAGAGCTTAAAGAAGAGTTTACTACTTTCTTTATAAACAAATTTTTACTTCTTTCATATATCTAAATATAAGTTGCAAGATAAAAAAATTGTTAATATAATTTATAATTTTTCATTGGAATTTAAAGGTGGAAATATTTGTTTTCGATCCTTAAAAAGGACAACATTGCAGAGCTATAAATTCAGCGCATTAAAATAATATTATGCTCTTGCAATGGCTGGCTTAACTCACTCACGCACACACACACACACACACAGAAAATCAAATAAATTATTGTCAATTTTCCAGTTGACGCCCTCGACCAACCCCCTACACCCTAACCACTCACTCTCTGACCCTCACTGTCATTCCATGGCATAGAATAAAAAAATTGTGTTGCATAAAAAATGCACCAATTAAACTGTCCCCGGGTTATAACTGCGCATCAAGCGAGTGTTTTATGGGATGCCACAACTCCTGCCTTATTGTTTTTGTTATTCTTGTTATTGTAGTTTTATATCCCTTTTTTTCTGTTAGCCAGGTTTTGTTTTGTTTTTATTTTCAGAGTCCTGGACATGACTCCTGTTCATGTTCCTGATGGCGCATTTCTGCTGCTTAGTTTTTCATGGTAAATGTGAATGAATATGCATAAAAGTTGTTTCCTCTTATTGTCTCTTTTGTTGTTCGTTGTTAACAATTTGACTATGGAGTTGAATTTTTTGGCTAAACAAAATCATTTAGTATAAAACAAACTAGAATATTTTCACCTCCAACAGCCATCAAATTCTCATTTAGTTGTAAAAGTCTCTCACTCAATCTCTCTCTCCCCTTTTTGTTAGGTTGTAAAAAGCTGCTAATTTCAATTAGGCTGACTCTACAATAAATGGCCCCAGAATCCTCCCCTTTTACCCCGTTCCCAAAGGACACAACTTGTTGGTTGGTTGGTTGGTTGGTTAATAATGCACACAAAACTAAATGCATAATTGCAATGGCGTCGGAAGGGGAAATCCCCGTCACGTGCAAAATGTTAATTTCGAAAATTCGTGCCTGCTAAAATATTTATTCGCACCTACATGGAAACTTACACATACACACACACACACATGTATTCACACACACAATGGAAAATTAGCGCTATTTATATATGCAAATGTTCGTTCGCTGGTTCGTTAGTTGTTGGTTGGTCGTTTCGCCTATGGCTAGAAAGGAAGTGCAAAAACTATGGCCTCCAGGATAACGGTTGCCGGATGTCTCTATGCAGGTATGTATGTATGTATTTTGTAGGCACTGTTGCTGGTTTTACTACTGGATACTTACCACGCATTGTATTCAATGCCGACTGCTTCATCATCATATGCTTGCGTTTAACAAAGACCATTGCACCGAAGGACAACATCAGCACGGCCAATATGGCGCCCAAGAGGATAATGAACCACGGCTGTGTCAGCACATCGTTTACATGATCCTGATTGATGGGATACCTACATTTTGCAAAAGACAAAAACAACAACAAAAAAAAAATAAAAGATACAAAAAATTATTATAAATAGATAATATTACACAGGTCAACATGAATTTTAAACGGTTCATCAAGTGGAATAAGTTGAACTTAAATCTTGTTTTAAAAAATATAAAGATATATATGATCCATAAGATATGTTTATATGGGTTCTATATCAGCGTTGCCATTTTAAGACTGAAACTTAAAGTTTCTAAAACTAAAACTTAATCATAATATAATTAATTATAAATTTATTATCTTGTTTTTTACCAGGATAGAAAATAAAGAATAAATTAAAACATTTGAAATCTTATCACATCAATTTGGTATCAGATTGCTTGGAATAATTTTTTAAACTTTAACATTTTTAAAGATTTTCAAAGTCTTTAATACTAAAATTCTATTTTAAGAATGAATTCCAAAAGATTCAAATCGAATTGCTTTCTTTTAACAGCTTCAAAGCTGATTCTTTTAAGAGGGTTCTTTAAGAGAGTTTTCTAATTTAACATCGACATATTGCGATTCACTTTCCATTAGTGTCTTTCCTCTCTCAGCCTTAATTCATAATTTTGTTGGTATGTGTAGCTTGTATTCCAGCTTAAGTACAAATATGTTACTAAAAATAGTAAGACCAACTTACCGTTGATTGATAAACGGATCCAGACGCTTTGTAATGGGATCTAAACGTAATGTGGCTGGTGTACAATATGGACCAATGCCAGCATTATTACCAGCAGCCACGCCCACTGTATACATAACACCCTCAGTGAGATTAGCCAACACTAGAGTGGGTGAGGCAGCATCAATGGTGACATTTGTTAAAATTCTTGAGAAATTATGAGCGGTATCAATGCCGCGCACAATCACATGATAGTTGAGTAAAATGCCTGCAAAAAAAAGGAAATAATTATGGGAAACGGTCAGGACATGGTCAGGACTTTGCACTCATTAGCTTAAATAAGGATAAACACTTACCATGTTGTGCCTTCATTTCGGGTGCTTTCCATTTTAAGAACACAGCGGAGGAATTAAGTAAAATGGCCTCCATGCCAAATGGCGCCTCATTGGGTTCTGTAAACAAACCGAAAAGGACCAAGGATATATGAGTGAGTGTGTTGAGGATAAAATGCGTTTTTGATTCCCATAACAGCTGACGTTTGTCGTAATGAGTTTTGTTTGGTTTGGGGATTCTTTCTTGTGTTTTTTTTCTTGTTGTAATTAATTAGCATTTAGTTGGTTAGTTCCGTGTGTGGCAAGGACTGAATGTATCCTTTATTTCCGGCTTTCTCTCACGTTGCCACACTTCACTTAGACTAATCCTCATTTGTTTATTTATTTCCTGATGTCGCTTTTAACAAGAGCAACCCACCTCACTCCCACTCCTTTATCCAATCCTATCCCCCCTCCCCCCACCCACCATTCACTCTGCACTTTTCATTTGTATTTTTTTGCCGAGCTGAGTGAAGCAATTTCTTTAAATAAACACACGTGCAAAACAACAGACAGAGATGACAAAAAAGGAGTAAGAGTAAAGTCTCTCCAAATAGGCTACGTCTAGGGAGTGTGAAGTTCTTTCTTTCCTTCTTTCTTTTTTTTTTTTTTTGGCTTTTGTTGTTCTACCTGTGTGTTCCCATGTGTGCCTATCTCTGTGTATGTGTCTGCGTGTGTGTGTGCTACATGCTAAAGTGCCTTGTCGTGCTTTTGTTCTTGCAGCTTGACGATGCTGATGATGATGATGTTGCAACGCGCTGCATGCATACGCTTAACACGTAGCTGCCATTGTGTGCCACAAATGACCCCCAAGGCAGTCTCCTTGTTAAATAGATAGCAATACCAAGAGAGAGCCCTCTCTCTTTGGCAAAGGCAGAAGAAAGATATCGGTAGGTAGGGAGAGTGAAAGGGAAAGATTAAGAAAACTCCCACTGTGGCGACAAGCAATTGAATATATAGTATGATCTTTCCAGTTACCAGAGCTTATCTCTCAGTGGATCAACTAGGGGTTAATTTGATTTGTTGCCAAAGAAAAGAAATATAGTAGTTAGTCAACTTCAGAATGACTCATGTAGTGCAGAGTAGTTCACTTCAGGGGTTATTTTACATGTCTGTGTCACTTCTTGTCTATTTTTTTATTCTTGTTTGTGAGGGTGAAATCAAAAGACAGTTTTTAGCATACCCTTGGATCCCAATAGAGTAATTTCAAAGGTATATAAACTGTTTGATGAACAAAAGCGTTAAACAACCAACTGATAAGCTTAGTGGTGACCCCGACGACGCTCAGCGAAGATTTCAATGGTAACCCCGACGACTTAAACATAATAATAAAGATGAGCACGACAATGCACTTGAATATTGATCCTTGCCCTTAGTAACTTTGCAAATGTTTAATAAAAGATTTCTTAATCCCTTTTTTGATAGGGTATAACTAGTCGTATAACTCTTAAATTTTTCATTTTACCTCACCTATTCCTTTTGTATTTCGTCCTGCTGTTCTACATTTCCCTCCTTAACTAAATAGCACACCTTTATTTGCCAACTTCCGTTTTGCTAACTAAAAACGTTTTCATCACACATTTACCATGTCCTGCCCGCGGCCCACTGTGCACCGTGGATACTGATTCGGTTTCTGGATTGTATATAAAAGGGGAGCCATTCCATATAGCAGCAATAATTGTTGTTTATCTTTACACAATTGCGTTGGCAATTTCTTTGAGTTGCCAGCCAAACTCAGACACTCAAGTGGAAATGTGATGCATACGAAATGAGTTTTGATTTGAAGTCAGACAAACTGCAAGAGTAGCAAATAGAGGGGAGTGAGGTACGGCAAAAAGGGGTTGGGTGACGTTTGTGCATTTTATATTGCAACTGCTTTGCGTTGTCGTCTGTCTGTTGACTTATTTGCAGCACTGTGCGGTGCGAGAGTCTCGATGTTTGCCGCTGTGGTTTGTGTCACCGCCTCTCAAGCTCTTTGACTATTTTCCCATTTTTCTTTTTTTATTTTAATTATTTTTAAACTTTTTTTTTAAGAGAATTGTTCACTTTTTGTTTTGCTTTTTCTTTTTTTTAAGTTGCATCGCTTTTTGGGTGCAGTTGCATTTATTTTTGGGGTTGAAGTTTTCGTCGGTGATAAAATGAAGTGATAAACCTGTCTGGAAAGTTTACTTTATTTTTTTTCCTTTTTTTCATTTTTAGTTTCTGTTGTTGAGTTGGCATTTTTCTTGTCTGCTGGACCAGGAAGTTTTTTTGGGGGAAAAAAATCTTATCTAAACGAGATATGTTTGCTGCCAAAGCTTAGAAGTGACATCTGGCCAATAGATTGTTGAAAAGAATACTTTTGGAGGATTATGTGGCATTTAATACCTAAACAATGCAATTAATGGAAGTACATAAAGGGATAAACTTTACTCTATAACAAAAGTCACGATCTAATCAAAATTTACTGGTCTAAAAGTAATCCATCTTATATTTTCTAAAAGGTTTAATGTTATTATAAGCCTTTCCCAGACGTTGTTAAGGTCCTAGGCTAAGCTTTTGAAGGATAGATACCTTTACTTAGAACAAAGAGTTACCTAAGACGACAAAGTGACCTCAGTAGATAAAAGCTTTTCAGTGAAATGAAAAAGAGCCTTTAAAGGCAAATTCCATTGAATCAATGATGTCAATGCCTGGCCAATCCTTTTCCACCCACAACATTACACATGTAAATCTGAACATCAAGTATTCCACACACACATACCCAAAGGAAGAGAAAAAAAGACAGAAAGAGAGAGGATGGAAAGGGAGGACTTTCAACACAAACCCCCTCACCTGGTCTGAGCCTACATGATGCATATAGGATTCCGCCCGCCATTGTTCAGCATTTACTTACGCATGATTCGCTTTTTGTTGTGTTCAATGATTGACATACTTTTTATTTGCCATATCCGAGCAGCACCCCCAACCCGGGCCCTAAGCAGAAAAAAAACCTAAGCAAAAGCCCCGCCTGGTCCCTTTTTATTTTTTTTGGTCTTTTTTGTCGACCCCTTGAAAATTATATGCGATTATGCGACCCGCATGGCTCGGCAGCTGATGTCAGAGGATAAGGATAAGGAAGGTTTTTGCAGTTTTCCTTTTTATTGAATTAGGTTATTGTTGCAATCGAAGAGCTAGACGCGCCCCGTAACGCCTTCTGCATTTGTCATATGTTTCTCTCACTCTCTCTTTTGTTTTTGGGGGTAGTTTTGTCATTGTTGTAAAGGTATGTTATATGGTTAGTTGGATTTCGCGTGGATTTGGCTGCATATGCTTCATTAGACCCTCCCTCTCTACAGAGCACTCTGATACTGTGCTGATTTTCCATACCCTTAGATCTTCATCATTTACTTACCATCTTCAAGGGTACGAGCCACGCGTGAATTCGAAGGTTTGCCCTCAACGGATTTGTAAAATGGCACAATGAAAAATTCATATAACGTATACTGCACGAGCCCGGTTAAGGTGCAGGATGAGGCTCCACCTCCATTGAGTATAGTCAGCATACGGTATTTGGTACTGAAAGTTGATGGCGAAGACTGCTGTTGCGTCTCATCACGTTTGCCGGCAGCGGCAATATTTGGTTTTGTCGAAATCAATGCCGATGCTGATGCCGATGCAGTGGCAGATGTGGAGTCCATCAGTGGATTGGTATTTGGTGTTACAGGAGCTGGATTATTTGCTATTGGATTTGGTAGCTGGCGTGCATAGATGTAGAAACCCTCAACGTATTTGCCATTGATGATCTGCATGTATAAGCATATGGGAAAAGGTATATTGGTTGGTGGAACTAGATGGAGAAGTGTTTGATTTACTAACCTGCCAGGTAAGCTTCATGCTGGTTGAATCCACCACACTAGCATTGGTGAGCTCCACCACATCACCCGATAAGAGACTAGCTCTAGCTTCACTTAGATCCAAGCCACTATTGAAGTAACGCTGCAAAAAATAAACAGACCCACAAGAAAAGGCAAATTAACTTAATGTCTTTTAAAGAACTTTCTTCATTTTCAAACTTACCGTTCCCACTGTTATGGGCTCCGACATGGGACTGGGCAGGGAAAGACCATGAGAATTCTCCGCTCGTATTAGGAAAAAATAATTTACACCCGGCACTAAACCCAATTGGGTATAGGTTGTGTTCTGTACTCTCGTACCGACAGCCATCCAGCCGTCTGTTTCATTTTTGCCAAACATTTCAATCACATAGCCCACGAGGCTAGAGCCGCCCACTTTGTTGCTTCGAGTCCAGCTCAAAGTCAACGAGTCTTCTCCCTTCTCCACCAATTGCGGTTTACCCGGTGGTCCAGGATAAGTAGACAGTTCTGGTGCTCGATAAAACTTAATATTGGGATTTGTGGGCGTATCCAAGCGTAAGTAACCACTCCAAGATGATTTTCCATTGCGATTACTGGCCACACAAGTGTAGAGACCTTCATCTTCGTGTCTTTGCAAATCGGATATGGTTAGGGACCCCGAATCCGATAGATTTCGACGTTCATGCTCTTGCACATCAATTGGTATGCCATCTAAATACCAAGAGATCTCTGGAGCTGGTGATCCTAATGTGCGGCAGGGCAGAACTACTATGGACTTTACGGGCAAGGTTTGATTCACAGGTCCTTGTTCAATAATTGGCGGCGGGAGTTCAAATTGTGTATCTACACTGACCACAGTACGACTGCTGACACTACCGACAGCATTGAGGGCATTACATACAACCACTTTGCCTGAATCCTCGCGGGCAAAACGGTTAATAGACAACACAGAGCGACCTTCGGGGGTTAGGGTAACCTCTAGACGTCCATCACGATAGCCAGGCAATAGCAGAGAGCTATTTCCCTCCACCGACCAGTAGAGAGTGGGACGTGGATGACCGCTGGCCTGGCACTCAAAGAGCACTTCATCACCGATCTCGACAAGTTGATTTTTGGGGCGTATAACAAACTTGGGTGGAGCTACAAGTAAATGATGCAATACAATCGAATGGAATGGAAGGGGAAGATTATATTTGAGGTCTACTCTCACCATTTTGAAGCAATTAACTTACCGTGAACAGTGAGGATGCTCGTGGCCGTAATTGAGCCCACCGCATTGTCCGCCTCACAACTGTATTCACCCATGTCCTCCAGCGTGACGTCGTCCAGTTTCAGACTTCGGTCCTCAAGTATGCGCACACGACCTGCAGCAGTGAAAGAGAAGAGCTCATATGAGTTTCCGTTGGAGCAAAAAGCAGATGGAGATGGAGGTAGTCAAGACGGGAGGTCTCCTCCCACTTTCCAAAACAAGAAAAGAAAAACAAACGTAGCCACTGAACTCAACTTTCACGTTGTCGTCCTCTTCTTCTACTTCGTTAGTAGTTCAAGTAGCGTAAAAATGGAGATGCCACAAGAAGAAGAATAGCAAATAACCGCAGCAAAGTAAGCCAAGATAGCAAAACCTAGACAAAGGGAGGATGTGGCGAACACCCACCCACACACACACAAACATACACATTGGGAATCACCTTTTGTGGTTTTTCTTACAAATAGAAAAATAGAAAAACCAAAACGAAGACCAGAACTTTGCTTTCTTTTTGGTTGGTTGACTGCGAAATAGGTTTTAAATGTGCGCCACTGTGCCAATTGTTTGCTTAACAAAAGTTTAGGACAACACAACATAGAGTCGTTGGGGGGAAAGGTAAAAGGAGCTGGGGTGTAGGAGGGTTATTTTCTTTTACGGCTTTGGCTACGACGGCAATTTAAAGAAGCGTAAACTAGCTGCGTGAATGAGGGTGAGCTTCATTTCCTACTTCGCCTCTACTTGCTCTGATGATGATGAAGGATGACCTATTCCCCGCCCCCGTAACCGCTCACTCAGTGAGTAGTTGCACTCGTTTTTAGTGTGTCTGGAAGGACAACAACATTGCAACAGTCGAGTGTTGTGCAAGCAAAATTGTTGATTGCTGCCAACAGAGATTGGCAATTAACGGAATTAAAAGTTACAGTTGTGTTTGCCCAGTTGGGTGACCTAGGCAAAAAGAGCTCAAGGGGAGAGCAGGCCACACTGGGCACTGGGACCAGAGAGGACCAAGAGAGCCAAGACAGGATAGAGCTAGGAGGCTACAACCGCAACACGAAAAGAATAACAACAATCTAGAACAAAGACAAAGTATGAGAGAAGGGAGAGCATTGCTACTTTATTTAGGTGTTGACTACATACACTGAGAGAAAGTTTACAAAAAAAGGGTATGTAAAAAATTGTTTCTAGTTGAAAACAACATGGTTTAAAATTGCAATTAGAAATTATGTTTAAAAGAAACCGATTTGGGCTTAGCAGTACACAAGACAAAAGAATCAAAGGGACTCTAAAAATTTAGATTGGATAATAACAAACTAATTTTCCAGAAAGACAATAATGGATTATCTATAGAAAAGTAATAACCGATAGTTGAATTGAACAATAATGCTTAAACTATGACTTTTAGACTTTTCGAAAATGTTCTTAGATGGTTTTTAAGTCGTTGGTTCTAGCTAAAAGATTCTATGAAATTGTAACTAAGGTTATTGAAATTTACAAATATTTATAAGTTTGATTAAATATGTTTAAAGGAATATTTTTCGTTTTACTTGTAAAATAATTCTACTTTAGAACTTCGATTTTAACGTTTACACTGTAAACTTTACAGCATCATTTTACTTCATGTCTAGAATTTCTTTCAGTGTAGTCTACACGATGACCGAATGCGAAACAACAAAAAAGCCACAGGCCAAAGCAACCGCATAAACTAACTTTATTTTCACCCACACCAACTATGGAAAGGCCATGCCTACTCGTATGGTAAACAAAAAGCTTTAATTTCATTTCAAATGTACGCACACGCCAAGTAAAAAAAACTACAAAACCAAAAAAAAAAAAAAAAAAAAAAAATACCAAAAAAGCATAAAAGTGAGAGAGAGAGACAATGAAAGGAAGGGAGAGGAAAATTGTAAAACAACAAAATGGCTAGCAGGGTATTTCCGGTTAATTGAACCAGAGTGAAACTTACTCAAAGGCATATGGCCACCAGAGGCGGCACGACGCCATAAGACATCTGGTAAAGGATCACCACCGATACGACACTGAAATACAACAGAGCTGCCCACTACAGCGGTTTGATTCTGTGGTCCACGTATGAGGAAGGGTCGCACTAAAAAGAGATAGATGGACATTGATTTTAAGTGAATTTACACATTTCCTTATGCAATCATTTTTAAGTACTTACCATGAACCTTTAAAAAGGCTGTGGCCGATTCACGTATACCAACAACATTCTTAACCACACACTGATAACGACCATCATCCGATTGACGGGCATCCTGAATGGCCAAATTGCCGCCATCGACAATGCGAATACGTTTGTTACCATTGCTCAGATTCAATGTTTGACCATTCTTGCGCCAAGAGATTTGCGGTTCAGGTGAACCGCGTGGAGCACCGCATTCCATCAAAGCCACTTCGCCCTGGGCCACTCGTGTATTTTGCGGCTCCAAGCGGAATTCATCGCGCAGAACTATAGAAGAGGTACAAAGAGAGAGAGAAAGAGTGGGTGAGTGAGTGAGAATGAGTGGCAGTGCTTTGATTGATTCAATATTAATAACTGTCAGTTGAACAGGTACTATAACCACGACGTCCATTTTCCCTTTGCCCTTTAGCCAGCCAACCCATTCCTGTTGGCTAGTAAAGCAAACTGGTCCCGTCATATTCTCCATTCTACTTTCTTCTTTTAACTTTTCTTTTTTCCCCTTTTTCCCCCCTTTTCCCTAACATTTTGCTCATATTTTATGCGTCGCCCATTTGCCAATAAAAGCTTGATAATGATGCCCAGGTTCTGGCTTTGGCTTTGAACCTTCTCTGGCATATACTTTGCCCATGGCCAACAGCAGCTAACTGAAATATTAATAAGCTTTGGCATTTCCAATGCGTATTTCACTTCTTTCACTTTTTATATTTATTTTTCCTTTTTTTTTGTGTATTTTTATTGCAGAAAAATGCAAAAAAAAAGAGAGACAAAAACTGCACTTCAATAAACGCATAATGCGCTTCATTGCACGCCAAAGGCAAAAGAGGAAGACTAACTGAATAACTGACTAACTGACTGACTGGTCTTCACTTTACTCGTCAAAGCCAAAGAGCTCAAGATACCACTCCTGATGGTCATCCAAAAGAGATGATCAAAAGTTTAAAGCACTTCAATATCCATTTTATGCTTTACCCATTTAATTAATGTGCAGGATATCAATTACCCAAAAGAGAATAAAAGAGGAAACAAATTTTTGCAATTGCTTTATTTTATTAATTAGAAAGCAATGTGGCATTGTGTACATCATTCACATGATGAGAATGACAGGACAAAATATGGTGGATGGAGCACCAAGTAACATGAGCAACTGCAGCTGTCTGACAATGGGGAGGGAAAGAGGGGATAAATGTTGTTTGAAAATGCAACAACCCTCCAAAATTGTTCATTAGCTGAAATTTGTACATAAAAGTAATCGATCAATGTCCTTTCGTCATCGGACAGTCTGAATAGTAATGGTAGACTATAGAAATACTCTATGAATATTAAAATTATAGGAAATATTTAAAATAAAACCCCTCAAAGGTTTTTTAACAGAAATCCTAACATATTACTATTTGAATCCCTTCGAATATATGTAGAAATATGTAAAAGTAATTTTTTATTATTATTTAATTCTGATTCCTAATGAAATTATTTAAAGACTTCACTTTTAAAACCATTTTTGAAGATGCACAAAATAGAATCGCAAAATTTTACATTATTCTAATGAATTGAATAACTAAATTAGTTTTAATAGATTTCTAGAAATCCTATTTGAATTGAATAATTTTTATTTCAGAGCTTCTAGTATAATAATAAACATAACTAACTAGTATAATAATAAAACATAACTATATATGGTTTTCCTTCCTAAACAATAATTTAAAAATCAATTAAAAAATGGCTTTAAACACTCACTGCAATTGCTTTATTTAAGCTTGATATTAAAAATTTTTATAAAGTAATTATAATTGTAATTATTACTTTATTTTATTATTTTAAGTTATTAAATTGCATATTAAACTTGATTTACTTTCTAACTCAAAGAATTTATTTATTATCAATTCTTTTCAATAAATTTTAGTAAAAGTTGATTTAATCTTGTAAATTTTCTTCAAATTGCAAGCCAAACCGCTTTTTATTTTTAACAACTCTTCAAGATTGAGAGATAAACTATTTCAGTGAGTAATTTTCATAATCTACTTACATGCCACTTGCAGTGTTGCATTCCTTGAACGTGCCACACCAAACTCATTTTTGGCCTGGCACCAATATGTGCCCGCATCGCTTTCTCTACGTGAATGTATGACCTGCAAAAAAAACAGAGAATCAGAAGAAATTATAGTTATAGAGAGAGAAAGAGATTATTAAAGATTTAAGTACTATAGTTTTATAGGCTTTCTAATGGGAGAGGTCCGAGACACGTGTCCCTGATATGAGATCAAAAAGTCTTTCAAAAATTACTCAACCGAAATCAAATAGAACGTGAGACATGTGTGAGTGTGTTTCCTCAGTTGAGAGTCTTCCTGTTGTTGCCTTTGCTCTTGACCAGTCTCTCTGCGTATACGCAATTTAATTTAATTAAAAAATACATTGAAATAAGACTTTAATATCAGATCCACCCCAAAACATATACACACAGATATAGACTATTTAAGGGTCCAATTGGGGGTCTGTGTGCGGCCCTTAATCACTTGGCCACTTCAATTTTAATTGGCAACAAACTGTAAGCTCGTCGACGACAAGTCACTTACGTTTTTAGGCAAAACACAAAACAAACCAAAAAAAATAAAAAAGGAAATAAAATTAAATGGGGAAGGGTGAAAAATTCAACAAATTGTTGAAGTGTTAGGCTTGAGATAAGACCCCCATACCCCTGTGCTTTTCCCTTCTAGGGTCTACAGTATTCGGCGAGTTCAAGTCAATTTAATGGCTGCTGGCCATTTCCTTTATTTCTTTTGTTTTTTTGTTTTGGCTTTTTTCTTCTTTTTTTCTATATTATTTCAATTTAAAACTCAGCCATCTAGCAATAATTTGAAAAGAAAACAATAAACAAAAAATGTTGCATTTAATGAAAATAACAACATGACAACAATGAAGGGTTGCAGGAATTTAATATATATATATATATAAGCACAGTCCGAGAAAATTGCAATCGTATAGAATGAGTAGACTTTTCCCCATTTTTCCATTCCATGCCCACTCCTACGCAACCTCCCAATAAGACTTTAGATCTGTGAGTCTCTCGTTAGCTAAAATTGCGAAATGTGCACGCACGAAATGTTACAAATGGAATGAGTTGGACAACCCCTTTTTTGTAAGAGACACGGGGAAAAGGCCTAGCACCCCCGCCGTGGCTTCGGGCCCATTGCGTTTGTTATTTTTATCATATTATTACATGAGGAAATGTTTTGGTTTTCGATAAAAATGCATTGAAACGGAAGCGCATACAATAATATGAATAAGAAAATTTATGCAACAAATGTTGCCTTTCTCATGAGACAAAGATCTACTCTAAAGTAGGAGCAAATAGTGCCACTCACTCACTCTCTATGTCTTGGTTCGACAGCTGTGAAATTCATAATGATAGAGGTTAGGTTAGTGTTTTACCTTTAAAAAGAATAAACCACCCGCGGGCAGCATTATGCGATGTGAACCCGCATCCGTTTTTAGTTCTCGTCCATCTTTATACCATTGTATGGTTGGTGTTGGATTGCCTTCGGCTTTGCAATTAAATGTAAATGGATCATTTTTTGGCACCGTTGTATCCATGGGGTGCTCAATGATGCGCGGATTTTCACCTGGAACAAAAGAAGGAAAACCAAAAATAAATATAAAAAATTTTTGTTCTAAGTAAAAGAAGAGTTTTCAAAAAATGCCCTCCACCTCCAAAGAAAAAGGATCAGTCTCAATTGACAGCGGAAACCCTAAAAGACCACTTGAAGGAAATCTTATTTCATTTTCTTTGTTTTTTCTTTTTCAGGTCCATGCCCACCAAGAGAGATCTCAGCTAATATTTCACCATATTGACAAGGATCCCTAACTCACTCATCAGCATCATTTAAATTCATCTATGTGTTTTTTAAGAGGTAACATATGGTCTTTGCACTAGGGAATAACATAGGGAATTCATCTTTTGTCTAGTCGGTCTCTTTTTTTTTTTTTTTTTTTTTTTTTTGTAAAACAAGTTTTGTCACTTAAGGAATAGGTCCAGCAATTAAGATGCCATTAATGTTTTAAAATCCAAGTTGAAATTATGTTAAACATAAAGAAAATTTCCTTGAGGCTTTGTACTCTACGTTCTCTTCCCACTCTCCTTTTCAAATTCAATTAACTTCAAGAAAATATTTGTTCGCCCACGGTGCCACATGGAGAGGAGACAGAAAACAGAAGACTAAACATAAATTTCTGCATGTCGATAAGGATGAAACAAAGGACAAACGCTAGATAAACTTTATTAAAACCAGGACCAGGACCAACAGCAGCAGGAGCAGGAGCAGCAGCAGTAGAAGTAGCATCAACGCAACATCCAACAGATTCCCCAGAAAACAACAGTTTTACAGAGTAACTGGGAACAGCTGAAATGTAATTACAAAAAGCGCTTAAAGGTGAAAAATGTGTGCAGAGAATGGCACAGAGAGAAAAATAGAAATTGTGGGGAATAAAGCATTTGATAGGTGGTTGATGGGTAGAGGGAGGATATAGTAGGTTCCTGGTTAGGTAACATCATTCAGCCGGAAATTAAGTTTTGCAGATTTATTGAAAGCGGATAGTAATGAGAGAATGACTGCAAAAGTGAATTGTATTTGGTATAGAGATGAGCACAGACAGCTGCAGGTCACAAATGTTTATAAATCACCAAAGACATTTGATAAATTAAGAAACTAAAGAGAAAAAGATGAAGATAACTAAGAGAATAATTAACGAAACTGTGGAATGGAACAACAACGCTCTTTGTAAATTATTCTGTTCATTGTAATTTATGTGTGAAGCGCCAAAAGTAGATAAAGCGGATTATAAAATGTATCATATAAATATGTGGAATTATGGAATAAAACAATGACAAGTTATTTTTAATATAAACAACTTTAAGTACCCAATGTCTTAATTTTTAATTTAATGATGGAAACAAACACAAGAATGGCATTAGAAATTACTTTAAGTGTGTTTAATCCGAATCCTGAACCATAATGTTATTATGAAACGATGAAAAAGAACATAGATTAGCGCTTTCAAGTGAATGAAAGGAAAAGCTTTTGCTTAGAATAAACAGAATGGAAATGGAAATATAAATTAATACCTTTATACTCATATTTCCACATTGCTGTTCAAGCATTAATCTTTAGTTATTTTTTTTTTTTTGCCATCATTGCAAAAATATGCAAATCAAATTACGAGTTTATCGTGACACTGTTATCACTATGAAAAGAATCAGTATTCACAGTGATTTTGTTTCATCCCCAGTTACAAATGATATTTGTCAAATGTGAGTGCAACAGCACCTTGGATTTAGTTTTTGGGTTTGAATTTGGGATCGGGTTGGAGTTTGGGTATGAAGTTTTACTATCTCTTTTGTGCTAGTCACCAACCGGGTAATGGTAGCCTTTTGTGTTGCTTCCTCTCTGCTTTGTTGGCCAGCTTTGAGTCATTGTCTGATTTTGGCCATGATGCCAAAAAGCCATTGTTCACGTTGTCATGGCTACCCAATGACTATCTGTATCTCAAAGTTTAGTCTCTATCTCTTTTACTCCCTGCCTCAATTTGCGTGCTAATTTAAATGATGAAATAGCTGAGTAAAAATTGTTGTCTACCTATTGCTTATTAAGTTTTTTTTTTATAAAAAGTTAAAAAACAAGAAACATTTCCATGCGAGTCTGAACCACAAAAGCCAAATGGTAGAAAATTCTTTTGGCAGAGCTAACAAAATATTTAATTAAGCAAAAATATGTTACAGTAAAATAAACACTGAAAACTCTTTAGATTTTCTCTCATTTTTTTCTCTGTTTACTAGGAAACCACAGAAAAAATAACAGAGAGACAGAAGGAGCAAAAGAGAGAGAGAAGGAGACAGTGGAGGAGAAAGTAACTTCGATAAGTTAGCCAGAAGCAAAAACAAATCAGGTAAAAATGAAATAACTGAACTTTGCTCCAAGAATTTTTCTACATGCATACAGCCAGAGAGGAAGATGGTAAAGGAGAAAAAGTGAGAAAAAACAGTTAGAATTTTTTACATATTAATATGTATGTATGATGATGGAGATGCAAAAACAGAAAGCAAAACTTTTCACATCACGGTAAAACGAAAGCTCTCTGTCTCTTGCTCTCTCTCTCTCTCTCTAGGTTCAAGCTGATTATGCTGGTATAACACTAGACAAAAACAATAGATGCAGCAGCACACTGCTACAGAAGCATTCAAATGTGATAGACAAATGCTATGATGACACTAGGCAACGACAAGTTAAGCGGATAAAAAATAAGAGAATAAAAATTTGTAATTTAAAAAAATTTAATTCTCATTGCATTACTGATATTTTTCATACGAATTCTGGCATAAATGTTTTTATTCTGACAAGGTTTAATTTAGTTAAAGATAAATAATAAATTTTTTTCAATATATTATAACTGCATATGTAATTTAGTAAACGATATAGTTTTCAATATGATTCTGGATTTATAAAGAAAACATTCTTTCTTAATTAGGAGAATTTTTTTTATCATCTATTAAGTAAATATAAAACATTTAAAGGAAACTTTTATTTTAACCCTCGTATAAATACTGTCTGGCTTAGTGTCATACAAGCATAGAGCACTTAATTACGCTCATTTGGCATACTGCTAGAATACGTGTGCATGTGTAGGTATTTATGTTTGTGGGTGGCTTTGGCAATTTATGCATATGAAACGAAAAATAAAAACTCAAATGTAAAAAAAGTCTTGAGTAAATAAACAGCAGCAACAGCAACATCACCAGTAGCAGCAACAACGGCAAAAAGTGCTGCTGGCATGCACCTAAGTAAACACAGTGAGTGCAAGTAGTAAAGAAACACATGTGTGTTGTAGGAGGGTAAAGGAGGACAGGGCAATGCGAGTGAAAACCACATCTCATAATGCGGCACTAACGTGTTGGAGTTGCAAGAACAGCAGCAGCAGCATCAACACCAGCAGCAGCAACAGCAATAATAACAGGAAATGCATTTGCTGTTGCTGCTGTTAAGAAATCTTTTCCCTCTGCCTCTGTCTGTTATCTTAGTTTATGTATGTATGTTGTTTTTATTGTTTGCCCAACATAAGCATACAACAAGAAACAACAGAAAACAAGAAAAAAAAACTCTGTCAACAGCATCTGCCACTGCTAATGTTGCTATTGCAGTTGCAGTTGCATTTAAATTTCTGCTAATTTACTTTTAGCCAAAGGTGCTAAAAGCCATTGAAATTCTCTCAAGCATCTTTGGGGAGGCCAATATACATATGTACATACATACATATGTATACATAATCATTATTAGCATGACAACAAAAATCACAACTTTCCACAAATCAACGGCAAAACTTTAAACGATACCTCTACCCCCCCCCTACCTCTTTGTCAGCATTGCATTTAGTCTAAACATTTGTTTTAAATTTATACATATGCAAATGATTTGGTTAGTTTCTCCCTACTCTTACTCACTTATTATCGCACCCGCAAGACAGGCTTGTAATCAAACAACAAATAGCCGCAACTAAGTGGAGAAGATGCAAATTGTCTATCCAATGTGTGTGCGTGTGTACAAGTCTGAGTGTGTGTGTGTGTGTATGTATGTATGCATGTATATTGGGGGTAGTCTATAGGAAAACCACTAATTAAGTTGATATGTGCACAGAGATGATATAACCAAAGCTCATTATAGCCAAAATAGATGCTAAGGCCAATGCGTGGGTGGATTTAAATTTTAGAGTAAAGCTTGTGCGATCGCTTTTAAAGATATTTAAATCAAATTTTATAACAAACACTTTAACTTTAAAGGATGCAAAACTTATTTCAGTTTTCTTTATAGTTTTATTAAGCTAATCAAAATTAGTTAGAAAAACTAGTAACTCAGTTATAGATTTTAGATTAATCTTAGATATAGACGTTAAATCTGAGAACTTTAAATTTATGACAGAACCATTGGTAATATTCTTTAACAAGTTTTATATATATTTATAAGGAAAGTAAAAAAAGTTCCCATAAAATGAGATCATTTAATAGTATTAAGTTATGACATTAGATGTAAATTAAAAGCATATAAATCGGCCTTGAATATAATATTGAACAAAGAGCTTAAAAACAATCTATCTTTTATCAATCAATCAGTCTATCGAATATGAATATAACCTTCTATAAATAATCTTTCCAACACTTTCAAAATCAATCAGTCTATCGATTATCAATATAACCTTATATAAATAATCTTTCTAACATTTTCAAAATTTCAAATCTTGATAGTATTTGCAGATTTAAATTTTAAAATTTTAATATTGTAATTCAATTGAATTAAAATTCTTGAGTTCATTTAAAATAATTATTGCAATCTATTTTTAGAATATTAATCGTTTTGAAGTATTTAAAATATATTTTAAAATTAAGACTGAATACCAGTGGACACTATTTACTTTACTCTAAAGTTTCAAAACTGAAAACCAATAAATTTCACAGCAAATTTCAATAGATTTCAATTTCATTACAAATTATATTGGCTACGATAATTAAATATTCTGATTGCAAGTGTCCACTTGAAAAAGTCATTAAATTTGATTCTCAATTTTTTGAAAATCTTGAAGACATTTTCTTTTTTTTGTTTTTCATATTTCCTTTTGGTTTGCCCTCATCACAATGAAAAGTAAGTCAAAGTTTTTGTCACAAATCAAAATGTGGCAGCTGCTGTTGCTTCTTTTCAGTTCTTTAGAATGTTCTCTTTTATATAGTTGCTTGACTTGCGACATTTTGACGCTTCAAAAGACAAAGACAGAGGGAGAGAGAGAGAGAGAGAGACACAGTGGTATAAAATTTTTATAAAGCCCAACAATGGGGCTTGCTGTAGGGGACATTCGATTCCTGTACCATGTAGCTCTTGTTGTTGCAACAATAATTTATAAGCTTTTAGTGCAACGCGACTACTTCAACTTTTCCCTTTTTTTTTTTTTTTTTCCGTTTTTCTTTTTCATTTGGTTTATTTTTCATGTTGTTGTTGCTTTTGATTTGCCGCCAGCTGCTGTTGCTTTTGTTGCTGTTGCTGTTGTTTCTATTTCAACTTTTGCTACCATTTATTTATTTATGCTGAAATGTTTAATTATTAATGTGCATGCAACTTTGTCCAAAGGGTTGCTTATTCTAAGGATGGAAAGTAGAGTAACAAGAATTTAAAGTTTGCTGGAGTGAGGGCCCATGTAGAGTATCTGTTGAATTGGTGTGAGTGGGGGTGAAAAGAGAGGAGAGGGAGCGACGTTCGCCTGTCTGAAAGCTTGAGGAGTTTGTAAGCCTTTTGCACAACTTTTGCCACTTAAGCTTTGTTGTAAGTAAATATGAATGAGTGACTGTATGCCTGTGCGTGCTGTGTGTGTCTGTGTGTGTGTGTGTGTGTGGCTGATTTATATTTACTTGTTGTTGCTGTAGAGTTAAATACGCCAAGGCGCTTATAAATGTTTCGTTTTTTCATACGCTTTTAATGCGGCGCGTTGTTGGGTTTAGAGTAGAATTTGGGCATGTGGCAAAGGTAATGGAATTTAATTTGGCAAAATTATTTTATTTATTTTACATGACTATTAAAAATGTAGCATACTTTTGGGAGAATACAATTTACACTAAAAATTTTTAGAAATTTATTTTTATATATGTAAATTATCTTTTTAAAATTTACTTTTACCTAGATTGTACATTTTAGTTCCTTTATATAGAGGATTAAAGTTGGTAAATTTTAAATCTAAGTAATGGAAATAACCGATATATTGGTTTTATATTATAATCTTTATGGTTATAGCGTATATTTAATATATAATTTTGATAGATGATGATAGATAGAATATATAATTTTGATAGATGAAGAACAAACTTTTGTTAAATAGATCATTAAAAAAATTTACATAGATTTAGCAGAAGTTTTTTCTAACTTTGAAATAAACTTTCACGTTTTGTTTATTCTCTATAATTCTGAGATATGCATATAGTAGAGAATATGATTATTCAATGAATATATCAATAGATATTCATTCAGATCAGTGAATTGCTCAAGTTTTCCTTGAACTACAAGGGAAATGCATCTTTTAGAAATATAAAATTCTAAATTTTCTATTATTTATTCATATTTTTATGTATGTATTCATTGATATCAAGTTGGCTGGACTATATAAGTAGGCATATATATCAACATAGAATTATCTTTGTAGAGTATTCAAAGTTCCATTAAGTTATTTCAAATGTCTTATTGTTTTTCACATTGCAATACTGAAAGGAAAATGTTCTTCCGTTTTTTGTTTAATTTTTATTTGTTTGTCTTTGTATTTGCGCGCCTTGAGATTGTTATTGCTGTTTGTTGTTGGTGTTGCTTTTGTTGCTGTTGTTGTTGTTATTGTTTTTGCTTGTTGTTGTTGTTTGTTTGTTTGCTTAGGTGCCGAGAGCAACAACATTCAGCAGGCTAAAGCGGAAGCTGCCTGGTTGCCAATTATTTAAATGCTGGTATTTACCTACCAACACGGCGGATGTGGGCCAAGACAAGAAACAAAAGGAAGACAGAGAGAAAGAAAAATCCGAGCAAAGAGAAAGAGAGAGAGAGACCAAAAGGAAGAGAGTAAACAGAAGCTGGAAACATAAATCATTATCACATTTATGTAATATGCAGGAAGAAAAATATAACAAAAAATAAAAAGAAGAAAAACCGAAAAGGACACAGCCAAAAGAGCAGCCAAATATTTACCCATTTTCTTTACCCTCCACCTCTTCCTCTTGAGGAGCTCGACCAGGGAGGGCAATAAAAACCGCAATAAACCAACAGGGATTATGGTTCATAATGTGAGGATTTTCAACAAGGACCAAAACACATACACACACATGTAACTTACACACACACATTCAAGTAATGAAAGTCTAGGGGCAACTTTTATTGTTTTTATTGTTGCAACGAGAAAACGCAGACATCGACAAGGACCAGGACGACGATGAGAAAAAAAAAAAACAAAAATGCTCAAGAAATCAAAAAATCAAATAAATTATTCAAAATGCTATTTTGGCATATTAATATAACAAACATATTGGCATATGTCCTGAGGCCAGGGCAAAACCCCAAAAGGACCACAAAGCCATCCCTTTTCCCTTTACACTGGAGCTAAGCATTTGATTAGGCAAAACAACAAAAACAAAAACCGCAGGCGACTCCCTATTGAGTTATATATTTGATATGTACAGTGGTTTAAGAGCATGCAAAAACCAAATTTAAATAAGAATGCGAGTGCAAGCAAGGGTAGATGCTCAGAGTGTTGTGGTTTCAATTAGTTGAGTTTGAGTTATATTGAGAATCTTATGAAAAATTTATCTTAATATATTCTTTTTATAAAACTGTTGGCGGAATAACGAGACTAGGAACCTATTAAGTTCGTTTTAAATGATCGGTAGTAAATAATATTATCTATCTAATAGTATTTTTACTCTACTACTCTACTTATCTATAAGTTCTATTCGCTTTTTCTTAACCTAAGGATATCACTTTATATGTAGTTTCAAAAGTTGGAAACTTTGACCAAAGGAAAATAAACTTATGTCTTAAAACCCATGGGAATATGAGTGGCTTTTGATCGGTTTTTAGATAAAATACTACATCACTAAGAAGAAACCCAAATTTGAATTGGTTTTTGTAAGACGATGAACATAATGCATTTTTATCATTACATAAAGATCATATCACTAACACATATCACTACATAAATAATCATATTTTGAATGATCTTGTATAAATATTTATATTATTAAAGATCCTTTACTTTGTGTTGAATCCTCTTCTAGGAGTATGTTAAGATTCATTCTTTTGAACTTGATAACTTGCACAATTCTTCACTTCTCTTCTCACTTTTCATTTCACTATTTACTTTTCATTTCTTTACACATTAAAGAACTAAATTTCATTTCACATTAAAAGGTCTTAGACCACTGTAACTTGATGAGGGAGCAATTTCAACTACTTGAGCACTTTTCTTAGCACATTTTCAATGTCAAATTTATGCCAGGGCATGTCTCAGACTGCCGGAGACGTTGGAAACGTCGCTAATGAGCCAAAACGCCTTAAGGTGCCTGGGAAATGTGCTAGCTCTCAGACAGAGATATGAGCCAGAGCCAACTTGGTGGTGAGAGATGTAAGGGTATGGGCTAAAGACTTGTGTTTTTTCGCACATTGTACGCATATTGTTAATTTGGCGCCGCCGGGCAATTCCCAGTCTCGCCTCCCACACACTTTACAACAATTTCCCATTGTCTGTTGCCCCAAGTTTCGTTCTTTCCTTTTTATTTATTTTTTTTTTGGCTTTTGGTTTTCTTTTCCTCTGCGACTTTTGTGCTGTTAATTAAATTCGACATGTGTGTGTGTGTGTGTGTATGAGTGCTGTGTGCGTGTGTGCTGGAAAAACCACATTTTGGCTAAAGGGGAGTTAAGGGCTTTCGTTTGCTTATCAACTTTTTTGCAAGTTTTAAATATGCATTTTACACTGGCTAAAAGAAACCGCCACAAAAGGGTCGCCCGTGTTCGCTCTTATCAATAATTTCATAAATGAAAAAACATTGAAATCCTTTTAAAGTTTTGCCCATCGCAGAAAGAAAGAAAGAAAAAAACGCAAACCCACAAATTGAACCCAGTCATAAATACTTATATATGGCAGACGAAAAAAACAAAAAAAAGGGATAGGATAGGACAGAACAGGACTCATATCTATATACATACATGAGAGGCAGCAGCAGGAACCGATCAATGTCATATTTCCCCCTTCTGTCTCTTATCAACTCTTTATAGTTTATATCTTTGTTGTCTATCTACTCTCTTTTTTTTTATGTCCCTCTTTGGGTGGAATTCAATCTTGTTCCCTTTTTGTTTGTCCCTCCAACTTTTTGGCATGTTAAAAAATTGCATTGGCATTGAACTAAAGTGAACCAAAATGAAGAGATGTGAAGTAAAGTGAAATGTGAAGTGGCTTTTAGGCGGAACTTTTTATCGCAAAGATAAAAATTATGTTAATATTTTATGGTCTTTCGAGTGATGTAAGTTTATTAATGAAAAAAAAAGAACTTGGCTTAAAGATTGGATTATGGCCAGTTTGACGCTATGTTAATATACAAAATATGCATAATAATAGACAACTATTTATCAAAAGATGATGTGATAAATAGTTTTTTTCAATAGGTTTTACCTATTTTTTAGTGTAATATTAAGCGAATGTGTAATACTCTTTAGCTAAATAGAGTAAGTGTATTTCAAACTGTTAGAAGTCAAAGTCAATTTTTAAAATTTAAATTTTAAATACTTCATTAACTTTCAAAAGATTGATCTTTTGATGCTTTAATGGAACAAATATTCATAATTTTTAAAGCCTTTCTTTTAATATATTTTGCATGAAAAAATACTTTCAACTTATTTTTAGAATATTGAAAATAATTAAAAAATTCGCAATTCATAATTTTAGAAACAGTTTTTTTAATAATTTAGACAAAATTTGATCGGAAAATACTTTTAACGTATTTTTCAAATATGAAAATTAAAGAACAAATATGGTAGAAAGGCAGCAATACAAAATGATTTTTAGATATACTGAAAATAATTCTCTTAATTTTTAGAAATATTTTTTCAATGATATCATATGATAGCTTTTATTCGAATTCCAAAAAACTAAACTTTTTGACTTTTTTACTTATGGAACACTTTTAAAAACGATTTCTTGAGATTGTATTCATTAGTAAATATATTAATAAAACCAACTATAGATCACATATCATTTACGTAATTTTAAATAAATTTTTTTCTTAACAATTTCCATTAAAATGCCAACCAATTTCACACCTCATCTAATTGAATATACCCAACGAAATCTGTTTTAATCGTTATTTTGAAATCAGAAATTAAAAATTAATTCCATTTACATATAAATTAAATTGAATTCTATTTTTCTTCATATTCATTCCAAATGACACCTGCTAAAAATATCAACAAAATATTTCGCCCTACCCTAACATTGGCTCTTTTATTTCTTTTTTTTTTGTTTTGAATGTTTTGTCTAGCCGCAGCTACAAAAACAAAACCAAATCTATATAGCTATATATACTACATACATATATAAGTATATATATTTGTTTATAAATGAGATGGTAAAATCCAATTAATCATTTACTCTAATCTCTTAATTGTATTTTATTTAGATTTTTTTTGTTGTTGTTGTTTCATTTCGTAAGCCGATTTGAACAATTTCATAGTTCACACAGACGCCAATGTATTATACATAATATATGTATATAATATTTTTTATAATTTGTCAATTCTTTTTTTTCAATTAATTAGATTTGTCATTCCCATTGACATTTCGACAACTTTTCTATTAATTATTTTTGATAGATGTGGTAAGAAGAAAAAAGCTCTAAAAAACCAGAAAGAAAAAAAAACAAAATAAATGTGTCAATGGCTTCTCTGATTTATGAGTGCGACACAGTTTTAAATGCTCTACATTTGAGTGAGAGAAACAGATTTTCAAATATTTTCAACATTTTTGACTCAATACCCTGTAGAAACAAACAAAAGGGTATATAAACGGTTGTATAAATGAAAGAAAAGTACAGCTAAATAGTTTCCTGTAAATTCCATTCAACTTTAGCTACTATAGAGTATCTTAAAATCGTTATATATATAACTTTAGCTACTATAGGGTATCTTAAATCGTTATATTTTTGTTCTATATTATATAGTTTACTGTTACTAATCGTTTCCAATCAGTTTTTTAGATGTTCCGGTATGTTTGGAGACCCATTTTGCTTACCTAAAAAAAAGAAAGAAAAAGAGAAAAATTAATTTATTAGTCAATCATGTTGAGCATAGGAAATTAGTTAAAGATCTCCAGAAAGGTAAGACAAGAGAGTGGTTAGGAGTATGGAGAGGAAGAGAACAGTAGCTACAAAAGTCATAAACAATTGCATATAAACCTTTTCAATTTGTTTGGCTTTTCCAACAATTTCGTTGCATGTGCAGCATAAATTATGTTTTGTCTTTATGTCGTTTTGACATCCCTGACAGATATGCATCGGACTTGAGCTCTCTCTTTCAACTGGCCTCTATCTATATGTAAGCATATCGTACAGACATACTATATAACCCCCGGGGCCAGCTGCTGCTGCTGTTGCTGCTGCTGGGCAACACAAAGAGATCATTATCAATTTGAGAAGAGGGTTGTGTATGAAAGTGGCAAGGGAAGGAGGAGGGGAAAGAAATGTTCACAGATGTCGTTTATTGAATATCGATTTACGTTGACTTCGTTAGAGAAAAGAAGCAAAAAAAAAAAAAGAAAAAACGCATGTTAAATGTAAATATGAATAAATGAGCTGAAAAATGGTTAAGGACAAAAAGCAAAATGTATAAGTATATGTATATAATAAATAAAGTGCAGCTCGAGGGTCGTCAAAATGTTAAGAGGAGCCGACGATGCCGTCGCTCTCAATGTCACATGTTGCATGTCCTCGGGTCTGTTATAGCGAAGCCACTGCCAAAGCGCGAAACTCAACACTGGCTCAACACGGCCAACAAAAATTCCAATCGCAAAAAGATTTTCAAGTCGGATAAGCAAGCGTCAGACCAGGGCCAGGACAGAACCCAGGCCAGGTTGTGGTACCAGCTCCAGTTCCTGACCAAACCAGACAAGAAGACTTCAAAAACAAAAAAAAAAAAAGGGCTGCCAAGCCGTCGCGTCGTCGCTAGCGATGATTGATTTCATGCCAAAGTTGATTTCAATCAGCAAATTTTATGCAGCAATTTTTTTTTTTTTTTGTTTTTGTCGGTCTGTGCCTCCTCTTTTTGTGGTCGCTTGGGGGTTGCCTTTTGACAAGAATTATGACACTAACCATATTTGGCGATCAAGTCTCTGGCTATTTGTGTCGTTTAATTGCTGAGAGCTTATATAATTATAAGAACCTCCAACTCTGACACAACAACAAAAAGTTAATAGGCTTTTTATTTTGCCACTGGGGCCATGCCCCGAACTTTGGTCCTCCCTTTTTGGTATGAGTTACCATTTTTTGTCTTTTGCTCTTTTTTATGATACCAGCAAAAAGGAAAAAAAACAAAGAACTTAACTTTAATCAAGAGCCATGAAATCGCATTGGAAGGGAACGATAAAAAAAACATCAAGAGGAAAAGCAAATCAAAAATGCTAAGCATTATTATATTGAAGGAGCCTCTCGAATGATGATGATGATGAAGAAGATGATACAAATTGCTGTTATTAGAGTGACAAAAGAAGAAGAATAAGAAACACAAAATGATGTGGGAGAAACGAAAAGAGAATGAGGGAGATCTACAGGAAGGAAGTTGAATTGTAACTAAAATAAATTTCATACAAAACCAAAAAAATAAGCAAATAAAAAAACAGATGGAAACCAGAAGAAGTTAAAGTTCAACCAACAAAAAAAGTGAAAACAGAAAGAAACATTTAAACAAATGGCAAAAGATGTTTATTTTCTTAAGTGCTAAAATATAGTAAAAAACTACAACAAAAGTAGAAAGAAATTGATTAGGAAAGCTTGACTAATTCTTAGAGAGTTTAGGAAAATTTATAAGCCATTTTATTTAGTTTAAAAGTAAGCCAGAAACAGAAATTGCAAGAATTGGTAAGACAATTGAATCTAAAGTCTTTTATGACTGTACTTTAATTAATGTTTATATATTTAAGTTGAGATTAAATCAATCAGCCTGTAGTCTAGACTAACCGAAAACTTCTTCTAAAAGCGTCTAAAACTAAGAAAAAATGAAACTTAATCATGCTAAAAAAGAGAACTTTACCAACCAATTAAACACTAATTGAAGTACAAATTCCATTTCAGTATCCTATACTAACCCTATCTAACTAAGTAAAACCTCAAAACAGCCTAGAACCACAATTGGGGTACTCATTTACTTTCTGTCGAGACGAAACCACAATTGGAAGTGTAAGACCCTTTTAGTTTTAGATGCTAATAGATACCTTTTTCTACAAAGAGAAATAATAATAAAATGTAAAACTAAAGTTCCGAAATAATGAGGACTTCAATTAAAAAGAAAACCCAACAAAAATGTAAATGAAATATAAATTTTGCACCCTTCTATCTTACCCTTAAACTTACTACTAACAAACCCTTAACAAATCCTCAACAAATGTTCAGCTTTAACCCAGACACACACACACATGGAGATATATATATATTTGCAGATACATTTAATAAACGTTAAAAGTAAATGTCATTAGAGGCAACTAACTGAAATTTACTCCAACAGAGGGCTTCTTCTTCTTCTTCTCCATCTATCTATCTCTGACACTTGATGAGCCTTGTCATAACATTAGATCTCATGGTGAAGACCTGAGGAAAAAAGCAAAGTTAAACTTAAGCTGGGGGGTTCTCATTAGTGTAAAGAGAGAGAGTGGGGAGAGGGGAGAAAATTGTTTACTTTTGCTTAGTAATATTTAACATTAATAAAAAGCAAAGTGGCTAGAAAAGAAAAAGCAAAAGAAAAATGCCTTTAACTTGGTAATGTTTAACTTAATTTGGGTCTAAAGAAAACTGCTCTAATTGATTGATTGATGGATGGATTGAGTGAGTGAGTGAGTGAGTGAGTGAATGCGCGAGTGTATGAGTGATTGATTGATTGATAGATTGAATGGATGTTCAAGAAGCCATATGCCAATGTCAAAGGTGTCAAGTCAAAAGAAAAGAAGAAAAACTTACTGAAATATTTATTTGTCTTAGTCTTTAGAGGGGAGGTGAGAAGGGACAGAAAATTCGTTAAGCTTAATAAAAGCAACTATTCAACAACATATGTATATATATGTATATATGTATATGTATGGCTAATCATGAATATGATGAGACAATTTGTTACAGTGTACTATTAAATGCCATTGAGACCAATGAGAGAAATATTGTCATGATGAAAAGTGTGAAGGAATGAATGAATGAATCTTGATTGAGATGTGGGCAGAAATGAATAAAATGAGTATTAATATAAGTAGAACGAATTGTGGGAAGATTGAAAGCAAAAGAGGGGAATAGGGGAGTGTAAGAAAATGAGAGAGAGAGATTAAAATTTATGATGGGATCGACAAGTATTATTTATTTATTTATTTCATTACATTTTTATGTAGTCAACTATTTGTTGATTGTCATTTTGCCTCAGCTTAAATGACTTCCGTTACAGACACAAATTATAATGTAAATCGATGCAACATGAACATGAAATATAATTGAATTGAAAATGTTGCCACACACACACACACAGAAACCAACGAACTGACAAGCAACAAGCCAAGTAAAGGGCAAAATGCTAATAATAAAAAAAAATGAAGGTAAAAGAGTAGAAAAGCAACGCTAAACATAACATTGTGGCTCGTTTGGCAACCTCGGACTTGGGGACAGAAGACCAACATACAAACAGAAATAGAGACGGAAAAAACAACAACGTCATGTAACATGTTACCTGGACATCAAATATGGATAGAGCCAACCAAGAAGCAACAACACGGCGGCAATATATCATCAAAGTGGAAGCTCAGCTCTCAGAGATAGATCAGGACAGACGACTAACTGACTGATGCAGGGGGTGAAGTAAAGGGAAAATCAATGCAATTTCTATTTGTAAATGACCAAAATGAGCAGCAGCAGCATCAGCAACATAGACAGAGACAGCTATAGAGGGAACAACGGAAAAAAATGTTGCTGTCTTGCAGTCAGCAGCAACATGTTGCTGCTATTGGTCGATTGAAAGTTATGAGACCACCTTGAAGATGCAAAGAAAAAGTCACTTGTATATATGTACATATATATCTATAATGATCAAGAAGAAAAAAATCCCTATTTCTTTCTCTTCTGTCTCTCTCTCTCTTTCGCTCCCTCTTTCTCTCTATTTCGATTCGAGCATAATTAATAAACACATGGCAAAACAATTTATCAGGTTTCCAGTTATTTTCCTTATGTTGCTTCTTGCTGCTGGCAAATCGATTAAGCAATCTCACAACAGACAACAACAACAACTACAAAAAAACTGAATTAAAATTGCAAAAAAAAAAAATGTAAGGGTAGGGTAGGGGGGTAGAAAAAAAAATAATAATAAATGGAGGCAAGCATGTGAGTGAAAAATATGAAAAACGGCGCCGACTTTTTGATGCATGTTGCCAAAGGGCAAACCTTTGGCAACTAGCAACAAGCAGGTCCTACTGCAGGAGTCTCAGACACAAAGGAGGAGGAGGAGGTGGAGGAGGAGGAGGAAAGGCAGCCAGCTCAGGCAACTTGTCTTCTCTTTTGGCATATTTGTTTTCCTTTTGCTTCACTTTGGCGGCACAGCAAGAATAACAACGAAAAAAAAAAAATTCAATTTAAAAATTATTGCTGCACTTTGCTTGTTGCACGGCAGCAACATGTGCCTCAGCCTGCCTCCAAAACATGTTGATTATTTAACAACAAAACGAAAAAAAAAAATAAAAATAAGAAAAAGAAAAACAACAACCAGCAACTAGTCAGCAAAAGACAGTTTAGAGCATGTAACTCAAGAGTTGGAGTAGAAGTCCAAAGGTTTCACTTGAATCTTAGTGCCTTGTTGCTGCCGTACGCAGCAGCAGCAGCAGCAGCAGCAACAGCAACATAATTTGTTGCCAGCAACATGATGATGGTCGTGCTTCTTCTTTTTTTTTTTGTTTTTTTGCAGCCTTTTAGTTTAATTTCGCATTTTTGCATTTGGCATTTGGCTCATTTGCATTTTACTGTCAAATTAATCCAATTTACAGGAGTAGAAAATGGGTTTTGTTTCTCTCTTTTGAGGGTCGATTGGCCAGTCCTTTTTGTACACTTATACGCAAAATGCGGCCTGCCAAAACGAACAACATAATTACCGTTAAGAATTGTGCACAACAGACAGCAAAACAGAACGTTTTGGTTCCCCTTAATTGCCTTTAGTGCAACCATTTGGTGGCAGCAGACACAAACACAAAGACAAAGACAGAGGCACCACCAGTAACACCAACTAAAGATACATATAATACCAACTTATATATATATATATACGTATCGGTCTGCCTGTGGCCAAGAGCACGATTTTCTGCCTTCTGACTCGCATTAGCAATATGGGAAACGAATCGTTGACCATCTTTGAGTGAGAGTCTAAAACAGAGATGACTCTAATTTCTTAGATTGATATCCATAATCCAAAGAATCACGTAAATTCTAAAAAAAAATAAGTCACGTAACTCACGTTGAATATACTTATATAAGAGGATATATTTGTTAGTAAAGAAAATATCAAAATCACGAAACTCACGAGTTAATAGATAAAGGAAAAGCTTGGTAAAATTTGGAAAAGTTTTGAAATTTTGTTAACCTTTCTTATCTTTAACCTAGCAAACAGTAATCCTTAAGTTGGTTGAAGTTTCATCTAATGATATGGATATTTATTCTATATATAGAAAACAAATGAATGATATCTATGTAGATTTCTTAACCTAATAGATCAGAACTTTATAGGTTAGTTTGAGGTTAGGTTGCCAGATCTATTTCCATTTCTATTTTGGTTATATTAACATTTCTATCTTAAACATAGAATAAATCAGTCGCATATATAATAAATGTAGATAAAAACGAAACGATTTGAACTAGAGAATCATAATCGTGTTTTAGAAATAAGCATCCCATCACTGACAGTGGCAACATAGCGGCATGTGCAACATGTTGCAGCGGTTTACTGATGCTGTTGCTCCCTTGTCAGTGGACTACCACTGGACATTGGCCGCACGTATCGATCGCATTCCGCGTTCCTAATTCGCAAGCATTTTGCAAGCAACAGCAGCAGCAGCAGCTTCTTTTTACCATATTCAGCAGATAGGCAAGAGTCTCTTTTGCCTTGACTGTCGCAAATCAGATACAGCAGGAAGACAGTGGAGAATGGTAAAGATGTAGAGGTTGGGTAAGAAGAGATAATGGGGGGAGGGGGCTATGAGTAAATTTTGCTTCAACTTGGGATGGGGGCATGGCTGACTACCCTGACTTGTCCTCCCTGTTCTGACCGTTCTTCTTATTTCTTCTTGTTGTTGTTTTTGTTGTTTAGCATATGCAGATGGTTTGCCGGTTACGCACGCTTGATTTGCTACACAAAATATTTGCATACGTTAGGCAGTACGCTCCCTATCTCTCTCCCTCTCTCTCTTTCTATCTCTATCTCCATTTATCTCTCTTTGACTGTATAGTATATGAAATTTAAAACGGGCAACAGACGAAACGAAATATGTTAAACGCGTGACTAATGTGAGAACGTTCCATGAGATACATTCAAACATGCATACAATATATATATCTTTCTGTTTTTTTTTTTTTTGTACCTTTTTAGCCTTGATTAATGATCAGACACCGACAGCATCGACCAACTACTGCTGCTGCCTAATTAGCTATGCAAACTATGAGATACACAACACAAGATACCAGGTATTTGCTAAAACGTATAACAGAAGACGAAGATACAGAGGAATGCCAGCGGCTTCATGCGTGTAGTCCATGGTTTGTAGTTTAAATTTTAGTTAAAGTCTATCTATACAATTTCTTGTTGCTGTGGAAAGAAAGTTTAACTCGATTTAGTTCCAATTAGCTGCCATTTTTGGTCTCGTGTGTGGGCGCCAAATTTGCAAAGCAAAATTGTCTGTAATTTGACTAAGTGGAGTTTATGGAATGAGTCCATGGACTGGCAATGAGGAAAGAAAATCTATTGGATATTCAAAAGCTAAACGTTTGCAAAATGATTTGTCTATATGATAGCTAGCAATTTGAGATACATTTTAAGTAAAATGCCAGATTGCACTACATAAGATATATGATAAATGATATAGATAAAGTAAAAACTTGAAATGTTACAAATTGTATCTTTATATATTCATTCGATTCTTCACTTAATTTTCTTTATATACTTCTTTCTCTTCTGTTCTTTTTTCTTTTAACTTTTCTCTCTTTTTCATTGCTTTCATTATCTTACTATCACTGAATGCCTTTTTCTAAAATGTTGTCCCTTTAGGCCATATAACACCTGCATTCCATTTTTGTGAAATACTTAAGATACATTTTGTAGAGATCTTTACCGCCTACCTAACCAACATTTGAAATGTTGTAGAACCTTTTTTCTATTTTCTATTTCTATTTCTATACTTTTACCTCTTCAACTAGTTCTTCTGCCTGTATCTTTCTATCTGTATCTGTATCTGGACCTGAGTCTGGCTCTGTCTGTGTGTGTATCTAACGCATCTTTTGTTTGCCCTATGCGATATTTTTTTTTTTCAACTATTTGGTTTTTATTATTATTTTTCCTCAATGTTCTTGTTTCTTTTTGTTGTTTTTGTTTCTTTTTGGGAAAATTTATGACCTCGCCTTGTCTTGGACTGGAGAATGCGTTTCTTGTTGCGTTTCATTGTTTGGTTTTTCATTTAGAGTCAGAAGACGAAGACCAAGTCGAGTCTTCATCCTCATACATATGCCCTTTTTCTACCTACGCAAAAGTCTGACTCAATGGCGGCGGCACGAATTGCCTTTGACCTTGTCTTTAACATACAGAGAGAAAGAGATAGCGATTAAAAGACAGAGACGGGAGAGAGAAAATAAACATTTTTTCCCGCCTTTGCCACATTTTTTTTTCTTCTTGTTTTTTTGGTTGGTTACTTCAATTAGGCAAACAATTTCAAGTAAAACTTTTGCACATTAAGTGAGGAAAAACTGTTCCACTGTTAGTCCTTGTCTTGGTCTCTCTGTAAAAGAGATAATCATAAAAATTTATCAGCTTTCCTTCTGTTAAATTTTATTGGCAAACTTCTTTGTTTGAATTTAATTTGCGCCTTTTTGCCAAAAAAAAAAACATCAAAAGCAGCTGCCATAGGAAAAACAACAAAAACAAAAAATGAGAAGAAATATCATAAATACTTTTTCCTATATAGATTTCGTTTTTCTCTTGTACTTTTTTTTTTTTTTACCTGACTCTGTGTGGGATTATCCCTGCCAATGCGAAATTATACAACTTTCTGGTCAGTAAGGGGAAGGGACGAGTGACAGGAACGGAAGGGAAGTGGTGGGGTAGGGGAAAGGGACTTTGGTTTTGTTCTCTTTTCTTTTATATTATTTTTACTTTATTTTTTTTCGTTCTACGAAAAATTGTTGCTTATTGCTTTTGGTCTCTTACTGTGAGTTATTGTGTGTGTGTTGGTGTGTGTGTGTGTGTGTGTGTGTGGGTGCAAGTAAGCATGAAAATTTCGCTAAGCCAACTTAATGCAACTTCTTTTACCAGTTTTTTTTTTTGTTTTGCTTTGGTATTCTCTTCCTTTCCTTTTTATTCTTTTTTTGGTATAAGGATTTAGTTGTACGCATTGTTTTCACTGTTGTCTTGGGTCTTGACCTGTTCCGTTTTCTTACGAATCTCCACATACCCTTTCCCAAAGGGCATATTTACTTTGATTGAAGATAAGTTAGAAAAGAAGTGAAGCAAATCTTAAAGATATAATGGTTATCATTTGGCTAATGTCCTAGCTAAGTCTATATTTTATTTTTAGTTTTATGTAGATATAGTAATTTCTAAATGTTTAGTCTTAAATAAATCAAATCAAACAAAAATCTTTAATAATTAATCTAAAATAACCTTTTAAATTGGACAATTATATACCTAGTATAGTTCTAAGATATAGAACTAATCTATAAAAAAGGCAGACTTGAGAATAGAATTCTTTTACATTTGATTACTAACAGGCAGTTTATTGATCCCATTGATTGATTGTTAAATCAGTTGATATATTCTATTTGAGTTTCATAAAACCGATCCTAACTAGTACAAAGAGATCATAAGATGGATCCTAACTAGTAGAAAGAAATCATAAAATATATCTTAACTAGTAGAAAGAGATTCTATTTACATACAGATGAAACCAAGTGCCTAAAAGTATATATGAAAGTTTACCAAAAATAATTCCCTATAAGTAATATTCTAGAATTCATTCCAAATCAGTTAATTCTTTGATCTATAGCAGCCATTATATACCTATGCTATATAACTAACTGATGTGATAGTTACACCTTCTGTTTCACCAACTAATTGGATGAGTATTTGCCACCATTCACTCAAAATATATTTTTCAGGGTGTTGCAACTTTACCAAAGTTAAAGTTAAATTGTTTTTGTGGTATTTCTTTTTTTTTTTTATCTTCAACTTGTATCGGTTATATATGTATATAGATATGAATGCCATATGTATTTGTGGAAAATTTAATTTATACATTAACCCCTTTGGTCATGTTTCGCCTTGCTTCTCGGACGGCGGCAGCATCGTGTCACACGATTTACATTGCATGTTGTCACGTCATGCTGTCAACAGTTTGTGCTGGCCGTGAATTATCCGGCCCAACAAACCAACAAGCAACATAACCAACATCAGCAACAGCAACAACAACAACAGACTAGCGACCAACATAAAAGATATGTCGGTTGAAAGGTGCGCGAACTGGCACCTTCTTGGTGACTCTCTGCCACGCCTTTTGATGCCTAAAGGAGTCGCCACACTCAATTGCCAATTCAACACAACAAAAACAAAAAGAGGAGAAAAATACTTAAGTTATTTTTTTCTCTCTCGTTTGCAGCTCTCTTTTCTTTTTTTTGCTGTTGTTGCTACCGTGAGTAATTAAGTCAGCGGCCTCCCTACCATTCCCCCCTATCCCCCTTTCCCTGACCCTTTTTTAAATGTGAAAAGCCGACCCCTTACCTCATCGTCCTTTGCCCAATTAAAGCTCTATAAAAATCACTCAAGGGCCGCGCATTTGACAATCAACTTTAATAATCGTTTTCACTCTCCACCACTCTCTTTCCCTCTTTCCCTCTCTCCTCAACCTTGACCTGGAGCGAGGCAGTAAGGATTTTTTTTTCTCCTCTTTTTTGTTAACTGGAAAAACATTGTAAAGTCAGAAGTTAAGGGCCAAAAAGGGGAACAAGTTGCGATAACAACAGCAAAAGAAAAAAAAAAAAGCGCAAAAAGGGCGAAAAAAAATTATGAAAAATTAATTTCTGCCCGACGGCTGAGCAATTTTTTTTTTTTGTGTGTTTTGTTGTTGTTGTTGTGGCTGTTGTTGTTGGCATCTTGGGGTAGACAGACAAACAGACATAAAAACTGTTGCAAGGGTCAACGATAATGTTTATGCGTGTCAGATAATTGAATCATGAATATATGGCAGTTGGTAAAGATAAGAAAACAAAAATGGATGGAAATTTTATACAGAAAATATAAAAACTTTTAAAAAGTTGTAAAGAGTTCAATTGGGAATTGGAATTATTAGGAAGACTTACAAAAGAATTTTATTCAATTTGAAGGATTATGGGAAATAACCTTACTCAACTGTAAAAGGCAAAGATTTGACTTACACGTCCTGACTTACGTTCCTGTTTCAATTGTAAGTAAATGTGTTTTCAAACACTTAAAAATCAAATTCTAAAATATTAAATATTTCTGTTTCTTATTTGGTGTCTTGTAACTTGTGTGAAACTTAACAATCTGTGATGCTTTTACCAATTTATTTAAAAACTATTTCATTTGTTTCTGCTGACGATCAAAAACGAATGCCAAGAACTTTCCAAGGTTGCCAGAGATCACGCATCATATCTGTCGCTCATAATGGGAGATCTATTGCATGGCAACTCTTCTCCTTACTTGTATTATATTATAATGTGTAACTATGTCTATATTATTGTCTAACAAAAAGTCTAATTTGTTTGCTCTATGATGCAATCTAGGAATAGGAATTAGTTTCTCCAATTATTTCCATGAAAACTGTGTAATACAGCTCTTTGATCTTACATAAAAAGGAATAATTTAAAGTTTTATAAAAAGGTAATAGATATATATTTGCAAAAAAATATAAAGATAAAGGCAGAAAAAACTTCAATTTAAAGAATTTATTATTTAGTTTAAAAAATATCTCTTTTTTGTAAAATTATTTTTGGCTAATTTATTTATACAGATAGATATAGAGAGAATTTACTCTCAGACATTAAAAATATTTTTCATTCTCTGATTCTAAATGTCTGATTGAATTTTGTCCATATATATGGTATGTATCTATATATAATGTAGAAGATATTTTCTAAATATAACTGTTAGATTTGTAAGTTGTTTATGATAAAGAAATGGGCTGAGATTTACCTATAGAATGTTAGTAAGAAGAAATAAGAATTCAAATTAAGAATTTTAATTAAAAGATTTTGTGTGTAAAATATTTTTTATTATATTATATTGAAGTTTATGTACTTCATATCTAACTTATCTGCTTTAAAAGATTTTTAATGAGAATTATATTTAAATACATTTGAAAGAGTTGATTACATACATACATATATAGACTATATATATCAAGCGCGATTACCCTATACATAAGCCTTGCCCTCATAAAGTTTCCATACCTCTAAGGAAAGTTAACCACACCCTGTATACAGTTCTTGTTAATGCAAAGTCACAATTAATTCCTACAAAATGGGATAGTTTTCTTAATCATAGATTAAGAACCCACCCGATTTACCTATACTTTTCTAGTGTTGGATAATGCCAACTAATATCTAAACTTAAGTTTCTTTAATTCAGATTTGCTGATGTATCAAATAGTTGTTGCTGGAGTTGCCGCATAAACTGTTTTGGTTCACACATTCCGCAGAAATAAAATTCTCCCATCACGCTTTGGGTCTCTGCATGTGTGTTTTGTTGTTGTTGTTTTATTTGCCTCTTTTTTTTGTTGCTGCTATTGATGCCCCTTACTTAGTTGCAATTGCTGTGTTGATGTTGTTGTTTTTTTTTGTGTCTGTTTCGACTACCATGTGCTTGATGCTCTTTTGTGTTTATGTTTTACAATACATTCCACTGTTGTGGTAACGATGACGATTGCTGTCGATGCCACCACCACCACCGTCACCATCACCATCACTACGGACGAGACAGATCAGCAGCAGCAGCAGCACCACCACTACCACCAATAATAGCAACAACAACGGTGGCAACTTTGGCCTGCAGGCGACTCCATCGACAACGCCATCTCCAACTTTATCTCCAACTCCCATTCAGGTCCCTTCGATTTGTTGGTCTGTCATCATGCCTCATCATTGTCAGCCGCCATCTCTGACTCCTTACCCCTTGCTTGCTTGCTTGCTTACTGCCTTCTGACTCTTTCCTTGATGTTGTTGTCGTCAGCATGTGCAACATTTTCATCATCATTATTTCATGCTGCAGAAGGCAACCCCAAAGGCAACCCAAACTCCATTTACTTTTTCTTCCTTTCGGTTTTTTTCTTTGTATTTATGCATTATTGAATTTTTGTTTATAAAGCAACATTTTGTACCAACAGAGCAATTATATATATGTATATATATACTCAAGATTCAGTCCTGAGAATATTTACACAATACTCAAGAGTAAAACAAAGAATAAAGAACATAGGTGGAAGGGCAAAGTAACCCCCGCAATGACTTGTATTTCGATTGGTTGGTATTAAGTTATCACTAGTCGAAAAGATGTTGGCAATTGTCACTGAGAATTGATCGGGATCATCATCAATGGCAAAAGTGGCAAACAATGTCAATCTTTTGAGTTGATCCTCGTGTTGATGCCTCTGATCAGTGATCTTCCAGTGGATCTGCCAGAGTGTCTGTATCTCTACTCCTCTTTCATTTTGCACGCCATGAAGCATGGACATTGATTTTTATTGACAGCTCACAGCGGTTTATTAATGATCGTGCTGGGTCTGCCTGCACACAGAATGACGATCCCAAGACAGATGATAGAGGGACAAAGGGGAACGAGTATGGGAATGGCTATGGCTATGGCGATGGAGTCCAAGTCAAAGTCAGAATCTTTTGCACGCGATGCGCATCAATCTCAGACAAAGATCACTCAACTGTCGTACGAGTAGATGCAAATTCGATCTCTTCTCCTCTCTTTCTGTCTCTCTTTGTCTTTCTCTATCTCTTTCAATTCGCTTGATTAATTGTTGATGCAATTTTTAATTAATTTTTCTCGTTTATTTTTCATCTCTGTGTTTCTGAGATTTTATTTTAGTCGTAAAACACTTGAAGAAAAGGTGGCTAAGATTGCAAGTTCATAACTTTTTAAAATGTTTATTCTCGGTTCGGTTTATTATTTCAGATATTTCAATATAAAACTTTTGCAATATCAACATAATTCTTTAGTAATTTAAGAAAATAAAACTTATATTTAGCAAAGTTTCAAATATAATATTTTTTTATAGAATTTTTCTAATTTATTCTCGTTTCAGATGATAAATCAGTTTTAAAAGATCTTATTCCAAATCTAATCTAATCTAATCTTTCGATTGATCTTTATAGGTTTTTGAACTCCTTCTATCAAACCAAAAGATTCTTCAATTAAATTTTTCTAATGCCATCAAATTAAATAGATTTTTAATCAATATTCATCTCAAGTCTTTCAGTATTAACTTTGAAACATTTGACGAACCTAATAGACTATTTTATAGAGTTTCTTATCCTTTTTTCTTACAGTGTAATTAAGCAATACAATTTCCTGACTTGGCAGTTCAATTAGTAGACTTCATATTTCGGTCATTGGATGACTGGCAAAAATCCCAAAACGAATTCCCAGAATTCAAAATTCATTCAAAGAACCTGCCGCCATTTGCATCCAAAAAAAGGCTTTCCCACATAAGGTGCGTCATGAAATCAAATATTTACCCCCAAAACTCTATCTAGGTATGTTTGGATGAGTGCGTGGGTGCCCTACCCGGACCCTAACCCAGTTCTAAATTTTGATTGCAATGTTCTTGTCTCCCTCTCTCTCACTCTGTTTGTGTAAACAATTAAGTAATTTGAGACCAAAGAAAATATAAAACCAAATGCAGGCCTCAATGTTCCTCTTCAAATGTAAATAATGCTAAAAACAGAGACAAAACTATATATATACAAATATATAGAGAGATAGAATGCCGAGACGACAAGTTGAGGCCTTATCTTAAATGCATGCCCCTTCTTAAAGAGTAAAGAGACACATTAAAAACAGAGTGAGAGAGAGATAGATAGACAGATAGATAGATAGAGTCTCTTTGGAAAGTGTCGCTGGGGCACTCTCAAGTGATTGGCATATCGCATTTCCCCATTTGCTCAGGCAAAAGTGCAATAAATTATATGAAAATGGATGGAAAAAAAAAGAAGGAAAAACTTGAGAGTTTTGTTGCCTAACTAGTTGCTGTTAACTCATTGGATTGCTTTTGCTTCTAGCCTATCAACCAAATAGGCTAACTGAATAAGGCAACACACACTCAAAACTAAATTAATTTTATGACAAGCTAGTTAAATGGCAAAGACCAACCATCTAAAATTGGTGGGAACAAAAAAAACAGAGCAAAAGAAAACGATTAGAAATGGTTTTAGTTATCTGAATTAGTGAAGGGGTTTAAGTGGTAAAACGATATGAAAAGCTACTGACAGAATGATAGAAATAAATTATCTAAAGATAAAGAAAGGGAAAAAATTAAATTAAAATTCTTTTGGAATTCGAAAAAGAGTATAAAAAACGATAGAAAATGAAAACTGACCTAAAAATTTATTTCATTTAATAGTAACTGGGAAATAATACAAAGAAAAATTAAATAAACAAATAAGCAAAGATTTCAAAACTAAATAAAAATTCCAGATATGTTATTAGTTAATATGAAAATCTATTTTTTAAATATTAAATTATAAGATATAACCATTTCCATGGCTTAGCAAACATTGTATTACATTTTGAGTAAAATTTAGAATCGGATTATATATAAGGAGAAGCTTTACTTTTTAGAGAACTAGTTCTTAATGGTGAAAACTGTTTATGGGTGTTAAAATTGAATTGAATTAGATTTCATATGACTTCTACTTCTTCTCCTTTCATTTCCCCCTTTAAGATCATCAAATTTCCTTGAGCAATAACTAATTGCTTAAGGTTTATGGCAAATGCAATGCCACTGCCATATCAATATCAAAAGTTGTTCTTGTTGTTGTTGGTTGCACTGAGTTGTTGCTTCTCTCTTTAGCATATTTTAGAGTCTTATCAGGCCAATGGCAGCAAATGAGTCTGAGGACTTTTGGAGTAAGGCAAAGGCAACGGCAGCGGCTGTGGCAGTGGCAGCGTCAGTTGGCAACATGTTGCTCGTAGACCGTTGTAGGTTTGGGTTGACAGTCATTTAGATTTATGGCTGATTGTCTGTGTGGCAAGCCAAAAGCAACAGCAGCGAATTTTTATAGCAACAGGCTTGTTGTTGTTGTTGCTGTTGCTTTTCCCTTATTTGCACGCAGTCGCAGTCCAATTTTTGCATGTTGTTGTACGCAGGTGAGTACAACAGACAGAAAGAGGGAGAAAGAGAGCGAGATAGAGAAGCAAAACAAACTTGTTTAGCAACATTGACCAATTTGCATGTGTCGCACTCGACGACGACAACAACAACAATAACAACAGCAACAACATCTATAGGAACGTGGCTCCAAGTCTGATATTAGATATCGAAAATCCGATAATAGTCTTATGCGCCTTCATGCAGAGAAGTCTTTTTATTGATTTAAGTGCCGCCTCATCTGAAAGACATTTTGGCCACAAAACTGTTAAGTTTATTGCCATCATTCGAGTCTTCACTCTTCTAGCCGCTTAGATTAAGATTAAGCCGTTTGTCAACTTGTCATAATTGCAGACCACGAAAAACGGCGCCCGTCGCGATCGGCTTGTTAGCAAATTATAAACTTTTCCGCCATTCCGACGGCGACGACGACGACGACGACGACGACGACGCCAACGATGACTCAAGGCAATTCTGTGAAAATTTTTCATAATTTTTCTGCTGCGCTGGCGCGTAGGCTGAAAGCCAAAAAAAAAAAAAAAAAAAAAAAACGTGAAAAAAATCCAAAAATCTTGACGACGGCCGGCGGCAATAGACGACAATGATGACGGTAAGCAACTCGGAGTTTGGAGCTCGAAGCTCTCGCAACTCCAATCCCAACTTCAACTTCATCAAGTGCAAATATGCAAATCTCTCTGGCCAGAGCTGGTTTTTCCTTTTCATTTCTTTTTCTTTGGCCTTCTATGAAGGAAATGACAAAGACAAACCTCCTTGCTAGTTTCGCTTGGGTTGTTTATAATTAAAGATAAATTAACTTTTGCCAGCTACCAAAGAGTGGAGAATGTGTGGGGAGGGGGGCAGTGGAAACATGTTGATGCGGTCAGCGGATATCTAAACCTAAGCAAAACCAAAAACAACAAATGAACAAGCATTTGGACATTGAAATTAGTTTGAATACTAAAAACTCCCAAAGAAAATAAAAAAAAATTATTCTAAGAATTAAAATTGACTTGTTATTCTTTGTAAAATTTAAAATAATGTGAAAAATATTTATAATTTATAAAATCTAAAACAGAGAATACATTGTTAATTAATAAAGTTAAATCAAGTTGTTTTTTAAGTACTTGAATATGAGAATCTTTTCAAAAATAAGTCCTAAAAACTATCATATCAATTATAGATAATTACATTATTATCGTATTTATATCTTAATAAGTACATAAATATTCAATAAATATATACCAAAATTAACAAATTTTACTTTTTCTTTTTAATTTTCTAGCATTTTGCAGTTTTTAGACGAATTTCCGTTTAAATTCCTTTATTTAATAAAACCAAAATATTATTCTGCTGCTTTTGGTTTAACATTTAATTTAATATTTTGTACACATTTTTAAATTCGAACTCTTGTAATCATCAGCATCCCTCTAAAACCAATTTGATCAATATTTTCCGAGTTATACCTGAGTTTCTAGGATCACTTTAACTTATAAGTAAACTATGTACTTCTATTTTCTTGTATAAACTATCCCAAATTTTTTCCATTTTCCCAATCAGTCATAACTAACAAGTTTATTTAGCTTTTTCCTATTTTTCAAATCAATCATAACTAACAACTTGATCTAGCTTTAACTATCAGTCAGTTCAAACCAAACTATATCTAAATATTAATTATAATATCTAGCTAATATTTATGATTATTATTATCACAATGTTTCTTTAAAAAATTCCCAAATTGTATTTTATATAAAGATATTCCTTTATTTGTCTTTTTTTTAATAAAAAGCTAAGACTAATAAAAGTTTAAGTGCATTTAATTTAAAAAATCTAAGAATTCAGTAAACTCAAATTAGTAGTACAATTCTATTTTAAAATTTCAAGAAACCAAAATGGAAATTTTTAAATTTTTTTTAAAATCTCCAGAAAAATTGTTTCAAAGATAAAATGGCAATCTAAAAAGAATGTAAATTGATTTCTAGAGTTTTGAATACTAAATTAAACTTTATTAACTCTAATATAAAGTAAATATTTATATTTATTTTTGATTATTATATTAAACTCCTTCAATTTCTAATTTAATGAATATTAAGAAGTCCAAACACTAATTCCAAATAATTCCTAAAAATTAAATATTTAAACTAATTTCTAAATTTGAGAGATTATTATAGAAAAGTTCTAAAAAAGTTTGTACATTTGCTTCATTTCTTTCCTTAAAAAGGATTTAAAGTTAACAAAACTGACTAATAATGAACTAATAAACTCTTTTAAAACTCTTTATTGACATAAGATTGTTAGAATATAAAACAAAGAAAAGAGTTTCCTAGTAAATAAAGTAAAAGTAAACTATAACTAACAACAGATATTTAAGAAATTCAATGAAATATTTAATTTAGTCACCAAAGGAATATTTCTTTTCACTTCTTGTAAATTTTTCTCTTCTTGTCTCTTGTCTATCTACATTTTCGATTTGATCCTTTTTTTTCTTTTAATTCTTTCCCACATTTCAAAAGTAAGATGTAAATTTTGCATCCCTAAACCATTTCAAATGCAATTTGCAAACCTTTTCTCACCCATTCACCAAGCTCTATCCCGATCCCCATCACCATCAACGCCATCATCATCATCATCATTATGGTCATCATCATGTTTCACTATTTCTCAACTGCAGTTTGGATATATATATATATAATTTTTTTTCCTTTTTTTTTTGGGATTTCATTGCTTGAAGCACAAAACCCAGTAACGCCTTCTCATTGCCATTGCATTGTATTGCATGCAAAAATGTGGGCAACTGCAACAACATGGCATAACTGCAACATTTTCGGCTGCAAGTTTGCATTTTAAGCGGCTGCCAGGCTTAATTTTCCTTTATTTTTAATATCACAAGACGAGAGAGCCAGAAAAAAAAAATAACAAAAAAAGAAAAAAGTGGAAAACCCACGGCTATATAAAGTACAGCTACACATACACACACATACACACAGAGTTACACACACACACTCACATTTACAAGGGGGCTGTTGGCGTGTGGCGACCACGTCAAGATTTCCAAGCCGGTCCCCCAGCTCCAGGAAGCAAAAGGAAAAAAGAGAAGAAAAAAAAGACAGAGACTTGGCGTATTTGCGTAGGCAAAACTTGGCTCGTTTGTTCTTGTTGTTGTTGTTATTATTGTTGTTGTTGTTGCTGTTGTCTGACTCGCCTTTCAGATTCTTGACTTGACTTCACATGGCTGTTGTTTTTAATAATTAATTATTGTTTAGTTGGAAAATAGTCAACGAACACAGCAAACTCAGAATCAACAGCCATAGATAGTTGTAATTAGAAAATTGTTTTCCCAAAAGGCAAACACACACACACCCATACACACATATAGATACTCCAATCATGTTATAACAACAAAACTTGACAGCATTTGGCTAAAATTTGGCATATCTCATGTTTAAATTTGCTTATAGCCCAAAAGCTCTTTAAACCTTCTCAGTCCAATCATGTGATTGAAGAAATAATATGTTAACCCATAGTAACGAGCACTTGACTCCATTTCCCAGAAAGAAAGTAACCCGCTACTTAGCCCAATTTCGCATAATGCACTTGAGAGAAGCATAGAGAAAGAAAGAGAGAGAGAGGGGGGGGGTGCTGGAAACGTGTATAGTCTCCAGTTACTTGGAAAATTACACAAAAGCCAAAAGGCAAAAGACCAAGCAGCATAAAATGAGCTGCAGCATTTGTAACACTTTTTTTTCCTCTCTTTTGCATCCTAAACTAGGCAATAGAAAAAATTGTTTCATGAAAATTCCCTCGAGACAAAATGCACGCCAAAATGCTTCCATCTCTCTCTCTCTCTCTCTTTCGAACACATGCAACTCGTTCAGTTTGCGGAAAATTGCAGCAAAGCTGAGAAAAAAAAAATGCTCCCCAGAGTCACATTAGAAGCAACTTGGCAAAGTTTTCTAACTTTTGTTGTCAACCCTGGGCAATAATTTTTATGACCCGCTTTGATTCTCAAGCTAAGCTGAATTGACCCACACAGCACCACCCAGAAATTGGTCACACACCCTTGCACCCTCCACCCTGTTAACTATCCTTTAACATTTGGGCAACTGTTTGCCGTGTGCCACTGCAGATAATTTTATACAATTTATTATCATTGTCGCGTGCAACACTTGCCACAGCTTCGAATGTTGTGTTGCGTGTTAAATGTTTTCACGTGGCGCACATGAAACATTTTTATGAAAATCCCCTTGAAATCGGTATACACTAGATAGCGTGTTGTCTCCTTCCCCCCACATCTCCCCCTCTCTCTATACATCTAACTCTAATTCCAAACTTCAACTCATTCTCTCAATCGTCTTTCTGTTGGACAGTTTATCAGGCGCTTGCATTAAAAAGCGTTTAATAAGCATTAGATTACAACATATATATATAGATATATACACCAGGGAGTGGGAGTGGGAGTGTGAGATCAGAGGGTCAAGGGGGTGAATGCTATTATTGGTATTATCTCTCATCCAATTTAATGCCTGGCAGTTGCAAGTCAATCAGCTTAAGAACTATATGAATAATGGAAAATGTTATCCATGAAATTGATGAAAAAAAATATCTTGTATAAATTTTCTTTATCTTAATTTTAAACCAGTTTTCCAAAAATTTTAACCACAACAAGACTTATCTTTATAGCATTATCTTTATACATATATAGAGACCGCAGAAACCACAAAAGAAAAATTATTATTTCTTACTTTTGTTTGTTATACTCGTAATAAAACTTTGTTACTTTGCTTTTCATATATGTAATTGCAAAGTAGTTAAAAGAAAATCATAATTCCAAGTAATTTTTAGTTGGAAAAAACAAAACAAAAGGTTGTGCAAAGTCATTTTACATGATCAATATGAACTCGAATACCCTTAGCCTGACTCTAGTAAAGAAGGGTTCAGGGTTCTAACTGCTTGCATTGACAGTTTTTCATATGCAGGATTCTAGGAATCCTCTGAACAATGTTAAAATCCCCTTCAATAGTTTATCAATATTAATAGATCATATTTCACAGACTTTGACAGACATTTTAAAACTTTTTCAAATACAAATTTATATTAATTTCTGTATATTTTAAAAGTAATTTGATCTATGAAAAATGTAGACAAATAATGCAGTGAATATTGTTAAAAAATAATTTGTTAAAGTAACATTTAGAAGTCCTTTTAAACTTAAACAAAGTTGTGTTTGATCAATTTCAGAAGACTGATTTATATTTTGACTGATAAAAATAAAAATATATAAAATATTGTAATATATTTGAAATATATCTTTTGTTCTGTTTTATGCTCTATAAATAAAAGCAAAATAAACTTGACTTTTATTTAAAAACATTTCAGTTTAATTATCAAAAGAATTGAGTTTAGAAAATAACTATTCTTAAATAAACTGACCAAGTTAGCAAACCTTTTTGTTAACCGCCTCGATGTCAGTTTAATGAAAAACTAAAACTAAAACTTAGTAGTAATTTTTCCCCCTTTTTAATATATTTGAATCTTGTTCGGAGCTCACATAGAGTTTTGCACATATTTTACTTATAATAATCGGTTGAAATTAAGTACTTTTAGGAAAGTTATTGAATTATTGAAACAAATTCAAACTGAAATTTTGAAATAAAATTTATAAACCACAATAGTTTGATACTACAGAACGATCTTCTTAAACAGATCAGTTAAATGAGAACCAAAAGTGGAAGAATTTAAGGAACTTAAATTGCAAATAAAATGGAATCTTTTTATAAACTAAAAATTAATATTCTAAATAAAATCGTTAAGTGTTATAAACTATAAATTCAAACTAAAGTCTAAGTTTAACCTATAAGTTTTATAGTGATCTCAAAAGTAAATAAAAAACTATTAACAATAAACTTTGGCTTACTTCAAGATTTTTGTCTTAATAAGTTTGTAAACAAAATTTTTTAATTGAATATTTTTGATAAATCATATTTGACTGTAAGAAAATAAGTAACTAGTTCCGCTTCTTTAAAAAAAGGAACGTTTCCACATTGCGCATTTGTTGCAACTGAATGAATCGAATGAATATTTCCTTAAGCATTTGCAATTATTTAGTTATAATATTGAATGAATACTTTGGATATAGAAAAATCATCTCTCTATATTCTATATATTCAGTTAAAAATATTTCTTTCTAAAAATTGAACACAATTCGTTTAAACTCGTTTGACTGGCAGTCAATTCAAAAAATATATAAATTGAATAAAAAGTCAAAGTACTTTGATAATTTCATACCAAAATTTTTGTTTAAAAACAAAAAGTTGATTTTGTGGCTTATGAAAACATTGTGCACATGTTTGAAAAGACAAAGAGACAGAGTCACAAACAACAACAACAACAATAAAAAACAGAAAGCGAGACAGACTCTGAATGAATGAATCGCATGAATAATGCCCTATGAACATAGTCGATGTCGTTGCCTATAAAGCGGCATTAAAATCCATTAGCGAACGTCGCCAACATAAATAAAAACCGCAGTGCCTTAATTTTTTTTCCCCGTGTTTCTGTTGCTGTTGCTGCAACTGCTGCACCAAGTTGTTAGTTGGCCGGTCCAAAAATAGCCAAAAAACGTAAATGGAAACAAATGACGCTAATAAATAAAATAGTCATAGGTTAGGGGGAGCGGGACGGGAACGTGAGCGTTAGGAGATCGGAGCCTCCAAAAGCCATATTTCCACAAAGGATTTGTTTTGGTCATTAGCAAAAGAGATAGCAAGGGAGGGATAGGGCGGAGAAAGGAAATAGTTTGTCATATTTTACTGAAGTTGCCCTTCAAAATGCAACACTGTTTGTGGCATCTGTTCATAGCTGGTGCTGACACTACTTACCCTTGAGCGCAGCAACTTGTGTTAATCCATTTAATCCCTCGTATAGGAACAGCAGGAGCAAGAGCCACTGCATCCCTAAACGGGATGGAGATGCAAATGAAAATGGCAGCATCTTTGGTTTGATTATTTTTAGCTGCCTTTGCCTCTGCCTCTGCGTTTGCCTTTGCCTTAGTGGCGACGGCGAGGCGACATTTTGATTGTTTCTATGTCGACGTTTGATCTCGCTGACGTTGTTATTTTTAATCTTGTGTGCGTTAGATAAATGCTGAGGTGGATGCTGCGTTGTGGCACGCATTTCACATAAATGCATTTTGTCAATGTTGTTGTTTCTCTCTGGGTTTTAATTGCCCACAATCTTTCTTGGCACTAGCTTCTTCTTTTTTTTTTTCTAGCCTTTTTCTTTTCTTATTTTTGCTTTCAAAATAGACTTGCACTCATTTTTGTTTTTGGGTAAACTTTTCGTTTCAGTTGGCACAAAATTGTGTAAATGATTTTTAATATATATATATATATTTTTATCATAAAATTCTCAATTTAATCATATAATAAATCTTAATCCATGGCGCCGGTGGTAGCCAGACAAAAGAACGCACGCACGCATTCACGAGAACGACGACCCACAAATCCACGATGAAGACGACGATTACTCGCGTTCGACCGACGGATACGACGACGAGGACGACAGACCTAATGCCAAAAAACCATGCGAACCGTTCAGGCAACAAAATTCAACTGAGGACCGCGCGGCCGGTTTCGAATCGCTGCCCCGATGGTTGAAGTCGTTTCAATGCCGTTTCGTTTCCTCGCAACGCTTGTTGCATGCTGTGGATTCTATTTGTAAATTTTTGTTTACATGGATTCAACTGAATGGATTGCTTGTGCTGGGGGTTTGTTTTGTTTCATTTATTTTCAATCGTTCCCACTTTGGCCTAGGTTTTGTTTGTTGCGCACAGTGTTGAGACACATTTAAGTATGAATAGAGTCACATTGAAACATTTGTTGCTAAAATGAAAGTAATGTGAAATTGTTTAAATAAAACATTAAATTTTATTAGTTTTTAATAAAACAAAGAAAATAGCTCCCTAAATAAAGTGAAACTTGTAGTTATCTTCAGATTTGAATTTACAGTCATATGAATTTGCCTTTTAATTAATTATTTAACTGAAACATTTTCGTAATCAACTTAAAGTGCATTCTACATTATATACATATATCTTTCCTTACCATTTATCAATTGCTGTAAACAAGATTTTCCATTAGACTAGCTATATTTCTTACTATTTCGACACATTTTAACTCTTCAATCGAACAAATTACATTCCTTTGTATTCCTTTACTGTTAGGAGTACCCTTCCATTTTTTTTACTCTCTTTTTCTTTGGATAATCTTCAGTTCATTGGCAACATGTAGTCCATTGTTAACTATGCTATCCACTCGCTATCTTCCTCTCTCTGTCTCCATTTTAGAACAGACAACCATTTGCTATCTAATCTTCTCGAGTGCCTCACTCACTCTCCAGCTGTTAGCTCATCTATTTCCAAACTGCAATAAACGACCCCAAAGACATGGACAAGCGGAGACTGACAAAGTTCCAAAACCAAAGAAATCATTTCACAACCCACGAATGAAAAAAAAAAAAAAAACAACACAGCTAAGAACAACAACAAAATCAAGGCACAATAAGATACAAAGACCTCCCCCATTCCATTCCATTTCATTCTTATACCGCTGGTCAGCATTGATATCATAGATGGAGGCGTCGTCGTCTGCCGTTAGAAGCCGCTAATGAATTTCTTAAAATCAATTGAATGGCCAATGACGACGATATTGTATTAATTTATCAAAAGTGCATATCCAAAAAGCCTTTTTATATATATAAATCGCTGCCTAATTTCCCAACGTTTGTTAAATAATCAATAACTTTTCATTCCACACATGCCGCTCAGGTAGATTCTATATCTCCCTCGCTCTCTCTCTCCTCTGTCTTCTCTTCTTCTTTGTTTGTCGAGTGTGAAGACTGTTCATTAATGCAGGGCAAAGTCGTCATCGTCGCCATAGTCATCAAAAGATATACAGATACATTTGCCCAAAATAGTTGTGGAAGTGTAAAATAAAGGTGTGTATGTGTGTGTGTGTGTGTGTGTGTGTGTGTGTGTATAGGCCAATGTAGAATTGTGCGTGCATTGATGTTAGGGCAGGTGTTGGAACCTTTAACAATATGCATTCTCTTTCCCTCGATGGAAAGGTCAAAGTGCATACAATACAGGCATAGAATCATATTGTGAACCCAGCAGTTCCTTCACTTACCTTTGATGTCTATAACATGCAGGTAGAAATTGAATTTCAAAGCAGGTAAAACACATATTTCAAATGCTGATAATTGGCCAATTTACAACCATCCAGCGAACCAACTACAAAAATAAAAAAATGTTGCCAGACTTCATTTAAAGATTTTTGTAAAGTTTTTTGACAATCCTTGGGATAAGTTGAGTTTCTATAGTGTTGCATTCAGGAATCCAAATCGAAGTATTCACAAATATTCATAACTAACTCTCCTCTTCTTTTATTTTAGACTCACTCTTTAGAAACTTGGCAACAGGGCAACAGACACAGTTTTTTTTTTTGTGTCTAGGGCAAAATATTTACATTGCCTTTGAGGCATGTTAATGTTTATGTTCTTCTCTGTCTATCTGTCGGTTTGTCCTGTTTGTCTGCCTGTCTGTCATGTGTTTTGCCTTAAGCCTTGTTAATGACATGTAAGTTGCGTCTCAATTGCGGATTTGCAGCTCAACAAGCGACAATTTGAAATGACAAACCAAAAAAGCTAAAGCAGAAGAAAGCAAAGTTCATTGAAGATTTACATACATTTTATTTTATTTCCCTTTTTTGTTTTGTAATTAATTTATTCTTCTGTCTTTACTCTTACATACAAACATATTTCCTCTTCAACAAATTACGTACGTGTACATTCAAGATAATTGAAATTAGCGGCTGTGACAGCATGATTACCTTCTGAGACAACTCTCAAGGGGAAAGGGGACCCCACTCTCTCTCACTCTCTCTCTGTTAAACCACAAATCTTTCTCGTTTTTAGTTGTTTTTTGGCCACGCATGCAACTGAAAGTCTTGGCGGACGCCCACTCAAGAGCCACAGCCAAACCTCAATTGAGTGGGTTTCTTGGACAGACTTGACTATGGTCTTTTGCCTTTGGTTGGTCTCATCTGCACGCACTTGGAGGATTGTGGTTGGGTTTTCGTTTCGGTTCAGTTTGGGACTCCTTCTCGATTGTCGCTGTTGTTGTTGTTGTTGCTTGTATGTACAATTGTGGATATGGATATGATAATGAGCAGGAAATGAGTTGAGTGTGAGATTTATGGACAGGAGTGTTCTTCTTTTCTCATTTATATGTCTATGGCCCTAGCAGTACCTACTTCTCCTCCTCCTTCTTCAAACATAAGTAATGTTTGTAATTAAAAAAATGTTTGTTGTTTCCAATAAATGATACATGGATAAATTATGTTTATGCCAGTTTGATAGGTGTCAAAATATAAACATATTTCTTATCTATTAATATGTATAGGATTGTTCCAAAATAATGAAAGCAAAGTTTTCTAAAAAAGGATTGACAAAAGTCTAAATATCTTAATGATAGAAATGCCTTTTCATTCATTATATTTTGATTTAAGCAACTTGAAAGTATTTTATAACAAATTGGATTTAGGAAAAAACAAAATTTTCAACTAATTGTTGCGTAATTTCAATTTGGTCACTGTAAATATCTTAAAAAACTATCAAATCCTTTTTTACAAATAAATTTCAAGACTCTAAGAGTTTTTCTTTTCAAGAAATAAATAATAAAATTAGGAAAATCGATAAAAAGCGTTTGTTGAAACCAAAACTACTTTTCTTTCGAGGAAATTATTCTGACCCAAAGTGATTATAATTATTGAGCAGAAAATTTCAAAATTGTTTCAGTTATAAGGTAATTTATATGAATCGATGTTTAATTTATTACAAAAGGCAATGCCAATCATCACTATGAAAACTTTTCACTTAAATTACATTTTAATTCTTTCTTATCTACTTTAATTAATAAATTTTATTTTAATATATCAGCATAGCAATAAGTTACCTACGAGTAACAGATTATGTTAAGTATTAGTTAACATTCTGTCAGTCTTCTGTTATGTTATGTGATTCACAAATAATACGATGAAAAGAACGCACGCTTGATAAACAAAATTTTCAATATAAATAAAAAGAAGACCAATATAAAATAAAATTCATTTACTTATTTTCAACAACAAAAGAAATTGTCACCACGACCTTTATTATTAATATCAGAATTCTTCTCCTAACTTCACAGGGATTAGTTCTTTAAAAGCTAAAATAAAATGACGCGCCGAAGTTTAAATACTCCTGCAAAATATCTTTTTCAGTTTCATATATGTACATAAATTAGCTAAATCAATGGTTAGACATTAAGACTATTTAAATCTTCGTGGCTTTAAAAGTCAAGTTTTATATAGTCCGCCGCTTCTGATAAAACTAAAAAGTCATATTTCTATATATACCAAATTTACAAATACTACATTTTGTAAAAATCGATCTTAAAGTAACCAAGTGATGGAGTTAAAACTATATTCTTAATAGGAAAATCGGAATGATCCTGAGATACATATACAATGCCTGCAGAAAAAACAAGCTCAAGTCAAAATTTAGCTCTGTAGCACTAAGAAAGTCTCAGAGGAGGTCGTGTTGATCCAGACAGATGGGGCTAAATGAACTCAGCTGATTGTGCTGATCAAGAATATATATATGTACATATGTATGTATATACTTTATATAGTCGGAGATGCTTCCTTCCATTTAAATCAAGTTGTCAAATCGTTTTCTGTATTAAGAAAACTTTAGATTAAAGTAATACTTCCATTTAAAACTATGAAAATAATTGCTAATGTAAATATGTATGACTATTTTTAATATATGCTAAGTAGTTTAAGTGTTTAACATTTAAAATTGTGAAACTTGTTAAAACAAAGCCAAAAAAAAAGCCAGCAAAAGATGATTAATGAAAGGAAACTAAATTGAGTTTAGTTTTTCAATTTAATTTTTTTCTTAGTAATTTTTTTGATTTGATCTAGAATATGAATGGAAGTATGTTTAAACATATGTTTGTATGTATGTATGTATGTATGTATGTATGTATGTATGTATGTATGTATGTATGTATGTATGTATGCATGTATGTATGTATGTATTATTACGCATTTTCAATTAGGAATTCGAAAAATAGACATTTTCCTTAGAAATACAATACCCAAAGCCTTCACTCCCCCCTGGCACAAACTGACTGTGCACACTCACTTGAGTGTTTGTGTGTGTGTGTGTGTTTCGATCGAGCTGCGCAATAACAAACAAATAATAAACAAACAACGAAACAAACATTTTGATATGTTTGTATGTAAAACAGAAAGCAACTGAATATTTCGTCATATGCACAAATGTCACACAATTGAAATATGTAATTAATTATAACCATTTATATATACATAGATACATATATATACATACATATATGTATGTATGTATTCATATATGTAATATAGGCAGCAGCAACAACATTTTGGCCGCCTGCTGTTTATTTTGTGCTACCAAAAATTCGATAGAAATCTACAAAACTATTTGCCACACAGAGTCAGAGTCAGAGTCAAGAGACTTACATACAGTCGGACCGTTAAACAGTGGTTCAAAAAACTTTTGAACTACACGAAATTACTACATACATATGCATGTATGTGTGTATATTGACATTGTAACTCCATTAGCTTGATTCGTATAAGAGTATTTAAATACTTAAGCAATATAAATAACTCAATTTGTTTGTGGAATTATTACTCAATATGTTTAAGGATCTCTGACTATATAATATATATACATAGCTTTTACAGAAAGAGTTAGTGTTAAATAGGTATTGACCTCCCCATTGAATGTACCAAATTTGGGTGTTTGCATTTAACATTTTAAACAAGTTTCATTAGAATCGGTTAACTATATCATATAGAGATTAAAACAATCGGGCACCAAAAACTTGGAATATTTTAAACCGTTTCTCAAGCAGGCATCTTACTTAGTGTTAAAAAGTGTTATATACATACTTCTTTTATAATTCTCGTAAAAGTTATTGAAATCGGTTGACTATATCATAAAGTTCATAGATAAAATCTTTTGGAAACAAAGTATTAGAACAATAACTTGATTGTTGTTAAATCGATATCTCTATTAAACAATCGAAACGAATATATAACATAATCAAAAAACTACAGCTCGTCGTTTTAGTCTAATTTTCTTTGTATACACTATAAGTTTTGCTTTAAATATATATATTTTTTTTATTTTCAATAAGTTTTTTTTTTTTATTATTTCGAATATTTTTTCATATTTTTATACATTAGTATGACATTTTTGTTTGCTGGGTTTGGTTTATAAGGTTAATCCTTTAAGCTTTTTATCAGAACTGACAGATATTTTGTTCGCAACTCTTTTATAACGTAAAAGGACGAATCATCATTTGAACACTTTTGTAATATTTATTGTTCCATCTTATATTGTAATCATTCAGATTGCTGCAAAGTAACAAAATTTCAAAATGGCTTAACATAATAAAAACACTTTTGAAAAATATTTAGCCTACCTTTTATTAATTTGATTTTTCCACCATCCATAAAAATTTGAATTGAACCAAGAACTCATATCGAACTTGAATCCCCGACTTTCACTTAATCCATCTCCAGCATCTCCAGAATATGAACCAAGGGATATAAGTTTATAATCTTTATATTCATCTCCAACTTTAAAATCATTATAGCGTGCATATTTAGATTGATTGGAAAAATCAGTTAGGGTAATTATTAACTCATGCGGTTGACTTGATGTTATTTGGCTTAGATAGTTTAGTCCTAAGAAGAATTCATCGTCTGCTAAACTTCCGAATCCCCATTTATACGAATAATTATTTTGCTTGAAATCCAAATTACCACCATGGCGACGTAGGATCACGATCCAGTCGTCTCTATAACAGAGAACCGGAAAATAAGTGGGCCAAGGCATTGATATCATAGGATTGTTGTACCGTGTATCATCAGGAATGCATAGTGTTGGGTAACTTTTTATCTCTTGCAACTGCTTATTAGTTTCGTTCAATTGTTTAATCACATTTTGCGCTGAATCAAGTTTATTTTGCATATCTTTCATATTTGAATGTAAAATATTCAAGTTTTTTTTAGCAGAAAATAAGTCAAAGTGCGCCTTTCTTAGACTCTCGGCATTGTGTTCTATAGTATCTTTAAGTGATTCGCTTGAACTGGTACAGTTGTTCAAAGCGTCTTTCAATTCTTCTATCTTAATATCCATGGTTTGATCTATCTTTTGATCCTTTCGTGAGATGTTTAAATTTTTCTCAACACTCTCACCAGAACAAGATGATTCTAGCGGTTCCCTTACACACATATCTTTATAGATATTCTGCTGTTTCGCCATTTCGTTTAAATCATTATTTAATTTTTTTATGTTATCTATTGCAGCATCAAGGCTTCTCTGTTTATTTTTTAAATCATTTGTTGTCTTTTTCAATTCGGTATGCAAATGATTTATTAAAGTTTCATCGTAAATATGCTTTTCTTGCGGTAAGTTTAACCACATCTGACAGCTAATCGTAAGCTTATCTTCCAGTGTTCCATCCGCATCCTTTTCAATTTCGACTCCTTGAAGCTCCAGTTTGTTTAACAGCTCCTCTTGTCGCTTAATATTGTTCTCGATTTCATTAATATCTTTTTCCAATGCTAATTGTTCATTTTCATTGCTTATTACGTCACTTGAACTTGATAATGCGAAGAACATGAAAAATATAATATATTTGCACATCTCTCCCTTTATTATCACGATTCAAACGAAGAACACAGACTGATTTTGTTTCAATAAAACCAGATTCATCTATTTCTACAGAATCACATGAACACAAAAAGTATATTAGGGGTATTTAAAGCAATTGACAGTCACAACGACTTTTATAGAAGAAATTATTAGATAAGATGTCTTAAAATACTAACTTTGAGATGTAGAAATATAATATATTATCTTAATCAGTCTAAAAGATTTTGATTTTCTTTATTTCTTATGCAGTCGTTTGATCATATCTTCATTACTAGTATTATAGATAAGAAAAAAAAACCCAATATTTTATATTTCATTTATAATATTTATATATTATGAACCACCCTGCTAAATTTTGTATACTATATAGATTAAGTACTTGGTTTTCTGTCTATATATATTTATATTTAAAACGACTGATAACCTTATAATTCCTAGAATCTGAACTTTTTTTGTTTATATTTCAAGCTAAATTATTATTTTATATTAATAATATTTTAATAGGCAATACCTTGTGCTTAAAATGTATTGTTATTTTCTTTAAAAGTTTACCAAAACAAAAAGTAACATTAAATGGAATACATTTTTCATTTGCTTAGAGCCCACTGTGCGCAGCCAGCAGCACAGCAATCGGGGCTGCCCTATTGTATAGTTTTTGTTTTCTATGTTATTTATTCATTGTTGTTCATATTTCGTTTTAATTTTTAATGATTTACCCCTTCACTCGTTTCCCACCTCTCTCCTGCCACCGTTCATCTACATTTGTATGTAGATGATATGATTATCTTGATTTCGTAACATTTTCCAAAGAGTAACGCCCACGCCCACTTTGGATCCCTAAACACGATTTGTTGTTGAATGTTTGTTGGTGGTCTCCATGAAAAAACAAAAAACCAAAAAACAGAAACTATATTAATTAATGAATTGTTATCATTGGCTGCCTACATTCAAATTAATGTCAATGGCACAATTGCAAATGTAAAATTATTCATAATTTTAATTATGTAATTTAATATAAATATTATATCGGACATCTATCTATGTGTGTTAATACATATATGTATAATACCAATTAAAGGGTTATCCATTACTTAAAAAAATATAAAATAAAATATTATTTATAATTGCAATCTTTTATTCTAATTCTTATATCATGTCTATGTTTATTATATAGAAAATATTTTAACAAATTTTAAAAATTTATTTATTCAAGTTTCCAATAAAGCAATTTCCAATTTTCTGTAAAGGATATAGAAAAGTCGTTGCTCGTAAATTTATTATGGAATAATCTTTATATCATTTGTGGTGCAAGTTTAAAAAAGATTTTGTTTTTGTGTTTTTATTGACTTTTAATTTCATTAGTTTTATTTACTTTATGTTAATGGGATTTATTTTTATGACATTTTGGCAGTTTATGGCGGAATATAAACATATTTTTGCGGTTTTTATTGGTTCACATCTGTTGATATTTTTGGCTCTTGTGGGCGGATTGATTAGGTGAGCGGATTAACTGTAATGATAGATGAAGTGAAAGGAATGTCATCAACTTGGACTATAAAACAATTTAAACAAAATTTTAATTTTGTAAACATTTTAACAAGTTTAACTATTTGAAATCACATTTTCATACAGTTGAGTTGAATGAAATAAAATGTTAAATAAAGCAAAATTTAATATAATTTTAAAATTTTTAATATGTTTAAAATTATTAAGTATTAATGTATATAAAATCTATTATATTTCAAAATTTCCATTTATTAATTAAGTTTATCAAATTAATGGAATACAAATTAAAATTTCTAACAAGTTCGTTTTGTTTTTATTATTAAAGATCACAAATCCAGCCCATGACTCATCGATGTGAGTGAAGAACATAAATTTAAGTAAATTTTAGAATATATTTTCTATATAGATATATAAAATAATTTGAAGCATTCATTTAATCAATTTCACACATAAACATTTCTAAATTTCGCTACACTTGATTGCAAAACTCTGATCTATGGTAAGAGTGATTGCTCTGTAATCATGTTAAGTCCTATAATCACTTAATATCCCCCGATCCCTCTAATGATGATCAGTCAGGGAACGATCTACCAAGGCAAACACTATAAAAAAAAGTGTATATATAAATGTCTGTGTGTCTGTGTATATCTGTGTAGTGTAGCCACGTCAATTTAACAACCATCTATCATTAAATAATTTGTTAAATTTTCAAACTAAAAGCGCCACGAACCACAAACTCAACGAAAAGAACTAAACAATCAACCGACCATCAGACAATCCGACAGTAGAGCCAACCATCCCAAAGACCCAAGGGAGACCCAAGCGTTTTTTAATTAGTTGTGTGCAGTCGATAAAAATGCGAGACCAAAGGCAAAAAAAAAAAAAAAAGGAGAGAAAACAAGAACACAAAAAAAAAAAGTGGAAAGAAATAGTGGAATATAAAACAAAAACAATAAAAATTGACTGGCAAAAGATTCGCACGCAGTGAGCCAAAACAGAAAGAGAGAGAGAAAGAGAGATAAAGGGTGGAGAATCTTAGTGGAGTGGCGGATCGGCATTGGAGTTACTGGAAACGGTTTGTACGTGATCGGTTCATAAAAAAATAAAAAAAAAAACTTTAAAGCAGCCCATAAACTGATAATTTGAGAATTTATAAATTTAAAATGCAGACGTGGCATTATGGAGACTTTGAAACGTTGTGCGCCGATTCGATTGATCCGCAGACAAAACGGCCACAATACTTTGAATTGGTCAAATACAGACAGGAAGCGCCAATCCAATAGTAATAATGAACACGATCATGAGATGATAATGATAATCATTCCAAGAAGATCAGGCATCTAAAATGGTTAAACTTAACAATGCCAACAATAACCAAATAGACCACTCAAGTAAGATTTAAATTGAAAGCCATAAATTAATATATGAATTAAATTTAGTTGTATTAAACTAATGTTTATCTCATGGGATTTAGTATTAAAATATATCTATCTATCTATATAAATATCTATTATAAACTATCGGACCGGGCAAACTTTGTTCCCTCAAACATCGCAAATGAAATACCGATCTATAAGCTGGCCACATATATTTAAGTAACTAAATAAAAATCATTGATTCTCGATATTTGGATCACAAACTTTCAAGGATTTGCCTTGTGATCTGTTAAAGGTCATGGCGAATGCAAGACGGATCGGAAACTGAGTTCCTTTAAACTGAATTTGTCGGGAACATTGGAAACCTCGGATAAGAACTTCCCCACCTCTGAATTTAGCTTTGAGTATCGTCTTAGCACCAAATGCTTAATTTTAAAAAGTTTTGTTGAACTTATGTTCCAAAGTAAGATTGCTAGGGAGCCAACCTTTGGACGTAAATTGTACACTGAAAAGCTAAGCTCATCCAAGGAGGTTAAAAATCAAAAGATTGAATAGATTGTGGCTTTATCTTCATTCATGCATTTAAATAAATGATTTGTTAGAATGATATCATTCTGAATTGTGTAGTTTAGGTCATCTACATCTTTAAAGTTGATATTTCACAAGCTGCCTCGCTTTGCTCTTGTAATTGAAACCAAATTGAGTAATGCCGATCTACTCACGGGTAATTCCTTTTTCTTCTTTAGTTGTTTTTTCGCAATTTTTGTATCTTTTTTGCATTACATGTTTGTTGGGAAAGATTCGGACGTCTTGGTCGCGGCAATTTTAATGATAATTCAAAGAAAATACATTTCTCAGTCTTGGATAAACTTTTGCTTTTACAAAATTGACATCTTTTAGTGACTTTACGGAAACGCTATCAAACGGAATTAAAAGTAAGTGTAATTAGCCCAACTTTTCTTTTAAATATAACAAATCAAATGTGTAGATCACTATGGAGTACTTACTAGAAACAGCATAGATGTGCGACCTAAACTAAACAATTAATATTTAAAATGATATATTATAATATATAGAAAACAGATAACAATATCAAAATAAAAAATTGAATGGATATGCTACTAAGAAATCTTATATAAAAACTTTCCATAAAGATTCTAAAACTGAAATATTAATTCTGTAAAAATATATCCTAAAAACGAAAATAAATTTAAATTGCCAGTTTGTTGTACCTAAACTTTATTTTGTTCTTCAGAATTATTCACAATTTAATTAGAATTAAGAATTAATTAATAAATTATTAAGTTTTCAAATCTAAAGGTAATTTTGGTACTACCAACAAGAATTAAATTTCAATTGTTTGTAAAATTTTTAGATACATATAATTAAGAAATACATATGTACATATGTGTAGACTGGGATTTTTTTTTTTTTTTTCGTTGTTGTTTGTTTTATATAATATAACCAACAAGTTTGAAGAATTTTCTTCTTTTTTTTTTTTTATAGCAAAAGAAATTGCCCCATGAGCCTCACCAAAGGTCTTAAATGTTTAATGCCTTTTTTTTTAAGAGGTTTCATTTTAACACGCCTCCAAGCAATACCTTGTGGAAGAACTCTTTCTTTCATATGGTATACTTAGATGATGGAATGGGGACAAAGTATATGGGATAAATACGAGACCTGCTACTGCCTGGTCGTAAAATTTCTTAGGGGTTTTTATTTTAACGCTTTAGATTTTTTGTATCGTTTTGCTGTTGCTGTTGTTGTTGTTCTTTCCATTTTTATGAACGCTACACAATAATTAAAATATTAAGCAGAAGAAAATAATAAAACTTGAAAATATAAACTGAAATTCGTGCTAAGTTTTAATGCTTCGATTTGCAATTTGCAATAATTAAGCATTAACTTTGAGTGCCTCATAAATCTGTTAAAGAAATCTTCCCCCACGGAGAGACATTGTCCCCAGTATTATCTCAGCCACAATGCGGGCAGGTCAATTTTAAGTGTGAGAGGACAGAAGATAGAATATGAATGAAATGAAATGTGTAGTGAATGAAATGGGTATCAGGGATAGATATGAGTAAAAGAACAAAACACTTCTTTTTTATTTTTCCTAAACGCAAAGCGAATTGAACTCAACGCATCCTCATTTTTTGAGGTTTTGGTAGTTTTCTCGTATCTTTTCAGTTGCTTTTCAATCGACAGTCCAAGGGTTGTCGCCCGTCTTCTGAGAGTGTTCTGTACCCTGTCCTCTATCCTCTATCCCCTGTCCACTGTCTTCCCTTTTTTTTTTTCATCATTTTGTGACTGTGGAACAGAGGCGTCGATAAAGCCACAGGGGGTCATAAATTCTTGAGCTTCTTGCATTCGTTTTTGTTTACTTGAGATATCAATTGAAAAATGCCGCCTTTCTTTTTTTGTCCCTCGTTGCAGTTGTCGTCTTTAAAAAGTTATCGCCAAAAAACGAGAAGAGTCAGGAATGTATATGGTGTGTAGCTTTTTGGATTGGGTTTTGGTACCTGAGAACCTGCAATCATTTCAATGCACTTTTTGTTTTTTTTTTTGTTTTTGGGTAACTTTTCCTCTCTTCCTTAGGCATGTGTCATGTTTGGATCAAACGGAAGGGTATAAAAGGAACTTCAAGTACTTGAAAGAGGTTTACTTTGATACTGGGTAATTGAGTATTTTAATATAGAAATATTTAATATATAAGCAAATAATTTAGAATGTTACTAATGATAATTATTGGAGTTTAGCTATTAATTAAAAAATACTTTTTTTTATGTACTTAATGAACTATTTTTTAAATAAAAACACTTCTTAAGGCATTTGAAAAACTATTTTTCCAAGTATTTAATTTTCAATTTTAAAGTATTTTGAATGCTAAAACCTATTTCTAAATTATTTTTCATGGATTTTAAATATTTATATTATAATAAATATTTCAGATAGAAGTTTCAAGTAAATGAAATTTTGTTTTAACTGTATTCCATAATGATAAATAATGTTTTCTAATTAATAGATTCATGTAAATAAGTTTAAAAGATAATTTACAGGAAAATTTAGTTAATTAAATCTTTAGAACTTAGATTTTTGATTAAGCTTAAAATATATTTGAAAAATTTATAAATAAACTCCTATCCCTCAGAATATTTTGGGTTACCTTTTTAAAAAATAAAATAGTGACTAAATATTAGGGTAAAAATGTTTCTTATATACTTTTATTATCATCAATCCAATAAATAAATTTAAAATTAAAGTTTTAATTCTATTCAATATTCATGTATTCACTGACGATAATATAATTAAGAATAATCGATGAACCATAACATAAAGAAATTCCCTTCCTATATTCCTATTTACTTTATATCTGGTAACTTACTGTATTAAAAATAGCTTCAACTATTTCACTGACTATTTACAGGGTATTTGACAGTCGCTTACACTTTGATTTTGTTCTTTTGTTTTGTTTCCTTTAAGTTGTGACCCATGCTATCGCATACGATTTAGTGTCGTCTTTGTTGCTTATCTGCGGTTTGCTTTCTTTCTTCTGGCTGCCTTCGTTTCTTCCCGCCAATTCCCCCAATGGGCACAAGCATTGTGAGTGTGTGTGTGTGTGTGTATGTATGTATCCTCTTCACTCCTTTTGGGCTGACTTTGTATGTGTCATCGGACGTTAAGTGCCGCGGCAAAGAGTTAATCTTGTCGATAATTATAATTTATGGCTCGCTGTGTGTTCACCTTCTTCAAAAGTGCTCCAACTACATATTATGCAGTTCTTTTTGGTCTCCTTTACTTATTTTTTCTCTTGTATGTTATTCTACGTCTCACTTTTCTTGATTTCTTTTTGTTTTTGTGGTTTCTTCTGCTTTTTTTTTGTACTTCATCATAATCACAGTTTTTTAATTGGAGTTTTCGGCACACACACAACAACAAAAAAAAAAAAAAAAAACGCATTGACTTTTCTTCGTTGTTTTTTTTTTCCGTATTCGTTCATAATGTCAAACTGACAATATTTATGATCCAGATTGCTCATTGTAATTGATCATTGTCTGTGGCGATCATAAAACATATACACACACACATATGAATGTATATATGTATGTACATACATAGATACATATATATACATATATATATATGTATACCTTTTTTATGGCTTACCCAATTATGTCAATCACAGTTATGGGCTACTGCTTTTCACTACACACTAGTTCTCTTTTTTTTTTTTGGTTTTCAATGTTTTCCCACCTAGTTAGATATCTTGACTTTATATCATAATTTATCATATTGATAAACATTATGATGTGCCCTCATGGAAACCCCCCCTCCCCCCACCTATTTGTACATTTTTAGGCAAGACTTTATGCCGCCAGCTATGGATAAATAGAGTTAGAGTAGTCTCCTTTAGTTTTGCCTTGGACAAAAATGATCAATGTATGGCAATGATTGCTCCTTGTCCCTAATCTTAGCCAACATTAACTCAATTGATGTGATAAATAATCGGTTGGCAAAACAAATGTGCGAAGAGCATTCAGGCAAAACGACTGAAATAAAATGCACTCCCAATCATAATTCATCAACTCAAATCATCGCACAGTGGTCAAAAGAAACAATAAAAATTGAACTAAACAATTTTAAACAAAATTTAAATATAATTTTTGATGAGTATGGGATATATATTTATTAAAATTTTAATATTAAAAATGAATTATGAAATAGATGAAAATATAATGAAAATCACAAAAAAAGTCTTTATTTAATAAAATTATTATAATATATTTGTCCTACCAATGCACAAATATTCTGTTTATTTTATATAGACTTTTTGTGATCTTCTAGTCTGAATAATAATAATGAATTATTAAGTGATATGTATACATACATACATATGTACATATACATATGTAATATATAAACTATAAAAGAGTTAATTTTAAATGGTTAATAAAAATGTTAAAATGTTCAATATTTAACATTTAAATTAAGTTATGTTGAGAAAATTAAGATTAACCAAACTTCTCTTCTTGACTTCTCTTTTTTACATTTTGTATATACATATGGAGTTAATCATCTATATAAACTATACATATGTATATATTATTAAAAAATTACATACATATGCATGTACCCACGTTTAAGAATAAAGTGGCCATAGTAGATCTAACTCACTTTATCATCAGCTGGTAGAAAACAGGTTGGCAGCGCTAGGATTAAGAACAAAAGTGTGGCATCTCAGTACTTAATTTAGTACAATTGAATTTTTAATTATATAAATTTTATTCAGTTAACTCTTAGCAATATAAATATTAAAGTTAAGTCCACATACAATTGTAAAAGTCAAAATAAATATTTTTATATTTAAACATTCAAATAATTGAATAACTATATAATAAAACAAGGAAATATTTTTTAAATCATTTTAAAACATTGTTAGCTTTAACAATATAATTTTTAAAATATTATAACAATTGTTATTAATCATTGTAAACTTTGGCAATTAAAATTTTAAGTTTAAACAAAAGCTTAGCAAAATAAATGTACTAAGAACAAACTCGAAATATTTGAAAAAATATATTCATTTAAATATTTATTGTGTATAAGTATATACTAAATTATCTTTGCTTAGAATATTGAAATATCTTTTTTCATATGTAGACTCATAAAATTTAACAAATATTTCAAATTTTGGCTACTTTAATTTTTAATTATTTTTTCTAAAATATTTTTTAATATAATTATAAATATAAATATAAAACATCACAATAAATATTAATTTTTTATTTCCTTTTGTTATGTATATATCTATAACTATAACCACTGTGCATCATAACCTGCCATGTTATTCTAGCCAAAACGTTTCTATTTAAAGACCTTGCCTGGTGTCTTTCCTCTCCCCTTTGGTAGTCGCCGCCCCAATGTTTCTTGGGCAAAATCAACGCATCAGCAGCCCAGAGCACTTAATCATGCGAGGTTTGCGTAGATTAACTCATTACTTAACACTTTTCCACCGCCAACTGACGGATGTTGATGAGCATAATTGTGTGGCCACAGCGAAAAATCGGTTAAGGCCTCTCTCATCCTCAGTCCACCCCTCCATTCCAAACGCCTTATTTTAGACAAAATGATGGAGACGACAACTGATGAACACCTACAATAGAGCATTTGAGGCATTTGACCATGTTTTGTGGAGGCGTGCCATCGATTTTGTTGAAGTTTTTCGCTTTTGGTTTTTGGTTTTTAGGTTTTTCGTTGTGCGTGTCAGAAATGTTTCAAATTGATGTGCACCTTCTGCCACCCCTCCCTCTATCCTCATACAGACACACACATGTGATGCCCTTAATGACTCGAAAGATGTTTGTAGTATTTGTTGCCGCATTAACATTCCTTTTGTTCAGGCATATATTGCACAAACAGGCTTAAGTAAAAGTCACTTTAATATTGTATCTAAGTATGCGACTAAGTAGTAAGTGGCAGAGGGGAAGCTATATAAACATATACTTACTTGGGGAGTGCTCCAAATGTCATTGAGATCGTCGGTCGTCTCAGTTGAAATCTTTCCTTTTTGATACAAATGAATATAAATGATAAAGATCTGAAATTTGCATCAGAAAATGAAGAAAGAGATATGTCAATAAAAAGTATTTTTAAATTATATATATAAAGATTAATGTAAAAGTTATTATAATATGCAAAAATTGTTTCGCAAATGTTCCAAAAATAAAAAAAACTCTTTGTGAGTTTCAATTTATACAAAGTTTCAATCTTTCATTATTCAATTAAAATTCAACTATCAGTTTCAGTTTCTGATCAAAACTAAAGCATCTTTCTTAAAGAGTATAAAGATTTCAATCTTTGGCAATAGAAAATATATATTCTGCAAATAAATTCTTTTGAATGTTTCTTCAGCAATTTAAAGAAGTTTCTATTCAATTTTCATTTCCAACAACATTTTCTGTATATTTATCCTTAGGCATTTCGATATCTTAGTTTATTTATTGAATTCATAATTTGGAAATCTAACAAATTTATGTATGTACGTGTGTGTGTGTGTTGGGGAAAAATTTATGTTATTTCTGAACAAATTTACAACAATAATTAAATAAAACTCTCACGCGCCCAATAAAACAATATAAAATGTAGCTGACAGACGTCAAAAACTGAGAAATGCGTGCATAAAAACTACTGAGAAACAAATCGATGAACGGACAGTGGGAAATTTGAGTGCTTTTTGTATTTGATTTTCCCATTTTCCAGCATTGCCCTTTGCACCATTTATGGTCAGAGTCCGTAACCAATTATTTACCAACACACTTCTCTCTCATTGGTGTGTGTGTGTGTTTCCTGCATATCCTGCAAATGCATCGGAAGTGCAGTCAAGAATGTGTATTATGTATCATCTGTATATGTATGTGTTTGTGTTTCAGTGTGTGTGTGCAACCCCTGTCCACATTTTCATCCTCGAACCCCATTTCCACAACCATTTCGTGTAATTATAGACATTTTTGCAACTATTGTGTTACAATTTTAATGGATTTCTACCTGAGGAATGAAACCAAATTGCCATATATGCAAAAAGTTGGGAGAAAACATATTACATAACCATATGTGAACTTTTATACCCTCACCAAGAGATATAAATATATATACATTTATAGAAATTTGTATCATATAATAGTGTATAGTGAAAGTATGAGTAAATGGTAAGAAATAGTAAAACTTATGTATGTACTTTATTTGTCTCATTTATAATGATCAATCAAATTTTCAAATTTTATAGTTTAAACTTTAAAGCTATTGTGTTCTACGTATAACAGATCTTAGTAAAGGTTCAATAGATTTAAAAAATCTTAGTCCTATATTAAATCTTGAAATTCTTCAATCATAAAATTAGTTTGATTAGATTAATAGTTAATATCTTTCTCATATCATGGCCATCTTAACCTTAGATAGAACACTTCTTATAGAACTCTAGTGGCAAGGGTATACAATTAACGGTTTGTCTATAAGTTTGTTCGTCCCTTGGATTATTTTTTTTTTTTTTGTCACTTTGTCAGTACGTGGACTCAACGGATAAGATCTTTTATACAATAAACTCAATTGCAACCAACCGCAAATCTCTGCAGCATTTGTGTATAAAAGAAAGAAAGAGAGAAAGAGAGAGGGGGATAATATGAGTGAGAAAGGGATAGACAGACATTAAGGCAATTTCAAATGTCAATGATCAAAGCATAATTTATAATCCTTTAATAGTCCTGTCCTGTCCAACACAAAGCGGTTGATAAATTCCATCTCGCATTGTTGTAGATGAGTAAGCACTTGAAATTGTTGGCCCAGGGAGTCAATCCATACATAAGTAAAGAATGAGAATAAGCAAGAGACAGCAAGAGACAGAGAGAAAGAATGAAAGAGGAAAAATTAATTTATAATTTTTATTCACCGGCTAAATTCATTTTTCATCGAGCATAACAATATGAACTGATAAGTCTATGACCCTCTAAATAAACATCTATTTATGGATATGGTAGAGATCAGAGGGCTATATAGTATATAGTAGGCAATATGCTTATATAGTATATTAAGGTAATATAATAATATATTCTCAACAAACAAGTAGTGAAAAAATTTAACCAATAAATAGAAAAAGAAACGTATATTTTGAATAATTTACAACAAAATAATTTATTACAATTTATTTACTTTACTTTTATTTACTTTATTCAAATTAAGCAAACTTAATCAATTAAGTGAATGGATCAATATAAAAAATACAAGTTTAAAAATATTTAAAAAATTTTTTTTCCATTGTTTAGAGATCAATAACCGATTCGTTTTAAGAATACGTATATACTTACACACTTAGCAGTTCCTTTACTCAATAATGTCGATGCAGGGTTCCAGTTAGATACTTCAATTTATGCAGGGTTATTTTATTACAATTGTGTGTTTCCCCTTTTATTACTAAAAAATAAATAGTATAGGTTAAAAAGGATAGAGTAAGCTTGCTAAACAAGTCAAGACCTAGTTGCTTTACAAAATGTTACCAATATTACTAACTTCTTATCAAAAGCTTTTATGCATAAAAGGAGCTACATATCTATGAATTTATTTGTTTATAGGTATGTAATGTAGATATATCCGGAGACAAATCAAACAGAATAAAGTAATTCAATTTTTCATACATTTTCATATTTTCATTTTTGTACAGGTCTCAATAATAGTTTTGATTTAATTATTATATATCATAATACTATTCGTGGCTAATATGAAGACATATTTCAATTAGAGATGACACGAATATTCAGCAAATTTTAGTATTTGGCCAATTCTCTATTCGTGGCGTCTCTAGTTTTAATCATTTAAAGAATATTTACACATATCGAAGAAACTTGAACTGATGAAATCAACCTGCCAAATGTGGTCGCTCTTTTTATAGCCCTTTTAAAATTTAGCAGACTACTCGGAAAGAGAAATAAATAGAAAAAAAACCGTAATATTGATATCCATCTATGTTGATCTAGACATATCTATAATAGATTAAGGTGTCCGGTCCAATAGACACATCTAAACAATCGATACGTAAAAGCATAAAAGTAATATATCAATGATATATATTGTGTCGGAATAATTAGGAAATAAACAAAATATATCAAATCTAAATTATATGTCAGTAGGGATATGTCGGAAGGAAAAAAGTTACCCATTTTTTTTGGCACAACAGCAGCTACAGCATATATTCGCCCGATTCTCTTAAAACTCAAAGGAAATATTTTTATATATACCTAAAATACAAACACCAAATTTCCTAACTATCGCTCTTCAATTAACCAAGTTATTGATCTGAAACTATATTCTTGGCCGATAGTTGCTATGGTAGCTATATGATATAGTTAACCGATTATTATAAGACTTGATGTATATGTTGAGAACTATGTTAAACTCACAAAGATCAAATTTCTGGATATTCTATTAGAAAACAAAATAATAAAAAATGAGTTGAACCGTGGTTTTGACCAATCGTTCGCTCCCATAAGCTGTATAATAAGAATCCCGGAATGATTCCGGGATATACAATGACTGCAGCAGAAGCAAGTCTTTGTGGAGTTTTGGTGCTCTACAGTTTTGGGGGTATTGAAGATCATGCTGAGACACGTGTGCTGATCAAGTGTATATATACCTAATATAATATATATAATTTATAATAATAATATATCTTATATCGGATATACTTAGAATGTAGTTTTTTGGAATTTTTTAATATTTTTTCAAAATGAATGAGTAAATAATTACCGGGACTTAAGATTTATCTGAAACTCTATCCGAAGATTTTTCCTATTATATGGTATATTAGCTAATATAAACATATACAATATCGAAGTTTTCCCATTTTTTTTTGTTGTTGTTGTATGAATGGCATGATGATATGGTAACTTGCAACTAGGAAAAGCAAAATGCAAATGATTAATTACTTGAGGACTTTCCCCGACGACTGACTCTCTGACAGCAACAACAGCCAAAGATGATCATTTTTATGTTTCAAAAATAAACATCAAAGCGAAACAAAAGGCCGAAACTGAAAGAAAATATGAACTGCAAACTGCGGCAATTGGGTAGAAGCCAAGCCGAAAGGCGAGGGGAGGGGAGGCGTGAGTGAGAGTAATGAAGAAAATCTTGGCGACAGTTGAAAAGTTGAACAGTTGTTGTTGCATTTGCAGTTGCACTACTTTGACTTCGACTGCTTCGTCTTCATCTGATGTGAGAATGTCTTTCTGTCCCACTGTCCGTCCCAGTACAGTGTCTGTCTCCCCCCTAGTGTCTCTTTCGGTGTCTGACTGTTGAGCTGTCTGCCTGCCTGTCATTTGCTTCCTTCTTCTGCCATTCAGCCAAATTCCGATGGCCCAATGGCTGCATGCAAATTTGCTTAAGGGGCCAACGCACAAATCGAGTTGTCGTAAAATTAGCACTTAATGCTTTAATTAATTACTGAGACGTGCGACGTGCGGATCTTCTCCGATCCAAAGTTGTAAAGTTTATCTTACTTTTTTCGTTTTATTTTCTTGGTTTGTTGTAAATGCATTTTGCATTTATTTATGGCCATTGGATGAGCGTAACTCAACGCATTTCCCCTCTCTATCTCTCTTTCTGCTGACCGGCAATGCCTTTCTCATGTTTCGGCCACGTCAAGTGTCGAGCCATTTCGGCGGAAAAGAAAGACAGAAGAAATTCATTGGCATTTCTCGAATACATTTCACACTTTCACGACAAAAAAGAAGGCCAACATTCTCAATGTAAATTGTTTCTTTTCTTTTTTTTCTTGTTGCCGTGATTATGCTAAAAGGTAACATAATTTCGAAAGAAAAGAGCTTCATATTAAAAATGTGCAACAGGAACTTTACGTGGCCAAGTAACCAATCGATTTTGTAGCTTATTTTGTAAATTACAGAATAAAGAATAATGTGAAGTAAATTGCACTTAATCAGTTATATATTGAACACATTGGTTAACCAATCAAACCAGGTAAACAAAGTTAATATTATTTTTAAACTTGATGTGTTTAATGATCCTAGGGAATCATAAAACAAAAATATTTGTCAATCAATTGTAATATATAATTACATGTCATATGACAATGTTTTTAGAAGCTATTTGTAGTTAGGGCGATTCTGCGCCCTGTTTCTGATTTTCTTATTAAACAAATATTTATTGCGATTTTTGAGTTTTCATCGAATTCTGCTGAAAGTGTCATAAAATATAATATTAAAATATAATATAATAATGAAGTGACAGAAATTCTATTTCAGTAACCATTTTCATGTGAGCTTTAAAGAAATTTGTTTTAAAATGTGTTTCCAATTTTTAGCTAAGTCAATGAAAAATGATTTTGAGACAAACAAAAGAGGATTCAAAGTAATCCTTAATTTACCTGTCAGCATTGCCTTTTGGTAATTAAAATAAAATAGTTTTACTTTAATTCTCATAATTACATACTTATTCTATTAACCAGGATCTAAAATGTATTTTAAAATTTAAAATTAATAAATATAGTTAGATATATTGTCGATTGTTTTTCTGATAACCTTATCCTCTTGTCATTATCCTATATGAGTATGAAATACTTTTGCAGCAACTTTTTGTTAAAATAAAAAGATTATAATGTATAATATTCTTAAAAAAAAAAATTCTAACAAAAAAAATGTTAAACTTTTAACTGTTTGTGTTAAACCAGTTCCAACAGAAATACTTTGCGGAGTAAAAATAAAATTGGTTTATTAAATTATAATATTATACCTAATCAAAGTTTATTTTTATTTAACAGAACAGCGTCTAGTAAAATTTTCATTCAGATTTCTGGGAAACAAAAAAAAAAAGACAAACTTTTAAAAAATCAGAATTAAAAAGTTTTTAAAATTTTTTAAACAGGATACATTTTATCTACTAAGCAGTTTTCTAATTACAAGGATCACCGATTAACAAAGTTTTACGAAAAATGCACTTTAAAATTCTGGACTACCTTTTTCTAACCTCTTAAGTACTTAATGTACAAATGCTGAAGTCCTATATTGGATGTATCGTATTATAAAAACAATCAAAGAGATAGATCTGAATAACAAGCAAATGATAAAGTTTATATTTTACGTATTGTATAATATTTGTATTATTTGAAGTATATGTGGACTCTGTACCTCAACTATTACTAGAAGAAAGATTTGGCATTCTTTTTTCGCACGAATCGCAATAGGTGCACTTAGTGCCTTGTAATGATACGGAAACCACAGATATTTTTGACTTAAATAGGAGAGAACAGTAGTTTTCGTACAGAACAAAAGATCTCCAGACTAATAACCCCATAGAGTCAATATAATTCAGCTGAGGGGACTTGAGAGGGTTCATAAGGGAAGGTTAAAGATACAAAAAAATAGAATTGGCTTAATAAACTGACGAGTCAATATTATCATTTAGGAGCTTATGGATAAAGATCAAACCAAACATTATTCTACGGTAAGTCAGAGACGGAAGAAAAGAAGTCTACTGGAGTACGATGGTGAATAAAAACATATGTATATATACATATATGATGGTGCCAAAAAGCTTCCATTGGATTCATAATTGGCAAATGTATTTTAAAATCAGATTATCATTTACTTTACTGACATTTTCGATTATAAAAATACACATCGAATCTGCTTATATCAAAGTTATTATAAAACTATTCAATTTCTAATTGATGCGCTGGTTAATTGTCTGTTTTATAATTGGCGTTTGTGCCGTGTTATTTTGCGAATATGTGGCTGATTTTTTGTTTCTACGAAAATGCAATTGGCCAGAAATTAAACTGCAGAAATACCATGAAGATCCATTGAGAGCAATGATATTATCTGATCCCCATTTAGGTGGACCACTGCATAATGGTTTGTATGACAAGGCTTATCGGGAATGGCATATGTATCGGGCGTTTCAGGGCTCTATTAGAATGTTTGAACCCGATGTGGTATTCATATTGGGCGATTTATTCGATGAGGGCGACAGTTTAACCAATAAACAATTCCGTGAGCATATGAAGAGATATTTAAAAATATTCAAGTTGCCATCGGGCATACCTTTAATTAGTTTGCTAGGTAATCATGATGTTGGCTTTCATTACAAGTAAGTAAATTCATTGAATCTGAAGAAACTTGAGAAGTTAGATTTTCATATGCAGATTACATCCTTTCATTATGGGACGTTTCAAACAGCATTTTAAATATTCTCTCGTACATCTTTATACCATAAAAGATATTCACTTTGTACTGATAAATTCGATGGCATTGGAAATGGATGGTTGTGCCTTTTGTGCAGAGACAGAATCGTCTCTAAAAAATATATCAAAAACTTTGAACTGTATGAAAGATCCAATGGGAGAGAAATGTAGCATCGATACTCGTTATCAGCCATATAGTCAACCAATCTTGCTCCAACATATACCTACCTATCGTATATCAGATGGGATCTGCATTGAACATGATGCTCCCCATATATACAAATTTCGTGATCGTATTGATGTCATATCCAAAGATGCGACTGATATGTTGAGTGTATTGTTGAATCCTCGTTTATCCTTTTCCGGCCATTCTCATCATTATTGCCATAGTGTGAATCGTATGGGTATCGATGAGTTCACAGTGGCTTCGTTCTGTTGGCGGAACAAAGATAATCCAAGTTTTTTATTGGTTAGTATGGCTGAAAATTGATTTTATTTACTTAATTTTCAATTTATGTAGGCCACTATCACTCCCGATGAATATAAGGTAGCCAAATGTTCAATTTTATCCCAACAATTTGTTCACAATTGTTATTATTTTGCTGGTGTCCTATGCCTTGTACTTATAATATATCAAGTAAAAAAATGGTTGGAAATAAGACGTCCTCCTCCGCGAGATGAAGACCGCAAGGAATGCTAAAAACAATTCAATTAAATGTATATATTACATCTTGAACTCAAATTAAATAAAAGCTGATTTACTTAATATAGATTTATTAATCAAAAGTTATTGCTAAGAAGATTTTGAAATATTATTTTTTTTATTTTGAGCTAGGTTGCATCAGCTGATTATCCTGAAAAGGGTGTTAAATCGGTTCTATTTATGAGTAAAACACAGAATACTAAATACATATCTAATCTAAATATCTTATAATGTATATATTCCGAAGTTCGATATAACATTTAGTAAGTCGTTAGCCAAATATTTTTAACATCTATAAACAAGTATAAGTTTCAGTTTATAAAATATATTTATAAAGTATACATATCTACTTTTAGATGCCCACCTTTTCATCTGTTTCTTTCTTTGCCATTATGGGAACTTAAATTTTAAGCTATAAAGTTAAAACTTGGTAGATAAGCTTTTAAGATGTGTACGCTTATCAAGTTAAGAAGTTGGTCAGATCGGACCACTATTATGTATAGACACCCTTCAAGTAAACGATTTGGAACTGCGCATGTGTGCTTTTTCTATATAAACACCATTTCTTACGTTTGAATCGAACTTCAAAATTTTTACGGGTCTGAAGCAATCATAATCAAAGAGACTGATCAGATTTGTAAACACGAATAAGAAGGTTTTGAACCCGAAATGTGAGAAATTAAAATATGTTCCATTATTATTTTTTGCTTTTCTTATCTTTTTTTTAATTTTTCATTTAATTTAATTACTTTTGTTTTTATAGTTTTTAGTTAAGCCGGTTTAGAGGAAGAAAGTAATTGAATATACAATTCAATCGTAGAATACACTCGGCTGTGTCGAAGTTCGCTTTGCTAATATTTTCACAAGTTTGGGAGATACTGCCTTTACAATTCATATGTGTACTTAATTTCTTTGAAAAGGTCTATTGTTGAGAAGTTGTTCAATATCTGTTGTGTTCTAACAAATTGATAAACTATTAGTTAAAGTGATCCTCATTGAAACATCCTTTATTTATACATATGAGCCATAGAAACACACTACGCCGATAAATATTTTAAATATGTTTTAAAACGTAGTTTTTACAATAACTTCAAATAACTTTATAACTTATTTACCTTAAAATCAAATGATATAATCGTTAAGTTAACTTTATAAGAAGAATAAACTAAGAACAGATCCTTCAGAGCTAACATATTTAGGAATTAGTGTAGAGATAAGCACTTGAGAAAATAATTAAAGAAAGAAAAGACTGTATGGTAAAACCATGAAAAACAGACTGAACAATAGTTTTATTTTAGGTATATGAATGTTATAAGAAGTCTACGAACAAATCTATTCCTTTAGAATACCATAAAATTGCACTCAACAACTATATATGTAGGATACCAATGCAACATGGTTAGTAAATAAAAAAATAAGATATTTATATAATAATTAATTATGAAACAAACAAATCTTATCAATTGTAATGAAAATCTTGTGATTTCTTCTCAAAATAACTATGGTATTATTATTAAGAATGTTGTTTAACAGAAGTTTCATGGAATTGTGCGAAATGAATACAGTGTAATTTATTATGCAATGTCATTGGCAGGGGCTAATTAATGACCAGAAAACGGATCTGGTCATGTCAGCGCTTATCGGCAGCAACAGCCAACGGACATGCGAACATACTATATACTATACCATATATATATGTATATACAGAGAGTGGGATTTGGGTATCGACAACATTTGCCAAATTAATGCAAATCATGCGAACAGACAACGTAGGAGAGATACAACGATGATGATGATGATGATGATGATGATGCAGTGGCCACCGTATCAATACGCGCCTAATGAGTCAAGTGGCCAAAGGATTTTGGTGGGTGCGGGCTACCAATCGTCCAGATAAATTGTATTTTGGTTGGCATTATTGTGGCAAATGAATGAATCACATGGCAAACAATCGTCTTGGGGTCAAGACAAGGCGATAAGACGAAACAGACACATGCCTTCCAGTCTCAGTCAGAGTCTCATACTTGGTGTACATTTGTGTTTCAGTTTTCGTTTAGAATTTGGATAATGGAGATGAGTGGACCGCACAGTAAAGATTTTCCTCTATCATTTTATTATTTCATCAGTCATTCATTAAGTCATGGCTAATGGGTGTGGACGATACACACACACAGAGAAAGAGAGAGGTGTTTGCGTGTGTGTTTGTGGGAGATTTGTGCGGCATTAATCACGTGACAATTGCGCTGATAGCCAAATGAGATAGAAATGTATCTGTAAATTACATTTTGGTTGAACTTGAACTTTAACATTGCATGCAGGTAAAGTATTATGAGTTAAAGGTTACCATCAAAAATTTATGATACAAACAAAATTTAAGAAATATCTTGGAGGTTGAATGTTGATATTTGTAAGTGAATTAAACAGATTAATCAATTTTAAATAATAAATATGAATGAAAAGGTGATTGCTTAACATTGAAATTTGATGAGTTGTCATTAAACTCACTAAAATTCAATTCACGAGCTATTTAACACATTCATCCGATCGGGATAATGCCAAAATATATACAATGCCTACAGCAACAAAGAGCCTAGGTGGAGTATTTCAGCCCTATAGCTTTAAGGGTCCCGAAGGACCGGGTTATATCGACTGATCAACAATATATATACTTTATCTAGTCGGAGATGTTTCTTTCTGACTTTATATAACCTTCTTGCAAGGGTAAAACAGAATCTTCTTAGGAAATTAACATTTTATTTTTTTCTTCTTTATTTTATTGCAATTGACCTACAATAGTTATTTATTTAATATGATTAACATTTGAATATATAATTTTTAAACAATTACTTACATAGATACATATTTAGTGAAAAATCTCTAAAAATTTCAAAATTTTATGCAAATTGAATAGGAAATATGAAATGGCGCTACGACACGATCAAAGTTAACCCCAACTTTCAATATTACTCATTCCATTATATATCGTCAGATCTATTGTAATTAAACAATTCTCGGAACAAGAAATATTTGGTGTTCAATTTATTTTGTATATATTAAAAAATTTATTATCAACAATTTCTGTTTTGTGTTTTTCATTTTTTAGTTATTTAAAAAGAAATTATTTAGAATTGGTTGACTGCCCAATCGAATAAAGCAAATTGTCTCTCATTAAATTAACAAACAACAACAAATATTCTCCGACTAAACTAAAAGATGTGTGTGTGTGTGTCTTTTTTGTGTTGTTGGTGGGTTTGGGTTTTGCTAATTAAACTTAATATTGACAAATGATGGGGCGTTGGCAAATGGACAATGCCAAGATGTGTCATGATGCCAAAGTTTCCGATGGCTGACGCCGCTGCCATCAAGTGTTGACAGATCTATGGATGGTGATGCCGAGATAGTGGCGCGGGTATTGGAGAAGTTAGCGTAGGCGTACCCATACAGTAGTCTGTGTCATTGGGTAGCAGCCGCCTCCACCGATGATGCCGACGCTGTCGATGTCACTCGTTTCAGATGCAAACCTAAATGATGCATGTTTAATTGCCGGCGCATAAATTACATTTTTCGAGGGTGAGGGTTGAGAGTGCAAGCGGAAAGAGTGTATATACATATGTATGTATAGAGGGGTGGGGGGAAAGACCGTTCTAATTTGCATAGGGGCCACACATGCTACAAACGAAAAGTTAACATCATGACTTGAAATTTTTTGTTTTCTGTAAGAGGAAAAAAAAACGAAAAAAAATAAAATGTGATTATGAACTTTTTAGCTTTGGTTACATTTTTCATGCCCTCCAGCTGATAAGTGACTTGCAAAAAAACAAGTTCGAAACGAATACAAATTTATTCATCCGCATATGACTAATAATATAAAATGTAACAACAACTTTGTTTCACATTTGCTGATAGCAAACTGTCACGAAATATTTCAAATAAATTTCATTTGTTGAACAATTTGTTAAACGAATTAAAACTGAACTGAAAAGGTTTTTAAAGTTGAAACCATTTTTTATTGGCATATGTTTGGATTATCGGAACTTTGAAAGATCAGCTTTCTATACGCTAAAAGTGGAGTCCACTGATTCACTTAATTTGAAACCTACATCAATATAAATCTTTTATACTCAGACTTATATATAACTTTACTTGCTTAACATGGAATAAATTAGCATCCAGATATATCTCTATATCTATATATATATATTTACTCTTGATGTGTCATCTGCATGTTGCAAATATTTCTTTAAGTATTTCCGGTCAACTTATAATATTCTATAAAAACCAGTTCGATATACAAAACAAACCATTTATTAGGATAGCTATAAGCTTAATTGCCCACATTATTAAAAGGTTCCTTTAAAACGAGTTCCAAGAAAAAAAAGTTGGTTCTTAGTCCATGTTGATAAAATCTTTGTTAATTATTGATCCTTACAATGAAGAGCTGCTGTATATACATTTTTAAAAGAGAAACATCTTTGATATAAATTCCTTTCATCTACAAATGATATACATACATAAGTAAAAGAAAATGCAAGCTCTTTGAATTAGTTACTAAAATAACAATATATGTATGTGGCAAAGATATGGTAACGCTGGAAGTCCAGACATGGTACAAAAAGCTAACGTGGCAAGCAAGGCAGTTAAGTAAATATAACGAAAGACGTGTGGCAAGGAATCGACACTCTTTCCACAAAAAAGTAAAGGCCGATGATCAAAACGAAGGCATACGAGTGAATTAGGTTAACTTCAATAGTTTAATAACCAAAAAATAATCTAAAATCAACTAAACTTATTCATATATCTGAACGAGTTTCTATTTCTAATAATAGACAGATTAATATATAATTTTATATGGTTTATTTACTAGATCTAAAAGATTTTATATAAAGTACAGAGTAATTAAAGAGGTTATTATATTTTATACGGCCTAATCTCAACTATTGCTACTGACGATAGATGAACGACTGCCATGAACTTCCTCAGAGTTGCCACAGATTGCGCTTCATCTCTGTCTGCTTACATTGATAGATCATCCAATTGGCAACGCCAATGCGAAATGGGTAGTCCTTCGACTGTATGGCAACTCCGCTTCTTACGTGTACTTATATACATGTATTCAATTACTCTAAAAATAATTTAATCCGTTTACTTACTTACTACTTTTAAAAAGTGTGCACTTTTAGCAGTTTCTGCTTAGTTAAGTTTCAATAAACATATCTGAAAGGTATCAAAAAACCGAAGAATTGCTTTCACAATTTAAGTTACATCCAGGTAGTCCCAGTTCCCAGTTGTATGAGAGCTCTATTTCAATTAAACTTAATAAATTTTGATTCCATGCACCACCAATTGGAAATGTGATTACCCAAATTGACTGATGTCGATCGCTATTTGCATTAGATCGAGTAAGATCTTAACCTCATGGCGTGAAACTTATTGCTTATCCCCCCATCCGAAGAAGAGGCCCTGTTAGAAATTGTCCTAGTTATATAACGTAATGATTGACCTTTTTCAGATTCCAATTATATCATTATATCAATTATAAATATATTTAAATTATTGTTAATTAGTTCTTGAATCCCTTCCGACTTTTGCATATGTATTTTGATCAAGTTTAAAAACAAGAAGAAAGTAAATAAAATATTGCATTTAGTCTCCACCTAAAAACAAAAAAAAAATTATTATTGATAAAAATAATTCTTAGTCTATAAAGCCAATTAAACCAGATGTTTAAAAATCCTTCTCCCACTTTCGATGGGTTCAACAAGATTGATCTTTGTAACCCCCTAAAAAACGAGATGATCAATTGTGTAACAGACTGACATGGATATGGAATGCATAAGATATAGTGAACTATATGTACACCCGATTAACCCTCTCAACAGAATCCATAAACTGCATTTTTCAATTTGTTCCAAAAATAAGCAACCCAATTAAAAAACGAAGAGAAAGGGGAGCAGCAAATCCATTGCAATTGACACTGAAATGTGTTTTTAATTGTTTTATTTTTTTAGTAAGAAAAAAAAACATTTTGCCAAATTAGCACATCGTTTTTTAACCCCTCCCTCCTGCATACTCTTCAATTCCATATGCTACATATATATATATATATAGATATATATATGTACTCTGAATGCACTTCAAAGGGCGTTCTAATGTGTTGATTTTTGATGATCGGCATAAATCATAAATAAAATAAAATTCAAGAGTATAAGAAGAAAGGGAAAATAGCATTTTTCAAGGCATTTGCCAAGTGGGTGGCAACTGAATTAATTTGCGGCTATAAGCCCCCCCCCCCTCTCACTCTTCACCATCTAACAGCCTTCTATGGCTACTTTGTTGTGGCGCTTTCATTAATTTTTCTTTTTTGGATTTTTATGTTTGCGTGTCGAAGAGGCTGAGGCAAAATAAATAAACTTTAAGTACTTTTCGAAATTTGTTGTTGTGTAATCTTAAGTAGTTCGGCGTGCATACTCATAAAAACACTCGCAATGATTCACACACACACACAGACAGACAACCAAATAGATAGGCAGGCAGACGGAGAGACAGACACAGACTTTCAGCCATGTTGACACATTAATGCAATTAGTTTCAGGGGAAAAGTCTGTGCTAATTTTATAGTTTCTCATCTTTGACATATTTACATAATTCATATTTTTCTTTCATTTCCAGTGCACTTTAGCTGAAGGGCTGCAGAACTGAAGAGTGGAGGGGGGGATGGGAAACCATGCAGCCAGCTGTTTTCTTTTATTTGATTTTCTATATAAAAATTCTTGAAGATAATTGTATAATTTGTTAAACAACCGAAACGATTAACCGTTACACGAAAAAATGCTATAAAACTTAGGCAGAGGAACAACTGAAATAAATAAATTATTAAGCGATTCAAGTTTGGTAGCAGTTTTTATTCCCCCAACCCCCAACCGTAAGGTAAAAGGCTATATTAAAACCGCTCAATTATATATACCATATATATATTCTTGATCAGCATCAATAGCCGAGTTGATTGAGACACCTAGAGTAACAGCAATCAAATTTGGTACACCCAATAGTCATCAGCTGACCAAATTTCGTTGAGATCGGATACTAAATATCAGAGATTTATCTTGATCTTCCTTCATTTATTGCAGGGTATGCACCAAGACGGCAGGAACGACTTTCACGTTTCATTTTTTTTTTTACAAAGAAAAACATTAGTAGACTTCAGTGTAATTATGTTTATTTATATATTATAATAAAGAGAATTAATATTATATGTAGTATATTTTTGTTGTTTACAATTTCCTCGTGACTAGAACAAAACCAAAATATTAAATATAGAAACCGAATTGAACTACAGTTAAAACTTACCTCACGTGCCGTGTGGAATGTTTACTTGATAATTTTGATTCGACTTTGGATTTAGATAAATTGAGAACTCTTTGCGTAATCGAGAGCTTGAAACAAAGAGCTTATATAATGTGTCTACTACAGCGTCAGTGTTGGATCATCCCTACATCAAACTGAAACAGGAGCATCCCGTTTTTCCTTTTCCTTCGGAGAAATTTTACTAAATATCTTGTTATGGGGTGAAGAGAAGAAGAGTCGTCTAGTAGAAGGAATAAGATTTTGTTAAAATATATCGGAGCGATTGTTCACTTTTTAGCTAACTTGTTTTTTGGTTCTTGGTTTGGAATTCACTACTAGTAACTCAATGGACAATCTTTGGTGTGAAGGAGAGATAACGTGTAAGGAGAAAATTTTGAGTGATTTGGGTGACACTTTCTTTTTTTTTATCAAAAGAATATATTTTTGGCTTGGGGCATTTTTTAAACTTTTTTTTTATCAAAATTAATACTTTTTACTTAAAACTAGACTTATCTTTATTAAATAAAGACTGAATAATTATACCCTGTACCCATAGGGTAAAAGGGTATATTAAAGTCGCTAAAATGTATGTAACAGGCAGAAGGAAGCATCTCCGACCCCATAAAGTATATATATTCTTGATCAGCATCAACAGCCGAGTCGATTGAGACATGTCCGTCTGTCCGTCTGTCCGTCTGTCCGTCCGTCTGTCCGTCTGTCCGTCCGTCTGTCCGTCCGTATGAACACGTGGATCTCAGAGACTACAAGAGCTAGAGCAACCAAATTTGGTGTCAGCATTCGTGTAGTGTCTACGCAGATCAAGTTTGTTTCAAATTTTTGCCACGCCCACTTACGCCCCCGCAATTTAGGAAAAACGAATAACTAGTGTTATATTAAAGGTAGCATATTTTTATTTGGCACACCCAATAATATGGCCAAAAGGTATCAGCTGACCAAATTTCGTTAAAACCGGACAAGAAATAGCGAAGATATATCAATGTACAATTTGCATTGAAATGCCTAGTGCGACACTGCGTAGTAAGTGTGAGCGAGATAGCATGCGTTCGTTGCTGCTGCTTGTGAGAAAAATTTTAGTTTGAATTAATGGCGAATTCGAAGGAGTTTGATTTTATAAAGTTCCTCTACTTGGTACAGGGTATACTCAAAGTCGGCAGGGACGACTTGCTTGCTTCATTTTGATTTGTTTTCGAGAAGTAAATTTGTGTTGTTGTGTTGATTAATAAGAACTGGATTGAAATGAGAACTGAAAGTAAATTCATAATCATATAGAAATCTAACAATTTTCATTGCCTACCTGATTTAAAAAATTATTGAATTGCTTCGAATGTATGTCACTGGGTCAACGAAGCATTTCTAATCCCATAACGTATATATATTCTTGATCAGCATCAACAGTCGAGTCGATTATGATATGCCCATCTGTCCGTCGGTTGTCCCATATCCCAGAGACTATGTAAGCTAGAGCAACCAAACTTGGTATCAGCGTTTATCTATTGTCTACGTAGATCAAGTTTGTTTCACATGTTTGCCACACCTACTTTCGCCCCTCCAAGTAAGGAAAAGCTAATAATTAGAGCGAGATAGCATGAGTTCGCTGGTGCGGTTAGTGAGATATTTATTTGATTTTAATTTTTAATTGATGTGAGTTTTCTAAAAAGTTCCTTTTCTTGGTACTTTGTATACTGAAAGTCGTAAAATCATATGATGTTTGCCCATAGGGATTTTCGGTTTTTCGAAGTATGAAATGGTCTTTCAAACCTTTTCATATTATACTTCAAACAAGTTTCAAAAATTGAAATCAAAGTTTTTACTAGGTAACGGGTTAAATAAATTTGCTTTTAGCTAAAATTTTCAGTGGCCCAAGCGACCCCAGGACAATGCCTGTTACGCGCAAATCCTATCCTAGCGTGTTAAAGTTAGAAAAACCTAATTTATAGTTAGACAAGATTGACCTGATTAAGTAACTTAGGAGATTCTAGTTGTCCATTTAAAAGCTTTCACTGATCTGCGTCATTCTGAAGTATTGATCATGCTTTTGGTGACCTCAATATGGATATTGTCTATCAGTCCTATCCTATACACTTCCATTGAATGATAGATAGACATACAAGACATCTAGCTATAAGTTCCACGCCGATATTAGTAAATGTAATAAGCTTGAATGGGATAATAAATCAAATTTTTTGACTTCGATACGAAACACTTTTAAACTGGGAACGAGTAAATAAGCCCAAATAAAGCTGTTCCAGGAAATCTGTTAAAAGACTAAACTATTGAACATGTATTCTGCGCCGATTAAATTTCCAGTTAGGGACAAAAGTTGACACTAGCCTCTCTTCCCTGTAAGTCTATCTATAAGTACAGGACTACTACTTTTAATACCTTTCACTCTTTTTATACCCTGTAGCCATAGGATAAAAGGCTATATTCTTGATCAGCATCAAGAGCCGAGTCGATTGAGACATGTCCATCTGTCCGTCTGTCCGTCCGTCCGTATGAACACGGATCTCAGAGACTACAAGAGCTAGAGCAACCAGGGTATACTCAAAGTCGGTAGAGACGACTTGCTTGCTTCATTCAAATAACATTTGTAATTAGTTTATCTATTCGACGTTCTAAGTGCTAAATCTATAACGATTTCTGTCATTAATGATGTCTCTTACAATTCATTCGATCCTCTGTAATACAGGATAAAGAATGATAGTTGCAACTTCTCAAAAAAAAAAACCTTTTCAAAGTTGATTTCCTCACAGCTATGCACTTTTTTGTTTTTTACCTAAAATGTCCTGCAAATCTGCATTTGAGTTTCATTATTTGGCATACAAAACACAATTACGGAGCACAGTTTGTTATTTTTTGATTACATGTTTCCCTAACCCAAAAATAAAAAAGGAAAGACAAAACAAAGGAAAAACCAAATTACATGTCAGGCAACAAAAAACCAGAATAGAAATTTAGTTTATAATTTATGGGACACAGCGAAAAAAAAAAAATAGACGAGAAAAATGTGTACCAACCCATTTCCGTATTGCGCAGAAGGCTAATCAACATTTTGTTTTTTAACCCTCAGGCGCGTACTTGGACCACCACCCGGGGTGAGTCTCGTGTTCATACAACAGCATCCCTGGGTAGTAGTAGTGGTAGTACCATTGTAATCCCAGCTGTAAATTTGCCCGATGATCCCGCAACAACAAACGGCAGAAGGATCAATCCTGAACTCTTAAATCATGTTTCTATTTATATTGTCACAAGAGATTTGCGTTCGGTTCCGCCAGTTAATGAATTCACCTAAAAGATTCAAGCTCCAGGCAGAGCTCAGCTTTTGGAGAGGAGAGGTGTCTGTAAGCCGGCTTAAATGTGAAACTAGGCTTTTGACACCATATATCAGAAAGGGGAAGCGGGTTCTCAAGGGCTGTTTTTTATATATTTATGTTTCATTTCTCAACCCTCCGGCGTTGAGTCTATCGATCATCCATTTTAATTAGCAACAGCGTGTCGATGGCATTCACAAACTATCAATTTCACTTGAGTCTACACAGATACAATGCACACCCTTCAGAGAGTTCTGGTTATTTACATAGACCCAAATCACATGTGACGAATCCATGAAGTGCAATTCGAATTCCAATTCCCCAGTTTCAGTACATAAACCATTAAACATCCTTGTGTTCCTTACGTTCTTGATAGCCAAAAGGCGTGTCCCGTTTTGGGTTCTCTCCTTGACTGAAAGTGAAAGACAGTAACACACACATACATACTCGAAGAGATAGAAAGACACACTTTTAGCTATGGTTTGTCATTGACAGTGAATTGTGCGATATGATGATATGGTTATATATGTTAGACACTCTTTATCCATGACTTTTCCTTTAGAAAGTCAGTAGTTGGACTGTGACAGCCGAAGAGAGTGGCCTGCCTGCATTTGATAAATGTCAAAATGAAAATGTTAGATAGGATATATGGTATAAGTTAGATTGGAATCCAGGCAAACGCATCAAGAAACTTGGCAGAGATTTGTTTCTTTTGTTCACATATTCGAATCAAAAGGGAACTCTATGCAACTTAACAAACTGAAGGACAGATAATGGATTTAATGTTTGGGATAGTTAAAAAATGTTGATCTGCTTAAAATTGATGATACTTTATCAAGCGTGTGATTAATTTCCGTCTAATTGTTGTACAGTAAAAATAGAAATTGTTAAGAAATTAGACGCATCTGTGTTTGAAAGCTAGTTAACGGACAATTTTTGATCCATTATCAAGGAATAGTCATTATTTAAGTAGGGAGAGCGCCTTTTATTAAATGCTTTTAAAATTTTAAGGAAAGGTTAAGTCTAACCAAAAGTTTGCATTTCTGATAAGATGCTTTTAGATCTCATTTCTTCATGTTCATTTTAATCATGTAAAGTTTCTTCGTCGAACAGCACTCTATACTAGTTCTTTTTTAATATTATGTGCTAATTTTGTAGTAAATAAAATAATTAATATAACAAATTGCAGATAATTGAAATATTTCAATACAGACAACATTTGAGAACAATTTTAGTAAAGAAATTACAAGAAAGATTAACTCTTTCATATGAATATGACAATCCATCCAAAGTTCATGATATCTGCTCACAAGATGTCCTATTAAATATTCATCCTTAAATTCAAAGAGTTAAGAAACTGAAATTGATTTGAATATACAAACTTTTATCTTGATATTTTGATCTTGACTTCTGTCATAGATATTAAGTTTTTGTGTTGACTAGGTCTCGCTAGACTTTACCCCAGGAGGCCTGATGAAATCGTATTAACTGGGATAAATTTCATTTTCAATTGTTCAAAATCTATTTAAAGATAACATAAAAAGTTTTTTTTTTTTAATTTATTTAAGTCTTGCTTGATTGCTTATTCATTTAGATTCAGGTAATACTTTAACGATGATTCATCATGCATTACTTATGCACTTCAACCGAAAAGAAGAGAATGAAAGCCACTCAAAGGATTAGCCTTTCATGAGTTTCGAATGATGAGTTTCAAGTTTTTCAGTTTTTACATTTGTGATGAGTTCTCTTTGGGGATTCGTGTATTTTGTTTGTCCCCTTCTCTTGTTTTCTTTTTTGTGTAATTATTGATTGATCATATTGTTAACTACTCAACAGGCAGTGAGTTTTCAATTAATTTGTTATACATATTTTTGGGGCTCACCACAAAATGATGTTATGTTTGGCCATGATGCTGGGTTTCTCCCGTGGTGAATACATTTTGCTGGGTTGTTATTGCATTTTGTAATGTAAACATGCCAAGTGATGCTGCTGTCGCCCATTGCCACCCACAAATTACACACACACACACACACACAGGAGACACACTCACTCATACACAGCTGCATATTATGCAAATATTTACTTTGCGTTGATGAGGCTGATGAACGCAGGACGCCGATGCGAACTGAGAAGTCCATTGATGAAGCCACTCCTGGCCTGGAAAAAAAAGAGAGAAAACAGGAATGGGAATTTATATGGGTAGGGTGATGCGGCTGGCTGTGAGTAAAGGGGGGGAGGTGAATGGCAAAAAGTGCTGCACAAATAATGTCATACGGCTTCTGGCCCTGCCTCATTTACTTTAGACTCAACCCCCTTTCAATGCCCATTGCACGGAAATTGGCCAACCCCTTGGCAACCTGCTGCTTCTGACGATGATGATGCTGACTGCGTTTTTTTAGGATACCCATGTCACTCATCAGTTTAACGGGTATATTTGACTATTTGGAAAGATAATGACCATATATAATCAAAGGTAATAATGTGTAGGAATGAATGCTTCATTGTCCTGATAATGTTCTGTTCAATTGATTGATTCTTCTTAATAACCGAAACTATTTATATAGTTTCTTAACTTGATAGAGTTCCGTTTTAGTAGACTTAAGCCAATACTACGATGAATCGGTTACATATATTAAGATAAAAACTCGATGTTACCGATACAAATACAAAGTATAAACGTTTCGGTTATTAGAACGCAATTCTTCCTTTCATTTAATTCTTTCTCCGCAAAAGTTTAAGAAGATAAAGGAATCAGTTATAAGCGATTCTTTATGTATTTATTAACTCCCAATCAAGAGTTTAAAGCTTCAATTCTATGTAATTGACACCAATACAATTCACCATCGTAAATAACCGCTATATATGCAAAGTTATCGGTTATTCAAACAATCTTTTGTGGTTTCAAACTATGCCTTATTAACTAATGTATAAAATATATTATCTTTTCATACTTTTCAGGTTTAGTTTAATACTAGATAAAGCAATCTTGTCGACTTCTCTTTAATGTTCGTAGTAACCGATATACATATGTTACGGTTATTCAGGGCATCATCCATTTTCTGAATGTTTTGCCGTTCCGTTTAGTTTGAGCAATTTATATAATATATATCAGTTGATTATATGTAATTCCAGTTAAAAAACAGGACATTATTGACCATCTCTTGATATGTAAAGAACTATCTATATATATGTTTCGGTTATTCGAAATGAAGAAATCTACAAAGGTGATTTTTTTTTAAGATTTACATTTTATTATCAATTTGATAAATAAATGTAATTCACATTAACTAATGGAGACAGCATCTTTGGCTTACAGTAATTAGAGTAGCTTAAAGTAAATTACAGGGTATCTATTATTCGACTTATTTTAATTTAATTTTTTGTTTTTGTGCAGTTTGAGAAACTGCTGTTAGCATAAATTTCAAAATTAAAATCGCAACGGTGACATATGCGCGAGGGAGTGGCCAAATGGGCGGCAGTGTAGGCAAGGGGTTGCTTCTATTTTATTTAATTTTTCTTTTTCAATTTTGCGAAAGGAGAGAGAAGGTTGAGGGTGGGGATCGGGATGGGGGTGAGGGGAGTGTGGGGTGAAAGAGGTTTATTCAAAAAGTAATTATTTCAAGCAAAAGGAGTTGGCGCCTGCCTCCTTTTTTGTCTTGCATTTGCAGCTGTCACTTTACTTTGACATTTCAGGGGCGACATTAGCTCAATTCTCGATTTCTCTCTCTCTATCTCTCTGTCTCTATCTATCCTTTGCTATCTCTTTTACACACTTTCTCCTTGGAGTCTTGTTTACATGGACAATAATTATAAAATTTACGTTTCCATTGTTAATTGTTGGAATAAATCAAAGTCATTGGGATGCTGTTTTTATTCGTGTGTTTCTTTTCTCTCTTGTCTCACCTTCTATGGAAGGAATGGGGTAAGAGGGTAGTTGCATAGGGGTTGAGTTGCTCTCTTTTCTCTTTCACTGACTTTTTTGTTTCGATTTAATTGCTTGTTAAAGTCGAATTGTGCTTACGATTGCATGTTGAGTTAATGATCCAGGAATTTGCTGACTTGTCCTCGAAGGTCCTTGACAAGGGGTAGACAGTTCTGCAAAGGTGGACGCACAAGGGATGCATTCAACTTGTTGAAATTTGATTTTGTGTTAAATGCATTCTAGAAAATCAATGCAATGATTTCCCTTACATCTCTTCCTTTCCTAAGCTGTCAAAGTCATTTGCCTTTTTATTTTAAAATGTTTTCAATGGCTCTGCACATAAAGTTTATTCTGTAATTATTTTTTGGCAACCATTTCATTTTCGACATGTCAAAATATTGTTCTCAGTTTCCTTAGGCTTTGGAAAATGTTTAGCTTCATTAAATATGAAACCCGAACTAAAAGCTCGGACCACAAAAAAAAAAGAAAGATGAAAACCGGAAAAGGAAATGAATATAAATGTATGTGTATGACCACATTTTGGGACAAAATCTAAACTGGAAACATTTACCAATTTCTTTTTGTACCCTGTATGATAAATAAGTTGACATATTCTAGAAGGATATATCTTTCTATCAGTATTTTGGTACTTTAATTTCTGTGAGAATATCTCGATCATTACTTGATCTATTAGATTTATCTTTATATATATATATAAATAGACTTAAGTAAAATAACATGCATTCCTCTCAAAAGTAGACCAACTTCACATCTAATTGGTATAGGGTATCTTTACAACGGCGACCCACTTGAATTGCAATTTTTTTGCAGGACAAATAGGGAAAGAAAAAGTATAATATAGAGTCAAGCAGATGAAGAGAGATTGCAGAAAAAATATAAAAAAAAGAAAGAAAAGAACTGAGACACTTGAAGTATTAAATAATTTGGTGCCATTGTGTTGACACCATGACTAGGACGAAGCGAAACTCCAAATGCACAACTCAAACTACGAGGGCATGTGTGTATCTCAGTGTGTGTGTGTGTGTGTATGTATGATGATTTCAAATTATTTCTTCATTTTGTGCAAAAATATGTATAAAAAACATAGAAAGACAACAAGAAACTGGCACAAGGCATTGTCGTTCGTATTCGTTGTTATTCCAAGTTTATGCAAAATAAAATATTAGGTATAACGACTTTGTCATCAAACTTGGTTAATGATAAGAAAAATCTTAAAGATTGCAAAAGAAGATATATTATATTGGATTGCACTATTAGAATTTTAATAATTAATAGTAAGTTATTGGTTGGAATGCCTTTTCCTATTTATAAATTAATTCTTATATTTGTTGTAATCTGAGTAAGTCTCATATACTTTTTACGTATGTTTTTACGTATGTTTTTTATTATATATTTTTATGATCAAAGAGATCGCTATGATATTCTTATTCTTAAAAAACATTCAATATTTGTAATTTAAGAAAGATTTAACTGATTCGAATATTTACATTAACAATTCTAAAAGATGAAAAGAAAAAATGAAGTTTTTTAAAGATTTCTAGAGTTTTATAACTAAAGACTTTAAAATATCATACAAAATAAGCATATTTTTTGCTAGACTACAATATAAAAAATATTATTTTTCAAAATAAACAAAAATAAAATCACAATTACAGGAAAATAAAATGATTCATTAGGGTTTTTTACCTTGTATAGTAAACATAAAAAAAGGTTTTGTGAGCTTTTTTATTTTATTGTCTGAGATAAATTTCTCAATATATATATTATTATTACGATTATGATTATTATATTATGATTATTATATTTATAGAAATAAAGTTTTAATTTAATTACTAAAACAAAATACTTCAATAACTATAAAGGAAAACCAAATGTCACCACTAAAAGGATCAGTCCTCAGCCCTGTGCCAAACACAGAAACCGAAACTTTGGTTATTTTTAAGTAATTAATCGAAGCGATAGAGTAATATATATATTTTAAATTAAACTTTATTATTTTTACTTTAAATTAAACTTTAAATATCAAAATTAATCGTGTCAAATTCCCACATAAGTTTAAGTACTTTCATTCCCCTAAGCCGCACTAGCTAAGCGCCGACTTCCCTAGCAAACATATAAATAATTATCCACTAAGAAATAACTCCTTAATACAAATAATTGTTTTAATTGTTACAAGTTTCTTTTTTAAATTATTTCTCAGAATACTTAATTTTTCTAAGCTAAAGTTCTGTTATAATATCTTGAAGGATCCAAGTAGATTAAATAAGAATTCGAAATTGGTGTCAACGACGAAAAAGTTTTTGGAAACTATTACTTACATATTTCTAGGTAGATTTAAATTAAAAGTAAAAATTCTAATTTTGGGGATTTAAAAAACAAATATATAACTATCAGAATATCAGATCAACTTTAAGTTTTATCAAGCTAATGGATCGCAAAATCAATTGAAATACTTAAAACTATGATAATGAGAAGATTTTTGTTTCGTTTTCATATTTGCCCTTTAGAACAAATCAAATTTGAATCTTTATATTACTTTAGATAATTTAAAGAGTATATTAAATTCCTCTTAGTTTTTTTGTTTGGATGCAACTGCTATTATCTTTAGTTTTCGTTGTCATCTATGTTTGTGGTAGTTGTCTGCATTATTTGCCGTTTGATTCGTACCATGTCTGCATGTTTGCATGCCCTGACAAAAGGATAATAATGATGCTGCCCCCGCTACCTCTCTCTGCCCAGGATGTGCTCCATTTGGTTTCCATCCGCCCTCTTTTTGCATATTACTTGTATTATTTCTCTCTTACACATTGCGCTTTTACCATTTGCCTCTTGTCGTCTAGAATAAACAACGTAATTGCAAGTTTGTGTGGGCGATGTACAAGAAAAAGAAGTCCAGAAACATAGAGTAAAAGAAAAAGAACCAAATTGTTGGCGACAAATAATCCAAATACTTGGACTAAAGATGACTAAAATTGTGTGTATTAGTTGTTTGCTTGTTTGATGACTTAAACTGGCCTCTTCTAACTAGTACATCGATCATTAATGTCAGATGGTTTATGATCCGGCTGCCCTTTGACTGTTGGGCGCTTCAAAGAATACCGGAAAGACTTTAGCCAACAACTCATATATACATATATACTTACACATACATATGTAATGTATATAACTCTACCTACCTAGACACAGACAGATAGATATATATAAAGATATATGTAACTATAAAATTTATAGCACACGTGTATAAAACGGCACGCGGCTTGTTCCCGGAACACATGTTGCATTTCCCTTGCATCGCCCGACAGCGACAAAAAGATGCTGCACAGTGGTTTGCGGCTAAGGAAAACAGAGACAGACTCTTTATAAAAATTATAAGAAAAATGTAGAAAAATAAGAATAAAAACATACCAAAAAAAGGAAATTAGTTTATTTTCATTTTTTATAGCTCTAAAATACAAGTAAAAATTTGTTTAGTTCCAAAAAAATATTGTACGAGTTGATATTGAAAGAAAAATATAAGACCTATGTTATGTATAATGTATACACTTAATAGGTATAGTGTTACTATATTTAAAATTTATAATGGTAAATCAAGTATAAAAACATTATACAGTTAACTAATCTAGCTCCATTTCGATAGATATAACCATGTCATGTCTTTTGATAAAACTCTTTCTAAATAATGATTGTTGCATTTAGATGGACTGATCTTTCCTTTCTGAAGATCATTTCACAATCTACACATATTTTTGTTAACCAAAAAAAAAATTACCAACATTTTCTGGCTTTTCCTTCTTAACTAATTTTTCAAATTGCTTTTGACATTGCATAATTTTTTAATTACCAAAAATTTTGTTGTCCATAAAATGACTTGTTAGCCCACTGTAATGGCATTGCTTGGTTCCAAGTTATTTTGTTTACTTTATAATTGTCTTTTGTGTTGCTCAGTTTCGACCGCAGATAAAAACCTTTTCTTTTGGCTTTAAAGTTGGCACCGCTTGGTTTATGGGCCTATTGCCCTTATAGCTGTTTGTTTTTACTCTTGCGGTAACAATTTGTATACTCTATGCCCAACCGAGAGAAAGAGTATACAAATGAATGAAAAAATGTAAAATTTAAATGCATACTCAAACAGTTGGATTCAATTAAAGTAGGGTATAAAAATCTTTTACTTTTTGCTATTTTTTTCTCCTGTCACTTTTAAGCAAACAAAATATATTTTTGTTTGCAAGTAATTAAACTGCAATTTTTGTTGCAAGACATTTATGACACATACATACATATATACACATACATATATACATATATTCATATATATGTATATGTCATTAGAGCTGATGAGTGATTTGTAGTTGGTTGTGGAGGCGTGGCAAACTTCACATTGTAGTCAAGCAACGATCAAGTTGTCAATTTTTATTAAGCAGAAAACTTCCCCCACTCACTGTGACTACAGTGACTAGTCCCAATCCCCTTCCACCTACCCTCTAGATGATCTTCATTATCGCTTCACCACTCTAAAATCAAATTGTTTTTACAAATTCAATTTCAATTGTTTGCAAATTTCATTTAGTATGGAATACAGTAACCGAAAGGTTCACGGGGATGTTGGTCGAGCAGCTGTCCGTGTTAGCCACCATAACGGACATCCGGCTAATGTGACCCCCTCCTCCCCTCTACATCGATTTATATATATGTATAGTACTCTTATACGCACGCGTACCATTTTCGCATTGAATTGCCATAATAATTCTTCGTTTCGCACTTGAGTGCGCTTTTCGCTTAAAAATTGTTCACATTGCATGTTTGTTGCCCCTATTTCACATGGGTCACTCAGCGGTTGTCCATGTCCCAGGGATTACATGTAATAATGGTGCATAAATCCGGCCATGTTTGAGTCGAATTCAATGGGCCACTGATTGCAGCATCCTTCCATGGCAACATCGTATGCAGTTGTTGTTGTTGTGTTGTGTTGTGTGGGAAGGACTTTTTGCCCATTTTTGAGGGTGGTGACAGCTCAGGGTTGGTAATGACCAACTAGATAAGTACTTAAACAATTTTAATGTCTTTGATTTGTACCAGAAAATAGGATTTTAAAATGTCCTTGAACTAAGAATTGAAAATTAACTATAACTTTTTAATATATGTATGTATGCATATGTACGTATGTGTGTAAATATTTGTGAGATTTTAAACTTATAACCTACAACACAGAAGTAATATTAATATAATATTATTAATATTACTGTAAGTATATTAAAATATTGGTGAATAATAACAATCTTTAAGACAAAAGTTTGATTTTATTTAAATTGATCATTTGTCTCTTCTTTTTTCGTCAATACTCAATACTCTCGGAGAGCTAAGCTTTTCATCTTTCTCGTTGTTGCCACTTCTCTTTTCATTCGTCGTTGCCACTGTTCTAGAAGTCATAGTTATGGATAAAGGTTACCAGATCACATCGCACATATGGAATTATAAAAAAAAGTTCTTTCGTTTTTATTCTTTTGCTGCTTGATCAATTATTTCCATAAAAAGTGTAAAGCATTTAAAACCAGATCTTACAAATAAGTTAAATTGAGCAATGTTTTTATTTTGCTACTTTCTATTTTTTTCCATATTCAAAAATGACTCATGAGTCAAAATACATGAATATGGGTCCAATTTTCCAAGAAAATTCCTAATTAATATATTTTAAAAGAACTTGAAGAACAAAAAGATGAGTTTGAGCCACATTATAATAACTTTTTCCTTTTTATATGTATTTTTATTTACACGTATATAAAGTTTAAAAAATATTTCAAAATTTTGAATTCTTATTGTTTTTATGATATTTTATTTGTGTAATGAAAGTTGAATAATTTAAAGTCGATGTATTACTGATATTTATACAACAGGAGAGAATTTTCCCCGGACCTTGACGTCCAGCTTCTTCGTCCTACTTTACAGTGACGATCATAAGTCTTCTTCTATTTTGATTATCATCTTTTTGTGACTTCATGACAATGACTCTCATATAACATAAAGAGTTTAAAAGTTTCTGCTATTTCTGCTATTATAATTTCAGAGATATAAAAATGCACAAAATATTTGAATTTTTTTTTTTTTTTTAATAAATAAAATAAGATAAGATCTAGATTTAAAAATAAATCCTAGATTAATACGAATTATTGAAAAAAGCTGTTCGGACCACTTTCTAATGGGCTTACCTATGTACATAAAAGGTAAGTATATAAAAACAAAATACATTTTTAACAAACATTTGAACAAAATAAAGAAAAAGGTTCCAAATTTTTAGGGAACCATTCATATTATTCGCTATTGTTCATTTTAAAACCTTCAAACATTTCTGATAAACTGTGAGACCTATAAATTTCCAGAATATAGAACGGGGTGATTTTTTATTTATTATAAAGATTAAATAACTCAAGTCTAGAATAAAAACTACTCTAAGATGACCAAAAGCATAGTTATACATATATTTCCGAGTGCCTTATTTTTAAATTTAACTTAATCTGTCTTTCAAATTTAACTAAAAAAATGAACTTGAAAAAAGTTAACAAAATACGAAACCATAATTTATAATTTTTTTTTTTTTTTATTTGAAGTTTTTGCTTTAGCCACTGCAGCAAGCTAATTTGTGATTTTAATTTTGTTTATTGCCGCATAGAAAGATGCCAAAAGAGCAGCATAGAAATATGAGGAGATGCCGCAGACAAGGCAAATCCTTTGCAAAGAGTTTTTCATCTATTTTTCGTTTTGGTTTGAGTTTTCCATTCTTCTGTCTTTTTTTTTTGGCAGCAAAATGTTGCTGCAGCTGCTTTTGAAGCGCCGCCATTTGGAGTGAGAAACTTTCCATTTAACACACACACTCGCCTCCCCCCTGTTGGCAATGGACATCCCTCCCGCTGAGTTCCAGGCACTCGATGCGACAATTGGTTGAAATTCAAGATTAATGCAAAATGTCGCAATTTGAAGGTCGCGTGTGGCACGTGATGTGAAAAATGAGTACAACACTCGTACTCACACGGATGATCGGATCACAACATAATCTAAGGCCAGGTTATCACTTTGGTAAACATCAGCATCTCCCCCCTACTTCTTCTCTTTGGCCTATTCCTCCACCAACTCATCTCAGCCAGCTCGAATATCAATCAATTGGCTTGCCAATTGACATACGAAACTAACACGGAACACCCTGTGATTGAGAAGATCAAAGAATTGTAGAAGAACAAGTAGATGATCCAGTAAGAGAGAGAGAGAGAGAGAGAGAGCGAGATAACTTAGCAGGGTGGAAATCTGTGAAACAAGAACGGGAACATTTTTCAATTGAATTTGTATTTGGGGTTATCAGTAAATGGCGATAAGAGAGAAAAAGAAAAAAAAAGTTTTCAATGCAATGCCACTTGAGATTTTTGTCCCTTGTCTCTCACAACTGAGAAATAGAGATAGAGAGATAGAAAAAAGCGAGAAATATAGCATCAAATTACTATTGAAATGAGCCATTAAAAAAAAGGCAACAAAAATCTCAACATAAATAAAACAAATATAAAACTGAGAATAAAATCAGAAATATTTGAAACATACATATACATACATACATATGTATGTATGTATGTACATACACCCTAGTAAAAGGGTGTACAAAGCAGTGGTAAACTATTGTAAATTAAATTGAACTATATACATACATATGTATGTATGTACATATTTGTTTAAAATCTTGATCATAAACATAAGATACAAATTTTTTCGATTATTTAGATCTCTGAAAAATTAATGAGGTGAGTCTAAAGGAAAATTTAAAAAGTGTTATTTTAAAAAGTCAACTTAAATTCAATTTTAGTTGTTTCAGAAATTGTTTTCTTCTCCTGATGAACATTTGGTCCGATTGCTCCTATAGCACAAATGTATAACATATAGTCGAACGATTTTGTTTAAAATGAAAAGGGACATTTGAATATGAATGAATACCAATTTTCAAAAGAATCGCATTTAAAATAACCAAATTATTGATCTAAAACCATGTATATTCTCTATCGAATAATCGTATAGTAGCTATAGCATATAGTCATCCGATTCTTTTGAAACTTAATATAGACGTTTCTATGTATACCAAATTTACAAGAACCAAATTTCATGAGAATCCCTCTTAAAATAACCTAATTATTAATCTAAAACTATACTCTTCTGCAATCGTTTTAATGGGACGATGTGATATAGTCAACCGATTCTGTTTATATGTATGTATATTAAGAAGTATAGTAAACTCATAAACAGCAATTTTCGTTATATTCGAACATTAAAAAACAAGAAAATTATTGAGGTTAAGGCTTATTCTCGCTAGATAGTTTGTATGGGAGCTAGAAGATATAGCCATCCATGGATCGTAATGATTCCATGTCATACAATGCCTCCAATAAAAGAAATCCTGGGTGCAAAATTTCAGCTCCGTAGCTACATATGTATGTACATATGTATGTATGTATAAGAGTTAGCTTGTTGATTGACACACAGACTGACATACGCTCAAGACTATATCAACTCAGCTCATTGTTCTGATCAAGAATATATAACCTTTACATAGTCAAAGATGCTTCTCAACACAACTTATAAACTCTTTTTGCAAGGGTATAAAAACTTTTACTTATAAAATCTTTAAATATATGTAAATGTTTTTGATAATGCATATACATATGTACATACATTTATATTTTAATATTATCAAACACATTTACATATGTATATGTATATGTAGGTATGTATGTACATATGTATATTTAAGATTTCAGGAATTTATTTTTATTTTAGTTCAAATGTTTTATATATGTTCATATGTATGTATGTGCGCACAAATATAGAAATAATATTTTTTATCAGTAGCTTAGATTCGCTTTCAATGTGGGACAGTGAAACTAATTCATAAAAGCATTTCGTTTTCGACAGAAAATAAACAATTACGATATTTATTTACATACATATATAATAATACAAGAGAATTTTAGCAATATTATTTTTTCATAAGGATTACATATACATACATACATAAGTTATATGAATTTATTTGTGCCTTTGTAGCAATTTGTTACTAGTCAAGATTATATAAAATATTATATACTCTTTTAAGCTACCTAACTTTTCGTAGGTTTGTTCTTTTACAATTTATATATACATATAAGCTAAAAACAAAATCAAATCAAAATACTATACAAGGTCACCACATATGTAAAATATATGGCAATCACATAAGATACTTATGTAATATAGTTATGTAATATATATTAGACTGATTTGTCTTTATACATGTGTATGTTCTTCCTAATAGCTTATTTCTATTGGAAAAGGAGGATAAGTTGGTTCTAGTATATTTTTTCTATATTCTTTTGTTCATATATATTTTGTTCATATATATACGATCGATTCGCCTTTGTCAGAGTATACAAAATTCGTTGCGCCAGTTACTTTGTTTGTTAGAGTTTTGCATTAATCTTTTATTCGTCTTCTACATACAAATCAGTGCCTTTTTGTACTCTGACAAATCAGCAGTTCATCCAAAATGGGGAAATATTTAATTTTTTTAGTTTTCTTGGTGTTATCGGTTCCAATAAATTCGGCAAATGATGAACTTTTAAATTATAAATCGTTCGAAGAACAAATTTCTAGACAAGACATTAAAATAAAGAATTTGGAAGAACAATTGAAGCAAATTGATGATGAATATCTTGAGTCCAATACCGAAGAAATTATAAGACAGTTAAATTGTAATTCGATTTGTGCGGATCCGGAAAAGATTGAAATATTGAAATCGGAAAATAACAGATATAAAAATAATGAAAGTGCGTTTATCAGTAAAATAAATCAATTAGAAATGGGAATTCAAAATCAACAAAATAATGGAGGAACAAACAAAAATCAAGTAAATCGCTTAGGAAAATTCAATAAACAAATGGATAATTTGCAGCATCGAATTGAGGATTTAAAAAGGGAAATTGAATTGATCACTTCCTTAACAACAGGATCACAACGTTATCCAAACTTGATGTCAATAAATGAATCACTTAAAAAAAATGCTTCCGAATTGCAAAGTTTATATAATGATATGGCTAAAGATCTATATAATGAAGGGACTGAACTGAGAAAAAGCAATTCAAATATTCCTCCTCTCCATTCCATAGAATGCTATCGCCATAATTATTTATCTAAAACTGCTGGAGTAACACTTCCAAATAATCCAAATTTAGTAAATATCTGCAAAGACGAGATAGCTGGAACTGGAGGGATTTTAGTGTTACGTCGTATATTATCAGAACGTGACATTACTTTTGACCAAAACTGGCAAACGTATAGAAATGGATTTGGCAGCATGTTCAGAAATTATTTCATCGGCTTAGAAAAGCTTTACCTTATCACATCGTTCTATCGCCATGAACTTGTAATTTATTTAGAAAACTTTGACAAACAATATCAATATGCCAAATACGATAACTTTGTTGTGGGCAACAAAGAATATCGATATAAACTTTTATCGATTGGCAATTACTTTGGAAATGCTGGAAATTCTTTGCAATCGAGTGTAGGATCGGCTTTCACCACAGCGGACTTGGACAGTAATCGCAATCCGGCTGTTAATTGTGCAAAACAATTTAAATTTGGTTGGTGGTTTAATAACGAGTGTTCAAGGTAAACTAAAATAAATTTAAATATTATTTGCATCAACTGTAATAATATTATAATATTTTATTTAAGGCGTAATGAATATTGGAATGAAATCTTTTGGAATAACTCGACCCAATACCGATCTATTCACATAATGATTCGTTTAAAAACTTAACTGATTTGTAATTAATTTAATTAACTGAAAACAAAACATACATTTACCTGTATATTCAACTTTAAAATTTTGTCTCAAGCTAGCTAAATGAAACATCACCAAAGTCATTTATTTTTTTTGTGCCAGATCAAAAACTTAAAATTAAATATTTTATTTTTCATTATTAATCATATAGAGAGAAAAAAATTGATGAAGCCAAGAATAAAAATCAATAATACAATTTAATACCCAATAAATTTGGTATTTTTTATGGTATTCTGCAAGAATCTTGTTTTGTACATATTTAGTGTAATTTTTAGATAGATTTATAGATTCGATTTTATTCCAAAAGTTCCTTAAACCTGCCTCTCTTTTGCAATTGTTTCTTAGAAGCTTTTACTTATACCAGCGATAAATCTAAGCAGGGAGTAAGTCCGAATCGGAATTGGAACAACTATTACATGGAAATGCTAAATAGTGACAGATAATTAGTAATCAATCTTAAAGAAGTACTCTGAATTGCTCAAAAACAAATTTTTAACACATAGTGAACTGCTTTCCAATTAATAAAAAGTTATTTTGCTGGGACAAAATGAAGAGAAGATAAGACGAACTCTGTTTTCCAAAATGTATAGCGAAATTCATTTTATTTTTTTTAATAAAACATAGAAAAAGAAAATACCGCTGTATTATAAAAAAAAAAACAGTGACATAATTTCCGTTTAAGTTTTTTGTTTTTAAAAATTTTTGGTTGAAATAAGTTGTAAGCCACTGTATGTAGATTGTACATGTTATCAGTTTTTATATTATATGTACATATATTCTAATAAACAAATTGTGTATAAATGTCGCATTGCATCATATAAATATATAAATATTATTTTACTTTTTTACGCTTTTCGGAATATTACATTAGTATAGCATTCCCAAAAAAAAAGGATACGGACATCAAGCAGCAGAATATTGTGCTAAACTGATTGACAGTACAAGCAGTAGAAAGTGATAAGAAAAGGGATGATATAGATAAAAGGGCACACGATGACTTATTTTTGGATCGCAAAAAGTTTTTTAATAGAATTTTTACAAATTGAATTCCAAATCAAATTGTTTTAGCGATAAACTGAATTAGCCAATTAATAAAAAAGTAAAGTAAAATTCTTCATGATAACTCGTATAATATCTGTGCCCAATCAATTTTCTTTTCCGAGAGTCTAAAAAAGTCACTGGATGAAAAGCTTGCAAAAAGTTGGATTTTGAATATTTTAATATATGTGAAAATTAAAAATATATTTTAGTCATCCCAAAATATGATTGAACCAAAATATGATAGGAAACTTAAAAACAGCCGTAAAACATAAAGAAAACAAGCCGTCTTTGAGTCCTGTACCAAGTAGAGAGACTCCTTTAAAATCGCTAATCGAAACTAAAATACTTCTAACAAACTTAAGAACGGGAACCTTTTGAGCAAAAAATGATCAAGTATTCAATTCATTGTTTATTAACAAAAAATTAGAGGTCAACTATTTGATGTTCTTCTTCTCTATGTGCATATATAGGATATATATAACTTAATTTATCCCTGCTTAACTAGAATCTCACGAATGTAATCAAATATATGATTTTGTAAAAATTCCCCTAAATTTCTCTTGCTGGACCAGCAGAATTCGATAAATTTGTACGCATTTCTATGCAATTAAAGGCAGAGCTCAGATAGATAAAAAAAAGAAGTTCAAATATGATGCGCGCTCAAAGTGTAACAAAATATATATGTATATATATATACATATATATACATATATATATAAAACAATATTCCCTTTTTTTGTTGGTGTTTTGTTGTTGTTGTTTTTTATGGCCAAACAATAAAAGCCACACACATGCCCATGCCAATGGGTACCATCATATCTAAGCGACACTTGACAATGGCTGCAACGTGTCTTGGTGGTCCAGCCAGGGGAATTGGAAATTGGACTTGATGTTTCGATTTTCCGCATTTCTTCGTGGTGGAGGGGGGAGATGAGAAAGAAAACAAAAACACAAAACCCAAAGCAAGAGGAAACTAAAAGGATGGACGTGACGAATTTAGAATACCCTGCAAACTGTGTTTTTGATTTGAAATTTAAAATGGATAAATCATTTTGGTCGAATCTGAATTTAACAAATAATATATTTTGAAAAAAAATATATTTTTGACCGATCGGTGCTTTGGTAATTGTATAAAAGTTGGTGGATATGGTAAGAAGTATATAAAGCTTACAAAAACCAATATTGAATAAGAAATCAGATGTTAGATTCTATTTTCGATCATTGAATCGGGAAGACTTTGAGATATATAAATAAAGTTGTAGCTTAAAAATCTTAGGAGAAGATTGCCTTTATACGAAGACAATATATATCAACTCAGTTGTTTAATCTGTTCAAGAATATATATATGTTATACCATCGGAGATTCTTCCGTTCATGACCAAATTTATATACCCCGTTTGTCAGGGTATTAAACGTCGTGCAATAAATAAAACGCTTAAAAAGTGCACTTAAGATAAAGAAGCCACAATAAAAGATGGTTAGATGGTGACAGAGAAAGAGAGAGAGAGAGAGGGGGAGAAAGAGAAAGAGAGAAGAAGTTGGGGGAAAGAGAAATGAAAGTGCAAGAATAAATTGAAAACTTAACGAAATATGGGTCAAGTTGGGCACTTCAAATTCATTTGAATTTGTTTATAAGTTGATAACTTGTTTTAATGGTAAACTTAATTGAATTCGGTTAGATTACATAAAATATTGTTTGACAAATTTATATTCATTCAAATTTATTTTTAAAGTTTTACCAATTTCACTGAAAAAGTAGGTAAATTTTCCAAATAGTAAATTTAAAAGCAGAGAGCACTGGCAAACTGTTGAAATTTCGCAACAGCAAAACTCAACATTTTTATACCTTTGTAAAAAGGAGTTTTCAATACATAGAAGGAAGCATCTCCGACTATATAAAGTATATATATTCCTGATCTGAGTACTTATAGCCTTGTCCATCTGTCTGGATCAACGCAATCTCCTCCGAGACCCTTAAAGCTACAGAGCTGGAATTTTGCACCTAGGCTTCTTTTTGCTGCAGGCATTGTATATCTCGGAATCATCCCGATCGGATGACTATATCATATAGCTCCCATAGGAACGATCGGTCTTGAGTATTGAGGATTTTGAGCAATAACTTGGATGTTTCAATGGCGATTGTTAAATGAAATTTTTTAAATCAAATAATTTTATTATAATTTTATAACTATGAGGTGAAAAAAACAAGTATGTTGATATATATCAAATGTCTAACAGTTAAACGCCTTAAAAATAAATAGTCAATAAGTGTATAAGTTCTTTTGAAATCGGTTATTAGGTGTAGTTTTTTATTTTCTATATAGGATTTAATAAAATTGTATATATATAGAGTTATATGTATTAAATTATCTAAAAAATGCCACTGCCTTAAAATTTATTATTTAAGTACAACAAACTTAAAGAGCTAAAACTTATATAGATTACTTTGTTAGTTTTCAAAAGATACTATTTAAAGTATTTGAAAAGTTTTATTAAATAAATATTGAATACTAAATAATCAAATATTAAATTTACTGAATCCAAATTATATGAAGATAACCAATAATCATGACTCTTTGGTTGATATAGTAAATAAATATAAAAATATTAGATTAATAGATTTTCTTCTCATATTTATTATAGAAAATAATTTGTTGTGAAAAAAACTTTTCACTATTTAGGTATGGGCTTTCTTTGCAAGGCACTTTTACTTTAAGATCTAATAAGATTAAGAATTATTGTAAAGTGAATGGAATTAAAGTATTAAGCCAAGACTTGGCCTTTGATTCATAACAACTATCCATAATTGGTAGATAACAGGGAAACAAAGAGTTAAAGTTATTTGAAAAGTTCTTGAATAGAAGGCAATCTACTAGGATTTTCATTATCAAATTTAAAAACCAAGAGATCCAACAATGATTCCAAGTAAATCCAAAAAATGTTTTGTCTAATTTCTCTTTTTGGCTAACTGGCCAAAGGTGGTTTTGTTTGATGGCCATGGTAATAATTCAAATGAATGTAGGGATTATTTCAAGCATTTTATGTGACAGAGGTTAACTTGGTTTTTGATTCATTATAGGGACTCCGTGCTTGGGTCTGGGTATGGGCCTGTGTATGGGCCTGAGTATGGGTCTGGGCCTAATCGCCTTGGCGACACCTATTTTCATAGGCGCGCGCGCGACATTGGGCACATTTACAGTCACATTCACATTGAGTAGCATCATCATCATCATTATCATCATTAATATCATCATAATGATGTTTGCCAGTTGCCAGACCGTAACTAAAATGAGACGCCAAACAAAAAGCAATTACGTGTGCCTTTGCCTGCCCTTTTGAGGCAGTTGTGACTTTGGGGTCTTCTCTTGGTTGTGAATAAAATTCCTTATCGCCATAACACCGAGGCAATCGAACGAGTGAGAAGGAGAAGAGGAGATGCATAGGCCAGATACTCGGATTCAGCAACAAAAGGCTGCAGCAATTAATCTTCGCTTCTGAGTTTTGGCTTCAAGGTGAATTGTGTGGCATGCGCCTGAGGGCACATGTGTGTCTGTGTCTTTCTTACCCCAGTCCAGAGCTCTTCTTTCCTAATGATGGCGGGTTAAACGCCGTTCCCGCTGCATTCAACTTTAACTCATTGAATTATAAATTATGCCTGCCTTGATTTGTGTTCGCTGGCTGCCAACTGGCTCGAGAATCTCGTGAAAACGTGCCCAAGGAGAAAACTTTTGGCATTGGCCATTGACAGCTATTTTTGTACCATATGTAGCCCAACTTTGCCATGACCTGGACCAGAACCTGAATAATTTGCTTTATGATCTCAAATTTCGGGTTTCTTGCCAAACGAAAAAAAAAATAGGATGAGAACAAACAGAAAAAAGAAAAGGATGCAGGGAACAAGAGCTGGAAACGTGTGAAAAACTCACTCAGGCGTAAGTGCGTTCCAGGATTTTGCGATTTTGGGTTCAATGCAGGCGAAAAATATGTTTGTATGCAAAAGGACCAATGGATATAGCCAACTGCCATGCTGTCTACCTTTACTAAGCCGACCATATGCATTCGAGTGTAAGGCATGGGCAACATTACCTAATCACCTGGAAGTAATACATATCTATGTATGTATATATACATATCTCTATATAGGACTAAACTTTTTGCACTTTATTGATTTCGTCTGACATTGAGACTTATCGATAATGTCTGTAATTTCCTTTTCAGGTAACATTTAAATATTCCATTAACTGGCAGCTGAAACGTACAGAGTAAGGTAAAGTGAACACTTATTTAATTTGGAATTTATAGTAGAACACCAATTTACAGTTAAATCCTCGGGAAAGGGAGAAGATAAGAAAATATTTATACTTATAATAAATCACTTTCAAATGATTTTTAAGAGAGAATTGTGACATTTTATCCGATAATTTGTACCAATTACTATTTTATTTTCACTCGATATTTTTTCGATTCAACGCCTTACTGCCACTAAACTGGCATTTAGAAAGGTTAAAGCGATGTGTTTTAAAACAAAAGTGGAAAAACATTCAGATTGGATAATGGTGGATCATTTATACATAGCAACAAGTCTCAGTACCAGTTGTATGCATATAGAATTTGGGAGAATTTGATATTAAGATCCTTTAATGTTCTACATTAGCATCCAAAATTTAACTGACATTTAAAAAGTTGTATGGGTTAAGGAACGCTAGTGGAAAAACCAGGGATGGTGAATGGTAGATAATAAAACATAATAATCATTCGTTGCACTAAGTTGTTGTCGCAGTTCGTTGCGATTATAAATTGAACAAATTTGAAAATAACACATAGACCCATGTAAAGTCATCAAGATCCTTTAGGGTTCTTACACTTATCATATGAAATTTAGCTACCACTTTTCTGTCATTTAAAACGTTGAGTGAAAACAGTTTAAAGCAATGTGTTTAGGATAGCCAGTGGAAGGACTCTATAATACCAGGGTTGGAGAAAGATTGATCTGACGATATATCATTTATTCGTAGCGTCAAAGTTTGAATACCCTCGCAGTTCTAGACTAATTACATATTATGTTTTTGTCACATCGGTTGTCATGCTAAATTTTTAATAATTAAAAAAATTATTTGGTTAAAAACTTTACATTACCTACTACTACTACCAATTCGTCGTGGGTCATATTGTTCCAGCAAACAAAATTTAAATGTCTTTTGTCTCTTTAAAACACCACCTGTTGATATTTGTTGTATTTCTGGCGGTTAAATTCAATTGACTGTATCTTATACTTGTCAGATCCAACTGATTTTCATACTTTATCTGCCTGTTGAACGAAAGAGCTTATCTACCAAGTTTTGACAATTTAGCTTAAAATTTAAGGTCTATTTCTTGCGAAGAAACAGACAGACATCTGATCAAATTCATAATAACCTCTGCAAGCGTATAAAAAGAAATGAAAATATATCTAATGGTATAAATGGTATAAGGTATATATTATATACTATAGAACCTGATTCATTATTGTACTTGAATAAATGATAATGAAAAAGTTATTCTAGTTAATTTGACTACTTCCGGACTTCTTACAACTTTCAACGACTGCTGGACAATGGAACTTCGATAACTGCATAGGAGAGATTTCGACGACTCTTCAATTTAAGATCAACGACTCCTCGACTTAAGAACGACGACTTGTCCTCTAGCACGTGTGAATTTTCTTCCTGCTGCTCCCAGAATGCCCTATACCTCTTTTTGGTCGCCTGCCAGTGTGACCCTCTTTAATTAATAGTAATATTGAACAAGATTTTATAAATCTATCTAATTATATTTATATTTCATGATGTAAAAATCAAATCTTTAATATATTTTAGCTTATTTCCAGCTTATTTAAATGTAAGTAATAATCATTAATTTTAATGTAAAGTTCTTACATTGAAAATGATTACTCAAAATCAAATCAAATTCAAGCAAGAGCTAATTATGTTTATTGAATAAAATGTAACATATGTTAATTTGACATCTATAAAATGTTTCTAGGCCATCAATTCTTACATCATTGCTAGTTGTTTTTATGGTCAGTCAGTTCTCTAATTGATATATACAACATATAATTCTATTTCAACATTTTGCATTACATTTACGCTCCATTGCGCATTCCACCAAAAAACCAATCCAATTACAATTTCACACCAATATCCATCCACATGAATAGAACAAAAGGCATTCACAGTATGTGATAGAAGTCTTCAGTTGTTGGCTCATTAGGCATAATTTATGGACGCGTCGCCAATAATAAAAATTATTCTTGTCTGTGTCTCTGTCTGATTGTGACTTGTCTGACTCTCTATATAAATGGATATATGTATGTACATATATATGCATGTTGTCTGATCGCAACTTTCTAAAATTTCAAAATCATAGCTACTTAGGCATGCGCACAATTTATAATGTAATAAATCAGTTGGAAATGGCTTTTACACACTCAACACACACACACTCACTCTTAAGAAAACTTGACAACGTATCGTCGCGAGCCAATTATTTTAATCGTTTTAGTCAAGGCACACACACACACATACATATATCTATACTTAAGTATATAAAAGTCAAAAGAACCAGAATATTAAGCAATTCACTGCAAAAGAGCTTTCAACACTCAAAAATGTTTGACAAAGAATGCATCTCTAATGGCGTCTCATGGAGAAGGCCATAAAAATACCAAACAAAATAAAATTTTTACTTTCACTTAGACCCAACCCAATCTGCTTAGTAAAACCAAATCGAGTAGCGTTTTACATTTGAATAAGATCTTAAAATATACAAATACATATATATATATTTATAGACTTGGTGAGGAAGGGAGAGAGAAGTGGTCGTTATGATCAACTAGCGATACAAACAAATTATAAAATGCATCTGTTTAACAATTCAAACACACAAATCGAACAGGTGGAGAACTTGAGATGATATGGCGCCACTTTAATGGCAGTGTCAATGGTCCAAAAGAAATAGGGCTAACATGGCTAAGACAGCTACCAATTCATTTGGATCTTACCATTGTGAAATTTAACTAAATTTTTGGAGAGCTATATATGTATAACTAAAGAGTTCTAAGAATTTATTAAATAAATAGCAAAATTTAGACTTTTGACAATTTTTTAAAATTAAATTTTATTAAATAACCATTGAATCGTATTTAATATTGTTTAAGCCAAATCGTACGAAAAAAACCTTTTTTAAAAAGATCCAGACCATAAAAATTCAAATAAAATGTAAAGTAAAAATTTATAATAAAAGTAAATATTTCTTTTTTTATTAAATATATTAAAAAAATTGTTCTAAAATCTATATTTTATATTAACTGATAAAGTTGACTTCTTTTTCCTCTCTTCCCTTTTGACATGCAATTAAAATGCTTAAATAAGAATCTACAAAAGTTTTATTAAAATTTATTTGTCATAAAGAAAGAAATTAATATTTTTAATGCATCAAATTATAAACAATTCTTATCAATTAAAATTGGATAATTGTTCCTCATCATTCCGATATTATAATTTAAATTTTCAGCTGTCACATTGTAATAAAAAACATTTACATTTAGTCGGCTAATCCCAAGACTTAGCCAACACCTGCCCTTATGAGCAATTTGCAAGCAAACAAAAAAGGAAAATAAGAAAAAGAGAAGGAAACAATTAACGATGAAAATTTGTTTATCTTGTTTGGGTTTTAGTTTTCTTTTATATTTCCATTTGATTACTTATTTGCTTTGCCTTCAACTGATAACTCGAATTCTCTCTCTCTCTTTCGTTCGACATTAGAGTTTAGATTTCCTATCATTTGCAAATATTTACTCCAGCCATAATGAATAGAAGATTAAGTGAGAGGGGGAGGGAGGGGAAAACACAAAAATATGATCAAAAGGCTAAAGCCGCGAAGAAAGTGTGTGCCTTGGCTTGTTCTGGGTTATTAATCAAAAAGTGTTTTAATGATGTTGGCCTGGTTTTTCTTTACATTTGTTGCCAATGTTGTCTTTGCACGGCTGCGATAATATTTGGATTAGTTCAAGTCAATTGCATCTGGGCAAAGAGGTTTTCCTTTTACTTTCTTCTCTTCTTCTTTTGAGGAACGGCGCGTGCAGCAATGAGACGGATCTAATGTTGCACACGTGGCAGCAACTGCGAATGTTGCACTCGCAATGGGTGGGTCAGTGGAGTGTGTGGGTTTGATTGGGTGGTTGGCTCCCCGCCCCCTTTCTTTTTTTTCTTCTTTCGTCGAGATAGCCAGACAAAGTTAAATGTTGTGTTAAGATTAACAGCAGCCGACCACAAAAGCAGCTTATCGAGTTTTTGTCCATGAGAAGGGTTTTCTTTTGGCCTTCTCTTTTACGTGCTAGGATTAATAAAAATTTTCCCTTTTTTTGGGGAAAAAAAAGGGGAATGCGGGCGACATTATCGGCATAAAAGTAAAAAAATAAAAGGAAAACATTCCTTTTTTCCGTACTGGGCTATGCTTTTTGACTGCTAATGCTGTTTCTTTTTTTTTCTTTTTGGAGGAAGTTGAGAGCAGGTGCTACATACAACAACATTCTGCATAATTTATGATGAGTGTTAAATGCTATGTAAAGTTGCCACAGTAAACATCTGATGGCTTATCAAAGTAGAGCCTCAAACAAACAGAATCAAGAAAGAAGAGACAACAAATTTAACACCTAAGGCAACTTGGTGGGTGGTCAGTATTCTCTTTCCTTCTCTCTCTCTCTCTCTCTATCTGTATTATGACATTTTTATACTCTTATCATTGATAGAATAAACTTAAAGTTTTCTTATGACGAAGTTTTTATACTCTTTCTCTACTTGTTGTGACTTCTTAGTTATGTTCTACATATCTAATAAAGAATCCAATTTTAGAAGCAGTTTAGATAGATTAAGCAAATATTAAATGGATTCAACAATTTGGATAAACTTGATTGATAGGAAGATTTTTCATACATCAAACATAAATTAGATATATAAATCTTCATCAAAATTTTACTGATATTCGCTCCTTATAGATAAGAATGTCTCTTTATATAATCTTTCTAACGACTCCATCAAAGTCATGTATACTCAAATAAAAGAGTATTAAAAAACCACTCGAATTCGAATCAAACTGTTTTAGTCTAAGATCATGGCTTAGGAAAGTTCCTAAATAGATCTTATATAGATTTTTATAAAGATTTGTAGTTTAGTTTAGTAGATAATTTTTACTTAGAATAGAGGATCCGTAATGAAATATCGTTTTATTTTAGTCTACCAATATCATGACCAAGACTAACTTCTTTCATATTTTTAATTTGGAGTGTCTTTATAATATATTCAATTTAATTCATACTTATAATAATCTCTCTCTAATGCTTTATACTTATTTTTGAATTTGAGTATCTGTTCAAGCCAGAAGGAATGACCAGCATGTAAAGAGGAAAGTAATTTCCAATAACACCAAACGGGCAAATTATCCCAATTTTTGGCAAGTTCTGGGAAAGCTGCCTTTTTTCCTCTCCGGAATTTATACATTGAAACCGAAAGTCCTTTTGCTAACAAGATTATCAAACCGACCATAACACAATTGCGACTGGTTTCCCCTCTCCCAATAAATTGGCTCATTGATTCAAACGCAAATACCACACTTTTAAATTAAATGCATTTCTACAGTGAATTCATAAAAGCAACTTCTTTGTTCACTATCATCACCTAAATATTTCGTTTACTCTTTAGGAACAATAAAGTCAACTGAAAGGATATTCAAAACTAAAGAATGCTATTATCGATGACTTGCCATGGTAAAGAAATAAATTAGATAAGAAACAAATATTTGTAAATATTATTGATAATATAATATAATAACAAGTATTTTCATAAGAAATATGATAAAAGAAAAAGTAATTTGAAACATTATTGGAATATCGTAAAAGAATATCAGTCATTGCAATTGAAATATTTGTAAAGATAAATTTTTTATCTATGCGAAAGGTAAAACATGAAAAGTAGAAACTAAATTCTATCCAAATTGAATATTGCTTCCCCTGTTAATAAGTGATACAGATTTAATGTGGTTAAAAACTTAAGTAAACGGTTTGACTTAACTAATAGCAGAGTAAAGTAATTTGGATCTTAAGTTAATAAGAAATAATTGCAATAATGATAACAAAGTAAACGAATAAACAAGCAGAGGTGAAATTTACTAAATTCTTTCTTTATTTACCCTCAAGTATCTGATTTTCCTCATCTTTTAAAGAAAATTTCACAAAGGTTTTGATCCACTACACCATGCAATTTCGCTTTTAAATGAAACTTTAGTACTTATCCATTGCAAATGGATTCCAATTGAAGTTTGCAATTTAAGAGTTTCATAAAGTAACATACATCATAATACCTGAACAGATTCTCATGCCAACACATTTGGGGGATTCATGCAACCAGCTTACCCCACCCCACCCCACCACACCACACCCATCTACATTGCCGTGTCCAGCGGGCAAATTGAATGGCAAATTTCTCTGCACGCAGCAGCAACATAAACTTTTTAATTGAAAAACAATTTTTCTTGTTCAATTTTTATTTTCATTTCAGGATTTCATTTGCTGAACAATTTTTCGGACAGAACACTCAAGTTTCATAAATGTTATTGAGTTTCTCTCATGCAATTTTTGTGTAACTAGTTTTGTTCTTCTTTTTTCTTTCTTTTCTTGTACTTTTTTCTCTCTCTCTCTCTTTTTTTTGCTTCCCCCATTTATTGACTTGACTTCCGTGCGTATGTCGCAATTTCCGGTTTACGGCAAAACGAAATAAAAACGTAATTTAAGGCCATATAGATTGAAGTGATGGCTGGGTCATACCCTGCAACCCATTTCCATCACCTCCCCTCTTCATCTTTATTGATCTGCACCCCCCTTTTGGTCATTCGTCGTTAATTGAAATCGTAAGATTTGCCATTTTATGTTGGATGGGGCAATTAGGAAAGAAAATAAACCAAAATGCCATTACATTTGACAAGTTTATTGAATTCGATTGCAATTTTCACGCCAAGGTGTGAGATGTCCATGATGAGTGGGAGACCTCTCAAAGTTGCCATGCAAATGGACTTGGACATATTCGTTCATTTAATGGGAGTCATAGATAGAGCAGATGTAGACAGGAATGCTTAATGCGAGGGCAGTTTCAAAAATGTTTAAGAAATTTAAAAAGTTTAGTTTTGAAATAGAAACTTTCTATAAGTGGATTAGGTAAAGCTAAACAATTCTTGTTCAATTACAAATAAAACTAGATTTTGTTTTAAAATATTTAATAACCGAAAAATCACAACATGGAATAAAAGTTATAACTTAATCTATTATATATTGTGTTTATAATAAATATAGGAAGTCGGACTAAGTTTAAAACTGATTTAGACCTCGTCTTAATAATGTTTTCAGAGGTAAATAAACTATTCTTTAATAAAATAAAATAGTACTTTAAAAATTTGGGATTCCTGATTATTAATGGCAATAACTAAGATGATCTTAATTAGGGACTAAACTGAAAACTAAGATGAATAAAAACAAAATTGAATAAAGTATATCTGATATCTTATTTAAATTTATTAAATTTTATTTTTTAACAAATATTTACGAACTTTAGGTTTCTGGGTAGTACCTAAAATTAGCTTTCTATTAAAAATGTTTCATCAGGTGAAAGTTCATCGACAATTTTAATTACTGTAATGATCATTAAAAAAAATGTATCAATAAATTTTTGAGTACTTCAAACTTACGTAACTATAATAACTATAATTAACTATAATTATAATTAATAGGAAAATTCAACGGTGAGAAAGTTCCTATCCGAAGTTATTAACAAATCACAAGGCTAATCCTTGAAACTTTGTGATCTAAATTGTATAAATTATATGTCGCATGTTTATGGATCGGAAGATCACTTACTGTGTGGGATCAGTTAGTTGAAATATAAAAAATTAAGTTTGACAGTAAGCAAAAAAAAGAAATAGAAAAAGAATTTTAAAAATTTAAAAATAAACTTTGAATTTGGTTACAAATTTCTTGGGCTTTTAAGAAAACCTTCGACTCGGAAAAGAAATTTCGAAAAAATGATTTTAAGTACTTTTTTTTCAATTTACCTTTACAAGAAAAGGTGAAAAGTAAAAAAACAAAAATCTTTTTTTACTTTCAGCACTGTATTCATAAACTGAAATAAAAGTCTTAATTAAAAGAAAAACATTAATATTTTTATTTTAGTGTCAAGATATAATAAATTACCATAAGTGTTTTTTTTTTTCATTTTAACTGAGCAACTTATGGAACACACCTCGGTGACTCTTTAACCATCATCATCATCATTATCATTATCATCTTCATCATTATTTGTGTATATAAGTAAAACTGTTTCATCTAACCAATTGTAAGTAAACACACCTGCTGCTGTTGCTGTTGTTGCTGGTGTTGCTGCTGCTGATGCTGCTGCTGTTGTTGCTGGTGTTACCGGACTGCCTGATGATGAGATGACTGAGTCTGGAGCCACATAAAGTCACCTTGTTTATGGCGCCAGAAACTGCGGGCGTTCCATTTGCACTTCACCATGCGGGCACAGCCAGTGAAAAGACGAAGCTCTTCCATTGTTGGATTTGGCATTAAAGCGGATCACCATCAGCAACAGCAACAGCAGCAGCAACAGCAGCAGCTATAGCAATGGACTAAGTTCAATAAACTAAACAATGCAACAGCCATCGGCTGCTGGCGTCTTTTAATTGAATTACCATTGACCACAGTTAGCAGCGTCAATGGGCAGCCATGCCATTGAATCGAAAACCGATATATATATATATAGGGGAAATCATGTGAAAAGTCATGGCTATAGCTGACACATTAGCGCATAATTTTGCGCCTTCCCACTACCACTCCCACTCCTACTCCCTCCCTTGACTCTGTCTGCATTCTTAATTAACCGCCTCGCTTAGAAGAGAAATTAACTCGATTTGTGCGTTAATTAGGCGGAGCACAGCGTTTAATGAACTCGATGGGAAGAGCAATTCTACTCCCGGTATGGGAATTGTGTGGGAGAAATGTGGTGATTTTTCACTTTCCAGTCATGAGTCCAGTATTTCCTTCGATCAACAACAAATTAATGTTGAAGCCGAACAAAAGGTCAATCTGTTAGTTATCCTTCCTTGTAGCACTCAGTTTGCCAATTAACTAATTGACAACAAAACCATGTTGCTTTAAGCCTTACTTTCTATTCAGAGATTTGTCCAAAAGCTTAGGTAAAGTTTCATTTAAGTATAATTTAACTAAACTAATAGAAATTTTCATTGTTTTAAGAACATTTTGTCTGGCCAAAAGCCACCCACAAAAACCCAAAAACCAAAATACGCCCACATTTTGGGGACTCGCTTGAGTTATTTTGTTAGAGTAAACGGGAAGAGGAGGATGGATGCCAGATTGTAGACCCGTTTAGATGAAGCTTTTGTAAACGTATTTAATTACATTTACCAATTGTCTATGAATATGTTAGCAGGATGTAAATACAAATACACAAATTAATAAATATTCACATACGAGAGAATGTGATGGGAGACATGCAGACAGACAGAATGTTGAATTGTCCTTGAAAATGGCGAAAGATAAACTTATTCTGTCTCTCTGCCAGTCTGTCTATCTGTCTGTCTATCTGTCTGTTTGTGTATGCGTAAATCTGTTCCTAAAATGTTTGCTTTGAAACTGCCTATACCATTGATAAGTCCCCCACAAAACAAGTTGCCATTTCTGATTGAATTTCCAAACCAAAAACAACCGCAAATAGCGAACATTTGTCGATCCACTAGTAGGGGGAATCCCCTCCACAAAATTGTTGCTGCAAAATGAAATTATGGTTGAAAATTAAATATCCATGGCAATGCCGAACTACCACTACTATGCATTATAGTCTATGGCGATCTGCTAACGAGATTGTGGGTAATGTAGTTTGGTTTATTTTTGTTTTTTTTTTTTGTGTTTTGCAGAGATTTTGTATGATGTCCCTATATGGTTATGGATAATGAGGTACATAGGTTTGGTTCTGTATTGTTGTCTAATTGAAAGCTTCTCTCTCTCTCTCTGTTTCTCTCAATTTTATAATCTACCTTCTAACTAAAGGTTAATGGACACTAAAATAACAATGGTTCTATAGAAAAAAGGTTCGACTAAATGTCACTTTGTTCACTCTGATTAAAGCTTGAGTTAAGAATTCATTAGTTATTCATTGTTATTCATTGTTATTCATTGTTTAATTGCAGATTAGATTATGAAAAAAGTGATAAAGAGCAATTACACTTGTGTTGATTGTATCTAAAATGTTTAAGTAACAGCAAACAGTGTCTAGTTACAGTTTAGCCAATTGTTTATCAGTTATATACAGTGAAAAATCTTTTGGGTGGATCCCGACCATGGTCTCCTTAGGTAGGTATCCGCCTATGGAATGATTTTCTTCTTTTTAAAGGATTATGTACGAAAGGTTCATTTAAAAAATGCACTTTATCATAGGGAAGGCAATAAGATATTCTAAGATAAACATAATTTGTAATCGTTTTATTATTAAGCGTAGCAGAATCGGCTGACTATATGCTATAGCTGCCATAGGAACAATCAGACCAAAAAAATACAATTTTTATTTCCAAGTCACGAAGATTTCAAAAGTTTTATGGTTTATAATAATTCATTTGTACATGAGTGAAAAAACAGTTTGTAAGGGTATTCGAACTTCGCCACGGCTGAAGTCAGATCTTTTTTCTAATTTTTAATTTATTTGTAATTATTAATTATGGAGAGGATAGAAAGGATTGTTCCATAATTATAAAAAAATGATAAAAAAAAGATAAGTTTCAGTCCAAAAATCGTTTTTATTGTTGCCTAAAACTAGATCCAAATATTTGTCCTCTGAGTAGACGTATCCTGGGATCTCTTACTGTAGAACTTATATAACAACAAGCTTAAAAAGCTATCCAAATAAGCTATATCCATTCAAATTATGTTTAACCAAGGGTTAACCTATCAAAAATTTTGAAATTTATTTGGTTTAATAGCTCGGGCGAGTCTATATCACCTTTAAGAAGCTTGTGCATAAAAATGACGCCAAGCATTACTCTACGATTAGTGAGAGAAGGAAGGCCAAGTAAAAGGAAGTCTACTAGAGTACAAAGGCAAATTGACATAACGATCCCAGTTCAGACCACGAAGAGCAAAAAGAACTCATTATATTTAAAATCTCGGGTTTTTTAAACATTATCTAATCTCATCTTTTTGGACGTATTATATAAATACCTAAGTAAGAATTTAAATTACCTATTTTACAATTAACCATCCAAAAAGCTTAAAAAATGGCTTATATGGTGATTTTACACTGAGTAACTTCTATTTAACAATTATTCCTTTAACTATTTTAGGTTATACGATAACTTTAAAATATTATCAATATTGAAATAAAACTTGTCTGCTTTTTCAAGCGATTTTAAATATAAGAATCAATTAGCATTCGTCTGCCTAGTTTAGACCTTAATTTTTTTAAAAAACTCATAGTTTCCTTTCCTTTTATTGATATACAAAGATTTTCTAAATATTTTTATATCTTTTATTTTCTTGAGGTTGCCGCGTTCATGTGGTCCAAGTGAAACCAGGATAATGTTAGTAAAATAATAACTTAAACTACGAGTTGGACAATTCAGAATAAAAGTTTTAAGCATAGAAATAAAGAGCTCTGTTCTGATTACTAAAAAAAAGGTTTTAAACGTAACAAATTATTCGAAAAGGTTCTTGTAAGGTATTGTTATAAGTACAGCGAGTTAGAGGGACATAATTTCTAGATAGTCTTCAAGATAAAGATAGATTGACCTGATTAAGTAAATTACAAGAGCCCATTTGTTCATTTAAGAGGTTGTGTATAAACAAAGGGAAGAGCAAAAATCTAAAACTTCCTTTTGAATGGATTTCATTTTCACTTGGTGTGATCCAGTTTGAGGTGACCAAACTCAAAATTACCCAAACCTACGAATAGGTTATGAAATTAAAATCCTAAGGAGATTATTTTTGCCAACATAATGATTATCTCCAATTTTCTCAACAAAGATAATGCAAATTATGTCAATTTCATTAATGGTAACAAATGACAAACAAAAAAAACTTTACATCCAAAAACAAAAAAACACTTTTCTTCCTTATTTTCGTTTGTTCTTTTTACCTGGTGTCTCTTTATTACCTTCATGGCATACAAATTAACAGAAAATTTGTTCTGTATTTGGTACGTTTTCTTACGCTTTCGGCTAATTAAATTGAATTCAATTGAAATTTAGAACGTTTGGGCCATGGCACGTGATTGGGCAAAGGAAAAACAAGAAGAAGCTTTTATTTTTGGTGTTGGCCCTCGTTTTTATTATTATTTCTTCCCCTGTTTGTTTAATATGAAATGTAATTAAACGAGGAGACAACGGTAAAAATAATGTTAACTTTATGGCATTTCGATAAACGTTTCGAGATATACTTAGACGTGTTTCGAAATCAAAATGAGCGATCAAAAAAAATAAAATCAGAGGGCCCGAAAAAACTTTTCTTGTACTGCAGTTTTTATACCCTTTCGAAATTTTCGATTTTTAGAGATCAAATCATAGTAAATATAGTTGAAAGAGTTTGAAGAATTTGAAAATTTAACAAATTTGAACTTTTGATAATTTAAAATAAAAAAAAACGCATAAAATTTTGTAATCTTTGTATGTAAATGTATTTTGTTACAGTAAGGTGAAATAAATAACACAGGCGTTTCCCGTTTTCAATCGAAAATATCTTGATCCTTTCCTATGTCGTCAGCCAAATTTCAAAGGCACTCAACTATGGTTAAAAATCAACTCTTATCAACGAGGTTCGTAAAGCTGATTGTCTCCTCAGGCATACAAATTTAATCTTGAAGAACAAAATTATAATCTATAAGGTGTTTTTTCCGTTTGGAAGTGCGGCATCTGGATCTACGGTATAGCCGGAAAATGCCAGCTGAACAGAAACAAATTGGCACAAATCAAAATATTGCGCGGGTTTTTAAATTTCTCCTAGTATATGAAAGTTAATAAGGATCTGAATGAAACACCAACTGGAGACTTAATATCCCGAATTGCGGATTGCTATTAATAGCGGCTTAAGGAACATCCTAACCTAAAGACATAGAACCAACTGCACATCCCACAATATCTTAGACGAGAGATCTGGAGAAGAGGGTTAGAATTTATAATGATCATATACAGCAAAGACTGGGATCCTTTAAATTTTAATCTTATCACTGTACACATTGCAATTGTTGTTAATCGGTTCCTTTCCTTTTGATCCTTTCCTTTTTGATCCCTTTTCTAATTTGATCAAGCTTTCAAACAAGGCAACAGTAAATTTATTTAAACATATTTAAACCCATTTAAAATTGCAATTAGTCTGCTAGATAAAAAATATAATTTTTTAAATTTAGTTTGTTTATTAAATTAAATATTTTTGAAAACAAATTGCTAAATTATATCAAATTACTTACTTGAAGCAAACAAATTATTTCTGAATTAAATAATTCTACAATTTACAATAATTATATTTTTAAGAGTGAACTGTTAATAATAAAAAAGTCCATATTGAAAATATTTTATAAAAATAAACTATTTAATTAATAATAAAACATTTATATTGAACATATTAAATTTCCGATATATTAGTTATCATTATGGTTAATATTTATATAAAAATTATTATTTATAATTTTTTGTTTAATTAAAAATGTAAAGAATTGATTTAAATAGATTTTCTTTTAGCCTAAAAAGGACCAACCAAAATTCATTCATATTAGATTTGAGTAGTCATTAAATGTAATCAGAAATTTTATGCTTAATTTTAGAAACATTTCCAAAAACAAACTAGAACCATTAGTAATGCCTATAACAATATTATATATATCCTATGAAATTTTATAAATCTTTTAATATTTTTATAAGCAATAAAAAAGTAATTCCTGAACCGATTTTGATTATACGTATTTGGAAGAATTATTATTATAGGAATTTGTTTACTTCACCTCTGAAAATAAACATATTATCTTATTATAAGGCAGATGGATCATTAGTTTAGTATTCAGAATATCAAATATATATACTTTATTAAATTTTCCGCTAATTCTAAGCTTCTATAAGAGTCAATATACTTTTTGGGTTAGAGTATTAAACGGTGTTTAGCTTTTCAATACTCAACACTAAAGATTGACCTAGAGAAAATATTATTAATTCCAAATGGATTATATACTAAAATTTTCATTTATCTGCCTTTGAACTCTTTACTAAAAAACAATTTTTATTATTTTTTTTTTTTTTACATTTAACATTTTTCTGTGCTTTGTTTACAATCGCATATTTTTTGGCTTTTTATTTGCTGAACAAAAAAAAAAACAAGAAGAAACAGAAAAAAATTGTAAAGAAAATACACTAAAAACCGAAAAAAACCCAAAAACAAAAACCGAATTCAACCGGAAGCCAATGTAAATAAAGTGCATTGAGCATGTTTGTTGGTTCCGTCAAAAGGAATGGAGAGGAAGAGAAAGAGAAAGAGAGGAAAATGAAAATCTAGCACTTTGATCTGTATATAGTCAGTGTGTTTGTAAAGTTCTCACTCCCCTTACAGTTGTGCCCCCCCGGAGTAGCAGCTGCCCAGCGCATCAGTCAAAGGGAATGAATGAACATTTTGCGGGGGTGAAAATCACTAAAAAGGGTTTAAAGTTTCGTTTAGAGAGAAAAAACAGAAAACACACACACAAATACATATAGAAAATGTTTGGAAAATTGTTTATACATTTGACAAGAACAAAATGAAAGGGTAAGGGGAAAGAAGAATCGAATGGTCTATGATGGGTGGTGGTTGCTGATGATGAGGTAATTAGCGGATGCGTGTGCCACGTTTTTTTTTTTTTTTGGTTTGCATTTCAAAGTGAAATTCAAGTAAATGAAATGTTTAGCTCAAATTAGTTCACACCAACTGAAATAGAGATGGAACTAGATCATTTAAGTGAGGAACTAAAGATTTAAAAGATATATTATTTAGTTGAAATAGAATCTTTAGAAAGTGAATATGTTTACGTTTAAAGAAATGATTTAAAAATTATCATAAATATTCTTTTGAATTTAAAATAAAATCAAGAAGAATCTATATTATTATTATATTGTTATCTAGTTTTTTGTCGGAAACTTTAAAATCACTGAAAATATATGAAAAAAAGATGTTTATCCACTTTAACCTGATCAAAATTAGATCTTTCTACTATGAATCTGAATACTTTCTTTAGAAATTATAGAAAACAAAACACTTTATATACAAAACACTCGCTATTATATATTTATATATAAATTATACCTTTTTACTAGATCAAACTAGAATAAGTTTCTCTGGTTCTCTAATCCTGAATTTTCTTTCTTCCAGCTAATCTTAAATCTTCTTCCTTCTTTAATAAAATGTTTACCATCTTAATTGAAAATTTTAACACTGCTTTTCGAATAAAACTAACTTCTTACTCATAATAAATAAGATTAAAAAATATTTGAAAAATTATTTAGGTAAAACGCTTTTCATTTTCTTTGAATAAAATTTGAGTTTTGCATATAAATTATAGATTAAGTATCTCAATCGATAATATCATATTACTAGCTATCTAAAATCACGTGTCACGTTACCATCTCTATGCCCTTTGGACATCTATTTTGAAATTAATTTATTTATTTGATGTTTTTATTTGTTTGCTTTTTTTTTTGGCTAATTTGAAAGTTCTTTGAGTTTTGGTTCACCATGCTCAATCAGCACTCGCCATGATTGAGATTGATTCAATGTCCAAAATCTTGTTTGGCTCCAACTGACTGAAAGTTTGTTTTGTTAAAGTTTTCTTTTCCACTTTTTTTTAAATATTTTTTTTTTTCTTCTTCATCGCTGAAAGATCTGGGCATGAACTATTTTCTCTTGACAGGAAATGGCAGCTAATACCAAAACATGATGCACATCAGTTTATATACCAAACAGTGGCAAAAAAAAAAAAACAAAAAAGAAGAAGTGGCATGAGAATATGAGAAAGAAAAAAAAAACTTAAGCCGCTGCTTGCCACTCGCACTTGGCACTCGTTTAGCTGGCTTTTCATTGCAAATCCTCAGCTTCCTTTCCATTCATCCAAGAGTAGTGCAACGTTGAAACTAATGCCATGACAACTCTAAAGAAAATATAACAAAAATATCATCATCAGAGAGCATCGTCATCTTTATCCTCAGCATCCTCCTCCTCCTCATCATCATCATCATCATCATCATCATCATCTACTCCCACCTGAAAGGGCTATGGCTATAGCTGTTGGTGTTGCAACAATGCTGTGGCAGCAACCCGTTGCGCATTTATTTTTCATTTTGAAGCACACACACACACACACATACAGAGAAACATCTGCCTCCTGTTTACGTTTAATTGAGTTTATTGATGCATATTTGAAGTTCGATTCGGTTGCCAAGGTGAAGGAGGAGCAGCAGTAGTAGGAGGAGAAGGAGGAGAAGCAACGGGAGTGCCGCCACTTGAAAGTGCAAAAATGCAATTAATTAAGCGCATTTATTTGCACACTCAATGGGCCGTGGGAGGATTTAAGGAGTTTGAGAACGTGTGCCAAATATAGCCCAGATATTTTGTATACATAAAAAAAAAAACAAATAAAGTTGCGGCCAATAAAAGTAAATTATTGCATAAAGTTAAATTTCAAAAGTTTCATAAAAAATATATTAAGATAATTTAATTTCAGTGGTTGCCAGATCTATTGAACAATTAATTCTTCGAATGTTTACTTTGATATACATAGTTTTAATGTTTTTTTAATTTACAATCATTTAATTAATCATAATTTACAATAACATTTGGAGGACTAAATAACATTTGGAGGACTCAATAACATTTGGTTTTATATCTTGACAAATGAATCTTTTTTGTGAGGAGAAATATCTAGATAGCAAATAGCTTAAAAGGTTCTATTGATAGTAAAAGGTATTTTAAGAAATAATATGTTTTTTTAGTCTAGATGACTCTAAGAAAAATGCACAATTTCATTTGTATTCTATTTGAAGGAACAATTTTACTTATTGTTAATTCAACTAAAGTCACAAATAAAGTAACAATTTTATGACCTAATGAAAGATTTTGTAAACAAAAAATGTTCTCAAAATTTTAAATATTAAAGAAGTAACTTTTGTGAACCGATATTAGTATAATGATATTACGGGTTCTCTTGCTTAAAAAGAGTTTTTTTACATTGAAAAAGTAAAAACGAGCAGCTGAACTTCCTTGTATCGAACTTCTATAACACAGTTTCCCATATGATGCAGGAATTTCATAAATAGCTTTTTTATTCTGTTTTCAGTTTATATATAAATATGTTAAAATTTCTTAAAAATGGTTTCAATAGAAATAAGTTTTTTGCTAATCGCATGGCAATTTATTCTACAGAATGACCATATTAAACATTGCTTCCTAGTTTTCCTACTTTTCTTTTGACCTGACAGACTTAACCAAGTGAGAGGACAAAAACTAGGTAGATTTGTAACTTTTATTAAGTTGTTACATAAAACATAAAAATTTTAGTGAATTTTATGTCAGAATATGAGTTCTTATAGAACCCAACTAAATAATATCGAAACTATCACAAAGTGATATATAAATCAATTACTAGACATGAACATATATATGTAAATATATACATATAAATAAATATTCGCTTAATTACTAACCAATTAAGATGTAAGAGTTTTTTAAATAAGTTTATTAAAAAAGTAAGAATATATTCGTCCTTTTGAGAAACGATGTACCGAATACAAACAGAGTACAGAATACAGTTTTTTATAATATATTTAGACCAAATAATATTTCATAGAGGTATAATGATATATACTTCCAGTATAGAATGAGAAAGCTGTGATTTTCAAAATTAAATTATTCACTTTCGGAAAAAACGAATGCATATTGAAAAAATAGAAAAATATTGGAATTAAATTTATTTAATCGATTTTTTTAATAACAAAAAACAAATTTAGAAAAAAACACAAATATAGAACGGAAATGAAGACAACTTTCACAATGGCAAAATGAAGGATACAAGGTCAGGTCCATGACTTTCTAAATCAAGGACAAAGGAAAAATTAATTCTTGATTTTCTTTTGAGCTTAATGTATCGTCTTCCTTATACTCTTTTCATTGGAAAGATTTTTCGATTTGTTTATTTCTTTGTCTGATGATTTCTTACTATCAGCTAAATCTGAAAAAGAAGTCAGATTAGATAGCAATTCGATATATGAAATTTTACAATGGCCACCAGTCTATGATATAGTGTTAATTTTTTAAATCGGTCCAATACTATAAACACAATATAGGTGCTTATCCAGTTAGCAAGCAATATTTTCTAGATATTTCCGTAAGTACAAAAATCACAATTTCTAAACTTAGTTTTTACCACTATAAATAACTTTAAATATTTGTAATCATTTTAAAATATAATAATTTCCATATTGGTCACTTCTTTAAATCGCTTTTTCATTGTGTTAAGAACAATTATATGAAATTTTGTTGCTTGTTTTGATTTTGGGTGGCAATGTCATGACACGTAAACCCCTTTAATTCTCATAAGATCCCAGCTGTTAGCTATCTATAAGGATATACAGGAGCTTCTCTTTCATCCCTTGACAATTGCATAGGAAAAGTTTCGATGCGATAGGAAAAACTTTCTTGTTGACAATTTGTATTTCCCCCTATACCCCCATTTCCACAATTTTCTTTTTGTTTTCGCTCTTGCTCGCACAGCTGAGCCCGAAAATCCAAATCAAATGGCTGAAAGTTGTCATTTAGCTCCAATTGAGGGGGTCGGTGGTCTTAAAAGATTAGCAAAAAGGGAGGGGGGGAAGGAGGAATAAAAAACAAGCGGATTGCGAATTTATAAATGCCATGTTAGATGGAATGGGAGTTAAAGTTGGCGTTGCTTCTGCCTGGAGACATTTGTCAGACTTGTTTCACACACATCTTTGCAATTAGTTAATGTCAAATGGATAAGCAACAGCTTAATCAGAGGAAAAGGTCAAGTATACCAAGGTCTGCTAATTTGTTGTCGCCATCTTCACCGTGTGTATATGAGAGAGTGTGTGTGTGTGTGTGTGTGTGGCAAGTCAAGTGTTTGTGACTTTGTCACGTAACAACACAGCAGCGCCAAAGATGTAACCATTCATGTCTGGACAAGAACCTTGCCCAACCAAGTTAGCTAATGAGACCCAAGACAGCCCGAGGTTAGCTTCTTGACTTCAAATTGGCGGTGGCGGTGACTGTGGCGTTGGCGTTGGCGGCAGCAGTGGCAGCTGCAACCAGAGATAGAGAGTAAGGAGACCCATTGAAAGGGGGGCAGTAACAACAACAACAAGTTGAATTTGCGGCATGTTGTACCATTGGGGCGGATATGGCAATTTTTATGTTGTTGCCACATTCAGTCTTCTTTCTGTTCTGTTTTGCCCTGAAATCGATATGGCATCAAAGAGCCCAGCCACATTATGCCATTATGCCATCCAGGGTCTCGATTTTGAGGTAGGGTAGGCGTAGGAAAGGCCCCCAGCCATAGTAACAAAAATTCAACCGCAACAACAAAACGAAATCTACCAACATCTAGCTGATATATTTTTATTATGCTAAAATAATCGCACATAGACAATATGCACATTGGTTAGAAATTCATTAAAAAAAACTAAACTATAAAATAATTCCAAATAGAAAGCTTGACAAACCAATTAAATGATCTAACAATTGGTTTATTCAATTGTCTGCTTCAAATTTTAGTTAGTTCAACTAACAGTTATTTGGATTTTAATTTGATTCCTGTTTCTTTTCCAAAGAGAAAGAAAATTTTATGACATGATTTAGTAGCATCATAAAATCAATTTGTTTCAGTGTTTTAAACGATATATAAATCTTTACTTACTAGAGAGTAGTTCATTTATACTAAAAGCTCTTGAATGCAAGTTTAATAAAATCTTACAAATATTTACAACAACAATTAAAAATCACATAAACTAAAAAATAATTGTTAAACTTTGTTATTTAGTTCATTTTGTCAATTGTTTTAGAAAGTAATTAGAAATAAATTCAAATTGTTTGGGAATTTCTGTTCTAATGAATTCAGAATGAAATGACAAACTTTTAACTATTCGAAATAGTTAAGACGCCTACCCTATCAGCTGTTTCGGGGACTACTTTTCGACTTAAGGGTTGTCGATGTTCATAGACAAGTCATAAGCAAAGTTTCTGTATTCTGAGAATTGTAACAACGACAATTAGAGACAATATTTTTGGATAATATTTAAATTATTTTTATTTTTAAATATATATTTGAGCACAAGAAATCAACTTTGAATTTTATTTTTGCGGATTTTAGGATGCTGACAACCCTTACATTTACAGTACATCTTTTTAAACTACTGGAAATGAGAACAAATCGGTTTAAAACGGAACACACGGATGTTCGCTTAGAAAAATTCTAGCAAGTTAATGGCTGAGTCGAGCTCATCCACTAGGATTAGGTATTATCCAGAAAATATAAGAGATTAAAAGAAAATTATTTACAATGTAAAACGCATATGAATTTATATGAAAATTTGGCAATAACTTTTCATTCAAGATATAAAGGAATCAAAGGTAGAAACTGATTTTAATTAGTAATAGCAAAAAAGGATACGAAAACGGAAGCAAAATACTACAAAGTTATACGAAACATTTCCAATTATTTTTCAAAATATAATTTATTATTTTTGTTTTATTTTTAATTTCAACGAGGATCAAAAGCAAAGTAAACTTTTTTGCTACAGTTTGTGCAACAGTTGAAAGAAATATTTCTTATTTTAGAGCCACTGTATACAACGAGGGCGGTGGAGAAATCGAAGGCAAGTTACCTTTACGGTTAGCATAGCAACAAATTATCTGAGAGATGCATCTGAATATTGCAAACAAAAGATAAAAGCCAAAATGCAAAGACAACCGCAACCGCTCATAGTAGTAGCTATAAGTTGTTCGGGTTACTATATGGCCCCAACATCGACATGGCCACGAAACGGCCACGGATCGGATGCTGTTGCCTCCCAATACGACTTGGGGTTGGGGGCAGGCAGCCTTTCGCTTGCAGCCACGCAAAAGGTGATTTATTTGAACATGGTTATCAACTTAGTAGAATAACAGGAGCAGCCAAAGCGCCGCACTGCCGCCAAAAAAAAAGGCGAAGGAAAATACAATGAAGAACAAACAATGCCAGATGGAAAAGCAGAGCAGAACTCTCAAAACAACTTGAACTTGTGCATCGTGGCTGGTGCCCAGTGCCTCCTCTATAGATGTATGTATATGCATGTGTGTGTGTGTGAGTTTGTACCTGGGCTAGAAAGTGCACAGCCGTAAGATACGATTGCATTTACATGCATCCATATCAGCGCCTGCATCGGGGCGTGTGTCCCACTCCCACTCCTTCAACCTTTGTCTTTGAGCTGTACACAGTGCGGCACATTGCGGCAGTGAGCGCGCCCATGACAAACACACAAACACACACACATACACATGTGAGCACACACACTCCCACAAGTATATAGGTACATCTACATCTATAGTTACAGCTGCACACGAGGCACGAAGGCCCATCCCCAATATGCCAGACAACTATCCAAAAAGCAACCGGCATACAATTTGGCCGGCAGCGAAAATTTATTTGAAATCAATGCTTCTTGTTGCATTCTTCAGTTGCTCTACTCACTCTCTCTATCTCTCTCGGTCTATGCCTCTCTTGCTCCCATCTGAGGCACAAACAAACTTTTTGACTCTTGTTGCAGCAGCAAGCGGCAGCATCAGCACCAGCAACAGCAGCAGCAACAACAGTAACAGAACATCAGCGGTAGTAGTCAATACAAGGCTACTACTTGATATACCAATGGGGCATATCAGTTAGAACCAGGGATTCGTAATGAACTTACGTATTTGAAAGTTCGAATTTTGTATCAAACAGTTGCAGTTACTGTGCCATGAAGTTTTCTATAATAAGGTAATAAAAATTTGTGGAAATCCAAAGGGAATATTCTATATAATTATTACATACATTATAATCTTTACTTAAAACACAAAATCAGGCACAACTGGTACGGAAATAATTTAAAAAGAGGTGCGAGGGCTTGAAAGTATTTTTAAAATTATCAAATAAATATCAATCTATTATTGATCATTCGACATTATTCCTAAATAGTTTAAAACAATATAAAACAATTAATATTTGCGGAAGACTGAAGTTCTTGAATGTTTTCCCCTCGGGGAAGCAATACCTATGAAAAAGATCCATAGGAAAGGTATTACTTATTATTTTTTCAAATCTCTTATAGATAAAGCAGAGTTTTATTACTAACTTTTAGAATAAGCCAATAGTATATGAATAAGGTTTCCTTCTTGTTTTAACAAAAACTTCCTTTTCCAAGGAACCGTTGTGAATGGATCATCTCCGGCTTTTGAATTTTAAATCAAAGTATATGTAGAAAACACTTACTTTGACTTAACTAACTCTGATTATTCCCTATTTGCCACTTCATTAAATTGTAATTCTCAACTAGTTAAAGCTTTAAAGTGTTTTGCCATTGAAAATCTTAAAATAAGTAGACTCTCCTAATCAATTAACACTGGGGAATGAAAACCAAAAACTGGGTATTCCAAGTATAAATATTATTGGGTATCAGTTAATTGGGATATCAGTTAATAGACAGGTTTAAAAAAAGTTTAAGAATAAAGTTCTTAATTGAAATCCCTATCTATTATAAGTTTGGAAGCTTTTGGTCTTTACTAAGAAAAGCATAGAACTGAATGAATTACTAAGATAAAGTCGGACGCTTTTTCAGCTAGATTATATAAAGTGAATCTATAATAAAAATTCTTATTAAACTGTTCAGTTTATTTGTCCAGTTTATTTATTGGCAGATAAAGTTTCTCAAATGATTTGGCAACAAATGGATACCATAAATTTTCTAATTTGTATCTCCATTGTATCATTTGTATCTGGCATTTATTTTCTCCAGGACGAATTCCCATTCGATCATAGAAATCAAAGTCATTCTTGTTGCATTTTAAGAGAATCCAAAACATATAACAAATTGATTATATTGGGATTTCGATATTATATCAATAATAGATTCATCTTTTAATCTTTTGCCTGGTCACATTTTCTCTAAGTTCGTACTTTTACACTGTACTCAAAGTTCTTTCTTAACTTGAAAGGGTAATTTTTAGGTCGGTTCCTGCCAAATCTGTTCAAACCGATTGTTCCACTTGGCTCTTTTTATTTTTTGTTGCAGTTTCATGCACCATGGTCTAGTGCACTGCAGGCAGAGAAAGACAATAATTGAATAGCATATATATATATATATATATATACAAGATATATACTGTATAGGAATTGAAAATGGAATTGTATATATTGTGAATAGTTTTTCTCGATAAAGCGGCAGCTGATTTTATGTGCATGTTTTGTTGTTGCATAGAGAAGAGAATTTTGTTAGTCACGAGTTTGGAACGTTGTTAACACCGACCGCCCTGTCTAGAGATTTTGGGCGATGCAACTGCAACTGCAACAGCAACAGCAACTGTAGTAATATTATTTGACCATTAAAAAGCTGCCTGTGAGGGAGTAGACATCTACTCCTCGACCATCTCTATCTCTTTGATACCCTTGTTAGGCAAAAATGATAATGAAGGCCAACGGTAAACGATGCCAACAGATGCATCAACAAGTTGGGGCATCGAAATCAGCATCTTGGCCATCCATCGATACATATTAGAACTGCAGGCAGACACAGTAGACAAACGAACAAACAAACAAACACAACGACAAAGTGACTGGCAGACAGACCAACTGATGGACAAACAGACTGAAGAGCAGACAAACTTTTTGGCTTATAGACAGACAGTTTATTGAATCTTTGCGGTAGACCAAACAAATCGGACTTTGATGGCCAGCCAAACGAAAGTCCAGCTTTTTCTCTGTTTGCCTTCTATGCCCAACGATTCATTCGACTGACCGACCACCTTGGAAGCCGAAAAACTCAAAAATGCTGCCAGGCAAATACAGAAAAATAAAAACCAAAAAAAAAACCAAAGAAAATATGAAAAAAAAAACAAGTAAAAGTCATACAGGAGACGTTCAAGTACACTAAGAAAAATCAAATAATTGGTAAACTGATTTATTCATTTGATTCAATTAAATATTACGTCATTAACTTCCAAAACATGCAAAAAAAAACCTGATTTAAAATTTATTCAGTTTACATTAAGATTGAAATATCATGAATAATAATATACAATAAATTTTAAAAATAAAATCGTGTAACATAAATTTTATATAAATCCAGTTATAGCTCGAGACTCAGAAACTTTAAAAACGTTAATCTTTAAAAGTTATGTTAAAGAACTTTTCTAAAATGAACTTATTAATGAATAAATATAATGCTATAGCAACTTTATTATACAAAATTTACGAGACATACACTGAAAAAAAGAATATATGTAAGTTGTGTCTATAAAATTATTTTAAAAAAATTTTATATGTAAAGGAATTTTCTAGAGCCAAATTCGAAAGTTTACCAAAATATAGTAGAGCTTGAGAAACATCGATAAAAAATTGAATCCAAGATGTTTTAAGTTTTTTTTCATAACATTAATCATTTTAATCTAACACTGATGTCTTGTACTTTTCGACTTGGCTATAAATCGATTTAATAACTTATATTTAATATTATTATATATTTTAATTAATTAACTTAATAAAAATTGTTACTCATGAATAAAAAAATATTTAAAAATGATTCGGATAAAGCTTAATATTTTTGTTTATTTAGTTTTGAGACAGTGTATCATAAAAAAATCTTAACATATTTATTATTGCTGATTAAAATCAATTCAAGATATTTTCTTTCCTTTGCTATATCTTTAAAAACAATTGTAAAATAAAAATACACCAGGGTTCTTTTCAAATGAAACGCAGTGTATTTTATTTCAGATTAGTAAGAATAGTTTCAATCAGCAATATAAAAAATCGATTTTCTAATCGATAGTTTTCTAAAAAAATCAATAGTACCAAATATTGAGGTTTCTCCAGCTCTACTTTGAATAAGTAGGAATTAAACTTAATAATTTCATTCTTCATTTTTGATAATTTGATATTTAATATAATATATAAATTAATAAAATTGTATTTAAAAGGTTTAATATTATATTAATAAACTATAAGAGAAATTGTTAGAGATTTATTTAATAGTCCCATTTAAAATTGGAGTAATCTTGATATAACAATAGAAGTATTACAATAATTAGATAATAAGTAAATAAATCAATTGGCAAAACGAATAAGACTTGGCCCTTTAATTTAGACCTGTTTATTATTAATTTAATTGAAAGGTTAGTAAGAGTATGAATACTAGACTCTTCAACTTGTTAATTAGTTACTTAAATTTAAATTTTAAACTGTATTTTATATATACCATGCGATGATATTTTCAGGCTCTTTAATAGAGAAGAATTAGTGTTAGATATTGGCCATTATAATCCAGAAAATGATGTACCACATTATGAATTGATTGGTTTACAGGTGATTAGATATTAGCTAGTTATTCATAATTTAAAAACACTTTTACTTGTAGGTAAATTCGGAAATATGTCACAAAAATATCTATTCTAATAATTAAGTAGTTTCTGACTAAAAATTTAACTAAGAAGAGAGTTATATTTCCACTACTTTATTAATCCTAAAACTCTTGCTTCAAATGATTCTTAATTTTTGCAGATATTAAAAGACATTTGTATATGATAAAGTTTTAAAATATCTGACTTTCCAATATCTAAACAGTTTTTATAGTTCATATATTGACACAAATGAATATCTGAAATGAGTCATTGATTCAATAAGAAAAGTTTTTCATTTTAGATACCATAAAAGATGGGTTAATCTGCTATATATAGCTTTTCCCTTTTTCTTATAAATATCAATTTTCTTCTACTTATACTTAACTAATTTCTGATCAAACTAGTTTAACAATTCTTTTAAGTTTTTTTAATTTTTAAAATTATTTCGAGTGCTTTTCTTACTCCTGAATTTAAACTTTTTTGCTTTCTCATAGTTTAGATTTATTTTCTCTTAGTGTAGTTGTTTAGTTAAGTGACGTTTGACTTAAATTTTAATTTCAAAAACAAAGTTTACGCTTTCGAAAAATCAAAATAGTCAGTTTACCTGACCGACTCCTCCTCCTTCTCCTGCCACAGACCCGCTCGACTGCTTGCCTCTCGGCTGTAAAAGTGTGAAATGCCAATGCCTTTTTTTTCTGTTTCTGTTTGCCATTGCATTTAGATGGTCTTTTGTGTCCAGCTCTTTGGGATTTTATTTAATACTTTTCATTTTTTCTTAACCTCCCCCTCTTCACCTCTATTACTATCTTGTCTCGTTGCTTTTTTTTTTTTTTCTTTATTTTTGTATTGTTTTGATCATTACGAGATGGCTGGCGACTTTGTCTTGTGTCGGCAAATGCGCTTTGATTAATGCCAAAATGCATACAAAATTTTCATGTGATCTCTCACAGGTTTACATTTAAGCTCCCCCCTTCATTACTCCCCCTTTCAATTTTGGTCGCGATTCACACACATTATTCATGTGTGTGCAGTGGGCATTGTGTTTCGAGAAACACAAAATAAACACAGAATCTAGAGGCAAGAATCTGCAACCATTCTTTGAGTAAGTCGCCATCCGTTTCAGTCTGTAGTTTAGGCTAGTATTTCCTTTGCCCCCCCTCCCCATTCTACACCATAACCCCTTAATATACACACACAGGTTGGTAGGTAGGTAGGTAGGCAGGTAAATGGAAGGAGGTAGGTACCTACCGGTGCAAATTCAATGGCTTTTTGCATACATTTGCGTTTAGGCAGCCATGCGTAGTACATGAAATTCAATGATCATTACAGCACAACGAATAGTGGATACTCTTTTAATGTTTTGGATGAGTCTCTCATTTGGCATAATATCATTGTTCTAATGGCAGTTTCTTGATGATTCCTTGATATATTAGTTGGACAACTATGTTTCTATGTTCCTCTTTTCGAGTCAAAGTTCTGAAATCATTATCATAAATTCTTTTATGAATACCAGTTAATATTGATTTAATTTTAATAATCTAAATTCTAGAAGTTGAAACTGTAAATTTAGAAATTTGCATTTTGTTTCGACTGAAATTCACTAATTTTGCACAAGTTCTACTGAAGATTAGAGGATTTGGCAGACTGCAAAGGAAAAAGTTTCTTTTAAAGAGACAAAAGTTTTAAAAAGAAACATTTTGATAGACTTCTTTAGACTTTTACTTCTATTTGTGCAGGTTTCCAGGGGTTTTCATCCTGTTCTGAAACTCATCTCTTGATTATCACATTTTTCTTTTAGTCCATCTAATAATAATTATCTCTATAAGTTAACAAAAATCATTCGAAATTTGAAGCCCAAGATCTATGGTAATTATTAATCTAACACATTTCAAATTCTTTTGAAAACTTTTAATAAATAAATCAATTTTTAAAAACTTGAGTAATAAGTAGATCTTTATCCATATATATTCATATATACATTTGGATCTGTTATTTAGTAAGCAATTATATATATATATCCCATTTAGTTAGCTTAAATAATATTATTCCATTTTAATAAGAAAATTTCAATATTCGAGAGACTTCAACAACTAGTTAATAGACTCTCAGAGAGATACTCTTTCATCTATCAGAAACGAAGCCTAGCTCCAACCCAAGAGTTTTGCCCAGAGTCGCCAGAGGCAATAGCAACAAGCCAGGCCAAGAAGACGGTGAGTAACAATGGCCATTCAGCTGCCGCTATTGCTGCTGTTGCTGTTGCTCCGGCTGCAGCCTGCCCCAAAAACAAAGGCCAAATAACAACAATGCAAAAAACCAAACCAAAAAAAAAAAGAAATATAAAAAAAATTGAGAGAAAAAAAAGAGAAATATGTATATCAGATTTAAAATAAATGTAACTGCGCGGCTCATTATGCCGCGCTTACACACGGCCAAAGGAGAAGGCAAAGTAGCAGTCGCAGGAGAACAAGGAAGTGTAGGAGAAGGAGGAGGAGCTGGTGGTCGGAAGGGGTAGCTGTGCAACCGACTTTGCGCATGCTCAACTGTTTGGGTGCACTTAATGGCCTGGCAATCAAGTTTGAATGGCTGTGTGGCTTTTTGGTCTTTTTGGCCAACATGCTGGCTGCCTAGTTAACTGCAGGTAAATACTAAGTACAGTAGAGATTCTATAGGTACAAATTTACTAAGAATAATTATACAAATATACTATATAAATTATACAATTCCAAGTCTTTTTAACAAAATAGACCACAAAAATGTTTTATCTCAAGCAAATATCTGAACAATCAATTCCGTGCCCGGTAAGCTCAGTCACCTATAATCCAAGGACCCAGGTTTCAAGTCTCTCATGGGGCGGGCAAGGATTTGTACTTTGTCTGTTAAGTTTCTATCTGGGTGACACTTTTTTATATATTAACTTGGATTCTCTCCACACAAGTCAAAGAATTAAGAAAAGATTATTATATCACGAATAGCACAAATAATTTTTATCTAGTTGAATAAGTAGAAACAGTCATATAAAGATTATTTATAATTTAATTCATAAGTAATAATAATTGTTTCACATATTTTTATATATATGAATATGGTGTCAGGACCCGTGTCCTTTAATGGCACCTCTGAGTTGTACAGTGATATTTTCTACCATTAATCAAATTGTTGGTTATGGGGATCGACTTTAATAGTAAGATAATGCCTCTATTCATACTGTTTGATCAGCATGTTCATGGATATATAGTGAAAATATCAAAATTTTAACTTGGCTCCCATATTAAGCATTATTCATCCAAACTTAATAAAGAATTTAAGGGGCTGGAAATCATATAAAGTTTACAAAAGGATAATAATAAAGTTGTTGTTTGGAGAATAAAGTTTGCATGGTCTTTAAATGATTTTAATTACTTGAACTAATTATATAATTAACTACCAGAAGGTAGAATTCTATTTATTTTCTATATATCTACTATATATAATAAATTCTCTAAAAAGTCAAAATTTTTATTACTCTTTAATGTAAGGTATATACTTTTTGACACTCCACAATGTGTAATATTAATTTTAATAACTGTTTCCATTACCCTACCGGATATGGGATATTGAAAGTTATTCGCAACTTGGGGAGTTAAACAAACTATATTTTATATAAATTCTGGAATACCACAAATTTTGTAAATCTAAATCAAAATTCTTTAAATAAAAAGTAGTTTTTAAGGCTTCAAAATGTATTCAAACTTAAATATCATACTTTCAACTTGCCTATTCTGAAACTTCTCTTAAAATTTTTTTTATAAAATTAACTCTCTGACACAAACACCTTAAATTAGAAAAAAAACTAGTAAATAAAGTTACATTTTTAGAAAAAATTATTTTTTATTTAAAAATTTAAAATGTGGAAGCGGAAAAAAGTACTTTTTGGATGAACTGTTATATTTATACCTTCTCTATCATCTCAATTCGAATCCCAATTATTTGTCATATATAGAAAGCCTCAAAAACTCCTAAAACATGATAAAACTTTGAAGGTTAAATAACAAGTAAATATTACATTTTTGTATTATGTAGATTTGGCTGTATAAAGAAATAAATTTATTGAATCAATTTTGAAGACTTTAGTTAAATATTTAAACATTTTAAAGATTGACAACTTAGTAAAAAATTATTTAAAAGATTAGTTTCTATTTATACACTAATTCCCTATTTTGTGTAATCAAAAGTATTTCTTTACATAGGATTATGTAAATCTATATATGTTCTTTCCAGGCATAGTTCACTGTACTTTTAGGCCTGACATGGTCAACGCGTTTAGTGCATTTAAATAAACATTTCTCAGGTTACAGGGAAAAAAGAAGCAACTCGCATTGTTCGCTAAAGGGAAACAGAATGGAAAACTGTTTGCTTATGGAAAGAAAATTTTTGCAGCTCTTATAGCAAGTGAAGTAAACTTTCACTCCATAGAACAAAGCTAATGTCTTGTCTTTCAGCACGTGCATATTTGAATGGTGTTTTCTCTCCTCTCCTCTCCTCTCCCCTCTTCCTCTCTCTCTCTCTCTCTGATTCAGTCATATTTGCATGCTCATTTCATATTTTTCTTGGCCATTCCATTGCGGTTGGTTTTCCTTTCCCTCCCCTCCCTTTCTGTTGGTCTTCCTCTGAAAAAGCAAACAACTTAATCGATTTGCGTTCATTTGCAATTTGTAATCCAATGTCTTGCCTCCCCATATACCCCTCCCCTCAGTTTCAGTTGCCTGCTTGTGCCCCATGCGACCCCCATCACCTTAAGGTGGAACGTGTGCTGCACACATGCCGCAATTTGTTGCAACGATTAGTGGCATGAGTAGTGGGTGGGGGGGGGAAAGAGGTAGAAAAAATTGCAATGCCATGGCTTATTAATTACCATCGATAGCAGAAGCCCAGCCAAACCAGACCACAAAGTGCTGCATGATGTTGCTGATGTTGCTGCCACATTTGTATGCATTCTCCCTGGTAGAAGATTCCATTGAAATTTTCAACAATTCTATCAAAGACAGCCACTTCAAGGGCAGACCCTGAACCCTTTGGCTTTGCCAATTACATTGGCATTTCTCTTTTTGTCTTTCTGGCGATGAATAATATTTGTGGCATGTTGAAGAAAAATATGCTTTCTGCTGATTTGGCGGCATTATTTGTCACCCGGATTTTTTCTTCCTTTTAAAAAGAGTTGAAAATATTTTTTAAGAGAAAAAAAAAAAAAAAAAAAAAAAAACCAAACCGTTGGAGAATTCAATTTGTTTTGTGTTTTAAATATTTTTTTTTTAATTTTTAATTACAAGAAACTTTTTTTTTATCGGGAAATTATTATATAAAACTTTAAAAAATATTTAAAAAAATTGTATTATTTTTTATTTAAATTTATTGTATTTATAATGTATGTGAAAAAAATAAACTTTTATTTATTTTTCTTGTATTTTTTTCTTTTCTTGTATTTCATCTAAAAGTTGCGCTCAATCAAATTGAATTTATTAATAAAATGTTTTATCTGTTTATTTAAATGAATTTTCATATATTTTGCAAATATTTTATTTAAATTTTTATTTTATTTAAAAATGAAAATCTAAATTAAAAATTTAGAGCTACAAATAAAACAATTTTTCTTTTTTATTTTATTACTTTTATGTGAAATTGTTTGATTTGTTATTTATTTTAATGGTTTATTTGGATTTGGAGATATTGGAAAATTAGTTTTTTATTATTTATTTCTCTGTATAACTATTTAAGCCAATTAAATTACTAAAAAAAAAAAAAAACAATAAATAAATGATTTAAAATAGGAAACAAATGAAATATAAAATTCAAAGTGAAAGTTAAACCAAATTTAATATTACTTTTGATTTTGTTAAATAAACAATGCAATTGAAAATAAACCAAATTAATAAACAATTAAATTTAAAATTCCATTTCAATTTTAAAAGCATTTACTACTAAATTTTTCTTTGGATTTTAAAGAAATCATATTTATGAAAGTATCTTTTATAGAACTTCCTAGAAATTTTCATCATCTTGGCTTGTCTTGGGCTATTTTTTTTCTTCTTCGTAGTCTTCTCTTTAGCCCTTTTAGCATTTTCACTTGAAATCGTTGTAGTGCTTTTGCATTCAGAATATTTATGTTATTTTAAAAATTTACAGAATTTGCATAAAAACCAATTTGCTGTGGTAGTTTTCTCTCTCTCTCTCTCTTTTTTGTTCTTTACTTCTGCATTTCAAATGTGGGCAGCAAAAGTTAAAGCAAACAATTGAAATAGTTAAAGTAGAATTAAGCAATCAGCAGGCTATAAATCAATTTGCATATGGAACACAGTGGCATATATGTATATATACATAGATATGCATATATATTTCTCGAATCAAATGAGTCTTTAACATTTTTAACACCTTTTAAGTTAAGCCTTCGCCCCTCTGGTGATAAGGCTTCCAACACACACGCAAAGTCCGGCAAATCATCCATGTTGCATGTGAACTGAAACATTTTGACACGCCATTTGGGGGGGAGAAGGGAGGCATCGTCAAGGATGCTTTGGATGTCAACCAGTGGGTCTCGTATCATTATCACGCACAGTCCAGAGCATATGAGTTCAAGTTGGAGCACCTTCATCTCTGTCAGTCTCTCTTTCTCTCTCCCGCACTCAAACCGTGTGTCAACACCTTCAAGTGTCCAGTGTCAGTCTACCACCACCACCACCTACAATATCTACAACACCCACTCTTATTGCTATCTCTCTCTCTGCCTGGCCTCTAATGAAGTCAACCTGATCATCTGAAGTGCTGCAGGAGACCGAACTGCGTTCATGTTTCTAGCCTGGTTGAGTCCGCGACAGAGCGACCAACTTATTCCGCCAAGTCTTTCATGGCAAATACAAAAATTCATTTCGTTTCGGTTTGAGACTCGTATTTATTATATGTTGCATCGTGTGTGGATTGTATCTGTCCATTTCCATTTTGTTTCTCTATACTCATTCTCATTTTGTACCCAGCACGTGTATAGCCAGAATGGAAATGTTGCTAGCAACCATAATGGGTTTTGCAACATATTTGGGCAACAGGTTTTTTTAGTGTTTAGCAACATTGAAACAGCTGTGTGTTGACAAGAAAAACAACAAAGAACAAAAGGCTTTAACTTTGAAAGATATTATTAGAAGTAAACAATTAAAAGTATTTTGTGAAAATGGAAATACATTAAGTCAATATAATTTAGAATATTATTTAAATTTAAATAAATGTTGTTTTTTTATTTTTTTATAATTATTAAATTTAATTGGATTGCAAAGAAATCTTTTATGAATAAGTTTTAACAGAAGATACTCCTTTAATATAGTAACTTAATTTTTATAAAATTGGTGGAATCATTTGGAATTTGATATATTATAGTTATTCAGTAATATTATTTCATTATTAGGTCAAATTGAAAAGAATCAGTTTAATTTATAAATTTAATGAAATTTTGCTTTTTATCAAATATTTTCTTTAGATATTTTATAATTCGATATTTCCTAAGGAATGTTTGAAATGCCCTATAATAAATCATTTTAATTGTAGACATTTCTTGGCCAATTTAATTCGTTTTCCCTTCTCTTGTTTAGATTTAGTTAAACATGAAATTTGATTACTTCATTAAAAGAGGACAACGGCAACTTCTGATCAAATATAATTATGGTTATACCCTCTCAACCTTATACCCTCTCTCTATCCATTTGTCTATATAAACTCTTTCTTTTTTTTATTTTTTGCCAACTCATGGTAATGCCACCCACGGATATATATATTCCAATTGTTTGTTATATGACCGAAAGCCAAACAACTCACGATATTCTAATTAAAACACATGCGAACCGGGTTCTCGACTTTAACATCATCATCATGATCATCTATGTATGTGTGTATGCCTCTCCACCTCCCTCGTATGTGAACTTGATGAATTTACATTGAACTATGATTCAGCAAAAAAACAAATTCCATTTCGAAAAGTACAAAGCTAATGTTGAAGTTCAAGTCTTCAGTCAATAGGATCGAACATATTATTTTTTCATCTTTTTTTTTCTTGTTGTTTTGTCTCGTTGACATTTTCCATTAAATGAGAGTCAGTCAGTCACACACCTAATTTCTAGTTGAATGGGGGTATACAGAGAAAGAGTGACAACGGTGGTAATGGGTTGGGTGGGGGAGGGGGGAGGTGGAATGCTTTACCTGACGTGACAGCAAATATGGGCTCGGTTTCAGAATAAAATAGAAGAAATAAGAGCAGTTGCGCATGCCCAAAGTGAAGGCAGAGAACTCTCCTGACATGCCCCTAACATGTGTGTGCTGCAACGGCAAACCGAACAATAACTGAAATGGAAATGGAAAGAAATAACCCAAAAAAGGCTGGCATAATAAATGGATATTTATATTTAGAGTGGCCATTAGAGATGGTAGCTTGAGTAAGGAAAATGATTCTAAAACTAAAGATTTTTTCAAAAAATGGAGCTAAGCGCTTTCTTCTTATGCAAAATGCAAATTCTGAATCTTTTAAGGTTTAGGAAAACTTTCATGTTGCAGTTTTTCTATTCTAAACTGAAGGGAATCAAGAATATATAAACAATTCTTATGATCTACTGTAAAAGAATACAAAAAATCATTATAAAGGTAATTCCGATCTAATATATAAGATTGAAGCAAAACAGTAAAGCATAGACAAGTCCTTAGGGTTTTTAAAAGATAATTTACAAAAAAATAACTAACTTAGTTCTATTTTAATCAACCATTATTATATTGTTCTAATATGCTTCCAAAATTTCTTCTAAACTATCTATTTAACTTTATCATTTATAAAACTAAAGCAAAACATCTCAAAAAATTTCCATTTTCTTCTATAAAAAGTTTTTAAAATAGAATTTAAAAGATTTTGCTCGGGATTACTCCCTATTTTTATATATATAAATCTTATCTTAGTTTCGTGTTGCTACTATTCAATGATACTTGATATCATTTTCAATATATTTCCATCTCTAGCATTTCCAGGCGTGAGTGCGTGCCGATTGCTTTGTGCCACATGTGGTTGCATATTGAATTCTAGGTTTACTATTACTTTGAAGCATGATACCTCTCCCTTTCTTTCCCATTCGATCGATGTATGCACCATAAAGGTTGCATATGCCACAGTCGGCACAACAAGCCATAACTCAAGGGCAATGAGCTGCATAATTGTGCTGAGTAATTCTCACTTTATTTTTGAGGCAGTTTCTAATTGAATCTAACACGGGAAGGAGAATCCAATTCAGATTAAAAATATCGTATGTATATAGAATTCTAGATTAAGCCAGACAAAATGACGTCACGTTCTAGTGTTATCGTTCATTTGAATATACATATATGCATTTATAATCTTTTATATATACAAATAGGTAAATCAAATTGTGACCTACATTTAATATTTATTTCCTCGACATGTTTGGTTTACGAATCTTATCAATATGGGGAATATATATTATATTTGGTGAGAACCTGCTATAAAGTGATTCATAATCGTCAGTCAGCTTTAATTGAATCATTCTAATTAAAATTTGAGCTGATTATAGACTACAATTAGTATACAAATATATGGAGGGAATATTAAAATAGTGCAAACAAGTTTCAAAGCTGATAAGAAAAAGCAAACAAAAAATTGTGTAATAACTCAAACGTTTAAAAATTAGTCTAGATGAAAAACTTTCTAAAAGTTTAAAAAATTTATATTTTGAAATTTCTTACTTAGTATAGGTTTTTAACTTTAAGACATTTAATCTAGATACTCAAAGACAGGAAAGACAAGAAAGATATTAAATAAATATTTTATATGTACTGCTTCCTTTTTACATAGTTTTATAATCTTTACTTGGTTGTTAAAAATCTATCAATTAATTTAATATTTTAAGTAAAGATTGCAGATCGACTTTGATGAAAACATTATTAGATTAATTGATATTTGTAAGTAAAAAATATAAAATATCTATTTAAAGAAATACTAAAAAGAATATTAGCCATAAGATTGAGAAAATCAAGTTTAATTTAATGTATTTAAAGGAAGTTTTGTGTTCATCCAAACATTTTTTTTTTTTTTTGTCTTCAAATACTTTTAAGACCCGGGTTTATTTTTTATTATATATTTATTAAATTTGTGCTACATTTAAGGCTTCAGTAAGAAAATTAAAAAATTGTTCATAAATTCCGTGCCTATTGACATATTTTTGAATATGATCTTTAAATATAATATAAAAACGTGGATGTGTTAAATTGTTAAAGCATTTAGACTAAGTTATACTATAGAAAACACGTTAATATTGTTTTGCATTGCTTCTTCTATATGATGAAAATTGATATCATTTCGAAGATATTTCCATCCCTTGTGTTTTTACTCGTTTTAACTCGAACTCGACCGTTGGTAAAGAAAGAACATCACTAAAACAACAATTTTATATGGAAAAGCAGCAGGAGAAGCTGTTAGATTTCTTCAAAATGTCTTTGAATTCAAAACACTTCAGTTTTTCTTTAGTTATTTCAATAATAAATTATTAATGGGGTACTAATAATCATCAGAAGGATACTAGATTAATCGTTGCACTTTATACTTAGCGTATAGTGAAGTGCTTCGAAAGATCTTAGACCATTCTTTATAATAGGAAAATACAAAGTTTTTACTTATCTGAAATAAAAACAGAAATCTCCCTGTACCCATAGAGTAAAAACCTTGTTGAACTCGCTAGGAGAAGGAACCATTTCCGACATTATACAGTATATATATTGTTGATCAGCATCAACAACCGAGTTGATTGAGACTTGACCGTCCGTCTATCCGTCTCACCGTTCGTAGAAACACCGAGATTTTAAGGACTATAATACTATACAACCAAATTTGGTATAAGGTCCTTCCAAAGATTATAGTTTATGTATTCCAAATATAAACATATTATTATAGTAATTTGTTACTCTCTTTAGTATGTATTTGTATTTTTTATATATTTCTTTTATTTTATTTTTGCAGAAACTGTCAGCAAATTACCTGTCAACAGTTTTCCATTAGAAATATTTTCACTGTTAATTAAATTAAAAATATTCCTCTTATCAAAAAGTTCAATCAACATTTTAACTCCTCTTCATTTTTCAATTTACTTTGCGAAACCCAAAAAACCAAATGTTTGGTCTACCTCTTGTATATCTTTCCCACTCTCTCTTCCCCTCTCTTTGCTTTCAGTTTGTACCTGTTTTCCTCTTATTTAAGTTGGTCCTTTTTTTTTGAGTGTTTTTCAGTCATCTTCTGGTAGCTCTTGGTCTGGTCTATATTATCACAACGAGCATATCAAATAAATGCGGGATTATGTGAATATTTCGCTTAATGAGAATTTTTGGACCACACGGCTGCATCTTTTTCTTCTTTTTTCGTGTGTGTGTGTGTTTTTTTTTCGGTTTTATTTAGTTTTATTTTCATTTTATTTTATTTTTTTTTGTTTTCGTCTGACCGGACGGAACCTGGGGACCTGTAAAAGTTGTTGCTTTTGTGTATTCACATGGCAGTGCGGCGCTCTCTGTGCCCAGGGCATTAAAAGAGAGATGCCTATCGGTGACACCTGAAAGACAAGAAAGACTAAAGAATACGAGGAAGGTGAAATGTGATCCGATCTGATCCAATGATGATACGATCCATGGCACTGGCACTGGCACTCATCGCCGGCTCACTTTTGCAGAAAGAAAGACGAAAAATTATTACTTCTCGGTTCATGCCACTCAACAGCAGCCAAAAAGAAATATATATATATATATATATTTTATAAGCATAAATAAAAAAGAAAACTCTATATATGTATAGAATTTTAGATACCCTTTATCAATTCTGGACTAAAAGATTATAAATACAAAGTATTAAATATTTTTAAGTTCAACTTTTACTTATATTTTCTTTGGTTTTTCAGTTACAATTTCAAAAGCTTTGCTTCTGATTCATTCTCACTATTCCATCTACAAGCTGGCGCCACCTACAGATCAATATTTTCAACATAACCTATTTGTAAATTATATTTATTATCATATCTTTGGTATTTCCTATCCGATTTTAATGAAATCTGTTGCAAAATTATATACATTTATTTTATATTTATTTATTTTAGATCACCAAGTAAGAATTCAATTTAAAGACAGACAAATGAAAATATTAATTTCAATTTATCCATATTCTTTTCTCTTTCTATTTCTAACTAAGATTTTGACTGTTCTTATATATCCTTTCTAACCAATGGACTCTAGGGTATATAATACACAATTTCTACGTTCAATCTCTCACAGCTGGTATTGAGTTTCGTTGCCGGTTGATTTTTACCTGATCTGTGTGTGTCCCTGTGTGTGTGTCGACATTTATTTTCTTCTTTTATTTGGCTTAGGTTTTTTGTATATTGGTGTTGTTGTGTCGGTATCTCTATCGGTCTATCTGGCTTATTTTGTTAACTTCCTTTTTCCGTTTTTTCTTTCACTTGGCTTTTGTTTCTTTGGTTCTTTGTGCAGCTTTTTACGCTCTATATAGATTGTTTTGTCATGATAGCATTTATATTTATATGCCAATGTAATTTATGCTTATTTCTATACAAATAAATTGAAATGGCATTTGTCCCCTTACCTCAACCTCTCCATAAAAGTCTTCACTTTCATCTGATAGACACGTGAGTTACGTTTGACCTAAGAGTTTAAGAAATTCATAATAATGAAGGACAACTAATTAAAATAAATGGAGTGGCATGTGGTCATATGTAAATATAGTAAGTATATATAGCATTAGTCAATATATAAAACAAGTAAATTTAATTTCAATATATGTTTCAATTGAATCAATAACAAATATATGAGATAGAGATTGAGAGAGAGAGGCGTGGGAACTCTTTAGCCTAATGATCGCAATCTTCTTAATATTCAGCCAGTTTAGTACTTCCGCCTTCAGTTTGCATATAACATGATTTGAACTTTGTCAAATGATTGATGACAATACTACACACAAGAATCGGGTTTTCCTTACTCATATGTATATGTATGTATGCATGTATGTATGTACATATGTATGTATGTATGTATGTACTTACACCCAAATCCGTGCTGAGCCGACATGCGTCTACAAACTGGACACAAGTTGTTTGCTCTTTGTTGCTTTTGCACTGGTAATCCCCCACCAGGCCAAGTGCCTGAAACTGTCATCCAGCGGACCTTAATCGTCCAATGACGCTGCGAAAAAGAAACACAGAAGAAACTTAACCCCAAAGTAGGCATCAAATTGCGCGACTCTGCGAAAAAATTAATTAAAATTTCTTGCGCCTCAGTGCCAATTGCAGTAAAGTAAGTGAAGAAAAAACAAAAAAGAAGGAAAAGGAGGAATGCAGTTTTTATTTTTGTTTTCTTTTTTACTGTTTTCTGAAAAACAATTGCCATAAAATAATATAACTAAAGGACCGACTATGGGATACTCTACAAGTGTAAGTTGAACTTACTTTCGATTAGACATTTATTAGTTTTTCCGTCAATTAACGTTCCGTTTTAACGTACTTTTTTATATTTTTTAACGTCAACAACATTTATTGCAGATAAACTTTACACAGTTCAAGAGAAGTCAATTTTACTTTGGAAAATCATTGCAAAGTCTTTTAAATTTTAGTTAACCAGAAAGTCTTCTAACGTATTTGTTTAATAATGGCCAAATCGTAAAAGCCTTGTAAATAGACAGTTTTTTGTGATTATGTCCCTAACATTTGTATGAAAGCCTTTCACCTGAGGGCAACTCTTTAAGATTTACATATAAAAAATCTATTGAAGGATATAAAATAGATTGCTAACCAAGACTTTTACTTAAGAATGCTAATTTAATTTGTCAAAAAAATAATACTCCTAGGATATCAGCTTAGAATTAATTAATGATTTATCCAATAATATTTTCTTTTAAAACAAGGAAAAGCAAAACTCTTTAAGTAAAAGAAGTTCGAAGAACAAGTTTTAAAATGTAGTTAAACTTTAAAATATTGAAAATTACTACACTTTTCAATTTAAAATGGCTTACCCTCTGATCTAACTAGAAAATCTTACTTCAAACTAATCATTATATTAATTCGATTGTCTATGCAGATCAAGAATATATATGTATATTTATAAGTGCTACTGTAATCTGTACTTTAGTTTGTCAGGGTATTTAAAAAATACTCAAAACAGAAATACTAGAAAAAACTCTTTGGCATTATTCAGTATATTGACTTACCTAAAGGGAAACGGAATGATCTATCAGAGTAATATGAGGGAGGGGGGAAGTTGGGTAGGAATTGTATCGCACGCCGTTCGCTAAGCGGCTTACAACAAAAATCTTGCGTGTTTCATTTTTGGTTTATTTAACGTAAAGATTAACATTGAAGGCAATCTGAGAAACTGATTTGTCATAGGGGTTGGCGGATTGGTAGGTATCTTGTTTGGCATTTGGCCCAAAAGTTTAATTACAATTTTGTAGATAGAGCAAAAGAAGCCCCTGTGAACAGACGATAACTTTGATGTTTCGTTTCGGTAGCATTTGATGCCAATTCACTGATGAAAGTTAAGCCTTGACCATTGCCAAAAAGCAAGGGAATACAAATGAATTCATATTCAAGGAATTGAAAGATATCATATACAACTTTTTTTTTAATTAATAGCAAGCGAAAAATAATGAGAAATATATTAATTACTTTAAATCCTATTTATAATTAGGTTATTAATAAAATTGTGATAAATTTTTAAGCTGACTTTAGATATTAATTTTTTTTTTTAAAAGGAGTCTGTCAAGTCAATTGTAAATAGGCAGGTGTTTTGAAGTTAAAGTTATAAATACAAGGTTGTCATGTTATGTGTTTTTATTACTTTTAATATATTTAATACTATAATTTTTTTTTATATAAAAAAAAATATTAGAAACTTCATTTATTTATTTAAAACCTTAGCACTTTCCGATTTCTTAAGTCAACCGTAGATAAACCCTTTTTTGATTTCAAATTTAAGGATCATTTTGTGAGAAGATTTTGACTTTTAGATTTTCATATATAATAAATTTTTTTTTAATTTTTACATTGTAACTGTCAATAAAAAAAATGTTTTTAAAATCGAAAAAATTATTTTAAAATGTAATTTTGATTTTTTTTTAACTTATTTGTTTACAAACTTTTGTTTTGAAGGTTTTTTTAATACTGCTTAATTTTTTTTTTTGATAATTTATAAGTTTTTCAAATTCTAATTATTCCAATAAAACAATTAAAGCGCCAAAAGTTTTAAACGAAATATTATTGAAGCAAATTTTTTCATCTTTAAATTCTGTTTCTGTTTTTTGCTTGACATTTACATATATCCAAATTTATTCAATTTAGAAAGTATACTATATAGATTTTAAGAAAAACTTAAGAAAAACCTTTAAAGTTAGCCAAAAATAAAGAGGATCCATCTGAAGATATTGTAGATGACCATTCTAAACAAGAAAAAGGGTATTTCCTATTATCCCTTTATTATATTTTGGCGATCCATTTTCGAATACAAACCTGAGTCGTATCTGGTTTCTGTCTATAAAAAAATATATTAAGAAGTTGAACTTCATTAAACTGTTCCAAAAAGGTGGAACAATATAAATTTTATATATATAACAATTAAAAAATACATTTTAGTTTCAATTAATTCAGTGAATTTGTTTTTCTGTGGGTTTTTTAATTGAATTTCAAATATTTTTGGTAATAATATATAAATAAGTTCCATTTTTGTTTTATTATATTCTAATATAATGAGAGAATGCTACCCACAAGTAAAATTAGCTTTTAGAAATTTACCATATTTTTCAGAATTTATCCTTTATTAACTTTAGATCCTTTAAAGCTTTATTTTTGTGTTACAACCAAACAGATTTTGTTTCTATAATTATTTTAATGCAATTTCAAACCTAATTTCATGTCATACCTAAGTAAAGTTACTTCAAATTAAGGATCAATTTCAATTCAAATGCATTTTAATGATAATTTTCCCAATTTTAAACTCTTTTTAATCAAATACAGCTTTAAATAGCTGACTAAATGCATATTTTTTATAATATAAATGTAAGTAAATACTTCATTTCATAAATGACTCCCATAAACTTTTCTAATATAAAGGTATTGCTCTCACTCTCACTTTAGAGCCTTTTCCCTTTTCTTTTTTTTGGCTTGGGGAAAAGTCGAATGTTTGACTTGTGGGGAAAAAAGTGTACAAAATGTTGACCACATCACGTTTTCCATTGGTTTCAGGATATCGTCGTCGTAAAACTTCACTTTGGAAATGATTTTGCCAATTTTCTCAACTTTAGCTAAAGGTTTGAGCAAAAGCATCAAACTTTTCTTGAAATGTAAAAATTAAGCTTAGATTGAACAGATATTTGATGCCAATTAACTAATAAAAATCGAGATTTAATATTTGAATATCCCCCCTAACACTCTTTACTCCCTCTCTTCCTACATCAGTCTATCAATGGCCATTGTTATCATTTTCCATGGCTAAAACACACACACAAAAGGCTAAATATACATCAATCAGTAGTTGAAGTGGAGGGAGAAGGGGAATGGACATCGATTGAAACACCTTTTGCCTTCAGTTGAACGTGATTTACATAGATGCCAGCTCGTGTCTTTTGTTTAATTGTTAGCCTGCCCACACATCGAATCTCCAAACCGAATTCAAACCTTCATACATACATACCTACATACCATATAGATACTCGTATTGGATTTTTGTGTTGCCAGAGATAATTGATTAATGTCTGTGGTTGTAAACGATTTTTGGTTTTAATTATCCATGGAAGCAAGCATCAGCGAACCAATAAATCATAATCCATCAAAGATTTCGGTCAGATTATAACCAGCGAATGTTTAATTGAAGTTGAAGTTTTACTGCCAAGAACCGGAAATAAATACTTTGCCAAAAAAAAAAAAAAAAAAGAAACGAACTTACTACTTAATGTCGGCTTAAAACAGTCCAGCATAAGTGGAGGAAAGGTATTGATGGTAATAATTCTAAGAAAGCCATCAAAAGTCGACTTGAATCGTAAGAAATGGAAACTACCCCAGTGACATATAAAAATAAAAGTTCTCCAACTCCTTTTCCACTCAGCCACATAACAACAAAATGCACACAACGCACCGGAAAGGGGCTGAAATGTGGGGGCGTGGTTGGCATACCGCCTGCTGATTCTAACCCTTAGTTATTCAAACATTCAGTAAGTTCAGTACTGTTGATTACAATCACTTGAAACTTGCAAAAGAAGTTTGTTTTGCAATTGCACCATTAACCCTTGGGTTGTACCTCAAAAATTGGTCACTGAAAAACTTCTAATTTTGATTTAGAAATAAAATTTAATTTCTTACAAGATTTTAACTTGAATTCTCATAATAATTTAACATTAAGTTGATCTATAAGCAAATAATCTTTTAACAAAATAATTCCAAATATTTTTAAGCTCAATTTTATTTGATTTAGTTTACTTAATTTTGCTTTTCGTGATTTTAAATTTATTGTTTCCAAATCTAAATACACTTTATAAATCTTTAAAATTTTAATCAAGTTTTTCTTCTCAATTACATTTCTCATTGTAAGCAATGTCCAGTTTCTAGAATATTAAATTATATTACTCATTTTGTCAAAGATTTTTTAAGCAATACTATCAAATGCTAAAAACTTTGTAGTATATAAGTATTCAAATGTAAGTAAATTAAGTATTTAGTATTATCTAAATTCTAAGGAAAAATATATGTTAAAAATCGAGAAGGAAAACAATGAATACAAGACAAAAACATAGCGGTGGTCGTTGTTTATTCCTCTAATTAAAGTGTGACCAAAAGGATGATCACTTCTTGAGGAGAACAAAAGACGAAGCTTACGAGACGAGGGCTTAAACTCTCATATCTTAAAATAAGTAATCCGCTAGATACCCTTTATATCTGATACTGTCAGGGATCCCATCAGTTCTATGTGGGATTTATACTTAACTAATTCTAACGTAAGTGTGATTAAATCCAAAAAACACAAAATAGTTAAAGTGAATCGTAGGATTTTTTATGATATTAAAGAAACTAGATGGTAACGATGGGATATACATATATAAGAATAATTATTACTGAATTATTATTGAATATATACCAAATATTCTTGAATTGAAATTGCAATTTTTCGAAATTAAAAAAAAAAAAAACTTTATAAACTCTTAACTTTTTTAAATCACATAGTTCATATGTACAATTAAATTTGTTTACTTAAAATTTATTAACAACTTGAACCCAAGTTAAATAAATTTTAACTAACAGATCAAGAGTGCATCACAAATAAAATATAACCAGTGAAAGTATATAAACTACGAAATGTTCTGCCCATTGACGGGTTAATGGTCATGTATGTTTTATGTTGTATTTAGAGAGAGGTATGTGAAGGCAGGGGGGGTGTATAAGATTTACGTATTCAGCGAATTGAACTGTGTGTTTACAAAATTTCTATATCTTTTGTGCTGTTTTACGACTACAGCAAAAAGGCTGTACCGTTAATTTGATTCAATTTTTGAAAAACATGCAACATGAAAATCGGAAACGATGAGGAAAAAACAAATGAGATTAGATTTGTGTACCAACTAAAGCATGCTCATTTATCAGCGTGTTTCTTTTTTTTTTCAAAGAGTGCAGGGCAACAGCAACAACGTCAGCAAATCGCATTAAGGACTCTTAATGAAAGTTACGCCGCATCCTTGGAATGTTCGTTGACTTGAGGACGATGATTGATTTCACGCCAAAACGATTTCAATCAGCATTTCCGTTTCACAGTTTTCTTTTTTTTTTTGCTCACAGGGAGGATTTTTTTTTCCAAGAACTCGTTGAGATGATGATGGTCTTCTGTCAATGTTTTTCATATTTTCCAAATACATAAATATATGTATATATATATATGAATATATACATATATGTATTTATGTACATAAGTGGATATGAGTATGCGGGTGACAAACTCTTTGGCCTCGTCGAGTCTAGACGGTCAACATGAAAATCTGTCATGTTTCGCATATCCTTGTGCCAGACACCAGTAAATTTATTACCTATTTAGCCTTAATAGCCCTGAAAATATTTCCATCATCCGATGATATGGTATGTGAACTGGTTGTGTGTGTGTGTGTGTGTTGTTGCTGTGTTTGTTCGTTTAATTTGTGATTAATTGACATTGAAAGGGTTTTTCCACAATCATCCCCCATTCACTTGATCCCCAATCACTTTCACTTTCATTCTCATACACACTCATGATGATACTTGCTGGCTCTTGACTCAATTTGATTTTGATAAAACGGAAATTTATTTCATAACGGCGGAAGTTTAATATAAAATTCATTTTATTTAATAATTTCCAAATAAATTGTAGGAGTATTTTTTTTCTAGTTTTGAAGACTCTTTGGGACACTGTCTGAAAGAGAAAATAAATTTATTTATCTTTTCAAGTCAACTCATTTATCAAGTTGTTAGTTTCTGTTTTCTTTTAATAAGTTTTCGAAATGCAAGTCTTAAATTTCCAAAAAGATACTGCTCGATCCTAAAAAAATTTGCCAATATATTCTTAATCTTACTGTCAATGCTGCCTTATAATTTAAAAGTAGTATGACCATATTTCTTACTGTGGCTAATTTTGAGTCGCTGATCTTTTTTGACATGAATATTTAAAGCTTTACTTATATTTTAATAATTGTGTTTTATTTCGCTTTCATTCTCTTTTGGGTATTAGTTGTGAATGGCTTAACATAACATAAGATTGACAGAATGTTATAAATAACTTAACATAAGCTGTTACTCTTAGATAACGTAGTTGAATGCAATGTTAATAAGTCAACTATGCGCGCTGCAATTTTTCATACATTTCAACAACATTTTTCAAAGGAATGAATTAACCTAATTAATAAATTAACCTTGTTAATACAAGATTACCCTCTTATTTATCAAATTTCTATAAAAAAAACATCTTCCCAATTTTATATGAACAAATATTTAAACAAATGTTAACATAATGCTATAAATTATGAACTATTAAAATTACAGAATCAATTTCATAACCAATTTGACGCTTTTATATTGATTAACTATCGCAAAATTTAAGTAATTTAGTTTTGGATTGTTTCTGAAACTGTAAATCTTTTTCCTTCTGGTTCAGCAGATCTTATTACTAGAAAGTTATACTCTGCCTTCTTCTGTAGATCATCCTTTCCATCTTCCGTGGTGTTACGGATTCTTTTAAAGTCTTATCGAAACATTGAAGCAGCGTTGGATATCTGACTGTATATAGATAAACAGTAAATTGTAAATAAACTATAGTAAACTGTAGATACTCTATATAGTGAAGCTGAATAATATGTAATAACATAATTCAATCCCAACTGGAACAGGACACCTCTAAGAAGAAAACATCTTGAAAATGTATTACATCCAGATCCCATATCAACAACTGAACTGATATTGAAGAAAAATCATTGAAAAATTTCATTTCTAACTTTCAAAAATCAAACTTTAATAAAAATAATTTGTAAATTTCCAATAAAAATTCAAACTTTTCTGAACATCCTTTGCAATTACATAAAGAACTGATTAATAGATAGATACTGATGATTGATCATGATAGAGATATATATATGATTTATAGTATCAATGCGGTTTAAACGTTTAACACTTTTGCTTGAAGCGGTTCATTTCCTTTTCCTACCTGTCCATGACCACAAAAGTGAACTTCATGGAAAAACTTCCGTTTTGGTCGGCTTTTTGGGGCTAAAACAAATGTTATTAACAGTCGAAAAACGTGCCGAGTATAAAGCCGAGAGAGAAAAACAAGAAAAGAAAAACTCCCACGACAAACTAAAAGACGAGTTACCACACTGACCGCTTGATTAACATTCTTCCGCTCTTAACCCTCCCGTTGGTTGGTTGGTTGGTTGGACATGTACGATTAATATGCCCGCCTGGCCGTGGGCACAATATGTCAACAAATTCCTAAGCCAAACACGTACACAAAAACACTCGAAATTCGTGGAATGCGTTCTACGGATGTTAGCCCAAAGGACTCAAGTACACTCACTCACACATACTCATACACACACACACACACACACAGGTAACTTGGGAGCCAAAGTTTTAATGCTTTCAGCATTTGTTTAAAAACACAAAGTAAAGGTGAAGAGTTAATGCAATCCCTTGATTCTGTTGAATGTACGAGTATTCCCAAAATCCCATCTATCTATGAAAGATGAAGAAAATCACTTTCACAAAGTGCAAAAGCTTCATCTCACCTACAGCAGCTAAACACGGACTTTTGCCTGCATTCAGTGTTTATCCCTTGAGTATTTTGCATAAAGAAAAAGTGGCAGTGCAGGGGATAAAGTGGAACGGGGCAAGTTTATCTAGCTGGAGACATGAATAACCAATTTTCAGCAAATTTAATGCACAAAGGACATGCAAAGATTTATCCAGACGGTTTTTTGCTTATTTTTTTTTCTGTTGTTACTTTGTCTTTAATGTGTTTTATAATTGAATTGAAATCAAAAATTCCGTTACACTGTTCAACAACAAAAAATTATGATAGGTGTTTTTTTAAAAAGTTTTTTTTACTAAGTTCATTTTTCGTGCTTCTTTCGTTAAATAAAACTATAAATTAAATTAATATTAGGTATATTTAGTAAGTTTAATGTAGTAAGTGTAAAGTTCTAACCAAGAAGCGAATAAATTTATTACCGAAATTATGATTGTGACCCATTTATCATATCATTCGTATAAGTATATAGTTAAGTAAGCTTTTAGTCAAGGAATCCACTTACTTAGTAAGTAATGGTTCATTCATTGCATAACACAGTTTTTAATCCTTTAGAAACTATGGTTAAAGGAGCTCATAAAGTTGCTTGGCTTCTAAGGCAAAGAAAGTTATCCTTGGACAACAAAGTTAAGATCAATTAGGTTATTTGGCTACAGTTTGAAAGTATCATCTAAACAAGATTTTCACTGGTTGTATAAAGCAAAGACAGACCTCCTCTAAATCTCTTATTTTGTATACTTGTATACTAACTTCGCCTCTTTTGTATATATAATTCGACCAAGTTTTTCTAAAGTGAATTATTTGTATTAGCTTAAGTTGGCAAAAAGGAGTATTTGAAACCATGTAGAAACTTCGGTAAGCTTATAAGAAACTAGAAGGATGGGCTAACTTCGGCCACGCCGAAGTTCGGATACCTTTGCAAACTGTTCTTATCAATTACATATAAATTACCAGAATTATAAGAAAGTATATAAAACTAATCATGCCCGTGGCTCCAAGAAAAAACACTTACGAGTAAAAAAAATTTTTTTTTTTTTTTGGTCCTATTGTTCCTATAGGAGCTATATTATATAGTCGGCCGATTCTGTTAAAACTCAACAGACACATTTTTATATATACCAAACTTACATATACCAAATTTCAAGTGAATCGCTGTTAAAATAACCAAGATTTTCATCTAAAACCAATTTTTTGACCGATCGTTCCTATGGGAGCTATATGATATAGTGCCCCGATTCTGATAAAACTTTTCAAATATGTTAAAAAGTATATAAAACTTATAAATACCAAATTTAGTGATACTCGCTTTAAAAACAACCAAGTTATTGCTCGAAATCCATATTCATGACCGATCGTTCCTATGGGAGCTATATGATATAGTCAACCGATTTTGATAAAAATTGGTGGATATGTTAAGTAGTATATAAAACTCATAAATACCGGCTTTTGTAATATTTCGTTGGAAAACAACAAAGTTATTAAGGTTAAAGCTTATTCACGACCGATCGTTCCTATGGGAGCTATATGATATAGTCATCCGATCAGAATGATTCCGAGATATACAATGCCTGCAGCAAAAAGAAGCCTAGGTGCAAAATTTCATCTCTGTAGCTTTAAGGGTCTCGGAGGAGATTGCGTTGATCCAGACAGACGGACAGACGGACAGACGGACAGACAGACAGACAGACAGACGGACAGACGGACATGGCTATATCAACTCAGCTCATCGTGCTGATCAAGAATATATATACTTTATATAGTCGGCGATGCTTCCTTCTATGCGTTGCAAACTTCTGACCAAAATTAATATACCTTTTTTGCAAAGGTATAAAAATACCATTTAGCATCAGGAAAAATTATAAAAATGGCAACTAACAAAACTAAAACAAATTTGAATATATAAAAAGCTATAAAATTGTAAAACTCCTTGATTTAATGCAACTTTAAAGCCCAAATTTAAAAGGTTAAAGTAAAAAAGTTGTAGTTGACCACTCGAGAGGTTTCAATACTTTCCTTTAAGAGGCAGAAAAGTGATAAGATATAACAAGAGAAGTTACTTAAAAAGGTTTATAAATGTTAACAAAGTTTGTATGACAAACTTAATTTTAAATTTATTTAACGTATGAACCGATTGGCTTCTTTGTTTGTAAAATAAGGATCCGAATTATTATTTCGGCCTATATAAAACTCCTTATGATGGTCCAAACCTATTAATTCTTAAACTTTACCCGCGTATATATATATGTAAAGTTTATCTAGCGAGTTTTATTCGCATTGCTTTAAATTAAAGGACTTAAAGGTGCATAGAAACAGACAGACGGATAGTCAATTATATATTCATCATCTCGGCTGTTGTTGCTGATCGGATATATGAGTTCAGGCTTACTAATTAATAATACAACAGTAAAAAAAACTAAACAGGAACGAATAAAAACAAAATCTAAAGAAGACATCAATGCAATCAACATAAACAATACTAAAGGAGTTCATTATTTTTAGTACTTTTTAATTGACTAGCCTTCAAGGCTCAATGTTTGTTGTCCAGTGTAGACATTATAAAGACATAAACGATTCATAAGCTAGTTCATTTCAACAATTTTCACTCCTTTCAGGGTGGGGGGAACTGCATCCTTTTGTCAAGCTCCAAATCCGATTCGAATACTGAATGTGTCCCTCTGATGTTGGGCTTTGCTTTTGACTCCTTTGACAACATTCTGTGTTATGTTTATGAGTGTGTGTTTGTATCTATGTAAATGAAAATGTAGTCATGTGCACATATCAGTTGTCTGGCAGCTGTCTGCGGCCTTGAATAGTCCCAAAGTCAAAGCCGCAACTTAATCGCTTAGCTAGAATGAGCTACAATCAAAGGGATAAAGGATTCATATATACACACACAGGCAACACTTGGATTTCATTTAATATGAAAGAAACATTTCATTTGATATGAATATGAATGAATATATGTATATATATATATGTATTTCTTTACAGCAATTAGAAAACCAAAGTGATTTCTGTGGTAGTCCAACAAAGTCGACAACTGCCATAGCTAATGTTTCTCGGAGGTTTCTTTTCTTTATATAATTTTTGATCGGGTGCAAGAGCGTAACGTTTCCCGTTCCTTTTCCTATTTGGTTTCCCTCTCCCCTGTTCCACTGCTTTTAAGCATAATAGAGCGATTTTCGTTAAAGCGAGAAGCGTCGTGGGGCACGCGCACGCTCTGGCACTTCCTTGCGCCTGCCTGGCCACAGAAGTGGAACAAATGGGCGCAGGACGAGAATAACCAAGTGGTCTCTGGCAGTCCCTGGGACAGCTGCCTGTTTTGCATATATGTACGTGTATACACTTAGTTATATACATACGTATATATATAGGCAGCAGCATATAGCCAGTTGCCAGTTTAAATCGCTCCCATCGTCGTTGTCGTCGTCGGCGGCATTTTCAATTTCATGGTTAATTGTTTTGCACGCGGCATTTGGTTCGAGTTCAAGTCACAGACATCGCACAGTCAGCCAGCTATGCCTTTGCCTTTACATTTGTGTTTGCCTTCAATGCCGCATTAACTTTCATAATTAGCACACTGAAAACTGATTGGAAACTGCTCTTCTCTGTGTCTTTTTTCTTTTTCTTTATTTATATTTTTGTTTTTTTGTTTTTTGCAAATTGTCTCTTGTCTCAAACAAATAAGCAACATATGGATAAGATCGTATTGAAGATGCACTTCATACACTGAGGAAAAGCACTCAAATTGCAAGTCTGTTAAAGTTTATGGGTTAGTTTTGCCTAACTTTTTTGCATTGGATATTTGCATATTGGAACAGTTGAAGTTTTAAGTTTTAGTGTTGCTTTCAGGCCATTAGTTTGCCTAATTAGGTACCAAAACGGCACTCTATTCAAATTCTTTTGGCGTAATTTAAACAACATTCAACTAATATTTTATTATCCTACAAATATCCTATTTCGCTTCGATAAAACTTGTTAGTTAGTAAGAATTTTTTTTCTAGAGGTAATTTTTTTTTTAATATTTTATTTATTTTATTATTTTTGGAGGACTTGGGAGAAGGACAACAGAGTTTCATTAAAAAAAGGAAAAGACCATCTGATAGTTTAAAATAATAAGTAAGTTAATGATCGTACTAAATTTTGACAATAAAGACAACAATGAGCTGCTAAAATAGTCTTAACGTTCTCTATTAATTATTTTAAAACAGTTTTCATTAAAAATCGTATACATCAATGATTCTGGAACTTTTCCCAACAGCTACTGGTAATCTTTAGAGCCTTTTCTTTTGACTTATCACTTTTGTTCTTAAAAACACTTCCAAGTTTAATTATTAACTATATTTTTTCAGCACTAAAGCTTTTAAACTGACTGTCAACCAAAATGTTTAAGACGTTCAAAAAAATAAGTGTTTAAAAAACCCGTTTAGACTTACCACAATACCTTTTTGTGAACAAAGCAGCTGGAAAGATCGTTTTTCAGAATGAGCTACATTTCTGTATTTTCCGGAAAACAAAGACAGTTTGGATCCTGAATTTCTTCCTTCTTTTTGACTTCTTCAAACGTTGCTTTTCTCTAGATATGACCCACAAAGAAAATTCTCATACATTTCAGGAATTCTAAGTTTCAAAATTTAGATGTTTAATTAAATTTGTTAAGTAGCGCAAAATTCCAAAGCCATTCGTCTGATTGATAATGAGTTATAGGAAGAATTACAAAGTTGACAAGTTTAAAATGAACCAAGCAAATTGTTTCTTCCGACTTTGAATATCGACGGAGCCAAATGGAGAAACTCTATAAGATTGCACTCCTCTAAAAACCAAGTCTCCGGACTTACGTCGCACTGGGTATTTCAGTACAATTTTGTACATAGACATATTTCCGATATTTATCGTCCGATTTCAACAAAATTTGGTCAGCTTATACCTTTTGGCCATATCATTAGCTGTGCTAAATAAAAACACAGTTCTAGCTATTTACTTTTGCTAAATTGCAGGAGTGGAAGTGGGCGTAATAAACAAATTTGAAACAGACTATCTAACTATCAAATTTGATAGCTCTAACTCTTAAATTATCTAAGATTTTGGTGATTCGGACTGACGGACAGGCAGACATTTCTCAATCTACTCAACTGTTGATGCTGATCAAAAATATATAAACTCTTCAAAGTTCTTCCCACTGAATACTGTATTCATTTATATAAAATAATATCTATTCAAAACCTAATTAATTTATCTCCAATTGACTGAATTTAGAATTATTTGAAAAAATGATGAAAGCTCTACCATGAAACAAAATTGAAATTGAGCGACTTACCTAAAGGTTTCCCCTTTTAAGCGTAAAATTTTATCACACCCATTTTACCAAATAACTGTAAAAAAGCAGATGAATGAAACTTTACAGCACTATTAGACCAGATAGCCTTAGATTTTAATAAAGTTAAGCAAAATATTCGACTCTGCTTAGAAATATTTTGGAAATGTTTTTAACCGAATGTAAACCACATTATTATTGGTTTCTTTATTTGGGGATTTTATACTAATGAGAGGATATGAAACCGATTGAACAGATGCCAATAAAACTTATACATACATAGTTATTAGAACAGGTTCGAATTTGACATCTTAGATGAATGAATAAAAAATAGAAATGGCTGCCTATTGAACCTGAACAAGAATACCTACATATATCAACTAAACATGACATAGGTTATCCATTTCTACCCTTTCTATAGGACTATATTTTAGGATATTTAAGTATTAAAATAATTCAACAACTGAGAAATTTGTTCGAGTGTAGAGCAAGTGCATTCCATTTGCTCCCTTAGTCTTTAGTTAACTGACAGACTGCCAAACTGGCAGTTGTTTCACTTACTCAACAATTTCCACACTGGCCCTTGGCAGCGGCAGCGGCAGAGGCTGAAGCAGAGGCAGCAGCTGCGGAAATGTGTGCAAGACTTTTATCTTTGACATTTACTAATGACAAATTTATTCACGCTGTCACTTGGACGCCTGTTTTTGGGTCCTTGTGCTTCAACTGTCACGAAATGTTCTCTTGTTTTTCTTTTCTTCTTCTTTCATTTTCAACGTTTGTTCTACAAAACTAATACAAAAGAAGAAGGACTTACTCAGAGTAAAGATTTTTTTTTTTTGTGTTTGCATCACATTTATGTAATTAGGAATTGCTCTTTGATCTTTTCCTCTAAGAAATGATGACTGATTGATTGACTTGAGTGATTAATAAAGAAATTAAATAAAAATATACATAGATTGAATTGCATAAGTAGTTGTATTCCTATATATATATTCATGTATCTGAAAAGTTCACAATTCCAGCAAAATTTCGTTGGGTCGTTGTCATTTATCTTTTCTGAAAAAATCATCAACTCGAGCGATCATTAAACTTATCCATATACGAAAAAAAAAAACACAGAGCGTCGAAAAGCGAAACGATCTTGATGGGCAATGGGCTACACCTCCTTTGCCTTCTTCCTCTCTCTCCCTTTCACGATCTTCTTGTCTCTCTCTCTCTCTCATGTTTGTTGTGGAGTCTGCCCAATTTGCAATTTGTTTAAAGCGCTTTTAATGGTCGCCAGACATGAAACATTTAAATGGAATCAACAACGATTTAGTTTCAGAATCTACAGATATATGTACACAAATAAATGCAATAAATTTTTTCTGTAAAAACAGAAAAAAAAAAAAAAAAAAGGCAAATACAAAAATTTTGAACAAAGCGAATTATTATCGCTTCAATGAGTACATAAAACCAACTCTTTGGGCACGCCCAATGCTAATCACAAAGGGGTTCACAATGAAGCCAATAAACTGAACTGAACTGAATGCCTCCTTCCTCTGTGTTTTTTGCCTGCAAGTGCTTCCGCGCAATTTCATTTCGTCCCAATGTGCTTCATGTACACTAGTACATCATAGATGGTATTCCAATAACACAATAGCCACATCACAAGGCCAACAATAATGTTCTTCTTATACTTGTTGTTTTTGTTGTTGTTGGTTTTGAAAAAGCATTTCCCTTTGCGATTTTGTTTTTGTCTTCGCCTTTTAAGAGATTTTGATTTCAATTTTTTCTCTAGCCGGTTCCACATAATTGGCATAAATGGTACGTGTACATCTAAGCGATGAGTCCCATTCAAGATTGAGACCCTTGGGACCCTCTCCTGTTTGAATGTTGGTGAATGTAATGGGGTGAGTGAGGGGGAAAGTGGACCGGATGTTTTTCTTTATTTGAATTAGATTTTCAAGTATTATTGAAATTGAATATGAAAGACGTATTTTAAGTTTAATTGGCTAATCGAATGGATCGGATATAAAAACTGATGTTGTCAAAAGGTGTCCTTGGATAATAAGAAACGAAAGTGAGCTATTTGAATTGCATTTCTAGTAAAGAATTTTGTTACAGAATTTTAATCCATTTGTGGAAATTACTTTTAAAAAAGTTAGCTTTTTGGATTTCGGATTTTCACCGTTAACTCGGCAGATCTTTGTAAAATTTAGAAAGTTTTTCTTTGAAATAAGTATTTTAGCCTGTCAAGAACCTAAATTAAGCAAAGGTTTTTTTGAGTTTTCAGGAGAAAAGGCAACGGTATTATGTTTTGTATAAATAAATAGTTAAAACGTTAATTTTAATGTTAAATGTAAATTAAACATTAAATTTGGTTTTAAAATATGGATGATCGTAGGGGGTCTTCCGACGCACAGTGGCATCTTTGATAAGTTCTTCTCTGTCACAAGTCACCATTTCACACTGACTTACATAATTAACATTACAGCTAGCTTACAACTATCTTAACAGAGGCTGCTGTCGCTCTCTCTCTCTCATGTTAGTAGTCACATTTGCATGATATTTTCTAAGAAATTTATAAATATATATATGAAAGATTTCAAATTGATTCGAGCCAATACTTTTAGAACTATCCTGACAGTTATTTGGAAAAAAACGACCTTTAAATTTTATTATTTGATCAATTTTATATATTACTTTGGTTAACTTGAAAACATTTAAAACGTTTTGATCAGTTGTAAACTCAAAGTTTTCAAACTAATTTTTAAAGCGAAATGTTTGTGAGAAATTTAACTGTATTTAATCTGTTTGGTCCTTTGGACTCTTCATATATTAGACCGCAAGGGACAACATTTTAAGGTTTTGTCTAAGAAACACATTAACAAGCACATCGTTTAATCGGGCGGGCATCACATCGATCAAAAAGAGAGGTCTGGCAACTTGGTGAATAGGATTCGGTGCAGAGATATTAGCGAGGAGTGTATCTTGTTGTTCTGGTCGTAACATGTATACAAATGTAATCAAATTCAATCAATAAAAATTAACTATTTATATATATATTTTTTTTATTTTCCAAAAAATTTAGATTTCAAAGTCGAAAGTACTGCTTATAATATTGCTTAAAAGGATATTTAAGTTTTAATCTATATTATTGTTCTTAGTATTTTGTCATTTCAACACCTAAATAAATCTTTTTGAAATTGAATAATCACGTAAAACTGATTAAATATAGAAAAATGTCTTATGTTCATTAATTGGATGAATTTCCCGATTCTGAAAGATGTTTTATTGGCAGCTAAATCTTTAAGACTGTGGCATAAATGATTCCAAGTATGTTCATTCTTTTTTATAGTCCAACGAAAACTTTATTTGGTTTAAGGACTATTTGACGTCGATACCAATAACAAATATAAATATTAAACTGACTTTGTCAAATATATAAATTTATATAAGTTTGTTCATTTCAAACAAGTATGTTTTTTTTAATCTTCGATGTCCTCCTGGGGGAGTTTTAAATTTTTGTTCTGTTCAAAATAGTGGGAAAAGAAAAAGAAAAAACTTTTTCAATTTTTTAAACTTCTTCCTAATTATCATGTCTTCAGTGTGATTCAAAAAACTTCTCACTATAGCTAATAAGTATTATATATTGAGGGAAAAACTTCTTTATCTTAAGCTAAGAAAAAATCTGTCTTAATAACATCATTTTAAAATATATATTATTTAAAAATTGAATCCCAATTTCAAGTTACTTTCCACACTAATTTCACATTGAATTTTCTCTTTATTATTTTCAGAGTTTTTCAACCCATTGAATTTCATGTGTCACAAGCGATTTTTACAACTAACCGATTATCTGAAAGCTTAAAGCATTTATAACTATGTTTGGCAGCATCTATATATATATATATATCAATGTTGTATATCTGCGTGCAGGAGGACAAATCCCCATCACCTCAATTCAAAACCAATAACTCAAAAACAAAAACCCACCAATCCAGCAATCCAACAATCATGTGGCTGCATTTCAGCTAACAATGTATTTTTTGTTTTTTTTTTTTGCCTTTTCCTCCTACAACCTCCTCCAGTTTGGCAATTTCATTTTCAAGAATTCCATTTACACTCGAGAGCTTTGTTCTACTCCTAGGAGAGATTGACTGAGAAGAGGGATAGGTATAGGAGGGATTGCCATTGGAGTTGGGTCGCTTGGTTTGGTTAAGGAGAGGGGAACGATCTGACTGCCTGGATGTCATGGCGAATTGGCAGTGATAAATGTTGCACCAGGCGTCACATTCATGTCTGTGAGTAGGTGAAAATCCAAAAAGTGTTTGCTATTTATGCGCAGGTATGAAAAACGAACAAACAAAAACCAAAAAGTAAAAATAAAAGAAAATATCCCAAAGACCCTAACCTGAACCTGAACCTGAACCATTTTTCTCGTGACAAACTACTCTCTTTCTATATGTCGTCTGTGTGTTTTACTTTTGGCTTCTGGTGTTTTATGCATGAAATGCCAAACCGTCTGACTGACTGTCTGACTGACTGTTTATGCCTTTTTCTTCTTCTTGGTTGATGCATGTAGATGATGTCTGGATTTAGCTCTGACTTTTCATATGAGTTCACCCTCCTATACAACAAATTATTTTGCCTTCGGGGTCCTTCTTAATATGCAGTGAGTTGAACATTTTGCTATTGAAATCCAGCTACAGCGTTGCTAATTTGTATTTTAAAATATGCGCAATTATGTAGCAAGAAGTTTGGCTTTGTTCAATGGGCAAGGACACAAACGATCAAAAAAAAAAAAATAGAAAGGGTGTACATACACAACCCCAGGATAAGAGGACAATGTCACAACAGCGTGCCTCTGTTAGAGATGGGATGGGGAATGCAGAAGACCCAACCCAATTTTTGAAATTCTACCCTTAAGTGTCGCGTGCTCGCTTTTGAATTTATGAAAAATCATTAAAATTATTACATTTGGCTTGCTGACACCTTCCTTACCATTTCATGACATTTGTTCGCCAGGAGATTAGGGCAAACAACTGTCACACATTTTGTGGATTCGAATTACTATGATTAGCATAGTGAAGAAAGTCGATTGAGGGAAGTTTCATGAATTGCGTTTTGGGTTTCTGAGTTTGGTCAGCCCATCTGGGTTTATCGTCACTTTGTCTCTGACTAAGCTTGAGATATTTACTTAACGGCAACTGCTGTTGCTCCTCATCCTGTTGTTTCTAATGGCCACCATTCGCCGTTATGCAAATATTTGCTCCTACTAATGATGTTCTTCCCCTATAAAAAACAATCTGCTTATTTTTTGTTGAAAACGAAAGGTGTTTTGCTTACTTTTTTATATATTTTCTCTTTTTTGGTGTCGGCTTGATTAAAAATTATTATTCCTTGAAAGACGTTTTCTGCGTCACTGATTAAGCTTAAGGCCAAGGACAGGAACAGATAAAAAAAAAAGGAAGTGTGCATGCATGGATACCAACAAATCCACACACACACACACATCTTCTTAGGCGACAGGAAGACTTTTTAAATGAGTCTATGCATAATTAATGGGCATTTAATGGCATAAAAAATAAAATGAAAATATGAAAAAACGCTTTTAATGAGTTTTCCTGTAAAAAATTATGAATATGCCAAAAAAAAAAAAATAATAGAAGAAGAATTACATCTCCTTGTTGGTTTTTAAGACGATACAGTGAAGCATGAACGCAATGAAAATTTTTATTAACATAGAGAAATGAAATATAAAGAATTTAAATGTTTTTTCTTTAAACATTGATTTATACTTAAGGATTAAATTAGCTTCGTTTTCATTCTGAATTTTTTTGAAATTGAATCGCTGTTAATTCTGCATCATTTACAGCGATTCACGATCACTTTGACGATCATGAATCGATAACTTTTAGTTTAGGAGTTGAATAAGATCTTTATTGAGCCACTTTACACATTCTCTTAGAGTGAAAAGTAAAGCTGAGAATATAGTAAATTATGCAATTTGAGTTTAAACTTAGGAGGAGTAAGACTTAGTATTCATTCATGAATAAGTATGAATTTGTCTGTTTTGTTGTATTTTAATTATTTTAGGTTTTAAGATTTTAATTCAGACAATTTATTTATTGATTAGAATGATTTATTTTAATAAAACATTAACGAATCTTTCTATAACTTTAATAGATCACATTGTATCTCCCCAGATATAGAGCTACTTTACTATGCTTTTCTTATCTGTAAAGCTGAAATCTGTATATTATTATTATTTCATTGATTGATATTCAAAACAATTATCGGATCTGAATCAAACTTATTGATTGTTGTTTAAGTACAAATAGCATTTAAACGAGAAAAGAAACCTTAAAATTCAGTTCTAGACCAATTATTCTCATAGTGTTTATGCCGAAGGCTACTATAAAGTAACCCGATCAAAACAATTCTTATACTTGCAAAGCATAAACATCTAAAACGTTTATCTACCAAATTTCATTTACTTCGCTTAAAGCATAAGGCCTTAAAGAGGAAAAGAAACAGACAGATGAACAAGGATCATGGTCTTGATCTGCTCGGTTATCGAAGTTGATCAATATTTTTTATGGGATCAAAGAAGAATATTTCTATGTGTTACAAACAAATAAATAAATTAATATGCCATCTGTAAGAGTTTAAAAATATTTTATATTATTTACACTTCTTTTCAATTACGTAGATTGATCTTATACGTACACCAAATTATGTCTATGTAATTGTCGCCGATTTTAAAGGAATTTTCCTTTCTAGGAAACAATAAACTAACGAAAGGACTAAGTTAGCAATTGTAAAAATAAGGTGCCATATAAATGTGATCTATTCTATAGGTTCTGGTTTAACTTATTTCTAATTTAAAAGAAATTTGTGTAATGTCAAAGTTCTGGTTACTATAACATACCCCTCATGGACACAATTTATAAACAGAGCTATTAATACCCTTATTGCTGATCCTTTGCACAATTAAATATAGTTAAATTATAGACAGCATAAGGAATAGATCATTTTCTATATATCCCATCTCTGATTTATTTTTTAGTGGGACTAGACATAAAACTAAATATTCTGTTGCTTCACTCCAACTGTATAATCCTTTTTTTCCACCTGAAATATTATATATAAAATCTTGTTTCTTGTAGTTTTTAGCAAACAAATTAACCTGGTCCTATATTATTTCATTCCAGTCTTAAATCTGTGTAACTGTTTTAATGATTTAAAGGAGGAATTTGAGTAATTTGTATTCCATATAGTTTTCTGCCAGTACTTGGACTTGTTTGGCAAAAAAACAAATTTGTCACAGCCTGTAAATTGCAGACCAGACACCGACTCATGTAAACGTAGTTTTTTAACAAGCCAACAATTTGTCACAGTTGTAACATGGTTAAAAAGTTGGCGAATTGAAACTAAACTAAATGCTTAAAGTATTTACAACAACAGACAAAAAGTCAACCGTATACCCCTCTCGGATAGCTCCTTTCCCACCAAAGTATTAGTTAGCTGAAATAAACTTTGCCAACCACATCCAACATCCGTTTGCTGGCATCCGCTATCCACATACTCCATACCCCATCCTCCTCCTTCATCACTGATATCCACATGGATATCTGTAACCATATCGCATAAGCTTCCCGTGTGTGCAGTTTCGCCAGCTCGGAGATAACTTATCTGGTTAACGGTATATGGAATGGCATTGTCTGTTACAAATGTTGCAATATTTATGCCCATATAGATGATGGGGAAAGGAACAACAGGGAAATATTCGTATTATGATTTGCACATTATGCAAATTGCGTTATCGTAAATACTTTTTTTGCTTCTTTCTTTTCTTTTCTTTGTTTGGGGAACAAAAGTTAAAAGAGAAGGAAAAAGACCGCCAGCCGTGTGCAAATGATAAATGTGATAAACGATATTTGCCAAATAATGGGGGGCATATAAATTAAGGCGTCACCTTTTTATATAGATACAGATATATATATATATATATGTATACATACAGATATATACATATAGTGCAAGACTTGTATATTTTCTTATATTTATCTCAATTTGTTGTGTCCAAATCTTTTACTTATTAGTCCTTGGTCCCTTTTTTGATGAGAGTTAACAAATGCTAATTGCTAATTAACACTCAAAGTGTTTGTCCCCTTAAATGAGCATAAAATTAACAAAAAAAAAAAAAGAATAAAAGAAAATGAAATTTTATTTTTTTTTGTTAGAACCAACACTAAAAGCAACCCAAAACAAAGAGAAAAATTTTAAAAATGGCAAAAGCTTTATAAAGTGTTAATTACCTTAAGAAGATTAAGATGAAAAGTCAAGAAATAATCTTTTAAAAATTTGTAAGGTAGGTTAAAAGATTAAAATATTTCTTTATTAATACAAGACAACATAATAACAGTAAAAAATTTAAGAAAGGTCAGAAATACAACAATTTGAATTTTAATCTATAAAAAAAATAAATTAAAAAGGCAGCGCTAATTTCAACTACACCAAAGTTGGTCTACCCTTCCATTTTGTTAAGATCTTTCAGAACGCTTAGAACTTCTAAGAATTAGCACGCAAATTTATTAGATGTTTGTCTAGGAACTATATAATATAGTAAAGTTATATAGTATAGTAGTTTTATTTGTTTAAAATATTGAAAAGTATATATACAAAACTAAACAAAAAATGTTCTATTATCTTTAGAAACAAACATACCAAAAATAATCTTTCGATTAATCGTTCCTATGACAGATATACAAAATAATTAATCGGTTCTGTGGCAATTTAGTGAAAATATTGATATTTGTTTATACCAAACTCACATATTCCTATCGCTTTTGAAACCAACCTAATAAAGTAAAACTCTTTTCTCAAAAAAATTAAATTTCAATGCAAAATATCAACTCTTTTGTGAGTTTGAGTTGTGTTGATCCTGAAAGATCGAATTAATCGAGCCATGTTGGCTTACCCCATCGTGTTGATCCAGAACAAAAGCATATATAATTAAGTAAGTGGACGATGAGTTGTAAATTTCTAATTAGAATTTGTTTAAGCGCATTTTGCAAGAGTGTAAAAATAGAGTTCAAAAGATCAATCTGCCTTTAACTGCCGATATTCTATTTAAATGCTGGTATACATGGTATACATGGTGTATACGAAAAGAGTGGTAATCGGTTTTCTGTCTAGTTTATTTAAATTATATAGCTCCATATTTGTTTTAATTTTAGCTATGGCAAAAGCCTTCTAACCTTTATGGAATGGAGTGGTTGTTCACTCCATCTGTTGGATGATCTTCGTTGTGTTTACTTGGGGGATGTCAAAAAACTTAAAGAAAATAAGATTTTTTATTTAAAATCTATTTTATATTTTACAATACTTTAATGTTTGAACTTTTGGGTAAAAAAATCGAGAAAATAATGTTAAAAAAGGACGGGACCAACGCTTTCTATTTTTTTTTTTAGTTTTAAATTTTTATGCTTAATTAAATAATGCATTCTGATTTTTTCTCGTACTTCCTTAATATATGCAAAAATTACGGAATAAACTAAGAGAGGCACAAAATGAATATTTGACAAGAGTATAAATAAAATATGTAAAGACTTTTTAATTTCCAACCTGCTTTATATTAAGTAATAGTGCAATGCAAATTGTTCCGATTGAGTGCCTTATATAGCTAAGTAAAATTAGTCAAAATAAGTACCAAAGTAATTGTGTAAGTATATAACAAAAGTCTACGCAAAATGAATGATTTTCAAAGTAACAGCTTCCTCAATCTAGTTTATTTATTAAAAAAAAAGAAAAAAAAAATTAAAAAATTTAGTTTATAAGGGATTAATTTTGCGTTTGGTATAAATAGAAATATTTAATCATACGTTTTTTTTATTTTGTATTCGAAATTGCTTGTCTTATATATTTCCCGGGAAGATGAATTTTAAAATATTATCTCAACATTTTTATAGTCTTAGACAACTTTTCATCAAAAGAACTTATAATAATGTAAAGATAAAGAATTATATTTGAAATCATAATTTAAAATGCTTTTATTGACAATTCTCTAAACTTTAAAATTTTGGGATTTTTTTTTCTAATAGAAGACTTAAGCTTTAACTTTGACCTCTAAAACATTTTTCTTAAATTTATGAAAATAAAAATCTTCCTAAAAAGAATTTATTGTATGTTTATTGTGTTATATTGGGCCATCTATCATCTGCTGATGACTTCATTAAATTTCAGACATGAAGTGAGACATTAACAGAAATTTAATAAGACTTGATTTATTCGGCGATATGTACAACAAAGTTGTATAAATTGGACTTAAACTGATTGATATATACTCGAATATGCAAATTATTACTCGCATGTAGTTGATGGGCCAGCAATTTGATTTGCCATTTTTCAGTGAGTGTTTGATATGCAAATGTCTATCTAAATATAGGTATTTTACATATCATCTGTATAGGTATATATATATATATATATATATATATATATATATATATATATATGTGAACGTAAGTATGTGCTTCAAACTGACAATGGCACTCGAATGCCATGGCTATTCATTGAATGCAAATGAAGATGAAACAAATTGTTTATACAAATGTCTTTTGTCTTTAAGAACTGTATTCAGAAGACATTGGAGGTAAATATCTGTCTCTATATGTAGATATATCCACATATAGGCCGACAGTTGAGCATTTCATAAAAATATGATTCATTGTAAACAGAGACGCTTCCGCTACATTGCACAAAACCATGAAATATTTATGAATGCATAAATGCAAGGCATATTGAAGAATTGGTTGAATGGTTGAATGGATTGTTGGCTGGTTCGAGGTAAACACATGCCATGATCAAACGGAAAACGAAACGTGTTGCCACTTTAACTGCCATTTAAATATATATACAAACCGCAAAGAAAGACATGAAAGCTCAACTGAAACAGAAGCAACCAATGCTCCTCCTTCTCCTTTTCTGCCTTCTGCTGATGCTGCTCCTCTTACTCCTCTTCTTTCTCTTTCTTCAATGACATTTATTGGCCACATTATTTCAGCGCCAGCAGCAGCAGCAGCAGCGCAAGGAACGTCGAGACTACAGCGACGCCCGTCAGTCAACACTCGAGGGATCTCAATTGAAGTGAAGTGAGTGTGAGTGTCTCTTCCCAATGGGTAGCATTTTATTATATTTTTTACTTTTTATTTTTTTTTTTCTCTCTTTTCTCAAAATGATTTTTGCATAAAATCTCTGACACTTTACTGAGTGTCGAGAGGGCAGTTATTGATGAAAATCAGGCCTGGATTCCAAGGAGCAAGCATTATAAAAATATGTGTAAGTTGATTTTAGTAAATGATTTGTAGCATTGTATCATAAATTTGTTTAGTTAATTTATTTGAAACACTAATTATAATTAACTAAATCTTTTAATTTATAATTCATTTTATATAATATTTAAAAGTTTTAAGTTTAATCAAATGGGTTTTAAATTAAACAAAATAATTGCTTAATTTACCATTAAATTTTAACTATGCTTTGGTAAATAAAGTATAAAATAATATAATAAAAATATTAAATAAAAATAAATAATAAAATATAATAAAATAAATAAATAAATAACTAAAAATAACCAATCAAAGATAGTCAAAATTTCTATATTAAGCATTTCAAACCTCTCGACTTTGTAGTTTTTTCTTTTGAGGGTTATTGTTGAGGGTTCTCCTATATAGACAATATATTCGAAAAGTTCGGGCCAGAGATATTATTTTAGTTTCTTTTTATTCATTTTACATGAGTCATTAAATTAATTAAATTTCCTTCAGCTATATAGTAATTTATACTAATTCTTTGTCTATCTTAAACATTAATAGCAGATATAAATTGATTTATTGGTATAACTTGTAGTAAAGCTTTATAAGAAAAATTGTCAAATAGCAAATATAGTCTCTCATATCGAATAAACTAGGGAAACTCAAGAACCCGATCCTAAGATGAAAACCTTTTTATTTGATTTTACATTAAGATCAACTATAATATTTTATTATTTCTATGCAGTCTAAAAACAACTAAATAAGCTCAGTTGTGAAAATACATAAATTATTTTCAAAATATATATAGAATCATATATACTATATATATATATATATATATATATCTTATTCATTATAGTAAAAATTCTTATATATGTTTGAATTGCTTTTTAAGTAGGTATATATAGCTAATAAAAATGTTGAAGATAACTAATTAAAATATTATTCCGGCAACTTCTTAGATATTATTTCATATGCAGTAACTAACTTATATTTTTAAATGTTTTTAACTTTTTCCTTTAGAGCAATTTCATCAAAAATTTCGATTTAGGTATAGTTACATGTCAAACAAAGTTCAACTTAAAATATTTTCATATTCAATATGGTAAGTCTTATAAATTGCATTTAAGAAATTAAAAGTGACTCTTAAGTTCTAAGTAACTTGATTCATTATAATGATTTGTATAAGAACTAAATATTATTTACTTCATACCTTTACAATTTCCCTTAGGTAATAAGCATTTTATTATTTAAATATATTTAAAAAACATTTTTCTCATTCTCTTTCAATCCAGCCCTGTTTACACCCATTCGATAAGCTTGCCCCACTGTGCGACCTCACTCGCTGCTTAAAGTCAAGGCAATTTATCAACATTCTGCCTACTACTTGTCTGAAAGTTTTTGGTTTCATGCTGCAAAAAGTTTTGGACTGACGCCGCAGGCGGCCTTCCAATCCTCCAATCCGTATCCCATCGCCATCATCTCTGTCTCCATATTCAGTTCCACCTTCACCTTCTTTTGGGCCAGGCCAAGAAGCAGTGCACACGATGCGATGGCGCTAACGAGGACAAGCGTTTATGTCAAAATCCAATACGTGATGCATTTAGCTGAATGTGGATGTGGATGTAGCTGAACAGAGACTTTTCCCTTGTCTCCCACAATGGTTGTAAAGTTTGGCTGGGAGGGTTTTATTGCGATGCTTAGCCAAAGGGCTCGGTCCTATTTTAAATGCATTTCGTTGGACAGGATTTTACCTGATACGCCATTCTTGGCCTAATTGGATGGCCAAATGTTAAGCATAACGAACTGGTTGAAGTTTTAGCTTAAAGATTTACATGATTTCATCGTGGGCTTATCGCAAAACAAATGGATGAATAAAAAGATTTAAAAAATAGTTTTAAGAAAACTAAACCAAAAGGTAAATGCCCCAAAGGTGAGTCGTTAAATGTATCAATAAAATAAGAAACTTGAAATTTACTTTGTTATATTTTATGGAAGTTTATTAAATTTTACAATTGCACTGTACTGGAACTAGTTCATTATAAAACTAAAAAAAACTAGCTCATATTAAAACGATTTAATTAATTCTAAATCCAAAATAACAAAGGGTTACTTTTATTGTATACTCCCTTGTCCTGCCTTCTGTAGCATTGTCTTTCCTTCTCTTCCTTTCCCTCCCCTCCCCTACCCTTTTAAGCCACTTTCTGTTCACATGTCCCGTTGCCATTTATCTTGATTTGTACAAACCTAACGACGTTTAAATGCTTGTTTCAAACATTTTTGCACCATTTGTAGAATTTTCTTCGTTTTTCTTTTTTTTCCGGGAGGGGTAGCATCACGTTTGCGATGTGCTACCCCCCATTCCCCCTGCTCAACATCATCGTTTTGCGCTGGGTCATGTTTATGCTTGAATAATGTTGACAAAATCGGACAACACAGGAAGCGTGGGGAGGGGAAAATGGTTAAAATGAAAAGAAGAAAAGATACAAACCAGTTACACGCCATCATAGACATGCAACCGGGTCTCTCTCTAAACGCTTTCAGGTTCAGACAGGTCTTGTCCTCTACTCACCGCTCCATCCACCGCTTCCACACTTCACATCACTTCACTTCACTCCACTCCAACTCCATAGTTCCTCAACATTGGCCCAACCCAGTACGCGAATTTGCAGACAAATTGTCGCTGCTTGCCTCTGGCCCAGCTGAGGAGCAATGGTGGGAGAATCCAGGGAAAGGTTGGAAAGGGCTGCCTTGGGTGTGAAAATGCCAGCAAAGTGGCAATGGAAATGACAATGCCCAAACCAGGCTCGATCTAGGCCTAGAGATGGCAAATCAATTACAGTTAGATTACAGCTAAATTTACTTAAATTGTTCATCAGATAGGATACAGATAATCACGTTAGTTGTTTAAAAAAGACTTAACGGAATCATCAGTTTTGGTTACTCTTATAAAGCCAATTACTTTGTTATGTAAAGATCCTTCCTTTGGAATGCTTAAGGTAAGCAAATTTATGTTAAGTAAAGAATCAGTTGGGTAACTTAAGGACATATCCTTTATTTAATGTGTCTAATAAGAAAAGAGCTTTCTTATATTTGAAGTTCTCAGAAATAGAACTTAGTTTTAGAACCTAGTATCTTTAATTTCAAGCTTTAACTATATTAATCTTTTATCCAATGTCGCTTGTAATTTATCGATACTTTTGATGGATATACGAAACGGAGTTCATTTATTTTTAGCTGCTCTCCTAGGTACAATCCAAGCATTATTTAGGCCACATATCATTTGCATTAGTTTTCTCTGCTTATGTTACTTTGCAATATATTCTAAATTATTTGGTAACATTTTCATTTCTGATCTCAAATCTATACAAAAAAAGAGTTGATTGTTCTACTTTGCGATATTCCAGGGCTAAAACAAAGATATAAGAGATAGAAAAGACTTCTTTTCTATTTGTAACTTGGCTATTTAAATATAAGAACTATAAAATACTCACACTTCAAATAAAAAAGTAATGATACCAGAACTAATATTCCTTCTAAGATTCGTTCGAAACTTCTGTTCGATACTTAGCTACACTACAAAACTGTACTATTTTGTAACTTTCTCACGTTGACATCTCTAAGCTAGGACCTTGCCTGTGATGAAGTTTGCACTGTTGTATCTATTTTTCTTTTATTTTTTTTCATTGTTTTGCTTTGTTTTTCGTTTTTCGTCTTGGGTAAATGTTTTAGGAAAACGGTAACGGTAACTCAACGCCTGTGTTATGACAAGTGGCTGGCGCGGTGTGGCCAACGCTCGATGGTTATGTAGACGACCACGACCAACATGAAGACGATGACGATGACGATGACGACGACGACGACGACGCTTTCATTCCAGGCCATAAAGCAAATTGATGATGAAAAAAAAGTTGCCGCCATGTCATGGCCTGTTAAATGTTGGCAATAAAAGTGAAAATTCTTGTCATATTGCGGTGGACCGTTAGTTGGAAAAGCTTTAAAGTTTACTATCTTAAACAGTTATGCTAGTCAACTCAACTGAACATTTATCCTTCAATCATATGCCACCGCTATACATATACATATATCTAAATAAATATACAACTTGATATTAGACACACCTGTGACACAGTCATAACCATAAAAAAGTGCGTTTCGATTTATGGGACACAATGTGACATTTTTATTAGATTGAAACGATTTTGTGTGTGTGGAGAGGATAAACAGTGTCATAAAATTTAAATGAATAAATACTAACTCGACATTAAATTCAATTCTCCATACATTCAGATTTGCCATCTTCCCTCACTTTTGTCAATTTCCCACTCATTGAATCACTTTCCTGTTCAGATACTTTTCACCACCTAATGAATGATAAATTGCCACTACAACAAGGAAATAATCAAAATCAACCGACGCAACAACGGCAAATGGCAGAAGGCACGCGTCGTTTCCATTGCTCTGTTGATTGGAAAAGGTTGTAAATTTACGTAATGGCAAATAAAAAAGTAATGTATACCTTAAGTTCATGGTAAGACCTTATAATACCCTGTACTTAGTGGAGATTCTAAATTGATTTTTAATTACTTGAAAATGCAAATGGAACTAGGATGTTAATTCTTAAATGATTCTATTAGCCAGTTGTTAGTACTTTTAATGGGGATAGATATTAATAATATAAATTATAATTTAATAAAGCAAATCTTATTTAGATTTGCAGGATAATATTCTCAGCTGATAGATTATCTTTGTTATTCTCCTAAGGTTCCTACATGCCACTAAGTGAACTAGTTCCACATGAATGAGCCTTTAGATCGATAAATGGTTTCAGCATAAAGTTAGATCATGATCAGTTAGGACTTGTAAGAATCAAATACTAAGCTTCAGCTAAAGCCACTGCTTTCTTTCAGTATCAATCTGAACTGTGAATTTAATTCTACACTTTTATTCAGATCCATCTAAAAATACAGATAATACTACTTATTCCGATTCCAAATAGTGTACTGTAAACAAGGCTTAAGGACCAAGGACTAGGCATCGGTAAATGCTGTAATTGCTATCGTTGTGAAATTTAGCAATGTTAAAAGCTAACTGAATCGTTTTGGCAGAAGATTCTCATATTAGAAACAAGAAGATTTCACTTCATCAGCTAAATTCGAAATATTTTTTTTTGGGATGTAGAAGCATTATTTTAAGTTTGGATCAGAAAAAGAAAATAAAATACATATAGATTGGATTAAAATAAAATATTGTATCGCTGGTTAATTTACAATCAGATATACATTTAAAACAATTCCAAAGAGAACCATTCTTTAAAAGGAATCAATGAGATCAGAAACCAGTGTTGGAAAGCAAATTTTAAAAACATTAATTGATTTAGATCTCCTTTTTTGTGATGCGGATGAAGAAGACCTCATCAAATAGTTAATGCTTCATCTAAGAAAATTTTAATCCAATATACCCTCTTTTAGAAAAAGAAAACAGGGTATACAAATACAACAGAATCCTTAAAATATATATAACAAATGCTTGAAAGGTGACAGCAAAAATAAAAATAACCAAAAGAGGGCAATTGATAAATTTAATGGCGTTACGCATGTCAAACTCGCAAAATCCTTAAAAAAAAGTGCTCAAATGGCAACCATAAGAAAAAAAAAAAACGATAGAAAGGAAAAAGGCAAAAAAAAGAGAGGACAAAATCTAAAGAAAAATGAGGAAAAACACTTGACTGAGTGGCAGCTAATGAAAACAACAAACCGCCGTCTGACGATTTAATGGATAAATATAGTATAACAAAACAACAACAACAAGAACAACAATAGCAACAAGAGTAAGTATGCAAAGTGCCAGGTGACATTAATAAATTGTTGACTAAAAAGAGCAACAAAAATACACAACATGATAGATGTTTGTATGGATATATATATATATATATATATATATATATATTTATATACATAGCTACTTATAAACCAAAAGTTGAAAACTTGAAGGCCTCCACCTACATTCCTTAATCTTAAAAATGGTGCAAACTTTTTCTGCAGCTGTCATTAATTTTATGAAAAAAAAGTAAAAAAATAAATAAATTTGTTGACAAAAATAAAATTAATTGAATTGAAACTTTTGGCCAAAGACATTTGCATTAACGTTAAGGTGAGAATCGAGTGAAACAAATTAATCAAGATTTTCAAAGAGGGATCAGGAAAAATAATGACCCTAACTGCTGAACGATGTGAAACTGAAACCAGAAATAGAACTAAAATGAACCTTAAGGTAGAATAATGAAGTTAAATCAGAAGACAAGTTAATATATAATGGTAGATATTGTCATATAAGATTTTGGTTCAAAATAGTTTTTTCTAAAAGATAAGTTTTCAATAAGTTCTTTTTACTTAGGAGTAATAATATGTCTATAATTATGTCTACTTTTTTATTTCCATTAATCACACTTCTTCTTATTATATATATCGATAGGTACCCAAAACCATTACATATTCATTACTAATTACATATGCAAATATTTTACTAATAGTTCTCCACAAGTATCTCTTGACCAATACTAATTATGTATAGTAAATAAAAGTAGGAAGTATTTGTCATAGTATTTCTTACTTAAATTTCCTCTCAGCTTCTTATCAACTTTCTTATCAATTCAACATTGCACAGATCAAATGAATAACCAAATATCAACAAAATCCCTGTTGGGTTTACTTATAAGAATAAAAACATTTTTCACTAACCCAACGTCTACATTATAAAAGGTGGAACTAAGACGGACTATAGACATCTTGGTCCACTACTTTTTTCTTCATTCATACCCTCTTTAATTATCATTTAACGTTCTTTCTCTTCATTATGCTTTGCACATCGACATTAATGCTTTTAACAATTCGCTGAAGGATAACCACCTTCATTTCACCTCCATTATATGTACCTATCATCTATGACGTTCTGTCATCCCTTTCCCTTTACTGCTAAATACATGAATTGTGAAGCCTTAAACAGATTTGGAGATTATTTCTGTTGCAAAGCTAAATTTAATTTTTTCCCGAATTTGGGAATTATAATAATAATTTTGTGTCACAGCATTTGCGCTCTCCGTTCATACGCAATGTAAAATATAACTTTATAATAATATATAAATATAACAATTGAAAATAAACTTAATCGAATTTATAAATTTGTTTCTAAGATGCAATTTAATTAAAGCACGTATTTATAGATTTAGAACATCTGAGAACAGAATTTTTACAATTTCTGGAAATGGAAATAGTTTTATCAGACAAGAAAAATAGATTTCTTGAATTGATTTAAAAGTAACCTATTAAACGGAAAAAGACTGTCTCAACCTCGATTTTGGACTCTGCAAGGAAAATCTATATTAATTCAATATTAATTTAAATGTCCTTAATTAAATAAAGGATAAAGTGAGTAGTACTTAATAAAAGACAAATATCCGTTCTTATGAATTCACAATCAATAACAAAACCAGTAACATGTTTCTTCTTTTTGCACATTTTATATTCGTGTGGAAATGATATGGTAACTCTAGATGGCCAACCCTGCCACTAGAACTTAACAAGGTGGCAAGTTAAGAAAAGGCAGTCAAGTTAAGAAAAGAGAAAGATGAACGACGTTTGGCAGGGAGACGATGCTTTCTTTATAAAAAAAGAAACGATGGATAGCAAAATCTATGCAAACGACGCGAATGGCTTGAACTTAAACAATATAACACTTAAATAACCAACAACATATCTAAAATCGAATGAAATTACTATTATTCCTACATATATAAACACAAACGGAACTACGAGTTCTTGTTTTTAATAATAGGCACCCTGTCCCATTTTAGTTACATATAACAATACTTACATACATACATATATGTACATATATTTAAATTTCCCTTAAACAACTACAAATAATTAAATCAAAATTGCTGATATTTGTATATATTATTGAAATAATTATATACAGTAAGTAGCTTTTAGATCTTTAATTTAATGCACTAAATCCGATTTCTATTAGAGAGGAAATTCTGTATATCAAATTGAATGGTAATCTCACAATTTCCACAAGGATTTTCCACTCTCTGGTATTGGTGATTATTAATTAAAATTTCAATTTAAATTCAAGTAAACAAATCACATTTATTTATTCATTATTGAACATTGATTTTATCTTGGATTTTATCTATTTTAGTTGGTTTTCCCGAAAGCGATTTAATGACGGCAGATGTTTTTGCAAATTTCTAATAATTGCCATAATTGCATTGATATTTGCATTGGTTTTTATTGGTTTTGTTTCAGTTTAATTTCCCCTTTGGTTTTTCTTCTCACTTCTTTCTCTTTTTTTTTTTTGTTTTGCCCAGAGTCAACGAATGGAAAATGCATTTGAACTTTCGAGTACATGTATCTCTCCTCTCTATGTCTAGCAGAGAGTCCTCCTTCTTCTCCTCCTCCTCTGATGATGATGATGATTTCTGATTATGTTTGCATTGAGTTCTTCCGCTTTCTATGTAAATGCAGTCATTTGGTCCCTCAATATGTCAGTCCGTCAGTGGCCTCAAGTGGACGACGACTGCCATGATAATGATGATGATGATGATGATGATGATGTTGATGATTTCTTGAAATGTTTGTTTTAATAAATGCTGGGTAAATTGTGCGTTTTATGCTGTAAATGAGGCCTGCTGGTTGCAAATGTGCTTAACTTTCTTCATAGATGGAAAGAGAAAGATAGGGGAGAGAGCAGCAAAACGTTTGATGTTTGCGCTTTTTAAAGTTTAATGAGATAGAGTTGAGTTATCTCAATCTCTCCTATGATCAAAATACTGTAATATAAAATAATTTATTAAAATCTATATACATTTAATAAATATTTCCTTCAGCTTGTTTTTGGTTTTTATCCCCTGAAGTCTGTTTGTTCAGCTGTAATGTAATTTCAATTTAATATTTCCTTTAACAAAATTGCATTGAATCTCTTTCCTCTAAGCCTAAAATGATGTCAAAAATGTTGTCTGTCAAGGATTTCAAATGCGTTGATAATGTGTTTTGACTTGAGCTTGAGTTTAAGTCCAACAACTTTTCCACCACCCCGCACACCCGCACATCCCCATACACGCACACACATCACTGACATCAAAATAAGCTTAAGCAAAACTTTTATGACTAGACAGTTTTCCAAAGGCAGGGTAAACCTAGACTAGCTCCCCCGCCTTTTTCCCTCCCCATCTCATCTTGATTTTTCGTCAATATGCTAATAATGTAAACGCATGTGGCCGGAAATTGTTAAGCTATAAAACTTTGTTTGCGGTTTTTTGCCAACTTCAAAAAATTGGTAAGAGGGAGCAGATAAGTTGCTAAGCATTTTGGCCTAGACATATGTATGTGAAATGAATGATGTGCAAATTTTAAAAGGAGAAAGTGAAAAAACTTTATCATAAACTGTCAATGAAGGTACTAAAACTCTTATGTTAATGAAACGATTAAAGTAAATTGACTAAAACTTTTGAATTTTAGAAAAGAAATTTATAAAAACATTCGCAAACAGTAGCGTTGATTTAGATTGTGGATAAAGTAGTTAGAGCATCCGACTAGTAAGATATAATAATTCAAAATATCTAATTTGAATAAGTAGATAAAAAAAAAATATAACAAAGAAAATTTATGAAAAATATAAAAATAGTATATAAGGTTAACAAATGTAAGCTGAATGAATGAATACAAAAAATCAAAGAAGTTAACTTTGGTCTTACCGAAGTTTGTAGAACTGTAAGAGTAGTTCTAGACCAATTACCAACATTTTCCATAACATCGGTTTTAGTGCTAAATTTAATTTGCTTAGCTGAAAATCCTTTTCCGAACAGAATGTTTATCAGTTTTGCGCTCCTGTTTCTGCTTTCGGGTAGTTTATTTCTCTCTTCCTTAAGTATGAGACGTAGCATCCTTTTGGTACTCTTTACTTCCATACATGGCATTTCTTCGACTACTAGATCGTGACAATGCGTACTCTTGCGTTCTCGTGGTCGAGTTTACTTTGCTTTCTCGAATTGCATTAGGATCTTTTTAAAAGCGTCTCTGACTACGATTTACCGATACTCGGCGACATTGTTCGGGAGATATCTTTGATAAGCCCGGAAATGTATTATAGGTTTGCCATATTTAGTTATACCACATATAATATATATAAATATATGTAAAACTAAGACAAGAAACTATATTTTAAAGTAGTCTGATCCAAGTAAACCGGTAAAAATAATATCTTATAGCAAGTAAGCCGATTCGACTAAGTCTTAAATCTGCAAAAGGTACACATCTAAAAAGCTTATCTATAAAATTTCAGTAATATAGCCTAAAATTTAAGGCTCAAAAAGTTCGTAAAATCAAACAGTCCGACATATCTTAATCGACTCGGCTGTTGATACTGATCAAGAAAATATATATACTATATGGGGTCGGAAATGCCTCCTTCTCCCTGTTACATACATTTCAGCGACTTTAATATACCCTTTTACTCTATGGGTACAGGATATAACAATTTTCTTTTAGTAGTTCAATCCGACTTAAATCTTAAACCTGGACAACCTACATATCTTCAAAGTTTACCTACCAAGTTTTCACCATAAAGCTTAAAATTTAGAGTCTAAAAAGTTCGTAGAAACAAACAGATAGATAGTTTAACATGGCTTGATCGACTCGCCTTTTGATTTTAATTAAGAATATATTTAGTTTACGGGGTCGGAAAGGTATTCTATGCGTTATGAACATCTGATCAAATTATATATTTTATATTTTTTAAGAGTTTTAGGAGTTATTATTTATAAAAAGTTCCTTTTTTTAAGTTCAAAACAAAAAAATAATTTCTTCGTTTAAAATGAGTATTCAAAGAACTCTTCAGAGTGCCAAAAGAACAATTATCCTTATATATGGACTCAAGTTTTTTGCTCTTAAAGTATTTCAAATCTAGAATTTAATTTTAAGCTACTTTTCCCTCAAACTATATTATATCAATAAGATTTAGGAAAAATTTAGAGACCAAATTGGCATATAACAAAAAATATGATATAAATTCTATAATAAGGTAGAATCCTTATACTACATTTAACTAGGTTAAACTATTGATCCGAAACTGTACATTTTTAATTATAAATTTGTTTTAAAAGGGATAAATTGGAAAACTTTTTGTAAAAGCAATTTAAATTCTGCCCTTTTTCACTTAAACATAATAAATAAATTCTACTCAATGCTTAAGACAACAGAAATCTAAGCTGTCATTCAAAAAGTTTACAATAAATATCTTTGTTAAATGTTAAGTAAGATATTTTTCAATTGGAATACCACAAATATATTTCCTTTGATACCTCACAGAAGCAAATAAAAAACAAAAATCATTGCAAAATTCTAATAAATATTTACTAAATCAAAAGTCAATGCCAATTGGTGTGATATTAATTGGAAAACTCGTTGCCAATTGATGAACTTTTCAAATATTTCAATGATTTTAGCTGATGTCAAAAACACAAACCCAAACACACACACAGACACAGACACATACCATACACACGTGCCCTCATCCTGAATTGACCATTGTGGTTAGTGGAGAGAAAGGCAAAGAGCCACTCAATAAAAAACAAAAAAAAAACTGAAACCCAAAATTCATACCAGTAAATGGCTCAAATTGATTGAATTTTGCACTTTGCTATTCATGATGCTAAAACAAATTTGCGTTTCTGCAAAATTTATGAAGCAAGGAGTCAAATAGAAAGAAAAGAAATACCATAAACATTTAAAACGACGAATTTTTAATACCCTTTTCCAAGCTGAGATCAAACTCAAAGATTTAATGCTTAAATATAAAAAGTTGAGTAAACAAAAATATATACAATAAGAGTAAGAATAATATTTAAAAGCATATATAAGAAAGGACCAAAGATTAATAGGAAAATAGTCAATCAAATAAAAAAGAGAAGAGACTTTATATAGATATAAAGTTAAATAGATGAATATACTTTTTAAATCCTGCAACTACTCCTGTTTGCTAAACACATTTTTATCATTTTGGCAAAATCTATTAACTTTATTGAAGGGTATAGAAAATCATTTGTGTGTAAATGTCAGAAATTCCAGAAATTAATCGACAACTGTCCGCATTTTTTTCTCTTTGGTTTTTTTCATCGAGTTGTTTCTTGATTCTATTAATGAAAAGTTGCGGGAAAAGAAAAAGCAATCGAAAGAGTTTTGGAAAATTTTCGCTTAATGGATTTTAATTATGCATTTCAATGGCAGAGCAAAGTCAAGAAGTTGGCCATTTCGTATATATTTGATTGTGAAAGTTCATCCACTAGTGAAAGTTGTGGGCGGGTTAAACGAAGCATAAGATCAGGCTAACCCACCCATACCCATTCCTAAGTCCGATTTGCCTTGAGGGTAATCTTTGAATTTGAATTCAATTTACCCACATTTCAATTTCCTTTCATTTTACGCTCTCATACGCATCAATGTCCCGCAATTGAATTATCAGAAACGTAGAAAAAGTCGAAATAAGTATCTGGATAAGGCAAAAACTTCACATATCTATCTATCTATGTATGAGAGAATAAGCTGTCTATATATCTATGTACATATCTGGCCAATACAAATGCCAAGGCAGAAAATTTATGCATTGGCCAACTTGATGATGGAGTCCTTATTCTTGGCTAGCAATTTCCACAGTTCATTGTACTTAGTTTGAGTTTTGGTTTGGGTTTGACAAATAAGCATCGCCTCCGGACTTAGTTTATGATAAATTATTGTTGGCCATTTGAGATTGAGCCAAAAATTTATCAGAAGCAAATATGCCACTAGCTTTTTTTTTTCCTCTTATTCATATTATTCCTCTTACTTATTGTTAGATTTATGCAAGTTAATTTTTGGCCAAAGCCAAATAAACAAGAATTGCATTAGGAGCAGACAGACAAACTGCATAATTTAGACATATTTCTGAATAGCAAGCAATTGTTTTCATAGAATTTAAGTATTAAGAGGATAATAAGCATAAGGATAACTTATACATCAAATTTGATATAGAGACTTCAATCTGACATGTGAATGACAGCTAATTAAATAGACACTTAACTAAAAGTTATATGATAAACCTCAAGCTAATAGAGATATAATTTGGTATTTAAAATATTTTACAAGAATTTTTCTAAATTAAAAACAAAAAATTTGTATATTTCCGATAGTAAGGACAAATTGTTGTTGCTTCCTTTCCAATTAAACAGACAATTGAAAACCGTTTATAATTTTCAAAAACTTATTGGAATTTTCGTAAAACAGATTGTAGAACAGGAAACAATTCAACAAACAGGTCTTTGTATTTCGAATTTTTAATATTTCTTATTAAAATTTTTAACCTTAAATGGTTTTAACTTTTCTTACAGAATTTGAAGTGCCGAATTGAGGTAGATAATGAAAAAACAAATTAAAAAGAAATTAATTTAAACTATTTTAAACAATGACTATCGCATAACTTATATAATTTGCCCCAATACTTTGGCACATGTTTTGCCAAAATCAAACTAAAAACTTAAAAAATTTACAACTTAAAATAAGTGCAACATTTCCTAAGATTACAACTATTATCAGTTAACATTTTTTACTTGTCAAAAATACATAAACAGTGGGGAGTAAAAAGTATTGACAGTTCATAGAAATAAATTTTCCCAAAATACAGAAAAATAAATTATTCACTTGTTTCTCAAATTCTTCAAAGAATGAATTATCTCCATGAACTGTGAATCCCATCACATTAGGTTTTTCTAAAAAAAAAAAAAAATAAACAATGTTTTGCAATCAAAATGAAAAAATATATGAAAAAAAGGTAAAAAGAATTTAGAAACTATAGATAGTTACTATAGTTCCCCTTATATACTTACTTTTGCACCTACACATACTTTAAAAAAAAAAAAAAACAATTTTTAAATAGTTTTTCTATAGATTTATACTTCTTTCTACTGAATATAGCTATTTTTGAGCATACTCTCTACTAGTTCTTAAAGGATTTCAAAAGGAAATTACGTCCACTCCTGATGAACTTTTTCCCTCGTGTTGTCCAGCTCTATAGAACGAAATTCATATTGTACCAACCGCCATATCATGATTGAAGACGAATTTTCAATTAGATTTAGATCTGGACTTTCTAAGAGCCAATCTTTTGGCTTAAAGTCTCGTCCGAGGGACTATCATACCAGTATGCTTTGGGTCTCCATCTTGCAGTGTTGAAATATGTCTAAAAAGGCAACGTGCACATTTGATTCAGTAGCATAGCATAGGAATAGGTAACCTACGAGTAACAGATTATGTTAAGTATTATTTAACATTCTGTCAATCTTATGTTATGTTAAGTCATTCACAAATAATACGCAGAAAAGAACGCTTGTTAAATAAAACTTAATTATCATGCTGAAAATTGAGGTCATTTCTTCATGCTGAAGTCCTTTTTTCTGTGGGTAAAGGATATTGTTTTGAACCTACTGCACTAGTTACTTTATTTTTGAGATTTTAATAAAACTTCTTCTAAATGACAGTAGAATTATGTATTTCATAATTCTGTTTACTAATTGTTATTGTATTTACGAAAATGTGCTCATTGATAATTTTAAATTAGAATTAACATATTTTGTAATAAATCTTTTTAAGGACAAAATGTGCAAATGTGAGTACAAGCATATTGTTTCGAATTTCGATTATCCTTTTTCTACTACTAAAAGGTTTTTGTTGGTTTTTTTCGCTTATTCTTTCATAATTGTATTATAATACAAACAAATAAAAAACTTTGTTTCTTTCTGTGCGCCATAAACTTCGATACCGCTTAACATGAAATCAATTTATATTATATTAAAGCTAATTTTAGTTTGCAATTTCTTTAACTTGTCTTATTTTTCCCACACAGACAGACATAGATTTCAACTAGACTTTCATTGAGCCTTTTAATCCTTTTCTCGCTGGACAAAGTTACCGGTTACAATTATCGTAGTTGGAAAATGTATTGGCATTTAATTGCCAAAAGGATTTTCAACTGAAGCAAATACTTATTAGTGGTTTTACCTCTATATTCCGGTCCGGCAAGCATGAAATTAAAATCTGTATCACAGAGACTAAGCCAGTGAGTGGGGATATTATTCTGGTCGCGACCAAAAGTGATTATATTAATTAATTTGCTATCGATTGGAATATTAGCATTATATTGTCTTGAGTTGCATTCGAGCATGGCTAAGAGGATACAGAATACTAAATATATATATTGGTTGCAGTAACTGCCACAGCAATAAGAGACAAATGAACAAAAAGGATAACTTTGTGAGGGGATTAAATTAAACATAAGGGAAAAGGAAACGATAAAGTCGTTTAAACTTTTCATTTCTATTGAAAGACTTGAAGTTTTATTTTAAGATTTCCTTTATAATTGTTGTAGCAAACAGAAGTTCACAAAACAAATTTTTCATTTTGACAAATTTTTAGGTAAAATAAAGTAGGAAAATGGCCAACTCTTTTAAGAGTCGATTTTGTATACTATTTTTTGGGGTAATTTGGAAGTAAATGATAGATATTTCTACTTTTAATAAGTGGCAAATTTTGATAAATTTAAATGATAGATAATTCTATATTTGACATAAACAAATTTAAACAAAAAAAAAAAAATTAATAAAGCTTTCGAATAATGCTCACATATAAATGATAAATTCTTTATTTATTTGTATATTTTATTTTACTTTTAACAGAACATTTATTATTTTCAACTACAAGCAAAATATATAAATAGTAAAAAGAAAAAATTCTAGTAAAAAGATTTATTTTTGGGTTTTGTTCCACTTGAGTGTTATTTGTCTTTTTTTTTAATAGTATAAATTTCCTCTTGACCCTTGTTGATGTCTTAATCTATATAAATATTTTATATCCCCTTTTGAAATATTTAAAAATATATATATTTATGTCTATTCGAACAATTAAAATCCTTATATATTTCCTTAAAATATCTTTGTTCCAACATTTTCTTAAAAACTCTTTTCTTTTCAATGAATAATTTTGTCTTTATAAAAACTAATTAAGTAATTTGTACTAGATCGGATAGCAAATTCTGTTTTTAGAAAAGCCCAAAAAATAACCTTATTGTAACCAATGTTCTACACAAATCAAAAAACTACCAAAAAAATATAATGATGTATTAAGTTTAATTTGATTTTTATTTTTCAAATATTAGCTTTCTATGCTTGAAGTTTTTGCAAAACCTATTTTTTGCTGTTTTATTCATTTATCTCTTTCAATGAATCTTTTTTTTTCTCTTTAGAACATTTCAGCAATTCGTTTTAGTTTTTGCTGTTTCATTGCTTTTGGCTATTTTTAAAATGAGATTTTGTAAAACAAATTGCAGCTACTTTCAGTTGGTCCGAGCCAAAAAAAAGCAAAAAAAAAGTAAAAAGCCAGTAATTACTTGGCTAATTAGTAAGGATTTTTAAAATGAAAAGAATGAGCTAAAATAAATTATTTTGGTTAATGCAGTTCTCTGACTTTGCCAGCAGTTTTTTTCCACACTAAACTCTTTGCTAGAGATTTGTTCTATACCCTTGCAAGAAGGTATATTGGATTTGGTAAGATGTTTACTTATGCCGAAAAAATAATTTCAATTTCATCAAAATCTTTATATAATTTAACAGTATAATTGTAAATAAAAGACTGGCTTAGAATTGGCTTAGAAATGGCTAAGTTGGACTTTAGTTTTAATGATTATGATTTATATATAGGTAACAAGAATGTCGTGGTAAATACATAGATTGATAGTGTATTATATATGTAACATATATTATTAACATTCAATTTATTGAGGTAGCTCACAAAAGCTAAAATATTAGCGAGTTGTTATTTCAAAAAGAGTTTCAAAATATTTTAAACTAATTCCGCTTCAGATTTTCTACAAATAAAACTAAGGTATAGATAATATCAAACATATTATCCAGGAACTCAAAAAATTGGAATAATTGTGCCCCTTTCTCGCTTTTGAATACTTTTTAAAAGTTTATCGAAATTGTCTCAAGATACTCTTTGAATTCGGATGAAGTATCAATTGGTTTAACTATTTAATTTTATTAGCAATACTTTATCTCATTTTATTTTGAAACAAATAATTAAGCTCTTTGATCATCAAATCAAATCCTGTTAAGGACTAAAAAGAAGTACAGAGTTAATTTACACAGTCATACTAAACTACAACAGATTTTAGATCTTAATTTTAATAAAAATAAATCAATACAGATGTTTTAAGTATTCTATAAAAATTGATTATAATTAATTTTTATCCGATTCTTGAAAAAAAATAGACTTTCTTTTATCGGTAGTAAGAAATATAAGACTTTATTAAACAATTTAAAAATATTTTTTAAATAAATCTAAAATAAATAGAAATCCTTTTATATCGACTACTATCACATGCGTTTCAATTATAATCTATATTTTCCAAATATGAAATACCTATATTATATTTTCAATATATTTTAAAATTTTTAAAACTCAATTTAAAAGGTGAAGAATGCATTCTTCTCATATCAAAATTGTCACTTAAGACAAAACATTTGAATTCAAAATACTTTATACAATTTTCGACAACGAAAACTTATCAGAACTGTGCTTTCGACAAAGACTTTCGGAATCTTAAAAGAGGCTACAAGCCTTCGGCAAGTGTTTTACTTTAGAACATCTTTCCTTAGAACACTGATCCTTGAAATTGCAAAAGGTATCTGAACTTCGTTGCACTGAATTTAAATGGGTTACTTGTTTTTTTTTCTTTGGCTAAAAAGCTGGTAACATGTGTCGGTAATTTTAGCCGAAAAAAGATGGAAACAAAAAAATGTTGAAAGGAAAATTCGTGTCTGTCTACACATATTTCTGCACCTTTGTCATTCACACCTGCACACACACAAACACTCTCTCTCTCTCTCTTTCTCTCTCTCATGTATGTACTCGTACTATGTATAATGCTAAAATATTATACCGATATTATGCAAATTTTTATTGTTTTTCAGACTGTGGGCCTTTCTGGGTGGTCTCTCTTCCTCTCTGCAGATGCAGAAGAGATGTTTCATGGGCTAAAGGGATTTGGTGCGTGATGAAATTAGGATAATTTAATAGATTACGCTTTGGCGTTGATTTTGTCAGGGCAGACACTTTTGTGGTATGGGATGAATGTATGTAAGTGAGTGGGGCACATCATGCATTATACATAATACATATATATATATATGTATATATATATAATACCTGTTATATGCCGTCTACGCGTATTGATTGCATTTACCTTATGCTTGGGTATTGTTGTCTGGCTTTTCACCACCCACTTGGGATTTGGAATTTGGCATTTTTTTCACTTCCCCATTACCCACCCAACGCCATTGGGGGGTCCTTAATGCCTTTACCTTTGCTATGGTGTCTTTTTTTTTTTTGAGTGAGTTTTCGCCTTCATTTCAGGCTTTTGCCAGGCATATCACGTACTTTCAAGTCGCATTTCGTCACCCGAACAGCAGGCAAAAGGACTTCAATGGCTGTTTAGTGGCAAAGGAGCGTTCAGATTTCTTAGCATCAATACAAAAATATATTATGGAAATGGAAAAGCCCCTTAAGCTGCTATTTATGTGCTGGTCCAGTAATACTTGTTAAATATAAAATTATTCAGGCATCGATCCGCTTTATGTATACGATTTATACACGTAATGAATATTTATAGACTCGATTAACGTTTTGAAGTATTATACATTCATATGTACATATGTATGTATGTATGAACATACCTCTATATATCACAATATATTAAGATTTTTGAATATTATATACAGATTTTGGTAAATCAGCGGATTATCATACAAACATATATGTTCAATGGTTCAAATGGTTTAATAACATACTTAAACAAAAAATATCCTTTTGAAATTACTTTTTCTTTATAAAACCCAAATATCCTGTTATCTATGTACATATATACAAATAGATATATGTATATACATGTCTGCATCTTCTTCTTCCATATTCTAACATTATCTATGTATGAACATAAATAAGTATATCTTTACTATTCAATATTCCAATTGTTTTGTTTTTTTATGATAAAATAATTTAATTAATATTTATATGGATAATGAAAAGTATTCATCAGTTCATGGGGAAGAAGAAGTATGTGTACATAAAAATATACATACATATGTATGTGTGTTGCTATGAATACTTCTTATTTGGGATTATTTAAAATTAAAATACTTCGTTGAGATTGCTTAGGTCTTTAAAGGGAGCTTCCAACAAGTAAAAAAGTTTGTTTTCAAAACTCTGAAAATTTTATAGTATTTTCGCCCGGTGGAGAATTTACTTCCTAATAGATCTCAGATATTTCCATACCAAACAATTTCCATTCATTATAAGTCTCGTGTAGCAGAGAAAGTAATATATGAACACCAATAATAAACTTTTAACAAACACACTTGTATATTAATACAATTTTAAATTTATTTTAAAAAAACACTTACCTTGTAATTACTCTTACATATGTTCAATCTTTTAGTAGCAATTCTCATTACTTTATACTAGTTATGATTTTATAATAATTAAATTACATAATTTGTTTTATTTGTTCTTAAACTTTCACTTCAAAAACATCAAAAAAGAGAAGACAAACAAACGAAAAAGATTTCTTTAATTCATTTTTGAACTTCTTGCTGAAATTAGTGTATTGTCGATTTAATTTTTAATAGAATTAATTAAATGCCGATAATTTAAACTTAATGTTAATCTACAATTTTACTGATTAAACTACAGAGTAACTGCAAGAGACAATGTGGCCAGATACTCAATCTGGCTCTGATTGCTTCTCACAAAAAACTTTAAATTTCACTAGGACAGCAAAGATAGGCTTCTCCAACACTATCAGTTTTTAGTTTTGGTTCCAATTTGTTGTTTTAAATTGTGTTTTTGTGTGTTGGAACAGCAACAAAAAAATGCAAATAATTTAAATTAATAAATGGTTGATTGTTTTTGCGTTTAAAAATATTCATTTTGAGTTGAAGATAAAGTGTATTGATATATGTTTGTGTGTAATCATAGTTAAGTTTTGGTCATCTGTATGTGAAGTAGTTTTTAGGAAAGAAAGTTTTAAGTTGGAAGTTTTGTTTTTATACAAATGTCCCTATTGCATTTTCGAAAAATCGCTTGACTATATGTTTAAGCAACCATAGGAACTATCGGATCAAAAGAATTTAATTAGTACTAGTTTAATAAGTATAAATCATTTTTTTTCTCAAGTCATGGGAATTAAATTTAGATTTGACTAGTTTTATATAATAATGACACTGTTAATTATTTTATAAGACTAAAATATAGTTTAGCAGTGTAACAAAGTTAGCCCATCCTTCTAGTTTTTAGTTGGTAATAACAATTACTGAAATTTAATTTAGATTAATCTACTACGATCCCAAGTGAACCGGTGATATCTGTATTGAACATTGTAATTACAATTTGTAATTGACATTTCAAAGGCTTTACAACAACTTACTTAATGATAGTTTCATTCCATCCTTTTCTGCCTGTTTTATTTTGCTTTTTTTCTTATAGGTTTTGATTTTCGTTTTCATATTAAATTTTTTCATTTTGTTGCCTTTTGGCTTTTCGTGCCATGGACCATGTCATGAACGCAAATTGGCAAAAAAAAGAGAAAAAAAAGAAACAATTTTTATTTATTAATATTGTGGATAATAGTGAGGGAGGGCACGACATGAAGTCAATTTATACCACATAATGAACTGTAAACCAGGTAAACTGGTCAACTGGCCTGGTCGATTGCCAAACTGTCATGCCAGGCCCAGATCGAGTCTCATCCTGGCTTTTGGAGTTGTTGTTCGTTTTGTTGCCCTTTTAAATGTAGTCAAAATCAACAACAAGCAAAATATTAAAAACAAAAACTCTGATATATACATATATATATATATGAATATATATTGACTATGTTGATATTTATTGATTTAATATCTGGCCAATGGCCTGGGGCAAATTTAATCATCATTTAGTAGGAAATAATTAAAATGACTGTCGATGGGAGTGGGAGTTTACCTGTAAATTCCTTTAATCGGGGCAGTTGTAGGTAATCATTTTCATAGGAGACAACTTAATGTAAGAATTATTTTATTTAAGACTTCTTACCCATCTTTATTACATTCATAAAAATTAGCTAATTATGTTGACATTGCGTAGACAGAATTTCAATTTACTTTTCCCCTTTTCCTTTTTTTTTTTGCAGCATCATAAATTTTAGAGAATGCATAATTATTGCAATGTTTGTTTTTCCTTCTGTCTCTTTGTTGGTAAGTGCCATTTCAAGCTCATTAGAGGCCATAATTAGCCAGATCAGTTTATGGACCACAGACACAGGCAAAATATACAAAGCAACAACACTATAAATACACCAAACAAAAAGAAAGAAACAAAAAATCCAAAATAGAAATATTATAAATAAGATTCGGGCTGATGGAAATTTTATATACTCTATATACTGATGTGAGAAAAAAATAAGTCAAAGGAGTTAAGAAAATACTATCTAAAGATTAAATTTTAATGGCCTAGCTTAGATATAAGAATGAATCGTTAGATATAGGATTCAACATACCACTTTTATGGTTATCAATTTACTATATTTTATAGTCGTCTGATCCGACTGATTTTTATACTTGAATCACTTAGATATCTAGAAAGTCTATCTACAAAGTTCCAACCATATAGCTTAAAATTTAAGGTCTAAAAAGTACAAAGAAACAGACAGATATGGCTATATCCACTCTGCTACTTCCGCTAATTAAGAATAAAATACGGAAATGTATTTTTCTATTCGTTCCAAATATCTCATCAATTTAATTATACCCTCTGCAGGGGTATAAAAGGATAATATATATATAATATAAAAGGATATAAAAAATAAATTATTTGTATTATATATAAACCATTGAAATTACAAAAAAATGGATTACAAATTTCACAGAATTTTAAATTTTTAACTAATATGCTAAAATAATATCATATAAAGAAAAGTCTAGTAAATATAGCAAAAGTGTTAACAAAAAGTCACATTCTTTATCGAAGGTTTATCTCTGATCTATCCTTTTATTATTTGATATACCAAAATCAATAAATATTTATCTTTTGTTTCGGTTCAATTTCTCAGGGCTTAGGTACTTATTGAAAGAAAAAAGGAGGTAAACCGATGGCAAATACCACATGTTCCCCTACAATTGTCAAATATAATCCTCTTCTGAGTGGCTGGCAAAAACTTCTTATACACACTGTGTGTGTGTGTGTGTGTAAAGGGCATGTGTTCCTTTCACCAAATAATAAAAACAGCAAAACGCAGATACAAAATACTTTTTGGCTGCCCTCGCATTATATTTCTTTATATTTGTTTCTTTTATATTTTTTGCACCATTTCGCCGAAGGAGAAGAGGGTAAAGGGGAGGTTAACTTTACGGCCCCGCACATTACAAACTGAAACATGTGTTTATTGTCCGGACTCATGATAGGGGGGATGAGGTGGAGGGGGTTTAACATCGCAAAGATTGCAAAGACTTTGGCTCTTTCTGGTCTGACTGTTTAAATTTTTGTGTTTTGCATACCCTTCACTTGAGCAGAGTACATTAAATACAGCGCGAAGTAGGGCAAAATATACATATATGTAAATCAAGATAGGAATTAAGAGATCGGAACATAATGATTGCATTGTATTAAGGGAAATACTAAAATATTTTATATCTGTTGATGTGCAATAAGATATAGAACTAATTAAATTATCTGCAAGAGCATTTTATATAGATTCTCATATCGGAAAACTTAGTTCCCCTTTGTCTGCTGGACTTTATCTTTTAAACCTTGAATGGAACCAATAAAATATTAATTTATTGCTAGTTCCGGCTAGTTCTTTTTGAAGCTCGTTTTGTGTTTTTCTTACACTTCAAAGAAAACCTAAAAGAAAACCTAAAAGAAAACTGATTCAATATACAATTTTATTCCCATAAAAAGGAACAGCCTCGTGATTAACAAAAAGTTGATTCCTTTAAATATGTTTCCCCAAATTTTCTATTAAAGATTTTATAATATTTTATAAATTCCCCTAAAATCTCTAGAATATATGTATATATAATATAAATCATAATGAACTTATATCCAAGGGCATTTAATTGTCGACTTTATCAAAGTTTACTTTTTCCTATAGTTTTTATTTTCGTTGTCAGCGAGGCGACTCGAAGCGAAGCTGCAACACTTCAAGTGACACTGCAGACACTTTTCACCTCCCCACTTTCCTCTCCCTCCCCTGCTTCTACCATTTCCCTCCCTCTGATTACCACCGTGGCACTTGAACCAGTATAAAGTGTAAGTCTCATTTGTTTGTATTTAGCGAGTGTGTGGAATGCATTTAGGTTCTTGTTTTTTCTTCTTACCAGAAACTTGTCATTAACAAATTGCAAATTAAATTGTGCTTAAATTTGCCTAGTCAAATGAGAATAGGGTAAAAACGGGAAGGGTGGCCAAGACATTAGCATTGTCATTTATTCACAGTAGGAGGGGTGACGAGAAGTTAATATGAAGAGAAACAGGTGCAAACCAAAAGAGTTTTTATTAGCAACAATTTTCTTTAAGAATGGAATCATTAAGAATAGCTGGTTTAAAGGAATTTCAAAAATGAAACAAATGCTATCTTAAAACTGTCTGCATGTTGTCTAAATTTAAATATATTATACAGATTTATATAGTATATACTAAGAAGTATACATCTTCTGTCTATTGAGGAACAATGGAAGCTACCATACATAGCTACATAGTTTCATAAGTTTTCAGTTTCAGTTTATGCCTTCTCGTAGTTGTATCTACATTCATTTAGTTAACAGATTCAGATCATATATATATATATATATATATATAGGGTTATGAATTATCAATGGTCATTTTTAATGGCATTGTTGTTGACCGTGAATGGCACATCTATAGTTGCAACGGCGAGACTGAGATAGCAGTTGCTGAAATTGGTTCCAACTGCTGAGTGGGAGCAAGGTCGCTGAATATGCCTTCAGACATGACTCCAACACTTTGTATAAAAAGAACAGCTTCACCCGAGAAAAGATCATTCAAAAATTGGTGCAAAGTTTACGGAAACTCATTATCGAAAAAAGAAGAAAACAATAAAGAAGACAAGAATATGACATATGTACAGAATGTATAACTGAAAGTTTTAGTTTTCATTTTTGCTTTGTATTAAGGTTAACAAAGACAATCCAAGGATAAACTTAAAAAAGTAAAACTGTATTAAGCAAAAATGTTCTTAAATTAATTTAAAAAAGTCATTCTTTGTTACTTTTATCAGTTTGGAGAACGCACTTTGTCATTTCCACTACACTTTTATTTAGTTTCAAAATTCTTACTAAAAAACTAGTTAAGGCAATTGCATTTACTTTAATGAGGTTTTTTTAAAGTAACATTTTACGAATATTGTCTGAAAAATCCTTTAAAGAAATTATAGTTACAGTCGAACTTTTCTAACTTAAACAAAAATGAATGGCAGTTGCTTTTAAAGTGAAAAATGTAATTTAATATAATTTCATTTCACTAACTTTGATGATCGAAGGAAATCTTTAAAATAAAAGAACAATAAAATGACTTTTCATTGAGTTACTGAGGATGCAACAATAAAAGTGATTCAAAAAATGAGGATGGGTAAATTATTCGGACGTACTGTTATTTGCAAAATGCAGGTACAGTCACAGTTTTCAAAGTATAAAATAGCAAATTCGTACTCCATTTAAAATTAGTTTTTAAAAACTATAATGAAAACAACTTAGGTACATTTTATGACCTTGAACAAAGAATTAGCAGCTTAGAAAACCTTTGGAAATTGATTAAAATTGCACTTTTGCTCAGTTTATTTATTTCCTGACCCTCTCCATCAGATATCAAAGTGTAGTTTAAGCTTATTTAAATGTATTTTTAGCTTTTATTGAATTTTTTCACAAATTGTTTTCACAAGCGCACAAAACAATTAGGAAAATCTTCTTAATTTGTCAATCAAGACTTGAGTGAACACTACAAGAGAAAACATTTTCTTAATTAATTAACAACAATATAATAACATTCCGAGAATCTGTTAGCCAAAACTGTACAAAACACTTGAATAGAAGATTATTTTAAGATAAAATCTATTGAATTTTCTATTAGTTCTTCTATGCGTGGTAGCTTAATGATAAGGATATTTGTATGTATATAGTATCAGCATAACCTAAACTTTATACTCCCCACAAATTCTTATCAAGAATACCCCTATTATGCCATTTTCCATAGACAAACAAGAAAAAAAAGAGAATGAATAAAATATGCAAAAAACTTGACAATGTCTGGCAGCACATCATGACACAAAGTTTTGCCAACATTTTCGCCATTGACAAAACTTGACACATATGCAAAAGAGGGCAAAAAGGGGGGGTAAACGCAAAAAAAAAGAAAGACAAAAAGAAAAGATGAAAATGGAAAGCAAGAAAGAAACAAATACAAATTATCAGTACATTTATCTGGGGACAACGATGAGTAGGATAATGCTTGGAATGAAAAGTTTTGATTTATTTTTAAGCGCAAAGTTTTGTGGCCTGTCACAAAATTTTGATAAGGGTGTACATATATCAGTGTGTGTTTGTGTGTGTGTAAGTATGGGTATATTTTTGAAATCGAAAGAACAAAATGCAAAATCAAATTTAGATGGATGGCATCCCAAGAGATAGTCTGGCCGAAACAAACAAATAAAGCCAAGTGTCTGGAAATGAAATTAGAGCTTAAGGATCTATTTAACGGCGAAAAAGTTAATTGGATTGCGGCCAGCTGCAAAAAAAAAAAAGAAAAAGTTTTATATGCTCGATTGGCCAGAAAATGAGCAAACGAATTAAATACTCAAATAAGTTTTCATACCACTGAAGTCAATTACCTATTTCTAAATGGCCACACCTCGAATCAAAAGTCTCTAGAGTGGAATAACTTTATGTGGACCTAACAAAGGAATAAAATAAATGTCGACTAAGCTCCGGCATTTCAATTCAAATGCCACCCAAGAAATCTCGGAACACATGTTAATACCCTGCAGCCACAATATAAAAGGGTATATAAGGGTTTAAAAAACGAGAAGATAATAAAGAAAAGACAATTATTCTTCGACGGTTGCACAAATAATCCACAAACCCCTAAAATTCCAACATATATCTTAGGATTCATCGGCTTTTTAACCAAATTTTCCAATACAAATATTAACAAAGCATTAAAAGCTGATCAAAACCTTAAACTAATAAAGGATAATACTCGGACTCAAAACCAAGAAGAAGGCTTAAAACTAACAACTGATAAGCACATTGCTTAGTATTTTTTTACACAATTCGTTTACCAACACTCTTCGATTGTTTGCAGTACAAATTTACACTGATTTGCAGCACTGTCTATAATGAAAATCTGTTACAATTAGCTCAAAACTAGATAAGGTAAGCTTATTTAATTGATTGTTACCTGAACTTTTGTTTTAAAACAGGGTATTTTATAGTCGTCCTTAACACCTTTATCCCAACTCCATTTTTTTTTCTTCCGCTCAACACAAAGCTTTGCTCGAGCTGTCCCCAAAAACCTATGGTGAATCTATTAAGGGTTTGACATTAGCATGAAAAACGCATTTTTCTTCTAGGACAAAAAGGAAAACATGATTCTATGGCAGGGGAAAATGTTTTAAATAACTTTGGTAAAGACTTTTCTTTTTCCTTTTCTCTAAAGGTGACAAAGCATTTGATTTCAAGTTTTTTTTTTCCCAACGCTTCGATTGAATAACATTGTAAAATTATTTCTTTCCCCTATAACACAAAAAAAAAAAAAAAGGAAATAGAAAAACCCGAATAGGTTTTTCATTTGTTTGGGAGTTTTCCCCCCCACAATTTTCTTGAACGTTTTTTCTAGCTGTTTGCATATTTATGCAATTGAATTGTTTACATCAAAATAACAATTTTTGAAGGGTTTGGGTTCAAAGTTGACAACTTTTTCACTCTGTGTGTGTGTATGATTTTTTTTTTTTTTTGGGTTTGAAAAACTTTTGCCATTGCCGGCTTAAAAGCTTTCCCATATCTTTATCATAGAGTTTATCAATTTTGCGGCACTTGTAGATACATAAAGCGAAAACGACTTTGATTGATTTGAGTTAAGGTTGATTTTTTGTTGTTTATTTTGTAGACAATTTAAAAAGTTTAAGTGACAAATTGTTACAAAATATCTCTGTAAGAAAAAACCTTTTTGAAAATGTTCACAAAATGGGTAAAGGATTAATTAAGTAATAATAACAATAAAACTTTAGTTCAAACTTTTTGACTCATGATATTATTTTATTTACACATTTTAAACTTTAAAATAAGATAAACAAGTTTTTATTATAGAAATATTTCTTTCGTAGTTCCTAAATAAATTGTTATTACTACTTGACCTTCTTATCGACTCCACCTTACAAAGATGTCCAAAAACAATATATACTTACATACATACATATGTAAGCAATATGAGTGAATGAATGTTGGTACTCAATGACCCATCGAATCCATGGCCGAATATGGGCATTATTACAACGATTTATCAACTTGTCAAACATATTTAATGAGACGGGGTTAAAGACATTTGCTTGTTTGTTTCGCCTCCTCGAACATATTAATGGCAAATGGCAAAAGCAATTCGACAGGCAAACTCACTGACTGACTCACTCACTCACTAACTCACTTATTCATTCATTCGGCAGTCACTTGTTCACTCATTCACTCAATAATATGGGAAATGTCAATATTACGTATACGCAATATTGTGCGGGCATTGTTTCGTATTGCTGTTGTTGTGAATGTTGTTTTGCTAGCTGGGATTTGTTTGCAGTAAGCGGAAATAGTTGTTGGATAGCTTTCTGTTATGTGTATGTGTGTGCGTGTGTGTGTGTGTGTAGTATGTGTAGAGTTTCGGCCAGGATAAACCAAACTGTTCAACCAACTGACGTACAACAGCGAGAGAGCATGTTGTCCTGACCAGACAGGGCTCAGTCTGCCATAAAAGCAAATAACTGTCCTTCTGCATTTGAAAGGAGTATGCACTACATAACTATATATATATATATAAAATACAATAAATGTATATATCGGGTATATATCGGATTTCTACACACATAGAGAAACATATATATATCTTGTTTGTCCATCAATTGTCCTACATCAATTCAGTCTCGTTTCTATTCATTCATTTTTGTGGATAAATTTAACCCCTTTGACTTTTTGCCTTTTCATTGGTTATTCTATTTTTTGCTTGTTGCTTTTAGGCCAAGTTAATAAATTTATATTTTAACAAAGAAACAAAAGTAAACTGAAATATTGCCTCATTGCATGTTTTTTGTGGCTTGTCCTTGTTATTATAATGCCAGCAGCTGTTGCATTTCATAAAATTTAATGAACTGTTTACATTTAAACACACACACACACTTGTGTTTTATGTTTATTTGACAACAACTTTTGTATGTTTGTGTTTTGAGTAGAATAAGCCAAATGTCTGCAAAAGTTTGAAATGTTTATAAATATAAATTAATTGGTTGAAATTGTGTAAATAGAAAATGCAAAATGAAAATCAGGAAAATATGCTTAGCAAAGTTATACAGAGAGATTTCTTTTGACAAATTATTTGAACTCTTTGTATCCTCAAAGCACACACACCTTTTCAGCGGGTAAACGAAGGAGGTATTTTTCGTTTGCCGAAAGACGGGCACACTTTAAGGAATAAATTACAGGTAAACTTCATTTTGTGAAGGTGTTTTTTGTCCTCTCCGGCAAGTTTTTTTCAAATCAAACTGAGAATTCGTATTGGCCTCTTTTATATCAAACCTCGTTGTATCCAATCGTCCTTACTTTTGTGTGATCCTGTCATGTGCTTTATTATTTGGCCTAGTGTTTGTTTTGAACGAAAATAGCACCCGTCTTTAATTCTGGAACACTCAACGAGGGAACGCATTAAGCAGGCAATTTCTAGTTATCAAGGTTTCGCACCCGCATAAACATTAGTCAACACTGTCCGAAAGTGTGACCAATTACTTTAATTTATTTGCCATAAAAAATACACTAAAATAAACAGATGATTTTATGCTTTTATGTGATTTCTTTTCGGATAAAACCCAATTATCAATAATTAAATTTTTATAACATTATTTTGAATTAATTCTTAATTTCTTAAGTAATTAATTTTTTGACAAATAAATAGTCCGATTTATCTAAGATTGTTTCGAGCGAATATAATTTTATTTATTTTTTATTCCCTGACCAATCTATGTATATATAATTCTTAGAATTTCTGTGGGAAAAATTTATATCATTGTCCAGTTAGGTTCTTTTAAAAATTTGTCTAATAAAATATGATTTTAATATCAATTTCATGTTAACGTCTAAACAATCTCTTGATCAATGGATGATCCTACTATAAAACAGTGTTAAAAAATGGTTAAACAATTATGAGCGAAACATTTAAAAAGAACTAGTTTTTTTTTTAGAATTGTGCAATTTTAATAAATTAAATTTAAAGAAATTATAGAGTAGATTTCCTTAGCAATATTTTTACTTACAACAACTTACAACAATAAGTTTTACATACGTTCTTAAAGGACTCTTCGCACTCTATTTGGTAACACTAGGGAAATTTGATTTTTTTTTTCAACTTTTCGCTTATCTTATGGCCATGTTTCCAATCATAATATGGTTAAGAGGGTGCAAAGTAATAAAAATACAAACGAAAATGAAAATGAAAATTCAATGAAAGAAAACGATGCCTTGGAAAACATGTCACCAGCTGTCGTTTACAATCTTAATATTTGATGTCAGGCAAAGGCAATATAATGGCAGCTGAGACCAAGAATCTGAGTCTGTGAATCTACTTATGTATCTCATTCTCTCGATATGTGCCGTCCGTAAGTGTATAAGTGAGTAAAGGGATTTGCATGACCTAGATAAAAGTGAAGCACTAGGACTTTATTGCATAAGTTATATGACTAAATGTATACACTTAATATTTTCTACATTTAGTTTTCAAATGAATATATATTATATAAATGTATATACATTTCTTTTTTAAATTGTATTCACTTGAGTAAGTTTACATAAATGTTAAAAGATTCAATTCAAAGTCTAAAATGCAGAAACAATTTAATGGTTCATTGATAACCACCTCACATGTGTTTCATGTTGGTTCTGTTTGTTGGCAAATGACAGGCAATTGATTTGAGGTTAAGTCAAAGGTTGAGGTTGAAGTTTTTACAGAGTTTTTGCATCTCCCCCCCTTTCACAGCCGTCTTTAATGCCGCCGCACTGTGAAATAATAGGAAAATATATATTTCGAAAGAAACTCTGCGATAAACATATGAAAAATGCACATGCTGCGGCTCAAGTTCAATTCCAAAGGCCACAAAACTTTACGCCACTTAATAGAACTTGACGCAAATTCAATTACAACATTGGCAAGACCCAAAAACAACAACAACAACAATTGCAAGAAGAAAAAAAAAAACAACAAAACTTGCCAAAGAAATGTGCAGAAAAACGTTCGGAAGGCAGAAAACTTTCTGTAACCCCGCCACCTCCCCCCTCTCTTTACTTTACCTACACCTTCGTCTTCAGTTTGGCCCCTGGTGGCGGCTTTTTTTTCCATGTGATTTCTGTAAATGTTGTCACAGCCAAAGGCGAAATTGGAATTGAAGTTCCCCCTTCTTGTCTTACCATTTTCCTTCAATATTTTTTTTTCTTTCTTTATTTTTCGTTTGGTTTGTCCTTGCGGCTAAAAAACTCTATTGCGCCATTTCGTTGCAATTAGCAAATAAAACTTGGCATATTTTAGAAGAATTGGAATTTAGGTTCATTGGGTTGTGGGGAAAAGTTTTGCAATCACTTTTATTCCATTCATTATTAACCAAAGTGAAAATTCGAAAGTTCTGAAAGAGTTGTCCATAGAAAAATTTGTATTAATTCGTTTTGTGGAATTGAATAGAATATTATTTTAAAGCTAATTATTGGGTATATTAAAACATTTTAATAAAATTTTTGTGTTAAAGTTAGGAAGAATTCTATAAAGCGGCGATTCACCTCAAGTCAAAAATATCGAGGTGAACTTAGAAGCAATTCACCAACAGTGGTAAAATTGTGGTAGCAACTTTCTTTTAAAGTAACTCCCTCAACATATTTATTATGTTTAAAATTGTTGCTATATAAAAAAAGCAGTCTCACTTGATAATAAACTATATTTACTTTCGTTTTACCCTTAACTAGTTAGTGTATTCGGAAGACCCATCGTAGAGTAACTTTTATTTTAAGAGCAAACAATCTTATTGTAACAAAAAGGGGGAAAGGTAGAAATTTGCAAAAGCAATTTGATAAATTTTTACAACAATTTTTCTATTGCAAATCAAATTACACTTCAGATATAGACTTAAGAGAAGTTTTTCAGTTACATTCAAATGTTTTTTACATCTCAATTCTTAAGTTATACAAAACTTCATTTACTCCGTTACAAATCTGGTTTCCAACAAGCAGTTCATTTTGCAAAGAATACAACAAGCAGTGCGCACTTCTTGAAAGAGGCGGATATTTTTCCCATACGATAGATGGCGCAACTTCACATTAGGTTCTCTCTCTCTCTCTCGTTTTATACAAGTGACAGACCTACGGATAAAAATTTAAGCAGTGCAAAAAATTAGACAAAATCGTATACGATATTGTTTACATACAATTAAGAGCAAGCTACATTTAGCCGTTATCTGTGTTAAGTAGTTGAAAAACAATTAAACTCTGAATAAATAATTTATTGACTTCATAGCAACAGTTAAATCTTTTGATGGACATTTATAGAACTTTTGTTTTAAACAAAATTTTCAAAGACTATTTTACTTTCAACTTCTCTTTAGATTTGATCATTTTTGTTAAGTTATAATTTTACAGTTTGCATAAATTAAACATTGAACAAGATTATTATTATAAGATTATTGAAATCTCTTCTAATTTAGAAAAAATTTCAAAATATCTTTTTAGTTATTATTCGAACTACTTAAATGAATAACATATAAAAAACGTACGAGATTGGGGTTTTTCGATTGTAAAAGTTCACACAGGCTATCACTAATCAAAAAGTAAAATATGCCATCTCTTTCACACCAACGAACTACTATTAATTTTGAGCTAATCGAAGAATTTAATGAAACGTAAAATGCTTCCAAGCATAGAGATGGACATGGCTGTATAATATATACATACATACATATATGTATATATATACATGTCTAAATTTTTGTTGTCGGTATAAATTTTCGATGTAGCGAATTACAATTTATGTTGTCACTCCTTCTTTTGGCTTTCGCCGGACTGCCTTTTTACAAAGCCTCTCTCAGCCCATGCCAGTTGCAGAAATTTTGTTTTATGTTTTAAAGATTGAACTTGTTTTATTTAATCAATTTAATTCAATTATATTTTATTTAGAAAAACATATATAACATCAAATGGTGATTTAAAATTTCAGTATATTATTTTAGGATATTATAATGGTTAATCCTTAAGGCAGAAGGACATTTTGTTCGCAACTCTTTGAAGACACAAAAGGACGAATCATCATTTGAACATTTTTATAATATTTATCGTTTGCTGCAAAGTAAAAAAAATTTCGAAATATTAAAAATATTTTTGAAAAAATTTATTTAGCCTACCTTCTATTAAATTTATTTTATAAAAATTTTTTCTAAATCTTTTGCTTTTTCCCTCCAATTGTCGATTATTTCAATCCTTTTTTGATTTAAGTTGAGGAAAACCGAAGTTCTTTCATCCATTTCCTTTGCATAACCTTCGGCCCCACCATAGTATTTTTGCTGTAGTTCTGGATTATCTTTTACTAAATTATTAATTTGGAGTAATAATTCTTTATGTCTTCTCTCAAGGGACTCCGAATTTCTAAATTCCCTTTCCACTTCAATATTCGATAATCTTTGATCCTCTTCCTTTGAGAACACTAAACTCGATATTGCGAAGAACAAACAAATAAAAAAAATATTTTTCAACATATTGTTTTGTTAAACCACCAACTCAAAAGTTAAGCACAAACTGTTTCAATTTTAATTAAACCATCCGCCTTTATTATATGCAAAATCCCAAATAGACGAACTATTTAAAACAATATATAATGTTTAAATATATTTCTTTGAAATAAACTGATAACATGTACATATGATGTGTATATAGACATATCTGTATATACTAAATACATTTCTGAACGCGTGGTCCGAATAAGGGAGCATAATCAAGAACAGATGATTACTGGAGGGATTGGACAATTTTGGCCGTGCCGAAGTTTAAATACTCTTGCAAATTGAATTTTACACTTTAAATTAGAAAAAACATTAGTAAATTTATAGAACGTTTACAAGATTCGTGGCTTAAGAAAAAAGTAAATGGGATCTGTAGTATTTAGTCATCCGATTTTATTGAAAATCAAAAGAGACACTTCTAACCAAACTTACATATACCAAATTTTGTGATAATCGCTTTTGAAAAGAACCATATTCAAGACCGATCGTTCCTATGGGAGCTATATGATATAGGCATCCGATCGGGATGATTCCGAGATATACAATGCCTGCAAAAAGAAGCCAATGTGCAAAATTTCAGCTCTGTAGCTTTAAGTGTATCGGAGGAGATTGCGTTGATCCAGACAGACGGAGTTATATCAACTCAGCTTATCGTGCTGACCAAGAATATATATTCCTTAGATAGTCGAAAATGCTTCCTTGAATGCATTGCAAACTTCTGAACAAAGTTAATATATTTTTTTTTGCAAAAAAGACACTCTTATCATCTAAATTATGATCTGATGAGTTTTAATTAGTTTCCGGGTTTTTTTTAGTGTGTTTGAAAACCCAATTCAATGATAAGCCTTAGATGGATTTTTCAAGACGTAAGACTTAGAAGCAACGAAGTCGCCCCACCGACTTTGAGTACCAAGTAGAGGAACTCCTCCAAAATGCTGCCTTGCTTACTCTTACTACGCAATATTCACTACTACGGCATTTCACTATAAATTTTAGAAAGATATTTCTTCGATATTTATTGTCCGACTTTGACCAAACTAAGTCGGCTTTTGGTCATACTATTGGTTGTACCAAATAAGAATGCTATAACTTTATAACAAACCTTTGGATTTTCGCTTTTCCTTAATTGCGGAGCCGGAAAACTAAAAACGGAATTTAGAACTAAGTTTTCCTACAGACGGACCAGACGGACCGTTGGTCATATCTCAAATGACTCAGCTGTTTATGTTGATCGGGAATATATATACTTTATAGGGGTCCGAAAAGCTTTCTTTAATATACCCTTTCACCTTATGGGTACAGGGTATAAAAATAAATTATACCCTTATATTGTTTTCCATCGTTTATTTTTAAAAAGATATCCATTTTAAAATGCCTTTTGTTCTATCTGAATATGAAAAAAAGCAAAAAGCAATTTGTAATTAAAATGATTTAATAAATTTTTAGAAGAGATTTCTTATAAATTTTCTAAAAGTCTGCATTATGAGGTGAGTATAAAAAATAAAATTCAATTAAGCCATTTAATACATTATACTTGGCTATAACAAACTTTACATTTTTGTATAAATATATTGCTCCATATAAGATTTACCTCCGTTTGAACTTAGCATTGTAGGAAATAGTAAGAATTAGTGACTGAAAAACAAATATTATAGTTTATGGTACTTCCAGTTCCATTAAAAAATATATAAACAATGTTTGATAGCTAATTAAAATTTACTATAAATATCTGTAGGATATTAATAATATTAACAAATTGACCAATGAATCGCTGCATTATGAAATATGTATGCAAAGTTATCTAATTTGACTACAACGTGGAATTTCCGTTCACATGTGGTTCCTATCCTGTTTACATGCCCACTCACCCACCCATGAACATACGTTCAAAAATACCTAATGTAAGCAGATAAATGTAGTTGGAGGTATTGGCATTTCGCCATCCAATATAAATACGTGAGGTAGTTGTCATTAGAGATGCCAGTTGCAATGATGTATTCAATGCCAAAGGTCATATTGGTTATTACGTTGGTGGTGCTGGTTTTAAGTGCCAATGTGGAGGCACGAAAGAGGCGAAAAAGAATTCATAAATTGAATTTGCATAGGGACACTAATCATGCGAAGATGTTGAAAACTCTGCAGTTCCAAACGACATCCTTGAAGAGCAAACTTAATGTGGCAAGTACAGAAAGTGCATCTAGTTCCAACTCTACTGTGAATTTGTTAAATGCCTTCAATACGGAATACTCTGCCAATATTACACTTGGAAAGCAACTCTTCAGAATTCTTTTGGATACGGCTTCAGCTAATACTTGGGTAGTGTCATCGACGTGTACGGACAGTGTTTGCCTGCAGCACAACCGTTACGATTCAAGCAAGTCGTCTACCTATGTGGCCAATGGAACAGCATTTCAGATTCAATACGCCACACAGGGCAGTAATCAAGTTATCCTCAACGGTTTCCTATCCACGGACACTCTGGGAATAGGTGGACTTAATATTAAATCGCAGACCTTTGCGGAAACTACCTCACTGCCGGCAAATGTGTTCAATAAATCGAATTTTGATGGTATTTTGGGTTTGGGTTTTCCCAACATTGCCATGAATGGAGTAACGCCGCCCATTCAAAATCTAATCAATCAAAATCTTATCGATGACCCAATATTTGCCCTCATACTTAATCGAAATGGATCCGACTCAAGTGATAGTAATGGCGGTAAACTTATATTGGGTGGCAGCGATCCTACCTTGTACAGTGGTTGCCTTACCTACGTTCCACTATCTCAAGTGGGCTATTGGCAATTCACCACCACCAGCATTGTCTTGGGCTCTAATGGAAAATCCCTTTGCTCGAATTGTGAGGCCATTATCGATGTCGGCACTTCGCTAATTGTGGCCCCCTCTGCTGCTCTGGCCATAATAAATCAGCAATTGGGCCTAACCTCGGCAAATCTATCGAATGGTGTCTACATTATCGACTGTAGTTTAAAATCCACATTGCCCGATCTTACATTCACCATAGCACGAAAGGATTTCGTTATACCCGCCTCCAGTTATATACTTCAATATGGTAGCACTTGTGTCTCCGGTTTCACCAGCCTCTTCGATGGTGGTCAGGATGTCACCAGTACTGATGGTGTAGACTATAGCAGTTTGTGGATATTAGGTGATGTCTTTTTGGGACCATTCTATGTTGAATTCGATGTCGGCTATCAACGTATTGCCTTAGCCCCAAAAATATAAAAATATAACTATACTTTCAATATTTTAATTTCCATATATTTGATTAGTAATATTTTCGAAACAAGACTTGGGATTTCTTTAAAAAAGCAATCAAATCGCACACTTCTTCTGATATAAATGCTTTGAACAATATCCAAAATTTACACAAAATATGTAATCCATACAAAAGATTCTTAAAATAAAATAATTTCAATTGGCTACAACATCTTTTTTTTATTTTTCTTTTTGTATAAGAACTCTTACTAGTTGGCTTTACAGTTGCCAAATTCTATAACTTAAAGGTAAAAATATCTGAAAAACCTTAAAGATGCTTTTAAAGTATTGTTTTTGTTTTCAAATAATGCTGGAAGGACTCGTTGAGTCATAAGGTATGGACACAGCTGATTCTACTGGAAACCCTTTATCTTTTGAACGATGTATGCGAAACTTTTCTAATTCTTTGCTTTAATTATTTTCTATTTAGCGTAATCAATAGTAATTAACTATAAATATAAGATATATGAGTTAATTTTGTTACTGGAACAAGAAAAGTTCTAAAAATACTAAAAATACTAGATATACATTTTGTAATTTCAAATTTTTTTAGAAGGAATGGAATATGACTCTGTAATCAAGTCAAATTTTTGTTCGTTTAAATGTACCTTATAGCAATAGGGTAAAAGTCAATGTATTCTTAATCAGAATCAACAGTCAAGTCAAATTATCTATGTCCATCTGTCCGTCAGTCCTTTTGTATGAACACCAAAATTCCAGAGTCTCTAAGAGCTAGAGCTAGTGTGTAGACAGATCTTGTTTGTTTCAATATTTTAACACGCCCACTTCCGATCCAAAATTTAAAAAAAAAACCTATAACTAGAGCTGTATTAAAGTTATCCCATTTTAATTGCGCCAAACCCAATAATATAACCAAAATTCTTCTGTTAATCAAATTTTGTCAAGGTACGGCTAAAAATTGCGGAGATATATCTATATACATTTTGTACTAAAATGCTGATTGTAACATTGCGTGGTAAGAGTGAGCAAGAGAGGGCTAGTAAGGAGAATTTCATTTTAAATTGATGACAATTTTGAAGGAGTTTGATTTTACAGAGTTCCTTTACTTGGTATATTCCTTTACTTGGTATATACAAAGTCGGCAGGAATGACCTGTTTGCTTAAAGCAATAACAAAAACAAAACTTTGATTAAAAAAATATTGTTTTTAATGATAAATATTAATATTCAATACAAGAAACTTTCATAAATTCAAGAAAATGTATTCGATTAACTCTTTGGAAAAATGTTAAGTAATAAAAAGTATCTATGTATATCTTTTTTAGGTTTGATATGGCACTATCTGTGTATGCAATTTCTCTACATTGGATGGCATTAATTAATGAGTTATGGACTCTTAATTAACTTTTATAATTTACCATTCTTAATATCTATATCTTAGCTTAGCTTTTGACATTCGCAGAATTCGCCAAGTTTTCGTTTGCTTTAATTGTTCTTTGTTATGGGAAAGTTCACACGACACCAAGACGTGTTTGGTTTGTGTAAACAACAACAAGTTGAAAAAAAGATAATAACGTACTTCTCTATCGATCAATTTTCTATATCTATATTCTGCACCGATTGGTGTGTGATCAATCCATGGTCTATCTTTATCAATGAGCATATAAATAGAACAAGTTGGTAAACATTTTCAGTCCAGTCCAGTCAGGTCCGGGCAAAAGGTCTGAAATTATGTTTAAATTATTGGTATTTGTGGCCATAGTGGCACTAGTTAGTTGTGATGTACAAAGGATTAAGATCAATAAGAGTGAACATAAGAGGGATCATCGTCATGTTAAGCAGGAGATACGTTGGCTAAAGCACAAGTATCATCAATTAATCCAGAATATCGTTATCTATGACTATGGTGTACCCGACTATGTGGCCCCCGATTATAATAATGATTATTATGATAATAGCAATTCGAATTCGAACTCGAACGCCTCTTCCGATTATGCAACCGAGGAACTGGGTAATAGCATGAATATGTATTATTATGGTATGATTGGTATTGGAACTCCTCAGCGGCTCAGCCAATCTCTGGATACCATCTGTTCAATGTTCGGTTACAGATGTCGCTTGTGAACAACACAATCAATACAATTCAAGTGCCTCAAGTACCTATATTGCGAATAATCAAAACTTTTCCATTCAATATGGCACCGGAAGTGTTACTGGTTTCTTGGCCACAGATACGGTGACCATCAATGGTTTATCTATTGTAAATCAAACATTCGGCGAGGCCATAACTCAGCCAGGAAGCACTTTTGAAAATGTCGCCTTTGATGGCATCCTGGGGATGGGCTATCAAAATATTGCTGAAGATCTTGTTGTGCCACCATTCTATAATCTTTACGAGCAGGGACTTATTGATGAGCCAATTTTTGGTTTCTACCTTGGTCGTAATGGTTCAGCAACCGATGGCGGTGAACTAATACTTGGCGGATCGGATGAAAATCTTTTCATTGGCAATCTCACCTATGTTCCAGTCTCTCAGCAAGGTTATTGGCAATTTGCAGTAAATAATATTACCTGGAATGGTACAACAATTTGTGAAGATTGTCAAGCCATTGCCGATACTGGAACCTCAATGCTTTCCTGTCCTTCGGCCTATACAAGCCAGTTGAATCAGCTTATCGGCGCCTTCAGCATGGACGGTAACTACTTTGTAAGCTGCTCAACTGTCGATTCTTTGCCAGTGCTCAGTTTTAGCATTGGTAATGGCATCTTTGAATTGCCTCCATCTGCCTATATCAGTACGTTTAGTGAGAACAATACCACCTACTGCATGTCCACGTTTACCTCTATTGGCACAGATTTTTGGATTTTAGGTGATGTTTTTATTGGTCAGTTCTATACAGAATTTGATTTTGGACAGAATCGTATTGGCTTTGCGCCAGCGGCATAAATATTTTTATTTCTTTTAAACATTGAATAAAATTGAAATATATGACAATTTGTGTTTCTTTTTTTACCTTTACTGGACTTTAATATAGTTTTAATATTTCCAGTTTTCTCATCAGCAAACTTAGATTTCAATAATAGAAACTCTACCCATTATAGCTTTCAATGCTGGAACCGTTTGAGAATTACAAACAAAAAAATGCAGCAAGCCTCACAAAGAGTTCGTCGTATGAGCATGAAATATAATTTTTATCTGTTACCAGATATAATCGCTTAAGAACTGACCTTTCTCATAAAATGATATAACAATTTAAACCAAAATGTTACATTAACAATTACCAAATTATTAGCAAGAAATCGTTTATTCTGTTACCGCCGACGCGCACTTTTCATTTATCATTCATGCTTTATTCAGGTGTGAAATTGCTGTGTTATCAAAACGTTTTTAGTTTACATGCAATTAACCAGCTGTAGCTGGGCTGTATCTCAGTTGGTTTTCTCACCTATAAATACTTTACACTGTCAAGTGTTATTTTAGTCAACGGGTTAAGATGAGGGTCAAATGTGAGTTGTTGTGCCTATTTTTGGCTTTTGTATTATTGCATCGTAGTGTCGTCGAGTCACGACGACTTAAACACAACCGCGTTCATGTGGGACGACATAATAATCCCAAAGCCAGTCACCTCAATGTGCGACATGAATTGAAATCATTATCAATCAAGCATAAAGCAAATTTAACCGGAAAATTTGTCGAAAATGTGGCCACATCCACATCATTCTCAACTACGGATGAAAATGCTGCCAGTCTGGGGAATGCCTATAATACAGAATATTATGTAACCGTGAAAATTGGTACACCACCACAAAATTTTCGTTTACTCATTGATACTGGTTCCTCGAACGTTTGGGTGCCCTCCATTCAATGTCCATCGACAGTGAAGTCCTGTGCGGCCCATCAGCGTTACGACTCGAGTGCTTCAAGCACCTACAAGCCCAATAATACGGCATTCGAAATTGAATACGCCTCGAATTCGGCAGGAGGAGTGGTACTTAAAGGTTTTCTTTCGCAGGACACCATGGTTATAAATAATTTGGCCATCAAGAATCAGGTATTTGCTGAAATCACAGATGAACCCGAAGACACATTTCTAACATCGCCTTTTGATGGCATAATCGGACTGGCCTATGCAAGTGTATCCATTAATGGAGTTGTACCACCTTTCTACAATTTAGTATCCCAGAAACTTATCCCTCAACCAGTCTTTTCCATCTACCTCAATCGGAATGGTACAAATGCCACCAATGGGGGCGAATTGATACTTGGTGGAATTGATCATACTCTATATAGTGGTTGCCTCACTTATATTCCAGTCTCCCAGCAGGGATACTGGCAATTCACAATGACCAGTGCCACTTTGAACGAAGAAGATTTCTGTAGGAATTGTCAAGCAATATTCGATGTGGGCACATCTCTAATTGTTGTACCCAATTCAGAGATAAAACGAATCAATGAAATTGTGGGTGTAACAAATCCAAATGCCACATCCAGTGCCTTTTTTGTTGATTGTTCAACCATTTCTAAATTACCGGATATAGTTTTCACAATTGCGCGGAGGGAGTTTGCCTTGAAGCCTTCGGAATATATTCTTAAATATGGTAATATCTGTGTATCCAGTTTCTCTACCTTGGATGGTATTAGTTTTTGGATTCTAGGAGAAGTTTTTATGGGTGCCTATTTAACTGTATTCGATATTGGTTATAACCAAATTGGCATTGCCCCAGCTGTGCACTAAATAGCACTTCACTTTCATATCTGAATTGTAACTCTAAATATTGTAAGATAATAAAGTTATACTAAATCTTGTTCAATTTGAAACAGAGCTGTCAACTTATTTAGTTGACATGGTCACATTATTCTATAGTGTTGGTCAATGGAATGGTCAGTTAAACTCTTTTTAAACAAACTAAATAAATTATATCACAATATATTTTGGTATGCGTATAAATAAATAATTTAATTTATTTATATATGCAGCTCTACGTGCACAATATAGCACAATATATAGCACAAACAATTTACTAAAGATAAAACCTTTTGTTATTGTCTAAGCGCTCGACTGTAAGGTATATAAGAGCAAAGTGTCTAGGAGCAACCATCGTATAGTCTACGGCTCCATAATGAACTTACGCATAGTTTTTATACTACTTTTGTGTTCCACATATGCAAGTGGCAAATTGCATCATATACAATTGGGAAAACATAAGCACAAGCACAACAAAGTACTTCATCCTCGTGGCCATCAGAAGCATCGAAGTGCTCTTAGAGCCAAGTATGGACTAGGAGATATATCAAAAGTTAATGCTGTTACCAACACTTCGAGTACGGCAACAAGTTCCGACGGTGAAGAATCAACTTCGTTGGTCAATTATTATGATACGCAATTCTATCTTTCAATATCAATTGGAGGACAAACGTTTACCATGGTTCCCGATACAGGATCTTCGGATGTGTGGGTGCCCAGCAAAAGCTGCAGCTTTTGCATCAACTCCTGTCAAAATCATGTATTCAATCCAACAAAATCTAAAAGCTTTGTCAACAATGGCACATCGTTTAGCATAACGTATGGATCTGGTTCGGCTTCGGGTACAACGGGATTGGACACACTAGCCATTGGTAATATGATCGTTAAAAATCAAATGTTTGGCTTAGCCAATAGTACATCGAGTTGCAGTGCCTATGATGGCATCATGGGTATGGGATTTCCATCTCTATCCCAATTGAACACAGCAACTCCTTTCGAAAACTTAATCACACAGAGTCAAGTGGAAAACTCAGTATTTTCGTTCTGCCTAAAAAGCGGTTCATCCGATGGCGGTGTCATTATCCTAGGCGGTTCCAATTCCAGCCTCCACTATGGTCCACTAACCTACACTCCTGTAACAGTGTCATCTTACTGGCAATTTACTTTAGACAATATTGGTACTTCAGATGGGTATACACGTTGTTCATCGGGCTGCTCGGCCATTATGGACTCAGGCACATCCCTTATGGTTGGCCCCAGTAAGGACATTATCTTGCTAAATTCACAAATTGGTGCCACTTACAATTCTACATATGATCTTTGGCTCTTGGACTGTACAAAAATCTCAGCACTTCCCCAACTTGTCTTAACCATAGCGAATACAAAATTCTATATTAAACCACAAACTTTTGTTATAGTTTTTGACAATGTCTGTGCGAGTGGCCTAATGGATTTGACAGGCATAGATTTTTGGATCATTGGTGATGTCTTTATGAGAGAAAACTATGTGGAATTCGATCAAGGGAATGGACGTATGGGTTTTGCTCCAGCAATTTAAATCAAGATCCAAATATGTTGATTCAGCATTAAAATATTAAAATGATATAAACAAGCAAAAGAACGAAAAAGCTGACACAGTAGAATCCGCTTATAATGAAACTCAAGGGAACGACGAAGACGGGAAGCAAAAAACTATCCTTTGGTTTATATTTACAGGTTTTAAAATAAAACAAATTAATTTTTGTCAATTAAAAATAACATTTTTTAATCATTAAAATTTGAATGAACAATAAAAAAATTATAATTTTTTGTATGGTATAAGCTAATTGTCGCTTGTATGAGGACCAACTAAGACATCGAATTTTCGTCGCAATAACCGGACGAACGCTGTAAGCGGATTAGTAAACATTTAGTTAAAGCTATTTAAGTAAGCAGGTATTAATTTTTAGATAAATATTAATTTATTTCTTCTTTCTTGACAAATATAGTGAAAAAGAACTTGAGCATTATATTTAATAGTTAGATAACTTGATTCCTATAGCAAATAGCTGCGTCTGTATATAATAGGTATACTATATATATATATATATATATATATATATATATATATATATATATATATATATATATATATATATATATATATATATATATATATATATATAATACACTTTACTGTACTTTAATCATTACCGTTTTAATCTTGCAAATAATGAATAAATGTAACAATTTTATATTTATATATATATATCCCGTCCTTTGATAGGCTACAAAAATAAATATAAACTAGAAGGATGGGCTAACTTCGGCCACGCCGAAGTTCGGATACCTTTGCAAACTGTTCTTATCAATTACATATAAATTACCAGAATTATAAGAAAGTATATAAAACTTATCATGCCCATGGCTCCAAGAAAATAAACTTACGAGTAAAAAAAAATTTTTTTTTTTTTGGTCCGATTGTTCCTATAGGAACTATATCTTATAGTCGGCCGATTCTATCAAAACTCAACAGACACATTTTTATATATACCAAATAAACAAGATTTTCATCTAAAACCAATTTTTTGGCCGATCGTTCCTATGGGAGCTATATGATATAGTCAACCAATCTTGATAAAACTTGGTGGATATGTTAAGAAGTATATAAAACTCACAAATACCGGCTTTCGTAATATTTCGTTGGAAAACAACAAAGTTATTGAGGTTAAAGCATATTCATGACCGATCGTTCTTATGGGAGCTATATGATATAGTCATCCGATCAGAATGATTCCGAGATATACAATGCCTGCAAAAAGAAGCCTAGGTGCAAAATTTCAGCTCTGTAGCTTTAAGGGTCTCGGAGGAGATTGCGTTGATCCAGACAGGCGGACATTCGGACAGACGCACAGACGGACAGGGCTAAATGAACTCAGCTCATCGTGCTGATCAAGAATATATATACTTTATATAGTCGGAGATGCTTCCTTCTATGCGTTGCAAACTTCTGACCAAAATTAATATACCTTTTTTGCAAAGGTATACAAATTATCGTATTTCTCGTATCTTTACTTGCCACATAAACAAAGGCCAAGCTTAAAAAAATAAAAGCTTAAAAAATACGACGAATGCGAATATCGAAATGAAGCCTTCTTCATACTTTCATATTGAAGAACACGATCAGTCAATCTTGGAGTGTCGAAAGAAACGGTTGCATAGAGCGATCTAAGCATGAACATTTTAATAAGAATTATTTTCATATTTTTGCTGGCTAAGCATTGTCAGCAAAGTCCGTTGCAGGAAACCACAGAGCTGGACGAGGAGTTTGTGGAAGCAACTACCCAAATAAAAAACGTCGAGAAAAGCAAAGATGGTATTTTTTTAATAGATTTGTCACTTTGCACTTTAAATTTATGTTGTAAATTTTATAGAAATCATTTCCGAACTGGAAACTAAACTAAGTAATTTGAGGCGCCATGTGGCCGCATTCAAATCAAAATCCCAGGCGGATGCTGCGAAAGTTCAAAGTCTAACAGATCTAGTAGAGGCCTATGAAACTCAGATTGATTCGAATGCTGTGACAATTGAAAAATTGGAGGAAAATGTTAAAAATTTGAATGCTTCTGTAAACTCATATAGGGGTGTTTTCATGGAGAAAGAATTGGAAATAACAGACCTACAAATCCAGACTAATCACGATGCAACCAGCTTGAAAGAATACAAAGAAAAGATATCAAGTTACAAGGAACAATTAAAGATCACTCAAGCCTCAAGCTGTGTGCCTTTCGGTAATTCCACAGCAGTCCATTTGTTGTATTTGCCAGGTGGAGAACCCTTCCATGCACCATGCGAATCCCGTTCCCAACATGGTATTGGATGGACTGTTATCCAACGTCGATTGGATGGAAGTGTCGACTTTTACCGCAATTGGAAAGAATACCGTGAGGGATTTGGTGATTTAGAGGGTGAATTTTTTATCGGACTCGATAAACTGCACAGAATGACTTCAAATGAACAACATGAACTTCTGATTTACTTTCAAAAACATAATTCAGATTATGGGAGCTACTATCGGTTCAATAATTTTTCAATTGGAAACGAAACGGAGGGATATATGCTTAAGTCTTTAGGTATGGAGACATATAATGACGGTTACTACGTACATTCCTTGGCTGCAAATTTGGGTATGAAATTCACAACTTACGATCAGGATAATGATAATTTTTATTGGCAAAATTGTGCCAAGGAATGTCACGGCGCTTGGTGGTTTAATTCTTGTGGAACGTTTGGCGATGGGTAGGTATCTGCATATGTACATATGTCTAAACATCTAATGACTAATAAAAAATGTAATTTGCAGATTCAGTCACCCTAATGGTTTATATAACAGAAATTATGTATTATCTGGCATTTACTTGAACGGTAACAACTATATTAAATATGTAAATATGATGATTCGTCCTTTGAATATGTTAAACTAAATCTTATTTAAATCTTTATTTACTTTTGAAATAATGCCGAAGGACAAAACCTATTCACATATTCATATACTTTACTCTATTGAAATATATAAATAAAAGATAAAAGATTTTTCTTACCAACAAATTAAATGTTGTCAAATCAATTAATTTGGAAACATTTTTTTTTTTGTGAATCAAAATACTATTCAAGACCGTTCAATCTCTGTAGAACTATGAACAATGTATAAATCGAAAAAGAATTAAAGTAGTTACTTTTGAAACGTAATTACTTAACTATTATTCAATAGATCTATCCTGCACTTCAAATTGTGTGGTACAAATATTATGTATATTTGTAGTATGCTTAAAGACTCTACGTGTGAATAGCGTAAAAAAATATTTAGCATTAGATAATTCTCTTTGTCACTGAATTCGATTGAATAGTATAAAAGGTAAAAACTAGAAACAGTCCAACAACAGTTTTTTAGTTCAACATGAACTTTCGATCAGTTCTACAATTGTTCCTTTGCATTCTGTATGCCAGTGGGGAACTGCACCATTTGAAGTTAACCAAACACCGCCATAGGAATCGCAAGTTACACAAAGCTCTTGGTAGCCATTATCGGAAAGGACTCAGACACAAGTATGGTGTGAAATCGGTATCAAGAATAAATGCAGGTAGTACTGATTCGAATACTGGTACTAGCGGCGAGGAGGCTGAATCTGTGGTTAATTATTTCAACTTACAATTCGTCATATCAATATCAATTGGTGGGCAATCATTTAATGTAGCACCCGATACGGGATCTTCGGATTTGTGGGTGCCTGGTAAGAACTGCGAGTTTTGCATAAATCAGTGTCAAAATACTGCATACGATCCAAACAAGTCAAAAACCTTTGTCAGCAATGGACAACCGTTTAGCATAAGCTATGGTTCTGGTGACGTGTCGGGTGTTGCCGAATCGGATACAGTAAACATTGGCCATATGGTTATTAAGAATCAAACGTTCGGCTTGGTGTTCAGTTCAACAATGTGCTTTGCCTTTGATGGAATTATGGGCATGGCTTTCCCGAGTTTATCTGCAATGAAGGCAGAACCTCCATTTCAAAATCTAATCAAACAGAATCAGGTGAAGAAGTCTGTTTTTTCGTTTTATTTGAAAGGCGACTGTGCAGTTGGTAATCTCATGATTTTGGGTGGCTCCAACTCCAGTCTTTACTATGGTCCACTTATCTATACGCCTGTCATAGAAGAGAAATATTGGAAATTTACGATGACTCACATTGGATTTGACTCGCTTGATTATTCTTTATGTTTTCTTTTCTGTGATGTTATTATGGATACAGGAACCTCATTGATTGCTGGACCTTCTTTAGAAATAGAGTTTTTAAATCTACTAATAGGAGCTATATACAATTCCACATATGACCTTTGGATGGTTAATTGCACAACAATTTCAACATTACCTAAGCTCGAGTTGACCATTGCAAAGAAAAATTTTTATGTACGACCACAGACTTATATAACAGCTTTTGACCAAGGTTGTGTTAGCCCATTTACAATATTGGAAGGCGTGGACTTTTGGATTCTTGGAGATGTCTTTATGAGAGATAACTATGTGGAATTCAATGTGGGTGAAGGAAAACTTGGTATTGCCCCAATCATATAAGTGATCAAGTTGAATCAATCGAATGAAATAAATTAAAGAAACAAACAAAAAATACATTTGTGCAATCAAATATTAACATATATATTTTAAGAAGATCATTATAAATCAATCTTGTCGAGTAAATGAGTAATCTATATATATTTAATCGTTAAGATCAATATTAAATTCCTAAAATTAGAAAATCGTTCATTTGTCTTCATTGTAGTTTAAAAATATAAGGTAAATCCTTATTCCAAGCTTTAGTTTCTTAAGTAGTTGTAAAATTTATTAAGCTGACAGAAAAGTCACATTTTGAGATAGAAATCCACTATCATTTCCTTTACATATCAAAAACTGTCTAGACACTGCAAATCGGATTATGTACGATTTACATATGTATGTATGTAGGTTTGTATATGAATTGTTTATACTGAAACATTGGTTCTCTTATTTACTTTTCTTCATGATAACAGAAACAAAATCTACTATAAAAATATTTATGTAGGTTTATTGAACATTTTTTTCGCTTATTGAGCTTAAATTTTTATGTTTCTTTATACCCCTGCAGAAGGTTTTAAATTGCTTTGATGTTAATTGAGCAGGGAAACAAACGATTAAGATCCCAAAATGTATATATGTATATATAAACTATATAAACTTTTTACACAAGAAGGTAACTTAAGTTCTAAATAGGCACACAAGAATGGTAGGGTCAAAATAAAATTTTCGATCCACAAACTCAACGCCCATATAATCAGTACCTTAACTACAGATAGGATGGAGTAACTTCGTGGGTGTTGAAGCTCATATACCCTTGCCAACATTCTTTTTGGCATTTATACAAATAGATATTTTAGTAAAATAACTCCGAAGTATAAAAAACTTAACATTACTAAATTAAATTTCTGTGTTTTAAGAAAAAATTTGTTTCTTCCTATAGCACTTCGTTGATGGTTTTTCCAATAATTTCATTGATATATTTCTATACAGACAATAGAACAAAGGCGGGCAGAGCTATATCAACTTGGCTCATCGTGCTAATCAAGAATATATATATATACTTTATATAGCTCCCTTTTAAGCATTGCAAACTTATTACCAAAGTGAATATACACACGGGTAGAACACCATTAAAGGGAAGGAGATGGCAAACGTTTCCTGTAAGTAAATTATTGTTATACGAAGTTTGGAATTGCGAAAAAGTAAAAGAAATCGATTTCTTCTTTTAATGTTTATCCTAATTTATGTGAAGAAGATTTACTTTATTTTTTACTTAACAGCCAAAAACTTAAGGAGAAAACAATCTTCGGCACTATCGATACTTTTTCTATTTCTGTAAACTTTAGAACTTATTCATAAAAACTTAACATCTTTCATTTATTTTCGATACTAGGAATATTATTTTATGAAGGGTGTAAAAAGTATTGTACGATAGCCACTCCAAATATTCTTTGAAAAATAAAAGCAAAAGAGGATTACGAATATAAATGCAAATTATACTTTCATATTGAAGAACGCGATCAGTCAAACTTGGAGTGTCAAAAGAAACGGTTGCATAAGGAAATCTTAACATGAACATTTTAATAAAAATTATTTTCATATTTTTGCTGGCTAAGCATTGTCAGCAAAGTCCGTTTCTGGAAACCACAGAATTAGACGAAGAGTTTGTCGAAACAACCACACAAGTGCAATACTTCGAGAAAAGCAAAGATGGTATTTTCTGAATAGATTTGTCATTTTGCACCCTAAAAAGATGATGTAAATTTTATAGAAATCATTTCCGAACTTGAAGCTAAACTAAGTAATTTGAGGCGCCATGTGGCCGCATTCAAATCAAAGTCCCAGGCGGATGCTGCCAAAGTTCAGAGTCTAACAGATCTAGTGGAGGCCTACGAAACTCAGATTGATTCGAATGCTGTGACAATTGAAAAATTGGAGGAAAATGTTAAAAATTTGAATGCTTCTGTAAACTCATATAGGGGTGTTTTCATGGAGAAAGAATTGGAAATAACAGACCTACAAATCCAGACCAAACACGATGCAACCAGCTTGAAAGAATACAAAGAAAAGATATCAAGTTACAAGGAACAATTAAAGATCACTCAAGCCTCAAGCTGTGTGCCCTTCGGTAATTCCACAGCAGTCCATTTGTTGTATTTGCCAGATGGAGAACCCTTCCATGCACCATGCGAATCCCGTTCCAGCCGTGGTATTGGATGGACTGTTATCCAACGTCGATGGAAGTGTCGACTTTTACCGCAATTGGAAAGAATACCGTGAGGGATTTGGATTTGGACTCGATAAACTGCACAGAATGACTTCAAATGAACAACATGAACTTCTGATTTACTTTCAAAACGTTGACTTAAGTAATCCAAACTACCATTACTATAGTTCATTTTTGATTGGAAATGAAACGGAAAAATATATGCTAAAGTCTCTGGGCGAATTTCTTTATAAGAATTTACTTAGTTCTACCCCCGATCCCTCCTTCAAAAGACCCAGGTATACCCCCAATTCTTTAATCAAAAATTTGGGTATGAAATTCACAACATACGATCGGGATAATGATAATTTTTGGTGGAAAAACTGTGCCAAAACATGTTATGGAGCTTGCTGGTTTAATACCTGTGTGGGAAAGTAAGTTCAAAAAATTTTATTTAAAGATTTACTTTTTTTTTAAATTTTAATTATTTTGCAGATTTACTCATCTTAATGGTCCATATAATACCGAAATAACTAAATACAAATTTAGAGGAATCTTTTTGGAAAACTCCGTTTCTTTAAAATTCGTTCAGATGATGATTCGACCAAAATCAATTTAAATTTGTATATATATATGTATATATAGATGTATATATGTATTCATATATCCTTTTTTTCACAGTTTGCGTGTAGTAAGTAATTGTTAGGATAACAAAAAGCCGTTTCTAAAAAAAAAAAGATATTTTATTTTTTGGCCGGTTGAGATGGTTCCTTGGCAGCAGGCGGAATTGGAATAACTCTATTACCAATACCATAAATGAGACGTGTTGGGCGTGGTAGTTGCTGTTGTTGTTGTTGCTGTTGTTGTTGCTGCTGCTGCTGCTGCTGTTGTTGTTTTTGCTGGAACTGCTGCTGCAATTGATATTGTCGCAAATGAACCTGTTGTAGTTCCAAATTTGCATAAAGTATAGCAGCAGCAGTAGCAGCATTCTGTTGCTGTTGCTGCTGCTGCTGCTGTTGCTGTTTTGCTGTTGCCTGCTGTTGTTGATGTTGTTGTTGCTGATTGCTTCGAAGATTACAAGCCATCAATTGTTGATAGAAATGATTAATATCATTGGGACTAGGTTGTGGAGCAACATTAGGTGGATGTGGCTGCTGTTGTTGGCGTTGATTTAACATTTTTTGATACAGTTGCGATTGTGAAATCTCATTGATATTCAAATTGTTTGGATTTTGGGTGGATATATTAGCTGAATCTGACCCAGGATCCTGGCGATGTTGCTGCTGTTGTTGATGTTGCTGCTGTTGTTCTTGCTGCTGTTGTTGTAGCTGCTGATCAGATATCTTGTTACAGCCCCCGCTAGGTGGAATGGAAACCTGGTAACACAAAGAAAGTATAAAACATCGTTGCCAAAAATGTTAGCTACACCAATGGAAAATCTTGTAACTTATGTCTACGATATGTGAGAACTTACAACCGCTTGTTCTGATGTACCACATGTAACCGAAGCCATCAATTGCTGATAGAAGTGATTAATATCATTCGGACTAGGTTGTGGAGCAACATTAGGTGGATGAGGCTGCTGTTGTTGGCGTTGATTTAACATTTTTTGATACAGTTGCGATTGTGAAATCTCATTAATATTCAAATTGCCCGGATTTTGGGTGGATATATTAACTGAATCTGACCCAGCGTCCTGACGGTGCTGCTGCTGCTGGTGTTGTTGCTGATGTTGCTGTTGTTGATGTTGCTGTTGTTGCTGCTGCTGTTGCTGCTGCTGTTGTTGCTGCTGTTGTTGCTGCTGTTGTTGTTGTTGCTGCTGCTGCTGTTGTTGTTGCTGCTGCTGCTGTTGTTCCAGCTGTTGCTGCTGATCAGATATCTTGTTACAGCCTCCGCTTGGTGGAATAAAAACCTGGTAACACAAAGAAAATATTAAACATCGTTGTAACCCATTTTTGACAGTATGGAAAAATCTTACAACCTCTTGGTCTGATGTACCACACGCAACAGAAGTTGTTGTTGGTGGTGACGTTGTGGCCTGAGTCTGGCGACGCTGATAAAGAGCTGTTCTGGCTGGTGGATCGAATCCAGGGGGTGGATTATTGGCAGAAAAGGTTGATGATACCACCGAATTGTCATTGGACGATAAATTAGAGAAACAACTAGACAGATCCTGAGGGAAGTCTAAAAATCTATTACCAGAGATGGCATAATTCTCCGCAGCCTTAAAATGATTAATGCTTCCATTTTCCGGATGGCCATTCGTATCGCCATAGATAGCACGCTCCACTTCATTTAGATAGGAAACAATTGTAGCCTCTTTGGTTTCCTCTTTGGGTTCCTTAGAGTCGGATCCATTTATATTCGACATTACTTCCTCATTGGATTCGACTAAGCCCAATGAAATATCGCTAGGAGTGGCACGCCAAATAAGCTGAGCCAACTGATCGGATAAATTAGCTGTGCGGATTAGAGAAAAAAGAAGAATCACAATGGAAATAATTCCTGAAAATCGTATGCAAACCCTGGGCAATTGCAATAGTTGCCGATTCCTTGATCTTATCCATAGCACTGTTCTCACTCATTTGATTTTTCCCTTTTTATTCGTGCTATGTAAATGAAATTTCAAATACACGCTCTAAATTTTGTATGATTAATTTGACTATTCCCTGTCAGTTTGCCAGACCTACTGATATCAAACTGTTGAAGTTCTAGCAATGGAAAGTAATTGGATCCTATGAGCTCTGGTCTCTCTGTTTATGGGATAAACTTTTTTTTTGTATTTATTTTAAACAATTTTCTACGAAGAATAATAACAATGGAGAATATCTTTAATTTCATTTAATTGAGAGGGAATATTTTAATTGAGTGATATATGTATACATATATATATATATATACATGAGTACGACATTAAAAGGGAACAAAATGGGTAGCACTATTACCCGTGGGCATCACTAAAATTTAATCCTACGAAAAAATTGTCTAAATCTAAAAGAAATTATACAACATAACAATTAAAAGTTTAATATTCAGATTTACCTTTACTATAGAGTCGCAGGTTATTAAACTGTTACAATAATAATATAGAATTTTTTTGTTTTATAAACATTTTCAACAATCCTCAAAAAATAATAGACCAGACAGCCAAATTGCGTGCGCAAGTGCAACTGACTATAAATTACGTATTGAGGTTAACATATCTGTTTCACTCTAACTTATATAGTTGTACTACTTTCATCAGTATCCACAATAGCGTAACAGAAGCCGGCCCCAGCTCCGGCTAACTTGGCAACTCCGGGAAGTTTAACTAATGTAGGGTTGCATCTGCAAATAATCGAAATGAAAAGAGAAATCGGAGTTACTTTAGTTAAAATCACAAGAGGTAAAGGTTGTTCTCATTGGTTTCTTACAAGTTCTCCGTATTATTGTTTCCACAATTTCCGTGTTCATTCCAGCCCCAAGTATAGATTTGCCCAGTTGTCGTACGCAGCAAACCATGTTCTGCTCCCATATGGATATGTGCGGCAGCCTGACCTTCATCCAGTTGAAGTTGGAGCAGCTGGGGTATAGCCTGCTGTTCACTGAACGATCCTGTGCCCAATTGCCCATAGCAATTCCGACCCCATGATAATACGGTATCGTTTCTTAAAACTGCCGCATTGTGCGTCCATCCTACGGCTAATTGACGTACGTCATGCTCGAAAAGAAAGGCATTCGATTGACCAAATTTGTTGTCGCCCAGAGACAGTATACGCTTTGTTCCACCACCATTCGAAGCGGTGGTGCTTGTATCCAAGCATTTGATCAGCATGTGGTGCTGCCCACTCGACAGTGAAATAATGCGCAATTCGTTAGGATTATGTACCTGGATTTTCATGGTGTTGCAACAATGAAGACAAGTTGATGTTATGTCCAGCTCAATAGGCGGCGGATCCATTACACGTAATCGGCCAAAGACATAAATCTTATTATCCTCAGTAAGGACAGCACAGTGTCGCAGGCCAAAGCTTATACGATGGGCTAGCTCATCGCGCGGCAAGCGCACTGGCATAGGTCGTCGTACTGCCATAAAACCACGTTGACAGATACCTAGCTGCTGAAAGGCATTCGAGCCCCAGACATAAAGCCTTTTTGTTAGCGTAATGGCACCCGAGATATCCCAGCCACAGCTGATGGTTTCCACAGGTACATCCTAATCAAAATTATTTAAGATTAACTTGAAATGCATAATCAAGATGGCAATCTTTAACACATACCCCAAAATATTCAGTGGGAATCATGACGAATTCATTGTGACATTCCTCTGTCGAGTCTAGGCCCAATTGGCCGCGATTGTTCCAACCACAAGCATGGACTCGTCCATTATTATCCAAAATCAAAACGTGACCGCCACCACCCCGAATGCAGCGAACCAATTGCGGGGCAAAAGACAATTTGCCTACACGTTGCGGTGTCATACACAGTTCCGATTCAAAGCCAAGGGCAAGTTGGCCATGAGAATTGGCTCCCTAGTCAAAGAAACGTAAAGGAAGTTACTCATTAATTTGCCTTGCAAATTCATCCACATTCACGCAACCCCGAGTCATACCCAGGCATAGACCTCCATGTCAATTGCAATGGCCACCAGTTGCTCCAGTCACACTGTGATTTAATGCACTGCAGGCACGAACGAAAGAACACGAACAATAATAACAACACTTCTATGACATGTGTGGCGCCTCCTACACTCGCTCTCTGTGGTTTTGGGCCAGAAATTAGTTCCTCGGCTCCTCTGTGTCTTAGGCGTTCGTACTTCCTACTGCTTTCGCTGTTCATTTGGAACTGCGGTTATAATACTGTCGGTAAATAACTTTTATATTTTTCGGCTTTCTTGTAATGCTCTTCTTCTTCTTCTTGGCCATATGGTATAGAGATGTGCGCATACTGCCTATGGTTTCGTGCCGTGACACGCATGTGTTTTGAACCAGCATGTTGAAAAAATACTGGGTTTCTTCAGGAGCGGTTCAGAATAATGTTACAAACTAAAAACGATTCTAATTTGCTAAATGTTTTGAATTTTTTTTTTAATTGTTACTGAATTTTTCAACAGAAAAAGTAACAAAATTTATAATTGACACCCTGTTTTGCTGACATCAACTGAAGGTTGGTAAAACTAATACTTTGAGAACTGGGTAACCAAGAAGAAGTTCTAATCTAATTATTAACCAAAGGAACAACATGTTAAAAAAAAAAAACTTAAATGGTGTAGAATTTGATACCTGAAAATAAACAGAAAAACATAAAATTAAGCCCCTGTTACTCTTACTCAGTAGAGTTCTCTTAGGATATTGATGTACTTAGAATACTCAAAAATTCGGTTTTCAATCTTAATTCATTACCGAGTATTATATTTGAAAAACCAAAAACTTATATATCAAACCACATACAAATACATTGATTAGGGTATCCTTGCTAACAAATACTTTAAGATATGGCCAATTACGTTTTTTTAACTACATCTAATGTCTCTGACGATAATGGAAAGTGATTATAATCAATCTTCTCTTACCCTAAGCAAATTTCGAGTCACGTAAGCTGCAAATAAACATGTTGTAATTAAACTGCAACTGAAAGTTCAGGGCGAAGGTTAAAAGTGCATGCGATTTTAATTAAGTTTTAATTGTCAGGCACCATTTAACCACAATGTAAATATTACACTATGGAAAACAAAGTAAAAAGGGTGGAAAAACGAACCAACAATATAAATAATGAAATTGCAACATGAGATTTTCGATAAATAGTTTAGTGTAATTAGATCACACCTCTGTGATGATAGAAGTGTTTTAATGCTTACCCCTAGCAGTGCTTAAGATTTGAGTCGATGAAGTAGTTAGACCAATGTGCTTATATAAATATAAAGCCGTCAAAAACACCTCAATTGCACACACGATATCCCTTACATGCACCCACCCACAGACTTCTCTGAATTTGGATTGCTAATTGGCTCACTCACTTGCAAACTCGTTTGGTACACTCAAGACACACCAAACGCTCCAAATGGACACCAACCATTTTCACTAAATTCAGTGCCGGGACGAAGCAAAGCTAGAGTATTCAGAAGGAATTCAATGGGAATTAATAATTATAAAAATGTTCAAAACATAATCTCAAGCATTTTTCTAACATTAGGTTAAAAGTTGAAATTTGTATTATCGTTCTTTCGAATCTTATTTTTGAAGAATTATGACAAGTGCTTCGATATATGTATACATATGTATATATTTTCTAATTTTTCTTCGATTAAATTAATAATCGTTTAAGTTTATGACTTAATTTTATTATTATTCAACTTTATTCAAATTTGGTTTATTGTGGCTTTTCCTAATTTTATGGATTCTACAATTTCACCGCTTATAAATTTCCAACTGCGCATTGCGCACAAAAACTTAAGAATTACCTACAACCAAAAGTGTTTATCATATTCACGCCGGACAGTAGGAAAAAGCAAGTACGGAAATCAAAATTCTAAAACCAAATGATAGTAGAGACTTTCAAATACTCTATTTACATTCTAAAAATGACCACAAACAAATTTCATGTATTTATTTTAAGGTTTAACTATTGTTTTTTAAATTTTCGAATATTCTGGCTGTTCAATTTTTAAAATTTTCATTAATATTCAAACAAGAGGTAAGTCTGAGTGCCTTCGTTTGCGTGTGAAGTTACCATGTTGGTTCCAGTGCTGCATAAAGCGAAAATCATTAGTTTTCATTTCTGGCATTTAGGGTGTGTGTGTGTGTGATTCCATTTGCAATGCAAATTCAGCCCCAAAGTGCATTTCTCACTTGTGCGGTGGCTATGGTTTGCTTCATGTTTAGTATTTTTTTTATCGTCCTATTCATATTGCACTATTCCCCTTAGCCAGAGTCTATCAAATGAAAATTAAATAAATTTTGCTCAACAAACACTATAGGAGTAACATGAGCCTGATTATCAAACCACTATTCCGGGTTAAGTCAAGAGCACGATTCTGGTATTGCATGTTTTAAAGTCGTTGGTTTACTTCTAATGTCCTGCTGTTAGCGCCAGTTGACCGAGCTTTTCCTAATTATTAATTGAAATCTCTGACTTGGTCCTATAAAAGTAATAAAAGAAAGTTGTAAGATCGTCGCATCTTCGGAACTGACCTCACAATCACAGATTCATAATTACCAATGTTTTTCTTTTTGCCATTTTCGTTTTTGCTTGGTGTTCCACGGTATTAATGTTTACATTGTGGCTAACTGGTGCTTGAAAATTAAAACTTAATTAAAATCGCATGCAGTTTCAACCTTCACCGTGAACTTTCTTTTCCTTTTAATTACAATATGTTTATATGAAGTTTACGTGACTTCAAATTTAAATTGGGTAAACCAAGAATGATTATAATCGCTTTTGTTAATCGACGGATACATTAGTTGGATATTGGTTATGTTTTAAATTTAAGATTTAACTGAAATTTATAGAAGTAAATGATTATTGCAACAGTAATTATAGACCTAAAAATATTTGGCTATTCCTAAAAATTCTCTTATTAATTAACTGTTAATTAATTTAGTGAATAAATAACTTCAATTTAATGCAAACGAGGAAAAATAAAGGTTTCAGGTATTATCATTTTTGATAACAATTTAAACCTCAAGCATATATTTTTTGAGAATATTTATACCATCTTTGTTTTACTTTATATGGTTCTGAGATACATTTTATTTTTAAAAGGTATAAACTTAGGTTTTGTAACTTGGCGGCGTATTAATTAATATCGATAAATTTGTACTTTTATCATTGTAGAGCTTACTAGCGACCTCTACTTGAGTGTCGCCCTCTATGCGGGCTTTTGTAGCGACATCTGTTAAACAAAAAAAGACGACTCTAGTCTGGCGCCAAATAAAAAACTTAATGTACTTTATTACCAACCTATAGGTTTATGTTAATTTTAATTGAATATTTTAATTATCTGTCTGTATTTTACTCTCAACATTCCATTAAATGTATCTTAAGTGACTCAATTGGTTTTCTCTATCATTTTTGTCTCCTTTATTTTCTCAGCGGTTGCATTTTCATTGGAATTTTGTTTGTTTTTCTTTCACTTTTTTCTTGGTGGTTAGCCCACTGAGCGCTTAAAAAGAGAAGAAAAAAAGGACCTTTTGTCTGAGGCGACATTTTTATACCCTTCCATAAAAAAATACAAGTAATTTATGTTAACTAAATTATGTATAAACTTTTTGTGTATAGTATTTTATTCTTCTTTGCGTTGAAGACATCTCAAAACAAATTGTATGCCATTTTAAAAATATACAAAAAGGGCAATGGAAGATAAGCTAAATTCGTGCCAGTAAATGAAACGTTAAGGGGAATACCGATTGGCACTTGTAATTAAACGCTTGGCTTTTAGTGTCATTTGTTGGCAACACCATTGCCAGGTGATTAAGCTATACCCCAAATTAAGGAGGGGAAAAATATATGTTAATTAAAGATTGCAATTTAAAAAGGTAATTCCAATGTTTTTGCTATTCTGTATTGAAAATGAAAGTTAAATGGAAGAAAACTCTTCAAAAATTTCTGTGTTAAAATAGTTTAAAATATAATTTATCTATTTGAAACTTTCTGAAAAAGAATTTAATTTGGAGTGACCAGTTTAGGTTCGATTACCTTTAGCCAATTAAGAATATATATTTTATTTTTAATCAATTATTATTTATTTGATTGTTTGATAAAAATTATAGCACTTATTTTTCTGCCAACTTTCATTCATGTAATCTGTTAAATACGTAAATCGGATGTATATATGCACCTTTAACTATATATTCTAATGGACATTATAGGGGAATCACAATTTATTAGTGTAGACAAACTTTGTTGTAATTGTTGGTTAGTCTGGCTCTCTTGTTTTTCTATTCAATTATACATATGTTTCCGCATTTGAAAACAAAATTCACTTATCATTCATTCAGCACAAAAGTCATTGTAACCACTAATCATGACCTGCGGTTTGCTACACAGTCCATGGTTAAGTTCCGCTCTAAAATTCCTCCTCTCCCTCCAAATGGTAAACTGCTGTGCATTAATTTCTATCTATGTATTTGTTTGAGTCTATGTGTGTTGGTGGTGTTGGTCAAAACAAAACCATGGCGACCAGTAAAACCAAATTGCAACCAAATTTCATAGCCCACAATGCCCCTCCCCTATTCGCCTGTCAAATTATGAAAATGTTGGAATATTTCTGATATATCTGACACTTGAAATGATTTCACTTGCTCCGCAATTGTGGTACAAACCGCCTCCTCCCGTACCAACATTTGGTCCCTCCTATCCCTAATTGCTCAATCAAAAAACGTATGCAATTCCATGGGGTTAAATCAAGTTGATGCTTCAAATGCAGACTTTAACTTTTTATATAAAAAAATAAAAGAACATGACTAAAATGTGAGGGAAACTAACGGAAGTGTTTGGCGGTTTTTCCCAGAAGAATGAAGAAGGCAAAAAGAAAACGGTTAGACAGAGTAGTTTAGGGGGGGAGGTAAGGAAAATGAACGAATGAAAGTGATTGCCACAAGCAACAGCAAAAGACAACAATGCCAAACTTTGGCTGCCACTGAGGCAGGAGCGATTGTGAAAGTTTCTGGATGACATCGGGTGGGAGTGGCATTTGTGAAGGGGTGTAACGGAACGGAAACGGAAGCGCATTGAGCAAAGTTGCAGTTGCAGTTTTTGGCTTTTGTTTTGCCATCTTGGCCAAGCTCAGCGTCTCCTCCAACCGGCAAAGCAATTTAAGTTAAACAAGAGCTCAACGTACATTTTCACCGCCCCTCAGCAAACTACTACCATCATCACAGCAAACACAATGTAAATGTCAAATATTTTTCAAAAATCCTTCGTCGCAAGTATATATATATATATATATATATATATATATATATATATATTTGTATTATAGTCAACCGGATTTGTTGCAGGGCACTTTTCAAAAATTGTTTTTCCTGATTGACTTAAAGTTTTGACAGCGTGTCGCGAGACTTAAGTCCTTGTGTGAAAATTTTCGATTCAGTTAAAGAATTTCCAATTAGGCTAAAGCCAAGTTGATGTTTCTTCTAAAGGGGCATTAGAAATTAATCAACTAATTTAATACAAGGCCATTTAATTTGATTTGGTTTAACTAATTATATATTGATTATCATAAGGACACATTTTTTTTTTTGCTTTATTAGGTTAAAATTCTCAATTGGTTTAGGCGCTCAAGCAGCGAGTCTTAAGCAGTGTCAGCTGGCAAGAAATATTTCACAATTTTGAAAAACCTCTTTAGCGTATTTTCATACTGGTTTTAAATTCTGGGATTATATTAAGGTAAAGAATTAATTTAACTTTATTAGTTGAAAAGACCCAACGAACTTTGGACGTTGGGTTACCTAATAGTAGGTAATAGTTTAGCAAAATAATTAAAAAGTAATCAATATAAATTGATCAAAACTAAAAACTGAGCCATACCTCTGTAACTGGTTCGTAACTAGTTTATAAACTTGTTCCTAGGAACTGGCTCCGAATTGCTCTTGGAAGTAGTTCCTAACTCATTCAAAAGGAGTTACATGATCAACATTTACTTTGTTTATATCTGTTTTCATTAGGATATTAATTTATTGATTAGATCGATGTGTTTTCACTGGTTTATTTAATCGTTACCATCTAGAAAATCATAGCAATTAACTTGCCAAAAAGTTAGTGATTTCACTTTGACTTTATGTATGTAGTTGATTTTGGTTTTCAGTTTTTCTTCTTGTTTTTTACGAAAATTTCTTGTACAGGAATTTTGTGGCAGCCTTTTCAACTTTGGCTTCAGCTCCGATAATTATTATGTAAATTGCTTAAAAATGCACCGCAGGTAAACCCTAAGGATTCAGTTTGCTCTCATCTCCCGTCTCTGGCTACGTCTATGCCTCCATCTTCGTCTCGTCGGGCAGCCGTTGCGCTGCATTAAGCTTGATTGCATTAAGTTTGCTTTCGTCTATGTCTACGAAGGTAGTCCTGATGGTTGGGATGAAGGGAATGAATTGGTGGATTCTACTGTTGATAGGGGGAGAGTGAGAAGGGGAATCCTTTAGTTTCTTGGTAAGTAAAGGCGTTTACATTCCCTTCTCCAGCTTTAATCTATGCACTTTGAATTTCTTAGCGTGCATTCCGTATTAGCCAAATTTTCGCATGCTTCGTTGCATGCCTTTCGGTTTACTCAGGAGCGGGAGACCCTCTGGGATAGACACAGAGGGTGAGGATGTGGAGCAGCAGCAAATGGGGTCCCAATTGATTGAACTATGTTTATTGCCGTACAGTGGGAGTGAAAAGAACCTATTCATTTTTAAATTTATGTTATCAATATAAAAGGTTTCAAATACCTAAAATTGCACTTTAACCGATACGTCAAATGGTTTAGTCTTCGATTTCTATATTGTTATAGAATTTATAAAATAAGTCAGTTATTTTGTAAACTTAAAGAAAAAGAATGGGTTCACCGTTATATTGTTATTAACTAGTATTAAAATAGGGCCAACTAAATATGGTTTTATTAACCGGAATTTTCTTTTCTAATCAACTGTTTATTTCGACTAACCGAAACCGGTTTATTATATGCCACCGATTGAGGCACCTTCAAACGGTTTTATGGACACTTTTTTTTCTGAACTTATCACTAAATCAATTAAGCAAAATTATTATTACTAATCCAATTGTTTATAAACTTTTAAAGCCTACTGAAATTTGTTTTCCAATCAATAAGTAATTTGAAATCTTTCAAAAATCTTAAATAATCATAAGAAGAATAATAAAATTAGTTGATTAAACTAAGCAATACTTAGATATGGAATAAATATATTATATTATAAACCGTTATTAATTAATTACCTTCCTTTATAGATATAACCCTAACAGATCTTTTTCTCACCTTAATCCTTTTTGTGTTTCACTTAAATTTGCCAATTTAAATGGCTTTCGGAGAAAAACATTTCCAGTGAAATCTGCATTCGCCCTTCCATTGTAAATTTGGCTCGGTTCATCAGGATAATTTGCCATGTTACGCTTGACAGGATATTGATGACCTACACCACCAATCCCTCTCATCATCTATGCCTGTCTCTTAGAGGTAACATTTTCATGGACTCTGGACCTCTTGTATTTAATCTTTAGAGATTTTAGCACATTATGGCTAACAGTTTCCGTTTCCTTTGCTTGCCAAATTATTAATTGATTTGCGTAAAACTTTACAACATAATGCATTATGCAAAAAGTTGAATTGAATTCCATTGAATTTTTCATTCGATTTCAAAGTTGGCGATTTCATTATCGAAAATACATAATTGGCTTAATGCCATTTGTGCGATTTAAGCCAAAAACCAATCAACAATGGGTACAGTCAATATCTTTAAGTGCACACAGTGGGAAATGTAAGTCTATGCCAAGTACCACACACAGTTTATGCAAATGAGCCAACGCTATTTCTGCGGTCTCACTGTCTGTCTGTCTATCCGACTGTCTATGGTCTATTGTCTGTGTGCATTGTTCTTGTCTTTAGCTAAATTGTCTACTGGCATTCTAGGAGATTCGTGTACTCACTCCTTTCCCTCCTTTTGGGTTTCGGCTTAATTTCGAGTCGTCTCGTACTGTTTTCATGCCCAATGGGCAACTAATTATTTGTTAACATAACACGAGTGGCAATTTAAATGCAATTAAGTTCAGCATAAGCTCTCTCCCTCTTCCTCTCTCTTGTTAGTCCTTGGCTCATTAGACTCTTAGTTTCCCACCAACTGTCCTTCATAATGTTTAATGGATATCGAGTATGCGAATGGCCAAATGAAAATTTCTATGACCAAGAAGGCCATTTAAATCGATTCAAATTGCTTGCAATTTTCAAATGAGTTTTATTGAACATTTATGTTTGGCTTAAGTGTTAATTGTAAAGTAAAAATATAAACGATAATTGGTCAGTAAGTTTTTGAGTTTTATTTTATTATTAATTCGATTTAGTACATTGGCAAAACTAAAGTATAATTTAATGTCATTTTAAACTAACACTTTTTGATAGTATTTTGCTAAGCTTACGAGAATTGAGGCCCTTGTGGAAATCTAGAACCATTTATTATTGAAAAAAAAGTATCTTAAAGAATTCCTTTTTGACCCACTTAATGGTCTATGAGATTATACGGAACTACAAAATTATTTTATACAAAGCTTACAAAAGCTTTCACCTTGCTATCAATGCAGAAACACTACTAACTGTAAATTGAAAAAATTTTTTATACGCCCATCTCTAGTCGATCTAGTCGTGTGAGTCTGTCTGTTTCTTTGCATCTTTTAGATATTAAACTTTGAGCTATGCAAATTAAACTTGGAAATTAAGCTTTTCAATTCTATACGCATCCAAAGTTAAAAGATTTGGTCAGATCGGACTACTATAAGATATAGTAACTAACGGAATAATCAGTGTACAATAAACATTATTTTACCTATAAATACTATTGGTAGCCCATTCAAAGAGTTTGAATCAGATCAAATGATTATAACAGAAATAATAGTAGTGAATATTTTCTATTTACCTGAACCAAAAATACGAATAGATCTACCATTAATGGGTATAGCGAGATAAAACGCCTTCTAAGTAGATTTTCTTTTTTCAGTTTTGGGAAAGTTTTTAGCTTTAACAATTATATTTCATTTTTATTTTACAACTTAACAATATATATTTAGAGTTCATGTCTTAGTATTTCTTTGCTTAGATATTTATGAGTTATATTGGCTTAATCATAGTTACTTTTAAAATTTTATTTTATAATTAAGATAACATTAAATAAGTGATCAAAATTACACCATCAATTGCTTTTCTTAAACTTTTATTTTATGGATTAAAACTTACCTTTCATTCTGTTGTTTAAAAATGAATAAAGTTCTTTGACTTACCTCAAACTCCTTAAACTTGGTTAAAAAGTTGAGATGGTAACTTAAAACTGTTTGAAACGAGTTTAAGTAGAAATATTCATTTTAAATTTCTTTAAATCTGACATGTAAGTTGGAGCAAAAGATATATTTGTTCAGATACTCATGAATATGGCAAATTTTTTGTAACCAAAAGTCAATATATATACCAAAAAATACTTGAATTTACTTAGCCATATAATTCGAATTCTATTTTAAAATTTCTAAAAAAAATTTAGTTATTTTCGAATTTTTAAATAAATTTTAAATAAATCGAAATATGTGACGTATTTAAATGAACAATTAAATCACTTTTATCCTTAAGGCTTGTTCTATATGGCCAATCGTATACCTATAACAGATATAAAATATAATCTCCCTATACTAAACAATAAAAGCAACACTATTAGATATTTATTTATGATGTTTCATTTAAAATTTAATTATTTGCAAATTATACTTGGCATTCTAAAACGTGAAAATACTTCCGAAAAGTGTATATAAATCAATTTAAGATTGTTGTTTACGTTTTTTTAATCAATTAAAATTTAAAGATTTAAGTGTTTATTATTCAAATTCATGTTATATTTTTATTATTTATTTATATCCATATATTTATATATAAATTTTCTATTATCAAACTATAATTTTTAATAGTATTTTGTATTTTTTTACTTCCCAATAAATTTCAGAGTCCATCAGAATTGGACCTTTTCATTTATCTTACCATTCATTAAAGGATTATATTTAATATACATTCTATTAAGTTTATAAAATAGTTACGTAAAACAAAAGTGTTTGATTTTGACTTTGAAATAAATGGAAAATGTCTACTTAAGTATTTGCATTTTGACTTGTTTGGAAATGACTTTTGAAATCATTTCATCTTTCATTTCATAACGTAATTAAATTTTCTTTATCATCAACAAATTTAAGAAAATGTTATAAAATATGCGAAGAAATAAACTTTGCCTCTAGTTTGGGAGTAATCAGAATTTGTACCTTTTTATTATGGCCTGACCATTTGTTTTCAAATTAATTCAATCTAAAAAATCAACAATGCAAGACTTCCAATTGTTAAAACCATTTGCCAGGTTGACAATTTAATTACAAGCATTGCATACAATGCCAAAAAGAAAAAAAAAAAGAAGAAAAGTTAAAAGGAAAAGTCTTCTCTGATTCATGATTGCACAAACTAGAAATCTAAATCCAAAAATCCAAACCAGCAACAGGCACTTCATGTCCTGTCTACATTTTTGCATTGTTTGCTTGCCTTCTCAGCTGTTTTACACAAATTCTATTTAAACAAGAATTGCTTCTGTTGTTGTTGCTCTAATGTTTTTGTTGTTGTTGTTTTTTTTGCAGTCAAATTGCATTTGTAGTGTCCGTACAAAATGCGATTACATGGACACGAGACATAAAGTCAAAGATAGAGTGAAATTCAGTCGGAACAGATGTTTGGCTAGTCCCTGCCTGGTCTTCAATTATGAATGTCCATGGCTTTGGTTCAGAGATCTAGCTCTGTGGTAAATCTCTTACTCTATCCTTTTTTGTTATATGGATAACTAAGCAGTTGCTTTTTATTCTAAATGATTCTGGAGAAAAGGCCTTGTAAGGAAAAATAGCTACTAAGCTAAAGGAAACATTTTTAGTTTTCAGTTTAATTTGTTTGATTTTTCTTTTAATATTAGCATTAACAAAATCAATTGTATTGATGTTAAATTTAAAATAATTTAAATCATTTAAAAGTATTTTTTAAAGACGTATTTGTCATGTCTTTAGTGGATTTCCAACTTTGGGTTTCATATTTGTAATTCTAAAAACATTTTAATTATTTCTACTTATTTTATCGTCTAAAAGTAAAAAAAACGAAGAAATAGCTAATATAAAAATATTAAAAATATTCTTTAAAAAATATTTCTTCCTTATTCCATACCTTTTTTTTCCTAGTGGAACTAGGTAGTAGTCCAGGTGGACTTTAAGGTTAACTCCCTTAAATGGTACGAAATGAAGTTTATATATATATAAGTTTCTGTTAAAAATTAATTTTAAAAAAAATTAATAATACCAAGATGATTCCAAGATAGTACCAAATACCACTAACTTCCATTTAAATCTTTGATTTTTTAAAAAATATACTTTGTTAAGTATTTTTTTATTTTGAAATAATTTTTTGTTATTGCTCTTTAACATTTGCAGTTTTTTAAAATTTGAAAATAAACATATTGATACTCTATATATATTATATTTCTTTTACATATATATAAATATATATATATATATATATATATAGATATATCAAATACATCAAAGAATAACAAAATAAGCACAAGTTTTAGTTATCTTTGTTAAATATTTAATTTCTTATAAATTCTCAAAAGTAGATTAATTATTTTAAAAAAGTTTAGAAGATCGTATCAACAACAAAAAAAATAAGAACTTAAATAACAGAGAAATATTCTTAATACTAAACAAATTTTAGTTTTGCTTTCTGTTTTAAAATTGAACTTAAAAAAAGAGAAAAAGGGATTTTTAAAAAATGAAAAAAAATAAGTTTTTTAAATTAAAAACTTTCTTTGGAATAAAAAGTTTCCTTAAACCAATTGACCAGCAAAATTATTTCATAAAATTAAAGTGAATTTAGTTTTATAGAGTATTTTATAGTCCTGTTTTGGCCTTACAATGTACAATATAAGCCACAAGCTTTTAACCTGTAACAATAAATAAAATGGGGGAAACCATGTAAAGTACCAACGGACATAACACAACAATAAAACTGTGTGTATATGTGTGTGTGTGTGGTTGAACAAATGTGTGGACGTCAGGATGAAATGTATGCAAATGAGGTGAATAATGAGCATCCCCCCCAGATGCATACAACCAGTATACACCCACACTTACTTTCAACCCATGCCATAAAGTCGTAAATGCAACCCTTTTGTGGCACTAATTTCCTCATGATGAGCCATTGCTGAGAGTCTAGAGTCCTGGAGTCCTGGCAGTGTCAAAGTGTCAGTAAGTCAACAAGAATGCACTCTGACACCGCTTGGTAAGAAAGGCTTTTTGGTTGCCAGAGCCGGAGCTAGAGCCAGAGCCAGAGCCAAGAGCAGGGCAGAAGGCAGTGGCAACAAATGTTCTGTTTTTGCTCCTACTCCTGGTACATCTGTTGGCCAGTCGGGCCACTTCAACACTTTGAATGTCATTAAATCGTCTGTCGACAGGCTTTTGCTCTTGGTTCGTCCACTGTTGTCCTGCTGGCAGGACACACTCAGTCAATGTCTCACTAACAATCGTCAACAGGCTCAAGCAGCGTAAGGCTGCAGAGGGTCACAATTGTTGTCGCTTTTGCCTTTGTTCTCCCTCACTCTCTCTCGCTCGCTCCTTGTTCTCCTGTTCTTTCTTACACACAAGTGAAACTTGTATCCTGACTGCATATTGACCAAAAAGAAACCGTTTGTCAATTTTACGCTTGTCGACTTTTGTGCTGTTGTCCTTTTGATATCCATTGTCCTTATGTAGAACGCATCTTGGGTGTTTGTAAGGCTCCTAAGTCCGTGTCTCTTCAATGTAAGCCAAATAAAAACTACTAAAAAAGGTCCTAAAGGTGTAGATGAATATTGGAAGTTTCAAGAATAAATAAGAAAAGTATATATTATTCTTAATAGATATACCGATTTCAAGTTAGGTTAAGTTAGAATCGTTAAAATCAGGCGACTACATTCTACAATCGATAAATCTAGAGAGTATCCTTAATAGTTGCAAATTTGAATGCAATAGAAAATTCAAGCGTTTATTCTGGAAATGCAGTAAAATTGGATTTTCTACTTAGTGTGTAAAAAGACAATCCTTAGTTGAGTGCGGCTATAGGCTATGGATCAAGGACTATAACCACGGACCCAAACGCTCATGAACGATAGGCAACGTCAAACATTTTAGAAGCTTATTAAATTGCCATTACCTAAGCCGGACATCATCGTTGGTGCTAACCAACGAGCCAGATCCTGGGCCCGGCATTTGCCACTCAAACGAGGGATTAGCGGCGATGATGACAACAGCTTGACATTGGCGCGACAGGCAGCAGCTCCATTAGCTTGGTAAAGGTACATAAAGCAGGACAACGGAGGAGGAGGAGAGGGAAAGGAATGTGTCGAGTGGCAACACGCACACACACGTGCGACTGGTCAGGATTTACGAGCCAAAAGGTGCCGAGTGGACTAAATAAATCCCCACAAAATATTTAACATTTAAATGGCCAAAAATTAACTGAAGCTGGCAGCAAAGCAAATGTAAGTAAGAGCATAAACCAAAGTAAGGTAAAAGAGGAGACTACAAGTACCAACATACATACATAAATGCGAAATAATCCACAAAAGCTGTAAGAAGAAGGACATGGAGACACACCCACACTCACACACACACAAAAAGCAAAGAATGTGCAGTGAAAGTCGAAGCTAGTGACAACAAAAGCCAGGACTCTTGAATGGACTCCCGAGTCCAAGCTTCAAATATATAAGTAGAAATGCTGTATATATATATATCGTATAAAGGGCAGGCCCTTAATGTGCTTTAAATGGCAAAAGAAGATTTCTTCTATATAGTCATTGTCCCCCTTCGTTTACCTCAAACTCGTTTCATCTGCAGCTGAACCGCATTCATACGGCAAATATCAAGTGCATCATCATCAAGAAGCGGCGACAGTACAAGGACGAGGCTATAACTGCATTATCCCTACCCATCTCGCTCCTTTGGTCAGAATCAAAAAACCAGTTGGCGTGGAAGATTCTAAAAAGGAAACATTTACACTGTAAAGAAAGTTGACAAGGTATCGATATATTAAGTTTAGAATTCTTAATTCAGAATTTCAATTACTAAAAGCGATTTAAATGCATTTTGCATATGCTAATAAGTGAAAGGTTTATTTTAGATTTTACCAAACAAAGCAGATTTTATTTAAGAAAAAAAAGACAAATTTGATTTGTTATTTAATTTAATACTACACCAAAGGAAAATATGCAAATTTTATATGGTATATTTATTTGTAAAATATTTTTAATACTTTTATACTTATTTTTACAAAATAATTATTGAACTAAAGAGAAATTTTGTTTTTTAAATTAAACTTTTTATTCCAATTTTTCAGAAGGTTTTCTTAATTGAGTTAATCTTCTGAAAATGATCAATATATTATTTTAATTCTCTTTTGTTACATAGAATAATTTTAAATAATTTGTAGTCTTTTTAAGTCTTAGGAATAATGTTAATTGTTATGGAAATAAAAGAACTACCTACATTAAAAAAAGTAACAAAAATTTTATCAGAACAATCTAAGACAAATAAAAAGAAAAGTTGCAAATTATTAAAAATGGTTTTTTAAATTTTCCATTTAATTTGCTTTTGTTCAAACTCAAAACTATTTAACAATTATTATAGACACATTTTAAAAATGTTTATATAAATTTCATATCTATCTAAAATCTCTACATATGTAATCTAAATTTCACCTCTTGAATCTTTAATCTTAATTACTCTATAAAGATTCTCGATCCATTAAATTCAAACATTTTGTTTGGACTTTTCAGTGTATTTTGCAATGTCCTTGGCTACACAACATCGTTATTTTCGCACTGAGCACTGTAAAGTACCGAATAATCTACAGGATAATGAGCATGAATGAACGTGAACGTTTTTATGTATTTTTTTTTTTCTACAATTTTTTGTTTGAATGGTAACGACAAATAGTTGAGAGAAGAGTAAGGTGAATAGCCGAAGGAAAAAGCAGGCTGCCCTCAAGTGCACTCTCCCATCTGAGGAAGCAAATCTAAAGAGTCCTTCGCTCAATGAATGTTTAGAAACAAAAAATACAAAAAAAAAAGGACGCAACAAGAGGTAGATGAAAAATACGGTAAACGACCACAAATTTCATTATATTACAAAGCAAAAAAAAAAACATACAAACTCAAAAAGCAGTTACAAATAATTAGAAAGGGAAAATTATGAGATAAATTTGTTTGGATTTGGCTAACGAAATGTGAAACTAGCAAAAGTGGAATTATCAAATGAAAAAAGTGTATTACATTTAAATTAATAGCTAATTTAAGATTTATGATATATATTGTGGTAAGTGTGTTTAGAGATTATTTAGATGTTTATCGTAAATATGGTTTTAAAGTTCAAGGTCAATATTTTTAAAGACGATTTGTTTCTCTCTGTTTTTTATGGTATATTGCCATATTTATCTAAGAAATTTAAGATTTATTCAATACGTTTAGTAGATGTTGATGGTTAAAAACCAGATGAACTTGTTTAAATGGGGTAAAGCACCTAAGACTTCTGTTGGGGATATTTATTTAGTTGATTGGTGAAAGTTTTACAGAGAATTGAGGAGAGCATGAGTTAGACAAAAAATACACCGAGATATTTAGTGTTGCCAGGTAGTTCATATTTTAGCTTATAATGGCAATGGATTTACATTGATCTTTAATAACTTTTTTTGAGATCTTTTATTCTTGAGCAACTTAAAACGGATTACTTAACTGCAGGTCAGTGGATAACTCAAAAATAATAGTAGGACATTTTAGATTACTAAATCATAGACAAAGAACAGACACACACACAAAAGCAAAGGTTTTTTAATAGTAAAATAAGTTTGTAATAAAAAGTACAAATTTCCACTAAAAACAATTTGTTTTAAATATTTTTTATATTTTTAAATACTATATAAACTATATTATCTATGTTGTCCTAGTATTTCGAAAAATAACATAAGGGTAAAATGGGAAAAATGCTTTTTCTAATTATTCCTTTCTCAAAAAAGCATTAAATATACAAATAAGAGATTATTTTAACTATTAATTAAATTTGTTGAACTTGTCAAACACTTTTAATTTAATTGTAATTGTAATATTGAAATGTGATGAAAAATACAGCCTAAAATAGAACTTTACACTTGTAACTAAAAAAAAAAAGACTGAAGCCAAAAAAAATAAAGCTCTTCATAATATTATATAATTTCTTAATATGTATTTAAATATATTTGAAATAAATTCTTTGGTATAATAAGTCATAAATTAATTGATATTTAAATTTTAAGAATTTAAATATTTTTTTTAACCATTTTGTAACCATTTGGCAACAAAATGCCTTTAATATTTTCAAACTGTTCTCTTAATTTTTGCACTTTTGCCTATTTAAACTTGAAATTGTTTACTGTTTTATTATGTCTGTTTATTCACAAATGTTTAATTTGAATAAATTTTGTGTACTTTTTGATTAATCTGCCTATTTATTCCATTTTCCACAAATATTTGTATTAAATTTTGGGCAAATGAGAATTCCATTTGAATGAAATAAATTTAAATCAAATTGAGAACTCAGCAAAAATAAAATGTTTACTTTCTATTAAATTTGTTCTTTTATGTAAGCCAGTATACTTGACAATATCCTTGGTCGTCCTTTTTGTAATTTCGTGCTTTCCAAATCATTTGGTTATATGTGATACCTTTCGCTTACCTCTGCTACTATATTACTTACCAATGTTGCTGTCAAAGGGCTTTAGAGTAACAACAACAACATCTTTTTTGTGTGTAGTCGTTGGTAAGAGATAGTTTTCACTTTTCATTTGTCTATTTTCACACATTTCCTCAACTTTTAGCAATGATTTTCATTTGGTTTCATTACTTTTTATCATTTATTCCCCTATTTTTTTTTTTTTTTGCCATTTTCATACCAGTTTGAGTTCATCATTAGTTTTGCTGCTGTTTCAGTTACTCTTAAGGTTCTATTTGTTTGTGGCCAGAGCATCAAAGCATGGACCTCTTCTATAGAACCCACACTCTATTGCAATATACTGGCTTTTGTAATGAAAAGTTGCGTTAACTTTACTATATATATGTATATATACATATCTATGTACATTCATACATCTATCTATATACAAGTATTTTTTTGTGGTTATGTTTGCGAGTGTGGGGCATGATCCTGAACCATTGCTTTTGTATGTAGGTTTTCACTGGCATGTTGCACTTTTAAAGTTTCTGCCAAAGTTATGATACACAATTGTATTTCATTAAGGGAATGCTAAATAGATAAATGAAATGAAAATTGCCTACAAAGAAAAAAGAGGAGAGAAAAATATTTAATAACATTTAAACAAATGTTTTCATTAGGATCTTTAACATATTTGATAAAGATTTCTTTAAAGAGTGAAGACAAAATAAAATCATTTATATATGTATGTAGGACTTCCCTTCTATTATTCTTCTGAATTGCATCATTTGAATTTGACGCCATTTTAATAAAATTTATATAGCTGTAAGGTCGTTTAAAAGTATACTTAATATTTAAACAAAATAAAAAGTATTAACCGTGTTTTTTTTATACCCTGCAAATTTAATATAAAAGAGTAAAAGAGCATATTAAAGTTGCCAAAATGTATTTAAGATATGCAATAGAATACAGTTTATTAAATATTTAATTGATTTGTAAAAAGTACAGAGTTTGTAAGAGGTAAGAATACTTTATGGAACTTTAAAATAACATAACACTTCTTTAGGGTTGCCAGAGATTACGCATTATCTCTAACTGCTCATATTGGGAGATCATCCGATCACAAGGCAAACTATATGGCAACTCTACTCCTTCAATGTAAGGTTATAGACAGAAGAAAACACTTTATAAAACATTTATATTCTTAATCAGCATCAACAGTTGGGTCGATCCGTCCACCTACGTGAACAAAAAGAAATTTTAGCAGTTCAATAGCTGATCAAATCTGATTTAAAACCGATATATCTAATTATCGAGAATAAGATGACAGGTATAAATTTATGTACTATATTATCCTGCTTGGTGAAGAGTATACATAAGTATAATATTGATTTCAAATTTTTAATATAACAACGTATAAAGAATGTTTATCGAAAAAGTAATATTTTAAAATGTAAGAAAAGTTTTTAAATTGTACAATTTGTTTAAATTATGAATATAATTATGAATATAGAATAAATTGTAGAGTGTAGCTGTCTAAAAGTTTAAAAAAGGTAGTTTTGAGTATGTTTTGAATATAGTATAATAATACAATGTGATTATTATAGAACATCACAATAATTAACTTTGTCTGGGTAACAATTTAATTTAATCTTTACACTTTAAAATGGATTTCTAAGATTTTAAATTAGTTTTGTAAAATTAAAATTTAGCGCCGCCTAATTAAACTTTTTTATCCAATTTTTTATTTGTGTATTTTTTATTTTCGCCGTATAAAAGTTGGTAATTTATTTTTCCCGGATTCGACTACGGTTTGTCGTCTTCCCTTTTTGTATTTTTTATGAAACTTTTATTTGGAGAGAAAATTTATAACCCGATCTTCAAATGCCAACTGATTTTATTAGACAAATTTGTATGGATGATAACTTGCAGTCTATGTGGTCTCATTTTTCGTGGTGGGATCTTAGCTATATAGTTCAAGGTGCATGGAGTCCCACCAAACCGAAAACTTGGGGTTAGTTTAATTTTTAAAAGAACCTGCCTACTGGAGGTCTACCTTTAGATGCCTAACGGCTGTGTCGACTAGTTACCATATAAATATATACTTTATGCTTACTTACTTAAATTATACGTTATATTTTTATATTTTTGTTTTGTTCTTAATATTTTATTTCAAACCTCTTAAAAAAATGTAGTATTGATTTTTCAACATTATATTTTTTTATTTAAAATTTATTTAATAATACCCAAAATCTTTTTTCGGGAATTTAAAATAGACCATTTAAAGGTTACGCTTAGATAAGCATTTAGATAGATCATTTTTGAACTTAGAAAAAATCCGAAAAATTGCACAAAAAACAAATAAAATAGTTCTTACACATTTTTAATTAAATTTTATTAATAAATTTTTTTAAATTTAATTTTTTAGATAAATGGTTTAAATTTTATCCAAAATTCCTTAAGTAATTTCGAAAATATTTAAGCTTTTAACGAAACCCCGAAAAGTGGTCAAACAGGTTGTTGGGCTGTATATATTTACTTTAATTTATATGTTATATTTATGTTTGTATAAATATTTTACAATCATAATTTAAAATAATTGGAATGTTTAATTTAAAGATACATTCTGTTCACGCCAGAAAAGGGTGAACAGCGGAAGAGGAGCGTGGTTGAAACAGAGGGGCGAATTCAAAGAAGGACGGGCACACTGAGGATCAGACGACAAGGGGAAAAAGCTCCATAGGAGGGGTTAGTTCGCTCTTTGATCTCAAACCGAATACACGTACACCCGTACACACTTCAAAACTCTTTTAAACTTTCTTTGTATCGCCAAGTGGCCCCCATAACTAGTGTACTTCACATAATAATAAAGCTTGTGTTAATTACAAAACGAAGTTAACGCGTCGTGTAAATTAATATATATATCCGAGGAATCTTCAGAGTTGTCTGCCTACAGAAGCCCTTCGCCCCCCTACAAACATTGGTCCTTCGAGCCGGATCTTCTTCCTCTCGACCCCAGCATCGCATCGGTGGAGAATCTGCTAAGTAGACAAACTTATAATTCCTATATATTAATTAGCACACACATACACATACTTACCTGCAGTGAAAAGTTTCCCGCTTTTTTCCATAGCGACTTTTCACTCTAATTTGTATGTACATTCTATGTAATTGTGTCCTGTGCCCTTACCTATCCTGGTGTGATCGCTTATCCTAGCCATCTACTCCATCATATTGCATCATTTCCTACAAAATTTGCATAAAATTTACAATCAAATCCACATATATTCGCATACATATATACATCTACATACATATCCACATACAATTTACATATTTCTACACATCTACATCTACACATATATCAATATACCATCCACATATATTCACATACATATATACATCTACATCTACACATATATCAATATACAGTCCACATATATCCACATACATATATACACATCTATATCCATTTATATATTGTATACATACCGGCAATCGCGAGTTCAAGTGCAAGCTGAAAATAAAAGTGCAATTAATTTCTGTGTATCAATAAAATCAAATCAAACTCACCGATCATAATTGTTTGCCGGCTCCAAAGCATTGTTCCGCCACTAAAAACCAACAACAAAAAGTACCGCATAAAAGCTCCGCTTGTAAGCTTTTTTCAAATTACATACATTTACATACATATGTTCATATGTAAATGTACCGGCTTTGGCAAACATTTCTTTTGGGCATAGAAATTTGATTTCGCGGTAAAATTGATTTATTATTTTCACGCACTAATTGCACAAAATTTCTGCACTTGCAACTTGTTTCTTTTTGTGTCCAATCCGATAAAAAACGCGCAAAATTAATTTAAAATTACCAAGTGCAACGATTGTCCAAAAAGGTCGCACAGCTGTTCGAGTTGTGCACAGTGGTACAACCCCTCACAAAAAAAAAAGAAGAAAATAATTCCGAGTGAAGTTAATGAGAATTAATAAAATAAAAAGGAAAATTTATTTAATCAAAAAAAAAGGGAAATTATTTTTCCACATTTTAAAAAAAAAAAAAAAATTTTATTTAATTAATTAATCAGAAAATATTTTTTCCACATATCCAAGGAAAAAAATATTTTTCAACATTTCAAAAAAACTTATTTAATTAATTAAAATCAGAAAATATTTTTTCCACATATCCAAGGGAAAAAAATATTTTTTCCACATTTCAAAAAAAACTTATTTAATTAATTAAAATCAGAAAATATTTTTTCCACATATCCAAGGGAAAAAAATATTTTTCAACATTTCAAAATTTATTTAATTAATTAATCAGAAAATATTTTTTCCAAATAAAAAATCCAAATCCAATCCAAATCCAAAAAAAAAAATTTTTTTCCACATTCCAAAATTTTACTTTTTCGAAAATTTTCATAATAACTCCGAGGGCCGATCGAGTAGTTTCGGCATTTGTGTGTGCGTGAAAACAATTATTAATTTCAAAAAAAAAAAGGCGTTCGTCGGTTCCGGAACTAGTTCCAATTTCCAACCTGAGCTACAATTCTGGTTCTTTACTTTTCAAATAAAATTCCACGCAATTCTAAGCACAGGCATTCGGTTCTGACCAGGTCCTTCCAATATTTATTGGTCTACAGCAGAGCAACAATTTTTATAACATATAGCTGTGACAACAAATATTGCCTGAGATTGCCAATCCAACGCTAATAATCATTGTTCACGCCTCACAATAATCACATTCCATTAATTCTCATTATTTTCTTCTCATTCCGATATATCACAAGATCATTTAAATTTAATAAAGATATCCTTATTTATTTATTTACTGATCTCATCCGTTTTTGATATATCGTGTCGGCAATTAATCCGCCCCATACAGTCCACTCGGGTCAGATTCCTTGACCACACACATATTCCTACATTCCGATTATGCCCATCGATCCTGCTAAAAGCAGCAACAAATCAGATCATCTCGCATTGCCTCGCCGTTCCGTATCGCCATCCACACCGCCGGCCAAAGTAAAAGTACCGCGCGTCACAGATACGGTAAAACGTTGCCAATCCAGTTCCGCTACCACACTATCATCGCCATCCTCCCCAGGCTCTCCTGCACAGCGTTTTTCCACACGTACTCCCTCGCCCACGCTGTCCGACTCCAGCTCGCTTTCGATTCCGCGCGTCACTGGTTCAGCTCCCGCGTCGAGAACTTTAACCAGGTCCGAGTCTCAACGACTACTCGACGCAGCCACCATGTCGGTTAATCATTTTATCGCCGCTTGCGACAGTCTGACCGTTTTCGAGGTCAACACCATGGGCTCCATCGAGGGGGACGTTCCGCTATTTTCGTTGCGAATGCATTTGGATCAAACCAAGGTCCTCTGGAGCAGAATCGAGTCCGAGTACATGGCATGTACCAGAGCCCTTACGGCTGATGGGAGCGATGAGAGCCGCGCCGACCTAATGACCGTTAAGTCAAAATATGAATATGCATACATGGTGTATGTTCGGTGCGGCACAAGTTTAGGAGAACGTATTGAACAAGTTCAATCGTCTGAAGCAACTTCCGTGCCCCAAAACGTCCAGGTCTCCCGTGAACACCCCGCACAGCCAGGCTACCGACTGCCTCCGTGTGAGGTTGACGCGTTCACCGGAGATTACAATCAATGGCCTACGTTCCGCGATCTCTTTACGGCCATGTACATCAACAACCCGAGATTGGCACCAGTGGAAAAACTGTACCATCTCGTTTCGAAAACGCGCGGCGAGGCAAAGGCGATCGTGTCTAGTTCACCCCTCACTAATGAGGGCTTCCAAGCGGCTTGGGAAAACTTGCAGGCCCGTTTTGAAAACAAAAGGCAGCTCGTGGCCAATCAGACCAAGATCCTCTTCAACCTCCCTACGGTTGTCCATGAGACTTGTGGGGCCTTGAAGGAGCTGCAAACTACCATCCAAGGATGCTTGACCACACTCACACGCTCAGGAGTCAGCATCGACAATTGGGATGTCCTCCTGGTGGCACTTTGCACGTCTAAGTTGCCTAACGCCACTATCGCATTATGGGAACAGTCCATCCCAAACAAAACAGCTCTTTCCTCGTGGGCTGACCTAAACGGGTTCCTGATCGACCGTTATCGCGTTCTGGAGACTCTGGAAGATCGTCGTTCCGCTCCAGTCTCCCAGCCCCTTCCCAATGCGCTTCGCAGACCGGCGCCACAAGCTAGATTTCAGGCGCTGAACACTCAAATCCGTGTCAATCAGGTCTCCTGCAAGCTGTGCGGCAGAGAGAACCATCCGATTCGCCTCTGTCCAAAATTTACATCCATGCCCGTCCAAGATCGATCGGCTGTAATCAAGCAACAGAAGTTGTGCCTAAATTGTTTTGCACGCGGCCATCAACTACAGGAATGCCCCAGCGCCCATAGCTGCCACATCTGTAAAGAACGTCATCACACGTTGCTGCATCGCGCCCAAGTTCCGGCGGTAACGACATCCAATGCGCAGCAACCGACAACATCCGTCAACGCAGATTCGGTTGAGCCCCCCTCGAACGTCCACAATTTCTTCGCGTCCACCCCAAGTAAAGGCATCCTAGGCACCGCCATGGTAACGATTCGACACCGGGGCGCTGATTTCCTTGCGCGCGCGTTAATTGATACCGGGTCTGAAGGAACATTTCTATCCGAGAGGATGTTCAACCTGGTGAGACCTTCGTTCCGTCTCATTAATGCCCAGATAAGTGGCATTTCCAATTGTGTGGCCGCTAGGGCCCAGAAACTATGTCGATTACAGCTCGTCTCTTCCAAAGACCCCTCTCGACACGTGGAAACCACAGCGTATGTCCTGCCAAACCTGGCCGGAGCGCTACCCGCCTGTCCGTTACCCAAGGAGATGAGCAGTGACTTCAAAGAACTTCCTCTGGCAGATCCGCTGTTCCATAGAAGCTCCCACATTGATATGGTGATCGGCGTGGATCTTTTACCCCATATTTTGGGAGAGCGGATTAAAAAGGACATCTGCGGTTCCCTCTTCGGCCTGGAAACTATCTTCGGCTGGGTTCTCTGCGGGCCCATGGCATCCGGTCCGCCCAGCCATATTTCTGCCACTCAGACATCCGTCGCACCCACTAATTCCAACTTGCATCTTCCAGCAAGACAGAGAAATGACGGCACACATGAATTCTTCCGCCCTCTTAAGGATCCAAGAAGCAACAACCACCCCAGATCCATCACCAAAGGCTCCTTCCAGGCTCCGGCAGCATCTTGGCGCTCCAGAACGCTGCCGCTCCCCATCCCTATCAGTCCACCCGGGCTATTGCAATTTGTTGCAAGGGGGGCGGTATGTTCACGCCAGAAAAGGGTGAACAGCGGAAGAGGAGCGTGGTTGAAACAGAGGGGCGAATTCAAAGAAGGACGGGCACACTGAGGATCAGACGACAAGGGGAAAAAGCTCCATAGGAGGGGTTAGTTCGCTCTTTGATCTCAAACCGAATACACGTACACCCGTACACACTTCAAAACTCTTTTAAACTTTCTTTGTATCGCCAAGTGGCCCCCATAACTAGTGTACTTCACATAATAATAAAGCTTGTGTTAATTACAAAACGAAGTTAACGCGTCGTGTAAATTAATATATATATCCGAGGAATCTTCAGAGTTGTCTGCCTACAGAAGCCCTTCGCCCCCCTACAAACACATTCAAATAAGTTGCTTTCGTATTTAAGTGAAAACGTTTACTAAAATTAGCATATTATAATAGGACAAGTACATGCTTTGTTTGCATTAATGCGCAAAAACAACATATTAGTTTTACATACACACGCAAACAGTCAACACACACACACACTTATGTATGTGTGTGCATTAAATTTAATATAGCATTGCATACTTTAGCGGGTCCCGCATGAAAATCAAAACCAGATAACATCCGTTTCCGTAAGCAATACGCACATCCTGAGTGTTTTTTCATGTTATTTTTGTACTCTAATTTTTTTTCTTTTTTTTTTTTTTTAATAATTTTCATTCGCATTGCCATTGGCCTAATGATGACGCCGTCCGCCGCCACTTAGCGAGAGATGATGTCATTGATATGCTAAGTACTCGACGGGTACTTGGTACTTTACGGTGATATTGCCATTTCTCAATCAAGTTTGACTGGCATACGCATTTAGTATAACAACATTCAGTCAGTTAGTCAGCCAGTCAGTCAGTCAGTCATTTAGTTAGCTTGTACGAATCAATATCTAATGCGATTTTGACAACGTGATACGCGACAGGGGCTTTTACCTAATAATCAAAGAGAAAGTGAAAGAGAGGGAGTGGAAAAGAGAGTGAGGAAAAAACCAATAAAACATAGGGAAACGCAACAGGGAACATTTTCTCAGTAAAATTTTTGCCTTCTCTATGGTTTTCCATCTTTTCTGATAACTACTGAGAAACTGTTCACAGCTCAGTGCACATTTCGCATCTCTTTCCGAGTTGTTTCAGTTTGTTTTCAATTGCAAAAGTTTACAATTTTCAACTCTCGTTTTTTCTTTGCTTCCCTTTCGTTTCGTGTTTTTTTTTTTATTTTGTTTTTCTTTTTGTGGGCAAATGTCTTTGGGGTTTTCCAACTGAATGAGGGAGGATACATAGCTTTCATTTCTTTTTTTGTATTTGTATATGTTTGTGGTCGTTATGGAGTAAAGTAGGCAAACGAGATGCGACTTGGCAAATAAGTTGCTTAGACATTTTTCTTTTTTTTTCGAAATCTGTTTATCAAGTCTATAAATATTCATTAGTATACATTGTAAACTAATATTAGATATAGTAAACTGATAATCTTATAAGAAATATCCTCTGCCCCTAAGTCACTTAAGGAAGAACTTGCATTAGTCAAGAGTTATTATTGATATTTTATTCATACTTTATAATATGGTAAGTAACATGTGCAGATAACTATCTAAAATTTTTAATTTAAACTAAAAATATTATATTAATTATGAATTTAATCATATAAAGTATCAAAATATCTTCTGCAACTGCTTAAACATTTTAATTTAATAATTTGTTGTATTCTACTTTTCTTTCAAGAGTTTAGCGTTTGCTGTTATACAGTGGTGGTCACGCATTTAGTACAGTTCGATTTTCATTGTGATTCCTACTAATTTTTGTGGTTTTCCATTTAAGTAATAAAACAAATGTTTTCTTTTTTTACTTTTTGTTGGGTATTAAATACAAATGATCAACCTATTTTGTTGATACCCCAGTAAATTTCGTCTTTATTTTTATTTCTCCCATTAAAATAATTAAAACTTTGTAAAAAATATTACAAACTGTAGTCCATTCCAGTTACATTTATTTTGCTTATTTTTTCTCAAATATTCCAAAAAGTATCCTTTGGTCTTCTGTAGTCTAAGGTGAGCATATTGGGAAAACATTTAAAAACTTCATCTGATTTGTAAAATAATTATTTTTTTTTAAAAGAGAATTAATTTGTCTTTATTAAATGACAAATAATGACACAACAGATAAAGAAATTAATACACTTTTTTTTTTATTTAGTTTTTAATTATGATTAGTTTCATGTTAAAATCTCTACATTTAAGTGGTATTTTTTATAAAAGTTTTGAGATTGATATTAAGTGAAACTTTTATTTTTATTTTAGAAAGAAATTATTACTTAAACAACATAAAATTTCGTCTTAATAAAGTTAAGACATTAAACTAAGAAGAAAAGCTAAATCGAATTTAAATTTTGTAGTTTTATCTGATTGCTGACATAAGGCAAAATGGAAGTCCAAATAATTCACAATTCAAATTTTAAATTCAGAATTTTTTTTATTTATTTTTACTATGATTAAAAGGTAATTATAATTAACCTCTAAATGGAACAGCAGCTATAACTACTATAATCCTAAGCTAAGCTTCAGAATAATTAATATTTTTAAATACTAAATTAATAATTAATTTTATTTCTTAAATAAAGTTGAGAGTATTTCACTCTTAAATATTTTATTACTAAAATAAATATTCATACTTTAATTAAAAGTAACTTTATATTTCCCTCTTTTTTTTTAAGTTTTTTAAATTGTTTCAATTGACAAACTCTTCAATCTTCCCCACAAATATTTGTCTATATTTCATACTGTTTCATGCCTTTACCATTGCCATTAACTTGGCTAGAATAAATCATAAATATAAACCTACCGCATTGCATCATTGAGCAAATTGTTGTCTGCTTTTGCTCCGAATGAAGCCGCCCAGCAGGCTTCTACTACCAAAAAGAACGGAAATGTATTTTTGCACTACATTCGCCTAGACCGCAACAAGAACCATGTGTCCAAGATGGGATATGTAACTTCAGCAAGCACCCGCCCACTTCCCCTGCTATCTTTTAAATGGAAGGAAGAAGAGTTGAAAACATCAATTTACTTTTATTTCCCAGTGAGCGCGCAACGTTTTAGTGTCTTTTGAGAACCGGCTGGAAGGGGTCCCTTTCGGTTTTCCCCACGCCTTTTCACCCGTTGGGGTCACCATCAGGACCTTGCTTAGTCATTCAATTCAATTGATTCAATTGGGATTGTATCGGTTTCTATATCTATGTATGTTTGTGGCCTTTTTTCTCTCTTATTTTTTTTTTTTTTTTGGGATAACACATAGAATATTATGTGTCGCCTGTTCCCGAGTGTCTCATTTATCTGCGGTTAGCCTGGAAAAGGAGGTTTTTTTTTCGCCTCTCATTTTGCACTTTATTGGAAATGTTTTTGGGTGTCGTCATCTGGCTCCAGCTTGGGATTCAGCACCGCACTGGGTCTGGGTTTCAAGTATCTGAGGGTTTGAAATTTCATAATATACGAGTATAATTTTTTTGCCCATTTGCCACATATTTTTTTTCTTTTATGAGCCGATAATGTTATTAGCCTAGGCATTTTATGTGTGTTGACCACTTTTATCTCTCGCTCTCTCTCTCTCTCTATCACCATCTCTTTTTGTGCTTTCCTCTTGCCACTCAAATGCCATGACTTGTGCAATTTGCATCAGAGAAATTGTGTCACGACTAGTTTCGTTACACTTCATTCCGAGTTCTTTGTGCATATTTTAGGTGAAGTCCTTAGGAATTGGTAAAAATGCTGGGCAATCCTTAACCCAGAGTAAGACCACGGGGCGGCAGAGAAGGCAGCGGGACAAAAGGTCCCTTTTTTTGAAGGCTCGCCAGGAATTTGTTCACTTTGAGCTTGCCTTTTCTTGTTGCTTCTTTGCATGCTTTTGTGTATGTTTTGTAAAGAGGCAAGAAGACAACAAAATATTTTTGCGACTTTTTAGATTGGGGGAGGGTCGAGGGATTCACAGTGCCACAGTGGTTTAGCATTCAAAAGGAAATGTAAAATGGAGTGAGCAGTTTTGACCGATAATGTAACAATTTGTCAAGAATTTTTCATTAACTTATCAATTTGGATAATGTGCATAATTTATAAATGTATCAAATTTATAGGACCATAGATAATCTAACTTTAATGGAAACTAATTTTTTTTCCCGAATGTGATATTTCCATAGTTTTTCCCTTAGCTAACGTTTAAAACTTTGACTGGGGAAACTTTTACCTGAATTTACAAGTACGTAATATATACCTTATATCATACATATATATCTTATCATAAATATTATATCTTGAATTCTAGCATATTTGGAATTGAATGTTTATTTCACTGAAATATTTTGCCTTTAAGTGATTAGAGATGATCTTAACCTACAAGTGGATATATCTATTTCAATCATCAAGAATCTCTTTGTAATAAAATCAGCTTAATATAATAATTGTAAGATGATTTTATAACAATTTTGGAATCTGTTTTTAATTTTTGGGGTAACTTTGGATTAAAATAACCCCAAGGGTAGCAAATCAAGTAGAACTTAAGTAAAATAACTATATCTAATTTGAATACTGAGCGGTTTTAGGAGAAGAGTTAATGCAGATACAGTCCAACTACCACATAGTCAGTGTCTATATAACAAAGTTCTTCAAATAATGATTTTTAAAGACACAGATTCATTCATTTCATTTTCAGTCTATATATTATAATTTCTATACAATTTTTTTCGTATTTTTTTCGTCCCGTCCGAATTCTTTATGGATTACACATATGTATATTTCGAAAATAAAGGAAAATAAAAAAAAAAAAATTATGTAGACTTTAAAATGTTCTTAATAAAGACTTTAAAACTCGACTTAATATTTGCAAAATTTCCAAAAGAATAACAACAACAACAATAATTGAAGTCTTGGCACTTAATCATTAGTATTCGGACAAGCCTTTAAGAGGATCTCTACAGTCAGCAGGCTCTTTGCTCAGAACAGAGCTTCTATATATAGAAATGTGTTTACCGAGTTTCACTAGAATCGGCAGACTATATGCTATAGCTCCCATAGGAACAATAGGACCAAAAATAAAAGTTTTCATTAAAAAGTTTGCGAAATTCAGCATGGCCGAAGATAGCCCATCCTTCTAGTTTGTATTATTTTTTGTATAATGTTCGACATTGCAAGTAAGCTAAATTTCACTGCATTGAAGCAAGTAAAGCAAAGAAAATTTAGAGAAAGTTATCACTTCTTTATGTGTAGCCACTCAGCAGAGTAACATAATAATTCCCGCGTCAAATGATGTGGGGAAACTGATTTACATAGTTTCTATGCTGTAAAACATTGTTCGTGATCACTTCGGTAAACGATCAGGTCCTGTATGTGAAAAATCCGATTGTCAATGTTCGCGCGGGCTATGGGCTAACAGCAGCAGGCTTAGAGATATTTCTAGATTTACCAAATTCTAATAAACAGACGGGTCTAGGATTTGCAAAAAGTTCGCACTATTGCTATGCTAAAACTAGTTGAGAATTACAACTAAATGTAAGCAGAAAAGTTGGAAATGTGAGTTAGTTAATTTAACAAATGCTTTTTGTTGTTCATTTAGTTTTCCTTTGTGGCTTTAATATCTCAGGACTTTTATCTATCTAAATGCAAAAACTCATATTTGTTATTTTTACTGGAAAACAAAGAAAACACAAAATAGAATGTATAATTTATATATACAGGTAACCCTCCTATAACGCGGTACTTTTATAGCGCGATTTCGCTATAACGCGGTTTGCGAATTGCGGAATGTTTCCTATAACGCGACTCCTACAACGCGATTTTAAAGCATTTTTTAAATACATATTCTATAAACTATTCTATAAACACACAATTATCAAAAATTACTTGTGTATATGTGTATGTATATCTATTATTCGTAGTCTCATAAAGAAATAATAATATGTTTGTATTATACATACTGAAAGTGTTTGAGTGAAACTTTTAAATGGCGAAGGAGTTGGAAGAGTATGTTTTGGAAAACGATCCTCTAAATAGTAGAGCAGAAATGTTCAAAAGAAATCTTGAGCATGATTTATCTGCCTACCAGGAAATCTTAAAGATTCACGAAGTAGGACAAAGCAGACATCAATCAAAGATTTAATAGCTGAACCGGATCAATGTGATAGTGGCTCAAGCTCGGATTTTGAAATAGGACGACCACGAGCAAAACATTTCAAACACGCTCAAATTATAATAAGTGACTCTGAGGAGGGCGATTTGTAGGTAGTTTGACACTTGAAATCCGTTTTTATTTATTCTTTTTCAAATTTTTTTTTATTTTGTTTTGTTTAATTGAATGAATTGTTTAAAATAATTTGAGTAAATTAAAAAAATATTTTAAATAAGCATATAAAAACTATTTTTTTTCGAATAAGAACCTAACCCTGACTCTTGTATGAAGTTCATATCTCCTACAACGCGGTTTCCTACAACACGGCATTTCCGAGGAACCTAATACTCGCGTTGTAGGAGGGTTACCTGTATGTGGATACCTTATTTATTCTAACAACGCCTCAGGTGAAAAACATTAAATAAACAAATTAGCTTCAAGAAGAACAAGTGTAAGGATAACGAAGTATTTTTGTTCTCTATTAGTAACTTTAATATTTTTTATTATTTTTCATTTTAAAATAAAAAAAATATTAGGTTTTTATCGCTTTACTTATAAATTACTATGGTCACACTTTCGAGCCACTCCTTAGAATACTAAATGAAATGCTTTTAAAATAATTTCGCATTTTTACTAAATTTATTTTTATTTGGTATACGAAAGTTTTTCAATCAACTTGAGAAATTCCCAAATGATTGTGTATGGTTACATTTCGATACATTTTTGATGCGTTTTATTATTTTCAATTGCACCACAGTGCACAATGCACGCAATCCACATACGACTGATTCCTTGCAACAAACATCCTTTGTCTCCTATTTTTCTCTTTTTATTTCTTTGCAGATAAATTCCCTGTCATTGAGCTAGTTTTTTCTTACTTGAAAAACTTTACGAATATCAAAAAAAGAAAGAAAAAATTAGAAACCAAATAAAAATAAAAACGAGAGAGGGTAAAAACTTTGAGCAGTGGCAAGAGTAAAAGTTTGTGTGGCACTAAACTTGCTGCTATGTTTCGCTGTATTAATATTATTCTTTGCATTTTCCTTATATTTTTTGTTCTTTTATACGCATTCTTCTGAGTTGCACTTGGCTCATTTATTTGTTTTGTTGCCTTGTCCCAGGGAGCGCCACTCGAAATGCAATTTTAAAGAAATATTCCACTCAAGAGTATCAAAATGCGCGATGGCGTCCAGTTTCCACTTCCAGGCATTGCTTCTCAATGCCTTCTCTTCAGTATTTCCTTTCTGAGTACAAGTTGTGTACGTCAGTCAGGCAGTCTGTTAGACAGTTAGTCTGTTTGTCTGTCAGTCAACGAAGGAGTCCATTGCACGTCAGCTTTGCTTTGTTTGACTTTGATTTAGTACAGTGAAGATTACTAATTGGCAAACATTAGCAATTTAATAGTGACTTGAATCTAGAAACTATCTAAAACCTGTTGACTTGTATCCATTTATATATTTTAAACATATTCTTCAACTCTTTTTATAGTCTTTTCTTTTTTTTTAGTATCTTTAAAAATGTTATGAAATACAATATAAAATCAAATTATTAAATGCGAATTCTTACTAAACTTGTTCTTCATTTTTACGAGGTTTTTGCTAGAGTATTCTTGGTGTTCCACTCGCAGTTTTCCGTGTTTTTTCGTAAGTTACTAACTTTCCCATATATGTATAAAAATATTTATAGTTCATATAGACTACTTTCGTTTGTTTTTATTTTAGAAAATTTGGAATTAACTTTATTGCTTATTTTATATATTTAATTTATATTTATTTTTTATCAAAGAAAAATATTTTATTTTGAATAGAAAAGAAAAGACAACGAAAACTAAAAATATTTTAGAATTATATTTAAGTTTTAATTATTTTTTGTTTTTAATTTAATTATATTATATTTTTAATTTAACTTCATGATTTTTATTTACGTTCTACAGCGCTGTAAATTATTAAAACATTCTAAATTAATTTAAGATCCTAGAACGGTATCTCTACATTATATAGCCTATCCATATGAAATTTTAAGCGGTTAAATTAATAATAATATAAATTTAAGAATTCAAGAATATAATTTTGGGTTTAACTGAATATTTTTGTTGTCTTTAATGAGTCATAGTTATATTTATAGAGCTCTAATGAAGCTTTTTATGCTCCGTACAGGATCCATTATGGATTGCTTAAACTTGTTATATAGATCATTGGCTTTTTTGGTTATAATCTTGTATTCACAATAAGCAAAAAGTTTTTTTTAATCAAGCAAACGTGTAAATATGGAATGATCTTACCAGTCTCCCAGTCTTCAGTTCGAAAGCAAAATCAAAGAGATGGCATGTTCACTGTAATGGCGAGTACCTAACCAGCGGATCTCCTAAATGATATATTAGTAGAATGATGTATTCTGCGCACAGGATTCTTCCTTATTTAGATTGCTAAACAACATTTTAACACTTGACACCAGACTCGAGGCTGAACCCCAAAGTTGGCTAAATCAGAGCTTTTTAGAGTACCATTTTGTTACCAAAGCTAAGCTAGGACTTTCTGACAATATCAAGTTAACTCTTTTTCCCATCCTAAGTACTTTTTATTGTTTAGATTATTTTATGTAAATTTTTACCTTGATAAAAGTATTTCAAATATAGTTGTAGTGTATTGGTTTTAATAGATTTGATTAATATATATAAATGTAATATATTTATGTATACACCCTTGCTGGATTCCATATCCCCAAGTCCTAGTCAAAAATTCAACCGATCAAGAAAAAGTGGTTATTTATATGCATATATAGTTATATCATACCTGGTTTCAAAATATATACTTATTCGTTACGACCCTTCCATAAGAGTATCCCAATTGCAGTGTCTCAATGTTCTTGTTGCGTTGTGAATGGGTTTTTAAATAAGAAATGCGTGAAACCTCTTTGCCCATTTAAATTGCGGAAAGTTTCTTCTGTCTGGCAACGCTGAGTAAGTACTTTACCGCGATGTTTCTGCATGTTTACAAAAACAAAACTGAAAACTAAAACAAAACACACAAAAAACACGACATTTCAAATGCCGCACTAAATTACTAAAACATACAGACTTATACATATAAAGACATAAACACCGCACGCTTCCACATCCTGCATCCTGGATCCTAGCTTTATTTCCTTATATTCACATTTGCCGTTGCCAAAAAAAAAAAAAACAAAAAATGAAAAATAAATAAATTTGGAGTAAGGGAAGAAGTTGCAGCTGAGAATACAATTTACGCTTTTCCCTGACATTTTTCATGTTTGTTGCTGTTGCTGTTGTTGGTGTTGGCAAACTTTTTACGGCCGCAACATGCAACAATGGTTGATTGTTGTTGTTGTTGTTGCTGTTGGCCTCAACCACCCGCATGTGTGGTGACGCCTGGTAGTAATGTGCATCTAGTTGAAAAAAAAAAACTTTGGCAAATCATTAAGAGAGATGCACTCAAATGGCGTTACCATCCTGCCAAAAGAGCTGTTAAGCACTCAAAAGGCGAAAGAACATCAAAAACCGTCACAAAGTTTTTACCCAAGTTATATGTGTGTGTGTGTGTCTGTGGTTCTAATGGGTGTTTTGAGGTTTTTCATTTTCTTTTTAAACAAATTAGTAGTTAATTAACGAATTAGTTTGAAACCTGAAAACTTAACCTGAGGTCCTAGTTGACTATACTTTTGGATCCATTTATATTTAAACAATACAAGGGATTATGAGATAATCATATAAAAACAATTTGAATAATCTTGACTAGACAAAATTTAAAAATAACTCCGTTAAATCTTAAGAAATCTAACCAATTTTATTATAACCTCTGATGATATAGTAAAAAAGAAAATCATAATGTTATACTCTTTATATTTATAAGGTTTATCTACTACAACACCAAGCCATACTATTGTAAGAAAGCTATCTTAATTTTGGGTGAAAATATCACTTAACCCACGTGTTTTTCGCATAATGTAATGTAATGTAAATTAATTCTTATAAAGATTCATATAATGAATGTTGGATGATGTATAGGTACAAATACATATATAAGAGGAAAACAAATATTTTATTCTTCGAATATTCCGATTATGACTATGCCTTATAGTGGTCCGATCCGAATAATTCTTGAACTTTATTGGCGTACAAATCTAAAAAACCTTTCTACCGAGTTTCATCTACTTGACTTAAAAACTAAGCTGTAAAAGATGCCTAGAAACAGACAGATACAGGGACATATTTAACTACTAATAATGCTATTAATATATATAATAATTTTGTAAATATTCTACTTATTAACTTTTACTTTAATATTTAGAACAGAAGACGGTCAGCCAATCATATATAAAAAAGTAGAGGAGTAAATTGAAACTAATTCAAACAGGCCCATAAATATTTTTGGTTTCGTTTTGGAAACTATTTTTTAATTACTGAATTTGCAAAATACATAAATTCAAACAAGCACAAGATATAAATAGATACATAGAATTACTGGGGAATCAATTCCACATAATTTTCTGGCATTTGAAAACAATTCCAAAGGAGAATGTATCATGTGGAGGCAATATTTTTCCATATCTTTAAGTGTCATTGCATGATAATATGTATCCGTCAGTTTGCCATACTCGAACCATAAAAACTTGGGCAAAGGTCTACTATTATATTTCAGGCATCTCACATTTGCCTCCTTGTCACAGCAGAATTGGGCAAGGCAGAGCATTTTCTCTTCTTTTAAATTTATCGCTAATTGCTTAAAAATGTCGTCTGAGGCCCGACATTTCGTGCAATTGCTGCGATAGAATCTTATAAAAAATACTCCATACTCAATAGTCGCTTCGAATGTGTCTTCGGTCAGGTGAAGAACCTGTCCTGGTTTACAAGGGTTATGAAGCTTGACCCTAGAAACCTTCGTAGTTGGAATAATCATTCTCATAATCGAAGAAAGATCGAGTTGTCTTTCGGTTATATTGCCATTAATTTCAAAATGTAAAAATGTTGGATATTTGGTTATACTATGTCTAAAGCAAAAGTCTTTATAATGGGAACAGTTGACGGAACCAGTTGTTAGACTTGAATTTGTCTTCATTATATCCAGATCCTTGATCAGTAAAGGCAAATGATCACAAGCTGCGCATAAAGAGAAATAGAACTCCACCAGCAAATTCTTTTGCATTAACAACTCTTGGAAATCCTCTGGATTCAAATTCATAACGAAGTCTTGCTCACTTTCCCCCTCCTCTGATTCATGTAACATAATGGTTGTATTAAACATTTTCTGGAAGACGATGAAAATCAAGCAAAATGTTAACGCTTTTATGAACATTTTAACAAGTATGTTTTATTGGAAAATAAATAATTTTCAAATGATATATATGTTGAAGCATATTTTGTTTTGTTGAGTTAGTTTGCTACTATTTTCCGAGCGACGCGAGTTCCTTGTGCGTTTCTTGGCGTTTTTTTAGTCCGTTTTCCCGCATTCGTTCACTTAGTTTCGCTCACTTAGTTTCATGGTGAAATTTTCTTAGAATTCTTCGAAGTCCGATTCTGGTGTACGCTTTTCAGGAAAAAAAATTTGACCCTCCCTATTGTGTAAGGATCATCAAATTCTTTCGACCATCGCTTGACAAAACCAAGATCACTTATGGCTTTACTGAGAGAAATAGAAATGTGACGAGTGAAACTTAATTTGTAATCCATGAGTATACTCAAATCATTCTTTTCGTTTAGACGTTTTAAAGGAGTATTATTAAGACAATACGTAACTGATTGGAAGGTGAATCTATGAAATGACATGACAATATATTTTGAAACGTTGAGTTTTAATATGTTAGTTTCACCAAGTCTGCAAGTTGTTCAAAAGGGAGGAGCCTGAGTCTTTGAAAGTAAGACAAAATTTAACATCGTCAGCGTACATAAGCACACGAGACTAAGTTACTATTGAAGGTCATTTATAAACAGGGTAAAAAGCAACGGTCTTCAATTCCTTTGATGGTTTTTGAAAGAAAGGTTTTAAATAGGACTTTTTGAGTACGATCAGTCAGATATTGAGAAATCCAACTAAGCAAAAGGCGTGGAAGTCCCAAGTTTGTTTAGCTTGTACAGAAGCAGTGTATGGTTAACAGAATTAAAGCCCTTCGATCGATCGCTAACGAAGTAATCTCTAAGAGCTAAGTGGTAGTAGAACTACGTTTCATGAACCAGTGTTGGGTAGAAGAAAGAATAGACCTACAAAAATGTTGCAATTGGGAAGGTTTAACTTTCTCAAAAGCCTTTAGAATATCAGAGAATTTGGAAATACCTCTATAATTGGAGGTATTACCTTTTTTTGTAGAGGAATAATAAAAGATTCCTTCCAAATGGTTGGGAAAGAGGAGAGTTTTAACGGACAATTTAAATAACTTGTGAATTTGAGTAATCAAATTCTTAACACAAAACCTGAGTACGCAACCAGGTATAAGTGAAGTAAACACACTGAGAAGCGAGCTTTCATCTATCACAGGATTCAATATGCAATAACACCTATTTAACTGATATTGCATCTTGAATCCTGTACCCGTAACTGGGGCCATTGTTGGGCTCCTAATCGATATCAGGCGCTGAGAATTTGGCGTTATAGGATTGTTACACGTAGTTGGAACTGGTAGAAGTAAAGATGCAGGCGAATCAGGGGAAAAATTCCGAGGGATAGTCTTTTTCCGCTTCGGTGATTCATTATCATTTATAACTATTTAACTAAGTTTCTAGAGATAGAAACTCATCCCGAAGCTTCTACCCGACTACCCGAGAAAGTTTTAATTCCTTCCTTAGTTCGCCTCATAAATAGACGCATATCCATTTCTACGTCCTGACACGCCTCGCAGCTCCATTTTAAGCATCCCATCGTTTCCAATACTATCCATCACCCTGGCCGTGTAACCAGAACACTTAACAACACAAATGATAATCATCTTGGTGCTTTTGGGGGTGAAGGCATTTTATATTTGATATATATTTTACAAATTTAAAAAAGGGCATCTTTAAAATTCAGAAAAAAAATGTGCATACAAGATAAAATGTAACCCGCGGGTTAACGTTTTAATATGCACCGAGAAGAAACAGCAAGAAACGAAATAACACACAACAACAAAGACGGTTACCAACGCGATGAGAAGACAGGAGATCAAACACAACAACACAACTTAAAAACTAAAAAACATTCACTTCAAATCGCATTCCAGAATTTTTTTATTAAAACATTTATATCAAGTTGAAAATAGTCCAGGACAAGTATTGAGTATAAAAAATTAATAGGAAATGAATTCCACATAATATACTGCCACTTGAATCAAAATCCAAAGGAGAATGTATCATGGTCATGCAATATTTTTCCATATCTTTAAGTGTCATTGCATGATAATATGTATCCATCAGTTCGCCATACTCAAACCATAAAAACTGGGGCAAAGGTCGGCTATTATATTTCAGGCATCTTACATTTGCATCCTTGTCACAGGAGAATTGGGCAAGGCAGAGCATTTTCTCTTTTCTTAAATTTATTGCCAATTGCTGAAAAATGTCATCTGCGGCGACACATTTCGTGCACTTAGTGTTAAAGAATCTTATAAAAAATACTCCATATGCAATAGTCGCTTCGAATGTATCTTCGTTCAGGTGAAGAACCTCTCCTGGTTTACAAGGGTTTTGAACATTTGGAACCTTTGGAGTTGGACTAATCATTCTCACAATCGAAGAAAGATCGAGTTGTCTTTCGGTAATATTGCCATTCGTTTCAAAATGCAAAAATGTTGGATATTTGGTTATGTTATGTCTGAAGCACAACTCTTGATAGTGGGAACAGTTGACGGAACCAGTTGTTAGACTTGAATTTGTTTTCATTATATCCAGATCCTTGATCAGTAAGGGCAAATGATGACAAGCTGTGCATAAAGAGAAATAGAACTCCACCAGCAAATTCTTTTGCAGTAACAACTCTTGGAAATCCTCTGGATTCAAATTCATAACAAAGTCTTGCTCATCTTTCCCCTCCTCTGATTCATGTAACATAATGGTTGTATTAAACATTTTCTGGAAGCCGATGAAAATCAAGCAAAATGTTAACGCTTTTATGAACATTTTATTAGGTTGGAATCGTAGGATAAATCCCAAGTATGTTTTATTGGAAAATAAATAAATTTCAAATGATATATATGTTGAAGCATATTTTGTTTTGTTCAGTTAGTTTGCTACTATTTATGTGTTGCTTGGCGTTCTGACCCACACTCGCCCGCTCAATGACAATTTCAGATGTTAGCCAATACTAATTTCCAGTACTATTTTACAATACTAATGCTCCTGTATAAATAAACAGTCAGTGCCAAACCAACGTGACAGTAATGAGTCACTGTTAAACTGTACGTCCAAATTACAGACACGATATTTCAAATATCGCATATAGGAATAAAATGTAGAGAGAGACGTAAGAACACATTAAGCCAAAGGGTAAGCCAAAGAATGCAATACCTCATTTTATCTCCGCGATATATTTCTTAAAATATTTCTATATTTAGGATATTATTGCAAAAGTTTTAATTTGTTTTAAGATTCATAATAACGGTTTTTTTTTTTTGGTTTGAGAACTATTAAAAAGTATTTTTATTGTTTTGAGAACTATTAAACAACTTTGCTTCTTCTTTAATGAAAATCTTTCTCAGGGGACACGAATTGAATGTTATGATAACAACCAAAATACACGTTTCCGACAGCAACGAACGCTTTATCCATCGTTCTGTATGTCTGTCTGCATCTTTGCCCATTTTAGACCTAAAATTCTAAAATACACGTCTGAAATTTGGTAGGTCAGCTTTTGAGTTGTGTATTTTATGAAAGTTTAAGAATTAGTAGAATCGGACAACTATAGGACAAAGACCTCTAGGGAATACTCGGAATTTGTGTTATGTGACGCAGGTTCAACTTCCTCTTGGACAGAAAAAAAAAAACTTTTTAGTCCGTTTTCCCGCGTTCGTTTTTGTTTTTTTACTTCTACACCATACACCAAGTTGAAATCAGATCGGATAATTATCGGATTATCAATAAAAGACTTTCATTATTGATTTCATCCACAAATGCAACAACCATCAAAACACTGTGTGTAAGAGGCAAAAAACATTTACATTTGTTATTCCAGTAAACGAAATTTGGAAGAGCAAGATGCCCTGTTCTTGCTGCATAAAGCAAGTGGTGTAGTTGGTAAAGATCAGTCTCTTAAACGTCTAACACACGGGTTTGAGTGGTAAGTGAAGAATAATAAAAAAGCTAATTCTTAGTATTTTTAGTTTTGAATTGAAGAATTTATTTTAAAATTATTTTTAAATTAAATAATTCAACAGTAGTTATAGCGACGAAAAAACTAGTCAGTCTAAAACTGCAAGGGTATGCAATTCGGCAATGACAAAATTAACTTTTTTGATATTATTTTTAACCGTTTTGCAAAGTGCAAGTCGTCGGCAGTTCCGCAAAAACAAAAAGTTTCGGTACTCCTTCGTGCCTTATCTCCGTAAATCTCTCCAATAGGAAAATTCACGGAAAATGCACGGATCTTCGGGACACACCGAAACGCTGCAGGACAATATTTAGAGATAAAGGAAATGCTATGTTATTCGCAACGTTGTATTTGAATGCCCATTAGTTGTAAAACCCTTCAAACAAATTCCAAAAATACGTACTTTTTGAGACTAGCACCTCCTTTATCAGAATTTGTTTTCTTGTCTGTATTGTGTTTATGTTTAAAAACATACAAATTCCGCCCGTTTATTCATTAAAAACTAAAAAACATTCTGGAGTTTTTGTATTAAAACATTTATATCAAGTTGAAAGTAGTCCAAGACAAGCATTGAGTATATAAAATGAACAGGAAATTAACTCCACATAATCTACTGGCACTGGAATCAAAATCCAAAGGAGAATGTATCATGGTCATGCAATATTTCTGCATATCTTTAAGTGTCATTGCAGAATTATATGTATCCGCGAAGTCGCCATACTCAAACCATAAAAACTTGGGCAAAGGTCGGCTATTATATTTCAGGCATCTCAAATTAGCCTCCTTGTCACAGCAGAATTGGGCAAGACACACCCGTTTCTCTTCTTTTAAATTTAAGGCCAACTGCTTAAAGATGACACCTGATGCTTGGCTTTTAGAGGAATTAGTGTTATAGAATCTTATGAAAAATACTTCAAAGGCAATAGTCGCTTCGAATGTCTCTTCGTGCAGGAGCAGAACCTTTCCTGGTTCACAAGGGTTATGAAGCTTGACCCTAGAAACCTTCGGAGTTGGATTAATCATTCTCATAATCGAAGAAAGATCGAGTTGCCTTTCGGTTATATTGCCATTCGTTTCAAAATGTAAAAATGTTGGATATTTGGTTATGCTATGTCTAGAGCAAAAGTCTTTATAATGGGAACAGTTGACGGAACCAGTTGTTAGACTTGAATTTGTTTTCATTATATCCAAATCCTTGATCAGTAAAGGCAAATGATCACAAGCTGTGCATAAAGAAAAGTAGAACTCCACCAGTAAATTCTTTTGCAGTAACAACTCTTTGAAATCCTCTGGACACAAATTCATAACAAAGTCTTGCTCATCCTTCCCCTCCTCTGGTTCATGTGACATAATGGTTAAATTGTGGAAGACTATGAAAATCAAGCCAAATGTTAATACTTTTGGGATCATTTTATTTGTTTGGATTTGTTTTGTTGATAAATCCCAAGTATGTTTCATTGGAAAATAAAATAAAACTCAAATGATATATTTTTATTCAAAAATTTCTCATTTTTTAATAAATTATATTCAAATATTTAAAATTGGTTTTTTACGATTTTTTTTTTGGTTGGTAATGATAGTGAGAACTTTTAAATATTAAAATATTTCTCAGGACATACAAGAGCTACACGTTTCTCACCCTGTAAAGTATAAATATTCTTGATCAGCACTAAAAGCCGATTCGGTATCCAGGTTCGCCTGTCCGCCCGTTAGTCCATCTGTTTGTTTTTTTTGCACTTTTTTAACTTAAAATCTTAAGCTACGTGGTTAAAAGTTGGTAGATAGACTTTTTAGATGTTTAGCTTATGCAAGCTTCAGAATTACTTGGATCGGACTACTCTAAGTTAATTAATAATTTTTTCTTTTGTCTTATAACTTCTATTTGAACCCAAATACTTTCCACCAAAGTCGATCAATAAAAGAAATTATCCAATATAATTAATTTCCTTTTTTATAAAGGAAGACTTGAAAAACATTAATTTATTTCAGCAAAGAATACAACAACCTTCAACACACGATATGTAAAAGAGACAAAAAGCATTTGTATTCTGTTATTGCAGCGAACCAAATTGGAAAGAGCGAGACGCCTATACATGCTATCCATAGCAAATTAGCGGACCTGCGAGTGGTGGTGCAGTAAGTAGGGATCAGCCTCTATAACAAGAAAAGGCAGCCAGCGAAAAAGAATGAGAAAGCTAAATAATATTTTCTTTTAATATTTTTAGTTTTATATTTAGAGGATATTTATTTAATTTAGCATAGCAAATGATACGACAGAAAATTAGTTAATTAGACCAAACTAGGTTATTCCAAAGATAATTTCTTTGATCATTTTTTTAATCATTTGTGCGAAAATTTCAATTGCATTTGACGGAAATATTTGACAGTCCTTGGTACTTCCTTAAGAATCGAAATTTTCGTTTATTTTATCGTTCATTACCTCCGAAAATTTATCCTATAAATCAGTGCACTGAAAAAATCTGATTTCAGTTAATTACCAACGCTCCCTGGAACACTGTCGTATAATATTCAGACATGAAAGGTGTTCTATTTTATTCTTAAAATAACTATATTTTAGCCATTAGTTTCAGAACTTTTTCCTTTAAAAATGTCTAAGAATATGTCCTTCTTGAAAATAGGACCTCCTTTATCAGTATTTGTTTCCTTGTCTTGGTCGGCGATATGCTATAACTGTACTGTTTTCCCGTCCGTTCATTTGTGATAAATAAAATAATATTTATTCCAAATAACATTTTAGAATTTTTGCAATCAAATTGGCTTATCAAGTCCAAACTAGCCCAAGAGAGATAACTAACCAATTAGTATATAAAATTAATGGCAAATCAATTCCACATACTCTTCTAGAATTTGAATACAACTCCAAAGGAGAATGTATCATGTGGAGGCAATATTTCTGCATATCTTTAAGTGTCATTGCAGAATTATATGTATCCGTGAGTTTGCCATAGTCAAACCATAAAAATTTGGGCAAAGGTCGGCTATTATATTTCAGGCATCTCAAATTAGCCTCCTTGTCACAGCAGAATTGGGCAAGACACACCACTTTCTCTTCTTTTAACTTTAAGGCCAACTGCTTAAAGATCACACCTGATGCTTGGCTTTTAGAGGAATTAGTGTTATAGAATCTTATGAAAAATACTCCATATCCAATAGTCGCTTCGAATGTCTCTTCGTTCAGGAGAAGAACCTTTCCTGGTTCACAAGGGTTATGAAGCAGTTTATCCAGAGCTGGGTTAGTCATATTCACAATTGAAGAAAGATCGAGTTGTCTCTCAGAAATATTGCTATTCGTTTCAAAATGTAAAAATGTTGGATATTTGGTTATGTTATGTCTGAAGCACAACTCTTGATAGTGGGAACAGTTGACGGAACCAGTTGTTAGACTTGAATTTGTTTTCATTATATCCAGATCCTTGATCAGTAAGGGCAAATGATGACAAGCTGTGCATAAAGAGAAATAGAACTCCACCAGTAAATTCTTTTGCAGTAACAACTCTTGGAAATCCTCTGGATTCAAATTCAAAACGAAGTCTTGCTCATCCTTTCCCTCCTCTGGTTCATGTGACATAATGGTTAAATTGTGGAAGACTACGAAAATCAAGCCAAATGTTAATACTTTTATGAACATTTTATTTGTTTGAACTTGTCCAATAAATCCCAAGTATGTTTCATTGAAATATAAAATAAAACTCAAATTATAAATTTTCTTTCATAAATTTGTTTATTTAAGAAATGACAATCAAAAATAAAATGTATATGTATTTATAAAGTTTTAGAAACTGACTTTTTCATACTGATTTGTTTTTTTTTTTTTTTGGCGTTTTTTTGGCTTTGCTTCTAGATATATGGACATGCTTAGAGTATGTTATTGTTGATTAGGAATGATGAATCCTTTGCTGTTTTTCAAAGGTTTTGACACAGATTTTCATTGGCTGTTCACTTGCTTCCACTCGACTTCGTTCAGTTTACGTGGATCAATATAAAGGCCGAGTTTCTCCAATTTACGAACCTTACGCATTTGTTTGGTCAGACGGCGCTTGAAGACAATCTCTCGATTTAGATTCATAATCTCAATGGTATCGTATTGCCTGATGTTCTTGATGGTTTGCAGTATCAAATTATCCGTCAAATGCAGCTTGATGGTGGACATCTTCATGAAGGGTGCATCCCGGCGACGCAACTCCTCACGATACGCGAACAGTGTGTAATGCAACGAGGGCAACGCGGGCAAAGGACGTATCAGATCAGGAAACACTAGTTCAGCCATGATATTGTAGATGAAAATGAAGATGTTGTTGAGATGGAAGAAACTTTACTATGCGATGCGTTCGCCTCAACTGTTCCGAGTGTAATGCGTGTTGAATCTTGAAATCTTTCCATTTATATACAGACACTTGCACCTTCTACCTGCTGCAGCCATTTTATGATTCTTGTTTTGGTAAATCTTTGCCACCGGCCGTCCCTTTTCCAGGGAAATCCTAGCCAGGCAGCTGGCGCTAGATTTGGCTACCTGCTGAGCACTAGCGGCAACACCAGCAGCAGCTGCAAATGACATTTTTCCCAGTTTTGGGCACGCGATTTGTCTTGGAATTTCCCATTTCCTTTTTTCCAATGCTATCCAGGCATTACACGTACTATTTGCCACAAAAATAGAAGAAACACCCAGAACTTTAGTTGTCGCGATGCTAAAATTTTAATGAGCTCGTGACCTAGAATCGAAAAAATGCCAAATAAAATTGTGTGAGTGTATGTGTTTATGTGTGTGTGTGTTGTGTTTTTGCCCGTTTTTCGACATTTTACGGCCATTTGAAATGGTTTTCCTTTGCTGTTCTTTGAGCAACGTTTTTCCATCTTTTTTTTTTTTCATCATGCCTTTTTTTGTACCGCATTTGCAATTAAAATAAATTGCATTCACTCAAAGGACGATGGCAGGGGTAGTTGCTAGAGAGCTGAATGCGTTGTCCAATGTTTGGTTTTGTTTGTTATTTAATACAACTACGAACAACTGCCAACGATGTGGGCTCAAAAAGGCGGCCTTTAACCAAAAAGCAACTCAATATACAGAAGAACGGAAACCTTATTTAATTAGTCGTTTTAAATAATGTTGAAAAAAAAAAAAATGGCACAAAGAAAAATGTTTGAGCAAATATTACCCAACAAACGAGCTTTCTTAACTATGTATTTGTAGTAAGGTGCTATCTACATTCAGTTATAAAATGGATAATACCAATAGTAAGATTTATAGAAAGAATATGATTTACTTTGGGATTAAATTACACACTAATTGGATTTCGGGTTTCCTGAAAGAAAAGTAAGATTAAGATTAAGAAAGTTTAAGGAATTAGAAATAATATTAAAATATAATGAAATATGGAAAAAAATGTATGGCGAAAGGAAAACCTTAAGACGAAACTATAGAAAGTAAAGGTTAAGTCTAAAACTGATCAAATAAATGGAATATTTAAAAAAACTTTTATCGGAAAAGCTTCAAGGAAAAATACCATTGGAGAAACGAATAACTAAATTCTTATTAAAGGAAAAAGTAAAGATCGGAAATAATTAAATCACGAAAAAAAACCTAATAAAAAATATAAGAATTTTACAAAGTCGGGTGACTTTTCTTTATATATTATATTTAATGATCTGTACATGATCTGGTAATGGGCAAAAAGTAAACCAAATTTATTTTATTTACACAAAACCATTATTTTAGTAAACAATTGTATAAATAAGATACGAATAATAAAAAAAAACATATTGATCTTGTTAAAGGCTATAAAAATCAGAAGAAAACATAAAACTTTAAAGAAATTTGCAATATGATTATTAAACAAGAGCCATTAAATTACTTAGATTAACTTTTTTGGAAAAACTTTTAAGAATTTGTTAATTTTGTTGTTATTCTTTATTTTAATGTTTTCTCTGTTTGTAGTGAAAAAAAAGTTAAAAATTGTTCTTCTATTTTATGCTTGAAGAGATTATGATACTGAATACCCGATTAGATCTGTCTGTTTCTTTGCAAATTTTATATCTTGGTTTTCAAGCAAAGTGGATGAAACTTGGTAGAAATGCTTTTTAGATATTTACGCTGTAGAAGTTTAAAAATAAGTCGGATTAAAGCACTATAATTAAAATAATCGGTATATAAAAATATTGTTACGCTCAAATTTCAGTTTTACTCATTTACCGGATATTAAGGTATAATCAGATGAGATAATAATTAAGGATATAAATTAACAAAACAAATCTTTAATAGGCTAAATCAATTACACGTACACTGCAAGAAAAATGTAAGATCTGTAAGATAGTAATCATATTTATATAATAAAAAAATTCTTTTCTCTGTAGTTAATTAAAAGTTACCGGATCATCGTCTTTAAATAGTTTTGTAAGGCTTTTCACACAACGCCAAGAAAATCAATGAACATAAAGAAAAAAAATTTAAATAGAGTAATGAAAATGTATAATACAATACATATGTCCATATATATATATATATATATTTTGCATATTTCGTTTAATTAACCGATCGGACAAAAGAATCGTTGGAACTTTTATTGTTTGGCATTTTGCCAATACGTTTAATTTGCATATGAAATAGTCCTTGCTGTCCTTGTCGGGAAAGTCAATATTATTTCATTCAACGGCGTTTCTTTTTGCTCTCTCTCTCTCTCTCTCTCTCTCTCTTCACACTTTATATTTCTATCTCACTTTCTCCCTCTCTCTCTCTCTCTCTCTGTTGTTCAATATGGAAAACAAAAGATGAACACGTTGAACAGCAGCCGCAAAACGGCGGTAAAAATGCTTTCAATTAATTAAACACCCAAAAACGCGACACGTTAATAAAAATGCAATGTGCTGGGAGGCTTAAACATGCCTGTAAAGAGTGTGAGCCAACTCAGGCAACCGGTCATCAGCAACAATGGTCAGGCAAGCCTCCTTCTCATAACTGTCCGCATCTCCGTTTCTGTCCCCTGTCCTTCTTGTGTCCAACATCTAGGCATGTCCATTCGTGTGGCATGTGCGGCATGCAGCTCATTAATAATACAGATAAATGTGTGTGTTGGCAATCATTTTCGGTGCATGCCACAGTGGTTACTGTGATTAACACATTGGTATGTCAGTACAGTCTGTGGAATGAGAGGATCAAGAGGCGCAGGAGTAGGCAAAGTAAATATGACCCAAGACAATCATCTTATCAAAATGGTAAGACATAAAGTAAAATGAGATACAAATTATGGATAAACATACAATTATCGGAATGTAAACTTAATTTCTCAAATTTTAAATATTTGCGAGTAATCTAATCAGGAATTATATCCGTCTCGTTTTAATTGCATTTCTTTTTTTTGTATTGAATCATATTTTTTTTTATTTCTTTTTTTACAAAGATTATTTCTTAGATTAATCCATCTAACGGAAGAGTATTTTAATTAATATAATATAATAAACATGAAACTGATTTAAATTTATAATATTTATATTTAGCTAAAAAATGTTAGCTTAAATTATAATAAAATAATAACAAATTAAAATATTAAGTAAGAAAAAAGATATTAATTCAAAGAAAATATTAAAATAAATAACCCAAAAGAGAAGATATATGAAAGAGCTTTCTTTTAAAAGGATTAAAATATATTGTTATGGTTTTTAATATTGTTTATATATATTTTTATATTTATCTTTGTATAATCTAAAATGTAAAATATGATTTTTTGTTATACATCTTAATTCATCATCTGTTTAAATTCTTCATTAGTATTTAAGTCGATAATTAAGTTATTTAAGTAATTAGGCTGCTTTGGGTTAATGAAACTACTTTGCAACTAGAATTCTGTATTCAAAGATATAGAAGTGAGGTCTCCACCTTATTTACAATATTCGTTATTAATTTGACAAATTGTATGGTTTATAATTTAATATCACTAAGAATAGTTGAAAATATGCAAGTTTTCATTAAGAAATATAAAAAAGTTTGTTTTATAAGTAGTATCACAGACTGGATTTTCGAATCAAAATAATATTTTGAGAATTTTAGGGTTCTTGTTAAAGATATGCAAAGATGGTTTGATACGGAAAAATTGTAGTTTTATATAATTCATTTTCCATATTCAAATGTTGAGATATGAATTCAAAAAATAATATTTAACTTTGATTTAAGGCATTATACCCCTTGTAAACGACAACTTAAAATTTTCCATTAGTTTTTCTAAAAAAATAAATAATATGAGACCGTGCCTAATTAAAATATATATTTTTATCTTTTTTCAAGTCAGTTCTATAATTCCTAAAAGACATTTCATTGCAGATTTACTTGGCAAAATATTCCTGCAAAAACATTGAAAAATTTTAACTGAGCTTTTTGGTTTAATGAACTGAATCAAATCTCCATTACATTCATGCCGTTTGCTAATTCCCAATTAAAAGTTGTTTTTTTCGGTTTTTTGTTTTGTAAAAAAAAAAAAAGTAGAAAAATATTTTAAAGTAAATTTTTACTTTACTTTATCGTTTGAATTTTGTTAGTTTTTTGAGTTTCCCTTATGGGATTTTTGTGTTCCTTCGGTCACTAAATAGTCATCATTTTTATACCCATCATTCGGAGAAGAACATATTCTTCACTCTGTAAGCATTTGGTTTCGTTTTTTGGTTCTTGCTTTTGCTTTACTGCATCATTAAATTAAAGTCTGGATATAACCATCATCAAATAGTATATAGTGGTTATTTCCAGCTGTTACAATGGAGAGAAACTCGTAAAAATTCTGCTACTTGACCATGTAAGCCTTAAATTTGCCCAACGAAGCGTTTTATTTATGCAAAACAAGAGCGGGAAGAGGGTGGAAGATGGAGGAATATTGTCAATGGTAAATGCCTCGAGTCAAAAGCTGCTACTTAAGTCTCGATATAAATACATAATCCTTAAGTAAATAACAGTAAAAATATATGCATACATACTCATGTGTATTTATTGGTATATATATAAATGCTGGAGTCTATCATATGGACAAAGATCAAAAGCATATACATATATCTATTGAATATGCCTACAAGGCATTTCATGTTCAATTTGTAAACTTCATTTGAATATTTTCTAGCCTACCTGATGACGTTGATGTTGAGAATGATGACGATGATGATGAGGTTGTATGCCACCACCAGCGCTGTTTGCAGGCATATTGAATGAGTTTTTCCAGGTAACAGTATGGGTAAGGGAAAAGTGTAAGGGCACTTTCAAATGAATTTAGCTCGAACCCGAAAGGGAACTTGGCCTGAAGTCGCTGATGCGGTTTTTTGTGTTTTTGGGTAAATCCATCTAACCAACGAACCATCCAGCAACAGTGTGTACAGAGTTCCTAAAACTAGGATATGGATGCTGCAATGTTCTGTTGGTGCTGCTGGCTCTAACCACAAATTGCAATTAGTGTCGGTGGGGGGAAACCTCGACCCAAGCTCTTTACCCACAGAAATCAAACAAACTCCTTTACATTTTGATTGATGATGCTGGCTAATTTGTTCACATTTCTCTTTTTCTCTTAGTTTTTGTATTTGATCGCATTGAAATAGTTGGCAATGCGTATTTGTCATCATGGTTTTGGGCCAAACCATTCTCATCATTCAATTAGGTGTCATTTTTCAATTATTCAAAACAGAAAAATAAAAAAAAATAATAATTTTATCATGGCACATGCAAATGTTAGAAATTAGCTCATTAAATTCGTAAAATAAGCAACAAATGACCCAACCTAAAATATTATTCTCTGTCATAAAATATTAGCCATGAAATTTATATACAAATATATGTAAATATTATTGGGGTTTTTTTTAGCCATTCATTTTGTGTGGTTTACTGTCTGTTTCACAGGATATAACATAATTTAGTGGCATCAAGGTTGGATTTTACAATGAAATGTTGCAAATTTGTTGGTTTTTCGCTACATTTGTATGTGTATCCAGGAAACGAATGGGGGGCGATATTATATATACTCTTGATTAGTAGAAAGAGCTGCATTAGCCATATTTATTCATTGAGTATTGTTAAAACAAGAATTTGCGAATTTCCTATTCATTGCCACAAAATTAAACACGATGAAGAAGCATTTCCATATGTAACACCCGCAGGATATCGTATTGCAATCGACGTAATAAGCTCACCTGATTGACACTGTAGCCTTGGGAAAGGATGCTACGGTAAATTGCCTAAAGGACACAGCCACAAGCATTTATCTATAATTCTCTCGAATAAAAAATAATTATGAAATGGACACTTCTGCATCGAGTTCTAATCAATTAATTTTAGTTTATTGCCCTTTACTTATAATTTGTATATTTATATCCTTTATGTAAAAGGTAGAAGGAAGCATTGCCAACCCAATACTTATGATCAGCATCAGCAGAGGAAAAGTAGGTAGGTACCTTTCCTTAGGGAAGAATCTACCAGATCTTCATGTAGATCTACATGTATACATATATATATATATATAAAAAGAGCTGCCTAAAGTCTACGCGGTTGTATTTTTTATTGCAAGCGATTTTAAAGTAGGTTGATTTTATAAAGTTCCTTTTTTTTGGTACAGAGTATTTTTAAAGTTCTTTGTCTGCCTGTTTCTTCACATTATTACGACCTTAAATCTTAAGCTATTTGATTAAAACTTGGTGGATAAGCTTTTTTAATGTACAAGTTGATCAAGTATAAAAATTTGTCGAAACAGGTGACTTTTAGATATAATAATTTGACTTAAGCACAACAAACGCAAAAGACGCACTTACGACTTCCGACAGAACCAAGAAAAAAATGATTCTTTACTTTCGTTTTTAGTACACCAAGTTTCAGTCAGATCGGGTAATTATTACTGGTGGAAATCAATAAACAAAAAACAGGCTGGAGATAAGTTTTTGAAATATTTTACTTAAAAATAGCATAAAACCAAAATATTTATTTATAAAAAATATTTTCCAAGTAAAAAATAACTATTTTAACTAATTATTACGTATTGAAAATAATACTTTTTTTCGGTTACAGATTTATGGTGAAGTAATCTCCAAAAATACCTAAATATCTATTCTTAGAGACTCTTCCATTATTAGTTATAACGATTAAGAACTAAAACATTTTAATTTTTTTATTGAAACTTATATAATTAAAATTACCTTGTTTCAAAAGTTAAAAGTTCCCTTTAAAACTCCAAATTTCTGATCGCCTCTTAGAATATGAAATTCATATTACACATATAAGAGTTCATATTAGTTTCTTAGTTTGTCACGGAATTGATATATTGACCACCAACAGGTAGAAAATTTGTTCTACACCAAATTCAGTTGAATTTCGGTAGATTCAAAGAATTTTATTCTACTATTTTTACTGTAAGAGCTGATCAGCTTAGTTGGAGTAAACCGTTTTGTAAAATTATTTCTTAGAGTCTATTGCATTTTTAATCACTGGATCACGATTAAATAAATTTTTATGACCATATAATACATATATATAAATGTATTTTACATAGAATTAAATATAAGTTATAACAGGTATAAGGTTCCAGAGACTTACATCTTGTGGCAAATGTAGATTTTCATAATCTTGTTTAAGAACTAAGCTTATTCCCCTGTAACTGTAATCCACCAAGTCCATAATCTTTAAGAATTATCCCATCTAATCTCATTTTTAGTCTTCTCATTAAAATATCTTCAAGATTTCGATTTTTGTGGTAATCTCAACTGAAATCTTATATATAATTTGAAAAAAATCAAGTTTTAAGATTTTCTTCATTTAAATATGCAGCCACACTAATTTATTTTGAAAGGGAGTACAATTCGTATCAATAACTGAAAACCCTAGTTGAAATAAAATGCTACAATCTTCTTTAATCAAAAAGAACAGCACGAAAAGAAAGAATGAAGAACGAGAAGGAAGTCAAAGTGGCCACTGAGTATGTATGCCTTTGTATGTATATGTGTGCGCGTGTGTGTGGCAATGGGTGCGTGTCCTGTCCATTTCCATGTCCGTGTCCGTGCGCGGCCATAAAGCAGCTCGTAAATTTCTGCACACTTTGGCACGCAGAGCCAAGTGACCCATCCACCAGCCACTCTCATCCACTTCCACTCCCACCCACTCCCTTACCCACCCACTCAGTTCTTTGTTTTCATTGTACTATATATTTCTTAGCAACATTTTTTTATACAATTTTCGTTTCTTTTTTTTCGCGAAACCATTTCACATTGTGTTTCGTTTTTTATTTTGTTATTTTTTTGGTTTATCTGTTTTGGTTGTTCTGGTTCGCTTCTTTAGTTATTACGCAAATCCTTTTGTTGCATCCTTGGGCAGTGTCTGTGTTATGTCCCCCCACTGCCATTTACTATATGTGAGTGAGAGGGCGTTGAACAATAGCTGTGAAATAATCACTTGCCTGTTTGCACTTTATTAAGTGGTGGCAACAACAAAATAAGAAATAAAAACCAAAGAACAACCGAAAGGGGTTTTAGCTGGTCAAGTTGGATGAGAGACATCAAGAGGTTTAAGTGGACTTTAAATTAAGGATTAGAACGGAGAAAAGAAACCCCTTTTATTATTCGTATCCTGGCTAAATAAGATAAATGACACTTGGAAAAATATTAGTGCCATGCAATGGAATTCTTGTAAATCTTTGTATAATTAAACTCAAATTTCCCTAAATTATTTGGTAGCAAATTTTATTGATATTTAGCAAATTTATTTGAAAAAATATAAGTTTTTCTTTCTTCCCATTTCAGACTAAAAAATTAAAGCAATATTTTTCTAAATTTTTTTCATATTCATATATTTTGATTATAATTTAAGGGAAGTGAATAGAAAACTTCAATTGTTTTATTTTGTTTAAAACCACTTTCTAACTCAGGAATATATTGTCCAATGATTTCTTAGCCTTTTAAAAACAAAGTTTTTAAATTTCTTAAGTAATATTTGATTTTGGCACTAGATTTAGATTTAAAAAGTGTTCAAAATAATTTGTGTTTGCATTCGTCATTAATAATCTCTTATTTTAATCCATATCTTAAATTTTTTAAAAATCTTAAAAATTCTTAAAAATCAACTGAAGATGTTAACTGCATGAATGAGGAACACAATTATAATTCTACTCAAAAATATTTATTTACTATAGATAAAATATATAATTTTCAGCTACTTGAAAAATTTCTAGAGTGCATTTTCTACTATTACTGAATTTGAATCTCTTTCTCTTTGTCTCTTTCTCTCCTTACGTTTGAAACTTTGTGGCAATGTCCATTTGCTGAACAACCGTTATAACCGAAAAGGCTAACTTGGCAACCTGAAAATAAAAATTAATATTTTCAAGTAAATAAACTTATATATTAAATGAATTCATACCGTTATATTTGTTTGCATACATATGGGAAATATGCCACCAGCAGTCAAAATTATTGGCTGTTGTATCCTATGTAAGAAGGAGATTACTGCAGTTCTATATGGTCGACTAGCATCAAACCAATTCGATTGGAATAAGCTATTGGAAAGTTCATCACAATCATCAATAATAATATTGCATAGATAGCAAAAGGGAAATGTTTCCATTAGAACGCAAGTGAGGAAAACGGTTGTAGCCAAACCAGTCCAAAAATCCGAAAAGAACATAATATTGATCATGGATAAGCCCAAAACAACGCCAATTAGTAGGAATTGTACAAATATTGTTGCCGATATAACAGGTCTCAACACATCAACATAGCTAAACGTAGAGAAAAAGTATCTATGAGACTTTGTATTTGAAATAAATTATATAAATTTCATACTCCATAATTAGTTGATGATCTTCAATGCACTTGACCAGCTCCTGATAGTTCTCTGCTTCGTTCAGTTTTGGGTTTGTACGCAAACGGCCTAAACGCCTTTTAAGAAAATTAATATGTGTACGCAAAACTCCCATATAGGAGAAGGTATAAACATCGGCACATAGATCCATTAGAACAGCCAAAGACATAAAAATGTATTCTACGGTGGCAGCCATCCAAAATGAAGTCGTACTCTTATCGCTGTCAATGAGTGGATTGTAATGGCTCCAGGGTAAACGTCCACTAAAAGATGCCGATAAAAAGGTGGATGTGGTATATGTGGTATATGACACCTGAAAGAAAATGTAGGCCAAATTGCAAAAGGCCACAGTGCGGCGAATCTCCTGCTGTTCGTCCTCACGTGTGCAACGTTTATCCATGCGATCGAGCAGCTCCTTGGCGATCTTAAATTTCCGTATACCCCAAAATGTATAGCTACTTTTAAGCGTATTGCCATACGTGTTGACGCAAACCTGCATTGAGGTTAGAAATTGTCCTGCCGTAAGGCTAGAGAGATCGTTAGCATAAGTACAGGTGAAAGAAATCGGTAGCCAACCAAGTAGCACTACTGTGGTAAGAAATGTCCATATGGCATACATAGGTTTTAGCCACTTGTTTTTAGGTGGCATCCAGCCGACAACTTGCATTCCCTGATCCAAATAAATAAGGGAATCGCGCGACTGGACTTTCACGGACAAAGGTTGAACCTTTAAGCGAGGAAATATTTTGTATATCATTTTTTCGAATACTTTTTGACTTCTGAGAATTTTGCCTGGCCTTTTTATATGAATTTTTTGTTTGTTGTGGTCAGCAAGTTTCTTCTCGTATGACTTGCGGTTTTCTTTTTCCTCCTTTTGTATGTTTTGGTATAGTAATTAAGTTTCAAGGAAAGACCAAATCTTATCAAGGCCTTTACCAATAGACACAACGGTTTGAAAAAATGTTTTCTGCTAGTGAGAACAAAAACAGTTGTTTCAACTTAAAGGATATTGCATTGACTAGGTAATACTCTACTTTTTAAATTTTCATTCAATTTTTATCTGTATTCCTGTATGAGAAGATATTTTTAGTATTATATATATATGTATTCCAGATGATAAGAAAGAGATATCTTTGTTACCGAAAGGCTTAACCACAATCTAAGTTGGTCTCTTGTATTCACTATATACATAAATGATGGAATATATATATAGAATATTCCCACGATATCTGCAGTTTTCCTTCTTAAATTTCTAATAAATTGGCTTATATAAAGATTACCATAAAGATTTATTAAAACATTAAAACTAAGCCCAAAAGTTCACTCTATTCTAACAATTTATTAACAATTGGTTATATAACAATTGATTTTTTAAATAATGGAAAATATGATATGCCTTTTCATAGTTACTGGAAATTGACCAAACTTTTTTTCTTTGTCAAACTTTAATTTAATATTTTATTAATTGAACTTGCAAGAAAAATTGATTCTTGTTTTCTATCAAAAAAAAATTTCCTTTAGTTGTAATTAGTAATCAAGTTGAGGAAGTTGCTTAAATGAGTTATACAAAAGAATTCTTTATTGTTATAAGAAATTTAATAAAAAATATTAATAATAATAAAAGTACGCTTTAAAAAGCTTTTGCAATAATACAAATCTCCAAAATCTTTTTAAGTATAATTTAAATAAATTTAAATTTTAATATTCAACACTTTTAAAAAATATACAACAGCAGAAATTGCTTTTTAAAGCCATAAAATAAATTTCAAAATTGCTAGAATCATAAAGATTTTTATATGATTCTTTATGGCTTTAGACTAATGTCACTATTCCTGTCGAGCAATTTATAAATATCATTTCTTAATAATAAAAACCATTCAATATAAGTCAACCAAAAATAACTGCAGACATTGGCAGATGCAGCGTCATGCCGGCAGCTGCCAAAGGACAACAACTTTGGTTTTGGCTTACTTGTGCAAAATCCACAGTTACTACAGTCATCTACCCCCTTTATCCTTCTTTATCTACCTCTTCTATCTAACTATATAACTGAGAGTATTTACGGCATTTCAGACACGCGGCGCACACTGCGTATGAACTATTTTCTTTAAGCTCTATTGAGCCTGCGGCTGCTGCTGCTGCTGCTGCTGCTGCTGCTTTTGCTGCCTTAACCTTTCGGCTTTGCCTCATGTGAATGTGTGGCACGAGCTCTTTGCCCCCACCATCCTGACCCCAAATAAACTCTTTTGTTATTGAAAGCATCTTTAAGTTATTTTTATAGAGCCACTTTCAGTCTTGCCACACGAAGCTTTTGTTCTTTTTGTGTTATGTGTTTAGCTATTTATAACTATGTATGACCTATTTATATCATATCATTTGTAGAATATTAGTAAGATTTTGGTTGAAAGAGTAGAAGAGGGGAAGCAAATGAGGTTAATTGAAAGGAAGACAATTCTCTAATAAAATGGAAAGCATAAAAGTTCTCTTACTATATTCTAAGAGGGTATTTCTTATTCGTTTACTGCTTTTAGCTGTTAAATTTATTACCATTGTTGTTTTAAATTTATTACTTGTTAGCAATCAAATAGCTTCCAGAGCTGCAATCTAGAAAAATTAAAGTCATTAATTCTAGTTTGACTTTCATTTTGTATTCCTTTTCCTTTTTTTTTTTTTTTTTATTTTAATTAAAAAGAGAAATGCATTGAATTTGTCTCGGGTTTTTAGTTGGCATAATGGCGGTTCATCCAACTTTTTGCAACTGGACGCATAAATCAAGCAAACAGGAGGGGAACTGACGACGAGACATTTCGACTCGACCAAACTTGACTCGACATGAACATGGCAGCATAACAAATCCAACAAACAGATGCAGCTGCAGTTACTGTAAATTTTGATGGCCATTTTGCCAGTCAACATGGTCTAGAAATTTGTGAATTGCATTTGCGAAACATTTTCCGGGCACCATCAGACATTGAGGGCGGTAAAACTTTTTTGGCGCTAAACTAACGAGCATCAGTGTAAACTGTCAACGTTGTTGTTGTTACTGTTTTCTCTGTGTTTTTTTTTTTATTTTTGTCGCGACGAGTTTCTCATTAAACTTGAAAATAAAGTAAAGTAAAAGTTGTCTGCGAACTGGAAGGGAAAAAAGAGAACCCGATTTGCCCTACCATGTCAACATTTTGCTAGTGACTACAAATTGGTTTGAAGAGTTAGTTTGCAAGTGATGGAAGGGTTAAGAGAAAAAAAAATGTTGAAAAATAATTGCAAATTCTTTGGATTAACAATTTTTTTTTTGAGTTCTTTAATTATAGTTTAAATTATGTTTAAGTTAGCGATTTAATGCATTCTCCCAATGGTATTTAGCATCATGCTCTGCAATATATAATATCTATAAAGTTTTATCAACTTTTTTGTTTAACGCATAGTTAGTTAAGAGAGGGAGAGCAATAACGCCATCTTTCTTTCTCTCTCTCTCTCTCTCTCTTTACATACATATACGCACAGAAATACGCTAGAGACAGCCGAAAAGTATGCAACATACAATGCAAGTAAAGAAATCGCAGCTGCTGGCAAAATTGGTTGGTCTCCTGTTTCTGTTTCGGTTGCTGCTCAGCAGGCATCCTCCTGGTCCTTGTCCTGGGCCTGAGCCTGCACTGGGTTCAGGGCGTGTATTGTTAGCAAACTTTTGCAACATTTATCTTCGTTATTATGACGCTCGAATGGGCTATCAGCGCAAAGTGGAGCGACTGTTAAATATTTGGAGAAGAAAGACACAAACTGAAATAAGGAACGAATGAAAGCAAGAGAGAGAGAGAGAGCGAATACGAAATGAATGAATGCCCCTAATGCGGGCAACGTCAACTTAGACTCTGACTATGGCTAAGCAGGCTTTAGACTTCAGGCGCGTAATAGTGTCAAAAAATGTCATACAACTGGGATCTAGCTTAAACACTGAGACAAATAATTGAAAAAACATTTCTACTATAGTTTTATTCAATGCTGTTATATTTAGCTCAACACATTTTTCTCTCAGTGCATATTAGCAGAAGAACAAAGAACTAGATATGTACAGCTCCACAGTTTGGGTGGAAACGGGAAGGAAATGGTAACTTTTTCCTGCACTTAATTAGTTTGGGCATAAGTGGAGCAGAAAAAGTTGGGCACCAAGACAACGACAGCAACAACTGACTTTGGTAACTGGCAAAGAGAGAGAGAGAGAGAGAGAGAGAGAGAGAGGAGTATAAAGAATGAGAGACAGAGAATCTCTCCCGGGTGCAACGGTTTGTCATCTGTCCATGTCTACTCCAGTTACTCCTCTGTATCTTTTGTCTCTTGTCTCATGTCTATGTGTGTTGCCAAGGAAATTGCCTCATAAATGTTCATTACACGCAGTTCCATGCAACTGTCGAATATCCTGTGAATATGTCTGTTCACTCTACTATTCTCTGTACCAAATTCTGGATTGGATTTATGTGTCTTTTCTGTGTGGGTGTTTGATTTACATTATAGCACAGCAGCAAGAAATTCCTAACAAGAATCTACTTTAGCCAGAACAAAAGATGAACAGAAATGTGATACTTGTATATGTGTATATATACAGATATAATAATAATTTGTTGAGTAAGTAAAAATGATAATTGAGACACATTCTTATTAGATTTATTTCGGACCAGAACAAACACACACCCAACACACACAAACACACACCCAAGGACCTCCAGACGCAGCAGCTCTCATTCAGCAAAATTCAAAATTATTAAGTGCCGCAGTTTAGGCAAGTACTTAATGCAAACAAAATGGCATAAAGTTGATAGTAGAAGGACGATGGTGGCACAGACAAAAAGAAAACGGATATAGCGACCAAACAATGTGCAAACATTGATGGAGAGTGAGTAAGAGAGGGAGAGGCAGGGTGAATGAGAGAAAACAGGCTCCAACAGCCTGGCAGGGGTACAAGTAGGCAAAATATTGCCAACAATTGGTGGCAATAAGCAATGTTTGGGGTACTGAAAGCATGTCGGTTTGGTGGAAACATCAACGAATCGAACCCCAAAGATAAACAGTGATGACAGCGTGACTGAATGTGAAAAGGAATTTCTTTTGTATATAACATTTTTTTATACCTTATCCTAATAAGATACTTCTCCTGTTTACGCTTGATTCATTAATAAATTTATTTAAAAAATTCACTTCAAAGTTTTTTAAAAGAACTGTTTTTTAAATGGAAAGTATAAAACAATTTATTTGAATAACATTCTAATTGAAAAATATAAGTTTTAAGGAAGGTAACCTTATAGGTTTCAATAGACAAGAGGATTTGAAACGAAACTTTAAAGGCCAAATAATATTGCAATGTTTTAACAACTAATTAACAAGTTGTAAAACCGTTTTTGGTTTTATTTTAACCATAAAATATATAAGAATAAGTATTTAAAATTTGATTTCAAAATTATGATTTATTCGGAGTTCGATTTTACAATTTATAGTTGTACGAAAAAAAGCTCAATATTAATGATTCTAAATCATAAAATCAAAAAACAACTTTTGGAAACAAATATTGAAATTCGAAATTTTAACTATAGAAAACATGTTATTACTCATACACCAACTAAAACTTGGTTTAGGTACACCTTTTTTTATTGAAAATCTGTTAATCCCTTTCCAAATCATGCAGAAAATGTCTAAATAATATAAATTGCAACTTAATGATTGTGGGCTAAACGATTTTTTCAAATTATAAGAAAAACTTAGTTAACCAAAAACAGGAATTAAAATTATTCTACACTGAGAAGGGAATCATATATATACAAACTTTCGTAAACCTTCTTCTGATAGTCACCATTCATAGTTTTGGCTTATCAGAGATCTGTTAATAATAATCAAAAATAAATTAATTCTGGCAATATTCTTGAGAAGATTTAAGTTCCAATTCTGGTTTTAGTTCTCCTTATTTTGGTTAACTTTTTATTATTTTTTTTTTATGCAATAAACAATAAGGGAAAGTTTGGTTTTAGAGAAAATTATATTAATTGAAATCAAAATTTTATACGTGCTTTCGCAATCTTCCTTGCAATTAGTTTTCAAGTTTCTCTGCTTTAAATTATTTATTATTTGCCACCTGTCGTAAGACAATAAACAAATTTTAAATCAGAGAACAATTATTAATGCCAGAAACTTAAGAAAGGCGCCAATTTAGGATAATTCCTAATTTGCTATTAGTCAGCTTGCGTTCCAAAATAAAGTAAGTAATAGTTTTTAGGCTGATTTTTTTTAATTCCTATATTTATTATCACGAGTCACGCCAACAACTCTAATATATCTATATAGTATACCCCACTTTTGGCATTCAAGTGGTAGGAGCAAAAACAACTTCCAGAACGGGAGTGATGGGAAGGCCGTTCGGTTTTCAGAGGGGCTACGTTTGTCGGAACTGTCACATTAAAATGGATGATTTATTTGCGTTCTTAATTTATTGTGCCTCACAGCTACCGGGCCTTGCCGCCACTGCCGCCTGTCCAGGATATTGAGTACGCGTAATGCATGAACGAGTGAATGAATTGCGTAGAGTACGCGGGAGAACGCGGAATGCGAAACAGCGGAAAACGGTGGAACGCGTGTTACATACAATGAAAGCCACACGCTGTGTGGTAGCTTGTTACGGCTTGGTAGTTAGGTAGGAAGCTTTCCATGGCTAATATAATGAATTTTACACAACGCCAACGCACTTGGCACTTAATAATCGCATTAGAGGCGCTAAGCAGTATGCTGACAGGTTTTGCGGAGGGGAACGATCTGTAGGGGGGAGACCACGACAATGGGAAGGCAACTCAATGCGGTTAACGCTTTATCAGCTGGCTAATGCTTTATTGTTTCGCTTATTGCTACAAATGAATGAGTCCTTCTTATCCTTTGTTCAGTGTGGTTAATGTTGAGTGTGTCCATTGTGATAAAAAGAGAAAATTCCAAAGGCCATTTTAGTGTGTGATAAGTGCAGGTGAAAGCATTTATCTCAAGTGGCATAAAGAACAAAGTTGTTTGCAGTATTGTTAACATTCTTAACATTAAACCAAAAACATGAACAAATTTGCACTCAAACATGTTGAGGACATAGCAGGAAAACTAATTAACAAAGTTCTACAATTCAGTACACTGAAAGAAAAGGAGTCCAACATGTAATTTAAAGTCCATGAAATAGTATGTATTTCATGTAAAAATAATATTTTTGGAAATTTGGAACTTTGGATAAAAGATATTGGTTATCCCTTTCTCATACCTAATGGATGACCCTAAAAGTATGCAGCTAAAATGTAATATATTTGCTTAGGAATAAAGTGATGTTCCAATTACTGAAAGAGAAAAGACAAATTTTTTATATTCAGATTATTTTAAATAAAAACGGATGTATAAACGTGTTTAAGAATCAGTGCAGAAAGCTCCTAAAGGTATGCAATGATTTGATACTTAGTTATAATTGGTGTTAAATTATGCTGAAATGGTCTTAAAAGTCTCAAACTCTCTAAACTCTAAAACATATCTTAAAAATATTGGTCCCGCTTTAATAATTTTTCTTTAAATGTTCATATTTTTCTTTACTTAATAAAACAATAAAATGAAGGAAAAATTAATTTGATATAATGATCCTTTATAAATTACTTTTGATTCTTGCCTTACTAATAAGAGAAAAACTCCATAATTACGCAAGCTAATATATAAGTATATTTTAGTTCTTATTGGTATATTTTAGTTCTTATTCGATATTTCAGAATCATGAATGTTTTGTTAAGTTTTGCTGGACAGTTATTCGTTGTAAGAGCGTTAGTTATAGATATTTTTCTTAACTATTTTCTTTCGCAAGTGTAAGTCTTACCAGTAGTAAGTACAATACTGACTTCAACAGCATTATCATCATTATTATCATCATCATCGGCAGTTGACACCTCATATCCTTTGAACATTTTCCAATTGAAAGATTTCTTCTACTTCTACTTTTGCAGGCTTAACTTCTTGCTTTTTGCTCCTTGCACTACTTCGTGCCCTCTGGTCCATTAGAAATATTGCCGCGTCCTGTGTTCAATATCTTTATTAGAAAAAAATTCTTTTTGTTGCATTTCTATGACTTTTGTGTTTGTGAGTTGATGTGTATTTGTGTGTGTGTGTGTGTGCGGCCAAGTGGAAAGAGTGGAATGTCAATGACGCCAATGCCAGGTAAGGTGAGTGTTTTGAGAGTGAAACACACAGATAGACTTTATAAATAGATGAAATGTTGCCCCTGACTGATACAAGGACTATATTGAAGTGGAAGTAAACGTGAATTCTCTACATTGGTTATTGAATTGGCCTGTTTGGCCTTGCCATGCCATTCCATTCCATTCTGTACCGTTCCTTGCCTATCCTATCCAGCAATTGCATTTCGTGAATTCGATTGAGTGAATGGCGTCACAAAGCAGCAAATCGAAATTAAAGTTTATTTAGAGTTTGATTTTGTTGTATGTGTTGTTGTTTTTTTTTTTATCTCCCACCGTTTGAAATATACAGTAGCTAGGATATCTATTGACAAGAAATATATTGAGGTACTGAGAAATTCAATTAAATGAAAAATGTTTGAAAGGTTCACCAAAAAGCTAGCAAATAGCCTGAAGCCACTTTCAATGTAATGGAAAGTTCAGTTAAACTTTTTTTTGTCACATGAAATTAATTTTTGATATAATTATCTTTGTTTGGGATAAAGTTATTAAACTATAGATGACACTAAGCTTTTTAATATTTTTGCTATCTTCGTTTGGTACATTTTTATATAAGCTTTTAAGTTACATTTTAAAATTTTTAAACCAAGTTTAATAGTCACACTAGATGATATTTTGTTAAGTACAAAATCTGATTAATACCATATGCGAACAATTGTAAGCCCCGTATTTTAATAAACTTTGAGTTAATCGATAGTTATCGATGCCCAGTTAATCGGAATTAAGAGACGGCCACACTTTTCTAGGGAAACAAATAAGAAAAAGGCCGCACAGCTATTGTTTAATCAAATAAACTTGAAATAAACACTTAATCATTCTACGTTATTCAAATAATATGTAAGGGGCTTACACTTTATTTGAATACACTGTAATTTAAAAGTACACCATTATTATTTATTACCAAATTTGGTTGATTTCCACTATATTAAATGTAAAATTTATAGTAAAAAAACCTCACACAATCTTTGACAAACTAAATTTAAGCCTTCCATTTAGGTTTTTCTGGCAAACGTATAAATCAAATCAAGCGTATAATATGATGATGGAGGGGGGAAATATCCGAGGCCAGCAATCTGCAATCTAACAGACAAAAAAGGCAATAAAAAAAAAAGAAAACTGCAACCAAACAATGGCAAACAATTGCGAGTATGTTGGCCTGGTTAGGTTAGAGCAAACACCAAAAACAACGTCAACTACCTATACCCCCTCCGCCCCACACCCTTCCCCACTAACCATTTCTCATGCTGTGAGTTATTTCAATGTAAAACTATGCGAATTCGTGGCCCATCCAAATCAACATCAATTGCCGTTTGTGGGCTGCAATTGCTGAGCGCGATATTTTGTAATTAGATACAAAATACAAAACGAGAAGCAAAATTTGTGAAATTTTTGCAGTTGAAATTGGTTTTGATGGGGCGTGTTAAGGCCAACACCGAACCGAAACAAACAAATAGCTCACGCCCCGAATATGGTAAAACTCATTAGTGCATCAACCAGCACCAATACCGGCAGCAGCTGCATCAGACAGAAGACGGAGCAGAAGTAACATTTGGCAGGGCTGCCACCGCTTTTACAAGGAATATGCATATAATTTTCACATTCATGTGCATAAAATTTTACAAATTTCCAAATATCTGCAATAGATAATTAGCCATGTTGTATGGCAATTTCAATTGTTACAATATTTTGTTGTTGTGTGTACAAACGAATATTGGCAAATTTATAAACAATTTGTATGCATCGAAGGCTTTTTGGATTGATTTTAACTGTGAAATTTTATTGATGACCATGCATGGAAATGGAGATAAAGAGAAATTTATAAAGTTTCCAAACTGTAGATATTTGAAAAATAATATTCATGGAAACTTTGCCATTTGTAGCTAAACAATGAAAAGCATTTCAAAATTAGCTAGAGGTCGGAACTATGTACATATACATATATTATACATATGTATATATTTGTAATCAGCATTAATAGACGATCCGATATAACCGAACATATCTATTTCCTCGCACTTTTCAGACCTTAAATTTCAAACTATGTATATGAAACTTGTTAGATAAGTTTTTCAGGTGTGTATGTTACTCAGAATTGGTTGATTCGGATACTATAACATATAGTAACTATCGGAGTAAAAAAAAACAAAATGATTAAAGTTAAGTATGGATATAGTAAACTTAGTTTTGCAGGGCCTACTGACTACAAATTTTTGCTCGATTACTCAATTTATTAAAATTTAATTTTTTTGTAGTCCGATAATTAACATCCTCTTTCAACATAATTTTATCTTTTGTTTTGTGTTACTTGTTTTTTAAATTGCTTTTAAAATGTTATTCACTTTTAGAGGTTTGATCACTATCTTGAATACTGAATGTAAAAATGTTTAGATGATCTCTTTTTAGGGATGTCTACTGTATAGAAGTTTCACCAGACCCAGAGTCGACTGTGTTTATTCGCTTTCAGAAAAACTTGGGTGCACCGGTTGGGAATCCTAAATTAAAGACTATATAAGGTTATTTTACTTAAGCTTGTTTCAAGTGTAAATGGTAAAAACATCTTATTTATACTTTAGTCCATTCTGTTAGAAAACCAGATAGAAAACTTCATATAACTCGACCAGCAAAACTGTGTTATAAAGTAATCTTTTTTAATATTTTAAATTTCATTCTTAAGTTAAAGTAAATAAATAAATATATAGTTTTTTTTCACAATACAAAAAATAAAACATTCCCTTTTAATGCAAATGATTTTGATAGTAAGAGAGTCATAACTGCAAGTTTAGGAGTTAAGCCAAAGAAGACAAAGTGGAAAGTTTAAAGAATTTCGGTCTCTAAAAAGTTACTATATTCTAATTACTTTTAAAATGTTAGTATAGCTTTTAGCTTCTCTTATATATTCAATTGAAATCCTTGTGAATTTATTAAAGGTAAGATCAGATTAAATGCACTAAAGATAAAAATTCTTTTTTAAAGTATTTATATGGAATATCATTACAGATAAAGGACTTATGAGCTGCATATTGTTGCATATTGATCAAACAATCGTGGTTTTAGTATATATTTTACTTATTTGTAAAACATTGATCATGAATAATATTGTAAAGAAAAAAGATATATATTTCTTATCGAAGCATATGACAAGTTCTACAAATAGTAGGATTTAAGATTTATACATATTTAAAATTTTTAATCTTTGATTGTCCTTTAAAAGGAACAAAAGCAAAGCACAGTGGAAAAAAGGATCAAAACTCAATGGTCTACAAACTTCTTCAACATTTTATTTGTGTACATAAACCGAAAATATTAATAATAATAATGTCCAATGATTAAGTCTTCGTAAATCCACAGCTATGAACATATTTCTATTTAATTATTTATTTATTTCTATGTTTATTTATTTACCACAGAGACCGCAGAATACATTAGTATTAATAGTGTAATATATTCGGCAATAGATTGGAATAGATATTTTTATTTTATATAATTAATTTAAGTACATTGCAATATCAATTGGTTTTTATAGCAATTGTTGTGTATTTCTTATAGCCATAAATTAAGAAAATAGAGAAATTCCTTTTTTAATTAAATACCTGAGAAATGAATTGAAATTTCCATTTAAAGTGGCTTTGGCTTGATACGGTTTCTGTTTTTTTTACTTAACACATTTTGTCACATAAACAAATTAACATTAAATTATCTTTTCCCTTTTAGGTAGCGTCAAACAACCAATGTCTCTAAACCTTTCCCCTGAAAATGGATAAAGAGGATAGCTGAAAAACACAAACAAATCCCTACTACACCTACCAGCAGCTGGCAGTAACTTTACAAATCTTGCCGTGAGTTTCACATATTTAATTACTTTAATTAGGCCAAGAGCAGAGACTTTTTCAGACACACACAAACACACACACACCTAATACCCTCTAACCCAATCCAATCCGCCTTCAGCTTCCTGCTTAATCATTAATCAGCTTTCAGTTTCTTTTGACACTCCGCCCCCTCTCCGCCTTTCAAACAGTTGGGGCACAACTGTTCGCTTAATTTTTAACTTTTAACACAGATGCCAACTTGAATGGCACTTTTGTTGACGCCCAGTTCACGCCCCCTTGCCAAGAACCTTTCGCTTTTGCTAATTTGCTTTGAGAGAAAACTTGTAGAGGATGTAGAAAAAACACACACACCGAGACACACACACACACACAGAAGAGACTTCTGACGTCATTACCAAGTTTCCAAAGTGGCATTTTGTCACATCCAGACATAAAAATAATAATAATAATAATAATTATGAAAATCAACAGAAGAAGCGGAAAAGAGCAAAAAATTGTAACAAAATTTTTTAATTGAATATTTTCTGTTTTTACTTCTATTCTATACATATTTTTTTTTTTTTTTTTTTTAAATAGAAATTGTCCAAGCAAATTGGGTTAGTGCTTGAATTTGTTGTTGGTTGAACAAATCGAATTTCAGCCACTTGGCCTCGTCCTGGAAATGCAGTCAAAGCGAAATCATTAAAATTAGATTACAAAATCCTGTCACCCCGGCGCACTCCCATCACCATCACCATCCACATCCTCATCCTCATCCTGCTCTTCCTTTACTTGATGCTGGTTCTGGTGTCACATTTCCTGCGGAAATTGCACTTTGCGTTGGGTTCAGGCGTCAGGGCTCTGAGAGATTTGAATGCCATTGCTGGTGCTGATGCTGCTAGTGCTGCTCCTTCTCAGACCAAATGACAGATTAGTTAATAAAATCTGCTTTCCGTCCGCAAATGACTCGAAGAAAAGCATGAAGATGAAAAAAAAATTTAAGGAAAAACCTTAACCTGAAGCCAAGTAAATTTGTCATCAGCCAGACTAATAAAATATGTAAATTTCTTTTGACAGTCGTGAAGAGCGTTGAAATTTTTCTCTGTTTTCCTTCTTTTTTTTTGGAAATTTTATTTTTCTTTTCTGCATCTTTGCTAGAGTAAAGAAAATTCAATGACAAAAGTATGAAATATATACTCGTATATATGTATCTATACTCATATTGTATGCATTTTTATTAGAGATGTGAGCCAAAAAAGTAGGTAACAAAAAACTATTTTAGAATTTTCATACAATTGGCTACGAAATAATAAGACTTTTCCAATTGTTTTAAAAGGTAAAACAACATCGATTCTAAATTAATGACAGGATTATAATAAGGGTTTCTATCTTGATAGTTAAATTATAATTTAAGCGTTTAAGCAATTAAAATTTAAAAAGGGACAATGTGAATTGAATTTATGTGATGTTATTTAAAATAATTTTACTGATGAGTCTTATTAAACTCAAGTTTTTTAAATTTAAAGATAGAAACCCTAAAACTAATCATTCGAATCATTTCGAATTCGAATTTTTCAAAAAGGAAGCTAATCGGTTTACTTCGATGGCAATTGCACTGCTAAAATTTTTCTAGGTGTTTGAAAAAAAAAAAATGTATACTAAATCAATAGTGGCACTGAATTTATCGATAATTGCCTAAGACTAAAATAATATATTAAATAATAATAGGAAAATATTTAAATTATATAAAGAAGTATATATTTCTTTTAACTACACCTTCAAACAACGCCACCTAATTTCCTTTTTATTGACCATTCTAATGACTTTCGATTCCATTTTGAAACCGAATAATTTGGGTGGGAATCAGAAGTGAGAACAGAATTGATTGATTGTGAGAAGTGAAAACATCTCTGATCTCTCATCAATTGTACATTTCTAAAATAGAATAAAAATGTTTAAAAGTGTAGTAACAACTATCAAATCAATTAAACTAGATCATAAAAATTTAAGTGGAACAAGTTTATCCCAATTTTTTGCAGTTTTACAACACTATTAATGGGTCAGCTAACAGAGCACTGTTAAACAAACACTCACATAATCCATAGATTAATGTCTGGTCACACTATGGTTTGGAAAATCTAACAAAATAACCGTTAAAATAATCATTAAGTACTATCATTTCTTTTCTTTGATCGTGAATGATATGGCCAATTTTCTCCTCTCTAGCTGTAAGCACAAGTGTAATACATAAACGTGACTTGTTGCATTATTTGCAAGTTTTTCGGTTTTGTGTGTCAGTTTTCTTTTTCCGTTTTTGTTTGTTGGCTTCTTTTTTAGGAAACACATAAACATGTTATAAAATATGCACATTATAAAATGTGCGAAGCTAAGTTAGCTAGACAAAAGCCAAAAAGGAATTTGCACACTCATGGAAATAGGGGAAGTGCAGAAGGGCAAAGGAAATAGTTGCGGATAAGATGAGGCAGTAGAGCACTCAGACAAATATTTTATATAACTTGTACTACATACACACTCACATACATACATATATCTTTGCCACGTTTTTCTTTTCTTTCTTTTCTTCTGTCCTTCTTTTTCCTTTTTTTGTGGTTCCATAATTTCCTTCCTGCCTAGAGGGTTTCTGTACTCTCCGATGACATCTTGCGGCAAAATATATGTTAGCATTTATTTATTTCAAGTCTGCCTTTCTGACAGTTTTCTTTCTTAAGAAAATGCAGACACACAGATACTCACATACACACACTCAAATTGAATTAGTGAGCATTTTCTCCTAGAACTCTTTTATTAGATTCGAATTATTTGTTCTCATGTGTCTCAGAGAAAAAAACGTTCAAATCACCCATCAAATTTTACAACCAAAAGCAAATAAAACGAAACAAAGAGAAAATTCTAAATGACAATTGGCAAATAGTAAAAATGGTTGAACGAGAGAAAAATTGAAATCAAATTAAAGTGCAACACCCAAACTATAATATAAATGTACATATATATATATTTTTGCTCTTGTTTTTTCACAATTGAAAATCGGAAGAAAATCATTGACATCGTTAGATATCTCCCTGATGAAACAGTTGTGACGAAAAAAAACCGAACTAAAGAATACAAAATCAGAAGGCAAGGCAAAGTTTAAGCAATACGAAGCTTGTGTACCCTAAAAATATTACACAGCTACAAAAAGTAGTCATGAATTAGGCAAAAAAGAGACACGAAATTAAATTCTTAGAAAAAAGAGTGACCTTACATATACCACCTTGATTTGCATTTTAAAAAGGCAAATTAATAAATACTTGAAACAGTCTTCAGCACTTTTATATTGGTATGAATTTGTTAACTTCATGGTTTCTACAATTTCCACGCCTTTTAAATTTTAGAAAAACAGCTATAGCTTTGACAATTTTTGCTCTGTTGAAAAAAAAGATTTTGATACATTTAAACTTGGTTAGATTTTTTACTAAAAATATTATAAAACTTTAATCAGGTGAAATTAAAATGTATAAAAATGTATCAAATACAGAAATGTTTTTTAAGTATATATTGAAGATGTACAAAGAAAGTTTCACTTACATTCAAAGTTGCTTGATCTGTACAGAAAGTTATAGGACTGAAAACCATATTACCTGATATAATAGGTCTCTTTGTCATTCATTTGAAAGATATCCAAAGGAGCAAGATTTAAAAATTGTAAGCCGACAAAAACAAACATATACGTAAATACCACTATAATCATCTTTTAAAGAAATAATTCCTCAGATTGATTAGTAAAATAATATATTATAAAATATTTATTAACAAAGAAAACAATCAAAAAACCTTAAATAGTACTACTTCAAGGTAAAGCCTTTAAAAAAAATATCTTATAAACGGTCTTTGGTGAACAAAAATATATATGTTAAGAGTCCGACATTAGCCAGTGGAAGAACTTCTTTTTGCATACAGTATTAACAGAATGAATATACCCAATTTAAGTGAGAGGGTTGATAATGTGAATGGTTGCAAAAGAAACAAGCCAAAGGCAATGCAAGGTGCAGTGAACTGTAGATTTCAGTTAACCCTTCTGCCTCTCCTCGGCCATCCTTTTAGAATGTCTCTCTAGTTGCTCTGGCAGCCAAATTGCAGTTGTCGTTGCCGTTGATGAGATGAACGCGAGTTGGTAGTCAACCCAGCTGTGTACCACGGTGCGTATGTGTAATGCTACTATATATTTGTATATAGAATTTGTATACATGTATTCTTGTGTCTATGTATGTGTGTTTGTGTGTGTGAGTGTGAGGACGTCACACAAAATGCATCCGGCATCCGCTGCGTTGCCATTTCCGAAACATTTAGCTTTGCTGCCGGCTGAATGGCAAAGTCACAGCTGAAAAATCAGTTGAAGTCAGTTGTGCAAATTCTATGACCGAAAATGCCCCGGAAGGCATTTCTTATATTGTTAAGCGCTTTTCACATTTTGGCAAACACCAAAAAAAAAAAAAAAAAACGAAAAATAAAATATACAAAAGGAAAGAAGGAAAACAGAAATCAGTAAGGAACTCAGCAGGTTGTGAGAATACAAACATTATTGTCCGCCAATGGGTAAAGCTATTAACTAAAACTTATTTGACATACCCAAATAATGGATTTAATATTAACTTTTATCTGATGCAGTATTTCCTTGGAAGAATAATATTTGACTCTATCTAGTTGAAGGTTTTGTATTTTTGAATTGCTATGTCATATGAATTTTATACATCAACATAAAAAAATTGTTAAAAATTGGTGGCAAATCATTTTAAAAAGATCTGTTGCAGTTAGAGAACTTAATCTATTGGATGGAAATACCATTAACAGAGTTTATTGCCGCTGAATTATAATATTTGCCCAGTCAATAGAGAGTTAACCCAATAAGTTTTATATATATTTCAATTCTCTTTTAACTATTCGTTTAACATAGATCTAGCTTGCACGCTGGGAAGTTAACCGTTACATTTTGTGCTTTAGGTTTGTTTAGTGCCACGCAATCGAAAATCGGTTTGACAACACTAGGTCAGATATTAATTTCAAAGTTTTATTAATATCCAGTACACTTTATTAAAATTATATAGTCCGACACATTGGATATTAATATTAGTGTAAATATAAGAAGTAAATCTGTGTAATCCTTTATAAGGAACAGTGTCAAACTCTACACAGTAGTTTGATATATCATAAAACCTTTTTAATTATTTGTTTAATATTATTTAAAACTTCCTTATTTTGAATAAATAATTATTCATTAAAGATTTGAGTGTGGGCAATGAATTGTAAAAGTTGTTTTAATATTTCAGCAAGGTCTAATTTGCTCTTAAATATAAAGTATATGAATAAATTTGCAACACTATTGAATTCCTTTTCTTTTCGACGGATAAGTATATACATTGTGATCAGATAATTAAATCCATTAAATCCATCCCAAATTAGGATAAAGTCGCGATTAAAGCATCGGCCATGATAAATCAAAGCAAATAATCCTTTTTGTATAGATTAAATTGGTTTTTCAGGTACAGCTTTCAGTTTTTTATCTTACAAATATCTTACAGTTCTTTAGGGTCCTTTACTTAAGAAAGCGCTTGCCAATGATGTTCAGTACTGCGGTTTACTTATTAAAAAACCAAAAGGTAGTGGATTAAAGTAGAGATAAAAGCAAGAATTAAATATTTCAATTCCTGGCATTTGATTTATCTATTTAACAGAAGTTTTACGACTTTGACTGCAAAATTGGTAAAACAAATTGTTACAATTTTCAAAAATATAATCCCCACGCTTAACATTTAAGGAATATATATAAAGTTGATCCATTTTTGAGAATATTGTCGTACATAAATATGTGTACAGTTTGAAAATGAAAAACATTAAGTTTTTAAAAACTTTTTACAAAAACATTAAACAAGCCCTTAAAGAGTCATTGTTGTGCTATTTCATCCTTCTTATCATTATTTCATCAGAAGTCTTAAAAAACTTTTGCTTGATCATTTTTAAACAAAGGTTTTGTCTTTCTGAAATATGTTGACCACACTCTGAATATAAAAATCATCCAAAAAACTTTGTTAAAGTAGATGAATTATGTGTAATTATGACCATGACTAATATAAAAAATTGCACGTTTTTAAAGAAACTATGATTTAATAGTTATTCGTACTAATTTACAAATATTAAAATGAATGTTTAATTATATTTTTATTCTAGCAAAAGGGTATATTCTAAAATTACAATGGAAAGCATATGAATTATATAAACTATTTCTATTCTTGATTGATGTAGCCTTTACGTTCCTTTATCTGTGTGTTCTATTCTGTTCGGATCAATGCAAAATAGGTCCTTAGTTTTTAAGCTACTTTGATAGTGTTTTCCACACACTCTTCTTTCGGTTGTATACTGTATATATGTGGAAACCAGCCGGAAGAAACGACATTATTATTGCTCCCGTAGGAACAAAAATAAAATTTTGGCAATATAAAAACTTTTTGCTTCTCAAGCTTGTGGCCATTAACTACTTTTAGAATAGTTTTATATATTGTAATATTTAATTTACATTTAAATATAAATTTAATCAAAATTAATTAACGATATCATTTAGCTTTCAGCTTAGAATAAAGTTTTGCATCAATAACTAACTTATTTTAAAAGCAATTCTCACTAAATTTCCCTCTTATAAGTTTGTTATATTCAAGAATATCTCAATTGAGTCTTTGTTAATTTTATCTTCTATATGCTAAACAGGGAAAATCAGACCAAAAAAACTTTTTAGCATAAAAATTGTATTTTTTATAAGGCACCGACCCTTATTTTAGATTTGACTAGTCTAAAAAAACTCCCAATGATTCTTTTGTAACGATTTGGTACTTCGGTCTTTGGTATATTAGAATCAAGCTACAATCAACGCTTTAATTTACTGACAAATATTTCCAAAATCAAATTGATAAACAATTGAACTCTTTTTTTCAACTTAAGGTTGGTTAAACATTTAACTGAGCATTCCAAATAAGCCATTTGTTTTTGTTTTTTGTCTTGTCAGATTACAATACATTCCCAAGAGTATAATGCTGGATTATTTATTGCAACAACAAAACAAAAAAAAAAACCCAAAAAAAGAAAAACGCGTGGAATTCGTTAAGCATTTAACGACAAGCATCATATACTTATTTACTTAGATTCTTACTTAGTGACTTGGTGACATTTCAGTCAAATGAACGGAGAGATGTTTCTTGTTTTTGTGAGGTTTTCACGTAGCCACATAAAAAGTCAATTTCGGGTTCGTTGTTTTTTTTTTTTTCTTTCTCCTTGTTGTTGTTTTGGTGGCTGCAACAAATATATATATATATATATGTTGTATATATACAATTTAATGGTGTCTCTCTGTGTGGTCTGTGTCTGACAAATCGTGCCATGGCCATGATGTCGTGATAAACGTCAGTCAGTCACTTTACTCGAATATCTGCGTCGGGGTTTCCATTTCCATTCGGATGTGCCCTTTTTTTCTCTACTCTGAAATCTAATCAAAACGATGACGATGACAAAATAAATTGGTAACAAATCATAGCATAGATATTACTTTTTTTTTGTTGTGTTTTGCTAAAGGCAAATCTATTTATTTCATTTGTCCCCACAATGGGCTATCTCTAATGCGTTCTGAAACGATAATGGTGATGATGGGCTCGACTCCATTCGCCAGTTTCCCTTTCCCTTTGCCATTGTACAATTAGCGCAGTTCTGTGTGCGGACAGTTGCCATCTTGTTGGTAATGGCATTTTAAGCATTATAAATAAAATTTAATAAAAGTCAACTTTTGACTGAAACTGTTTAATTATAATTTACTGCAATGGCACGCGCCGCCCACAAATGTGGGACAGGTGTAATTGTAATTACTCCACGCACAAGCTCCACGATGCCAACCAACAAAAAGCAAAACCTCCCCGGATCCCGATTCGGACCAAGCTATTTCTCTCTCTTCCTATCTCTCTCTCTTTCCTCGGTCGCCTTTTCATTGCGAGAAATGTCCATTTAAATGGCTTGATTTATGCCAGTGCCAAGCTGCCAAGCGTTATACAAAAATAAACAGTGGTTCACATAGTTTCAACATAATTGATAAACTTCATATGGAGTTTTAATTACAAAATGTTATAAATAATAAAATAATTACAAATACTGCTTATTGACTATGGATTTTAGGAAGATTGATGCAAATTTCTGTAAGTTTTTAGTTCTGCTTTAATCTTGTTTTGTAGCTATGATGTAATACTTTGTTTTTAAACTCAATCCAATTTGAACAATTAATTATAGATGTAAAACATAATTCCGTAAAAATGGAGACCTAAGTATACAGAGTTTTAAAAATACAATGGATCCAACAAAGCAAAACAATCTTATAAGTCTCAAGATAGTCGGATCGAAATCTATTAATTTAGCCAATTACTCCTAATGAAGAAGCGATTCCTACAAATTAAAGTGTTCCAATGAGATCGCTCGATACATCAGTCTTAAGAAATTTATATATTTATTTATAACTAAGTAAAACATTTATAAAATAATTAAGAACTACAAATTAATTTCTAGATGTAATACTATCCTTATGACTTTTCCAATTCAGAGTAATGGGACTACATATTTGTATAAATCGGAATTTAAAGGTAAACAATATTATAAGATGTTGAGATGGTAGCCATATGATTTTAGTGCACCTTGAAAGGATCATAAAAAAAATTATGTAACACTTAAAGAATCCTGTTCCTAAACCCAGTAGCTTGACGTAAAAAAAGTCTTCATACCAAACAATCTTTTTGAACCAGTTGATTCTAAATAATATATAAAAATATATGAAATAAATAAGCTTATTTCTTTCTTGTTTGATAGCTTGATCAATTTGTATATGCAAAAGGGATACCCCTTGAACCGATGAACCAGTTGACAATAGTCACATTCTCTAAGGTATATAACTAGAGTAAATTAGAACTTCTTCCTTCATCATTAAAACTCAACATCCTTCAAGGTGATGCCAGTTCTTGAAGTTTGCTAGATCATTATAGAAAAGTATTACATTCTAGTCTATCAAAAATTGCAGCCTAATAAAGTAGTTAATAAAGTATTAATAAAGTAATTAATAAAGTAATTAATTTAATCGGATATAAATAGAAAGTTCTTTATTCGTATTATTTCCACTTCCTCTTCTTACTCCGGATCGCTTCTGTCTTTTTCTGGGTTGCCAGATCACTGGTTTCTGTTTCTCCACTGTTAATAACATTTGCCTTATAAAGCTGTTGTTGCTTTCATTATTATTAATGTATGTACACATATGTTGTTTGGAATGGAATACTGTAGCCTGATCCATGCCCAGAAGTTAGTAGCTAGAAGGATAACTATATTATTTCGAGCAATAAAAGCGACTTTCACAAAATTAGTCAGTTTTCTATACTTTTAAATATATCTGTCAAGTTTTATCAGAATCGGTTCACTATATCATATAGCTATATATAGCTTTGGCATGGCTGAAGTTAGTTCATCCTTCTAGTTATTCATCATTCATTGTAAATCTACAAACTTCTCATCCGTTAGACGCTCGTTTCACATGTAATTTTGCTGAATAAATTTTAAGAAATTTGAAATAATAAAGGTTGAATTGGACTTTAATTATTATTACCTTACTTTAACTACGCCTTCATCAAGGAATCTGTGTATTTGAAATTTTCCAATTTGAGTCACTGTGCATTATATATATATGTATATATATGGATATATATTCCCTGACCTATTCCCAGAGTTGTTTTTTTTTGTGTTGTTTGTGTTTGCCACCAAACTATATGCCATGCCTTTTTTGCTCTGTCCTTTCTCCGATGCTCTCTGGTCTTTTCATTTTCTCCTACTATGCTCTTTTCCTCTCCTCTCCTCTCCTCTCCTCTCCTCTCCTCTCCTCTCCTCTCCTCTCCTCTCTTCACTGTATATCAACTCCGCCATCAACTCCCTCCTGCGTTGCTTTAAGTGTATTTATTTGCGCTTTATTTTTATGACTGGCCCCCGTGTAATTGGCGCTGTGCGCGCTCGGGAGCGCATTTTGATGGCCGTATACGGAGAAAAGAAGCTGGCGTAAAAGAGTATACATATACACATATACACAAACATACATATGTATATGGTTGGAAGTGGGTCCATGGTTGGATTTGGGGCGATGGTCATAAAGTGCACACTGCTGATGCTTGTTGTTGTTGTTTTGGTTTCGGTTGCTGTTTTTTTTTTTATATTTTTTATTATTTTGTATATGCTTTATTTAAATTTGTCCGTCACTCTGTGTGAGTGCGTGTAGTGATATATACAATATACGATATATAAATATGTATATACATATGTAGAGATATATGTGCATGTTTTCGAGTTCTCCAAGTTTGTTCAGTTTGCACATTTAAATTTTTAATTAAATTTCAAGTATATATACTACATACTTAATGTGTTAAATATGCATGTCTCTCTCATACCATCTCCCTTTCTCTGTTTCTCTCCTTTTTTATGTTGTCTCTTGCTATCTCTCTCTCCATCTCTTTGGTTCTCTGTGGAGCCATTAAATGTCCGAGTTTAACCAGCAAAAGAACTAAATTGCTATGATTAATTAAAAATCCAACAAACCAAAAAATGGAAATACAAAAGTTTATGCCAAATGAATAAAAGCACTTGAAATTTTTGTCCCAAGTGCCAAAACGAATTGAGATAAACAATTTTATTTCGAATCTCTCTTGATTTGCAATATTTAGTCTAAATAAGAGCCATTAAAAACAGGGCTACATAATGCAATAATGCTTTATTGTAAGTTCTGGGGTATATGCTTTTTTAAAACGTTATAATTGTACATTTTTTAAAAAACTTATCGATAAGTTCTGTCGAAACAGCTGTTACAGTATGCAAATTGGAGACTCGAACAGCAAAAACGATTCGATGTTAGCATCGAAAATGACTAAATGCCAGTTCCCATGCAATATCGAAAAAAATATAAAATATAAAAAAATTGACTTTAAAGGCTATTAAAGATACTTAAAAAAAAGGATTAAAAGTAACTGTGAAGTTTTTTAAAAAGGATTTCGTTTTCATGAAGCCTGAATCTTCTGTATAAAGCGGATTAAAGAACGAGCTCTACACTTAGCACATCTACTTTTGCCGATGACATTCTCAATCGTTCCAAAAGAAACCCACTTAATGGCTATCAAACAACAAAAATGGAAGCCCTCTCTACATGCCAACTTACCCATCTATGTACATACATGCCAGTACCTCAATCTGAAGATTTTCTCTATCTAGGAGTCCACCTTGACAAAAGAGTAACTAAGAGCATACACAATCCAAGAAAAAGCAGCTTAAGCTCAAAGCAATAGGTCTACATCTTATATTGATCTTATTAACTCCCGATCTCTTCTATGCCTGGAATTTAAAGTTATCCTCTACAACTCGGTAATAAAATTTATCTGAAAGTTAGCTCTGTACTGAAGAGAAACCCAAGCAAGAGTTATATTAAAACCATTAACTGAACTCAGTTTAAGGTTCTCAAAACTATCACGGAAGCACCTTGGTACATTCGGAACTGAAAGGCACAAGAGCAAGCGAATGAATTCGCCAAGACATTAACTCGAGTGTGTTATAGAACTTGATTTCAACAAAACGACCTTTTAACACTCTAGCAATTGAACTCTAAACCAACTCCAGCGACAATCTACAAGAAACTGAAACCATTGATCAACTGAAAGCCCAAACCCAAATCAATTTTCTATTCGTACACAGAAAACTGCTTCAAATATACCTATTCCAATCCATATGAATCGAATAATATTAAATAGATTATTAACTTAATTAAGATGTATTGTTAAAGTTCTTTTTTTTCTTTTATACTTTACAAAGGCATCTAATTGAAAATTGAAACTAAGCGGTGACAATTGAAATCGCAGGAACAGACCTGGCCAAAGCCCATATAAATCACAAGCAGGACAAAGGCAACAGGAAAATCCGACAACCACCAAACGTGGAACATGAAAATTCATTTGCATGCAACACGTTGCCAATGTGTGTACCATGTGTGTGTGTGTGTGTGTGTGTGTGTGTCCGATGTGTGTGTTCTGTGCAATCTCCATAAGGATTGAAGTGGAATGTAGTGGAGGGAGGCAGGCAGCAGCATGTCGTCTGGTTGGCAGACAACACGGCGTATATGCAATAACGCGAGCCTGTAACAGTTACAGTTAGTCACAGCTGCAGATGCCACACAATTGTTGGCCCAAAAATATGCAGTTAGCTAAACAAGAACCCCAGATAGCCAGGGACGGATAGGAATAGCAAAAACTGAACAGTGAATTCTCATTCATTTAAAAGTTTCGTCTGTCTTTGTTTTTGTTTGATTTAAAACACTCATGAAATAGAATGGAAATCGTTTGCAAGTCCCTGGTTTTATAACACCCACTTGTCTGTAATCTAATTGGTGGCATTGCCAGCCGTCAACAGCGAATGGGCCAGGCCAACAACTATTCATAACAGTTTGCTGTTGACAGTTGCAAAAAAAAAGAAGAGAGAACATAGAAAACAGCAAAAGTGACTTCTCTTTAAAAAAACACAAAAATAGTAAAACACAACCAAACCAGATCTGATACAGGACCGACAACCACAAAAAAAAAAAGGCAGAGGATATCGAAATACAAAACCGGATACAAATTGGCAAACTGGCTAGAAATCAATTGAGTGTTTGACCCATTTGTAATGAACAAGTTTAACTAAATATTTTAACTGCAATCTAAATTTTTCAGTTAACTTTAACTCAATCATTTAACAATACAATGAAAATTTTGTTACAACTAAAAATCTTCTCTATTCCATGCAGCGTTACAGAAATAATATGCCATTTGAGACCAGTCAGATTCGTTCTTCAAAATAGTAAATTTTATACTAACTAAAAGTGGCAACAAGAAGTAAAAAACAGCAGTTAATAGAAACACATTTATTATCAGCATTTGGAATTTAAAAGGGTAAAAAAAGCAAGAAAAGTAACAACAAAAATTGTTAACTGCATCATTGCATATCTCTAATGCATTTCTTAATAAGGAACAATAAAATCTTGACATTTCAAATTAAATTAAAAATGGAAAAACTGCATAAGTTAGAATAAATAAATAAATCTATGGGATACAAAATTGGTTTCATAACACATTTGGAAAATGTTCAAACTTTATTTTTTAACTGCCCAGCTAAAGATAGTTTAAATTGAAAATTGTTCATTGTAGATTATTAATTCCAACTGAAATCAATGTCTTTGCTTGTTTGAGTTACCAAAGGAGGAGATTTTAATGAGTTTTCCTTTCAAGATACAAAGGTCTTGAGAGCTATATAAGCTTTCAGTTCATATTAAGGATGATGCAATGGGATAAATGTGAAAATTTAAAACAAAATAGAGTCATGGAACTGTATTCAACAGAGATATAATTTGCAATTTTTATGATTTATTTATTATTTACTTAGAATTTATAATATAATATTCCAAGAATTTACATTCTTTTGCAATATTCTAAAAGAAAAAGTAAAGCTAAAATTATTAAAGTTTTTAGAACCTTTCAGGAGCTAATAAATATGAATTATCCAAATGTTTTTTTGATAGTATAAATATTGGCCACATTAAATATTTTGAAAATATTTCAAAAGCATTCAAATTATCTCATTATACCTTTGCAAAAAAGGTATATTAATTTTGGTCAGAAGTTTGCAACGCATAGAAGGAAGCATCTCCGACTATATAAAGTATATACATATATTCTTGATCAGCACGATGAGCTTAGTTCATTTAGCCCTGTCCGTCTGTCCGTATGTCCGTCTGTCCGTCCGTCCGTCCGTCTGTCCGTCCGTCCGTCCGTCCGTCCGTCCGTCTGTCCGTCTGTCTGGATCAACGCAATCTCCTCCGAGACCCTTAAAGCTACAGAGCTGAAATTTTGCACCTAGGCTTCTTTTTGCTGCAGGCATTGTATATCTCGGAATTATCCCGATCGGATGACTATATCATATAGCTCCCATAGGAACGATCGGTCGTGAATAAGCTTTAACCTCAATAACTTTGTTGTTTTCCAACGAAAGTCGGTATTTGTGAGTTATATAAACTTTCTAATATATCCACCAAGTTTTATCAAAATCGGTTGACTATATCATATAGCTCCCATAGGAACGATCGGTCATGAATATGGATTTCGAGCAATAACTCGGTTGTTTTAAAAGAGATTATCACTAAATTTCGTATTTATAAGTTTTATATACTTTCTAACATATCTGGAAAAATTTATTCAGAATCGGGGCACTATATCATATAGCTCCCATAGGAACGATCGGCCAAAAAATTAGTTTTAGATGAAAATCTTGGTTATTTTAACAGCGATTCACTCGAAATTTGGTATATGTAAGTTTGGTATATATAAAAATGTGTCTGTTGAGTTTTGACAGAATCGGCCGACTATATGATATAGCTCCTATAGGAACAATCGGACCAAAAAAAAAATTTTTTTTTTCTAGTAAGTTTATTTTCTTGGAGCCACGGGCATTATTAGTTTTATATACTTTCTTATAATTCTGGTAATTTATATGTAATTGATAAAAACAGTTTGCAAAGGTATCCGAACTTCGGCGTGGCCGAAGTTAGCCCATCCTTCTAGTTTTTATTTATATTATGTCCTTTAAATATTGCATCATCAAATATTCTATTAGTCAGGCTTGTATTTTATACTAAACACTCAAGACAAAGTAAGGCAATCTATTCAGAATAATTTTTAAAGAAGAATATTATATTTTTCTCTTACATTAATGCAAAACATTTTAAAATTATAGTTTTCTATTTTTGTTCAAATTATTACACAGACTTTTTTTAAAATTTAAAATCCATATTAAAGTATATTTAAGAGTAATGCATTTAGTTTGTTCCCCCAACTTGATGAGGTTTTAACCACTTTTATGTATCTCATGTCATTTAGTTACCAAGTTGCACATCTCACTATTTTCCTTTTCCTCTCTCTGTCTACTTGTCTACTCTGTCGCTTTCTGCCTCTGGTTGGTGTTGACCTGCCACAAACATACAAGACACTTAAATGCACTGCGACCTTGTTGACCTTCTGGTGTCTGTGTGTGTGTGTGTGCGAGTGTATTTGAATTTGCTTTCTATGACACCCAACAGAGCTGACTGAGAGCAGAATCTAAAATTTCAACTGAGGCGTATTTGATTAACTCTGAGATTGGCCAAGAGCTACAACTCATCGCTATGTACAAACATATATCTTCGATGTGGGTTTACCGTTTAAGATTCCCTTGAAAACATCATCATATGAAATATTTTCAGATACAATTCATCTAGTCTATTGGAACCAATCCTCTATTAGACGCCTACAAAAGGCAACTGAAAAATTTATTGTTTTCTTTAGCGCGTGGAATATATTTTGTTTGTAATTGAACTTCTTTGAGCCATTCGCCAACACAAATTGACAAATTTATTTCAGATGTTGGCCAAGAAAATGGCATCGGAAGAGATACTTGGTATATGGCTGGGTAAGAGTGAGAAGGAAACACTAATTATACAATTGCTGCCGCTGCTGCTACTCCTCCTCCTCTTTCTGCGTGTGAATTAATTAAAGCAGCAACCTTGGAAATTTTGCATACTAAAGAGGCTTTGAGGCAAGGTGTGTTCATTACCTTTTGAGGCAGTAGGTGTCGCTTTCTCGTTTTTCCCCCCACTCTTTTTCTGTCTCTCTCTCTCTCTATCTCTTTAGCATACTTTGGCCAGCAAAAGTAAGTCCGCTTAAAATTTCTAGGCTTTGTACAGAAGCTTTTGCGATTTGTCATATTAAAAATACCCAAGGGAAAAGTAGAAAAAGAAGGAAACGAAGCTAAAGAAGTAGGAGCAGAGGTAGGGACAGAAAGCTTAATGACACTGCCATTTAATGGGTACTCACTAATTGCTCTGATCTCTGACTTAAGCACAGAAAACTTTCTAAAACAAAAAACCTATTTGCTTTACACACAATTGCTTAGTTACTTAGTTACATTAGCTAAATGAAAAGCAAAAGTTAAAATGAGACATTTTTTTTAGTCCAAATGGGAAAAATTAGACGACCAAAAAAAAAAAACTAAAAACAATTAAAATCAGTTGTAGAAAAAGTCATTAATAGCTGCTGTTTAATGACTTGGAATACATATAAACCGACTGGGATGAGAATCATATATTATAATATAATGTTTTTTTTCTTTCTCTAATGTCAATTTTGTTTTATTTTATTGTATTTTGGTTAATTAGTTTGTATCCTGAAAGATGTCAAAATTATTATGTAAATAAATGGAGATAGTCAAATGGAAATTCTCTATGAATTTGAAAGTAAAATTTATAGAAATCGAACTTTTATGAACTAAATCTGTTAGTGTTAGTCTATGCCTACTACAGGGCATGTCAATAAAAGTAAAGACCAACTTAGAATTAATTTGGAATAGAACTAACACTTAAACCTTTTAATATGCATTGAACTCACATTATAATTTTATACAACACACAACAAAATAGTTAAATACACACACACTATCACTTTTATCCTACAAATAAGTCCCCCAAATGTACGTACATATGACCCTCTAAATCCAAAAATCATATTATATAAACTCGTCTTTTTTTCTAATAATTTCAGTATTAAAGCAGCTTTTATCCATTTAACTACTCTACAATTATCGGATGATCATCGCTAAGTCTTTGGTTTTCTTCCCGAAGTCCACCCAAGTTTAAATATTGACTGTCTTATATCTCTAGTTTAAGTTCTAAAGGCAAACAATTTTATAACGTTATAAAAACATGAAGAATATAATACCAAACTATGACGAATATCTGATTAGTGAGTTTATTTGGTTATAGTTATTATAGACAATATCAAAACTTTTAAAAAATGTCAATTTAAGAGATATGTGTAAAGACTATCCAATCGTAAGTGTCGGTTCTTTAAGAAAAAACAATAGAAAATTGTGCAAAAGGGGTTTTAACTTAGATTTTATATTTGATAATATTGTTCCCAATTCTATTTTCCAATATTTTTAAAATTGACTTAAAAATTTTATAAAATTCAATAAAATTATATTTTATTAAAATTTCATTGCATAAATTAAATTATAAATAAGTAAGTCGCCATATATCAGATACATAATTGAATAAATAAGTTATAAATATTGGAAATTAAAAAGTAATCTAATTTTAAAAAATAATTTCAATAGATTTTAAAAATAGATATGTACATATCTAGAGAGATATACAGAAATATATATTGATATATAAAGAAAACTTCTCCTTGTTAGTATGTTCCAAAGAATAGCTTAATAAAGTGAAATAAAAGAAATCAACATAAAAAAAAATTCGTAATTTCGTAAATGTTAAAAAATTAAATAATTAAGTCCAAGTTTTAATTAGTTCTCACTTTGTTCACTTAAAATGAACCACAATTTATGTTAGATGGGATCTGGCAACCTTCACTCAAAACTATTTCGTATATAATAGTGGTTAAGAGGAACAATGGCAACGACGGTTAAGAGGATCAATGGCAACGACGGAAAAGACGTCAAGAAATGTTAAGAAATCAAGCAAAATCAAAGTTGTTACTGAAATATTGAAAATGAAATGAACTTATATTAATAAATATTATTTCTGTGGTATGTTTAACAAAATTTGACATTTATACTTCACCAAATTTTAATAATTTAATAATAGTTTTAAACAGATCTCTTAAACAAGATTCTCAAAGCAATATTGGACAAGAAACCGTTTTATAATTTACGTTTATTTTCTTGATTAGTAAATAAATTTTTTTCTATTTTTTGTGAATCTCTCAATATGTCATTGTGTACTTCGGGCTCATCTTAAAACGTAACTTGATGAATTTTTGCAATTTGCAAACAAAAATATTTTTTAATCTTGAAATTCAACTTTGTGTAGGCACACCTGCAAAGCACACCTCTTCATTGCGAAATTTGCAATTAAATAAATAATAATTTTTTATTAAACCCACGAAAACAATAACTTATCCCATATTTGTTAGTCAAACCAAACAAACGTAAATAAAAATCTTCATTTTGCAATATACAACAGAAATTGCAAAAGATTCACGTGCAATATGACTTTTTGTAAATTGTTTTTCTTTTAAAAAGAAGTGAAAAACAACACACAAAAAAAAACACTTAATAATATTTACTAGAGCTTCATTTGTGTTGTTTTCCTACTTCTTCTTTTGCTGGTTTTGTTTTTTGCATGATTTAATATGGGAAAATGTTTGCAGTGACCAAAAAAAAGAAAGAAAAGAAAAGAGCAAACTAAAAGAAAAAAACACTTGTAACTGGTTTTAATGGGAAAAGGGAGAGGAGGAGGAGGAGGCAGGCAACAACACGTAAACAACATAATCGCACATTTTTTTTCGGTTTTTTGTTTTGCCTGTCGACTGGCAACATTTTTCCTATTTTGCCACCTTGTCTGTCGTGGAGAGTTGGCCAAGTCTGGTCTGGTCTGGTCTGGCTTGGCCTATGGGGCAACAAGTGATGACTTAAAGCTGACTTTTGCTGTTCTCCATTATGATGATGGTGATGACCAGACAAAACGAGTGGAACACACATACACACACCTAAGTAGGTACATAATAATAACTAGAATAAACAAAAGTAAGATTTCCCTTTCGAATAAAGTTGTATACATCTTGATTATGTAAGCGAAAAACTCTTTAAAAATTTAAATTTAATGGTGAAATATATAAAACTATATAATTGTTAACAGGAATCATAAATATGCCTTCTGGTTAAAGGGTTAAAGGAAATAATATTCACTAGTAACCAGTATATGTATGTGGAATTTTGATACATGCACCACAGAAGTTATATTTATTGCTATAAGTTTATTTAACGATTTGTTTATAAGTTTACTAACAACATTAAGTCACAGCTTTGACTTTAATTGGCTTTAGCACATAATTTGCGTATTCCTCCATCGTCTTTTCCGTCGTTGCCACTCATCCTCTTATACCTCGTAGCTGCTATTCTAGAAGTTACCATAAAGTTATGTGTGAAGGTTGCCAGATCTCATCTCACATATTACTGAGGATTATCCATCTTTCTATGTGAATAAAAATGGAATATTTCCACAAGTTCTTTTAAGTGACTGATAGAAAAGTTTTAGAAATAAGAAGTTCACAAACACAAGTAAAGTATTTCTGAATTAATTATAGCAACAAAAATGTTTTTTTTGGATTTAATCATAGCAACGATCTATTCAGTATTTGATATGGTAAAAGAAGTGTAAAAATGTTGAACTGAAAGGAAGCAAAAACTAAACATTGCAAAACCATCTTGATCTGTATTATAAGATTTATAGAAATGTTTCAGTTCATTTAATTAAACAATTTGTATTTTGTATTACGCATAAATTCTGTTACAATTTTCTTTAAGGACCTATTGTTAATTCAATTCTAATTCATTTACTACCAACCTATTTTATAGAAGTTTTCAAAATAATATTTAAACAATTTTATTATTATTTATCTACTCTACTTTGCTTGGGATGAGTTGATAGTTCGCATTAAACCAAAGGTCAAACAAGAAATCTATTTTAATTGATAACTAAAGTCAAGTGCAAAAAGATTGGATTTAAAAGTGTATAAAACGAACTGGCTACTTGGCATTAGGGTACCAACAAGCTTCTATTATACAAAACGATTTCAAAGCCATTTTGGACGTATGTAATTAAGCCTGGCTCACCACTTATCTCCAATATCGAGATTCTCCAAAGATTTCCAAATAAACCACTCCGTAGGTTACTGAAGTCTCTGCGGTTTATGAATAATTCAGTAATACATAGAGATCCTTAAAAGCCTTCTATAAAGTCCGAGCTTCGAAAACTCAACGATTGTTATTGCTTAAAACTAGAAAATCAAGTCAGCAAATCCGACGACTGAAAAGAAATCACCCAATTGATCTTCCATTCCAGACAGCAAGCTCATTGGTAGGAACTTAATCAGGAACCAGCTAAAATTCCAGTCAATCATAAGCGCCTTTTTAGAAGTTACATTTCTGTGATTTTAGAATTCTTTCAAATTTGTTCATTGTATAATACATTTAGATTACAAATATAAATTAAATTACATTAAAAAAAATTAGTTTTTACCATCTTAGCATTTATTTGTTTTTTTTTTTTTTTTGACACAACAAAACTATGTATATATGCTTTATTCGTAAATCTCGTTTTTTCCTTAATAAAAGTTTTATATTTAAATAGGAATTTTATTTATGTTAGTTCTTTATAAATACAAATGTATTACCTACTTGCGAGGAGAATAATTGTTTATAATAATAATTAATAAATTTTTAATATTTTCAATATAAAAATAAGCTTCTTCCAGTTTTCCACTTTTACCAGTTTGAACTCTTCTATTGAAGTCTCTTTTATGTGTTTAATATTTTATTTATTAAATAATTTACATTTCGTTTAGATTTCCTGATTCAGTATTAAAAAAAACATTTACTGTACTTTAAATGCCTAAAACCAAACAAAGGAAAACTAATCAAAGCCTGCGGCAATACTCAGCCACAAAAAATTAAAGGAAAAGAGGCAAAGGGATTCGCGTATCGTTTATGGCCTTCAGCGTTGGCGAATCTCATCAATCAAAATCTTAGTGTGATAATTTTTGTAGTCTGCCCGCCATGAGAAATCACGAAACAAACCCAACATTTTGTTCAACTAAAACGGCTCAAAAGTGCCCAACTAACCCACATTTTCAGGATGACGATGTTGATGATGTCGAAAGAAACCATTTTGCTGACGTAATGGTCTGTCCAACTGGCTGTCTGACTGACTGACTGACTGACTGACAGTCCGTCTGTAGCTTAAAGGAGCCTCTGGTGTCTCTCTTACGCTTTTATATCCTTCTGTCAGACGCGGCGCAATTTTCAACGGCCCCTCGGGCTGGCCGCAGACAAATCGAAACTTCCGCCTTGGCCTCTGCCTGTCGGCTGGGCCTTAATTTGAAAGTTAAGCGTTATAAACACGTTCATTTTAGCCCTGGCCCAGCCCCAGCCCCAGCCCCCCTTTAAGCGTCCCAATAGCTTAGCTACCCCGATCTCCCTTTTAAGGAGATATCTAGCAAACCGAAAGCTAATGTTGCGCGATTTCGAAACACAAATTGCTGTCATTAAAATCATTTCAAATGCGAATAAAAAAGCTGTGCAAAAAGCAAAAACGAGCAAAAGAAAAAGAGAAAAAAGTTAAGCTAAGGCAAAGTAAAGCGAGTGGAAAGCGAAACTTGAAACAAGGGCCAAAACAACAAAACTGAAAACGAAATGGAAAGCAAAGTCAAGCAATTAGAGTTAAATCTGGTCATGAAAATTTACTTGATACACGAAATATTCTCATGAAATGGTCAAGATCTCGGAAATTCCAAGAAGTAGATGTAATTTTAGCAATAAATATTTTCTAAAAATAAAAAGAATAATACAAATTATTCTGTTCTATACTTATAATTATACACTAATATTTAAAATGCGATTTTAATGAAGTTTGGTGTGTTGTTAAATTTTTAATATGAATATATTAAGATAGTATATATGAAAATTAGAGAAGATTACATTAGAATTGGCGATTGATTTAAATTTGGTGAATGAGTACAAATAAGATTTGCGTATGTGCAAAAAAAGAACAAATGTATCATATACTGATTATTCCGATAGGAAATATACCTCTTACAGTCGTGCGATCCATCCAATTCCTAAACTTGGAAACCGTACACATCTAAAAGACTTATTCAACAAGTTTCATTAAAAAAGCTTAAAAATGAATGTCTAAAAGATGCAAAGAAACAAACACACAAACACTAATATGGCCTTATCTATTAGCCTATTGCAGCCTTTTAATAATATTATTATATACTTGGGATTAAAAACGCTTTTACCATGCGTTATTAAAACCTTATATATTATATACCAGACATCGAGTTGCAATATTGTAAGAACTTCTTTCTCTTTTTGTATTGCAGGAAAACCTATTTAAAGAAAACATTGCTTGTTTCAGTTTCAACTATCCTTTTCAAATGGTATATCCATTTTATCAAATAGCATCTTTTTATTTTTTGCCAGACCAATAATTTAGTAAAAAACTAGAAGGATGGGCCAACTTCGGCCATGCCGAAGTTTAAATACCTTCGCAAACTTTTTAATAAAAATATTTTTTTTATATAGCATATATTCGGCCGATTCTAGTGAAACTCAGTAAACATATTTCTATTTCTACCAAACTTACACATACCAAATTTAACTAAAACTATTTTTCTGGCCGATCGTTCTTATGGGAGCTATATGATATAGTTCCCCGATTTAAAGATGAAACTTGGTGGATATGTTAGGAAGTATATGAAACTCACAAAAACCGGCCTTTGTGATATTTCTTTGGAAAACAACAAAATTATTGAGGTTAAAGCTTATTCACGACCGATCGTTCTTATGGGAGCTACATGATATAGTCATTCGTTCAGAGTGATTCCGAGATATATCAATCGGACTATTAAAAAGTTTATAAAGGTATTTAAACTTGTAACCCACCCTTCTGGTTTTGATTATTTTTGAGAATGTGTAGCATATTGCTTTGAGTCTAAAATTTTAATTATCAAAGTAATTGAATAATATTTTGGGAAACTGATATAAAATTAATTTACAATCCATAGAAAAAATCTTACTTAATTTCTTTTAAAAAACATTAAAAATAGAGAAAATATATTTTTATTAATGAAGATGTCAATAAAACATAAATAGTTGATTTTAACTACATATAAGCTGATAGATCAAGTTCGTAAAGAACTTTATCTTTATTTTGTTGAATGAAACATCAAATTTAAAAGGGACAGCAGCTAAAAGCTCAGAAACTTAATTGGATTAACACAAGGAAAGGAATATATATATACATATATATACAAAATACACAAAATATATATAAAATGTTTTCTTTTGTTTATTATATTTTGTGTTTTATAAAACGTTCTGATTAGAAAAAACAGAGTATGACAAATGATACCTAGAGACAAGCACGTGTCTATCTATTTCGCTATGCTCTTAGAGTTCTTGGTTTCTATAATCCGTTCTATAAAATTGGAAAACTCTTACCACACAAACATACGCACACACACACACACTTGACATCAACATTTGTTGCCCGTTGACAAGAAAACTGATTTGTCATTCCAGTAATGAGCCTGGGGCTTTAGTCTTGTTTGCTCTCCCTCTCTTACTTTATCTATCTCTTTTACTCTGTGAGAAAGCAAAAGTAAAGCATAAAATGCAATAAGCATTCCTATTAAATAAAAGCATATGAGAAAATCCAACTCAAACTCCAAACAAAAGCATACCTACATACCTCTAAATGGAAACTCCCATGTCTGTTGCAGTTTTTCTCATTAGCTGCCAAATCCCAGCACAAAGTTCTAACAGTGACTTGGCAACATACCGAATACCCTCAATGTATGTACGTTTATATGAATGTGTAGAAATGATATGTGGCAGCAACATGTACACAAGAGTATGTATCTATATATATATATGTATATATATATATAAGGCAAACTGCTCAAATATGTAAGTAGCAGGTGGTCATGTTAGCTAAGGACAAATTATTTCGAGTAGCAAACTGACGTGAATGACAATTTATGAAAAGACCTGCGAATATATATGGCCAATAATACTCACTTGCAGTACGACTTTACTAGGTTAAGTTATATTGGAAAAGATTTTTCTTTCTTTTCTGGTCTTATTAGTTTTAATTTTATTTGAAAAAGTATGATAAAAGAAGTGAACTCAGTTATTTTTTAAACATTTTAATAATTTTTTTAAATAAAAATAAAAAAAATAACAATTGTAAGCGCTATTTGATTTTATGGTTCTGTAGAGTTTATAGTTTGAATTATATTTTATGATACGACAGGTTCTTAATTTATTCCTTTTTATGTGTCTTTGTAGGGATTTGTCCAACTGACCAAAAGAAGTTGTGCTAGGCAATTAATAGACTTTAGATGTAAGAGTTGTACATATAGAGTTCTTTATTCATAGGCGAACACAGCGAACTGATCTTAAAGCTATGTTGATACAGACAGTGTTGTAAGACAAGGCGAAAAAACATAAGGTTGCCAGATAGTTACTTTGCTCAGAAATGCATCGTTAATTTCAAACAGTCTTATTGAATAAAATTTATACAATTTTTGGTAGAAATGATTTTATTGCAAATTATATTATTTCTTAATTCTTTAGTGACTGGTTCATTTAAATATATAAATTTTTTTTTTTTAACCCAAGGCTTTAAAACTGAAATTTATATATCAACATTTTCTTTTGCGTTAAGATATTTCAATTCTAAAATATCTTTTAATGAAAATCTATAGATTTAATAAAATTAAAGCAAATTAAAAGATAAAGTTATCTTTGCAGTAAAGTTTTTACTTGATTTTACATTTTTTATTACTTTTATGGAAAGTTTTTGAATGATAACGATTGTTTGCATATGTAAATAGCAAATTCCAAAAAGAATCCTGCAAAAAATAGATTTAAACTAAATCTAGTACACAATTCCTTTGTAGAATATAATATATTCCTTTGTAGAATATATTAATTATAACTTTAATCATTTTATTATTAGATTATATTCAAATCGCTAAAATCTATATAAATATATCGGAGAAAACTTTTCCGATCATGTGAAATAGTTCTATTTTCTAGTTCAACATTTGAAGATGATTTGAAGATGACAGCTCCATCTGACTTTCTATTTGTGTGAACACCGAGATCTTGCAAACTATCATACTATATAGAAAATTTGCTCTATAAATCCTAGTGTCTAGTTAAAAAAATTTAAAATCTCTGTATCGCCCACTTCCGCTTTTGTAAATTATATAGGTAAAAACGAATAACTGGAACTATTTTAATGGAATCGCATTTTTATTTGGTTCACCTAAAAGTGTATCCAATCGGTAATGTATGATTTAATATTGTAAGCGGACAATAAATATAGAAGATATTCCTATAAATGTTTTTAGATGTAATCCTTAACTTAACATTGGTTGAGCGGTAAACTAGATATGTTAAAAGACTTTTATTTCGATTACAGTGCAATTCCGGATACAAGAATTTTTGGCAGAACATTATCTTAAGATAAAAATTTATAGTTCTTATATTGCTATCAATATAGATTTCCAGTAATCACATCACTACTAACTATTTTCTATATTTATATTGGTATGAACAGATATAGAGAATATAGAGATTATTCATATTAACATTTCGTGTTGTAATTCTTAGTTTAACATTTGGAGTTACTAAAAGTTAACGATTATTTATATTTAGTTCGTATGGTTTTAATTATTGCAAATAAATTAGTTAAAATAATTATTAACTTTTGATTGTTTTGCCGTTTTCCGTAATATTTTCATCTATAACATTTACTTGTTAATACTCAAATGAGATCCAAGAAAGTATTTCAAGTAAAAATTTTGCTTTAAATTCATCACAGTAAATGAGCTGAGATTTCAATTGCAGTTGAAAATAGATGGAAATGCACCAAATGACGGCACTTTTTCAATTCGTTTGTGGGCGCCGCCAAGATGATGATGATGATGATGTGGATGTGGATATGGATGACGATGACGACGTCTCTTGTCTTAGAGTTGAACCAAAACGATGCCAGTTACAGCCAAATTGCGGTAAAAATAGTTGAATGAAGGAAAATGAGAAAAAATAACACACTTGGCTGATGGTAATGATGACGCCCCAACTAAGAAAACAAAGCCAGACTTACATAGTTGTTGTTGTTGCAGTCTACACACCCTAAAGCCAAACCTCTGCTCCCACCCATACACCCCAAATGAAGATGATGACCTTATTCGTGGGCGTCTTTTAATCGGTCTGCATGCATAGCAAAGCGCGTGCTTAAGTAATGAGGCCCAAAAAGAAAAAGTCAACGGCAATTAGAAGAAGACGTCGACGACGTTTGTCTCAATGACTTGGCTCTTTTTTTTCTGCTTAACCAAAAGTGGGCGTGTTTGCTGATTGCACTGACATTGGGTACTTACAAGTGTGGGCGTAGTCTACAAGTGGCAAGTGCATGTTAAGGTTAAGCTTTCAATTAACTTCAGTACAAAATAGTAAAGTGTAGAACGCAACTTAAAAGAAGAAAAACTCTCCCTCCCTCTCTCTCTCTCTTTCTCAAAAAAAAGGAACATGGACAAAAAGGAAAAACAAGAAAAAAAGGGAAAAAACTGACCAAAGTAATAAAGCGAAATGAAATGAAACGGAAATGAAACTTAACGGCTTCCAAGTAAATACACAAATATACAAACTGAAAAGAACTGTGCAAGTAACGAGCTCAGCTAAAACAGAAAAGGAGCAACTTTTCACATGACATTACATATAACATTTTGGAGCAACCCTTCTTGGTCCATTGCCTGTTGATCAGTGTTGCCAGAGATGGCAAAATAAATATGATTATAATATGATTTAATACAATTTCAAATAACTCGATTTGTTTTTATTTTATTTCATGCGTTTCGATTTAAGAATTAAGTTAAAGAAATAGAACTTAAACCAATAAAACTAGATCAAGGTTAAGGATGTAGCTTGTTTCTTAACTTTGGAATTCAAATACTTTAATGTCTGACTGTCGATGTGATTAAAAATGTAATATTTTAAATTTTTAATGTTGAAATCAACTAAATATAAAATACGCTCAAAGATTGTTACAAAAATTGATTTAAATATGAAACCTGAAACTTAAAAAATATCATCTTAAATTGCCTAGTACTCTGCATAAGTTTTTTATAATACTTGATTTTTCTAATATATGGTTTTTGATAAACAATAAATTATTTATTATAAAATTCCAAAAAGTTTTGTAATTTTTATAATTAGTAGCATATCAATTTTATATTATTTTAATTGATATTTATTACATGATTGAATAGAATTTACCTCGATACAATTTTATATGATATAAAATAAAATTCTTTAATTTGTTAGTTTATTGTTTTAAAATTTAAATAATTTTGTAGAACTTGGCGAGATATCAATTAGAAATATTATAAAGGATATTATTTGAAGACTGTATAATCTAAAAATTTAATTAATTTTCCTTGACATAATTTAATATTAATTAAATGTGCCAAATATTCATAAAATCAAAAAAACGGTTTTTATATCTTACTTAACACCAATTATAATTGATAATTATGTTTACATGAAAAGGGTTCGTTTTCTTCTGCTTATCCAAATAATGTTAATTGCAGAATGATATCTATAACATATCATTAACTATTACATGCCATTAGCAGAGAGATATACATAACTTAACATTAACTGTCACATGTCATTGACAGAGAGATATCTATACAACATAAACTGTTATTCAATTGCTCTGTTAGTAAGTGCGTTGTTCAAGTATTTCAACAATAATCTTATAATTTATATAATAATTTTAATATTATTAATTTAAAAAGATTTTAGACGTTTTCCAATTCTTGATTAGTAACATGAAATTAATAAGTTTATATTGCAATATTTTATAGGTATTTTTAAAGTATTCAAATCACTCAACGTACCTAAGAATTATTTTTGAATAGTTTAATAATATTTTTATTATATATAATTTCCTTTTACTTGTTAATAGTTTCTATTTTTAATTGTATACTATTTCCTTTTTTATAAGAAAAATCTTTCCTGTGAGATACAATTTTTAGACTTTCTAAAATTGATTCATAATATTGAATGATTGTAAAATATATTTAAATAATTTTTCCATTTTTTTTTTTTTAAATTATTGTAGAATTCCAGGTGATCTTTGCATATTATAATGCGATTACTTATAACTGGTTTCACACTATTTATTCCAACCAAAATTTTGCCTCACCAACAGGTACAACTTATTTACGAATTTTGGCCATAAATCGGCTTAACTGCCATCACTGTGTTTTGCTGGTGTGTACATTTATTTGGGGATTGCGCATCCTGGCCCACTTGCTGTTGTCCTTATTGCGTATGTGTAGTGTTTGTGTTTGGCGCTAGTTAAACTTTATCAAAGCAACAACAAGCAAATTCCAACATAGCGTCAAAGTTTGCGCTCAAAACAAGTTGGCAACGCACCGTGTCCTAGAGCTGGTCCATAGTCCGTGCCATATCCTGGCAACCACCTCCACCATCTCCTTGCTGGCAAACAGCATAAGTCGTAAGTCCTCTTTGGGAGTTTTTGACTTCTCAAGTTCAGGCTCTCTTTCTCGCACTCGCACTCGCTTAATGCCAACTTTTATATATATTAGTAAGTAAAACAAAAGGCATACATTGACTTTCTTTTACTTTTGACTCCATTTCTTCTTAAGAAAGAAGGCTGCCTGTCTGCCTGGCTAAAGGCAACCCCCAATGTCCTTACTTGAACGTAAGTTTTACTTTATTCAATTCGATGCAACACATATTTTTACCATTTTACTTTTGGCCAGTCTAACTTTGGTTTCCAACAGACTGTCATATAAAGTTCTTAATGAATTGAAAGGTGTTTACCAAATGAGTAGTAAAAATACACATATATATATATATATATCTGATTGAAGAAAGTTCATGAAAATATATTTAATTAAAGAATAAGTCAAACAAAGTTTAATACATTTTTTCAATCCAACTTATGCAATTTTAATTGTTTAATTAAATACGATTAATTGTTTAATTTACCAAAGATTAGTAACACTTAATTGTCCATTATAATTTTAACCGATTTCAATTAAATATTGCATTTAATTCAATTTATTGTCCATTGTTGTACATGAAATGCAATTTTTATTGTTGACAAACATTTAAATACATTTCATTTAATATGCAAATCGAATTTCTAGTTCCAATGCAAGATAATCAAATTGAAAACAAACAAAAAATTTATTGAGATAAATCGAGAGGAAAAGTGAAAGGGCCAGGAGACAAGAGACGGAGACAGGATATGCAGGACAACAAAAAAAAGCACATTTTTAGACTGAACCAAGCATAGCTTCTGTTTCCTGCCAAAGAATTTTCATGCATTGTTCTAAAAATGTGTTGCATGAGATAGGAGATAGAGGGCAGAGAAGGATACACACACAAAAGTGTCACAATTTCAATCTTATGCAGGAAAATGTAAAGTTTCCAAAAATTCAAATTTTTATATGCCAAAAATATTTGAAATGCCAGCTGCTTGGAACCACCAAAAACCCATAGTTCTACATTGTTTTTCTGTTAGAAGATGAGGCCAAGTGCTTTGGGTCAGCAATTTCCCTATTTAATTTTTCATTTCAGTTTTCTTCACCCTTTCCAAACTCGTTTTTTTTATTATTTTCCCTTTTTGTTTTAGATGGTTTATGGTGTTCGGCTGCAGGCGCAGACAGAAAGACAGACAGACGGGCAGACGGAGAGACTGGCAGGAGCAGCATGCAACGTAAAGTGGTCGCCATGTGTGCCGGTGCGTCTGTCTGTGCGTTTGCGGTTGAGATTATAGCATACTTTAAGGAGCCGTAAGCTTATATTGCACTTAATAGCACATAAAAAATGCTACGTGATAATGCAATGCACCACAAAAGTGGCCATTAGGTGTAAGGGAAATAACAACAAACATAAGAGAAAAGGTAAAAACCTTTCTTTCAACGAATAAATATAAAAAGGATGAGAAAAAATTTGGTGTTGGAAAAAAAAATGAAATTTATACAAAGTGAAGTGATGTAAAAGTTTATATAGTATAAGTTGGCCACTAGTTGAGAAATTACCATATATGTATAGGTATATAAGTATAGATATATATAAAGGATTAAAGGAAAACAATTGAAAATTTAATTTTAAACGCTAGAGAAAAAGAACAAATAAGTAGGTAAAATGAAAGGAATTAAAGTTTCGGTATTATTTAATAAACAGATAAGAAGCTAATGAAGACTTGCTAACAGGATGGACTGAAACCAATGTTTCTATAGCTTAAAGATAATGATTTTCATATATATAAATAACTCAATCCCTTATTTAGTACAGCTAGGTATAAAATGTAGTCCTTTAATATAATAACTACACTTCAAGTGGTAAGTAAAATTTAAGTTTAAGTTTAACTACAATCAATTTAAAGAAAACACTAAAAAAGAGTTCTCTTTATTAACATTAACTTTTCTTATTCCAGATGAAATGTCTTTGAACAATGATATAGATTCGATTGCTGTTATTGTGGTTCATAGAATGAGTTTGATTAAATAAATCTTCAAATACAAATATCATTTAATTTGACTTAAGTTACCTAAATGGTCTATGGGTGATTGTATTGGCATAGATGTCCTTCAATTCGAATACTTACCATACCAACACCATTCAATCGAATGTTCTGTTCAGTTTCAGTTGAAGTGACCAGCTGCCATCTATTCATCTCTATCTATCATTGCCGGGCCATAAACCCGTAACCCATACCACATCCGACAACCACATCATTCATTATGTTAAATGTTTATACCGATTGGATAAACTCAATTGGAATGCCCCATCCCTGTAATGGCAGCCGATTCTATCCCCGACCCTAGATGCCTTTTGCTTAATTGACACTTACTTGGTTTGTTGTTGCCTTGTTGTTTATACACATTCAAGTGAATTCAGTTGAAAAAGTTTTAGTAAGTAGTTTCATGTCAAATGTCAAAGTGTCAAAGCAGTTGTTGTTCTTATTCTTGACCGCCTACCATCAATCATTGGTGTGTGTGCGGTGTGTTTTTGTGCGTAAGTAAAAGTGTGTTTGTGTGAAATCTTTATCTATTTTAGAATTTTCTTATTTTGTTTTTTCCATCATGTTTCCGTTACATTTTGTTTCATTTTTTTTATTTCAAAGAAGTGGAAATGGAATTTTGCCACTTTGCTTGGCTTTTTGTTTAACTGTTGAAGCGACAACAGGAAAAGCCGCACACCAACAAGTGAAAATACCAAATCAAATCAATTTACGACTTAAAAGCTAGTAAACATTTGTCTCAACAACAAAAGCAACTACCACACATACACACCAACACACACCCACAGACACAAACACATGTATATACTTCCATTGATATCCTTAAAAAGCCACTGGCAGGCATTTAAAAGCATTCAACTTGGTCAGTCGCACAGTCATTCAACCATTCATTCAGTTCCCTTTCCATCTCTTCTCTCTCCCTCTCTTTCTAAAAAGACATTTAACTATCCATGTACACACATTGTTGCCTCTCACTGTGTTCTTTAGGTTTCTAGGTTTTCAACCTAACCTAACAGAGTCTTTTTAAAATTTCCCAAAAAAAAAAGAAGAAAACTAGAAGGATGAGCTAACTTTGACCATGCCGAAGTCCGAATACCCTTGCAAACTGAAACTCAATAGAGATATTTCTGTATATACCAAACTTATAAATAGCAAATTTCTTGAAAAATTAAGTTCTTGATCTAAAACTATTGACTTGGCCGACCGTTCCTACGTGAGCTATATGCTATGATCAACCGATTTTGATAAAACTTAATGGATATATTAAAAATTATCTTAAACTTACAAATACTGGTTTTTCTGATAGTCGATTGGGAAACAACATAGTTATTGAGGTTAAGCCCCCTATTCTCGACTGATCGTTCTTTTAAGAGTTATAGGATATAGTCATCTGTAATGTGTATAAAAATAGTGACGAATTAGTAAAACTAATTCATTTGGGGAACTGATAAAGAGATTGATTTTTCTACAATATAAATTGTAAATAGATATCAACCTCAACAGTCTGCTGTTTTGACGCTCTTATTGGGCGTATCAATTTCAGCTACCCAAAACAAGTATAATCTCCAAGGGCTGAGTGATTAACCAAATCCTATGAAGATTACCCCACGGGTGTTGAGTGGGTATGAATGAAATGAATTGACTAGTTGGGATCCCCTGGTTCCGTAGCTCTTCCGGGTGGGTGGGTTCTTTAGCCAAATCTCAAACAGCAATTACACGATTCCAAAAAAAATAGGATCCCTCAAAAAGAACGGAGCAAACTCCAAGAAAATAACAAACCAAAGAAAAGACTGAAGAACGGGCGCTCATTGCTAGACTGAAATAGAAAAGCTGAACGAAAAACTTAATAGGTGGAACAGTTAATAATACTTTCAATGCATTCGATACCTCGGAAGGTCGTGGTCTAAGGTGACAATCGACACACGCGTCTATACCCTACCCTACCTTGATTTGTTATCATCATGATAGACAAATACCCTAAACAGACGAGGCTTTACTCGATCATACCCTCATGTCCTCAAAACTTTAGCAAATCATCTCAAAACTATACCAAAAATATATATAAACCAACTCAATTAAATTCATAACGATAACTAGAGTTCTTTAATTTCAATAAACAATATCCGCATTCCAATTGGTCTCTTAAACTTCATTTAACAAAATTTTAAACTAGATTCGATACAAATTTGTAACTCGAAGATCGATAGTTTGAACACAATTGCAAATATCTAAATGTTTTCTTTCTAAAATAGAATCTAAAAACAAATTCATTTTTCAGACTTTAAGACTAAAATTTAACATTATATAGTTGTTTATGTTTTTTTTTTCACGAATTTTCACTTAATAATTTTTTGAACACATACCTTCTGGGATACAAAGTAAATTATCTTTGATATTCCTTACAGAATGGCAATAATAAGGAGGATGTACTTGGATGAAAATATTCCTAACCTTTTTAGTAAGGCTTACAACCACGGTACCATAGCTTCAGGTTGCCCATAGGAGCACCTATTAATGGCTTGACGTGTACACGTGCGTTGATGGAATTTTCCTCCTCTCAAGTGTTCCAATGGTACGGTCTGCCTATGACGCAGAGAAATGTGTGTGGTTCGGTCAATCCAAAATTTAAAAAGAGAGCGAACCTTCAATTTTTTCAAGTTTTTATACGCCTGAATTCCAATGTAAACCAAAGCTTTAATGAAAATGTAAGCGGTTGGCAGCGCTATTACGTGTGTATCGATACTTAAAGTATCGATCCCGTATCGGTATCGAATAGATCGATGTGGCAATACTGCGGACGTGGCTTACGTTTTCTTGTGTATCGGCGCGCAATATATACTAATTCAAACGAATTTTCAACATCAGACTATTACTTTTTTTTGCGACCATTACACATCCGAGTCATGACGATATACAATACCTGGAGTAAACAGAAGCCTAGGTGCAAAATTAAGGCACTGTAGTTCTAAGGGTTTCCGAGGACATCGTGTTGATCCAGGTAGACGAACATGCGGACAGACAGATAGGGCTATATGAACTCAGTTCATCGTGCTGATCAAGAATATATATACTTTGTATAGTCGGATGCCTCCTTTTATGCTTTGCAAACTTTTGACCAAAATAAATGTCCCCTTTTTCAAGGATGTAAAAAGAAGAGTTCAAATCAAATGTACTCACCTTTTATGCTCTTTAACAGTCTTACAAATTTATTTGGAAATATGTACCTATTAGTACTTTTGAATCATTATTTATTAAGTTTTATTAAAAGTAAAGGTAACAGAAAAAAAATGTTTTTTGATATAGTTTTTCATATTTATTTTAAGTTCTCTTTTAAGTTTTTAAATATTGGAAATACCAAATAGAACTGAAAAAATGAATAAAGGGAAATGAACTGCAGCTTCGTTTGAAAAAAGCCTCAAGTATTATCATTTGGTTAATATTCGTTTAAATTATTATAATTATTATAATATAGAATATTTAAATCAAATAATCTTCGTCTTAATTATTTACAATGTTTAATAACCAAATGGCAACCCATGAAAACTTTCCTCTAGTTTTCTAGAAAAGAGATGTAAAAGAAAAGCTTTCTTAGAATCATTCTAGTAGCAATTTCCAGATCAATAAAGAAGGACTCCATTTTTATTAATTCAGTTATAATTGGACACAAACTCAAACTGATATATATAGGTATATTATCTATAATTAATTTCATAATTAAAACAGGGAAATGATGAAAAATTGGTTTACACAGAAAACTTACTTTTTTTTTTTATTTAGTTACAAATAACGTGTTTCTTTTGAAAAGTTTAGGCATTTTGTAGTTATATTTTTTTGACTTAAAAAGTCAAATGTTTGATTTTATACAGTTTAAAGAGTATTAACTTGGCTTAGTAAACCAATGATCATTGCTTAAAATTCTCATTTCCATGTACACAATTTTTGTGGTATAACTTTTCTTTTGCTTTGTACAATTTTTCTCTCTGCTTTTATGTTCAAACATTCCTTTACTTTACCCACATGTTCATACACACACACAAACACACAACATATACATCTACAAAGATTCCCTAATGTGACAATAAAGTTTTTGTGTATTTTTTTTTTTTTCTTTTTTTGGTTGGGGAAAATCCTTTAATTGACTTTGCGTTTTCCTTTCTCTGGAATGATGAGAGTGGCAAAATTGCAAACCGAATGAATTCTTTACTGGCATCGATAAGTAAAGTTTCCATTGTTGGGTTTTGTAAATATTGTTTGGCCTAATCTTTGGCCTGCCATGCCCCAAAAAGAGGGCAGAAGGTCGTGCGTGTTTTTTGCATAATCGATTATCTGTTACTCTGTGTGTGTGTGTGTGTGTGTGGCAAAGAAGTAACTTCCCATGATGATACATGGAAAATTATAATGACTAAGCTAAAAATTTATGCAAATAGTCATATGTATGGATAATTTTGCATTGTCTTTTTTGCGTAATGTTTGACAATTATAGATAAATTTTTTGGTGGGTAAAAAGGACGACTCAAATGAGGAAGGGAGGATCTATGGTATATTGGGGTGGCATATCAGCATGAATATGTATATTTTGTGGCCAGAACAATAGCCATTGAACAACAACAAGGAATATCTCTCTCTTTCTCTATATTGTTCCTTTTGCCTCCTTTTTTGTTTTGGTTTTTTTTTTTTGCTTTTGTTGTGTTCTATTTTTGTGGTTGGAAAAAAATTGACAAAAGGTAAACGTATGCTAGAATACATCCTGAAAACATCTTGTCTATATATATAGATATATATTGTCTTTGTCTATTAGTTAGGTTGGCATCACATTTGGCTTTTGTTTAAGTTCATTTTACATCAATATTGAATCTGAGAGTCCTCGGGCATTGTTCGCCTTTTCCTTTCTACCTTTGTCCATAGACACTTTAATTGCACTTGCCTCTTGTTAATTTATAGCCCAAAAACCTTTCTACGCTTTATTCTCTATCGAAATGACCCAAATACAGGTATTGCAAGTGTTCCAACCAACTAACCAACAACACACACACACTCAAACACACACACCCATAACACAACTCACACACAATTTGAGTTATAGTTATTCTGGTCTTGGTTTTACTTTCAGAAGGAGTTTGACTTTATTTTCGGGCATAAATATGTTGTTATTGTGGCTAAGACCAGGCAATTCAGAGAGATAATGGTTTTGCTTGTTTAATCTAGGTTCTTCTAAAGATTTATTGACTCAAGTAAAGGTTTTTGCCAAACAGTGATTACTTTGGAAGATTATATGGTATAAGATAATCTAAATGCAGATTAGTTGAAGTAAAATTAAACAGATTTTAAGACCATTTTGTGAAAAGTTTGCAAAAGTACATGGAATCCCTTTTTTATACTTTTGCAAAAAAAGGTTTATTAATTTTGGTCAGAAGTTTGCAATGCATAGAAGGAAGCATCTCCGACTATATAAAGTATATATATTCTTGATCAGCATGATGAGCTGAGTCTGTCCGTCGGTTCGTCTGTCTGGATCAACGCAATCTCCACTGAGACTCTAAAAGCTACAGAGTTGAAATTTACTTAGACTTCTTTTTGCTGCAGGCGTTGTATATCTCGGAATCATCCCGATTGGATAACTATTTCATATAGCTCCCATAGGAACTATCGGTCGTGAATAAGCTTTAACTTCAATAACTTTGTTGTTTTCCAACGAAATATAAGCCGGTATTTATGAGTTTTATATACTTCTTAACATATCCACCAAGTTTCATCAAAATCGGTTGACTATATCATAAAGCTCCTATAGGAACGAACGATGGATTTCAAGCAATAACTTGGTTATTTTAACAGCGATTATCACGAAACTTGATATTTGTTAGTTTTATATACTTGCTAATATATATGTCAAGTTTTTTAAGAATCGGTTCACTATATCATGTAGCTCCCACAGCAATGATCGGCCAGAAAAATAGTTTAGATGAAAATCTTGGTTATTTTAACAGCGATTCACTCGAAATTTGGTATATGTAAGTTTGGTATATATAAAAATGTGTCTGTTGAGTTTCAACAGAATCGGCCGACTATATGATATAGCTTCCATAGGAATAATCGGATCGAAAAAATATTTTTTTAATTAATAGTTTGCAAAGGTATTCAAACTTCGTCATGACCGAAGTTAGCCCATCCTTTTAATTTTATTACTAACATTTGTCTGCATTTGTTTCACAAGGAATTAAACTCTTATAAAACGTTAGTTCAAATTACCTTTTATATGGGCTATTTCAATATAAGATTCTTCCTTACCAACAAAATGCATAACAATTGAAATAAATAATAATGAAATATCATCAGATATATCATACATCAAAAGTCTCTCTAAATCTTTTCCCAAATTATTTATTTATAGTTTACTGACAACCGATTTAGACATGGAAACCAATAAACAATTATTGCGGTATGCCAATATTAAAGTCATATTGATTCCCTTTGAATTAGAGTCTATTAACATTTAAATGAAATATGACAGAAAAAAAAACCACGACAACAAAAACGAGGAATATAAAATGCTATAATTAGGAATGGTCACATGTGTTTTTAAAATGATTTTAATTGCATTTCCATTTATTAGTTGAAAATGTCATTGCATTTGTTACAACTAATGTCTCTATATATCAACTTGTACATATTAGTCAGATTTGCATAATTTATGTCATTTAAAATTTAAATTAGTCGCTCGACATTTTATGTGTAAATTAATCATGAAATGGAAGAAGAGAAAAAAAATTATATAAAATATCCTCAATTATATATAATGTACGAACTCTGAAGTTAAATAAAAATCATACAATTACAGTTAAACTTACATTTAAACAATTTATGGAATGAAATCAGACAACAATTTCATAATCAATTTGCATATTTTAAATATCAGTAGAATGATAAAAACGGTAAAAAAAAATTATTACCTGCCGTTTCCCTTTCATTTTAATTGACAGCAAAAGAAATCATTTTAATTGTATTCATTCATATTTACTTATATATATATGTATATGTATATATATATATATATAGAGATATCAGTTATGTTCATTTCCCCAGCGATTTCGATTTGCCAACATATTTAAATCAATTAAGTGCTTTTATGACAACGTTTGCCACGAATCGAAATCAAATGTTAACGTTGCCTTGCCAATCAATAAATAAATCATTGCAATTGAGCAAATAATTGATATACATAAGCACACAACATACACACATACAAAATTCCCTATATATATATATATAAAATATAGCTATATGTATGCATTCGCATTTAAACGAGTGTATATTGAAAAGTGTTGAAATATATAACAAAAAGGCAACGTGCACAATTGACTTAGTAGCATAGCATAGAAATAAGTTACATACGAGTAACAGATTATGTTAACTAATATATAACATTCTGTCAATCTTTTGTTATGTTAAGTCATTTACTAATAATAAGCCGAAAAGAACGCACGCTAAATAAAAAGTTATTTAGTAATACTTGTAAATGGGTTTCTTTTGTGAGAATAAAATATAAACTATATCTACAATAATATTCTTTTATTATATGAAAACTAGTAAAAATTCGTTGACAATTTTAAAGTCGAGAGAGTGGGAAAGTTTGTCCATGCAAATTTGGTTCCCCTGAAGAAATATCTCAACTGTTAATACTAAAATTTATAATATTTTAATGGATATAATAAAAAAATGAGAAAACTGAAACGTATTGTATATATCTTTATATATATGCAGTAGTAATCAGTAGTTAAGCCCTCAACAGACTTAGACATCTGATTTAAATTTTTCTCCTGTCTCAATATTTTCATTTAGTATTGGATATTTAATGGAGATCATTTACCGAAATTCTTTATCGTAGTGGGGCGATATTTCTGATAGGAAAAAAGTCGCGGTATCTTCGGATCACAAGGTGGTTTGGAAGAGAGTTTATGAATGTTATCTATGATAGAAAGACGCTCAAAAGTTTCAGCGAGGAAAATATGAAGTTTTCGCAGAACTCTTTCTTCCTACTGGTCATCCTCTCCAGCATGAACACCAGTTTGTTTAATCAATTTGAACCAACCGACTAAAATTAGTAAAAGTTTATACTTAAAACTTAAAGCTTAAAAAAACTGTAGGAATAATTGAACTCAGATAAACTTCTTTTGTTTCCTTTATAGACTCAAATGCTTCTACTATTGTGGATTCTTAAATACTACTGTAAAAGTTGTAAAGTTTATTTTTTTGAAGACGTGAACATTAATTAACCTGATTATGCTAATATTTGGAGGAATAGATATTCGGAATGATGCCGAGAAATAAAATGCCTGCAGTAAAAACAAATCCAAGTGCAAAATTTCAGGGTCTTCAGGGTCTATTGCCCTGTCTGACGGACAGGGCAATATCAACTTTGCTCATTGTGCTAATCAGGTATATATATATATAATTTATATAGTCGAAGATGCTTACTTCTATGTGTTCTGACTAAAATGAATATAACCTTTTTCCAAGGATATAAATAAACCATATTGAAACACTTTTGTGTGTGTCTTTTCACTCCCACTTACTCTTTGAGCTGCCCTCGCATTAAATTTGCCACACTTATTGACATTTTACATAGTCATATTTGTACATTTTGCCAGTAATATTTAAATAAAATCGCATTAATTTTAAATAGATTTTTCTATATACATATATATGCACGTATTTATGTAGTTGCTCTTGCTATTGTAATTATTTCCTTTTTTTCTCTGTTGTTGTTTTGCCGTATTTGTGTTTTGTTTTTCTTTTAGTAATGCCTTTTGTAAATATACTTTCTAAATGTATAATCATATGGCTGAAATATCAGAAATGTTAATGGTGGATATTTGCGGTCTGTTTAATTATATTTGCATTTCAACCATTTGCCAAATGCAAACAAAACCAAATTCTACGCACACAATTTGTAATGCTTAATTTATGTGCGAAATATTTCACCCTTTAATATTTTAATAATTAATTTATTTCTATTTATTTATTTATTTCCTTTTTTTTTTTTTTTGCAAATTTGATATGATTTACTACAATTTGTGTTAACGAGACGCAAAATTGCATTTGAAACTCATCAGCGTTGATGCCCGAAAAATTGTATCCAATTTTCTGTATATTTTTAATCAAACTTTGTGCTGAAAACAAGCCAGAGAGCGGGAGAAAGAGACAGAGAGAGCGCGAGACAATGGTGCGTATACTTAATATGATTTGTGCTCTATGTACTCTTTAGAGTGGATGAAAGGCTTCCTGATTGGCAAAAAAGATGACTATGGTGATGATGGAGATTTGGATGATGATGCTGACGCTTGGCCGTCATTATCATCTATGGGTGCCATGACCCAGCTTGGTAGCTAGCTGCTGCTTCTGTCATTGACGTCACGTATACGCCCAGTTTGACGGTAGAACTCTTTTGCCATTGATGCTGCTGCTGTTGAAGCTGATGCCGATGCTTTAACAATTAAGCCATGCCATGAATGGAACTTTGACGCTAGCCAAATTGACAAATGATGCATGTTGTTAATGCAACAGAGCTTGTTGCACAAAATTGATGCATGCTACAACACACACACACAAACACAAAACTCTCCCCTTATTTGACATTGATGTCCTTAATCAAGTGATGTATGTATGTATGTATATATGAAAGCTATGGTTTCTACTCTTACCCTATCCTTTTGTTAAGGAACCCTTCCATTGCTGACTTATAAATCATTTAGTTGGCATTCGACAATCTTCATTGAGCGCTTGATTTTACTCGGGAACAATGGCTTAAGTTAGCCGCAAGCCTTTCAGTGGCAGGGTAACAAAGCCTTACGCTAATACCAATAAGCCATGGATAGTGGTGGTATGGTGATATGATGGGCGTGGCCTTCATTTACCCACCCAACACACACACACACACACTCACAGTGGGAAACTAACGAAATTGACCGCAACATTATACGTTTGAATGTTGCATGCGACAACAAGGCAGAATGAATGAAATGGGCGCCATTTCACCAGGTGTAAGCTTAACATTGAATGTATTTTGAGGGGGGTTACTCTATGGAAGGGTGCGTGTGTGTGTGTGTGTGTTTCAGTGTATATGTCAATGTGTGTGCGTGCCTTGTCGCTTGACAGAGTTAACATTTTAATTGTCATGAAATATTCATTTTGTGGGGGAGTGACCCAAACATGAAAATAGTTTTTACATCTTGTTGACACTGGCGAGGGTAGATCCAGTTATAATCATAGAGATTAGGCATATACCAAATATTGTTAGAGAGATTAACTAAATTATGTAAAAGGCAATTAATACAAGCGTGAAACGCTTATTTATGAGGATAACAAACTGACAAGGAATCGATATTTAAAGAGTGAAACTTCGAATATCAAGAAATATATAGACTTTCTATATTATAACAGTTCTTGGGACTCATTTAGGAATTCTTATTGCCTACTTTGAGGAGCAATTTATGATGAGAATCAATTCCTTTAAGATTTGCATTAGTTTCTCTTATTGACGCCAAATTTCGTTTATTTAGGAAAGCTATTTTATATTTGCTTTACTTTAATGACTTTCTGTATATTAAATTTTTCAATCCTTTGACTAAAAAACTTGATTACTTTTGAATCTCCTCACGTTCAGTTTATTATTTCAGCCTCTCCTATTAACAATTTAGGGTATATATGGTCATAAAGGCAAAGACATGCCAACCCCCAAACCATATACGCCCCCCTTAGTGTCTTTAAAGTGTCCTGGATCTCTATTTAAAACTTGGTCCATGTTTCTATTCTCTCCATTCCCCTTTCCTATATATACATACACACTCACCCACCCCCCAAACAGTAGCGGCATTTGTTGTTATTGCTGTTTATGGCAGGCGTCTGCTTTGTTTGTCAAGCGATTAAGTTGTAATTATGCGTTGCTACGTGTCCGTAACCAAAAGTCCAAGGTCCATAGAATGACAATTTTTGTTTTCGGTTGTTTTTCTTACCCATCCTGCTCTCAAAGGAGCTTGAATACCGATTATGGTTAGCGGTGTCTAATGAGTTGACATTAATAGGAACGTTCGCCTTGATGATGATGTTGATGATGGCCGAAACGAACAACGAAATGAAAAACAAGTCTAAATCGTTGTTAAAGAGTAAGGAATTTTGGGTTGGGTATCGCTTTGCCTTCAGGCTTTCGGTTCGTTAAAAAAAAAGGAGTGAAAGGCATACCTGATGTCAGTAAGTCAGGGCCGAGAAAACAAAGAATGCAATCGAACCAAAAAAAAAAAAAAATAAAAGAAAAGAAAAGGAAACGAAATTGAATTCGAAATGAATTGAAAAGTAAGAAAAATCTGCAATTAGTGAAGGAAAAATTTAAATGCTCTAAAAGGAAAAAACGAATTGCCGCAAAAGAATCAGGAGAAATTAGTGATAAAGAAGGAGAAAAAGCAATTAAAGGCAAAACTGATGAACATTACAAAACAAAAATGAAAAAATGCCATCAAATGAGTATTGAATGAGAAAACACTTATTATAATTTCCATTTGACAAGACAATACGGAGAGCACTTAAAGAATGAATAAGAAAAATGTTTAAAATCGATTTTAAATATTAAAGAAAATTCAGAAAAAATGTGAAAATTATTTGGATTGCTTATATTTCCATCAAAGAGAATGAACTTTAATATAAAACAATTTAATATTAAAATTTAGATTATAAATCTATATTTAGTGAACTCATTATAGAAATTAGTTTTGTCCTCGCCTAACTAATTTATTGCCTTATAAATTTATAAATAAATTTAAAAGAGTTCATTTTCCAATTTTGAATTTAACACAACAATTTATAATCTATATAAAATATCATTTAATTACTAACAAATCTCAAATAACCCAAATTAATATATATTAAATAAAATTAACACTGTTCGGAAACTCTAACAAATTGCATTATCTCTGCTCTGGCAATTATCTATTAGTTATTGGCTTATTAATTGCTAAACTAAACCGGAAACTTTTAAATATTAATGCGACTATTTGGAGAAATGTGAGATTATCAATCAAATCAAAAGCTAACAACATTTTATGGCCAAATACATTGCATAATCACTGGCTAATTAACACTCTTTGGCAACAACAATAACCAGCAATTACCTTTAAAAAAAAGAAAAAAAAAAAAGTGGGAAAATTGAAAAGAATTGCAGCTCATTTAAACTTTTAAGGTAAACAAATCAGCTTAACACACATTAGGCAAATTTTTGTTGCTTTTAAGGCCATGATTTGCTTTTTTTTATGGCAATTCTAATCTGAAAGAGGGCGGGAACGAAGCCAAGGTAGAAGCTCAGGATATGAAGGCTCACGTAAAAAATATTAAGATACCGTTTATAAAGCAATATACGCTTACATATTTAATGCGTTAATTTTCAACAATATTTCTATGTATATATATATAGTCTTGCTCGTAATCTAGCCGAGCGTGACAACCTCCGGTAGACAGAGGCATACATACGTTGCATACTTTCCGGCGTTGCCACGTGCACAGCAGCAGCAATAACAACAACAACAACAACAAGAGCCAAGATTTAAATATGAAAGGAAAAAGAAAGAAAAGGAAAAAAAAAAAATGATGAAAATGTTAACGTTAGAAAATTTATCTCGTATCTTACTCGTACAACTCTCATGTGCCGGATATCCTATTGCTGTTAACGTCTTTGACTTTTATCGATGCTAATATGTCGTAGATTTCTTTCTATTTGTCTGTATGTCCAAATCCTGCCCACATACTCATCTCCTTCATCATCATCATAGTCATCTTCTGCTCTATCTGTATCCAAAGACAACTGCAGCCGTTGGCACAATCCACTAACAACTCAACAACTCACTTTTAAGTGTTCCCCGAAAAAGAAATAAAAAAAAAAATTCTCCATGCATGTCTGAGTATTGGGTGTATCTTTGTATGTGTATGTGTGTGTGTGTGTCAGTGTGTATGTGGCATATTTGAAAAGTTTCCTGTGCATCTGCTTGGTAAGGTAAGACACTGTTAGTCAAGCATATGAAATATTTTACGGGAATGATGTAGATGGAGGAGGGGTAGAAGGCGACTGCCGCATAACTTGAAACTTCAAAAACTGGTAAAAATCTTCGCAAGGCAAAACAATTTTTACAACTCGGCAAAATTTATTTGAGTTATTTCTTTAGGGTATAAATACAAAATATATATATATATATATATAACAACCCTTTCTTTCCGTTTTAGTTAACATTCAAACTATTTAAAGCGGCATAACATATTGTTACTACATAATTAGTTGAAAAGGTTAAACTTGCAAGTTTGTGTTGAAAGTAAAGTTAGATAGCATTTTTTTGTTGGTATTTTCAGAAGCATTTCATAATAAAGAAATTACAAAAATGTAAAGGAATTTTATCATATTGAAAAAAAGAGTTAAATGTGTGTAAAGGAACAATTTTTATTAGATGAAACTGTTTAAATAAAATTTATATGAATTTTTGATTGATTTATTTGAATCTTCACAAACTCACATGAAAACTGAACTTGATTCTATGAAAAAATTAATTATTGTTAATAATTTGGTGCTTAAATAATAACTTAATACAGAAGGTGGGTAAATATTGAGATAATAAATGGAACACAATACTTTTATCTAATTTATTTTTACTTATTGAATCAAGTACTTCAAAATTAATATTATTTCTTAGATGCTTCTCGTTAACATTTTAATTTTCATCCTAGATTAAAAAATTTTACCTATTTTATAAACATTTATTTTTTATTTATTCATTATTCGGTTTCTCTTCTTATTGCAACACAATTAACCCTTAATTCTTTTAAAATTAATTAATTTAAGTTTTAGCTTTCGTTTTTTTAAATTTCCCAATTCAGTTTAGCTTAAGAAAGTGAAGCAATATAGCCAGCTTGGCCGTATATATCTCTATATATATTCCATAAAAGTTCTTTAAAAAAAATGTATATAAGAGAATTATCTAGTAATTTAACTGTAGAGAAAACCCCTAACATTGGTTTAATTAACAGAAATGTTATGGCGTTGCCACCTTATGCAGAACCAAATAATGTCACATTTGTACCCCTTGCTATTTCTTGAGTTTTCAAATGATGATGAAAACAATTCTCTACCGGTAAACTTTTTTTCACTTCTGTATTTCGACTTTATCTGGAATATTCACAATATCTTATGTATTCAAAATATTTTTTTTTTTATTTTACAATTTTTGTAATTTGTCACCTACCATTGCAGATCTTTAACAAAAGCCTGTATCAATTATTACAACTTAAGCTGCTGACCTAAATAATTTGGAGAATACTTTTTATTAAGTATATATTAAAAAGTATTACAGAAATAATCTTGTTTTGGATATAATCGATTTGGATACGCCTTTTTCTACACGTTTTTCAATATCCCTCGCAGAACCTTTCGACACCTTTTTCCGTTATGGCTTACCGATGTTACGGCAAAAAGATTTTCCTCTTTGGAGTTTTATGTTCCATATCTAATAAAGTCTATAGGCACTCTGGTTACCCTTTCTCTGAGATCATGTTAAAATATGTTATTCAAGAGTAACCAAGATCACCAAATCGATTACTGTTATAAATTCTTCCTTTTCTTTGTCTTTCTTAAATTCAAACTATACCCTAGTTATTTAAATAAAGGTATATATAATATATATATATATATTGTCAAGAAATTTAAGTTTTTAAGTAGAAATTTATGTTAAGTTTAAGTAAAGATTGATGTTAAAAGATACAAAATAAATATATATAAAATGCTATGGCCTTCTGAAGTCATTTTGTCTCTTACCTTGTTTTATTTTTCCACATTTGGAAAAGGTCATCAGTTGCGTTTTATGATATTTCATAATGACAAGAAGACCCTATTGATCCCAAGGGGTGCTAAAAATAGATGGCATTTGTAGGCAAAACTACTGTAAATGTATGATGCAGGTTATGGTCTTCTTTAATGTTGTGGGAAAAGGTGCATCCAGTTGATTGCATCAGGATGTGGTCAAAGCAAATCTTTTACCTACAAGGTATGCGAACTGCTCTCCTACATTGGCTGCTGCAACTGACTGTAGCATTTGCCCAAGCTAGTCGGTGTTCCCTCTCAAGCGAACCACACATCTGACATGGTGTTATAGATGGCACATATTTGGCGTGTTTGTAACGGTGTGCATGTATTCCTTTTGCTTCCTTCATCGCCCTTCGGTTACAGCTAAAATGATGCTTTATCCTTCGCTTAAATGATGCGTTGACTGGGCTTTCAGATTTCTCGTTGCCATGGATGATACCCTCATCTGGACATACCGTTGATGTAATTGATGCCGTTTATTAATAAATACCATTCAAATTTAGCCGTCTTTACGGCAAATCATTTCCCTAACGTAATTGCTACATTTTGTATTATATTAAACTCTTTAATTAAAGACTAATCACTTTTAAGCCAGACATGCAAACTCCTTAATAGATTTAAAGGTTATTTACACTGCCGAAAAATATGAAATTTTATTTATTTTATTTTGTATATTGTTTCTTTTTTTTTCGTTTGGTTTCTTGCGTGCTTAAATGCTTTACTTAAAAGTGAAGACATCTGTTAAGTAACAGAATCTAACACTCTGCTTAACATGGGCAGCACAGCTGGCGTCGCTGTTGACGCCAGCGCAGCAACTTCGGGTGATGTTAACATAGAAACTTCGGCTGCACTGTGGGCAGGGAACTACGAACTTTAAAACAAAATTGTAACATGAGATGAAAAATATATAAAGTAATTTAATAAATTTATGTAAGGAATTAAATTTACATTTAAATATTTAAAAAAAATATTATATAATTTAATGTCAGACACACATCAAATTTCAAAAGTAAAATACAAATAAATTATAAATTACTTTTACAACAACATTCAATGATATTTATCAAATAATTTACATTATAAATATATATTCAATATTCTATTTTCTAGTTTTCTTAAAGTTAATAAATAAAAATTTATCGCACAAACATTACAAATTGTTCCACAGTGCTCTGTTATGCATTTGGCCAGAGTTTGAGCCAATGTTTGGGTCCATGTTGGTGCTGCTGTTGCTGCCTGCCGCTAGCTTGGTCTCAGTCACCTGCTAAGGTTTGAGCCCGTCGCAACGCAGCGGCAACTGTCGTGAGCCCAGAGCAAAAATAAATAAAGTTTCATTTCGAAGCAAAATTCGTTGGTTTCTCGTACGTGTGTGTGCCGCCTTTAAGTGTCTCTGTGTGTGTGTGTGTGTATGTGTGTTATCATCATCATTATTATTATTATTATGTTGTTTATTTTGCATGACCAAAACCGAGTGTATCTTTTATTATTTGATTAACAGTCGCCTTTTTACACTTTATACAACAACAAACGTATCAATAAGTTCTCAATCAATATCGGCGACGTTTCATACATTTTTGATATTTGGTATTTGCCTAATACGAGAAAAACCAGTTTCTCTCTCCAGTCACTCGATTCTAACATTTCGATGCGAACTCGATAACAACGGACGACGGTTTCGAGCCAAATGCAACGGACTCTTGTATAGTAATTGGCCAAGTGGCAAGGAATTTCTAACGTGGTCCCAGTGAATTTGTCCAATTGGACCAGATACCACGCACAGTGCGCCTAACTCATCTAAAAACTATCAATAGAAGTTCCCTCGTTCGTACATTCGTTTGCTCTTCTATTATTTTTTTTTTCTATGTGTTATTTTTTCGTTTTTTTTGTTCGTTTTGTTTACCGTTAGAGCGGTTGGTTGGTTGGTCGTTCTTGTGTTTTTTGTTGTTGTTGCTGTTCTTCTTCTTGTTGCTGTTCTCGAGTGGCCATCAAGCCAGCCAAGCGTGCATCTGTGTTTAGAAAGCCACTTGGCGGCTCCAGCAGCAATGTGGCCGGCCGCATCCCATTCCCCCCACATTTGGTTCTAACTCCCCGACCAGCGTCTTGGACTTGGTTTTGGTCTTCGTCTGGGTCTGGGTCTTGGTCCGGTCTTTGAAATAAAATGAAAGAAAAGAAGAGACCAAATGCTTAATTAATTTAAAGCAAACTCTTTTAGCCAGACTTCCACCAAATTGACCGACTTCTTACAGCCAGAAACCCGTTAATTCATTATTAATCTGTTGATTTGTTCATTTTATGGTGGAATAACTTTTTAAAAATGCAAATGAAAGTGTTTAAAGTATTAAAATTATGACAAATATAAAAACCAAAGACATAAACAATAAACAAATTTTATAAAGTTAAATTTTAAAACTAAACAATTATTTTATTAAAATTGATTCACAATAAATTTCAGAAATTTATAAATAAAACAAACAATAAATCTTCTTTTAAATTTGTTTTCATTAAATTTGTTAAAAACTTAAATGATTTTTACAAATTTGTACGAAAAAGTTATTTAAAATTTATTATGCATAAAATTTTTTATGATTTTTGTTAATTTTATAAATTTTTTAAACTGTTAAAAACATATTTAATTCTTATATATTTTGATTGCTAAACAAATTCTTTGATTTTAAAAAAATTTCTTTGCATTAAAATGAATCAAATAAAAACAATTGCTAAATAAAATCTGAAAAAAATGTACGATTATAATTTCCGCTATTCTAAAATTATTATTTAAAAGAAATCTTCCTTATCGAATGCCAACAATTATTAGAATTTAATTTGTTTATTCAATCATGAAATCTTTTAATCCAAAGTTTAAATCAAAAATAATGGCATTTCAATACTATAAATCCTTTATAGACTTTATAATACTCTTTAATTTATTATTGAAAGTTTTTTTTTTTTTTAAATATTGAAATTTTTTTGCTTTTGCAAATGCTTCCAATTGTATTGAATTTCCTTTTCAAATCAAATGAATTTGTTTTAAATATTTTTAAAATTTACAAAATTTTAATTAATTTTGTTTCATTTCTGCCAGAACACAGAATCGGAAATGTATGTATCCAGTTTAACACTTTATCATAAATTTATATATAATAAAAATTTCATGATAAATGGCTTAAATTTTTTTAAAAAAATATAACAAAATTCAAATGCATCGCTAAATGCTTAAATAAAAAATTAAAAATTGTACAATTGGCACACTTTTTCATTGAAATTTTGAGATTTTTTTTTGTTTTGGTAACTGGCAAATTGTTTGATTTGGTTTTAGCCACATGAAAACATTCTTTTGGGCAAACAGGTTGTCATAACTCGGGCAAACAACATGAAAAAAATTAACACGTGCATGGCCTGGCAAAAAGGTTAAAACGAATACCAACAACAACACCAACACAAACAGCGACAACAACAACAACGAGCAATATTTAAAATAAAATAATAAACACGTGAAAATTTGAACAGGAACCAACAAAACGAAAGAAAAAAAAAACAAGAAAAGTCGTAGAAAAAAAAAAGGAAAAACCAAACTCGCAATAAATAAAACCGAAAAGTTAAAAAAATTTCAAGCGTTGGCGTTTTGTCAACCAGAAAAGGGCCAAGCGGCAATAAAAGAGGCTCACAAGTGGCTGTTGCAACAACAGCAGTAGCAATAGCAACAACAACAACAACAACAATAACAACGGAACGGCCAACCACACTTAAGAGTGCGACCCTGTGAACCACGAACCTCGACCCTCGACCCCTTTTTATTTTCATTTTGTTGTTGCTCGTTTTTTTAACCCCCCAAACCATACCAACCATCTCCTCCTCTCCTCGCAGTTGTTGCCGGAGGCCGGAAAACGCTTGTTTCGACCAGCAGCACCAAAAGGCGAGTGACAAAAACAACAAACAGGTGAGTGTGAGCAATGGCAAATGCATGTGTATGTGAATGAGTAAGCGATTGTATGACTGACTGAGTGAGTGAGTGAATAAAATTGTGAATGAATGAACAAAAGTTGGTTGGTTCTTTGCTTCGTTGGCCTCCGGTTTGATTGAAACTGATAAAAATAATAGAAGGCCCCAGGCCTGAACCTGCACCCTCACCCACACCCACACCCGCACTCATGCCCATGCCCATGCCCGAAGCTATAAGGAGGAATTTTCTTGCCATTCTTTTCCGCTTTTCCCTGACATCTCTCTGCTCAATAAGCAATTAATATGCACAAGTGTCTGGGTCTCTGTGTGTCTCTGTCTGTATCTCTTGGAGGGTGAGTCTTTGGTTGGGCAAAGTGAATTTTTTTCCCCTTCCTTGTTTCCCAGTCGTTTTTTTTTTTTTTTTTGTGTTTGTTAAGTTGCCGCCGAAAATCTCTGGAAATGGGCTCGGGTTTTGTGTTGCTGAGCCTCCACCTACATCTCCAATTCCTCCAACAATCTCCTCCTTCCTCTGTATGTTCTCCATTGTGTCTGTGTGAGAGAAAAATAAAAAAGAACCAAAATAAAAAAAATAAATAAATAAAAGGAAACGTGGCACATTGTTTTGGTTTTCCACACACACACACAGACAGAGAAAGAGAGAGATAGACAGATACTTCGACATTTTATTTAATTTTTTGTTTTTTTTTCTACCTCGCCTTCAGTGAGGATCAATGGCTAAAACTTAATTTCATTTTTCAACAAGATTTTCAACTTGAATTAAATTGATTTGAATACCAGATGGAAAATGGAAAATGGCAAACGGCAATGTAAAGAAATTGAAATTACATTTTTTGTGATATTACAAACAATTTCTAGAATAAATTACAATTTAATCTTTTCACAATACATAGAAATGTATCTTCAAATATTTGTCCCAATTGAAAGCAACAAATCTATCTTTTATTCATAATTATTGTTATTATTGTAATTAGGATTAGTGTTTTCATCCATTTCTACTTCATGTATTTCCTTTTCATTGTCTTTAATTAAAGAAATTTTTAATATTTTTCTCATTAAGATATAAAATATTTATTTTATACTTAACAATTCCATCCGCTTATTTCTTGAAGTGCCTTACCTTTATTGCATGACCTAGAGTCTCATGATATTAATCAATATTAATTGGGCCAGCGTTTCTCCATTTTTGGAGGCGTCCTTCATTTGTAAGGATGATGATTGATTGGTTAACTGTCAGCTTATATCCTAGAGGAAGACCACCTTGCGGTCGTCCATTTCTACTTTTTCTCTGTTAAAATTCTTGTGAATAGATATGTTATATCCTGCATAACGTATCGAGTAGGATTATAGATATTTTCAGAAAAAAAAACTTAATCAAATGCAGTTTTTACAGACCCATAAGTTTTTGATTCCTACTTGATTTATCTTTTTATATGTTTTATTTTTATAATTTAATAATAATTCTACTCATCTTTATAAACTTTTTTTTTTGGAAATTATGGACCAAAGTTATAGTTTCTTATCCAAAAATTACAAAAGAGGTTTTGGATAACAAGTTTTGAAATATTATATAGAATTTAATTCACAAAGGCAAAAGTAACCTCTAATTTAATTAAGTTTAAGTTATGTTTGCAGTTTCTTTTACTATAAATATATAGTAAATCCTATAGATGTAGATTTATGTCAATTATTTACTAATGATTAATAATATTATTCATATTTGTAATACATAGAAAAGGATTACTTTTACTTTAACCTATTAGAGTAAAGAGAACACTTTAGGGGGGTAAAAACTCTGCAATTGTAATAATATGAAAGAAATATAAAAATTGTAACACTTTACTTTTATATAATGATTTATATAGTTTATTACATTTGCTATAAAACCAGCTGACAGCAAAAAGTTTATAGATTCATTAACTATTAATAACACAAGAAACTTTTACAGTTTATAAGAAAATAAACAAAAAAAAATCCGTTAAAAATATTTCCCAAAAATAACCCTGATCTTAATTATCTTTATATTGCAATTGTTTTTAAGTTTTTTGAGGTATTTTATAGTAAATTTCATTTGGTGCACTTTTTTTGGGTTTCCGGTTGATTTACCTTTTGCGTAACTTTTGGCAAACGCAGTCACGACTTCCTCTCTAATCTATGGCAATTTATATTTACTTTCTGTTTGAAAAAGGCAAAACGCAACATGAAAAACTATTGCAGAACTTTTACAAGTAGCGAATAAAACTGCTGGAAGGGTAACTCTAGAAAACTACCAACCAGACAAATGTACAAAAAAAAAAAAAAAAGCAAAAGCCAAAAGTCGAGAAACAATGAAACAGACTACAAAAAGGGCCAAAAATAATGCGTCAAACTCAAAGACGAAAAATTCTCTCATCTTATGGTAAAATATCGCACGTTGTATATACATATGTATGTATGTATATATGTGTGTATAGATATTGTTGTTATCTTATTTGGGTAAAAATAGAAAATCAAGAAAAGTCCAAATAAACAGCAACAACAATAACAACTACTCCAACAACAATGGTAACTAAGCGGCAACAAAACAGACAAACAAAATAGATGAAGAAAAACCAAGTGTAAGTCTACATATGTATAAAAGTAATAGTAATAGTAGATGATAAAACACAATAAAAGTGTCTAACTGTATGAAGAAATGAAAGTCCAAATGTCTGCTGGGAATTCAGTATGTGTCTGGTGATGAGTGTGTTGTGCCTATGATCCCTTTCCCTCCCAGCATCACAATATCTGAGTATCTCAGCATCAAAGTATCTATGTATCTTAGTAACAGAGTATCTGACTTTATTAGCCACAATTGAGTTAGTTTTCTTTCTCTTTCGATAATGATCTTCATCAACCACCTCTCCATCTTTCCATCTATATCTTGAGCATTACCTGATTTGATCGTGAACTCAAAAAAATGTGGAAAATGTGCTAAAGTGCTGGCGGAGAATTTCATTTTCGTTTTTTATATGTTTGTTTTTTTTTTCTTCTTCATCTTTTGTATTTCTTCTATTTGTATCTTTGCTCATCTTTTTGTTGTCTAAGTTGAGAAGAAAGCGTGCAAATTATGATTTCTATAAAGAAAATAAAAACTAGGTAGCTGGAGGGGCTTTAAGTTGCTTTAATATCGCAATTAATTGGTATTTTACCTTAAGTTTCATTTACACTCTCTCAGTAAATAGTTTTCAAAATTTGGATTAAATAATTGTTACGATTGAACACCTTAAATTAAGCAATTGAAATTGATTATTATAAATAAATACAAATGCAATTGTGAAATAATCAATAGTAAAGAGTCATTAAGCCATTAACTGACTTATGATTAAGTAAATCATTGTTTGTCTTTATCCTGTAAGATATGTCCTGCAAACAAGTCAAAACAGATGCAAAAGGACATACCAGCTGGATGAATTTCATTTGTTATTTGTTATATGCAAATAAACCTATCTATATATATATTCATATTGTATATTCATATTATAATTGAAGATATAATCATTAAACTAAATGTCTGTATTACAATTTGTTGTTGTCGTTTTGACTTTGTTCTCGAATGAGATGAATAAATGATTTATGACGTTAGTAAATTATTCAATCCGATTTGCTAGAATGTCAACCAATTATTACAAAAGTAAATAAAAATTGAATAAGGTTTAAAAACTACTTTTTTTTAAATGAAAACAAATTTTTTTATAATTTTTGAAAATGATAAATAGCAAGCAAGCTAAATAATAATCTCTATTTAAGTAAAAGAATATAGCTATTCAGTTAAAACTGTATTTAATTTGTATTTAATATTGGAAGATTTTTATTTATATTTTAGTTGCATTTTTAGTTTAATTTTAATTTTTTTAATTTTTTCAAATTATAAAAAATCTATAAGGATGGCATAACTTCAAAGCCGAAGTTTAAATATCTTTGCAAACTATTTATTAAAAAATGTATTTTTTGGTTCGACTATTCCTATGGAAGCTATAGCATATAGTCGGCCGATTCTAGTGAAACTCAGTAAACGCATTTCTATTTATACGCAACTTACACATACCAAATTTGGTAAGAATCACCTCTGTAGCTAGGGTCTCGGAGGAGATTGCGTTGATCCAGGCAGACGCACAGACGGCAAAGGCTATATCAACTCAGCTCATCGTGCTGATCAGGAATATATATACTTTATATAGCCGGATATGCTTCCTTCTATGCGTTGCAAACCACAATTAATATACCTTTTTTGCAATGGTATAATAAAAGAGGAAAAATACCTTCGTATCATGATTTTCCTTTAAGCAAATATATTTTTTGAGACTGAAATCACAATAGAATAGAATACTTTAAGAAAGAACGGATATCACAGATATATTTGAAGCACAAGTAAATAATATAATAGTTGTGCTAAATTGAAATAATAGAAATAGTTTAAATGAATATTAGTTAGTAATTAACATTTGGGTTAATTAGTTAATTAAACAATTTATAATATATCAATTCTGTTTCAATTAATTAATGCAATATTTAAAACATTTCAACATGTTTTCATTTTTATATCCTTGCAAAAAAGGGTTTGTTGACTTTAGTCATTAAATTATCATTATATAATCATAATAATCATGAGCTGTTGGGTATAAATTATATATAAATTTTTTATTTATTTATTCTATGATTAATAATTAATTATAAAATTACCTTTAATCGGAAAACTAACTATAACAATTGGGGTCTTAAGCTATACATTTTTAGAAGACAACTTGTTAGGAAAAGTAGATTAAGGCCCTGAAAAAGACAGAGTAATTGCAGTACTAAATTGTAATTGTAGAGTAATTGCAGTACTAATCTATCGATTACCAATAAAAATCAAATGTAATCTTGATTTTAGACTTTGCTAACTTTAATATTATAAACTCAAAATATACAAAACATATCTTTCTAGTAACTAAGAACTTTTAATAGAAAAGCAAATAATACGAATTTTTAATAGTTTACAATATTTAAAATTTATAATATATATGTATAATATATATAATTACTCAAACTCTTAAAAATCAGCACAATTTACTGTGAAATATTTGTATTTATTAATATTAAACATAATATTACAAAAGAAATATGAAAGCTAAATTTTCATTTTAAACTTCTCCCATTTTCACTATCTTTAATTATTTCTTTCTTTTATTTTTGTAACTTTCAACTAAATGTATGTTTTATTTCCTAGAACAAACACGTTAAAATAATCGTTTTGGCTTCCCTTAGTTAACCTTAACATCAGTTTAAGTGTATGTAATAATAATGGTAACTTCATCATTTATCTGCGGCACTTTAATGTTTCCTGTTAAATGTAATAACTCAACTAATATGGCCAATAAAAAAGTATACCAGAAAAGGGAAAGAGAAACTGAGAACAAAATTGTACCCACTGTAACAGTGAGATAATTGAATTATGATCAGTGAGTGGAATAGTCAGAAGGGTAGTCAAGTGAGGCAAGATGATGACTCTGATGATGATGATGATGATGCCACTCAAAGGGAAACGAATGTAAAACACAGACAAGTGCAAGTGGCTAAAGAATACAATAAGGGGAATGGTGAGGAATATAGAAAGAGCGGTAAGCGGCAATGAACTCAAAAGAAATCCCAGACAAACAAAAACAACAACAAAAATAATATATAAAGGCAATAGAATGAAAAACCAACAACAACAAAAAACAACAACTAGAGAAGAACAAGACAAACATAAGCCAACAAGATGCCAAACACAGAGTTCAGCTTGGAATGCAGTTTTCAGTTGCAGTTGCTTTTGCTGTTGCAGTTGCAGTTGCCACTGCATCATTTTCAGAGAGACTAACGATATTTTTTTGTTGCTGTTGCTTCGCTCTTTTCATCTATTTATTTTCTTCTCTTTTTGTGCTTTGGTGTAAGGCAACTTAAAAAAAAAAAACACACATAGAAAACTAACCATCTGTTTTGGATAGAAGCATGATAGTGGCTAAAGCAGAGCCAAAGAGTGAGGAAGAGGGGGAGAGGAACAGAGGTCATTCATCCAGCGTTTATCTTGGCTGTGGCACTTTATTAACATATTTCTCTTTTTCTCTTGTTGCTGGTTTGTTGGTTTCTGGCCTCATTTCCTTTGCACGTTTTTTTTTTTCTCTTCTTTTTTTTGTTGTTTCTTTCTCAAAGCCCAGAGCAGGCAAAGAGCAGAGAAAATGTCTAGAGTAGGAGAGACTAAAAGCAAAAAAAAATTGTCTCTAACATAGTCACAGACCCTGACCAACAATTCGTCTAGCCCCACCTCACTTCACCCTCTCACCCTCTTTCTATTTCTCAGCTCTCACTATCGTTTTTGGCTTTTATGCATTTTTAGAAGAGAACTTTTTCGGGGCCTGGCCTAAACAGTTTTCTGACTAACAGGAAATGGCCAACATTAAACTCTCTGTATGCGTATGTGTAAGTCTGTATGTGTGTGTGTGTGCGGATTGTCACGTGTTGGTGTTATTTTATGCTAGCTAACATTGTGTCAGGAAATGCGACAAAAAATGCATCTTTTCCCCAGTTGCAGGAATTGCAATACAACCGAAATTTTCATTGCATTTTAAAATAGTTTTTCTGAAAAAACAAAAAAAAATTCCATTCAATAGTTATTAAATAACTTTATAAACAAATTTATTTTGCTATCTTTAAATGTTTTTAAATATAATATAAATGAGTAGAGAAAATAAAGGAAATTTAAAGAGTTTAAATGCAACTTTAACAAATGTAGCACCTTGTTGTTCTCCTGTTCCTGGATGTCAAGTTGCCATATCGTATGCATATACTTCTAGGATGCCAGATCGCTTTAGCTATGACACTACATGTATATACAGTTCAAAGGATTAAATAAACAATTTATTTTTGTAACTAATTCTTTTAGTATAAGTATAGAAATTAAAACATAAATATTCTTTAGCTATCGAAAATAATACTTAATGACACAGGGAGGAACCTTGTTAGATTTAGTGTTTTATAATGATAGCAGGAATAATTCAAACAGGAAAAAATATAGTGTAACGGCCATGGCCTGAGTGGCATCGCCGCTCACAAATGAGCACTGCCACATCGCCCGCCTTAAGGACCGGCAACGCCGAATCAAAAGCTTGACCCGGTAACACTAATTTTCTAAGCTGCAGCCAACTTTACTTAAAATTTCTAAGCTTATTTTACATTAAATTTTCGTTAGCATGTAAACAAAGATCGAATTTAAATAAAAGAATTTTTGGAGCCATCCAGCGCCTCCGCCTTATAAACCAACCGATCGGCCATAAGCGACGAAGAGTAGCGATATTTAAGGGAATTTCCTTTACAAAATAATAAAAATAGTTTTATCATAAATATAAGATAATGTTCTTGATCAATGAAGTATCACAACTCCAATGTGATTATGTACACCTTGACCCTGGTTAATGGTTAGACATATATCAAGAATTTATTAAAGAAATTTAAGATACGTTCAAGACTATTCAAATTAGATTATTTGCAAATTTTAAGTTTAACATTTGAATTTTAAAATTATTATTGCTTTTTCTGCTTGAGATTGGTTGAAAGTGTTTGTTGAAGATCACTAAAGAAGAAGATCTCCTGTTAAAGATCACTAAAGAAGAAGATCTCCTGTTGAAGATCACCAATGGAGAGGATCTCGATAAACGATAAACTTGTACCCTAAATGGAAGCCTTTGATATTGTGAAATCACCCTCCTCTAGTTTGGTTTAGCATTTTGCGCTATTTTTATCTTTTAATAATATTCGCGTATGATCAATGTTTTAAAAGCTTTTAAGAGATTGATATTATATTATAATCTTTTTCACCTCAGTATAAGAATTTACATTGAATATGAACCTTGGAAAAACTTTTCATATTTTCTGTTAATTTTTTTGTTTATTTTGTTTTGGGTTCTAGCTTAATAATTTAATATTTATACCAATTCAAATTTTAAGAATTTTTCTCTCGAAATCCATTAGCAAGTTTTTCCGCTCTGTCAACTTTTCACAGATTTAATATTTTAAGTATAATTCTTAGCCAAGAATATTTTTTAAAAATTTCCCAAACGTAAAGTCTTTTTCTTATTTTTTTTTTTTTGTTGGGCTTATCTACAGATTTTAATTTTAATGAGGCAAAAGGAAAATGGGGAAAAATAACCGTTTTTCATGCTTGAAATAAATTGAGCTAAAGCAATGTATTCATATATCTCTCATGAATATTAAATAAAGCATTTTGATAACATTAACATTCATTTAGCACCTTTTGCTATTTTACCCTTTCTACCTATCTACCTCCCTCCCTCTGTCCCCTTTTGATTAATGCATCTCAACAATTGCTACTACACTATTTTTCTCTACCATTTGCACTTTTCTATTGCCCAAGTGAAAAGTCATGCTGCCCCTCCCCCTCCCTCTCCCAATGAAACAATTCATCCAAATGATATCAGAGTCAACTGCATTCATGGCTTCTGGCCATTGCCCATCATCATCATCATTAAAGTTATCATCATCATCATCATTGTAGAGTAGAAACCAGATAGAGGAAAAAGAATGACTTTTCCTTTGTTCTATGTTGCCTTTAGCTCAACGTTTCTCATAGTTGATTTTGTGGCTCATTTGCATTATTTTAATTCATTTCGTCCAATAAATAAAATGAAATGGAAATTCTCAAGTGAAATTTTTTTACGGTTCTTTACAGCATTCAATGTAAAGAGAAAATAAATACCGCTATGACTGCACCCAACTAAAAATATACACTTAATTAATTTCCAAAGTGAGAAACAAAAAAAAAATGGAAAGAAAAATGTTGAAAAATGGAAAAATTTCATATGGCAAAACTTGGCAATTCAATTTATATTTCAACAAGAAAGAAAATGGAACGAAAAAACCCAATGGTCCGCATTAGAAGTTACTTTATGATCTCGAAGTTTGAATACCCTTTAGCAGTTATAGTATATATATATCATTTTCTAATCTTCAGAGATTTTTTATGGTGATCAATTCAATCATTTTGAAAATAAATTTTTAGTTACTTTACAACTTAAACATAATTATTATCATCATATTAGTATTCTAAAATCTGATTAGTCTTAGAAAATTTCTTGAATTTTACATTATTTTTAGGAGAACTTTTAAGAAGTTCCAGAAAGTCTGCTTACAAAATCTTAATGTTAAGTTCAATTTATTTAATATCCCAAATCCATTCCAAGTACGAAACCTTTAGTAAGCTGCATTGAAAACTTTCTATTAAAAGCCATATACCCTTTTTAGTAGTGTATAAGAACATAGCGCCAGGTAAAAAGACAAATTGCAACTTTTTGAGGCACAAAAATCACAGTTAGCAGATAGTTTGGCCTCAAACTACTTGTTCCACTCGTCTCTTCACCCACTCTACCTATCCCTATCTCTATCTGTATCTCTGTTCCTTCCCGTTCTTTACTCCTTTTACAGCACAGACACAAAAGCATAGGAAACTTGGTCCTGGCACTAGAAGGAAGGACACTTGAAACAAATTGCAATTTGTGCCATGCCAACACGCTGCCTCAATAGAGTCTTGGCTAAGAAAAGGGTTGGTGGTTGGGTGGGTTTTTGGGGGTTTTGGTAGGTGCTTGGGGTTTTTGTGTGGAGCCTATATATTAAGTGCTGCAATTAATAATTAAAATGCGTGTTAATTAGACAGAGATAAACACAGAGGAAGAAAACCAAAGCAGACCAGAGCAGAGCAGAAGATGGTTTTTGGCTAATTGCAATTTCAATTAGGCGCATTAGATGAGTGCAAAATTAGGCTGATAAATTTTGTTAAACAAACCAGAGATAATTAATCATTCAATGGTGAGGAAATGACTCTTGACCCATAGTGAATTGGTTTAAACTTAATACAAAACTTGACAGTTGCTTAACTTGGCTTAAAGTCGAAGAATTTAATCAAAACGTTTAACCTTAATTGTCTTAAAGAAATATTTAATATAAATTTTTAATGAGTGTTAAGGTTTATTTATATTTAATTTAATGTTTATTTTTATTAATTATATTGTTACGGTTGTTTTAATTGTTGGCTTTTAGGTATTTAATTATTTAAAGGTTAAGCCAGAGAATGGACTAAAAGGTTCTTTTAAATCTATTTTCTAATATGATTGATATTCTTCTTTTTCTTTACTATGTAATGGCAAAAGTAAGAGGACATTGAAATAGTGTTAATAGTATAATAAATACTACTACTATATAAATTAATCATAAAACCAATAAATTTAGTTTAGACGGGTTTCTTTCTGCTGTAACCATTTTTACCTTAATTACATCACATAAGATCATTGATCATAACAGTTTAGTTTTTATTGAGAATTGAAAGAATTTCGATTTGTAAATTGGAAAAGATTGTTTTGCCTCATTACTGAGTGTATCACAGTTTTGTCTTCTCTAAAGATAATTATGACTTATCGTGAAATATTATAATAAGCCAAAATATTGGTGCGTATGTAAAAATTTAGTTTGTTACATTTTATTTTATTTTTTATAGCCTATACCAACAGGCAGACGATGACCCCATAAAGTATATATATTCTTGATTAGTATCAAAATCTGATTTGATAGTGACTTTTCCGGTTGTATGAAAACCGAGATTTCAGAGACTATATAAGCTGGAATTACCGAATATGCTGTCAGCATTCGTCTAAAGGCAACGCATATCAAGTTTGTTTAAGTTAATTTGGCACATCCAATAATATTGCCAAAATATATCAGCTGACCAATAAATATCGGAAATGGATCTACATGCAATTTGTACTAAAATGCGAACTGTGACATTGGGTAATACGAGTGAGCGAAATAGCTGTCACTTGTGGGAAGAAGTTTAGTTTGAATTGATGGCAAATTCGAAGGAGTTTGATAGTATAAAGTTCTTTTTCTTGGTACAGGATATATTCAAATTAAGTACAATGTAGGTACATATACGATTTACTTGTTTCGTATATATAATATGAAGAAAGTTTATGGCAAAATATGAAGAGAGTTTAGTAAGTGATTTGTGGATGCAATCTTAATTATTGAAATAAAATATTTTAAAATACTTTGTCTGGTCAAATGAAAAGTTTTTTAAGCAGCCATTGAAAACCAACTTGACTTTTCCTAACTTTGTTTATATCATTTAAATTGTCTTCATTTTCTTCCTGACTGCTCTTTTATCTCCACAAGAAATATCTGTATCTATTTTTAATAAACTTGTTAAAGATTCTCTTGAAACTTATTAACTTATTTACTCATAATTATTATACATAATACAATATGTTTTATGTATAATATTATATTCCTATGATTGATTCAATACGTTTGTACAGTTTTAGGTAAATAAAAATCCCAATATATTAGTCAAACCGTTAAAAAACAAGCAGATCTGTGGTCAAAAGCCAAGTGAAACACGATTTTTGATATATAATGGTCTTGATTTCATTATAAAAATGTTTTTCTCTAATTTTTTCCATTGTTGATATGTATTGATAATCAAATCCATTCATTATTAGATTTAATAAAAGTTTCGTTCATTTTGTCTTTAATGAATCACGAAAAATGTGTTTGATTTTATCCCCTATTTTGCTGAGTGTATGAGAAAGTTATGAAATAGTAATTCAGAAGATAAATTAGTTATACTACAGTGGCGGTAAAAATTATTGGTATCATAATATTAAGATGTTCCACGAAAAGTTAGTTCAAAGTTAGTTCCATTGACAATGAATTCACTTTACATTTACTTTTCTCACATTTTTCCTATTATAACATTTCATTTTGGTTTCGTTTCGATTCGTTTTGTCGTGTGCCAAAAACATTTTTCGGTTGGCAATGGCTTCTGTCTCTGTCCGTAGCTAACTAAGTAACACCTAATGCTTTTGGCCGGGCCAACTATACAGACAACCAGACAGTCAGCCAACCCATCAGCCCACTCATATTTCATTTCATTGTGCGAGATTTTTCTTTATACCGCGACAGAATAACGGTTCAACAAAAAAAAAAAAAAACCCCAAAAAAAGAACGAGAAATGGAATAAACGAAAAGGATGCACCAGGCGACTGTTATCCTGACTGCTGACTGCTTAATATTTCAGTTTGGTAACTGCTAACAGTGGCCACTGTTCAGTGAATCTTTTATTACATAACTTGGATTAGATTTAGTCCATGGCAACATTGGTTGCATGGAAAAAGGGAAAACAGGATAACAGGAGTGGTGGGTGGGGGTAGCGAATCTGAGGTTAACTGTGCGCCTAAATGCTGCGAATTCTGGACTCTGGACTCTGTATATAACCATTCTGGCATTTTGGCCCCATCCATTGTTGTTGCTGCTCACGTTTTGTTTGCCGGCTGTGTAATTTAGTTATGCAGTAAGCACTATCAAGAGGGAACTTTCATAAGTTCCCTCCCGACCACATCCTTTGCCTTATTCCTATTCCATATACATACATACAAACATATGACTATTGATATAGGGAGCATCAATCAATGTATTGGTTTTTCTCGCATTCCCTTTGAATAGCTGTTTGTGTGTGTGTGTGTGTCTGTGTATTTTTGTATTTCAGCCCAATTCGCAATTAGCCAAGTTGCAATCGAATTTTTATGCATACTGACCCAATTAGTTAATTAAGCTTCTACTGCAAAAATGTGAGAATATAAATAAGAGACATCGCCTGAATCGCTTATGAGGAATATAGAAAACAAAATTTGGAGTATGTAGGTTAATTATACTGAATGAAAATTGAGCCAATAATTCTGCTGGAGCCAAGATCTACTCAAGTACTTCATCTTAACTAGATTGAACTACTTTTGTCAGTTTATTAAAGATCATTCATAATCAAACAACATTTGCAATGTTCAAAGACGTTGCACCTAATCTAAAGGCAACCTTAAACAAACTAAACAGAAACCATTGTGATAAATAATATTTCAAAATATAATAGACTTTAGTTTATGTTGGAGTTATACATATAAAGTTCTTTATTGTAAGTTGCTAATGATCTTGTCTTAAAGATGATACACAGCACTCTAACTTATTAAGATGAAAGTGTTAGAAATTGGGAGGATGACCAGATTGTTACTTTGCTTTGACCTAAACCAGATATTTATCTTTCTTTTTACCTTTTTTTTTTAACAGTTGCAACATATTGTAAGAATATAATTAATTCCAATTTCAGGAACAACTCTAAATCAGTCCACGGCTATAAGTTATTTTCACAACCTTCTGTTTTAATTATGAAAATTTTTTTTCTCTGTTGTTTATTTGTAGTCTTTTCTAAAGAACAACGAGTATTTGCTCACTAATAAGTTTTAATAAGATTTTTTTTTAAATATACAAATTTTATTGCTTATTCTCTTAGACCAAATATTCATTCATTTATTAAATTTTAAATGGTAAACCAAGTATATTATAAATAAAGTATAAGTAAATCAAGTATATTATCTTTTGAGTCTCTGAACAATTTGTCTCTTGTCTAATAGATTATTGGCCAAGATATATCCATTATCGTATAGCCTGTTAGGGTATCTTTCACTTGCAGTTTTAATATAATATTTATTAATAAGATGTTTATAGTTTTTAGCATTAAAAACAAATAATGAAGAATCGAGCATCATTCTTTGATTTTTTGACTAATATATGTCTAATATTTCTCTATTTGATGTTCTTTATGTTCCCCCGATTTGTAAGGTTTAATTTCAAACAAAATTTAATATGACTTTATAAAGTTGTATTCTATTTTCTAAACTTAGTTGTAGCTTAGAAAGGTTTTCTGGTAATTTCCTAAATTTTCAAACTGTTTATTACATTTTTCAATTCTGCAGTAGTTCGTAGACTTTAAAGGTTAAACAAACATGAACCAAGTTTTGATTATATCATTTACTCTAGATTCATTTTGTAATTAAAGAATGTTATTTGTGTCCAATTCGATTCTAGTCCTAGTAGCAAATTTCTATTATTCCTGAGAATAATCCTTAATTGCTCTAATTTCTGGTTTAATCAAGCTGTTTGATTCAGTTTTACGATTTCATCAGTATTATTTTATTACATTAGTACTCAAAACTTTCAATTTAACTCACATTTTCCATTTTATGCATATTTTTTGTAGTTTATGCAATTCTTTCAACATAATATTTAACATGAACATTGCTCAATCAGTTAATAAAAACAACATTTCAATTAAAACAATTCCACTTTTTGGTTGCGAAATGCCATCAAGCACTTTTTGTTTTAGATCAACACTGCGTATGAGCAATAATTAGCCAACTTGCTAACTAAAACTATTTTTTTGTTTTAATTATTTCCTGGCCAGGTAACTGGAAACAAAAACTGAAACTATTCTCAAATTTTAATGAAGTACAAATAAAAAATAAAAAAACAAAACTAAAAATGCATTATGCAACTCTGATTAGAGCACTTAAAAAAAAAGTTAAAAATTTTACAGAGAAAAACCCTAACAATCTCACAATGTTGTGGAAAAGGGTGGCAGAAGGGATGGCTAGAGGAAGGCAAAAACTAAAAGCAACAACCAAATGACCCAAATAGCAAAAAGTAAAAATATTTTTCTAATGGGGCAAATTAAGCAAACGCCAAACAATTAAAAACAGCAACAAAATGAGCGAGTAATTATTTTGATAATTAAATTCCATTTAGCAAAGACTACACATGTATTTGTTACTAAAGTGGTCTTACAATTTATTTTAATGTTTAGGCCAAACAAATAACAAAACCAACATCACAATAACAACAACAAAAATTCTGCAGAACTCAACAGGTGTAAATTTCGTCAGCGGAAAATGCTTAAATAAACAAACCGAAACTAACCGAAACCGAACAGCAGAGGTTCAGTTGAGTCAAGTTGAGTTTGACAGGTTTCCACATACATACATATGTATGTACATAGGTGGTAATCACAGAGAGGGGGCAGGGGGTTTGTCAAGGGAAACAGGTGCAATCAATTCAATGAATAACCAGAATGGTCTTGGCCACTGCAAATTGGTGACTTCTCTCATTTAGTGGGTCAAAAGTAATTAGAAAACCAAACTCATTTAACAGCATTAAAGACATTAAGAACAACAATGATCCCAAATTGTCATAGATCTAAACAAATAGATAAAGAACTAACAATTATATATTTCAAGAAGAGTGTCAAAAAAGAAATCATGAATGAAGTGAAATTGGGTTAGATATACTTGTGAAATTAATAGATACAAAATGTTGAGTTAAATATAGATTTTTAGAATACAATTGATCAGATGTTTGTAATGCTCAGAAATATACTTTTGCGATCTCCTAAAGTATATACATTTTTGATTAGCATCAATAGCCGATTCGATCTAAGCATTTCTGTCAGATCGTCTATCTGTTTCTTTGTTATTTTTGAAACTTGAACTAAAAGCTACGTGATTGAAACTTGGTAAATTAGCTTCTAAGATATCTAGACTTTACAAGTTTAAAAATAAGTCGGATCGGAATTCTATAAGAACTTATTTTTAAAAAATTTTGTATGAAAAATAAATGTGTTACAAAAGTTGTTAGTTTCTCAAAAACTGAAAGGGCCGGAAATTATTTTTAAATTTATTACTCTAAATTTTATATTGATATGATACTTCTAAAATAAAAACATTAGTTATTTATACATTTCTTAACTCATTTCTTATAACTTTTTCAATATAATATTTCTAAGACCTCTTGATTCTTGAACCTTAAATTCTTGAAATATAATGTTGTGATTTCTTCGAGTTTTTTTAACTTTTGTTCTTCCATTCATGTAACTACTAACTATTTAACTTGTTAGTTTGAATTTTGATTTAACTAGTTTTATATTGTCCAATTATGACTAGAAGCAGTAAATATCAAATTACTTATATAAAAAAAAATATATACAAAAATCTATATATAATATATATTTTAGAAGAAGTTTTTAAAGAAATTTTTGGTTTTCTTGCTTTCTAGAGAAAATTTCTTTGTTTAGGTTTTACATTTGATTAAATAAATATTTTTGATCCTAAGTAATTCAAAGTAACCTATGATTTCTTTTGGTGAATGATCAGCTTAAGGCTCAGCTCTCAAGACTGACGCCTGCCAGATCATATTTTGCCTCAAAAAAGACATTGTCTTGGGTTAGTTCTTCATTGATTAACTCTTCGATGTTGACTAATATTAATTACTCTCGTGTCAGCTGGAACTTGGTCAATACAATCATCGTCTGATCATATCAATTTTAGAGAATTTATTATTAGATTGATTCCTAAAAGGAACACAATTCAGCAAATGCTTGGGGTTTCTTTAATAATCATATCAATTTTTAATAAAATCTCTCTGACAATATATTTATGTTTTTAAACCAATTTTCTTTTTACTTTGTTTCTTTGCATATCTTTCTTTATATCAGAGATATGCTCTTGTTATTCAGTTAATAGTATACTTATACGTATCCAGTAACCTTTGTTGTTAAAGAAACAACTGATCTAAAAGTCCTTAGTTGAAATGCTAAATTAAACAATTTGGTTTATAACAATTTGTGCAACAATTTCTTCAATAAGAGTGATTCGACAACAATTTGTGGAAAACAATTAAACAAAAACACAAAAGTTAAATTTTTTTTCTTGGCGCAAATTGTTAAGAATTAGTTAAGGCAGAGAAGACACAGAAAGAGAAAAAAAATAAATAAACAAAAAATAATCGTTATATTTTTTTTTTATATTTTGTTGTTATTATTATTATGACTATTGTGTGGCAGCCACACAAATTGGTGAAAGTCTACAAAGTTATTTGAAAAATAGTTGGCTTTGGCAGGTCTAGAGATCGGCGTCTCCATTGACTACCACCCCCTCTCCAACTCTTCACCTGTTCCATAGATGCGTGCAACAATTTTCAAGTGTTGTGTGTGGGCGGCTAAATAAAAAAAAAACTAAAAAAATATTCAGCGAAAAAACATAAACGTAAAATTTGTTCGATGCTTGAGGAGCTACAACAACTTCATTGAGTTTTGGTGTATTTGTTGAACTAGTTTCCATTTAATGGCCAGAAGCTTGCCACCGCCATTGCTGCTACTGCTGCATTGACAGCAAAGAGAGCATGAAATGTGCAACGAATTGTGGCAGCAGCCACTGCCAAAAGAGATTTATTAAAGCCGGTGCAGGGGCCTATTAACAAAATTACTTAACAAGCGACGACCAAAAGAAAAATTGCCATGGACAAGCATAGAATTTTGCCACCGGCATTGGCACAGGAGATGAAGCAGAAGGTGCCGACTGTATAAGCGGGAGGGGAGGCGGCAATGTGAATCACTAACAAAACCAGCTGAGTTATTGCCAGTCGGCCGAGTTTGAGTTTCTGGGTAAATGCCTGACGGCCTGCCAACAGTCCAACAGCCAACACAAACACACACACAAAAGCCGCAGGCTGAGACCCAAGACCTAAGGGCATTCTCTTGGTTTTGGGCTTGGGGGATTCGGTTTTTGGTTGCTTGGGCGATATATTCTATTTAATTGCATTCGCGGTCGATGGCAGCCGAGTACAGAAATGCACCAACAGTAGCCAAAGCAAAAGTAAAGGACTCTAAGCTGCTGCTGCTGCTTCTTCTTTTCCTGCTCCTGCTTTAGTTGTCCTGCTGTCATGCTATCCTGGCTCCAGTGGCTTGGTCAGGGGACCAAAATGTAAAAGGGGTATGAAAACGGTTGGAAATGTTAAGCCTTGGATTAGAACTGACAACAGAACACAATGGAAGTTCACAACTACAGAAATGAACATATACATATATATATCTATATATAGCTTAGTTCTCTTTGATTTATGATCATACCCAAATGCTCAAATATATATATTTCCATTTGCGTATTCTGTAAGAGTTATATCCAATGTAAGCCATGCAAATCGCAAAATAAATAATTCAAATTTTTCAAGTAAATTTAAAAACTAACCAAATGATTTGAGTTTGGTCCTTAATCACCTTTCTCTTAATGTTAAATTGTTGCCTTTTAGAAAATTGATGTTAGTGATAAAATCTAAACAAATTTATGGTTAAATATATAACTAAATATTTAACAGTTTCTTCATTTTACTCTATAAGTATCAGGAAACAATTATTATTTCAAAATTTTCTTTTAAAAGCAGTATAATAAAATTTATTTACTTTTTATTTGTTATTTTTTTAATGTTTTTCATAAACAACTTTGAATTTTTTCACGTATGTCCCAGGTGTTAATCTTAATTTAAAAAACTTAAAGTTATTTATTAGAAATATTTCAAAAAAAAAAAAATCAAAATTTTATATATTTTGAATAGCAATCTTTTAATTGTTGTCTTAATGCTTAATCAATTTGTATATATTTTATACCCTTACAAAAAGAGTATATAAATGTCTTAATTAAATAGAATTGAATTCTGACATTAAAGTTATTACTGATTATTTTTTAGCGAAACTTATAACTGCAGTGGAATCTGAAATCTATATCTTTTTTATCTACAACATTTGCCTAAATATAATATAAAATATTTAGAAAATCCTTGTGAAAATTTACAATATTGGAAAAATTAGTTCTGTATTCTATATGATAACGATTTTCCACTTCTTTTTTTATATTTCTTAATTTTATTACAATAAATATTCTATTAACTTTTTATTCTTTATTCATTTAAAATGAGGTCTTTTAAATATTTGAGTTTTAGATTAGAATATTTAAAATAATTAGGCTTGATCTCCAATTTACATCTTCAATTTTACTGTATAAAATTACAATATTGTTATCTTATAGTTGTTATTTTTTGAAAGATGGTAAGATGGATTTGTTTTCTAATGCCTAACGTAATTTTCAGTCTTCGGCATCTTTTCCGCTAAAAAAGTGTGCCCACCTTTTGCTTAACATTATACACTATCGATAATTATCGATATCCAGGAGGTTATGTCATTATACAATATATCATTAAACAGCTTAAAATAAATTTTGAGCAATGATTTTAAATACTATAAGGGAACTGTATATATAAAGAAGGAAGTTTTATCCTTCTTCTTATGTTTCCTTTCTAAGTTAATTACAAACCAAGTAACTTTAAAAGAAACTCATTTTAATCTTTCTCATCGTTCTCCTCTTTTAATTTCCCAACACACTAGCCAAATTTAGTAGCCACAACTAAATCAATTCTCATTTAAAAGCTTTTTAATACTTTTCGAACATGATTTAAAGCCCATCTACTCCAGGAAACTGAATCGTTTTGGTAGGAATTGTTTTTATACCAAAAATTTAACTTTAACTTTAGATTGCCTGCCCTTTGTTTGGGGTTTCTCCTCTCCTTTTTGGTTTCACGCCCTGTTAACAATTTACGATAACGACGCCTCTGGCACTATTGGGAATATATATGTTTTTCCCATGAATGGAGCTGAAGATTGAAAGGAGAGAGGGCAGGAGGGGATAGCTGGTCCAGTCACAGTTTTATAGACAACAGAACACAGAACAGAAAATATAGCAAAGAGCAAGAGCAATCGCGGTTGCTGCCTGCCAATCGGCAAAAAGTTGCAAGCGGCAAAGTTGACGACGACCGCAGCTATTGAACAACAACAACACCACTACCACCACCAGTAACACCACCATCAGCAACAACAAGAACAACAACAATAGCAACAAAAAGCTAAAAATTGGCAGCAACAGATAGAGTGAGATGGGTAACGAATAGGATGCAATTTGTTATTTTGGATTTTGCAATTTTCGAGTTGAAACTATTTTTATATATTTTTAGTATTCTGTTAGCCGCATTTCCTTTGAGTCCAGATTTGATACGATTCGATTTCTGACTGACTGATATTTAATTAAATGTTGCATGCAATTTTGCTTTAACTTTCAAAAGGGGGGCGTGGTAATGTTAGTAGGGACGAGTCAAGGGCGTTTACCAACTGCCATGCCAATTGCCTGGTCAGAACCATATTATTATCCATCCAGGATTGAGGATTGATAATGATTGGTTCAGTTGGCACATACTCCAATATAATTATGGAGAGGCATGCGATTGCTATCCTGATAGAAGATGAAGATGGAAAATAGTTGAGGAAAACTGTTCCCCAAGTGAAAATTACCTTTACTCATCATCTTTGCCGTTTCTGTTCAATGCAAGAAACTTGATTCGATTTATGCAAAAAAAAAAAAAAAAAAAAAAAAATGAGGAAAAAACCCAGGAAAGAAAAATCCATTTTTTTTTCTTTCTTTCTTTCCTTCTTTTTTGGCACTCACCTTTTTCTCTGCTTTTAATCCTGCACTTCAGCAACAGCTCCAACAAGGACAACGACGCAAGAGACAGAGAATGGAGAAGGAGTAAAATTGAGGATAGCAAGGAGAGCAATTCAAAAATTCCAAGTCAAGGGCTAAATAAACTTTGTCGCCTGAGCAAAAGAGCAAAAGAGTGTTTGGCAATTTCTCTTTCTACCCCTCTCTCTTTCTCTATCTCTCTTTCTCTGTCTTTTGCTTTCTCTATGTACCACCCAATTTTCCACCTGTTTTTTCTTCTTTCATACTCGGTTGTTACACATTTTATATGTCTATCAATTCTGACCTGACTGCATCCATACTTGGTTATCCTTTGGCGTCAGCTTGCCTCTTACCTCACCATGTTCCATCTCTTTCCATTGCTCTCTCTGTCTATCTCTTTCTTTTGTTGTGTGTTTGGAAAATTTATTGAATTTAATATGCATATTGTTGAATAAAATTTATCCATCTTCATTCCATATGGTGTTCATGTTTTGTCATTAAATATGGTAACAGCGTCAAGGCGTGAAATTTTCATTCATTTAAATATTCATTAAATAGTTATTTATTTTAAATTTTAAACCAATGCAACAAATAAACAAATATTTTCTTTTGTTATATTTTCAGGTATGCACCACACACAAAAAATCTTAAATAAAAAACAAAAAACAGGTAACGCCTTCATAAAATTTAATGAACTAATATTGCTTCTACATAATCTGGTAAAACTTGTTAGTATTTAGGCCACAAATAAATTCAGTTTGGAAAGATGATAGTAAAAAAAAAGAAGATAATTTATATAAATTCCCAATCAGGAAGATCTAATTGAGCTTCTCCTCTACACAAATATTTATTTTATATGCCTTAAGTTGAATATATTTTTTATATGGATAAACTTTTAGATTAACTGTAGCTTAACTGTTAAAGTTTACATTTTCACTTATTCTATATTTGGAAGAAATTTGAATTCCTAAGATGTCAAATAAACTGATTTATTAGATAGAATAGAAGAGAACAACTCTTGGGAGCAACTCTTTAATCTAATAAAATAAATATATCCTTAATAAGTATCAGAGTTTTTCATTACTTTTTATATATGTTACTAAAACTATAATAAAGGTATAATAAATGTTGCGGAGCGCTAAAATTGTTTGTGCTATATTCGGCCTTTATTTAAAAAGTCCCGTTTATTGCATTATTGCTCTCTTTGCGTTCGCTCTCTGGGCTTAGCTGCAGCTGCTGCAGCGGCGTGTAATTAGAATTCAGCAAGCAAAGAGAGAGAGAGTGACAGAGCTCTCTTAGAGTGAGTGCAAATGAAACGCATATGTAAAAATTGAATTCAATGAATGAAAAAGAAAAATTAAGTGTTTACTAATGGAAATAATAGATTTCAGCTATATCAATATTAATGTTCAAATTTCAATAATGAAAAAACAATATTCACTCAAATTACTTTGTGTTTTTGGAGTTGCTCCATCGATTTGGTAACGAGCCAACAAATTATATTTATATGTCACATCAGATATCGACAATGTCGGTCGAAACAAAAGTTAATAGTAAAGAATTCAAATATTTTAATATATTTTAAATGTCGCTAGTACATAATTTATTATACTCTTGCAATTTAAAAAAGGGTTTAATTAACATGGATCAGAAGCTCGCATCATATAGAAGGAAGGATCTCTGACTTGACAAAAGTATATATATTCTTCAACAGCAGGATGAGCTGAGTTGATATAGCCATGTATGTCTGTCCGGATCAACAGGATCTCCTTTGAGAGCTACAGAGCTGAAATTTTGCTTCGAGGCTTCTGGCAATGTTAATCTCGGAATCATCCCGATCGGATTTCCAAATCATATAACTCCCATAGGAACGATCAGGCGAGAATAAAATATAACCTCAATAACTTTGTTGTTTTCCAATCGAATATCACAAAAACCGCTGTTTATGAGTTACATATTTTTAAAATATCTATCAATTTTTATCAGAATCGGTTGACTATATCATATATCTTCCATAGAAACGATCGGTCAAGAATATTGTTTTCGATCAATAACTTGTTTGTTTTAGGAGCGACTGATAAAATTTTTGTATTTGTAAGTTTTATATAATTTTTTTAATTATCCATCATGTTTTATCAAAATCGGTTTACTATATCATATAGTTATAGTAGAAAGCTTAGTTTATAACAATCATTGAGGAATCAAGCTTTTTAAAGTATTTAACAAAATTGACTCAATATAATTATCAATAAAAATAAATAAATTATTTTAAAATTATTTAAATTATTTCCTGTTCATATTAATAAATTATATTATTTGTTTTTTGATAGCCACCAAATACTTTTAAAAATTAATAAACAATTTTTCAATGATTTAACCTTTAATTTGCAATTGAATTTTTCACTTATATGATTCATTTTAGTCCATTTTATTTTCTTACTGTGTAGGCTCATATATTGCCACTAATTACATTTAGTATATATAGCAAAAGACTTCTACTATCTTAAGTTACTTTTACCATTTCGCCTCTCAAATGACCCATTAAACTGAGCCATTAATTTTTAGCCCAATGACCCTCTTCCAGAGGCCATCAAAGAAGAGGAAAAAAAAAGAAAACCGAAAACGAAAAACCAAATTAAAATTAGAAATATTTCAGAGAAAACAAAAAATACATTTCTATATATACATATATATATATATTTAGATATTTGTATATGTATAGTATATAGTCATAAAACAAAATAAATAACCAATTAAGAGCAAAAGCCCTGCGGGGTTCAGCCAACAGTTCTGCATGAATGTAGTGCGAATTTCATTAATTAGCCATAATGGTACAAGGTTCTGGAGATCTTTAGGTAGCCAAGGGAAGTTGGTGGGGTGTAAATGTCCATTGGCGATTGGCATATCAAAAACACATGTCGCATGTCATTTTCGTTATTGTGTCTGTGTGTGTGTGTGCCAAATGTGGCATGCAACATTTAACTGCGAAAAATAACAACAACAACAGTAGTGGCCATAAATGCGGCTAATTGCCAAATACCATACATTTGATGGGATGGGGTGGGGTGGGGGGGAAAGATATTAAGAGGGTGATGATTATGCCTGAAGGTCGTGCCAGAGCAGATAGTTGGCTAATAGTTGCCATTGTGTCGTTAGTCTATCGATATATCTACATATTACTATATGCTGACATTACTATTTCCATCTTCAAATGGAAAATTGTGTGACACAGATTTTTCATCAGCCTTTTTTGTTGGCCATAAATTTATTGAGGGACATTACCCAGATTAACCGTTAATAGCCTCAAGTTTTTGTATAGCTTTATTTTTGTTTTTCTCGCTCTCCCTCTCTCTTTGTTTTATGGCCACGCTTTTTGATTTCAGCGTCATTTAGTTACGCACGTATGTAGCATCTTACTTCCCTACCTCCCTCCCTGCAACACTTCTCCTCTAGATGTTGGAAATACTCGATTGACTCGTTTTTTGGTCATCTTAATCATGCCTGTTGATGATTATAATAATGTTGATGATGATGATGATAATGATGATGATGTTTGCTGATGCGGTAACTGGAAATATCTATATGTGATACAGATACATATGTAGCTGTATCTGTATCTGTTACTGTGATTGGTAATGTTTATCTGGCTATTTAAAGTCACTTTTCAACATGGCTTCATTTTAAATTGAGTTGTAGTTGGTCTCCGTTGTGACTTACAATGAATGTATCTGAATCAAAAGCTGAACATTTAATGAGCAGCTTCTGGCGAAAGGATCCTGAGACTCAAAAGACATGACATTATTTTAAATGTGTGTGTGTCCGTGTGTGTGTGTGTGCAGTTGTGTTTGTTGTGCATGTTCAATTTAGTTGGCATGAGCTTTGGGAATGCAATCAAACTATTTTGCCCTCATTAAAAGTGGAATTGACAGCAGTTGAAGATAAACAAAAGAATTCTATGATTTTTCTTTCCAAATTGTTTTCAATTTTTAGTAGCAAAAATATTTGTTACAGAATTTCAAAAAAGGAAAACAAATTTGTAGGAACTTTAATTTATTCACATCAATAAATTTAACATTTCTTCTAAAGCTGCAAATATAAATATTTATTTGTTTTATTGTGAAATGAGAATTGTTTTATATAAATATTTAGCCCAACTGCTTAAAAATTAATTAAAGCTATTTTTAAAAATATTTTTCTTTGTACTATTTATCTTTATACTATATATATATTTTATAATATATCATTTGTTTACATTATTTTAAAGTTAAAATTTATATTACCAGGCTGACTAAGTTTTTTTTTTTTTAATTTATTATGACTCAATCAAATCAGAACTTGAAAAAATATTAATAGAAAATAATAAGGATTATAGCTGACATACATATATTCAGCTACTTATAACTTTTACCCAAAACAAAGTAAGGATCTAAAACTAAGAGCTAAGATCTACTATTAGAAGGACAAAAAATAACCAAAAAAAATCTATGACATTTTGAAAAGGATTAAATGTAAAAATTTTGTTTCCTGTGTTTTGCCTTCAAACACATTTAGAAATTTAAAATTTTAACATTTGTAATCCACAAATTATCAAAATAATTATTGATATTTAATACTCAAGGAATCACATACAAGGCAAAGTTATTCAACAACAATTAAACTTGTAAATAATATGTTTATCAAAACATTGTTTTACATCAAATGTTTATTTTCTTTATATTTTGAAACCAATTTAATGATTCAATATATACGAGCATCCAATTAAAATATAATAAACATTTGCCATAATTATAAAAAGAATAAAAAAATGTATATAAAAATGTTTTTTTTCTTTTTAATAGAAGAAGAACTAGATTAATATTAATACAAGGATAAACATAGCTAAATGTTATTGATATAGGCTTAAATATTATATATATATCGGGAAGTTAACATACCATATGTAAAACATAGATATATATAATCAGATTTTCTTATAAATATTTATAGTTATAGTTAAACATAAAAAAAATAAAAAAATAAAAAATAATGAAAATGTTTTCTCATATTAGGATAAACACTTAATATAGAAAACTGTTAAAAGGCGATTTTTATAATATAAAAATATAGCCAAAACTATGTCTTGACATGATTTTTTTACACTCTCAAAAAGTAGTTTTTAGACTTTCAATCACGAAATAGCAAAATTCTGCTAATTTTACTTGTTGTTTTATTTGAATCTTTTTTATAATAAGTTCACTTATTAAAACTTTAAATTTAAAGCTCTCGAACTTTGAAAATCTTTATTTTAATTTAATAAACCTAAAAAGAGAAACGATTAATTAAATAAATTTCTAGCTAAATAAATATATTTTTTCTTCTCGGTTGGCTTTTTTTGATCAGTGTCCAAGTACTTACATATATCTTTATAGAATAATCTATCTTGTAATCTACCTATAATGTAAATTGGGATATTTTTTCATCATTGTCTTGTAATGGGATGGAAGGGGGCCATTTAGCCTTTTTTTAAAGTTCCTTCTAAAATATAATCCAAATATTTTTAACGTGATGTAGTTGAATTTGTGGTAACGGTGAAGGACGAAAGAAAGAAACGTTTTGAAAACCCATAATTTTCTCTTATAATCTTTTTGTGTAACAACATTAAATGTTGTGGTTTTTAGAAATCTATAAAATATTTGTAGACTTACCTTTTCGGATGACTCACTGCTCTCAATAGGTTATATCATCTTTTTAGCTTCAGCAACTCCAAATCTTTGCCTATTATTCAACCAAAAAAAAAAAAAAAAAGAAAATATAGCTGATACCAAAAAAGGGTCTAACAAGCCAAAAACAAATGAAACCCGAGAGACATGTTACAACATATTATAACCAACATTGGACAACCAGTAAACATACATTCAATATAAATAAATAAGCAACAAGCCAAGTTGAAGTCATGCGTATTAAATGCAACAAAAAACAATAACAACAACAACAACAACAAAAAGCAACAACAAAACACAAAAATATTTTAAACGATGGTGAAAAAATTCAAAATCGATGCGCACGAACGAAATTGTAGGCAATCATTTGGAAATAAATACGATTGAAAGAGAGAAAGAAAACAAAATCATGATATATATATATATGTATAGACGACTATAGTATTAGTTATGCATGCTGTTAAATGATGCCTATATCTTTCACCCGACGAAATTTAGCAAACAATCAGCACAAATCAGTGCAACTAACAGTGCAACCTGTTTTCCTCTTCATCTCTAAACTTGCAACAAGCAGAGAGAGAGAGAGAGTGAGAGAGCGAGACCAAGAGTGGGGTAAAGAGAATGATGTAGAAGAAAAACAAGGAGGCATAAAAACTGATTGTGGACAAGCACTTGAAACAAGTTTTCAAATGCTGCTGCAGCAGCCTGCAAATTGGCTCGCAAATAGCCAAAGCCATCACTCGACTCCTGCCCCATTCCCACTGCTTCTCCCACCTCTTACTCTCCTCTCTCTCTCTCTCTCTCTGTAGCTCCCCTTTGTCCGGGACTCGCGTGTTTGGCAAAGTGCAACCAACCAACAACGAACGGGACACTTAACGTTTTGGCCATTGACAACGATTAAAAACAAGTTTCCTTCACCATATACCTCCCCTGTCTTCTTCAACACAGACCCGCCTTCTCTCCTCTCTTGTGGTGGTGGCTTCTACTCTCTTCCCGTTGCCATTGCCTGGTCTCTGGCTTGTCCCAAATACGCGACACTCAGTCTCTGTGGCTACAAAAACGGCTATGTGGGTTCCAGGAGTATGGTGTGGAAAGGGGATGGTGAGGAAAGGGGAGGAGATAAACTGGAAACGAGGAACTGCTGAGACCACTGGGGCACTTGTCCACTTGCCGCATTTTGTTGCTGCTGTTGCTGTTGCCGTTGCATTGCTGACCCACATATACAAAGACATTCAATCGACTAACCACATGAATTGGCCTTGGCTACAAGAGGGTATTATGAATTTTATGTCCGAGTTAAAAAAAAAAAATTTTTATAGACGAAAAGATATGTGGAAAATGTTTGCAAATTTTTCAAAGAAAATATTTACATAGAAAGAAAAATTCATAAAAAATAAGCCAAAAAAAAAAAAAAGGAGAAGGACTTTAAGTTTAAAGTTAAACATTTATAAATTTTAATTTAATAATAGGAGAAATTTATACAAATATATATTTTGAAAACTTTTTACTTTTCAGAGTTAAAAACTTAATTAATGTATTAATAATATAATAATATTATAATGAAATAGAATAATGTTTACGTAGTTTTTTAATTAGATCAAATTTCATCAGAGAAACTTAAGTGAAACAACTTTATCACATAAATTCTTTGATAAAGGAAAATAAGTTAAAGCTTATTATACATATATAGATCTGATAGATAAGCTTTAGTTCATATAAGAAGAAAAGGAACGTTTCTAGAAAAAAAATAAAGATACACATTTATTTAGATGTTTTCGATATTATACTTTTATAAATACAAAATATATTTTAAGGGATCTAGAAAAAATAATTTCAATATGTAAATCCCATGTTGTTGAGTTGAAAATGGAAAAAAATATAATATATATAAAAGATAAGAGATAATATATATAATAGAAAATTAGCAATACTCAAAAGGATCTTTACTTGGAGGTTCAAAAAAGACAAAGAAGACTCCAAAGGGATTCAGATCTCCATATAATATTGGAAATCTTAAACTTATTCATTTAATATTCGTAAAAGAAAATAATACCAATCCTAACTAAGATCAATCTTTACCTTATAGATAGATTCTTTCATTATTTTTTTAAAGTTTTACAAGCTTAGGTTTATCCCAAACTTTATCAGATCTATTAGCAATGTCATAATATGTCATAAGTGAAAACAACAAGTTCAAGTTAAAAATTTAAAATTTTTTAAAAATAACCTTTCTAATTCATCATATTATAATAGATTCTATTTCATTTTTTAATTGTAAAAACAAAATACAGTTTATTTTCTTTTCAAAATTAATATTTAAAAAGAATTTTAAAATGCCTTTCAATATCTCAATTTCAACAAATTTTATTAACTAATTATCTTAAATTTATGCTTGATAGATATAAATTTCTATATATCATATTTTGTCGTTTCACTTATAGAGCATTTATTATTCTTATTGTTGAAATTTACCAACAATTTTTGTTATACATAAAGATTGAACATGGCTAAAAGGAGATGGTCAGTTGCTTAGAGGACAACCGGCTGGCGGGTTTTGTCGTCATCAAAGCAACATGCCTCATTCTGTATGTGTGCTTGTGCAACTCTGTTTTGATTTACCGTTGTGGCCTCATAAACACAAACACACACGCAAACAAAAGAGATAGATATATCTATATTCTATCCTCGTCATCATCCTCGTGCAACAGTTCGTCTCTAGTTGGCAGGTTCACATTGCTCTTGTTGTAGTTCTGTGTGTGTGCGTGTGTGTGTTTGTGCCCCATTTGAACGTTAGATGCACCTAGTTGGCTTGTTAGACAGTATACGGTACTTTACTTTCATACAGGTAGCAAAAACAAGAACAAGAACAAAAACAACCAATGCAACAAACTGATTCAAACTGACAGACTCAGACATAGAGACATCAAAGTGAAATGTTTCAATTTTGATTTAGTTTGGATTTAGTTAAACAAAGAATGACACAAAGAGAGACACTAACACAAAGTCATAATAATGCATTTCCAGAAACATTTATTTTTATATATTCAAGAAAAAACGTATTCTCAATTACAGAAAAGAAATACATTGACAATAAAATAAAACTTGATATAAAAAAGAAAGACGAAAACATTTTAGTTTTATTTCTTTTACTTTAATATTTAATATTTTCTTTAAACAAAAAAAGAATAATTTATATTTTTGAATGCTAACTAAAATATTAAAGCAAGTAAAGAATAAACTAAATATAGAACTGTTTAAACTTTAAAAGTAATTTTAAATTATCAAAAAAAGAAACATAAAATGCTTGGAATAATATTAATGAATTAATAACCTTAATTATTTTTAACCAAATGAGTTTATTTACTTTAGGAATAATGTTAATAAAAATAATAAAAATGTAACTCTGATTCAATATATTTGTACATACTTAAGGATTACACAAAAGTCTCCTAATGATTTAGTGATTTGCAAAAGTTAAGCAAGTGTAATAGTTAATTTAATTAAATAAATAGCATTAAATTTAAATTAAAAATCAAAAAGAGAAATATTCCGACATATTATTACCCAATAATGTGACTTAATTAAAAAATAAATAATATTATCATATAAAGTGTAACAGCAATTACAAGTTTTTAACAGAGAAAACAACATATTTTTATATCTGTTGACGATATGGTAACCTGTTGTTTAAGAATCTGGCCACTCCCAAGTTGGATTGGCCAGATCAAGCGGGAGAAAAGGTGCAAAAACACAATGCAGGAAGCAGTCAAAAAACCAAGTCTGAAATGTTAATTTGTTAATCGGAATATAGTTTAAAAGATTAAAGTCCCGATATATGTATAATAGAGTAAGGTTTAAATTCAATTAGTATTTGTTATACTTATAAAGTATACATTAATTATACTTTTTGCAACAAATTTTGTTACTAAACAATCATTTTAGTATGCTTAATCTAAAAACTCTATTGTAGTATAATATTCCCATTTGTTTATGAATAAAAAAGATATAAAAAATAATTCATATATTTACAATAAATATAAATGGATATTGCACATACATACATACACTCATGTACGTACATATACACATTCAAAATCCCAATTTTTTTTTCTATTAGTCCTTCATAAATGCCCATTAAAAAAGAGTTATATGCGTCTCACTCTAGTCAATTATATATAAGATCTACAATATGTATATATAAATAGAGTAAGATAATGCTATAAACCAGTACTATGGAGTTGGCTAAGCCAAGCAGGCGTGTGTCTTCAATATGAATTATCTATAACTGTTTATACTACTTTTTGTACATTGTCATCATTAATCTAAGAATTCTTCTTTTAAATATTTATATCAAAATATTAGAAATAGCAAAGATAACCCATGATTTCTTTTTACTCAAGCTTTCAAAACTATCTAATAACCATAATAATTTTCTTCCACTCCATCTGTTAAATATTTATATTTATGTGTATAAAACCATATTTTCCTGCACACGATTTATAGAAGAGTCAGTTTAGAGTACATAGTTAGTCTTCTTGTTTCTAGATGAATATCAGTCGTTCTTATTAAACCTTCAGTAAAAGCTTTAAAAACTAATTATTTAAATAAAAGTCTGTGCACAAAGGTTTTAAAACAATATTTATTGCTTCTTTGCCGCAAATTTCAATTATATTTTAGTTTTTTCTTAAGGTTAGGATTACGAGTTTGAGGTTATGATTATGGGTGGCACTCAATTACCACAGTCTTAAAACTAAAGTACTTATAAAATTAAGTTTACTATATCATTATAGGTGAAAAGAAATAAAAGATTTCTGCATGCTTAAAAGTATTTTGCTCTCTAAAATATAATTTTATTCAAATTTATTCGATTCACTAAAATGTTAACCTTGTAATAAGACGTTTCACTGGAGCATCATCATCCTTTTTTTTTACAAAAAGAGCAAATGTATGGCAATGGTAACAGCAGTATATTCATAACATACTAACTATATAGAACATATATTTGTCACGCCCACACAATATACTCTAGAGGGGGGAGAAATGGAGGGATGTGACTAGGGAAGGGATGGAGGCGGGGGTCGTAAACAAAAGGTAACTTTTGCTGATACCTTGAATGTGGCAAACAAAAAATGCTGATGTTGATGATGATGATGACGACGACGACGACGACGACTACGGTGAAGCCCGCAAGTCATTTCAGTGGCATAGGTGGAAAGGGGGAAGACAGCGGCGTCGGGGGATTGGGTGTGGGTGTGGCAGTAGCCCTAGTTGCAACATAAGTATTAGCTTCATTTTTGCAGCGTTTAGCAAGACCTCAGACCCTTGGCATCTGCATGATGCTCAACAGCTCGCCACCCCGTCCTCAAACTGGCACACTCCTCGCCCCGTCAAGCCTTTGTAACTTTGTTTGCTGCAGTTTTTTCTTCATATTTTTTTTTAATATTTTTTTTTTTTGTGTGTTGCCTGCTTGTTGCCAGGCCTCAAATGAATTGAATGTGAAAAATTTAAATGCAAACAGCCGCAGCAGCAGCAGCTGCAGTGGCAGTAGCAGCAACTCTTTATGATATTTCTGCTTGCCTTGCATTACACAAGGCTCAACCCCCATTGCCCCTGGACCTACTGCACTCACCTCCTCCCCCACCCGCCAACCATATTTCCAAGCGACTTTCATACAAAGTTCATTGTACTGCGCTTAGTTGAAGAGGCTATGGAGCCCAAAACAAATGCCGCTTTTGATTGCCAACGCAGATGGATGGCTGAAACAGCAGCATGGGGGATGGGGGGAAGAGGGGGGACTGGTGTACAGCAAAATGAAGAGTAAAGCTTGATGACTAGATTGGTTAGAGAATAGCCGCGCACCCAACCCTCTCATAACAGGTCAAAGACATGTCTCGAGAGCACGCACAATGACTCTTAATACAAACGAAAAAATTTTCTTGAATTTCTAATGGGAATCATGGATAGTGATCGTTATTAAAAAACATAAATTTTAAAGAAAGAAAACATTAATAAATTAATTTATTTATTTCTACAGATTTTTAAACTAATTATTGATCAGAAAAAAAGGTATTTTTTATTAAATTTTTTATCGCAATAAACTAAATTGAATTTCTAAAAGAAAAAAAATTTGAAAATTTCTAATATATGTAATTTTAATATATTTATACTTATGCAGCAGATTTTATTTAATTTAAAAAAAAAAAATGAGGATTTTATTCTATATATTTTACTTCTATAAATAAAATTTTATTAGATTCTTAATAAATAAAAAAAACATCAACAAATTGTAAATTCAGTTGTATTTCAGTTTCATTTCAGTTGTATTAAACTAGAAATTTATTTTCTTTTAGTTGACAAAATTAAAATAATATTATTAACTATAATAAAGCTAATTATTATTTTATTAAATAAATAAACTTGAAAAGTTATGTCTAGGTACCTAAAGCAGATAATTCAACTATTTTTAAGCTTCAGGCAATTATTTTTACACTCAAAAGAATTTAAATATTTCTTGTTGTTTCAATCTAACTTTTCTATATGTAAAGCCAGATAACTAAATATTTAATTTTAATATATTTATTTTTGTATGGTTTATTGAATACTTTTTCTAACATTAATAAATTCATAAATAGTTTTTTGATAATTATATTTATTTAACTTTCGTTCTCTTCGGTTATTTATTTGTGCATGACTTAACATAACATAAGATTGACAGAATGTTACAGAATACTTAACATTGTCTGTTACTCGTATGTAACTTATTCTTATGCTATGCTAATGAGTCAATTGTACACTTTGCAATTATTTATAAATTTTAACATTTTAAAATAACTAAAAAGTAACAAATTCATTAACTGTTTCTTCTATGATGGAAGTCATTTAAATAAAATATATAATTAAATCAATTAAATTATTTCTATAATAAAAAGAATTCGCTGTTCTGCCATAAAACACTTTGATATTATATAGCCAGCTTCCAATCGGATGGCCATGACTCATCTGTAAATAATATAATAAAAGAAAACTTCCTTTCTATGTTCACATCAAATTAGTGAAATTTAAATCAAACAAATAAATACGAATCGATTAACAATAGTTTCGTCTGTGAAGTAGCTTCATTAGTTGAAAGATCGTTTTACGTTTTACTACGATCGTTTCCTTTCTCCACCTAGAGAAAATGAAAATAAACATAACTCAGGCATTCGAGTTCATTGAACGCAATCTTTAGCACCTTCTTTGCTCTTGTGGCTTGCTTGTTATTACAGTGAAATGTCTTTTGACAACTTGTGAAACTTTCTCAACCAAAAGCGAGCGAATCAAACAAAAAATAAAAAGACAAAATAAAAACCCTTTTACGATATTCACCCACTTGGCAACAGTGTAAATTAGCACTTAAAAAAATATTTGTGTTTGTGTGGAAATTAGCAAGTTTATCTGTTCCACCTCTTACCCCTGCTTGAATCCATCTTTCAATTCATAAAGAACTTTTAGTAAATAATTTGCAACCAAACAAAAAATTTGTAAATATGGAAAAAAAAAAGAAAATTCTTTTCATTATGCCAAGCACGCACTTACGCCATGAGTCCTGTGCTGTTGGGGGTTATCTCTAGAAGGACTCTCTGACTGCCTTTCATATTTATTACAAGGACATCCTGTACCATACCCCTTCGCTCTTTTGCCTCATTCCACACATTTGCCATGAGAGAGTGAGATAGCTATGATTGTGCTTCTGAAATGGTGTCATTCATTTCATTGCCTCTTTTTTATCTATATATATATAGTTAATGATTTGCTCTGACCAAGTTTTCATTTGCAGTCACATAAATTACGCATACGTCGCATTGACCTGCCTCCTTTTCGCTTTTCTCCTCCTCTGCATCGCTCTCTCTCTCTCTCTTTCTCTGTGTCTCTTTTGTTTTTCCAAGCATATTCTTGGGGCCATTCATCATTTTCCATTGGCGTTGACACTTTCACTTGTTTTCAGACAACAATATAAAGCACAAAAAAAAAAAGAACAGGCAAAAAGTAAACCAACAAGTCAATTTTTTTATGACCACGCCCCTTTCTCTCTCTCTCTCCTTGTTTTCCTCTTTCCCTTTCACGTCATGCTTTGTCAAATTTATTAGTTTCAATATAATTTGACAACATGAAAATTTGTTTTTGTACGCTTTTTTTTAGTTTATTTTATTTTTTTTTATTTTTTGTGTCTTCTTACACTCACTTTGTTGGTTGAGTTCATTTATCAACTTTTGACCTGTGATTTTATATTTGTTGTTATTGTTGTTTGTTGTTATAGTAAATTTCACTCTTAACTTAAATTTATGTTTATTACATGGCAACCTTGGCCAGAAATTATCATAAATTGCCCTGTCATTATGAAAGAAAAGCGAAATATATATGTATGAAAAATGTTTTTCATCACAATTATTAGTGGTTCACTGTACAGTTCACCCTGTCTGTCAGTCAGCAAAAATTGCTTTCATCTGTCTTTTTGGCATCTATTTTTTATTTCCCATATTCGTTGATCTCTTTTTTTCTTTTAATGCGTTCACTTTTATTGTTGTCGACAATAAAAACATTTGGTTTTTTTTACAGTTATACGTATGTAATGTGGTTTAATGTCTTCTTCTTTGTTTTTATTTTATTGTTGCTACCATTTGTTAAAATAAAGTTAATTAGCATTTTTGGCACGACTTTCAATGTCAATGGCAAATGAAGACTCTAATTGAGATTGATCTTTATTGTAATGCACATTGCACATAAGCTGAGAGTTAAAAGCTAATTAAGATATTTATATATAAAAATACTCTGAATAGGATATGAAAATATTGTAACGAAAAATAGCAATAATATCGCTACTCTTCGACGCTTATAACCGAGTGGTAACTTTATAAGCCAAAGGTCGGTGTCAGGGGTTAATTTAAAGCTAGAACAGGCAGTTTCAATTCTTTTATTAATCCACAAATAAAAAATAACGTCTTTTTACATGCTGGCGGAAATGGAAAGTGAAGTTGGCTGAAGCTTAAAAAATTAGTGTAACCGGGCCAAGCTTTTGTTTCGGCGTTGCCAGTCCTGAGGGCGGGCGAGGTGGCTGTGTTCATTTGTGAACGGCGATGCCACCCAGGCCATGACCGTTACAATATTTATGACTCTACCCCCAAATGGGATATACGGGCACATAACTATTGCAAAACTTATTTTATAACTACCAAAACAGGATCATTAAGGAAGATTTAGATTATCTAAGAATTGTATCAGTTTAAATGAAATATTTCTAGTTTGATTTGTAAATTATACATAACAGATATATTTGTGTAATAATAATTACTAAATTAGTATAAGATGCATACCAAAAAGTTAAGAAAAGCTTTTCAATCTGACAGACAATTTAAAAATATTGACTACTTAGAAGCTTTCAAGCGCCCCAGGAAGTATCCTTGTACCCTATCTAAAGTCTCTTTATGATTCAATCACTGAAAAAATTATCGAAGTTAGATAAAACTGCACGGCTTAACACTTTGCAAATTATGTAATGTATGTTAAACATCTTAATGTTACCTATTTTTAGCAATCTTTACCTATTAGTAGTATTATGTGCTTAACAAAATTAGATACTTAAGTCTCACTCTGACTATCGCCACGATTTAACCGACTGTACTATTTTTTCCAGTCAGTCTTCATTACGTAAACTACGCTCTAAAAAAAGGGTTTCCCTTTCACTGCAGTTAGTACTAAGTTATTCTATGTTTTCTCTCATAACTCTAAAACAAGAAAACAAAAAAATTAGAAACATTTCCAAAGCATTTTAGCTTAAACCCAGATAAGGATTGGCATTAATGTTGCGGTTTTAGATTTTTCCTTCATTGGTTTTTGGTTTTTTTGTTTCTATTTTTAGAATTTTGTTCAACTTGTTTTGTTTTTGGTTATTTCCCCAATAAAACTCTAACAAGTGATATTTAAATAAACTTGCCAAATTTCAAGTATCAGCAGTAACCGATATTAAATGCAAAAAAAAAAAGGATTGGCCTTAGCCATCTAGACGTATTTTACATACTTATAACAAAACACTTGGCTTACGGGCCAATGCACTTATCTTTATTTGCTTGGGGACCTAAAAGTTAAAAAGGCGAACATCAATTCAACTAGCAAATATATCATAAGCTCCAATGGATGCCTGAGCATTTGTTTACAACTCACTTGGCTGGATGGATGGTTGGTTGGGTGTCTGACTGGCTGGTCACACTTGACCCAACATCTTCTCTACATGCCATCATCATTATCATCAGCATCATCATCATCATTCTCATCATCCTCATCTTCATTGCGCAATTCGATCAAATGCCACTTGAAGCCCCATACAAGAGCCCCTCTTAAGTTGAGCTCTTGAAAGTTGAAAGATATTCCAAAGACAACGAAACAAATACAAGACAAACCAATTTATAATTTTATTGATTAGTTGTCATTGATGCTACAATTCTGACCTTGATGTTAAAACGTTAAAGAATTTTTAAAAATAAAGAAAATAAATGGCCAAAAATACTTCCTCGATTGGTTAATTTCATTGACTGCCCACAACATTTCGATGCGTCATCTTTGTCAGTTGCTGGACCAGCATAAATAATCTTAATCATCATCATCAAAAATACTTTCAATTTTATTCGGTTATGTATTTTTTTTTGGCTTTCTGACATTTTGCCATTTATTTTACTTAATCTGTTAGTGGCATAATTAAATGCTTCTTATTTATTTTCTTTCATAGATTTTCTGCATCATTTTCTATTTTTATCAACAGACAATAAAAATAATAAAAAACTTTGGGCGAAAAGGAAAAACTTTTTTATGGGGCAATTTTGCCTAATAAACAGGAAATCAAATACCAAAAAAAAAAAAAAATCATGTTCTTGTTGTTGCCAACAATGAAGATGATGATGATATTGGATATATTCTCACATATAAATATATGCATATATATCTGTGATTATTTGATTTGACAAAAAAAAAAAACAAAAATACATTTGTAATATGTTCTGGGCAAAGTTTGATTCTTGTTATCATGCATAATTAAGCATGAAACTGGTTTTTTTTTTTTGCCCTCTCGGTTACGGAACTAAACATCATCTTAGGCTATAGGAAATTGAAATGAAATGAGATTCTCTAGATGTCATATTTCTAATAGGCTTAAATAATTAGCAACATATACATAAATTTTCATCAAATTTTGCATAAGGTTCAGGAACAGGTTTAGTTTAAGATACACTTAAAAAAAGCAGACAACATTTTGATACAAATTTGAAATGTTTAGTTCTTTTTTATAAAAAAAAGTAGTTAAATGTTGTGGAAATCTTAAAACGAATCTTTTATTAAAAATCCTTTTAATATTATTTTTTTTGCTTTAATCTAGTAATGAAATATATTGTTCTATATATATACGTATACAGTCTTATCTGTCTCTTCACATTTTTTTTATATCTGTATATACTTATATTTATCATTATTCTTTATATTTGATATGTATATGAATAATCGAAATACTTTTAAAATATCTGCTCTCTAAAACTTTCTGGCAGGTGTACCTGTTTTAGACTCCCGTACATAACTAATTAGCATCAATAACTGAGCCTAACATTTCAATCTGTCTATTTCTTTGCCGCTTTTATGGATTTCTCTTTTACCTATTTTGATAAAACTTCGTAGATGAGCTTTTAAGATGTGCATGTCTCACAAGTTTAAGAATTAGTCGGATCGGCTTAATATAAGTTATAGTCACTATCTGAAAAATGGGTGTTGCAAATTTTTAAATTGTTGGTTTTGACTTAGATTGGACAATAATTATGAGTATAATTGAATCATAGAATTCCTTCATAGACTCGATTTATTCCACTTAAAAATACACAAATAAATAAATAAAATATTACAACAAATAATTAAATAATTAGTAAAAACATTATTCAAGTTCTAGATGTAAATATCATATTATATTTGAGTTTAAATTTTTAGTCTAAGCATTATGATGCAAAAAGAACTGCAAGGGTATACAAACTTCGGGACTACCTTTAGCAAGCATCTTTGATTTTTTTTTTTTAATTCTTCCATATTTAATACTCTTTCTGATCGTAGATAAATTTTATAGAATTTTTTCGAAATTAAGAACTGAATCAAGGTTATTAATCAATGTCCTGCTAAGTACTTAGAATTTAGTACATAAGAATTTATATATTGTTTCTTTTAAGTTTCAATACTTTTACCTTAAAAATTTCATTTATCTTCAATGTATGTGGTATTATATCCTTTTTTATTTGCCTCTACTGTTTTATACTTTTTAATTCGCCTTATGGAATAAATAAAAAAAATGACAGATAGAAACAGAGAGAGAGAGAGCGAGGAGAGAGACACACATATTAGCCATCAAATATACATATATAGTGTAATATATCTACTGTCAAATACTTCATATCAATTGAAATCATCTCCAGCTAGCTATTCATGCACTGACAACAGAAATTTCTTAATGCATACAAATCATATTTTCCAATTTCGTTTCATCCAAAAGACACCTAAAAGCATCAATTCACGTAGCAAATCACTTTACAACTGTCAAACAAACAATGCCAACAAGAGGGAAGGGGAAAAAGGAGGGGTATATAGAATAGGTGAAGGTGTAGTTGGTTAAACTAGCAGCAGGACTAAGTCTGTATATGTTGTATCGTATCGTGTAAGAAGGGATATCAAACTAAATTTGTTGTCCATCGTGTATTTGTGTTTGACTTTATCACGCAAATTGATTGCCATGACCCAAAATATTCTGATGTGGCAAACGATTGACGAAATTTGATTGATAACTTATTAAGTTGCTTGTGGGTGTGTGTTCTGTGTGTGTGCTTGTCTCGAATAACTTATCCTGGGCGTGGGCCATACTCCATCTCCCCTTCAGTAAGTTTTTGCATGCTGGCAGAAACTTTTGTTTCAGCTTGAATGAATGCCTAATAAAGATAAATATACACGCAAAAAAGATGCGAGCAAAAGATACATGACAACAAAAGATTCAAATTTACTCTATACATACATATAGTATATATATATACATACATATATCTACATATTTCTATAAGAAGACAAAAAAAAAAAACTTGCTACTTGCGGGCATTAAAAAACCAACAACAACAAATTTATAGTCAACGGCTGCTGGACTGGCCAAAACGAAATGCTAATACAAACAAGCAGATTTTGCGGTTTATGCAAATGCCTGAGTGTAGCCCAAAGTCACAATAACATACTGCCTTTTTTTTTGTTTTGTATCTCCAGTACTACACATACCTAAGGAATATATATAGGTATATAGTTAAATTTATATAAAAATAAATAAAGATTTAATGTGCATTACGAAGAAGAGACTTGAATGCAAAAAGGCAAACAAATAGAACGTAATATAAACAAGCCAAGATGAGAACATTTCACAGCAAACCAGTTTGCATTACTCTCTAAAAGAATATGAAAGAATCTTTAACATTTGTATACTCTATTGGAATATAGTTAACACAATCTAACAAATTATATATATACATTTAGAATTTGCTCTTAAGCAACTTTTAATAGTAAATTAATAAAATAATATTAGACTAGATCTTATCTATGTTTGTCTGAATTTCTAGATTTTGCATAAATTATTTATTTATATAGATTCCTTGGAATATAAACTAAAGTTAGCACAATTTACCTATTGGTCTTTTTACCTATTCATATCTACTTTTATCTTTAATAACGCAAATGCATTTTAATCAGGTCATAATTAATTTATAATTTAATTGAAATATAAACTAAGACTGAGTTAAAAAGGTTATTATTGGATTTTAAGTGAATCTTAGAACTATTTTACAAATCAATTTTGATATTGTGGTAGCGAACTTTTGCTGTAAAGATCCTTTTTGTACCACTGTAACAAGTCTGTTGGGCGTAAGGCAAATACTACAGTTTTTGGTCGCTCAAGAGGATTGTCCGTTAAATAGGAAAATATACTTTTTGTAAGGACCTTACATTTTGTTAAGAATGCAGGCAAAACTAAAATAAAATTGCTAACTCAAACTGTATTAGAATTTAAGTCGATAAAAATTAAATGAGCTACAGCAAAAACATGTTTTAATTACATACAATAAGCTGATTTTCAAGTTTTGTTTTTGAATTCTGTTTTTGTACTGTTTTTTATAACAGTACACACATCCGGGTAGGCAACATCCAAGAGAGAAATATTATTCTGGAATATACAATAAAAATATGGTGACAATCAAACTGTCCTTATAAGAAGAGGGAGTCCGCCCACAACCGATGTGTCCGTTAAAATAATTTTTAAGTTTTTTAATGTTTTTAAAATTTGTAATATTTTAAAGAAGTCAAATGTCTTAATGGGAAATCTATTGCTGTTTGAAGTTAACGTTATATTTAGATAAAATCAAAGCAACATTGTCATCTAAATATCGCCTTGTATTGTCTTGAAATATCTTCTATTTCTCTCACAATTAAAACTTATCCAATAACAGCAATTGTAGCTAAAAGGTATAAAACTTAATCTCAGATAAAAGGAATAAAATTACAACAAAATTTAATAAGTTATCACGTATAACTGGTGATTGAAATGAAACGACATTTACAAGTCACAAAGAACTGAAAGACTACTGGATATTTAGATATATATTCCAAATTTTTGAATTATTGATATAGTCAGTTGTAGAGCATTCAACTATATAGCAAATGATTTCTGTTTAAGTCCGGGTTGTCCCCTGTGTTTTTTTTTTTTTTTTTATGTTATTGCGATATAAAATAAAATATATCAATTATACAATTCTATTTGGCTTTTGAATTTACTTTGAATTTTGTTTTTTCAAAAGCATTAAAAAACCCCAAAAAAAGGAAAAATATATGCAAAGCGGTCTAATTTTGGTTTTATAGTAGAAAATATAAAGAAGTCAAATATTACTTGTAGCAAAAAATTAGTATGATAACTAATTTATGCAAGTTGCACAAGGAATTAATTTATATATAATATTGGTTAAACTTTAAAATTAGGCAAATGTTCTGGCCAAAAACGTTTCTCTTAATTGGCTTCAAGAGCAAGAAGTAAGCCCTGAGCCAAAATACTTTGGTGACTAGCCTGTCTATCATTATATCTGCTAGGGTCTCTTTCAATCTGCTCCTCTTAAAAAGGAGGTCACGTTGAAAGGGGGGATACGTACATGCCAGGGCAGGTTTATTTGTTTAATTAAATGAAGTTTACATTTTTATATACTTTCAAATTATAAAGATTTAAGATAATATATAAATTATATATTATATTTGCGTGATGATTTTAGTTAATATAACAAAATATTATTTATAATAAAGAAGAAGAAATAAAAAAGAAAAAAAAACAAGAAAAATATTATAAAAATCACTCTTTCATTACAATTAAAACACACCTTGCTCCGTGTATTTCTTTCTCTCTAAAGCCAAAGAAAACATATTCCCTTTAGAAGTGTGATATCTATGAGTTTGGTTATCTAAATGTTATTTATTTGTATTCCATTGCTGAATTTACCGAAAAATCTACTTATGACACAAGCTACAAAAATCGGTGATATGGTTTACTAAGAGTTGGTTTGTTATATAGAAGAAATAATATCAGGACATAAGAGAAGTGGAGAAGTAAAAGGTAGCTTTGACCAAAGTTAAAATATAAAAATATTTGTTAAAACTAAAATATCTAAAAAGGGATATACTAGATTTTAACATAGAAAATATATAAGTCCGTTATTTATAAGATCTAAGATTTAACAAAAAAGGAATTTCAAATGTGGGAATCAAAGCTTTAACTTTAGTTTGGATATATATTATATAGAGAATCACATATTATGAGGCTTCAAGCAATGCTATCTTCCATATCTTACTAATAAACTCCCCTTTTTCAATCTATAATTTGTGCTGATTTTAGAAATATATCCAAATTCAAAAAATATATCCAAATTTAAAGCAGATTGGAGATACAAACTTTCTCTTTTTGTAAAAAAAAAAACACAAAGATCTTAGAAAATCTTGAAAGAAATATATATATATATATATATATATATGCTACAATCAGAAATCATTTAATTTCTAAGATTTTATTCCTCAATAAAATGTTGTTTCTTAATAACATTTAAACATTGTTAAAAGATAAAAAAAAAGGTTTTAACAATTTCAAACAACGAAACTTTTTAGCATTTCTTCATAAAATGCTTTGTGTAATAACTTTTTATATTTCGCCCTGTTTTTCAAATGTCAAAGTTCCCGACAATTTCCAAATACTTGTATAAAGTGTATTAAAACAATTTGTTTGTGAAATTTACATTTATATATAGAGTACACCAGCTGCATATGAATATATTTGTGTGTGTGTGTGTATATTTCTTGCTCAGCTGTCAAACTGTGCAGTTCAAGGCTGTGTGTTTTATTTTGTTGTTACCCCCCCGCCACCCTTATATGCCTCCCTTTGGAGTGAGGAGCTCCATGAAACATTCGCAAGGGGCTTGGCCTTTGGGCAAAATACAAAAAGTTGCGAGCCAAGAAAAATAATATCAAGATAATATCAAAATGCCTTTCTTTTCTATGTTTATTTAACACATACAAATACACTCACACGCACATATATACATATATATATATATATGTACATTTATATATATACATAAAATTTGGCAATAATTCATTTTGATGAAAAACCTTTTTAAAATTGAATTGAAAACAGGAACAAGATTTCTTTACCATTTTCTTTCCCATTTTTCTATTTTTCAATTGAAACTTTTGGTTAGGAGTAAGGGAAAAGAGAAGAAGTGGGGAGCCAGTCCTTACTTTAAATTACATTTGATTTTTTTTACAGGTTTATTTTTCTTCTTCTCATATCAAAGGTAATTTTCAGTGGTGTAAATAGCAAAGAAATTTGCATATAAAATTGTTTAAATAGTTGCATAAATTTTGTGTTTTTATTTTTTTTTTTTTTTTTTAATTTAAACGAATGTTTATTTATTGAGCGTTTAGGAAAACAGAAACAATATTTATTGCCTTTGAGATAAATTAAAATTATGTTTGATTGAAATGCAAAATGTTTTTGTTTATATTTCTTTATATTTGATTTATCGTTTTCAATATTGAAATTTACATGAGAAAAGTTAAAATTTATTTTATATCAAGTGTAAACAAAAGACTGAAATAAAACCATTTGAAGACAAGATTAATTCTTTACATTTATAAAGGTATATCGATATTATTGTTTGCTTTGTTTTTTTAAAGTTATTCTATTTTAAATTATGTTTGCAATTAACGATGTGTTTCTGTTAAACGTAATAACTATCTGGCATCCTTCGCCTTGCCTTATCTTGCAACACTGTAAAAGTAGTAAGTCAGTTCGCTGTGTATCGTCGGTAAGACAGGATCGTTTGCCAAGTATATTAAAAAACTCCACGTGTTCAATTTTAACATCAACTTAAGTCCTTTATTTATTTTGCACAACTGCTTTCTAAATCGTTGAATAAATCCCAGCGAATTTGAATTAGAGGAAATCAATTTGATCTGAATTTTTTAAATTGTTAACCCTTTTAAGAACGAATTCAATTAGGGAGACCTAAAAAATATATATTATGGCTTATTAAGAATCATATAGCTGCTAATATTAACTATTTTAAAGTCCTAGATATCCTCGTTGGTCCTCCAAGGGTAAAATTGTTCATGTAGAAAAACGATAAAAGATTCATTTATTTTAGTTTAATACATTTAATAAATTTTGTAAAAGTTTGCTTAAGTGCTTTGCTTGCACAAGATGTTCTTGCTCTTGCTTTTCTCTAGCGTTGCCACCTCGTTCTTTTCAAACTGTCTCTGGCAATCAAAATAATGATCGCTTCTGGTTCTTCTTGACCCATTTGGATCCTCATTACCGGTTCCTACTTGTATTTCAAGGAAAATGTTTTATTATAGGGTTCTTTAAAAATTTCAGATTTTTATATTCCTTTATATAGAATCAATCAGATTAATATACCATTAAAATCAGAGTTCAGATTTTTTGTAGTTTTATATAAGGAATTAATCTGATTGATATACCATTAATGTGGTACAATTATTATTTCATTAGTGTCTTAAAGCAAAGTGTAGTAAAAAGTGCTCTAAAATAAACAAAAAGAATATAAAAATTTCGTTTTGCTTCCGAAATATTCGTTTTCTGTTCATTCTTTTAATTTAAAGATTTCGTTTTGATTTTGTGATTTCATTTTACATATTTTGCTATTTATTCAACAAATAAAACAAAATGTTTATTTGCCTTTTTCTAACAATTTTCATTATTGTCTTGCCTGAATATTTACTTTCTGTATTCTTTTTTTGTTTTGGTTTTCTTTTTTTTTTTGCTTTACAATTTTTGCCATTTTTTGTCAAACAAATTTTGTTATTTTTCTTTCGATGGTTGCTGCGGTTAAAACTATTTAGCAACAATAAAAAACAAAAAGAACAAACTTTTTGCCAACTGTTTGTTCTGATTGCAGTAGAAATATTTGTCCCCAGCAACTTTACGGGTTTATGCCCGCAGTTTACACACACCCGTACACACACACACCCATATACAACCCACATGCAATAAATAATTTTTGTGCAAAAACTAAAGTTTTAAACAAATATAAAACTTTACTATTGCCGCTATTAATATATCGAATTTTTCATTTTAATAAATTTTTTCTCTCTTTTTTCTATTTCTAGGTAAGACTAAAAGATAGTTCATATTGGAAAAGAATCAAAATAATGAATAAAAACAAATCAATGCTTATGCAAAATGTATCTGCAATCTGATAGAATCAATTTTGATCCACACAGTGGATGCAAAAATTATCTAAATTATGCTGATGATGTGAGTTTGTCTATTTGGGTAAGTGAGACGTGGGAAATTGGCTCAAGTATTTGGCTTTAGCTCAACACTTTCTTTGGCACAGATATATCTATGCACCCACCACAGACAGATAGATAGACAGACAGATAGATAGATAGATAGATATATAGATACTCTGTGTGACCTTCGAGTGCAACAACAATGGATATAGAAATATATAAAAAAGAAAAAAAAAACATCAGCACCTAAGATTTTGTCTTACTGTCATTCTTTTTTTTCCCCCCTTTTTTGGGTCACTTGGCAACTTCCGCAGACGTAGTCACTGTGTCGCCACTTATCACGATTGCCGCTTTAAATAGAGATTTAACCTTGCCCGTATTCCACCCACCTTTCCCGTCATCAATTTAGTTTAAAAAAAAAAAGTATAAGAAGAGCAAAAATAAAATTTGCATTTTAATTTATTTGTCTTAAGCAGCCGTCCCCCAAAAACAGTGACTTTAATTTCCAACTTTGACTTTGCCCAATTGCACAATTCATGAAGTTGTCTCCATTCGTTTTCGATGTCTGTTTACATTGCGCGTTTCAACTCTTTCTTCTCTTGTTTTTGTTGTTGTTTTATCGCCATTTGTCATTTGGCTTCCGGCTTTGCCGTTTTCTTGCAATTTATCCACTGACCTGTTTTCATTTCAGTTTCCATTTCTGTTTTTCCAACATTTTGTGCCGCTGATTGTTGCCCCCCCTGTCTCCTAATGAATTTTTATTATACATTTTTCTTTAACTTGTTGTTGTAACATTACGTTTTTATAACCACCTTTTCAGTTCCTTAATTTTTGTTGTTGTCATTTAATACTCTTATTTTTGCTTGAAAGACTTTTGTTCAACTCTTAGTTGAAAGAAAATTTAAGTTCTTGCATTGACCCTATGGGGAAATGTAAAGTTAAGAATTGATATTTTATATAACTATGAAATAGTAAGACTAACAGACTGATTACCAATTATATAGTTTGAATAAAACATTTTAATATATATAACCCGGTTTCATTAACATTATTATTAACTTTGTTAACCTAAATATAGATCAATTCAAATACTTGAAACAATTCTTCTACTAGTAGAACTTCTTGAATTTAGTAGATTTTTCAGTAACAACTTTTAGAAAACTAAAGTCGTTAAAGGATTGTTATTTTCTGAATTATTCATGTGATAATTCAAAGTACTTTAAAATCTGCAAATTCTTTGAACTACTTTTAAATAATATTAACCAGTAAGATGACATTCTCTTTGCATAATATCAAGCAAAGTCTTAATTCTGTATCTATAATCCTACAAAACCATTTATTTATTTATTTCTATTAAAATAATAAAGAAGAACAAATATCAAAGATCTTTGAACTTAACGAAGTTTGTATATCATTGCAAAATTCTAATCCATAAATAAAAATTTTAAATAAAAAAACTAATATTCAAATTTCTCATTCATTGTGCACCGATTTGATCCTGGGTCTTTCGCGCTTGAGAGACTGATCTCTTCCTAACCAAATTGCGATGCTCCGCTTATTTGCCATAAGTATCATCTGAATTGCGTTGTTGCAAGGAAACAAAATTTTAAAGATAACTTGTGCTTTATCTCGCTCTTTCAAACGAGTCCGGCCTGCACATTTTGTGTTTGTTGGTTTAAAATCAATTAACTGTATCTTATAGTCCTCCGATCTGACTAATTCTTAAACTTGCATAACTTGTACATCTAAGCAACTGATCTACCAAGTTTCAACTAAGAATCTAAAAATTTAAGGTCTAAAAAATGCAAATAAACAGACAGACGTAGAGCTGTACTTGGCTAGATCGACTCAATTATTGATGCCAATCAAGAATGTATACTTTATGGGATCAGAAACGCATATATTTCTATGCGTTACAAACATCTGATCAAGTTTAAATAAAAATCTGATTGTTTTAAATACTTTTACTTTACTTGTTGACACAAAAAATAAACATTTAACGTTTTGCTTGGATAATTGTTTACTTATTGGAAAATACAAAAACTTCATTGCAATGAAACTTGTAAAACGTCTTAGTAAATCTCACCTATGAGCGAATGTTGATTGAAAGTGAAGTTGATACCTGAGCATGACTTTTACTTTTTTTTCTGCTGAGTTTAAATTGATTCAGCTTGATCTATCTGTATCTTTTGCAGTCACTGAGTGTATCTACAATTGTATAGACAATTATATATTTAATTATGCTATAGAAATTGGTAAATTAGAAATAGAGTGGTTAATACAAAGTAGAAATCAGTAATCAATAGTTGAAATAAAAGTAATCAATGTTTAGCTGAGATTACAACATTTTAAACCAGCTAAAACCTAAGCTCACTCACTTCTAATTATAATTTAATTCCAAACTTGGTAATCTATTAACCAATATTTACTCAAGTCCACTTCAAACCAGATTCTCGCAGTGTTTCCATATTGAAAAGGTTAATAAAAACAATAAATAATCAACTTATTACCTATAAGATAGCAAATTTGAAATATTTTATACGTAACACTTAAAATTTATCATTTGTATATTATTTATACAGTTTCCACGACTTCCATTTTTTGCATTTAATTTTGTATATGCATACTATATAGTATATATATCTCGACATATATGTATGTATGTATATATATCCACATTCATCCGTTCATAATTTATTTTACAATTATTTTCGTTTTGCGGCTCATTTAAATTTGTGCGCATTCGTTGCGGAATTTTCAGCCCATTCGATGGACATTGGCCGAGAGTTCAGTTTGGGCTCAAACGCATGTTTGTGGCAGGCAATTGATAAACAATTTTTTATTTTTTTTCCCCCATTTATTTTTTTTTTGTTTTTTTTTTTTTGTGTATTGTTTTGCAGAGCAAAAGTGCTTAAAATTAATACCTTGAAATGACTGCCAGACCTATTGGATTGCAGTGCTCTTTTAATAGGCTGACGATTAAATGCATTTATTTGCCATAAATTGTAAAGCAAAAATTTATTTATGCAGCATTTATATAAACTATATATTTTTTTTTTAAATTTTATTGTTTTTCATTTTTTGCATTTCTGTAACTGAGCATAAAAAATAAATTGGCGCTACAAATATTGTGAAATGTCATTTGTTAAATGACAAACAAACACAAAAAAAAACGAAAAAAAACAAATGCATTCGGATAACTAAATTTTATAAAGCCGATTTTTATATACTCTTTCAATTTGAGTAGGATTTTAATCTTACAAAACTTTAATTTACAAATAGAAAAAAAATATTTAGATTTAAAAATATAAATCAAAACTTAAATGTTTTCTTTTGAATGGAAAAAAAATTTCCTAATTTTTCCACAAGTTTAGCTTAATTATTTTCTAAAAAACATAATTCGATATTTTTATCCTTTATTTAAACTCATTGAGACTTCCTTTTCTAAAGAGTATATAGAATGTCAAAATAAAAAAAATAAAATGTCTATTTCCTAGCTATAAATTTTGATATAATAAATGTCTGTCATATGGAAATTGAAATTTGTATAAATATGAAAAATAAAGCTTTGCCCGATTTAAGTTATTAAATTATTAACAAATTTACTTTTGACCCAAAAAAATTATTATTGTTTTTGTTGCTGCAGTTATTGGTGTTGTTTTCGTTTTGTTTATGGCTATTAAATTTTAATTAATTTTTACAACATTTTTGGCATAAACATTATCATCATAATGAATATAAATTTTTATGATGTAAAGTAGCTTAACTTAACACACACCAAAAAATTACCCCTTCTACCACCCCTCTACTTTTCACCACACACACAGTTTATATAATTTGTTGGTGTGTTGATGGCAACTTTAATGTTTTAATTAGAATTACAACACCCAAAAAAGAAAAAAAAAGCTAACGAAAAAGTTACTTAAAAAAGGAATTTCATGAAAGAAAGTTATTTTGAATGTAAATTTATAGCAAAGTGTCGTACATTCCTGTGGCTTTAGCATATATCTCTCTTTTACCTACTTATAGAACACGTGAGAAGTTTTGCTTAGCTTGGCTCGTTGCAACATGCAACATATAAATACGTTAGGGAAAGAGAGATAGAAAAAGGCAAGGAATAAAGTGCGGTAGAAGCAATGATAGGATAGGAAATCCCATTTGTCACGCCTGCAATAAGCCCCCATGTTTGTCAGTTCTTCATTGACCCGGCAACGAGTTACCAAACCAAACCACCCAACCAACTAACCCCCTCCCAACCAGCAGCCCTTGGTATGGTATGGAATGGAAGGAGTCAATGTTTTGGCCCTATAAAATCTAATTTAAATGCAAACGCAAATGTCAAAAATTGTAAAATTTAAAATCACATTGATATAACTCCCTATACCACTATCTATCTAGTAGTGAACACTCACATATACTAGCACATAGACTCGCATACAAACATACATTACGTATACGCAATATTTTTCAACAACTGTCACATTACGTATACGCAATCAGTCGTCGTCAGTCAGTCAGTCAGTCAACAGGAATAACCCACCATACACATACTCAAATACATATTGGGGTAGAAAAAAATTCACACGGTGAAGGCACAAAAAAATATTTATATGAAAATAGTTTTGTGTCCCTGGTGGGAATTGAACTGTTTGATGCCCTGGGGAAAACAGTTTTGAATATAAAGTATAAATATTTTATAATAAATTCATGCAGAAAAATATTTTTTATTATTATTACTATTTTTATACAATATTGGAAATGCAGTTTTGCTTTTTATCGGTACAGTAATACTTAATTTTAAAGTGAAAAAAGTTTTCAAAATAATTCTCCATTGTTCTTGAATTACTTCACAACAATAAGAAAATTTTTGAAAGGCGTTTGTCTTAACCCTACTATAAAATCATTTCAGTTCTCTCATTTGGAATATAAATTATTTTTTTTTTCATTATTTTTTATATATTTAATGTTTAAGAAAACTTTTCATCATAGGAAACAAAAGAAGCAAAAAAGGAGAAAAAATATCTGAAACAAAAGTAGCAAAAAGGGAAGCCAACATTAAATGGAATATATAGAAAGATAACGGCTGAAATTAAAGAAGAGGGTAAAGAAGAGAAAAAAATACTAAATAATTTTTTAATAGTACAATGAAAGCGCATTTAATATCAAGGGATAGACAGGAATAAATATTTAATCAATTTTTTCTACAACTTTTTTTAAATATTTTCAAAAAATTACTATTCATTCGTATATACCAAATACTTTTCCTCTTCACAGGATATCGAATGCGATACAAACAAACATAAAAATACAAAAAATCGAATCCATTTTGTCAGCGAGATGTGTTTGAAAGGTTTTCACATCAAATGTCAACTATGTATGTTGATTGAACTGACTTTCCCTTCGCATACAAATAAATTGGCAAATTTTTTTCCACACACTTTATTTTGTTGTTGTTTTCTTTTTTGCTTTTGCTTTTACAATAAACGAACTGCGAATAAATAGGGGAAAAAAGTGGAAAACAGAAAATTTGTCTTTGGTCAGGCTAAATTTCATCAATATGAAATGTAATATGTAAATATTGTTCATATTGATAAGCCAGTTGGTAAATGAAAAGACCAAAAAAAAAATAAAGTGGTAATCGGTTATAAGGAAAGGAAATATGTCAAATTATTTATAACTTTCATTTACAAAGAATATTTCATTAAATAAAAAGTATAAAATAAAAAAAAGGGATAAGGCAATGCGTAAAGTTTCATTTATATGCCACGTTGCATTTGGTTTTTCATTCACATGCATGTGCGTGTGTGTGTGTGTGTAAGTGTGCGTCCTTTTAGGCGTCTGCCTGCAAACGAATTTTATTTTAATTTATGCGCAGACATCAACAGACACACCAGCAAAAGCAACAAAAACTAAAGCCCAGGTCGCCAAAGGGGGTTAAGAGTATATAAAGCCAACTTACACACCAATACATATGCAAGCAACATACACATACAGACACATATGAAAAACGGAAACGGAAATATGCGCAATTTCTCAGCAAGACAATGTCTGCAAGTCTGGATAGGAAACAAAGAAAAGAACCAACAAAAACCAAAATATTGTCTTAAGTGAAACGGAAAGACGACTTTAAGATACCCTTTGCCTAGCATAAGAATTTTTTATACTTAAAAAATATAAAGTAAATTATAAAGTTAAAAAGAAAGAAATTGAGTCGAATTATTAGAGTCAATTGTAGGACTTCATAACAAATGTGTTATCCTTTTCTTTAATCTGTAATAAAAGAAGCATTTAAATAATTTTAGAGGAGCTTATTTTCAGGGTTCTTCAATCTATATAAAATAACTGTTTATTAAGGATCTCAAATTAAAGTGGATTTCATCTTAATAATAACTTATTTTTATCTCTATCAGTTTTCTTATATCAAGTAAAACATATACAAAAACTGAAATGCTCAGATTTGTTAATGTTGATTGGATCAAAATATAATTCTTTACCCAAGATGTTACATAATCTGCTTTAACTGTTATATACCCTTAATTTACAGAGTATTGCCACAATTCGCAAAATTCAACAAGAAATGCCAAAAAAAAAAACAAAAAACAAAACTTTCTTGTCATTTTCTTCAACTTTCTGTAGTTGCACAAAATTGTTTAAGTTTATGCTTTTGTTTGAGTTCTCTTGAGTTTTTTAATATTAAAATGTGCAAAAAACGGAAAGAATCAGTAAATGTACAATACATAAGAAATAAAAAAAAAAAAAAAAAAAATAAATTCTATATAATTATGCAAGTGAGCGGCAGAAACAGTTGATAAAGCTGTTTGCATAATTAAAAAGTTGACTTTTTTCCTCTCTCTAACTAAGATGATGATGTTTGTGCGGGTTTTTGGGATGTCTTTTTACCATCAGTCAAATGGCAAACTAATTAAAAATTTAAAGTGAAAAATGTTATTTAAAAGTAATTAAATTAATTCCCAGTTAATAAACCATTTAAAGACTCCATGAAAAACACAAAATAAATTAGTCTAGAAAGAAGTAATTTGATTTGATTGCAAAAATGTTGAAACATAACAAAAAGCATTTCTTTTGTTGTTTCAAAATTTAGACTTGAATTATAAGCAGAGAGCGAATCGAGTTTTTAAACAATTTAAATTATTGTTTAACTGAAATGATCTTTTAAAGCAGAGTCATTAACTGTATAAGATGTTCATATAATTTAAAAGATCATCAAAGTAATCTGATCTTAAAGTTTATACAATCATTTATATGGGTTAATCAATTATTTTAGATCAAAGATTAACTTTAACTATAAGAAGTTAACCCCGATCTTGCCAATGTTTGTTGCAGTTTTAGACTAATTAACTATTTTTCTGTCATATCGTTTTGCATGCAAAATTTAAAATATTTATAAAAATTAATAGAAAAGAGAAACTTCTCATTACCTACTACTCCACCAAACCAATTGAATTGTTTCCAGCAAACTAAATTTAAATGCTGTTTGTCTCTTTATCACAACATTTGTTGATATTTATTGTAGTTTTTTGTATTTTAAAATCAAATTACTATATCTTATAGTTGTCCGATCCAACTGATTTTCATACTTTGTCTGCCTGAATAATAAAAGAGCTTATCTACCAAGTTTAAACCATATAGCTTAAAATTTAAAGTCTGTTTTATGCAAAGAAACAGACAGACGGACAAAACCAACTTTATACCCAAGGGTATAAAGATATTTGATTTCAAATATTTAAAAAGTAATTAAAAATTTCAATAATTTCATTCTTTCTTACTACTTATTTAACTTTTGTTTCTTGCTCTCTTCAATAGTTTTCCCCAAGTTATAAATCACTTTTTCTACTTTCTTCAGGCATTTTCTTTGTCTTAGAACAGAAAAACAAACTTTTTTATTTTTTCATTTTGTTAATCAAAACAAAATAATTTTGCATGAATACATTTTTCAATTAAGTCAAATGCAAAATTTGTAAATAATTGTTTATTAAACTCTTTGTCTTTACACTTGAATAACATGTTAAATTGACATCAAAATCAAATAAAACTAATAAATTAATTTCTTTATTTTACATATGAATGGAATGAATTCTATTGAACTGATGTCTCAGCAATTAAGTAGATTTAAAATGGATTTTCACACAAAATTCATAAACAAAAAGCACACATTTTGCTAACAAAGCATTAAGACACACACATGCACATACGCACACATATTCACACGGTCAATTGCACAGATTTGGCCAACTTCTTCGTCGACTTCATCATTATGCCGTTTACAGTGAGTCGTAAAGTAAAGTCAAGTAAACGGCTGCCGTTTGACTTTTGCTAAGAGTGTCTATGTATGTATGGTGTGTGTGTGTGTAAATGGTATGTGTGTGTGTGCCTATTTGACTTTGGCTCGCGGCAATGTTGCTGCCACCTCTTCGTCGTTGTCGTCGTCTTCGTCTTCGACTGGCAACAATGGCCAAACGATATAAATGGCAACTCGCAATAACATTAACCGTTAGACGGCTGCGGCTTCTGCTGCGGTTGTTGCTGCTGCTTCTCTCGGCCCAAAAATGCGCCAAGTCGACCCAATTCTCAACCACCAACTCTTTCGAGATTCAATCGCCTGCGTCATCGGGCCAACAACATTACCAACTTTGTCTACGTTGTCGTTGTTCCGTATTTGGCCCATACTGATGGCTCTGCCACTGGCTCTGCCTCTGACTCTGGTTTTCTGGTCTCAAACTCTGGGTCTCTGTGTCTGCCTTTGCCTCTGTCTGACTGACTGTTTGGTTGGTCTATCTTTTAAGCACCCAAAAGCGGGGCAGGAGGCACTTATCTATGTGTCCGTGTGTCTCTATATACGAGTATCTTGCATATCTACATATATGCTTGTCTTTGTGCCAAGCCACTGACGTAATTTTCTTAAACATTTTCAAATGCATTTCCTACTAGAGATGTTACACTAAGTGAATATCAACTGACAGCATTATCTGTGATTTTTGGAGGGAATAATTCAAGAAAATTTTTTATAAATTTTAAGTAACGAATTAAAAAATAAAGTCATGGGACTTATAACAGGCAAAATACATATAGTTAGTTATATTATTTAGGTTATGTTATGGTAATCATTATCAGGTAAGGAACAAATAGAATAGAAAAAATATCATAATATATAAAATTTTTAGTTGCATCGTGTAACTATGTTGTTAACTAATTAAATAATAGCGAAATACAACTTATTTAATAGTCACCAATCTTAAACCAAGTTTATTTGCAGAGTTTCAGAATTATTTTAAAATTACTTTGAAAACTTTGCGAAACTTTGTTAAAAGTGCAACTTTTTTACTTTTTTGTCTACCTTAAAGAAAGTAAGCAAAAAATATTGATTGTCTTCATTTAAATTTTGGAGAAATTGGTATTACTCATTTCTTATATAAACTATTTTTCCATGTTTTGGTAAAAGTTTTCATAAAAGGTTTTCAGAAGGGTTGTACATGGGAAAGAAAAATATAAAAAAAATAATAAAAATTGTTTTTTTAAACTTAAAATAAGTTGCTTCTGTAAGAGCAACAAGATGCAGAAACAATTTTGAAATTTTCATTCTAAAAAATATAAGATCTTTTTATCGATTAGAATGTAAAAGTTACCATTAGAAGATTTTTTTATATGGATAAGAATGATTTTTAGATGATTATTGACATTTGCAAAACAAAATTGTTCAAATTAAAAATTATAAGTAACAAAGTATATAATAAGTATGATATGAACAAAAATCAGGAAAAGAATATTCAATATAAAATTTGTTGTGTTTAAGTATTTAAATGCAGATTTAAATATCCTATCTAATAATACGGAATTTAGTTTGTAGAGAAATTGGACTATATGACACACATATAAGATCAGCTTTAACTAACGAAAATAAAAGCTGAACTAGTTCTGAAACCAGAATCTCTTTATGGGCCATGGCGTTGCCAGATGCATTCCAAATGTTGTAAATTGCCATGTTCTTGTACAAAAAGTACTTAACAAAATTGTATTAACTTTAATGATACAATGAGTGACTGTCAGTCACCCAGCTGGTCATCTCTATTGGCTAAGAACTTGGCAATCTGACCACAGTCAACGCATTGTTGGCAACTTTGAGCAAATGTTTGTGAGCAAAGTGTTTCCACTCCGTATCCGTTTGTATCTCTCTCGTTGTCTATCTGTGTGTGTGTGTGTGTGTGTTTGGGTGTGTTTTATTTTCCAATTGAATTTCGAATTTCATTGGCTACCGCAACTTTTGCTCAAATAAATTGGTAGAATTCAACTTTAACCCGATATTCTGCCGCGTTTTGCCTGTAGCTTTTTCTTGCCAATTTAATTAGCCATTAAACCAAAAAAAGCATTGCCAGTCTGCAGCATTTTTCTTTCTTCTGTATGTTCTTTCTGCATTTCCATTTTTTGTTTTAAATAAAAATATTTTTATTATGAAAAAAAATGGTCGTTGGCTTTTTTTTTTGTTCTTGTCTTATACATAAATAATTTATATTTATGCCGCATCGGCAACGCCAACAAAAATCAACAGTATGGTGAAATTTTTATACGCAGATTTTGTTCGCGAATGAATTTATGCTGATATGTGAGATACGCTTCATCATCATTTGTTGTGTTGCCACTTAACACCTTTTGGCACCAGCTGCCACACCCAAGTAATGTTAATAAATGCCCTCCACCCTGCCTCTGACAATCTTTGCCCAACATCTTTCCCCTTCTGTCTCAGGCCATCACCCTGACAGATGAGTTGATCTGCGTGGCACACAACCGACTTTAAGTTGGTCGTCGGCATCGTCATCGTCATCCTCATTCTCATCCCCCATCATCATCCTTCTCATCAACATTCTCATCCTGCTAGTCCTTGTCTGTCTGCCATGCAAACAGCCATACACAGTGACAAAAATTATTGAATCAAAAATTGTTCATGTCAGATAATCTTTCAATAGAAAAGTGTGTAGTTTATGTAATAAAATTGTTTTAATTTTATTGGAATAGAATTACCGTTCATCTTTATTTAATCTTTAAAAAAAGCTTTTGTTCTTAACTTTTTTAATATATTTAAGATCTTTTGTATTATAATCACTTCCCTTGAAATGTAGTGTCGCATAAAAAGAATTGAAAACTATAACCCCAGAAAGATCTCTGTGATGTCTGATAGTAAACCTACAAAAGTTCTGCCAATATCTTATAATTTTAATCGCTTTTAAGAATTTAACTAATATTTTTATAATAATCATCTAAACAATTTATTTTTAAGAAATTATCCACCTTAGACGAATAAGTCATTCTAAGTCATCAACTAAAGAACATTCTACTTTAAGTTCCTGAAACTATCAGAAGACGAAAATTTAGATTCAAAATAAGGTAAAAGAAAGAACCATATATCCATCTTTATATATATATTTATCTACATAGGTATCTACATATATATGTATATAGATTATAAACAGATTAAAGCAGTATTAAACCAATTGTTGGGGCCCTTTGAAGTCAGTTTAGCTTGATAACAATATGTCTTACCCATCTTAGCTATTCAGCTAATATACTCTCTTCAACTCAACTTTTAAAACTTTCTTTTCATCAATTACTTTTCTCTCAGTGTAGTGGCAAAAAGTATTAAAAACTTTTTAAAGCCCCTTGCCAAAGACTTTAAGTAAGGGCCAAGTGAATATTCTTTGGAAATGTTGTTGTTTCTGTTTCATTTTTGTTTTCTGTTTGTCTTTAAAATATTTACGCACAACTTACAAGGGGCTTGATATCAATAATCCAATTTTCTTTCTATATATATACACAAATTTATATATATATATATAGATCTGTACATATATGCATATGGATATTTGTTTGCCTAAAATGTGTGGAATTTGGCAACTTTAAATGGCTTAGAAAATGAATTTTATTAGTTTGTACAATAATTTCTTAGTGGTTAGTTTTTGGCTATATTAAAAAAGTTTATCTATCAAAAGTTGAAAATAAATTATATGATTTTTCAAATCGTTTACTTAAATTCAAAAATTAACATATAAGACAAACGGATGTTCATTAATTGATCGATTGCTCAACATGGCCATCTGTTTATGGCATTAGGCCAAATATGCATTGAAGGTGGCAGACAGACAGACAGACAGATGATGATGATGATAGTCACCTAATCAACTAAAAACCCACTTAAAATGAAGCATCTATTCCCTCCCTATGTATTAAAACCAAAAGACAAGTTGGAGCTAATTGCTAGCAAACAATTGCCATCTTCAATTACAATTATTTGCCATCCACTTTGCTTTGGCAGAGGGCTCAAGAGTTAAGTTGAGATCCGCCTTTATTATTTTATATACATATATATATAAGTGTACATATTTATGTAGGTGTATATATATATATATAACCTTGCAGATTTACCCACATATTTATAATTTAAATTCATCTCTTTACTTATGCATGGAGCAACAACACAAACAACACTAACAAAAATTTGTCATAAGCCGCTTAAGACGCGTGCTACTACAAACAGCCAGATTGCAAGATACTTATCAACAAATACATACATAGATATATATATATATATATATATGTATATTTTTATATAGAGGCTGCAGTTGACAAGCCTCTAAAATTAAAAAGATGATATGACTAATCCACCTGCCTTACCTAAGCCTAATCAGAGATGTGTCAGTGAGCAGCTGACAAAAAAAGAAATTGTATAAAGAAATACTCTTTAAAATTATTAGATTTGGAAAATATCTAATTTTTAGGACTCTGACATAAACGTATATATACAAACAAATATGAGAGCTCATTTATCTATTTTGTTTTGGCCACGAATTCATTAACAATATTTCAATATTTTGGCATTTTTTATAGAATTAATCTAATAATTGCAATATTTCATTTATTTGGAAAGCCATTAATAATTCTTGATTGGATTCATTTTGTATGGTATATCCTCCGGTTTAGTTAGTCTATTGGTTTCAATGGGAGTTAGTAAATCACAAAAAAAAGCTCTTATTTTAACAATTTATTTATTTTAACGTTTTAATACAAAGTGTTCTAAGAAGCAAACAATTATTTGGATTTTATTCAAATATAACTTTAATTACTTTAAATATTTGTCATTGTTAAGAAACTATTACTTCAATAGTGATTTCTAATATTAAATATATTTAATTAAATCATAAATTAAAATGCATATTAATATAAAATAAAAAAAAAACCTATAAGCTTTAAAATTATATTACGGCTATCAAACTAAATCTTATAAATTTTTTTAATTGAATTGTATTCATTATAATCTATCATACAAATATATTTCGTTTTTTAAATTAAACGAAGATAATTAGAGATTTTGTGAAATTTTAGATATATATCTAAATAAATATCTATGTTAGAAAATATTTTTCAATTTTATTGTCTAAAAGGATTGGTACCGCCGATATTTAAGTTTAAAGAAACTAACATTATCAATATCGTATCTGAGTGAATGCAACCCTGGAAAAATAAAGAAAAAAACCGTTGGGATGGATCTCATGTTGTAGATTCCTGGCAAAGATAATAGATTGATTTAGAGCAGCAAAAACACACAACACAAGTTTTTTAAGCAGCTTCCTAATAAATCTTACTAAGACAATTTCTTTGAAATTATATATTAAATAAAGTGACAGCTATTAGAACACGTCGATCCCTGTTATTGCAATCCCTCAACAAAGATCTTATTGAATATCTCGATTTCTGCTTGGTTGTTGTTATCAAGAAACAAATTTTTAATATATACAAAATATGTTTCCCGATAGAAACAAATGATTTTTTTTGAAAATATCTACCTACTATATATATTCCTTTTTCTAAAATATCTACCCAATATATATATTCCTTCTTCTAAATTTCCTCAAATCTATAAGGATATATTCGAGTTGGAGTAATTCTGTATCCTTGTAATTCTGTATCCTTAGTAATTAGTTCCATAGGCAACCGAAAAAACTGAATATTTTACGAAGAATACGAAAATAATTCAATGATCTTATTTATTTTTGTTCATTTCGTTTTCGTATATGATACTTTAAGCTTAGTTTATCCTAGTTCATCTTAGTTTACCTTGTTTTCGATTTCTTAAATCTTAAAAATCCTTACCAATATTTTGTTTCCTTCTGAAGTTTACCAAACTATAAAATACAAATTTTATATAATATAATTCAACATCTCATAATAATATACCCAATGGCAAAAATTACTTTCTTTTCTTGTTTCTTTAAAAGATCCTTGAACTTTAAGGATTTGCTTTAATTCGTGAGTCTTTTGTTTGAAAAAATGTGAAAAAAAGAAAAAAATGTTTTTTTAAATAACTTTCATTTAATCAATTTGAAATATGTCTAATGACCTTGTTACCAACTTCATGTTTTTTTTATGCGTGATCAATTACAAGTTAATCGTGACTCACGCTGTCATCTCGAGGCACGCATGTAAATTTATCTTCCGTTGGCACTTTGGCACGTTTTTAGCTTAATTTTTAATTCTTTTATTGCGAGTTTTTTATTGCTTACTTTTAATTATTGAGTTGTGAAACTTATAATCTCCATCAGATGAGTTTTTTTTGTCCCCCTCCCCCCTTCTTTACCAGCGACTCCACCTATTTTCTTTTTTTAGCTCTCTGAACGATGAATATGCAAATTTGTGCAGCTTAGGCACAAATGGTTGAATGGGTGGAATATTTCCCACAATTTTTTTTTTTTTTTTCACTACTCTATTATTATTTAAGGCGTCTCTTGTTTTTTTTTCCGTGATTCGTTGGTACTTGAAGGGCTTTTGCATTTTTTAAGGCTGACCATTGTCCAAAGCCATCATCGCCCCACCCAATTCCAACCAAACCCATTCCTTCTCATGCCAAATGGCCAGATCCATTTCACTCAATTACAGAGTGCCACAATGATGATGAAGTAGATGGTAAGGGTGAGGATGGTGGTGAGAAGGAAGTCTTGGGTATTATCACTGCAATTTGGCAGAGTGAATAATTCATGTGTATGAGAACTGCAACTCAATTCAAACAATTTTCCTTTTGGATATTTTCTTCAAGATTTTATATTCGTCTTTGAATTCTTTCTTTACAATTTGATTCCACTTCGTATTCTAGTTCAATAGAAAATTGAAAAATCTCAACATAATGTGTGAGGGAGAGTAGTTTTATAAGTTAGTGTAGGGTGTAGTGTGTGTGGGTGTGTGTGCTATAATTCAATTTTCTCTGCTCTAATAGAAAAGAAAGAGAAAAAAAACAGAGAAAACTTTCATTAAAATTCAACTGCATCAGCAAGATTGTAACTGAGGACCACAAAACCGCCAGCAAATCAATTGGAAGCAATATTCTACCCCACAAGCATTCAGCAGCGATGACGACCATTTCATGGTAAATTGAATGCGAGAATTTAATTAATTTTTCTTTCCCTTTTTTATACATTTGTACATTTTATTTGCAATATTATTTTATTTGTGTATGCAGTTTCAAATACATATGATACCAAAGACATCCCCAAAAGGGGCGGTGGGACAAGACCAGAAATTGACATTTGGTTAACTAGTTGCGTGACCAAGTCCATAATGGCAAATGAGGTTTAGAGTCAATTCTAATAACAAGAAAAGTCAATTGACAATCGTTTTCATTAATTTTTTTTTATAAGAAAATCCATCAGATTTGAAGTTTAAAAGTTTTATTTTACCTGTACGAATTTTGAATTTAAAAAAGGACAAAAATTGTTATTGAACCAAGAGTTTTTCGATTGTTTAAACTGCTTTCTTTTAAAACTTTCTTCTGAAACAAAAAAGTCTTTTTATTTTATTTTTTTTTGCTCATAATAGAATATTATTAACGTTACTCTATATGAAAAGGGAGCAAATTCTAAAATGCAACTTACAAAAAGATCTTTTAATTTCTTTAAAAAGCTTCTTGATTACAAAAACAAAATAGTTTTTCTAGTTTTGAAGATATTTTATATCTAGGAAGTTAAGTTGCCAATTAGTCAAGGTACTACTCATTTTGCGTTGGTTTTGTTTGTTGGGTGATCTCCCAATATGACAAGATGGAGCTGACGCGCAATCTCTGGCAACCCTGAAGAAGTTTTGTTCTTTTATCGTTTTGATCGTTGGGAGCATAAGCTGAATTGAAGTCTTCTTACAAACGCTTAACTTTTCACAAATCAATTATATATTAAATAAACTATATTAAAATGCAAGAACTTTCTTATGATTAATGAATATTGATAAGTGATATAGAAAACAGAACTAGATTTATCATTCCGAATGAATTTATGGTATTATTTCATTAGCTCTATTGTTTTTGACCACGTTGTCCCATATCCCTTTTTTCTACGCCACTGTATATTATGCATATGTTCTATATACATATATACAACATTTATGCACAATTTATTTTTGATTTACTAAATGAAATTTTCATTCAACAGTATGATTGGCAAACTAAGAGAGAAAGAAACAGAAGCAATAAGTGTGAGTGAGAGACAGAGATAGAGAGAGAGGGATAAGTCTTCCTGCTTTTATACAAATCCGAGTCATGTGGAAAGAGTTTTTTAACCACAGAATTTAAAACAATATACAAATCGCAATTAATAAATAAAATTGGCTTTCACTTGTAAATAATTATATTAAACTTTGAGTTATGTATGTCCTTGCATCGGTTAACTTACACACACACACATACATACATATATGTATGCCTCTGGCAACTGAAACACTTTTTTATTTATTTTTATTTCTCTACTAATTAAGATAAATATGTATATAGTTAGTTAGCCTTATTAATTTGTTATCTATTTTTTTTTTAGCTTTCAATGATGAAACAAAACAAAAAGGAAAAAATCTTTCAGATTTCCACTTGATCCTTTATTGTTCATATCATTGAGTCCTAAAGAAGATTATTTAAATTTTTATAAATTTGTTAATTAGATTAACTATTTTGATGTTTAAATGTTTATATTTTCTTTCTTATAATTCTAAAATTTATAATAATTCAAAATTATTCAAATTCGACTACTTATGTTCCAATATATAAGCTCCTTGAACTTCTCAAAATTATCGAATAAATTTCAAAGAAATGATTTAGGAAGACTTAAACTTAATAATTTAAAACTAAAACTTTCAAATTTAGAAATTTCATTTTTTTAAAACCAGTTTTTAGTACTAGTTAAACATCATCTCAAATGTTATGACCTTTCAGTTGCATCTGAAAGGATGCAACCTTTTAGTTAATTTGGAGTTTTTAGGCCATCTTGATAGCTTATTACCATTTCCAACTAAATTCTTACAATTTTTTGTATTAAAAATGAACAATTTAATTTCTTTAAAAGTCTTTCTTTGCATAGTATAAATTGCATTCACAATTATAGCCAATCAAGAGCCCACTCTCTGGTCCAATCAACCACACACATAATCACATAACACTTAAAGCCATTTTCAGGCAGAAATAACATTTTTCTAGCCAACATACAAACAAAAAAAAAAAAAATAATAAAAAAAGAAGGAAAAAGAAAGCAAAAGAAGGTAAGAAAATCCACTTGAATGACAAGCAACAAGACGTTTTGCCTGCATCTACTTAAATTCAACTCAACTTGAAAAAAAAGAAAGAATGAAAACTTTAGACATGAAATTGCCTACATTCCCCGAGTACCAACCAACCAGTAACAGCAGCCCGACGGCGCTCAAGTAACATAAGCCCCACCAGTCCCGCCCATCCGACCACAAGCCTTTCTTTAGTAAGCAAATTCTGGATAAATGTGTCTATGTGTTGTACGGGGTGTGTGTATGTGTGTGTGTTTGTATGTTTGAGGCATGTTTAACTGAAATTATTTTAAGCGCACAGTCGTCGTCGACATTGCTGGCAAGGAACTCCATTTTGCCATAAAACATTTCTCCTTACTGCATACTCCTGACTCTTCTCTCGTCCTTGTTGATGTTGTTCTGCCCTGCCGCGTGCCTCCTGTATGCTGCGTATTTTTGGCTACGTCCTAGTTGGTTACTGGTAATGTTTCTCCACTAAATTACCTACAGGCTATAATTGTTTTGTGTACATGTCGGCTGGCTAGCAGAACGACTCGTCGTAAAAAAAGGGAAGGGTTGCAACAATGTTCCATTCGTTTTCCCTTGCGGTGAATGTAAAAGTGTAAAATGTAATTTGTATTTACTGCATATAAGTATGGATGTAACTAATGTAAGTAAGTAGTTCAAATGCGGCTACAAATTAAGTAAAAATTTGTATAATAAAGCCAAAGCAATGAGTTTCACAATTTGCATTTTATTATTAGATATTTTCAAACACCAAATATAACTAACTTACAATGAGATATAATTAATAGAGTATTTAAATACAATTGTATATATAAGATTCCATCCGATTTAATCAAATTACTAAAACCTTTTCATTTTATAAATTTGTTTAATCAGCACGAATCTTTTTTTTGATTTTCTTAATAATAGTATATAGTGAATATTAATGCATTTTCGTATTTCATCCGTTTCAAACAAATGTTGTACTCTCTGTGAAAGCACCACATAATCTTAATTTCTCTCCGGTAACTATGGCCCTTAGAAATTGTGGACCCAAATAGTTGATGCCCTTTTCAGTTTTTCTTGTATCGCCATCTAAACGTATTATATAATCTTTACTAATTAAACGTTCAGTCATATCTTGTTCCAATTTGGGATTCAATATATCATAAAGACTTCCACCACTGCCAATTACATCGCCAGCAGCTGCCAGTTTTTTATTGAGAATTGTACAACAATTGTCATTCTTTAGGATTTCCTCAAATTGTTGCTTAACCTGTGCTTGAGAACTGCGTTGAGGATAGCCTGAAAGGCGTTCAAAACATTTAAATTGATAAAAACGTCGCTCAAGTTCAGTCAGATCATCAAGTAGATTTTGATAATTTAAGGGACTATTGGAATGTGAGCGAGATAGACGGCAAAGATCACCCAAAAGTTGTTCCACTTGAGAGCCAAATATATCCTCCACTTGTGCATTACTAAATATATCCTAATAGAGAAAAGAAAAAAGAATTTTTAATGGTTTTAAACTTGCCTTTTTTTTTCTTATAGAGCAACTTACTATTAACTTCAAAATGGCAGTGTGCAGAGTTGGTATAATGGTCAGCTCATATATCTCATTCATTTTGCGTGTCTCCAAATAGTGCAGAACCTTTAATGCCTCCTGGGTGTCATCAAAGAGACGCTTTTGTCTGGCAATGGGCACTGGCTGAGCCTGTTCCCAAACAGTTTGCCAGGTATTTCCCTCAGTGGTCATGCGTACACTCAACTGATGTCTGACTTCACCATTCTCTGAGAATAAAATATGTTATTTTAGTATTTTTTTTTCCTTCTTCTCCTGTCTATAGATTAATTATTTACCATCTTGAACTTCCTCCCAGTCTTTGGGACTATACCAGCGTATAAAATCTTCAATTTTACCTCTCGGATTAGCAGCCTTAAATGCCTCCATATCGGATAACAGAGATGTACACATCATTTGTGTTGTTAAACCAGAACCAGGGCCTAATTTAAGCATGGCTTCAGCATCATCTTGTAACTGATCTTCTGTCTTGGGCACTGGCTCTTGGGTTTCGGGTATATATAGAAATTCCTCAGGTTCATCAAGCAAACGTTCATCAAGACCCAAACGCCTTAGGCGACCTTCTGGCTTAATACTCAACACTGCTTTGATTGGTGAACTTGAGGCGGAATTAACATCATCGCAGTCAAAGAACTCGCCTTCATCTTCATCCAAGTCGTTGTTGTCGTCATCATCATCGTCGTCTGTAGCACTGCCCTTCTTTTGTTCCTCCAGATGTTGCTGTTGTTTGCGTTTACTGGCAGATTCACGTTGCACGCGACGTTCCACACAAACATTCAACATTTGCAATTTCTGATGTAGCAGACAGGTGCGTGTATCGGGAAAACCCGGAGCAATGCTGGAAAATGAAGAGAGAGGAAAAAGAATTCAACATAAATTTCACAGGCGAGAAATGAAAATAATTATTTCTAATTTCTTTCTAACCAGAAAGATAAGATTCGAAATATATTATCTAAAGCAAATCAAATTCACATTTTATTAGAAGAATGTAAAAGACTTTTTGATTATTGTATCAACAATCTATATATATATATATTTAAAAAACCTTTTATCAGATTCAATATAAAACTTTGTTTTAACACCTTTTGCCAAGTACTTTTGTTTACAAATTGCTACAATGTTTCGCCTAGGGTTTATTTTGCACAATTATTTTGAATTTTAATGGGTTTGAGGCAACGATTGAAATGATAATCATTCTTGTACCTAACCCAACAAGAAGAAACAAAACAGAAACCCCAACAAGTTGAGTCTCACTTGCCAGCAAAAGTGGCAATAAAAGCTGTTTACCACACAAACAAAGAGTCTGTTGATATCCATGTTTATATATACATATGTATATAAGGGCAACCTATATCATCAATGTATATGTATGTACATATATTTCTCTTTAACTGTAGAAACCAAGTTAGCCCATTGATATTCACGCTTAGGTCGCTTGTCAACGCGTGCGTGGCTTTCTGGTCTTGCATAGCCAATGAGCTGTAGAAGGAAAAGAAGGAGGAGGAGGGAGGAGTTCAGTTCTTCAGTTCTTTTGTGTTATATACCAGTGACTCATTTGGTACTGAAAGAGTTTATTGAACTTCTCAAAGCCATGGCAATTCTTAAACAGTTATATATGCTGCATTATAGATATATTATATTCTCTGACTTATTTGGAAGAAGCTCAGCGGATATAGGTAGCGAACACCATTTGCATAAAGTTATCTTATTAGTTTTTTCGTTGCGTCAGCTGCAAGTGGCAGCTGCTTAAAAGGTTTACTTAAATATTTTATCTGGTTTCGTAAAGTGGACAATGGCAGATAGAAATTTTGTTCTTCTAGATGACAAAAAAAAAATAAAAACAAACTTTTGGCTTGGCCATGGTAACAAATTGTATCTTTTATTGGTCAGTATTTTCAGGCGACTCTCATGAAATGGAAACATCAACTATTCTCATGTCATTAATTCCTTGGGTGGGTAAATGATATGAGCTAGAAATAGGGGTTAAGCTATAATACCAGTGATGGTATAACCATTCCTTATCCCATATGCCCCTGCTTCATCATCAAAGTCGTCTCATTATCATCATCATCACGGCCACAAACTAACATCACATGGCCTCTATAAACTAGTCAATGTTACGTTTATTTTTCTGTGGCCAGAAAGAACAATTTAGTTGGTTTCTGGTCTTTATTTGACCAGAAGAGTTTATAGTCCTTTGGCAATTGCCACAGATAAGCACAGAGACGAAGAGACGGACACGGACACGAAAACGGAGACCGAGAGCGGAAGAGATAAGCTTAAGAGCAAATACCAAGCAACCAAGTTGATGGCTTTAAGAAATTGCTGATAAAATTGCAATTTCCAAGATAGGTCCTTAAAGAGTTTTTAATAACCAGCAATCCTTTTTGGCTTATAACTTTGCCCAGTGGAAACTATAGCCATGTATGTATTCACACAATTTAATTCGTTTGCTTGACCTGACCCAAAATTATATACATATATACATACATTCTATATAGAAAGATTATAAAGCTCACAAACACACAGAAACCTGAACTTTTCAATTGACAACTTTTGCTTTTTAGCCCCAAAAAAAAAAAAAGAAGAAAAAAAAAAAAGTAAATGAAAAAAGAAAAACTTTTTCTCAACCTCAAAATTCTAATCCACTTAAATGCTTAACCGTATTATCAACCCCAAAACCGCCCACAAGGCACGCCCACAATCAAATGGGAGACAAAAAAAGAAAACAACAAAAAATCGGTCCAAGCTTTGTTGAATAAAAACTTCAATTAAATCATTTTAAGTGGATATAGAAGAGAAGATTGCCTAACACGGCTTGAGGGTCTACTCTTTTATTTTCATTTTTTTTTGTTTTTTGGATAAAAATTAAAATTTTTCACTCGGCCATTGTCTGAAAATGCAAATTTGCCAAACCAACGAGAAAAGCCAAACAAAAAACCAAAAAGCAAAAAAAAAGGTGAGTTACCACAAAAAAAAAAGGTGAATAATTATGCGGCCACAAGACCAGCAGAAAAACATTTGCACCTCCAAGTTTTTGTTTGAGGCGAGAAAACAAAAACCCCAAACGAGATAACAAAGCAACAATAACGCACTTGATATACCCTTTTTTTAATAAGTTCACAATTAGACAAAGTAATAATTCAATATAATTTTGATAAACACCCTAAAAGTGTATGTAAGTGTATGTAAGTGTATTAGTTTCACAGTTAGAGCTTGGCGAGAGCGTTTTCAGAACTATCTCTTGCGCTCTCTCGAGAGCGTATAGAATCTCATCGTAATAATAGAATAAAGAGAACTTAGTTAAGTTTTAGTATGATGTGAATTGTAAGCAAACATCTTGTTGAGTTTGTGTCCTTTGACTATAAATGGAATGTCTCTAAATATGTTTTTCCAATTTATATAAAAATAATTAATAACAATTAAGATTAAACAAATTCTTTTGTAATAGTTGCTTTTTCTTATAACTTTATAGAAAGGCTTAAAAAGTTTTTAAAAATTTTTATTGTTGGTGCCAATAAACATGATTAAATTTGACTTCGATTTCTAATGCTGATCTCAAATTTATATAATATTCTATATTTGACTGCATTCTTTGTCCTTGCAAACTTCCATAACCAAATGCATATGCACCTTCTCTTTGAGTATACCCTATAAAAAAAAGAAATAGAAAAAACGCATTGCATTTTTTTGTGCCTTGCACAACTGTACTTGATTCGTTTTTCATTCACTCTTCATTCTTCTCTTTTGTTTTGAGCAATTTTCGCACTTTCGCGCATTAAAAAATTTTAGTGATGCAATTAATACACGCAGAAGGGGAATACAACAAAAACAAGAGAGAGAGAGAAAGGGAGAACAAAAAAAAAGGAAGAAATGGTGCAAGAATTTTTTAATTAAATTTGTGGCTGGACAGTTGAGTGAGAAATGAGCATAGAGAAAAGAAGAAAAAAAAGACAAAGAATGCAATCCTTGCAACACATTGGAGCTGAAAAATATATATTAGTATACATATATATATATACATATATATATATATAGATATATCTTCTCGCTTTTTTCTGCCATATTTAATGCAATTTATAAGTTTGAATTAAGGCAAGCAAAATGGCATGAAATATGAAGTCAAGCGTAACGACAATTGAAATATTAGCCCGAGGGCTGCCGCTGTGAAGTCTCACACAGGGCAGAAGACAAAAAGATACAACAACAAAAGAGATAGGATGAACAGAGGAAGGGGAAGGAGGGTGGAAAAAAAATATACTATCAATCAAAAGACAAAATGTTGATTATTATTATTTTTTTTCGGATGGAGCGAAGCGTGCAGTTTAATTATTACTTTGCGGTTGAGTTTTCTCTCAGTGTGTTGAAAGATAGATGACAGCGGGGGTGGGAGAAAGAAAGACAAGAGATTAGATGAGAAAAGACAGAGAGAGAGAGAGAGAGAGAGAGAGAGACTAGGCCGAGCCACAAGGCATGCCACCACATTGTGGCAAGTTTAGTTTACTTAAGTTCAATTCAATTTGATTTTTTTTTTCCATAAGCAAATAGTTTTAGTGAGTAATAGAAAATAATTGTAAGCAGGTAAAAAATCCAACTTTTACTTTTCATTTGAAATAATGCAGGAAAACTTTTCGATTTGTTAATAATCAAACCATGAAACTTTTGTTAATGATGATAAATAATTTGTAAGCTAAATTCATTGAACCCAAAAAAGGAGCGAGGGAAGGTTCATAAAAAATGTAAACCTTTGAAAAATCTAGAAAATTATTAGAAATTATGTAAAACGTAAGCTTCTAAAAACTTTCTCATTACTTTAATCTCACTTTTATTTAATAAATTAAAACTTTTTTATATTCAATAATTCAATTGGATTTCTTAGCTCATTTAAATCTATCAAAATAAAGTCTTGTGGAAACTTTACATCGTTTGTTATAATATTATACATATATCAGATTTTTGGTCTAATTAAACAAAACGTAAAAAAATTTATTTATAATAATTAAAATTTTAGAGAAACTTAATATTGGAAAGGAAATCACATATTTTTAGTTTTAAAATTTAAAAACATTTATTAGCTACTTTCTTTAATTAAACTTAATTAGAGTTTTAATACTTTAAGAATTTCTAAAGTCTTATAGTAAAGTTATTTACAAACTAGTCTAGAATTCACTTAAATTATACAACATATTATTTAATGCTTTCTGATTTCATGTTATAAATTTTTAATTGAAGTAATTTCTAGTTGGTAATAAGCGTCTTTTATACATTAATTTGCATATTTAGAGTTGAAAATGAAAAATTTTAGCCACCTGTTGGCCTGGCTATTGTGTTTATGTAATATTCTCACGACAAAGAACATTCATTCAAAACTCTTTGTCAAGTACAAACACAAAATAGAACAAAATGTAGCCACAAAAGTCGACCAAAAACAATGAAAAGAGTGGTAAAGAATGGTGAAAACTGATTGTCATCATAACTCATGATTATGCAAAAATAAAAAGAAAAAGAGAAAGAGGGGGAAAAAAAGGTCAACAGCTTTGACTGGGGCTTCTGTTAGCTGTTGACCCCCGGCCAGTACGGTCAAGTCCAGGCTATACCAGGCCAGTCATCATATTGCCCAATGAATCACGTGCCACTTTTTATGATGCCACCAAATTAAATTAAATGGCTAACAAAAAGCTTTTCGCGTAACACTTCTAAATGGCCGTCAACCCAGAGAAGAAAAGGATGCTTGTGTGGATATAGTTAAGGTTTCTTTTTTCGTCCATCCACTCGTTCATTACGTTTAGTCGTTTTCTTTTTTTTTATGCCTATTTTATGGAGCACCTCGCTTGACAGGGTAACCAAGTAGACAGCAAATTAATCAAACTAAACTGCCAAAGGATCAGAGTAAAAGAAAGAGAAGAGTCAAGATATGGGAAAGATGGGCCTCTTTTACCTACTCTTCACGCACTGTTTGTTGTTTAACGAGCATGAAAATGAAATTGAAAGTAGCCAGCAGCTAGCACAACTGATTGATAAAGCCATGGCCAAGAAAATAACGCCTTTGCCCGAGGCAATGGCCGACACATTTTGACCAACTACCAACTGGCCAATAGTATGAAAATTGCTATGCAAACCAGTGCAAAAGAGACACACTTAGAGGAGGTATGAGGGGTACTAGGTGACAGTATTAATTGGGTAATTTATGGCCCGGACTGGTTCAGACAACCTTCACTTTTTTCTTTCCTTTCTTTCTTTGTTTGAAATTTTCTGGTTTGGTTTATTTCTTTTGCCATTCTCTAACTCAAATTTTGTCTTCTTCCTTTTACAGCTCTATGCCGGCATTAAGATGAGACGAAGCACTACACAATCAATAGCAGCAACAGCAACAATAACAACAACGACCACGCCCACCTACATATTTCTATTAGTGCTAGTGGCATTAGTGGATAGAACACAAGCACAATGTCCTTGGCAGCGAGATGTACCCGATTTACAAACAAGTTGCATATGCGCCTACAATTTAGGACGCGAACTGAGTATACAATGTGATCAGGTGAGGAAAAAATGTAAAAATTGTTGAAGATATAGCTAATTATAGGTAGAATATAATATATAGATGTATATACTAAGTATTAACGTTAATATAATATTCTCTCGAACGTCTTTTAATACTGAAAGAAAAAGAACAGAGGGAAGACACATGCAGACATAGATTCTAAGTCATAATAAGAGGGTTGCCATCTCGAGATCTGTAATAGGTCTCAATATTTATTGGAAAAAAGTTATCGATAACAAAGTGATTATAGAAAGAAGATGAACTGAATTGAATAATTTCTGATTTACTATAAATAATTACATAAATGGAGTTGCATTCGTTCAAATAAAAGTTCAATATTAATCCATTCCCTAAGGTCATGGGGAAAGAATCCTAATGCATTGAGTAAAAATAAAACATTTAGATAATTATTTATGTAGCTTTTTGAGTTCTACCCGAAACGACAAAATTCTCAATTTATTTTTAGTCCCTTTTCAATTTTAATGTTTTAAATATAATTTTAATATTTAATATTTAGACAAATACGAGTATTCCTTAAATCGATGATAAAATGTTGCTTTCCTTTTGGACTATATACATATTACTCCCTGCTCCATAATGACCCGTAATGTTTGAGTATAGATTAATTTTAATCGGTAACCCCAAGAACTTAAAGCTTTGTCTTAATTTGTTTATTTATTCATAAATGCATATCTTCTATATGTTTCTAATAAATTTTCAGGTTGATTTTACGCAACTTTTGGACGCAATGAACACATATGCCCGACTCAAGCCTGTGGATTTGTTATATGTGAATAATGCATCCATTTCAGAATTACCAGATGATATGTTTCGTAATCTAAGTCTGCACAATGTTCAATTATCGAGTTGTGGCATTCAACGTATAGCCGATGGAGCCTTCAAGGGTCAAGAATCAGTGCTAAGAAATCTCAATCTGCAGGATAACCTGTTAACTGAAGTGCCAGTCACAGCACTTCAAGTGTTAAGCAAACTAAATTTGCTGGACTTGTCCAGGAATCAGTTAACCCAAATACCAGACGGTGCATTTGCTGGTCTCAATAAGCTGTCTACACTCAAGTTAAACGACAACAATGTGACTTTGGCGTCCGGGGCATTCCGTGGCCTCGAATCCAGTCTCAAGAATTTAAACTTGAAGGGAACAAAGCAGCGTAGAGTTCCGGAAAGTATACGCGGCCTTAAGAGTTTGGCATTCCTTGATCTTTCACAGAATGGCATCAAAGAGTTGCCAGGTGCGGGTGGTATACGTGTCTTCGATGGTTTAGATGCTTTGACTGCATTGAATTTAGAAAGGAATCTGATTCAGAGTATTGCAGAGACGGCATTTGCTGGAGTGCGAAAAACTTTGAGTTCGCTCAGCTTGTTAAACAATTTGTTAGCCGACTTTCCGGTTGGAGCCGTACATTCTCTAAAGGAGTTGCGTGTACTGGACATTGGTTTCAATTTGTTGACCACACTGCCGGAGGCAGCATTTCGTGGTAATCCGGGCATCACCCTGTTGGCCCTCGATGGCAACCCGCTGAGTACAGTGCCGGAGGGTGCATTCGTTCATTTGAATGCCACATTGCGTGGCTTGTCGCTGGGCGGTAGATTTCTGCACTGTGATTGCAAGTTACGTTGGGTAGCAGAATGGATACGAAATGGTGACTTGCAGGTGAGTGAATTGGAAACCAACCTTTGCTCTTTTTTTATTTCATTTGCTTGGTTTCATCTCTTGTTTGAAATTCGTAGGTCACTTCCCGGGAGCGTAATCCTCAATTTTGTGGCACTCCACCACGTTTCCGTGACCGTGGTTTCTATTCCATTCAGCCAGAGGAGCTAAGTTGTCCGGAAATAGCTGATGCTGCTTTGCGTGGACCTGTTGGATTGGCTGATAACTTAAAGCCCACATTGCCCACATCACCCGATTCGGTGGAGTATGACACTGGCTTGGCCACAGGCACTGCGGCTGCCTCTGATCCAGTGGTCAGCAGTGTAAGTAGCTCAACAGCGAAACCAACAACTACAAGAACAACAGAGAGTACAACAACAACTACACCAGAACCAACAACAAGCTCAAGTTCAAGCACAGCAGCCAAAACGGTGAGAAAGAAAATAAGATTCACATCACGGAAACTTTGTGATTTGATATTTTGGTTTTGGCAATATGCAGCCACACTAATTACTTATCTCTGTCAATTTGAATTTTTTCCATTTGAAAATCTAGACTCGTCCACCGACTAGAACGACTGTTGCTTCGACTCCAACATCCGTTGGAGCAGCTCCAACTTTTGCCAACGTAAATGGCACTGGCACTGTTCAAGCTACTACCATAACCACAAGTAGCAGCTCCTCTTCTTCATCATCATCATCCTCTACTTTGCATACAAAACAAGCACCCGGATGGCGAAACAATAATAATAATAACAACAATAATAACAATGGTGGTAGTAGTCCACATAAGCCCCAACGACCACCATTGGTATTGGGTTATCCACCACAACGTGGTACACGCATCGATGATACCAACGAAGTTCAGGTGAAACATGCCTTCCGTCAGGATAGCTCAGTAATCATTCAGTGGGATTCGGATACAGCAAACATTTTGGGTTTCCGTGTCGTTTATCGTCTGTTTGGTGAAAAAGCCTTCAAACAAGGACCACCACTAGAGGCTAGCGAACGTGAATTCAAAATTAAAAATGTACCAGCCCAAGAATGCATAATAGTTTGTGTTATATCGCTGGAGGAATTGCATGTTACACCCGAAACAGTGCCGTATCAGCAATGTCGTGAAGTGCGTACTGTGGCATCCCAAGCATCCAATATGGATAAAATAACAATAGCGGCAAGTGCAGCTATTTGTGGTACAATTATTGTGGCAGTGATTGTGTTTATAGCAGCCAGCAGGTGAGTTTGCCATCGAGTTAAAGTGCCAGCATGATTTATGTGTATATTATTTCCCTTGGTCCCTTTTATATTTTTGCAAAAGATTTGTTACGCTTTAACCCCTCAGGCCTTGGCTATTTATGTTATCTGCACTTCATCATCATCATCAGTATTATCATCAATTTGTAATTCTCTTTTCTCTCCTTTTCTTCCTCTGTGCCTTCTATGCTTCAGACGTTCGCGCAAGTTGCAAAACAACCAGCAAAAGAGTCCACTGCCAATTGGAGGTCTGCCCGTTAATTGTTGCGGTCCAACCGGTTCACCAGGACCACTTGGCTCAATTGCAACGCTATCGGCATTTAACAATCACAAGGTGAGTTTAGTTTAGTTTCAGTTTTTCTTTTCGCTGCCAAGAAAATTGCTCGTGATACTGCCCGAAGCCCGTGGGGAGGGAGGACTGAGTACTTTTTCCTCACTTTTTTTTTAGGGTGGTCGGTCATGGAGCCAATTTGATGCTGGCGCTGATTTTATTTATGGGAACGAAACAATAACAACAAACCCAAAAAATTTTCGGTAAAAGATAAAACTCTACAATGGCAGGGAAAAGACTTTTTCTCGTCGCCAAGTTGGCGAAAAAAAAAAGAAAAAAAAAGCAATTTATACGAACGATTACCGCGAGCGATGAATCACATTATAATTTTGAATATCAAATTCAAAGGAGTATCGTAGATTGGCAAGGGTTGATTTTAGACAATGTTTAATTTAGTAGCGGTTACTAGCATTCCATGTAATAGATCAGTATCTCAACAGTATTCCCGCAATGCCAATTTTTTAAATAATTTGATTTAAACCAAGAAAAAACTTAAATAAAATCTCCAAAAGGAAACTTAAACTTGATATTTCAATAAAGGCTAACGGTACTTTCAATGAATTATACGAATTAAGTATTAAGTCTCTATCAATATGCAGCCACACTATTTTATGTTTGAAATTTTAATCAACATGCAATCCTTTCTTTTTTGTTATTAGGAATGGGATCAAGTTTCTGCATATAGTGGACGTTCAATACCACGTCCACGTATATATCCAGTGGATCAGCCGGACGATATGCGTAGCCATTTCTCTGGCATGCCTGGCAAAGTGACCAAGTCAAGGTAAGTCCATGGCTATTGTCTTGTATTTCATTACAATTGTAGGCAAATATTTACTTATGCGACTACTTTAAAATTCATTGCATATTTGAAAATGTTTTGTTTATGATTTTACATACATATAAATTTATATTTATATATACATATGTTTTCGTTATGTTTGTTATTTGCTCTCATGTTTCAACAACACAAATGCATGACCTACACGCACAAACACACACACACCCACATGAAATCATAGCAGATCCATTGCCGATGGCCAATCGCAGCATAGCTTCTCAAATAACTCACATCGCGGCTATTTGGGCAGTGCATTCCCTTCAAATTTGGTAAATTCCCGGCCAGAATTGCGTCAATCTCGTCAATCATTGGCCGCTGCCTCTGAGCGTATGTCGCGTGCCTCCTACGCTGGTTCCATTCATGGCGGCAACGGTGGAGGCGGCGGTGTTGGCCCTGGCAGTGATATGGGAATTGGCAATAATGGTTTGATGGGCATGAGCGGTTTGGTTAGCGGAGGCGGGCCGGCAAGCATTGCATCCAGCGCAAGACGGTCGCGTCCGCGTTCCAGATCACGCGATCAGTTGAATACCACGCACATACATAACCATCGACCGGGAAGTCGGTAAGTAGAACGCTAGACGCAACCAACCCACTATCGAGATCTCTCGAATCTTAAAGATTACCAGACACACACTTATGTGTGTCGCTATTCTACGTTGGTGGCGGTTGGCAACTAATTAGGCACCCACTTGAACCATTCTATGTATGTATATCTCCCTCTGTCTCATACACTTTTATTCTCCCCACCTGTCTGAAGCTGCTAAGAGGCTTAACATTTACTGCTAATCATAAAACACAAGCACAACACTTTCAATTTTTTATGCTTTTCTTAACACTTTTTAATGTGTCATTAATTTTTTTTACTTTTGCTTAAGAACCGTTGGAAAAGATTTGCCATAAAATGAGAATTTGTTAATGTAAAACATCAGCTTTCGAATTGTTGAAAGATTTGGGTGTTAACCTGATTAATTTTGTTTTCAATTTATCAATTAAAAACTTGTCAATCAAGGCTTAAATACTTTCAAAAATAAAGAAATAGACCATAACCTAAAACTTAAAAACAAGCATTGGCATTTTGTCAGTATGAAATTGCAGCCACACTTTTTCTCTAAGCACAAAAACATGACTAACAAATGTCCTTAAAAACAAATTGTTTGTTGAAAAGTAACTTAGAAGATGATAAAAAAAACAAGCAAAGGCATTTTGTCAGTATGAATATGCAGCCACACTTTTTCTCTAAGCACAAAAACATGACTAACAAATGTCCTTAAAAACAAATTGTTGAAAAGTAGCTTAGACGATGATTAAATTTCGCTGTTTTGTTTATAGTTAATATTTGTATGATTGAAAATTGTATAACTTTCAATTGCTTATTGTATAAACAAAATGCCATAGCCACACTTTTCACTATAAAAACCAATTTCAACAGAAATTTATTAACCATGGCATTTCCACACATTTGTAATGTAATTTAATATAATTTGCACTAATTATGATTAATTATGAATTTTTTTTTTTATTTATGAATTTTCGCACAAATCATTAAACATTTACAACAAGTAAAATATTATTTCTGATATAATTATAACTGTATATATGTATTGCAGATATTCAACGGCTGGTTCAACGCATACATTAAATAATTATTGCGATACATCTGATAATTGGACAGATCATGATATGGATATATATATGGCGCGTAATCCGACAACGCGCAACGGTTTAGTGCCATTATGAGGGCGGCTTATGTTATCCTGATATTTCAATGTTGTATTAAATTTGGATGGTATTTTCTGACAATATCTGACGCCGGCCATTGATGGGGTTATGGGGGATGATGGTCGGCGTCAGCAACAACAGCAACAGCAACACCAGCAGCAGCAGCAACAGCGGCAACGTCAGCTGAGAAATGGGCAACAACAGCATCAACGACATAGAAACAATCAACAACTAGAGCAGCCATATCAACAGCAACAACAACAACAACAAAGATTACAATATTATATGCCACAAGCTGAACGTTGTACATCGCCCCCTGATGTGGTGCCTCGTGCAGCCAATTTCCATAACAGCAACAACACTAGCAACATTAACAACTTTAGCGCCAGCAGTATCAGCGGCAGCAGAAATAGTAGCAACACCAACAGCAACATCAACAACTGCAGCAATAGCAACATTAACCAGCAACAGTCGCCTCTGGCTGTATTGACAGCAAGTTTAGAAGCCGAGACAGACACTGGTATTGTTGTTGAGAACTATTTTAACGAATATGAACGTCAGGAAATCATTTATCATCATCCTACAAGCAGCAACACGGCAGCAATAGCAGCACGTCGTTTACCACCACAGCCAACATCCCGCAGCAATGCCTTCCGTTTACAGTTACCCACAATGGCAACAAATGCAACGACTAACAATATTTTATATAACACAAATAGCAGCAACAATTATAAGACGCATACATTTAGTGATAACTGTAATTGTAAATGTAATTGTAATCTTAGTGAAGAAGAAGAAGAAGAACTTAGAAAAGACATTGGAGATGATGCAACAGCAACGACATCTGAAGAAAAACTAGACCCAGAGGAAGTGTCATCTTTGGCCCGCAGCACTTCGGTGTCAAGCATTGAGCAAGTGCAACCGCTGTCAACTGGTCAGGATGTGTCCTTGTCAGTGAACTTGACATTGCCTGACATTGACACACCAGTAACAGAGGAAAAAGTATCCCCTTCATTCCAAGACATGGCCAAGCTTTGAGAAGGATTTTTTCTTAGTGTTGTTACTGTTGCTGTAGTGTCTTAACATTTGCATAAAAAAACAAATAACAAAAAAAAAATCCAATTGAAAAATGCAACTAGCTACTATTTTTTATATATGCTATTCAGAGTGTGCAATATACATACACATACATACGAGTACATACATACATACATACATATGTAAATGTGGTATGTGTAAAGAATAACTGTTTTCCTTAGTTCTTTGCTTAGTTGTTAGTTAAAGACGATGCACAGAAATTGAGTTAAGCAATCAAAGAACTAAAACTTAAGTCAAAAATTAATATAATTCTACAAAATGGTACTAATCTACTTAATAGCTATTAAACACACACACATCTATTCTGTATTAAACGAATTCTAGTTTTTAGTAATATTTGATTTTCAATCTGGATTAGACAAGAACACACAGCACTGAAGACGATTTAAAGAAAGGTCGCTGATGAAGCACAATGTTTAAGAACAAAATTAAGATAATTTTTTAAAGAAAAAGCAATATGTAAATAAGTCGAAATATATAAAGACTAGTTTAAATAGATATGAAATATATTTTCATTAAATCTATTGAAAATCATTAAAAAAATGTTCTCAATTTTGATTTGTAATTATAAGATTATACAACATTCTTAAAAGAGACATTATAGTGTTAGAAAACACACTTTGTGGCAAAGAAAGTCTCAAGAATATAACTATGATGGAAAAATAAATAATAAAGATAACTTCTTAAACGTTTATTGTAATTACAAATCGATATTGAAAACAATTTTAACTATTATTAAATTCCCGTCTTTGTTTTAAATTGAGTTTATACTTTTAATTCTTAAAGTGTTTTCCATACTTTCTCTAGTCTTAAGCTTAATTGTTGTGTTTAGATATTTAGAACCTTGTCTAATCTGATTGAAAATTAAGAATTTCATTTCGAACCAAACATATTACTGCCGAAGTTGAACAATGTATACTAAGTTTTCAATATTTTTCCATTGGTTTTTACTTTTTGTATAAAAGCTTCAATTTTGAAACATTTGTGTGCTAAATTTAATGATTTTTGTTTTAAGTAATAATTAAAATTTATGTTTTTTATAATTTCTTTAATAAAATCTTAATTCAACCAATATAAAATATAATTGCTTTGATTTCATTTTCTTTTGTTTCATTTTCTTGTCCTGTAAATTAGTGTAAATAGAGTAAAAATTAAAATTCCCCTAGATCTAAGCTTTTTGTTTTTGTTTTTAGCATTATTGATGATAAAGGAGAAGATGGGATGGAAATCCTAATCAGAACACAGTTGACAGTTAACAATATTTAGTGCCCTGTGGGCAGGATCTAAAATAATAGATCCAAGAAACACGCCCAACAAGTGGCACTAGATACTTAGATCAAGTAAGAAATCGATATATATATAAACATGCATATAATACATTTAATATATATACATAGCTTTGAGCATTAGAAAAAGAAGTAAATCACAATTTAGATGGAAAACGGGAGCAATTATTTAAACAAATTAAAAACAAATAAAAACAACAATTGATTAACTGTAGGCTAAAAATAAACAACAAAACCAAAACAAACAAAACAAAAAATGTGTAAAATATTATTGAGAATCCAATTTAATTTCAACACCAATTAAATAATTAAAAACAAACTGCCTTAGCACCTGAAGAAGAAAAAAAAAGGAACGAAGAAAAATGCAAAATTCAAGCACTTGCTTTAATTTTAGTTAGTTTTAGTCGGCACACTCAACAAGGAAACGAAAATAAAAGAATCCTTAAATAACAAACACAAACTTTTGAGATGAGCAATAATTAACAACAATTCACAAATATAGACACACCTTCACACACAAACACTGCCAAAAACATAACGAAAACTTTGGCTAGATTTATTAAAATATTAGCCATTATGTTATATGTCCATCTGATTTTAAGCTCTTGTAGCTCATCGCTCGGATCGAATCTAAAGGACAACAAAACCTTTCCGATATTGGAAAACCCAAGCGTTAATCTATTCTTATCAAAAAAAAGATTATCACATTATATCGGTTTCAGAAATCATCAGAAATTCTTTCCATCATCGGTAAGGAAATTTGTTTAAGAAAAAAAATATAATTTTTCTTTACAAAACAATTAAAACCAGAGAAAACCTTTTAATGTATTCCAAAACTAATAAAAAAAAATAACAAAAATTTATTTCAAACCTCAATAACTAGATAAAAACAGAAAAATATTAAAAAAGTTTTACTTTTACCCAGCTAAGCAAAATCCTTTTAAAAAACGAAATCCAAAGGCTAAAATTTTATTGAAAGTTTATAATAAAAGCTAAAGAATACACATTAACATTTGAAAAATTTTTGAGTACAGAAATCCTAACTGAATATTGATTTCACATTGCTCATCTTAAAATTGAAACACCAACCACCAATCAAAGTTAGATTTTAGAAAATTAACTCTAGCCAATCCATAAGTGTGCGTTAAATTGTTATATAAAAATAAATAAAAAAAAGAAAGAAAGAAAACAAAAGACAAAAAAAAATTTCAAATGTTAACTTTGCGGCTTCAGAAAAAAAAAAAAAATAATAATACTGATATATATTAATATTATTATTAGCAAATCAAATTTACTAGAGAATTTTCAAAAAAGTGTTTTACGTTATACATTTTGTCATTTCGTTTGCAAGAAGTTCCAAAATAAAGCATATTTTTGTTAAGAATTTCATTTGAATTTTTATAACTTACCCAGGAATGGTTAAAGAATTATCCCAAAGTAAACGCAATTGACGTGTAAATGCTGCCCATAATTGTGCCATACCATCCAGGCAACCCAAATGGGCATGACAAGTGGCCAAGAGGCAACTGAGACGACAGATCAACGAATCGGGTACGGCACTTTTTATACGCATCGGATCGAACTGAGTTAAAAGAGATGTTATAAATTTTTTAAATATATTTAAAAGTGTTTTAAATTTAATAAAAATTAATGATCAGTGAAGAAAATCATCAAACATGCAAATCCCAATGTTTCTATAACGATCACTTTCATGAATAATTTGCCCGACAAATCTTATTCAGTTTAAAGCGAGAATCTGAATATTGGTTACACATTGCATTTATACGGCAAAAAAAAAAAACAAAAGAAAAATATTTTTTAACACCGATTATTCCGATAAGTTACTATTGGATATCTTATAGTTGTCCAATCCGACTTATTTTTCAACTTGCACAACTTGCTTATCTAAAAACCATATCTACCTTGTTTTAATAAGATAGCTTTAAATTTAATCTCTAAAAAGAGCGAAGCAACGAACAGAAGGTCGGACAGGCATAGCTGTATCGATTAGGCTAGTGATGCCGATAAAGAATATATACATTATGAGGGCAGAAACGTATATAAAAACCTAAAGTTTCACAAATTTATTTATGCCGAAAGAAAGTCTAAATACCGAGTTTCCTTTACATAGCTTTAAAACTATTACATAATGAAAAGCTTTAGTCTCATGTTTAGTCTTAATATAGCTGAAATTAATATTTTTTATATAAAATTTAGACAACTTTACTAAATGTAAATGCACTATTTTTAAAGTGTGAACGTTCAAAGTCTTTTCGTATCTATATGGTATTCAAAATTAAGTATTTAATTATGGTATTTAAAAAGATAATATAATGGCCAATCTAAGAACTATTATGAACTCATATAGATGATCTATAAACAGCTTGATAATAATGTTTTACAAGCCAATTTACAATTATATAAAATATCTTTTTAAAGCAAACAAGTTATTGATCTTAAGTTGCCATCTTGACTGATCATATTTATCCGAGCTATATATTGTAGTCAACAGATCCCATTGAAATTTAAACGAAATGTTAGGGTTGAGCTTAAAAAAAGTTTTCAATAAGGAGAATAAAAAGGATTGTGTATCTATTTTGGACCTTGGAGTACCTTGGCGATGAATTCCTTGAATGTTTTGTCGATAAACTAACTCAATCAAAATTCTTTACATTCTTTCTATATATTTTTAAAATGCATGTTATATAAAAATAATTATTTTGTATTGTTTTTGTTATAGTTGGTATAAATATAAACATTTTACATACCTTATCTTGAAAACTACGTTTACTGTAGGGAAACAATGCCATTTCTGGATGCATATCAGGAAAAAGATAAGCCAACAATTCACTTAGTTCGCTTTCAGTCATTGGTCCAGGTAAGCGTTTGGTTAAACTTGATTGGGTGGAAAAATCATAGTTTGCTTTGCCTGATTTACGTTTCGATCCACCCAATTGATGTTCTGTCAGCTGGTCAAGCGGATTTGTGCTCTCAGCTCCGCTACTTATACCCGAAAAATTGCGACCCACATAGGATTCAATGGAACGAGTGACTTTTGCCACAGCTTGATAGTCTTTGAGGCAACAGGAGAGATAGGAGGATGCTTGTACAGAAAGATATATTTTACCCAATGCTGCTTTGGAGGGAATAAAATCGGATTTCTGTTCACTGTCAAATGCCACATGTTCAGATAGCTCAGGCCAAGTGTAGACCACAAAGATTTCTGTGCAAGATTCAGGTGTATAACCATGTGGCAGAGCATAAAACTGTTGCAAGTCCAACTGGAATGTATCGACACCTTCCACAACGATATCCTCTGAGCTTAAACCATGATCAAATGGTACATACATCGGCAAGCGTACACGCATGGTATCCAAAGCATAAGTAGTGCAAACAGAGACTTTGGCAGGCTGAGAGGATGATTTATAGGCAGTGGGTATTTTCTCTTTAAAAAGTGTCAGAAGTCCCGTCAAATAACGACACTCAGCGGGACCTTGCTCTAGTCCTATTAAGCGGAAATTGGTTCTCAGAGCTGGAGCCAAAGACAATCCCGTATAGAAATTCCAATTGGGATCATAGATCTGGATAAATATGGGTACAACACTGTTCACTTCGGCGGCCACTACAGCAGCCGCACTTAGAAAGAAATTAAATTCTGATGTAGACTTCATATAATTGCTATTTGCATTCACCGGATGCATTAATATAAATCTTCGCAGCCCATATATCCTGGCCAAAGTGTGGAGGTCACTCGAAGCTCTTCTCAAAGGTGGAGTAAAACTATTGACCATACTCATTAAGTCCTCGTGACATTGTGTTCGTTGCATGCAGTTAGCCTCCACCTCGGAATCGCCTTTCTTTTCTATCCCATCTTCTTTCTCCTTTTCTGTCTCATCATCAAGCAGAGCCTGATAAAATTCCACTTCTATGCCGTTTTTAAGCGTATCCAGTGTCTCTCTTTCCACATGCCATTTACACTGGTAGAGTTCTCCAGGCTTGAAACTTCTGATAGCATCGGGCATCTTATTATTTAAAACACAGTTAAGTTAAAAAAAAACTCAAATAAGAAATTCGTTTAATACTCACATTTGCATTCCATTTTTGCAATATTTCACCCAGTTGTGCATTGAACACCTCCCAATCCGAATCGGCACTGAAGTTCTCGCGATAAAATTCACTCTCATCAATTTCCTCTGCCATTATTTTAGAATAGTTTCACTTAAATTGGTTAATTCGCAAAATATGACAAAACCATAAACAATGTCTCGACGAACAGCTGATATCTTATGCTATGATGTAACCCAGTAAACATTTTTAAGAGATATTAATCTGATGCATTGCCGATAGTTTAAATAATATCCCTTTTTGTACATGAAACAAAAAAGAACTTTTATAGTCGTTATCAGAATATATTTTTATATCATTAAGTAACACATATATTAACCCTTAGTTGGTATTGAGAGTGACAAATTAAAATGAATATTTACCATTAGAAGAAACTATCGATAAACTATCGCGATTGTTTCTTAGAGGATCTTCTCTAGTTTTGAATCATATAAAATATTAAGATAAGAAATGTAAAATTCTTTTAATTAAAAATTCCTGACAAAATCGTGAAATATATCCACAAATATATATTTATCATTGATCACTGTGACAAATATTGTACACCGCATAGTAATATAAATCTAGGTGATCAACTAATCGGACGATAGTTAATGTGGGATTCCCAGAAACAAAGACAGCAAAATGGATGGTGAATTGGATGAACTGTGGAATAAATTGTATGTGTCCATAGATAGAATTTATAAAGGCAATAACTTAAGCCCTACAGAAAAGATGACATTTTATTCAACTATATTTAAATACTGCTCCTGCACTTCAAAGAATGTTAGTGAACATCCACAAAGGCGCGGCCGACACTTGTACTCGAACCTTAAGGAATTCTTTAAGTTCTACTTAAGGGAATTTGTATCCGATCTGGAATCTATTAACAATTATGACGATCTTATGGCTCAATATGTGATCTGCTGGGAAACATATAAAAATGCAAGTGCACTTCTAGATGGACTCTCTAGATATATGAATAGAAATTGGTTGCCCGAAGAGACGAAACATGATCAAAATAATTATACGATTTATCGAACCGCATTAATAACGTTCAAAGATGTTTTACTGGATGCCATAGACAACACTCTTATCTCTGCAGTTAAATATTCGATGGAGAAAACGCTAACTAAAGATCTTATTGATGATAATCTAGTTTGCAGTATAATGGAATCCTTGGTCGAACTGTATGTTAATGATAAACATCAAAAACAAATAATCAATGCAACGAAGAAAATGGAAAATATATTTCCCGATGTCTACCTTGAATTTTATGAGATGCATTCTTACGTCGTGTTTGAACACTTGCTAGAAAATGGCAAATTCGATGAACTAAAAAAAAGATTTCAATATTTATTTCTGTACTTTGAAAAATGGTATCTAAAACTTTCTGAGAAAATGAAAAGCAAATTGGAAAGTCATTTGGACTGGATCTTTAAGGAAGACAAGAATGACAAACTTATTGAAAAGTTTTTGAATTTCTTTACATCTTTCTCAGAATATTGCACCAATTATGTAAAAGATAAACCTGAATCTTCAGTTAATTCCAATTTTCATTTGTCTAATCTGTCGGACTATTTAGAAGAATATTTTAAAGAACAAACAGCAAAAATCACAATTAACAATAATAGTGAAGAGATTTTAAAAAAGTATCTTGACTTTTGTATACAATTTTCAGAATGTCTTCAAAAGTTGGACAATTATTACAGTTGTATCAATCAAATTTGGGTAAAAGTCGGTGAAACTAAATATAAAATATCTGAATGGTGTATGAGAAACTGGATCGAATATAGTTCAACATTTATAGCCCTTGCTATTTATCAACATTTTACAGAGGCTGGTCCTAGTTATTTAGTGGACTCTTTTATAAAACAGTTAAAGGACAATGAAAAATTGGAAATTCTAATACATCTTAAGTCCATTATTAAAACCGATATAGTCTGCCAGTTAAATGAAGTCAAACCAGCTAATAATAATTGTATATTGTTTATGAAAAACATCATGGATATACTCGAAAGTAATGAAGAACTTTTGTGGAGTGTCTTTCCCAATGATTCCGAGATGTGGATTACTTTTCAGACCTTGGAGCATTTCGTTCAAGACAATATATCTACAACCTCTATAACCCATGCTATTCATCAACATTTTACAGAGGCTGGTCCTAGTTATTTAGTGGACACTTTTATGAAACTGTTAGGGGACATCAAAAAATTACATCTTAAGTCCATTATAAAAAACGATATAGTCTGCCAGTTAAATGAAGTCAAACCAGCTAATAATAATTGTATATTATTTATGAAAAACATCATGGAAGTACTCGAAAGTAATGAAGAACTTTTGTGGAGTGTCTTTCCCAATGATTCCGAGATGTGGATTACTTTTCAAACCTTGGAGCATTTCGTTCAAGACAATATATCTACAACCTCTATAACCCATGCTATTCATCAACATTTTACAGAGGCTGGTCCTAGTTATTTAGTGGACACTTTTATGAAACTGTTAGGGGACATCAAAAAATTACATCTTAAGTCCATTATAAAAAACGATATAGTCTGCCAGTTAAATGAAGTCAAACCAACTAATGATAATTGTATATTATTTATGAAAAACATCATGGAAGTACTCGAAAGTAATGAAGAACTTTTGTGGAGTGTCTTTCCCAATGATTCCGAGATGTGGATTACTCTTCAGACCTTGGAGCATTTTATTCAGGAAAATAAATATACAACCTCTCTTTTTTGTAATGATGAAAAGGAAGCAGCAAGATACTGTGATCATTTGCTCAGGAACCCAATAAAAGTTCAGGAAAGTAACATCATGAACATATTACTTATATTAAAATATTTGGGTAATTCTTTTTTCTGCGATAAATATTCAGAATTGCAAGAGATTCGATTACTTTCTGGATCAGTGTCAATAGCTGATGAACTTTTATTTATTCGAATGATGGAAAAATTTGGTATGAGTAGAAATTACGAAACAGAGCTTTGGAAAATGATTGGCAGAATTCAAGATATTCAAAAAACTATAAAATTAAATATGGTATTAAGGAATCGGAATGACCAACAATGGCCAGAAATATTTAATATTTTTATGTTGTATAAAAAATATTGGAGGCCATGTAATGAATGTAAACCAAATTGGAAATTGCCCAAACAGCTTTCGCAATCTCTAGAGTGGTTTGATTCGTTTTACCCTATGTATATAAAAGATAATGAACCCAAAGTATCGGCTAAGCGAAAGATTTCGTGGAGTTTTAACATGTCAACCTGTGAGGTTGAATTCAATATAAACGGAAATTGTTTTACATTCTATGGAAACACTTATCAACTGATTATATTAATGCAATTCAACGATCAAGACAAGTATACGATAAAGGAACTGAAGGAGAATTGTGGAAGCAGTTTTAAAGATATTAAGTCAACATTAAATAGTCTTATTAAGGTAAACTTATTGACCGTAGACGACTCTAAAGAGTTGACAGAGACTTCGACTATAAATTTATGTTTGAATTATACAAACACCGAAAAGTACATCGATATTTTACCCAAATTTAAACCAAAGAAAATAAATGCAAAATATTATCGAGGAGGTATACGAGCACAATTATGTCGACTTATGAAAAAAGAGAAAAAAATGGGCAAAGAAAATCTTTTTAATGAAGTGTTAAATAACGCAAATGATTTGTGGAAACTATTGAAATTTCAAAAGGAAGTTATAAATGATGAAATTAAATTTTTAATTAATATGGAATTCATAAAAGAAGTTGGAGATACATATGAATACTTGCCATAACTTGGTGCTAATTACCAAATTAAAAGTTATCTAATGTTGGTTAATCTAGTTTAAGTTAGTATTTTTGTAATCTTGTTAAACATATCGATTGTGATGTATTGTATGGATTAGCTTCAAACAAAAAACAAAACTATTTAATTATAAATTTTAACTTTGAAAATATTATCTCCCATAGTTTAGTAGAGTGACAAGCAGGATGCTTTATATAAAGATTTAAAATGTAAATTTGTTAAATGTTTTTTGTTATTACCTTAATTTTAAACAAATATTAGAGTATAGATAGCAAAGACTTATATAAAATTTAAGTTTAGTTCTAAATAAATAAACTGTTTCATTTTACATAAAGTTGTTTTTAGCATTGTGATCAACATATACAGAAATGGCTAGAAGACAAAAACAAATTGTGTTCCTTTAAGTTGAAAATTGGCATGGACAGTGGTATAATGTGGTACCGTATCAATATCGTATTCAAGAACTTACTACAATGATCTACTACGAGAAGTCCAATGAAAAGTTATTCAAACTTGGAAATACAAAAAAAAAGGCAATCTTTCGGTTTAGTTGTGTTTAGTTACATTTTCTTTTTTTTTTTTATTAATTTACATTAATCCATTCACTATTTTGCTGGTTTTTTTCATTTACAACAACATTGTTTTTATGACTGCGGTAAGGTATCTCCATTAAACGCATTCAAAAATCTAACCAACGATTAGGGTGCCCTCATCTGGGAACTCGTGGGCTGGCACTTCCAGATTCAAAGGTGCCGGTCCCTTGCGAATACGTCCCGATGCATCATAGTGGGAGCCATGGCATGGACAGTAGTAGCCACCAAAGTCACCAGCATTAGCAATTGGCACACAACCCAAATGCGTGCAGACGCCAATGACCACCAGCCATTCTGGTTTAATCACACGTTGCTAGAAAAAGAATAATAAAAATTAGTTGCTTAAGAAACAAGATATTAGAAATTTATTTCAATCGTTTTTGGCCATATAATATTATTGTCCGAACCGGCAGACACCGATAAAATGATAATATATACTAAGCACAGAAACTCAGAACGTAAAAGTGATAAAAACAGCCGGGCGATCTTGGCTAGATCAACTTTTTTATTGATGCTGATCAAGAAGATAAATCTATTTATTCTTTATGTATCAGAAAAGCTTTTCTACTGCGTTCCAAACATGAGATTTATAATAACTTTTGCGAGGATTGAATTGTAATCATTTAGATTACATTTTTCTATATATTTAAAATAAATAAAGCTGTAATTTTGTTTTTGTTCACTTGTTTGTTAACTTGCATCTTTAAGTAAAGGCTTTTACCTTCGAAGATACCTTGTGGATGAAGAATCGATTTGTGTTGCACTATTTCTTTAATAGATTTCAACTAATATTAATTTTAGCAACTCAAAAATTTTAACTATAAATGTTTTTCATTTTGTTTTCATTCCACTTTTATATCAAAACACAATCTCGATCAAAGGAACAACTACATGTGATTAAACTTTTTGTTTCCTTAGGCCGGGATATATCGGAATATATCGCTTGTAGAGTTTTAACTTTTACAAATTTTGTCATAACGTGTTTTTATCTATAGATCGACTATATTGCATAAACAATACAATTAGTCGTTAGTCACTATAAAAACACGAAATTCTTAAATTAAAAGCGTGTACATACATCATCTGTTTCGGGATCACGTAATGTGGATGTGGCCACATTTCTTTCCGAGTCGATTTCGGCGGCGGTACGATGGCGAATGAAGAGCGGCTTGCCACGCCATTTGAACGTAACGGACTTGCCTTCGGCGATGTCTGACAATTTAATCTCAATTTTAGCCATGGCCAAGACATCGGCAGAAGCGCTCATTGAGCCTATAAAGGTGTTAACCAGACCCTTAGCAGCATAGGCACTGCCTACGGCACCGGCTCCAACCAGCAGGTAGGAGAAGGCTTTGCGCTCCTCCGAAGTGGTATTCCGACGACGTTCATCCTTGACTGAGTCACGGCGGTAGGGCGAAAAATCGGGCACCTGCAGATCCGTATGCCCCTGGCGAGCAACTAAAAAGTTAAGAAAAATAATAGTGGTAATGTTTATTGTACTTTCTTTAAATCTTATTTTTCGTCTGTTTGCTTTGCATGCTATTTCGTAAAACAGCTGAGTAGCGCGAGGTTATGTTGAAATTATGTAAGTTTGTAGTTTATTAATTATAGATTAATTATATTTTGCTTCAAATCACAAAATGCATTTTCTTAATTTTCATTGAATTTTCCATTTATTATGTAATTTATTGTATCCCCAATTTTTTTTAAGTTTTGATAAATCTGCTCTGGTCGCTCTCTTACCAACTGCAGTAGCCTTTATAACTTGACTGCTGGCCCGTGCAAAGGGTCGCGACACTGCATTCAGCATTTTGTTGTTAATTTAATAATTATTTTGCAACTATTTGTTAACAAAATTGTCGAAAATATTCGACGTTCGTCACAATTACAGTGTGGCCAGATACAGTGTTGACTAATGTAAGAAAAGTAGTGCTAGAAATAAGTTTAAGAAATCGATTTTTCTACATAACAAATCTATCGGTATTTCTTAGTAATCGGTTTTCGTAGAGATGCCAGATGTATAGTTTTTCTTTGGGCATTGCCATTCATTAGGCGCCAAATTTAAAATAATCAAAGGAGAATATGTGTATGTATGTCTGCTAAAGAAAAATGTAGTTAGGTCTATGCATCGAACTCTTTGGCTTTTAGTTTATGTAAAATATTCAAAGCCAAATTCAAATCCTTTGAGTTGAATCCCAAAATGGAATATTATTATTTATTTAATATTTTAAAAGTTAAATTTGACTATGAATATATTTTACTATTTCATGATTATCTTATATTCCATAATAATTAAATGTAATATATATAAAAGAATAGCGAATTTAATTTCCATTTACTGAAATATCGATTAATTGCAGCTTTCCTTATTTACTTTGTTTTTCTTAAATTGCCCTGCAACTAAAAGTATTTACCTTGGGAAAGCTAATCCTTCATCCCCCGCAAAATCAAAGGTAAGCAGAATCAACCCTTTCCAACTGCAATAGTTAAGATATTTGGTTATTCGGGAGGATAAACCGGTTCTCCCCAACCTCCAACCCTCAAAGTAAATTTGCCTTAGGCATTTGGCCAGATGCATTTTCCCTTAGCCATGATGTCATATTCAACAAAGGGTTGATTTTGTCCCAGATATATTGATATATGTATAGATATAATTCTATATTTGCCTCACAATTTACAAATCATTTCTAGTTGGCCATAAAAAATGCATAAAACATTTGGGCCAAAATTTGTTATGCGCATAAAAGTAGGCAATATACAAATTTGAAATTACTTTAAAAACTTGGCAAAAATAAAAAAAATTACTGTGCAAAACAAGAAAATAAATAAACCCAGTAAAAAGTCGGAAAATTCTGAAACAGCCGGCAACAACAACAACAACAACAGCAGTAGAAACAGCATAAAGAAAATGTAATTCCTTTGGCGCCAGGCCTGTGATTATCGAAAGTAGTTCTTTTTGATGTCGAAAGTTTTTTTTCCTTCTCTTTTTTGGTGGGCAACCAGTGCTTGTACTGCCCCCACCCGGCACCAGCTCGTTCTACTCCCATTCTCCCTGATGTAGGTGGCAAGTGAAACCGAAAGTGAAGTCCTCATTCCATTCTCCTTGGCCCTCGTCTTGTTCTCGTCTATTTCCAGCGGAAGGAAATCTGCGCACATAACGGCGCCTTCTATGTACTTGCTTAGAAACTCACACATAGACAAAAATACTAACACACACACACACACACACAGAAAGCAAAGGCAGTTGGTGGCAGTGTGGTGAAGGGGGCGAGTAGTGAAAAGAGAAAGTGCGTGAATTTTTAGCACAAACAAAAACAACTGCAAAAAAAGAAAACTTTTACTTTAAGACGCATTTAGAATACTCTATGCATAGTAAGTAGATAACAGAATTTGTATTGCTGTTAACTGTTAAACAAAAATAATATAAAGAATAAAACTAATTAAACAAATATTAAAAAAAAATAAATTAAATTTAATTTTTATTAATTAATACGGTATTAATACGGCTGTAGTGTTGAATAACAGATTGATTTTTAAATCTGTTAAACTATGAACAGTAAATTAAACTTAGCTAAACTTCTCCCATTAAACAGTTAACCAAAAAAATATACCTACACCTAGAGAGAACAAGAATATGCTCTTCTTATTGTTAACTGGAGAAGTTTTTAACAATTAACTTGTTTATCATTATTATTTTAAATTTAAGAATTTAGCTTGAATTTAAGTACAAGTCACTTAAGTTTAAACCTTATTAGATTAATACCAGTTTGTATTTTCTATAATTTAAATACAAAAACAATTTTTTTTTATTTTTTAAAGATTTAATATCTAGAATGCTTGGATTTTACGAGTACAAAAGCATTAATTTTTTGCTTCAAAATTAAATATTTAGTCTTTTGTTTGAAATTATAATGTTTGCTGCTATATTTCTTTCTTAAGTTGGTCTAAATGAATGCAATTGATCGTAAAATGAACACAGTGAGCCAGTTAAGAATCATAAAAGATAACTTATTAAGAGTATATTCAGTTTGATTAAGTAATGATTACCATAATGTGTTTAAAACCCTAAATGTAAGATATATTTATAAATTAAAACTGTTTTAAAAACAATTTTATAAATAGGACAAACTGTAAGTTATCTATTTAATATTTTAATATATAAAGTTCTTCATTTCCGCTTAATGTAAATAGTGATAAATAGTAAGACGGTGACATAACAATGTGTATGCCAAACGATTTAAAAACATTGTGGCAAATCTATTTCATCAATATATCAAGGATTATACCAATGTCAATTATACTTGCTCCTCTATGGTTAAGTTGGAATATAATTTATATCACTAAAAGTAAAATAACTTTTAGTATAATACTGAATCACAAAATATTAATTGGCATTTGTATGAGATAACTTTTATAGCTGAACTTCCAGTAGGTCGGGATAATTATGGTTAAAAAACTAAATTTTATCATAATAATACAGCTACTGTGAGAAAATAGTTTTGTCTATAAAAAAAAACTTCACTTGTAATCAACACTCATTGAAATTTGAAATAGTTATCCAATACTGTTCTTAGTAATGTTAAGTTTTTTGCTTTTGTTAACCAGTTCAAGTCTTTCCAAAAAATGGATTTACCTTTGAGTTAACAGTATATTACAACAACAAAAGTTAAAAACTATGCCGCGTAGGCGACGACGCAGCCACAAGAGCAGCAGCATCAGCAGCATTCGCTCCATCCCCTGGCCACACTACCACCATCACCACTGCCCTTTCCCACACTGCCAACCTTTGGACTTCTTGTTCATCTTCCCAAAGGCAAAGCTTCGACTGCGTTACACTTTTCAGCAAAAACTTTTACATGGAAAACTGGCGCCAACTACAACAACAACAACAACAAGGATAGCAGAACAGAACATAACACAGAAGGAGGCAAACTGCCTATTTTTCAACCCTGCCGCAGGGCCCTCGCCATGGTAAGAGAAAGTGAAGTGGATACAGGGAGAAGGCAAAGAGTGGTGAGAGGAAAGATGTGTTTTCTGGCGTGTGCAGCAACGACGTTGGCTGCTTATCGCAACATCAGCCAAGCATAAAGCTCAACACCCTTCCCCCCCGCCGCCACGCCTCTCTTTTCGCACACACACGCACAATATTCTCCTGCAATCCGCCCCCCCCATTCCAATTTATCACCCCTGCACCCTTCGCTCTACTACACTTCTCCCTATTTCTATGTTTTTTTGGTGAAAAGTTGAAAGTGGAAAATTGTGCGTGGCAGGCAAAAGTTTGTCAGGAGGCTCCAAAAATGATGGCTCCAACAACTGACAGTCGAGACTTGTGTCTGTATGTGTATACGTGTGTGTATGGGGTATGCCACGCCTACCAAAAAAAAAAGAAGGAAAAACTGAAAGGAGTATTCAATGTTTAAACATCTTCTGTGCATACGTGCAGTCTCCCCTCCCCTTTGGAACCAAATGGAAAATGTAACCCAGCTGGTTGCCATTTAGCTTTCGGTTTGCATTTGAAATTACAATTTCTTTTTCTCTATAGCTGGAAGCCTTCTTTTGTGTGGGTCCTGGACTAAGGACGACTAAGAGTTCGGTCATTTTATTCAGCCGGATTAGGTGACCATGACAATGGTCTGTTATATTTTCTCTGTTTGTTTTTCATATATAAAATGCTTAGCGAAAAAGGAATAAGACAAAAACGGAAAGAGGAGCAAGATAAAGCTTTAAAGTGACTTTAAATGATGGCACACACATATACATACATACATACATAATAAATAATCCTTAAGCACTCTAAAGGATTTTTATCATATTTTTGTTTCGACATACAACTAGCAGAAAGGATGCTTAAAAACAGAAAGAAGAAGACATTGAGTAGCTTTTATGAAATTTTCTTTCTGTAGTAAATATCAGTTCAGAATTACTCCTTTGATTTATATGAGGCGTATTCCGTTTTATGTTTCATAATTTTTAACTGCAATTTGATGGTTAGATGGTTTTGGTCTTAATTTAAATAGTTAAGCATTTTTGATATATAACTTTTAACTGTTATAAACTCTGTTTAAATTTATAACAGTGTTGAAAAGGTTTCGTTTTCTATCTGCAAACTATAACATAATGATGTAAATCATTTTAGCTCCATTCTCTTTCGATCAGTGACAAATTTACCGGTTTGGCTATGTATGTTTAGCTTTCTCCTTCTGTTTAAGTTTCCATCTTTTTTACTTTTCTAGGTTCTACATTTATTACCAGATTTTATGTTTTAGAATGTTTTCGATTTTATATTTTTTAGAAACTCTAAGCTTGGATCTACTACTGCCTTATGCTAAGGGTAAGGTTAGACACAATTCTTCATTCTAAATTTTAATCACTCGGAAAAGTTAACTTAAGACACTTAACTTATTTTCTTAACTTGTTTCATTAAATTTGTTTTATATTTTTTTTTTTTTAAATTTTGATTCAAGAGAGCAAAGAACTCATAGTTCTAAATGCTTTAAGAGGAAAATCTATCATAATAATCAAGCTCTTAGTTTTTTTTTTCTTCTCTTAATACAAATCATTAAAATAAAGAATTAAAATTAAAAAGAAGTTTAAGAAATAGATCTATATTCTAAGTTTCTAGGCAATCAAATTAGTTTTCCTATATACTATAACTCTTAAAGAGCAAAACTGAGAAAACCACCAACAGAAGTTAAGATAACTCCGATTACTTTATCTAAACTCAAAATCCGGTTAACCAATCAGATGATAAATTGTTAAGATACTACACTTTATAAGATGGTTTTGGTATATATTTTAAAAGTTATTATTAAATTTTTGAACTACAACTTTCAACTATTACGAACACCGTTTAAATTTATAACAGTGTTGGAAAGTTTCAGTTTCTATCGCAAAGTAAGGTAAGTATAATGCAGTCTGTCAGAGAGACATTAAGAGTTAGGTTAGATAAGATCAAAGTGATATTTACTTACTCAACTTTTATAAATCTCAAAGGTATAACAATATTAAAAGAATTCGCTCAGACAGATGCATTAAAGTCCTTTTTGCACAATCTGTTGATGGGTTTTAATGTCAAAGTCAATCTAGACAAACTGTTGAAATAAAATTCGAATTATTTCTCTCCCTTTTTTTTTTTGACCAAACATTGAAAAATGTTCCTCTCATTTTCCGCATTACCACTTGCGAAAACTTTTCATTGTCAATTTTTTCCCTTTTCAATTTGCAATATTTTGTAGAGTTTTCTTCCTTTTTTTTTTTTTTCGTTTTTCTTTTTGGAAAAACTTGAAAACTTTCCTAACGACAAATATTTCGCTTATAGCAAGAAAGTAAGAAAAAAAAACCTGCCCCAAATTCGCACAAGCGGCTTAAGTGCAAAGGAAAAAAGAAACGGAAAAAGGAAAAAGGGAAAACCTCACAAATAAGATGAAAACAGGCAGCATAAGGCGCAGCGGGAGGGCTATCCAAAAAAAAAATGAAAAAAAGAAGGTAAATGTAGGAGAATATAACGATGAAAAGAAGAAATGGAAACGACAACGTTGCGTTTCGCTTGCAGGACACACTCACACATACACGCACACACCCAAAATTGGTGTGGGGGATTCCCCATAAGCACCGAAACGAAAAACGAAGGCGCAGCACGCATAAATCTAAGAGGCAAATTACATTATTTTGTCATTTTTGCGGGGTCCTCCCTTGGCGGTCCTGTGCCATTGCAGCGGCAACAGCAGTGTCCTGGCCGCCAGGCATCCAAAGCATAAAACTCTGTCAAAAATAAACTTTCTTGGCCAAACAAAAAAAAAAAAAATGCAAAGGCAAAAGCAAAAGCTCTGGGGTAAAAGTTTGTATTACAAAGTACATTATATGCAAGCAAGACATAGATGGCAGGACATGGCAATGGGAAGGGGTGGTAGAAGAATTGTGGTATGAGATATTCGGGGTTCTGGGGTTGGTTTCCGCCTACTTTGGTTAGGCGAGCGAAAGCGAAAGTAAATGCAGGCTTCGCTGTCGACGCTGACGCATTGTGCGTTATCCTTCGGCACGTTTGCTTGGCCAAGGACATTGTGGCCATTAAAATTGAAGTGAGTTTGGGCTAAAGCTTTTCTTGAGACAATTGCAGCTCGTTGGCTCTCTCTCTCTCTCGCTTTCCCATTATATGTGTGTTTAGAAGCTTTTCTGCATTGTTTATAACTATTTTGATAGACTGCGCTTGCGCTTTTTTACGCTCTCTTTCTCTCTCAATCTCCCTCTCTCTCTCTTTCTCGTGGTGTCCACTCAAGGTTTTCTCTCGCCCTGTCTTGCTTACTCTCTGCAATGACTTTCACTTTCGTTTACAATAATAATATTGCCTTGTCCTTTGCCTTCAGCTTTCACTTTCACAAACCCTGAAAAAGTTCGTCGACGCTCTCGCCATTTTCTATCCCTGTTTAGCCTTCTTTCGTTCTATCTCTCTTTCCTTCAGTCAATGTCACTCTCTCTCTCTTTCTCTCTGACTCTCTGTTGCTCTTGGCTTTACTTTCTCACTTGCTCTGGCAACGTCTTATGACTTCCTGTGTGGGCTTCCGGTTTTGTTTTTACAACTGATAAGGCGGCGGCTTCAATGGGGATGAGTTTTTGCTGCCCCAAAAAACACATCGTTCGTGTCGGTGTGTATGTGTGAGAGTGTATGTGTGTGTTTTGGGAAGACGACCAGCAGGCGCCGCTCTTGTTGTTTTTTTTTTTTCTTTGTTATTATTACTGTGCGTTGCAAGGATCAAGGACGTTCAAGAAAACTCGCAGTGGGTGTGTGTGTTTTTGAGTTTTCCTTTCTTTTTTTTTTTTTGTTTTCGTTTGCTTTACTTTACTTTTTGCTTTTGTGTGTAAAGGAAATGGAAAAAAATGCAGGGCGCTTATTTTCATTTACTTTGCTTGGTCTTGACTTTGACATGGGTTTGAGCTTCGCCCATTCCCGTCTATACCACCCCATACCCATTCCCATTCCATTTTGTTTTTTTGTTAGCTGCAGATGTGCGTGCGCCGGCGCCTATATAAGATAAGGAGAAGGAGAAGATGGAGTTGTAGGGGGAGTTTATGGTTCGGGTGGCGGCTTCACTGCAGTCCTTTATGACGCCCAATTGTCCGCCCTTCCCCCTGTTTGATACTTTTGCTTATGCTTCTTCTAACTTTTCTTTGCTTTCCTTTCCTTTCCTTTACTCTCCTTTCGTTTCGTTTCCTTCGTGCCTTTTCTTTTCTAACAACGACGACCACTCGCTGCGTTTGTAATTTTGGCGCTTTTGTGCGTGTGCAGCGGCGGGTTGCTGGGTGGCAGCCATGTGACTGACATTGATTGCTGTTGTTGGTGTTTTCTTTTTTTGGGTAAGGCGGTTCTCTCTCTACATAATACATATATATATACTATATAGGTATAAATGTACGTGTATATAAATATTGGTATATAAGGAGTTTTTTGGGTATATATATATATAACAGCTTAGCTTCCCTTTTTCTTCTTCTAGATTGCAGGCCTGCTTTTTCGTAAATTGCGTAGTTTTTCCTTTTTTTTTTTGTGCCGCATCCCTTCAGAATGCATGAAGAAGAAAAAATGTGGTTTGCGGCTTTTTGCCTTCCATCAATGTGGGTCGCAGCTAGCAGCTATACCAAGTTATGCACTGCATAGCAATGAGTAGGTCCTTCATGTGTGTATGTATGTGTGTGTTTGTGTGTATGTGGTGCTTTAGTTTAAAGTTTCGACAACTGGTGCGGATAGATGGCTTGGTTGGAACAAGTGGAGTGTAGAGAAGGGCTGAATTGTGGTTCTGCCTTGTGAAATTCTCTTTGAGGTTTGAGGTTTTATATCTATTTCTGCTATGCCAACATTTTTCTCTTCTTCTTTCCTTAGGTTTCTATAAGGTTTCCTAATAAAGTGCGTGCTTAAATTTGATTTTGGAGTATGAGAATAAAATGAAAGTTAATTGCAATTTTAAAGCTTTAACAATCTGAAAACTATATAAGAAATTGTAAAATATTTAGCAAATTTTCAAAAGTTTGCTTAAATTAATGTTGATCTGTATTTTCCTCGTCGGGGTCACCAATTGATAGTGACTTTTATTTGAAGGTGTAAGCAAATGCTATTACATAATATAAAATGATTAATTTTATATAGTTGGTAAATCACTTAAAGACTTTTGCTACTAAATTATTTAAGTACAAAAAGATAGTAAGTGTTCTAGCAATTAAGTCGATTTAGGTATTCAAACTTTTAAAGCTACAGGTTTTAAAAATTCGGCAAGATGTTAATTTGGAAGAGTCTTGATTTTATTTCAAGTAACTTTTTTGGATAAGTAATAAGAAAATGAGTGAGAAATACTTTTATTATATATGTTATAGTATTTGGGAATCTGGGTCACCAAAAATATTTAAGCAGATCTGTTGATCTATGGCACAAAGGGAATAAAAACAGAAGTAATTGAATAAATTAAAAGTTTACTATTAGATTTTACTTCGATTCTATTTCAAGTAATTTTTCTGAAAAAGTATTTGAAAAATTACTTTGAACTACTTTCAATATCATAGCATATCAAAATCGGGGTCACCACTTAGCAAATCAATTATTTATATGAAACAAATCAAATAGTAACAGAAGTAATGAAATACTAGTTATAACATAGAAGCAATAGAATAGTAGTAATTGTTTAGAAGTTGTAGAATAGTAGTAATAGAATAGTAGTAGTATTATTAATAAAACAGTAGTAATAGTTTTCCATAACACTAGTCATAGAATAAAAGTAGTAATAAATAGTACTAATAGAGTAGAAGTATTAGAACAGTCGTACTAAAATAGTAGTATTAGAATAATGCAATAGTTTACTATCAAGTTTTACCTTACCTTTTCTTTATATCTCACTTATTTTGTCATTTTTCTTACAGACAAACGTCGGGGTCACCAAATAAAATTGATCTTTTTATAATCTGTTGATTTCTTACATTCACAAATACATACATATATGCTTACGTATATATATATTTTATGCAATTTATTTTTATTTAATCACCTGCCTATCCGTTTTCCACTCTACAGTACAAATTTTCATCCCTTCATTTTCCATGACTTTTCACTTTTCCAAAAATGTCAATCAAAACAAAACGTCAGCAATTGCCAACCATTCCCACCAACAACAACAGCAACAACAAGCACACTCTACTCTCCCCACATCTCTCCATCCATGGCCATTCCATTGCCGTTACAATAAAAAAGAAAAACAATTAAAAACAAAAAAACAACTTTCAGGCTTAAATGTATTTGTAATTATGTATTGAAGCAGAGGCAAAAAAAAAAAAAAAAAAAAAAAAAAAAAAAAGCCAACAAAGATGCGACACAAACAGTTGCTGTTGTTGTTGCTGCTGTTGTAGTTGCTGTAATTGCTATAGCTGCTGATAACACATACAAGCACACGCACACCCACACACACACACATAGCTTCTTGTTCTATGTAAAAGCTTTTCAAGTATATAGAACAGCAATTGATGTGGGAAGGGGAGGAGAAGGGAGGGGTAAACATGGACAGCAGGCAATATGAGCGGCAAAAAGCGATGGCAACTTCGTTGAAATGTGTGTTGCATTGACAAGAAGAAGAAGAAGAAGACGACGAAACAAGAGGAAGAAAGAGCAGAAATTCAAGCCTAAAGCCTACGCACAAAGCCTCACACACACACACACACACACACACAGTAATACACACAAACACACTTAGAGGGAGTAATTATGTTGCTCTCAAGCAGCAGCATTTTCCTCTTGTTTCTCATTTTTCCTTTCTACTGGTATTTTTAGTTGGGCTTTCCGCCTTGTTTTCATTGCATATCTTCTCTATGCCTCTCGCCCGTGCAACCATCTTTCGTTCTGTTCTTTTGCACCCTTATTTCGTCTCTGTCACTCTTTCATCTATCTCTTTCTAGTTGCCCTGTTGCCGCCCATCTCTGTCTCGCAATTGAAATTTGAGGATTTTTGTCTCAGTGCCCTAATTAATTTTACGTACCATGAAAATCATTGTTTGTTGCCTTTGCTTTTCTATTTTGGCAGTTGTTTAATGTTGTTCTTGTTGTTGCTATTGCTGTACATGTTTTTCCTGCCGTTGTTATGGAATGTCAAAGGCAGAGACTAGAACTATATATATATATATATATATACATATGTATATATATGTTGGCAATTTAATGAAAATTCGTTTACCACTTGTCTAGATGAAATACCAAAAATTTCATTTCATTTATGGATTGCGGTTAAGGATATTTACATTTCAAAAGGAATTCAAAAAACTTTGTAAGTTTTTACTGATTAAATAAATACTCACTCATGTAATTACTGTTTTACTAAAGTAAATATAGATCAGATTATGAATGGAAATCCATTTGTTGAAGTTTTTTATAGAAAACTTTTGCTGATTTCTATGATCTTATGATCTTTTCTAAACGTTTAAATGTATATATTTCTTAATCTATCTATACTTGTGTTAGTATCAGGTCTAATTGCAAAGGTTTTATCAGTAAATTTAAAAAATCAAAATTGTGGAATATGAGGAGTAAAATCTAGGGAGATTAATAAGGTTTCCTTGAATCAGAAAGCAATTTCAGAATAAATGCAGAAATCATTGTTATTAAGAAACTCTTTTCTTTTAAAATTCGTTTTTTTTTTTTAACTATCGATCAAGCGTTTCATTAAAATACACGGTGTAAACCGTAACGATCATTAGTAACATCACAAAAGTTCGTTGACTAACACTATCACTTAACATTGCATAGCCATTTAACATAACATAAGTATTTAACATATGTCCGTCAAGTTAGCGACGGTCTGTTAATGTCGAGTTAGCGACGGTCGCTGTTAACCCACTGTTAACTTTTTTTCATTTTTTTAAATTCAATTATTTTGTTAATAACCAAATGATTTAAGCTAAATAAAGATTAAACTCATCACAAATGGCAAAATCTACGTAAATTATTTACTTTTGGGCAGTTTTAAACGTTGCCGGTATTAAAATTTTGACCATGAAAATATTAGGTCCCCACATTTTGGACCATAGCTCCACTTCCAGAGACCGTCAAGAAATGCACGATACGTCAGACTAAGCTCCACATATTCATAAATCACTCCACCAAATTTAATTAAAATCGGCAGAGCCGTTTTTAAGAAAATCGCTTATCAGTTCTCCAACCTATGATTTTTCCCCATACAAAATGCATAAAAAAATTGAGATTGCACTGTTAGCAAAATAGCGAAACTTACAGAGACCGTCAAGCAATGCACGATATGCCAGATAGTGCTCCACATATTCAGCTATTGCTCTACCAAATTTGATGAAAATCGGCAGAGCCGTTTTTGAGAAAAAGCCCCAAATGTGTGGGTGCCTCTCGTAGCCTAAATATACTGATAAGGGTGCCGCCAACTCCAAAAGCGGAACCAGTAAGAGAACCAATTTTCGGAATCAGCTCGAACATAGGCGGGCACTATTTAAATTTGACATTTTTGAAGCCTTTTTCGTTATTATTATACGAGTTGCAATTAAATAACGAAACAAAGGAAACGATTGGTCAATTAATTGTTGGAGTTTTAGGATTAGAAATTGATACTAATCCATAACTAACATATAAATATAAACAATCTGGCCATTTGCAAGGGCTGGAATAAAATCGTCGCTAACTTTTTTTGACGCCGCCAAAGAATGCACGGTATCTCATTCGATTAAGCATTATTATTTTTATATTCTGACCAAGTTTTATCAAAACTGGCGGAGCCGTTTTTGAGAAAATCAAAAACAAAATTATTTGCGGAAATGAGCAAATCGGTCTGGCCAATTTCAAGGGCTGGAATAAAATCGTCGCTAACTTTTTTGACGCCGCCAAAGAATGCACGGTATCTCATTCGATTAGGCATTATTATTTATATATTCTGGCCAAGTTTTATCAAAACTGGCGGACCCGTTTTTGAGAAAATCAAAAACAAAATTATTGGCGGAAATGAGCAAATCAGTCTGGCCAGTTGCAAGGGCTGGAATAAAATCGTCGCTAACTTTTTCCGAGTTTGTCGGCCTATGCACGGTAGTGCATTAGATTAAGCATGAATTAATATACTTTCTGTTAAATTTTCATTAAAATGTGCTGCAGAAATTTTGAGAAAATCGCATTTGAAAATTGAAAAAATTTCCCGTCATTGATCATACTGGGCAGTGTTTAGTGTGCCCAAAGACCATTCGTCGCCAACTTTTCCCAAGTTTGTCGCATTACATAATGCATGATATTCTTTGTCTTCTGTTGCATTTTTATTAAAATTTAGCGCAGGAATTTTAATAATACTTTAAAAATCCTTGAAATAAGCTATCGATATTTTTTTAAATAGTGGGTAAGGAAAAATAGGGATAATATTGAAAAAAAAAAAAAAAATTGTGTGGCAACTTTCGGAACTAGCCGTTAAATCAAAAGTGCGCACTTCTAAAAATTTATAAATGTATGTATTTCAGCAAATTTTAATCAAAATCATTTCAGCAAATTTTAATCAAAATCATTGGCATTAATTTTGAGTAAATGTGTTTGAAATTTTTAATAATGTAGAAAAGAAGAAATCGAGCAGCAGCGCCATCTAAATAGTTCATTTTGAGGGATGGACTGAAATCGACGATCAACGAAATAGGTGCAAAATATGTAACTTGGTAACTTCCGCGCTGCTTTTTATTTCAAAAGCAATGGAAAAGTCAAAGAACAAGGAGCACATCCAAGTGACGATGCGGACATGCGTAAGTAAAAATTTGTATATGTATACATATTTATATATATACATATATATATGTATATACATGCATACATATATAAATAGCTACATGTGCATGTACCATGAACCATGGCAAAAGACCAAATTTCGCTAGACGACGCTGCGTGTTAATCTTATAGCGAGTGTTGGTGTAGATGGCAGCGCCGTGTGCCGAAATTTGCGCTGTTGCCTGAAGGTTCGAATCTTGGGTGCAGCGAGAGTGGCAAATAAAATTTTGTAAAAAAAAAAAAAATCTGAAAAAATTTCCAAATCATGTTTATCATCATCTACTAGTGAATTTTTTAAAGAATACATATATGTATATATATATATATATATATATATATATATAAATGTATAAATATATATATACATAGGAATGCAATACACACCAACAATAACCCCCGCCTCTGCACACTATCATCAATTAATAAAATAACAATAACAAAATTTACTCAAAGATATTTTTATTTATCTTTTTCAATCAAATGTTTTTGCCGATTACTTTTCCTCCATCATCTCGGCGTCTTCAGGCATCAGGGCCTCCTCTGGCGACTCAATGGCCGCTGAAGCCATCATCGGCTGGGATCGCTGCGATGGCTGGGATGGCTGGGATGGCTGCGATCGCTGCGATGGCTGGGATGGCCGGGATCCGGCTGCAGCCCCTTTTCCACGCTGTCTGCTGCGCATATTGTTGCGCCTGCGCCCCCCGCCTCTCGGCTGCGCACCTATATACAAATTAAATATCTGCAAAAACAAAATAAATTGGTAAGTTATTAACTGTTATAACAATTATGTACATATATATTTATGCGTGTTATTATAAATATATATAAATATACATGCACATGTAGCTATTTATATATGTATGCATGTATATACATATATATATGTATATATATAAATATGTATACATATACAAATTTTTACTTACGCATGTCCGCATCGTCACTTGGATGTGCTCCTTGTTCTTTGACTTTTCCATTGCTTTTGAAATAAAAAGCAGCGCGGAAGTTACCAAGTTACATATTTTGCCCCTATTTCGTTGATCGTCGATTTCAGTCCATCCCTCAAAATGAACTATTTAGATGGCGCTGCTGCTCGATTTCTTCTTTTCTACATTATTAAAAATTTCAAACACATTTACTCAAAATTAATGCCAATGATTTTGATTAAAATTTGCTGAAATGATTTTGATTAAAATTTGCTGAAATACATACATTTATAAATTTTTAGAAGTGCGCACTTTTGATTTAACGGCTAGTTCCGAAAGTTGCCACACAATTATTTTTTTTTTTTTCAATATTATCCCTATTTTTCCTTACCCACTATTTAAAAAAATATCGATAGCTTATTTCAAGGATTTTTAAAGTATTATTAAAATTCCTGCGCTAAATTTTAATAAAAATGCAACAGAAGACAAAGAATATCATGCATTATGTAATGCGACAAACTTGGGAAAAGTTGGCGACGAATGGTCTTTGGGCACACTAAACACTGCCCAGTATGATCAATGACGGGAAATTTTTTCAATTTTCAAATGCGATTTTCTCAAAATTTCTGCAGCACATTTTAATGAAAATTTAACAGAAAGTATATTAATTCATGCTTAATCTAATGCACTACCGTGCATAGGCCGACAAACTCGGAAAAAGTTAGCGACGATTTTATTCCAGCCCTTGCAACTGGCCAGACTGATTTGCTCATTTCCGCCAATAATTTTGTTTTTGATTTTCTCAAAAACGGGTCCGCCAGTTTTGATAAAACTTGGCCAGAATATATAAATAATAATGCCTAATCGAATGAGATACCGTGCATTCTTTGGCGGCGTCAAAAAAGTTAGCGACGATTTTATTCCAGCCCTTGAAATTGGCCAGACCGATTTGCTCATTTCCGCAAATAATTTTGTTTTTGATTTTCTCAAAAACGGCTCCGCCAGTTTTGATAAAACTTGGTCAGAATATAAAAATAATAATGCTTAATCGAATGAGATACCGTGCATTCTTTGGCGGCGTCAAAAAAAGTTAGCGACGATTTTATTCCAGCCCTTGCAAATGGCCAGATTGTTTATATTTATTTGTTAGTTATGGATTAGTATCAATTTCTAATCCTAAAACTCCAACAATTAATTGACCAATCGTTTCCTTTGTTTCGTTATTTAATTGCAACTCGTATAATAATAACGAAAAAGGCTTCAAAAATGTCAAATTTAAATAGTGCCCGCCTATGTTCGAGCTGATTCCGAAAATTGGTTCTCTTACTGGTTCCGCTTTTGGAGTTGGCGGCACCCTTATCAGTATATTTAGGCTACGAGAGGCACCCACACATTTGGGGCTTTTTCTCAAAAACGGCTCTGCCGATTTTCATCAAATTTGGTAGAGCAATAGCTGAATATGTGGAGCACTATCTGGCATATCGTGCATTGCTTGACGGTCTCTGTAAGTTTCGCTATTTCGCTAACAGTGCAATCTCAATTTTTTTTATGCATTTTGTATGGGGAAAAATCATAGGTTGGAGAACTGATAAGCGATTTTCTTAAAAACGGCTCTGCCGATTTTAATTAAATTTGGTGGAGTGATTTATGAATATGTGGAGCTTAGTCTGACGTATCGTGCATTTCTTGACGGTCTCTGGAAGTGGAGCTATGGTCCAAAATGTGGGGACCTAATATTTTCATGGTCAAAATTTTAATACCTGCAACGTTTAAAACTGCCCAAAAGTAAATAATTTACGTAGATTTTGCCATTTGTGATGAGTTTAATCTTTATTTAGCTTAAATCATTTGGTTATTAACAAAATAATTGAATTTAAAAAAATGAAAAAAAGTTAACAGTGGGTTAACAGCGACCGTCGCTAACTCGACATTAACAGACCGTCGCTAACTTGACGGACATATTTAACATGGCATTATAAACAGTAACATGGCATTTTAAATGCAAGCAAAATAAAACAATAAAACTGTAAGTAATAATGACGTAGCTTAATTTTTTACACTAAGTAAAATGTAGTTATCATATGTAAAACGATATTTTATTATTATAGTTTATATTAAAGTAGGCTAAGAGTAATTATTCAACTGTGTATTGCAATGTAAATGCAAATTTCTTAAGAACTTTTAAATTTGTTCTCTAAATTACATTAACAGTTTTTCTTGGTTTAATTTTCAGGTAAAGAATATTATATCTAATCTCTTTCTATACTTACCCTTATTGCAAAGAACGCCTATAAAATGACTTATATACAGCAACACTTAACACATTCTTTTTTTGCAGTGCATTTATTTTGTCCCGCACTTTTGTTTGAACGCACTTAAACTACGCCATATTTCCCCAAACACAATGTTCGCCTAAATGTTGACTATGAAACGATTCCCATCCTTTACCAATGTTGACGTTACCGTTGTTTTGTTGTCCTCATCCTTGTTGTTGTCGTCGCCTACGTTTTTGGGGAAATTTGAGAAAATTAGGTTATGTTTTTTGTTTTTCCTTTTGGGCATCATCGTTCCCATTCCTGTTCCCCTTTCACTTTTACTTTCACGTTGCCATTCTCATTCTCATTCCCGTTCCCGTACCTTGACGTTTCTACGTTAACCTGTTTTTGTTGTTGCCCTTAAACTTTTGTTGGGTGGTAATTAAATGCTGCCTGCTGCTGGACCGACCACACAATAAGACCTGATGAGGAATATGGAGGTGGAAAAAGTTTGCCGGTAGTCGGGGTAGGAGCACCTAATCAGCAATCCCAGCAGCAACAGCACCAGCACCATCAGCTAATATCAAACTGAATCTCGGCCGAGGGTGGAAATTATGCAAATGCGCGCATGTGCCCATTGCCAAGGCTCAATGGAAAATTGCTTTTCATTGCTGCATTTAAAATATGCTTCATCACAAAACGAAGCAGTTTAATTAAAAAAAAAAAAAATTCTCCCAAACATTTTAACATTCAAATTACAATTTTCATTACGCATTAAAAATCAGAAAATGCATTTGAAATATTCTAGTAGATATAGAATGTAATAGATATAGAATCTATCAACTTCAATCGTTGAATCATTGTATATAGCTAATAATTCAATGGTTCTCAAAAATAGTTTAATGTTAATAACTTTTATAGATCTTAGTAGCAAATTTAATAATTATTACTTAGTAACATTTTTGATTATATTCACACTAAAACACCAATTAAAATTGTCTCAATAACTATTGATTCATTGGAGTTAAAGTAATAATATTTTAGTGTGCCCAATGTAACAAGTGAAACAAAGGCAAAGGAAGAGTTATTACAGTCAAACGAAAGAAAACATTAATTGTTGCCAATCAACCTAAATCAAATGTTAAATCATATAAAATACTTATATCTTTATTTTCTTCTTCTTTCTATGGCTAAGTTCAATTAGAATCCAGATATAAATTTCGTATTAATTTAAATTTATTTTAGATTTCTTCTGATAAAACTAAAAATTGTTTTTCTATGAAGCAAACTTTTTATGGCACCTAAAGCTTATCGATAAGTTTCAAGATTAATGTTTAAAAATGCCAAAAATTAGTTAGAAGTTTAACTGAAAAATAAATGTAATGTCAATTACTCTTACAAAAGGTTTTTTTGAATAATATATAATTTAAACATATATTTGAATGATTCTGCTTAATGAATATAAAGATAGTTCTATATATACCAAATACAAATAGATGAATTTAATAGTAAATTATTAAAATTATGTTATTAAAATTATATTCTCGTTCCTTCGTCTCTATGTTAACTTTAAGAAACCTCGCGAATCCTATTTGGTGCACTAAGTTCCCACGACCTTCCTCCCAATCCACCGAGAGGCGCTCACAGCTATTTATTAACTAGATTAAAAGAAGTCTACTGGGGCGATCCCAGTCTAGGCCACGAAGAGCGAACAGCAAAAATAAATCCGTCAAGTCCAAATACAAAATTTGTTGCTCCGTAGCCTTAAAACCGTATAACCAAATCGTATAGGTATAATTAAGAAACTCACTTATGAACCAGTTCACTAGTTTCTAATGCAGGCTTGAATATTGGAATTAAAGTTTATAGAAAAGATCTTATTATCAATCCAGACAGACGAAAGAAAATTCTTCCATTCTTCTTATGACCAATTTGAATAATTTATATTATTGAACTCTCTTAAGAACTAGTTTACTAGTTTCTAATGTAATACTCTCTCGCTTTCCAACACTATTGAGATTATATATTTTACAATTAGCTATTATAATGTAACCCAAATTGAAAAAGGAAAACCTGATAAAAATTACGGCGATATTTTTTGCTAAATTTGTTTTGACGAACAGAAATTAAAACTTTTTCTATTAGCTAAGATTTGTTTTTGATACGAAAATGAAGCAAGCAAGTCGTCCTTGCCGACTTTGAGTATACCCTGTACCAAGTAGAGGAACTTTATTTAATCAAACTCCTTAAAATTTGCCATCAGTTCAAACTAAAATTCTCCTCACAAGCGGCAGCAACCAACGCATGCTATCTCGCTCACACTTACTACGCAATGTCGCACTGGGCATTTCAGTGCAAATTTTACATAGGTATATCTTTGACATTTTTTTTCCCGATTTTAACTAAATTTGGTCATCTGATACCTTTTGGCCATATTATTGGGTGTGCCAAATAAGAATACGCTACCTTCAATTTTACTCTAGTTATTCGATTTTTCTGAATTGCGGGGGCGGAAGTGGGCGTGGCAAAAATTTGAAACAAACTTGATCTGCGTAGACACTACACGAATGCTGACACCAAATTTGGTTGCTCTAGCTCTTATAGTCTCTGAGATCCACGTGTTCATACGGACGGACAGACGGACAGACGGACGGACAGACGGACGGACAGACGGACAGACGGACATGTCTCAATCGACTCGGCTGTTGATGCTGATCAAGAATATATATACTTTATGGGTTCGGAAATGCTTCCTTCTGCCTGTTACATACATTTTAGCGACTTTAATATACCCTTTTACCCTATGGGTACAGGGTATAATGAGCTTTTGGATGATCTTTAACTTTAATTACTTTAACTTTTATTCAACACCCTTATTAATTATTATTTAGTCAAATAATTTCATATAAAAAACTGTATGATATGGATCTCATTTAAACCAAATGGCATAAACATTTGTAAATTTATTTAGCAAACGACAAATAAGCACAATTCTCCGATTAAATGAACCGATCTGTTTATTGCTTTACTCAGCTTAAAAGCTTTGCAACATTTTTTTCTTTTCCCCAGTGGATGGCCGAAATGAAAGCAGTTGAACTATGGAAAGTCTGCTATATCATACAGCAACCCCCTTTAAGCCATAACCAAAATGTTCCAGACTACAATTGGTTAAAAATAGAACTCAGTATTAGCCCTTCAGGACATCAAAGTTGCACTTTTTGAAGAGAAATATTCTGAAACTTAAATATTTATCCAATTTGTTAGTGAATTTTCATAAATTAAATAAATGTTTATATAAATATGTTTGAACTTTGACTTTTTTGTTGACCCTTTTTGACTAAATCCTTGATTAAGTTCCCAGTTCTACTTTACTGTATTATGCTTCTTTTTTTGTTTGTATTTTTTTTTTTTTTTTTTTTTAGCCATTTATCTTTACGTTTTGTGTCCTTTTGTTGTTGGTTTCCTTGGAAATCTTTCTTATGCTTTGTGGATTCCACAGGCTTTTAACTAATTTTTCGGTTGAAGCTAATTAAGTGACTGCTGGCCCTTAATAAATTACAATTTCTTGGCATATTTTTGCTTTAAGTGAGTAAAAAAATTTCCCTTTTTTTTCCCGACCCCCTTTACCTTTAGATTCTTTTATTGAAATTCCAACATTTGTTTTGGACTGCAGTATTTGTGATTTATATGGAAAAATATTTGCGCATTTCGATTTTTTATGCTCTTCGATATGTCGTTGTTGTGACCATTAAATTAATTGCAATTTATCGATTTTGAAATTGCAATCTCAACGGGCCATAAAAAATATCCTTCAGTTTCTTCCCTCTCTCTTTCTCTCTTCCTCTCATCCCCTTTCCAAGTGACAAGCAAAATAAAAAATGCCGCAGCATGTGAATAAAGGGCTACAAAAAAAAATTTGAATGGAACTGGGGCCTTAACTTTGTTGGTCTGTTGGTTGGTTGGTATTCTGTTTGTTATATGCTTGGGTCTCTATAGCTGGTGGCCTCATCTATGGATTCTATATGGGATGCAGCCGTCGCATTTGTCGCACAGCAAAGAGTACAAATTTCGCGGCCTCTGGTGTATAGAATATAAATTTTTTTTCCGTTTATTTTTCTCTTTTTGCTTAACAAATATATGTGTGTGTGTGTGTGCGTGTGTGGAGAAGTTGGTTCAACCATTGCGTATACGTAATATGTTGTAGAGTGTGAGATGAGAGGGGTGGTTTGAAGGGAGGTGGGTAGGTGTAAGGTGAAATGAAAGGTTGAGCTATAGACTAGCTTAAGTTAGGTAGGAGTGGTATCCTTAATACCCTTTCTAAAGATCTATAGAACTGAAAGTTAAAACAATTTACACTTTATTTTCTAAATCTTAAATTAATATTTTTTAAAAATAAGCAAATGGCTTCTAACTCAAATACTTTTAAGTACTTGGAAAATATATTCAAAATTTTTATTCAAATAAGAGGTAAATTATATTTTACAAGATATTAGATTTCTTATAAATCAATCAAATGAATAAACTCTAAAAGTAAATGGAAATAAATAGTAAATTTTAGTAATTATTATTAAATTAGTAAATTTAAGTATTATTATAGTAAGAACCTGAAATTCGTATTACTTAGTGGTTAAACAACTTTCACAAACATTAAGTGTTCCCAATCCCAATCTTGTTCCAGAAGATTTCTTAGTTTCAAGTTAGTTTTCGAATTCTAGATCTGTTAATTTCTCCAAAACATGTCCTGATCAGTTCTGTTAGACTAATGTGCCCTTTATCTGTAAGTGCACATTCTTCGCTGTTAACGTTAACATTTCTTGTTCAGTTCTGTAAATGATAGTGTTAGTTAATATTTAGTTACATTTGAACTCTGCTTGTTTCACTGAATCTAATTCTTCTTAATGTATAACTTGTTCAACTAGTTTAGTGTGAAATGTTAACTTAAGCGAAAAACCCAAATTCTTGGACAACTTTGACATATTTTTTTATTCTACAGGGTAATAAATTTGTTGATCATATATCTATTTCATGTTTTTTTTTTTTGTTTTGGCTATCTATTTGATGGTTGGAGCATGTAGAGCCAGCAATAATGAAAAATATATGTGAGCACCATTAAAATACATCAGATAGGCATAGATCACACGGTCAGTTTGGGTGTCCTCCTGGTTCATGGTTCTAGTCCTAGCCTTAGTCCTCCTCATACTGTTGCCATTCCTGCTGCTGCTGCTGTTGTTGCTGCTGGTTCTGGTCATTTCGCTTGCTTGCCACAACACATGCATTGACATTTGTTGGAACTGAAGCTGGAGTCGGAGTTAGAGTTGGAGTTGGTGTGGTTGGAGCTACTGCTATTGCTATTGCGTTATCTTTGCTGTCACAGCAATGTCAGACTAGGCGTCGTCTGTGAGTCCCTGTGGCAATCTGGATATACAATTTTTTCCCTCCCCATTCCATTTTGAAGGGGAAATACGTATATGTGTGTGTGTGTATCTATGTGTGTGGCATGGGGTAACGCGTGCCCTTATGCAGGTTTGAGTGAATGGCTCGTTAGTTAAATGTGAGACTTCTATGTAACTTTAATGAGGTGTTGCCTCCCGTCAAAAACAAAAACAACAAAAAAACGATTACTAACAGATAAAGGGCACATCATTCTAGCATAAAGGGTATCATATACAATTTAATATAACTTAAGTGTGCACTTTATGTTTAAATAAGTAAAACTCTTCAATATAATCCAAGCTATAAAACTAAAACTGGAAGAAATCTCCTTATAAATCAATCTTCAACTATATTTAACTTAAACTCAATAAAAATATTAAAATATGCCCTAAGAAACTTAACTTAGATTAAAATCTTCGACTGTATAATGTATATATATGATGAGCTAAGTTGATACAGTCATGTCCAACTGTCTGTCTGGCTAGATCAAACATAACCCCTTCAAAAACCTTAAAGTTACAAAAATTTCGACTTATTTTTCTTTTCGCTGAAGGCATATCTGGGAATCATTCCGATTGGATGACTAAGACTTTCTTATTGATACCATAGAAACGATGGGTCAGGGAATGGGGTTTAACTTTAATAACTTTATAGTTTTCTAATCAAGTATTACAAATAACACTGTTTGTCAGTTTTATATACTTCTCAACACATCTTACAGATATTTTTAACAGAATCGGTAGACTATCTCATAAAGCTCCCATAGCAACAATCGGTCGAGAATAGGGTTTTAGATGAATAACTTGGTTATTTTAAAAGCGATTATCAAGAAATTTAGTATTTGAAGATTTGATCTATATTGAATTCAGTAGAATCTGCCATCTATATGCTATAACTGACTTAGGTACAATCGAACAAAAAATAAAGTTTTATAAAATTTTATAAGTTTATATTTTTCTTAACACACGGAGATTTGACTCCTTTCTAAGTGTGTAAGTATATAATACTTCCTTTTGACTTCTGACTGATTTCTATGAGAGTGAAAAATGCTGTTTGCAAGGTTACTCCAACTTCTGCACGACTGAAGAATACCGATTTCTTTACATTATTCTTTAGTAAAATATATTTATCAAAGTAAAATGTGCAGATCAAATAGAAAGAACATATTCTTCGGAGTAACTTATTGAATTTTACTTATCCTAGAATGTAAAATATAGGAATTTTATATTTATAATACACAATTGAACTTTTTTGTAGTGCATTTGCTCGGGACTAAAAAAAACTTCATTGTAAAGAAATATCAATGGGTAGAAACTATGATTTATGCACTGAAAATAGAATGCAGAAAGTTCAATTCTTGTATCCTGAATTTCAATACAGAGTTCACTATAAAAATGCTGGATTCCTTTATGTTTCTTCTTCTATTAATAGTTCAATAAAAATTGATGGAACTAAGAGTGTTTTTTAGCCTGTAAACAAATTAGAAGAGAGGACCCTGAAATATTATTTGGCTTAAGAACAATGTAAAAGTAGTTTGTAGTAAATCTCTTTGATGATAATTTGTAGACTGAAAGATCTACCCATTCTTAAAGCACCGATGCAAGAGCAATTAATGCAAACGAGCTTTTATTTACATGAGCTTTTGAGTGCAATAAACAATTCCTCAATAATCTTAAGTTCAATTGAATAATATTACAACAAAGTTACATGATTTCATCTGCAATTGCTTTAATTAGATTGACCAAACAGAGCTAGTTATATCAGTTAAGTAATTTGAGATATTTCTTAAAATTCTTATTCTTTACTAAGAGTAATGTTTAGAGAAATAAAATTAACATTCAAATCTTGCCTCGAAATAATATATAGACTAAATCAAACTGATAAATATTTAATATATCCAAAAGAAAATACTCATTGAAACTACTAAAATTCAGTTAAAAATTTCAAAATTCTTTTTAAAAATTAAGCATACTTTTAAAATTACTTCTGCAAGGGTATAAAAATGTTTCATATTTTGCCATGGGGGCCATTTTATTTTGTATGGAAAATCTTCAGACAAGGATAAGCAAAAAGAAAGCTTATGCTGATTTTTATTTCTTGGTTTTGGCCATTTTGGCCACTTTAAAAAACTTAAATTGTACAGGCAGAGTCAAGAAATAAATTTCAAGTGCTTCTTCACTTGGCCTACTTGTTGTAAATTTGCCAAAAAAGATCCAAAAATAAGAAAAGAAAAACAGAAAGTGAAGTTAACTTAAGTTCGCATGTGTTGTGGTCTTTCATCATGAACTGGGTAAGACAGAGATGGATAGAGACCAAGAGAGAGAGATGGAGAAAGAAGGGGAGCATCAAGTATGCGCACTGTTGGCCAAGAGACCTCACTAAAGTGTGCCTAAAAAATTATTCTTTTCTTTCTACATATTTTTTTTTTCTTCTTCTTCTTTTGCTTTCCTTTTGGCCAGGTAACCAACCCCCAGAAAAAAAAGCAAAGTAAAAGTGCGTGTGTCTGCATTGTAAAAAAACTTTTAATGGCCAAAAGGCAGCAGCAAGCAACACCAACAACACCAGCAAGCAGCAGTAGAAGAACTTCCTGCCCCCGTCTCACCATCCCCCTTACTTACTGTAAGTGTAAGGCTTGTGTGCATGTGTGTACCTCAGGTGCTTGCGTTTCTTAATGTTTTTGGCAACAACTTTACAGCTGTTGCCTGCTTAACTTAACTTAACTCAACTCCCGGCCCATAATCATTAACAATATTGCTTCGATTCCTTTAGTATTTCATTCCCTTTAAAGCCGAAACTTGCCACTTTTATTTTGCCTTTTTCTTTTTTCGTTTTCTTCTTTTTTTTTTTTGGCGGGGGAATGCATTTTCAATATACCAAAAGTCAAGTCGACAATTTATTTGCCCTGCCATAAATCAAAAATGCGTAAAAATTTATACCCATCCTAACTACGTTACGATGTTGTCCTCATCCTCAATGCTGGCCAGGATGGGGACAAAGTTTGCTTGCCAACCCATCTACCCCCACCCCAATTCCACCATATTCTCTAACCACCAGCAAAAAAGGAAAAAAGAAGAAGCAAAAGGAAAAGAGAAGAAGAAAAAAAAAACCCGGACCCATTATCATCATCAACAGTCAGCAAAATGGCCCAACTTGTGTGGCAACGGGAACAACAACAACAACAATAACACCAAAAACCAGACGCACCTGAAGCCATGAGGTTAGCTGCAAAAGTTTGCAATAATTCTTTTTTAAGTACGATATATAAATAGAACGATGAAACTTGTCAGTAATATTTTGTAAACTAATTTGAACTATTTTTCCAGTTTCTATGTAAATAGATTTAATTTTTTATTTTTTTATAGATTCTATCAAAACAATTTGCTAAAACTCTTGTTATCCTTCTTAAATATATAAACTTGAAAGTTAACTTCTCGACTCACAGAGAAGAGAGTGGACAGTTAATATTTATAATGGATATCTGACCAGTAAATAACAGTATCTAATATATATAATTTGCAGTCTACTTGCAATACCATTATCATATAATTTTTGTATCAGATTAACTAAGACAGTTTTGGTACCTCTTGTTCTATATTAGATCTTTAGCTTTTGATTAGTTTTATACTTAAAATTTTTATAAAATAAGTTGAAAAAATCTAAAGAAATTATAAATGTTTTATCATTTTATAATATTTTTATTTTTAAAATATTAAAAATCTAAAGTTCTACAAAATTAAAGATCTATCATTCTTATTTGGACATAACATCACTAAGCTACTTATTTTATATTTATAGTCAAAAACAACTTTTAAAAAATATAACTATAATTTGCTCTTCATAAATTATTATAAAATTTTTTATATACAATTAATATTAAAATGTTTAAACTATTTTTTTTAGCTTCCTCACATGTAAAACTCACCTTTGTTCTATTAAATCCTTCTAAAGAGTAATAAAAGTAGAGTAGAGTAAACTGATTTATGTTCATTTCTTTAATGTTTTTGTAACTTTTTTGAATTTGTTTTAATAGTCTTATATCTTATAGGAAGTCTTGTTCTTTGGATCAAGCAAAAGTTCCTTTTTATAGGTGACGAATAAGTACAATCAACATCAAACATATAAAATATGTTACTGTACCTAGACTAGATAATAGCTAAACTTCAGTTCAGACAAAAAGAATAACTTTAAAAAGCAGAAAAATGTTTTAGTTTTTTATTGTATTCTATAAAACTAAAACATTAATTCTCTTTTTATAGTGTTTATTATTATATTATTATATTTAAGACATTGCTAGTTTTTTCTATTAACGTTCTAACATGGCATTCTGCCTTGATTTATTCAAAGTATTTCTAAAAGATAAGAGATAAAATTACAAATTTTTTTGTTTTAAAAAAAAAAAATTCTCTTAATCTCTCAAAACTAGGATAATAACCTTGATATTACTGAATTTCTTCTTATAACACTTAATTTTTTTTTAATATTTAATTTAATATAATTTTTTTATAATTTTTTTTGCACAATATCTAAATTTACTTATTAAAAAATCTATAATATTTTCACAAACAAATAACTTTGTATTTTTTTCTAAATTTGTATCTCAATAATAAACAGAATTTAATAAACTTTTCTATTTTAAAGAACTTTATCAAATTAAATATGCAAAATATATGGAAGACGTGCAAATTTAGTTGCTTTTTAAGTCTTTAATGTAAAATCTATAATCCTAATGCATTTAATAATATTAAATTAAAGTAATAATATAGACGTTTCACCATAATTTCTCATTATCAAATAATAACACAAATATTTGAAAAATAAACTAGTGTTATTTAGATAATTCATATAAATATTTAGATCATTTTCGTATATATTTGTAACATTTATTTTGTAGGTGACAATAATTAAATGTTTATTATTTTAATATAATATAAATTAATAGAGAAATAAGAGGGAACCAAAAGAGTTTAAGTTCCACTTTAGCAACTTGTTGTTCGTCTTATCTCCATTCGTTTTATCCTCTTTCTCTTGTCTCTCTATGTCAAGTTGCCATATCGTTAACTTTTACTTCTGGGATGCCATATCGCTTTGCCTAGTTCATCATTTAAGACTACTTAGAATATATTAAAAATGGCCATATTATATATATAGATCATTTGCAGATCTATTTGCCATTCTAAGCTGTTTTATTAAGACAAAATAATTTCATCGGCGTTTTTTTTTTAAGTGTAATGTATTTTAAAAGAAATCTAGTAAAATTAAGAAAATTTACAATTTATATACAAAATAAAGTGTATTATTTTAAGTATATAACTACCTATCTATATGTACATATGTAACTACAGATATGTTTACCATTATAAGATAATGTAAATAACTTAAGAGATTACTATGATTAGGCAAGTATAAAAAAAAGTATAAAAGGAAATGTAGAGAAATTTTAAAACTTTACAGTAAGTATTACATTCTCAAAGATCTCTTAGATATAGACTTAATTTGACTACAGATTAGCAGATATATAGCTACAGATTACAATTTCCCATTTTAGTTTACCATATTGAAAATAACTTTAATGTAAAGTTTGTTAATTTGCTTAATATCTCACTGGGATTTTATTGTTCTACTACTTAAACTCAAGTCATCTACAATCATCTGTTGTATCTAACTTTACATATCGAAAGATACAAATTTTCATATTTTTTCATAACGTAATTGCTTAACATATGTAAATAAAGAAAAACAGATCCTTATCGTGGAATAAATTTAAATGATTTTTTAATGGTTTTTGATGCTGTGTTATTTTTATATATCTTTCGTTACACATCAATCAATTGTGTGACAAATTTTGCATTTGCATACTAATCACTTACTCTCCTTTGCACATTCCATATATTGTCTATTCTTGAGCCACCCTCGCACATTTTGTCAGCCCTTTCCAACTGTCTTCTCCTCTTTCTTCACTTTACTAGTATATATGTATGTATCAGTGTGTGTGTGTGTGTGTGTGTATAGCAATAACATTGCAACAACAGAAGCAAGTAGATGGAGAAGAAGAACTGAAAGCGGCCGCCAGCAGTGGCTACAAGTGCCCACATAGCCAGAAGCTGCAAGAAAACGACTACAAAAAAATAAAGGAGAGGAGAGAACTCAGCAACAACAACAACAACACGGTAAAAGGGAAAGGCGCAAAGGTGCGTACAATCATTTTATTGATTTATATGCCAAAGCTATTACAACTGACATCGAATTTTCCAACAAAATGCGGCCCAACTTTTCGTTTACATGGACACTAAGACCAAGGGAAACAGAGAGAGGCAGAGTGGAATAGAGAGGGAGTTGTGGAGTGTGGGCAGTGGAAGGTGGAGGAGATATTGCGTGCGTATGGCAACCCCAAAATGCCAAACCTTTTGTCAATGCTGCTGCTGCTGTTACTGCTTCTTCTGTTTCTGCTGTTGTTGTTGCACTTGGCTGAGCCGAAGCTCGTGGCCAAGTCCGCAACGTTGTCAGGGGTAACGTGCAAAAAAAAAACAACAACAACAAAAATCTAAAAGATGAAGACGCAGCAGAAGCAAAACAAGTAGAATACAAGTAAGAAGAAGACACAGAAGAGGCAGCAGCAGCAGGAGCATTTACAGCAATAGCAACAACAACAACAGTAGTAGGAACAGCAGCAGCTTCTTATATACTTTCTCCCGTTTATGTGTAGCACACTTTTAGGCGAGGCTTTTGTCTTTTTAGTTTACTTACTTCTGACAGCAAAACAAGATGATGATGATGATGATGAAGAAGCAAAAGAGCAGGGAATAGGGAGCAGTCGGTAGGCGTAGGCGTGGGCATGGGCGTACACTAAGGGGTGAGGTGGGGTAGGTGTGGCTGACAGCCTGACAGCGCACTCGTTACTTTGACAACAGTTTGTCCCCCCCTCCTTTTCCAACCAAATCCACCCAGCCGCCTACAATTTCTCTTGTGTATCTGTAAGATACTTTTCGTGCTGCGCTTTTGCACTTGTAGAAACTTTCACTTTCAGTTTCACTTTCACTCTTACTTTCCCTTGCTCTCTAGTGTACATAAAACTGTGCAAAATCAATTCATCATGAGCATCAACTTCTTACAGATTTCCCTTCATTTCAGTCAATGTCACTAGACCACCAACCAAGCATATTACCTCTACCAAACCTCCCTCCCCAAACCACTTGCTCTTTCTCCATCAAAGAAATTAATTAAGGCCAAAGTGTAGAGAAGAAGCCTAATTCAAAAATTTTCTGGCTTTGTGTATGTGTGTGTGTGTGTGTGTGTGGAAGAGTCTAATTAAAATTTATATATGCGCTGAGGATGATAAGTTTTTAGTGGCTTTTTGCATCGAAGGAATGAGATATGCGGCTGAATATCTTAAAGAAACTGAATAAATCAATTCGTTAAATACTTTTTATATCAATGAAATTTAACAATTTTTCATTACCAGGCCAAGGCGCAACAATTTTGGAAACATTTTTAAATGGAAAAAATTATTTATAATAAGATAAATTAAATAAAATTAAATTTATTTATTTTTTGACTTTACATTATATTTCTAATATTTAAAAGAAAAGTTTAAAAAATGCTAACAAAACACTGAAAAAATTAGAAAAATAAAAGCAAAGAATGAAAAGCAACAAAATTTGAGTTTCTGCTCTTAAAAGGAGGAATAACAAGTTAACTCAGTTTAATGCCAACTTAATCTTAAATTGTATTAACTCTTTTTTATATTTTTTCAGATATCTTACTTTACATTAAATCTAACTGATTTTGATAAAGATACCTCCAAAAAGAAAAATAAAAGGTTAATAAGTAATCTATATAATTTGTTTAAATTGGAAGTATTAAACAGCTTTCCTAAGTCTTTTTTTATAAACTAAAATAATATTTTTTTTAAAATGTTTTTTTTTATGCTTTAGCTTGCTTTGGTTTAGCTTTCCTTTTTGTTGTATATATCTGCTGATTCTTAATATATAAAGTAATAATCCAGTTTTGGCCTAGTTTATGTATTAGAAATTAAATTGAAAATCTATGAAAGAAACAAGGATATCAATCAATAAGATGTAAAGATATAAGTTTTATCAACAAGCATGACTGCTATCCTTGTTTGTTTGTTTGGTCCTTTGTAATCCTTTAAGCTAAATAGTTTCTAATATCTTCAATATTTAAAATGTTTAGTCAAAAACAGAAGATCTGCTCTCTTTTTCTTTAAATGTAGTTGATTTAATTAATTTAATTACTGTATACTTACTACAAAGTTTCACTGCATTAATCTTAGATTTGATCCAGGAAAGTGGTTACATCATATCGATTTTATATATAGACTTAACCAACTTTCTTTCAAAGTAGTTTAAACAATAATTTTGCATGTTTTGTATACCCTGTGATCATAGGGTAAATGTTTATATTAAAGTCGCTAAAATGTAACAGTGAGAAGGAAGCATTTCCGTTAACATAAAGGTTATATATATTCTTGTTCAGCATCAACAGCCGAGTCGATTGAGACATGTCCGTCTGTCTGTATGATCTCTGAGGCTATAAGAGCTAGGTCAAACCAAATTTGGTATGACCATCCTTCGAATCTGTACGCAGAACAAGTTTGTGTCAATTTTTTGCCAAATTCAAAGAAGTTTGGTTTTATAAAACTTCTCTACTTGGTACAGGATATAATTTAAGTCAGCAGGGACGACTTGCTTGCTTCATTTTTATATAGAAATCGTTTGAATTGATATATTTGTTGAGTTCAAGGGCGCCTCTGAGGCAGAGTTTTTAGCAGTCCAACAACAACTTAATTCCCATATACTTAATTTATTATACCCTTGCAAAAAGAGTATATTAATTTTGGTCAGAAGTTTGCAACGCATAGAAGGAAGCATCTCCGACTATATAAAGTATATATATTCTTAATCAGCACGATAAGGTGAGTTGATATAGCCATGTCTGTCCGTCCGTTTGTCTGGATCAACGCAAAACTCCTCCGAGTGTGTGTTGCTGTGTTGGACCAAGGCTTCTTTTTGCTGCAAGCATTGTAAATCTCAAAATCATCCCGATCGGATATTATATAGCTCCCATAGGTACAATCGGTCAAGAACTGGGTTTAACCTCAACAATTCTGTTATTTACCCGTTGGGATGCGCGCGACAAAAAATAAATTTAATTAATAAAATTGTATAAATGTAATTGTAAATATTCCTCCCCGAGGATTACGACCTACGGCGTCGAAGTATGTGAAACTAGCAGCAAAAGTTGAAGTTGTAAAATATATGAGTATGAATTAAAGGATATTTTGTACGGTTGAAAACGACTATTTAAGATATTAATGATTGGTGAATTTTTTAAATTGTTTAAATAAGAGAAGAAAAGTTATAGTGGGTAATGCGTTGAAAGGGTATTCAAACTTCAGCTTGGTCCAAGTTAGCTCATCCTTCTAGTTTTTCTTCACAATAATTAGATTAAAATTATTACACGTGGTGGGATTATATACAGTAGTTTAGATATAGGTAGTTTTAAGTTTATATGTTGATTTTAGTTGCTAAGTAGCTTCTAAAGTCAAACTGATTTTTGATTGAACTTTAAGCACAATATGTAACGGTTAACTTCCCAGCACGTAGGCTGTCGCGACGAATAATGCAAAAAAGAATCAATAGAATGAGCTTTGAGGGATTAACCCTCAGCTTAGTGGGTTAATAATATTATTTAAGCCCTTAAAAATTGTATTATCTTAAGACAATATTTATTATACAAATTGAAACACAATAGAAACAATTTGTTTTCATAATATGCTAAATAAAGTTGAAAATGAAAAGAAAAAATCCTAGAGGACTATTTTATTTTAAATTGAATATTAAATTCTATTAAAAAATTCTATAAAAAAATAATCGTTCAATCTGTTAAATAAAAAGAACAATTGTTGAATTTATATAATTTTATAATTAAGTAAAGGTAACAAGTATAACTCCTACAAGTACTTTTGTCATACTTAAGTAATGAATTTTTCATTAAACTTTAATTAACTCACATCTAATTTTTATTGGGTGAATCTTTGTGTACCAGCCACAAGCTCGCATAATGGCCCAAACATGACAAATTTTGAGCAAATTGTAAGCCAATTGTGACATATTAATTACGTACATCGTTAATTTGTCGCATTACACAAGCCTTCACACTCACACAAACACACACACACACAAACACATATATATATATATATACGAAATTCACCCCAAATAGTAAAAGAAATGGCTGCCACAGTTCCAGTTAGAGCACTGCCTATCGCTTCCCCCTCCAAACTCATTGCCACTTCCACTCTCAATCAACACTCCTATTGCTCTAACTCTAAGTAGTGAAAGTAATAGCCAAAAAACTTTTTGACACACTTTGAGCGCTGCGGGCACACACGCACAAACACACACACACACAAACACTATAGAAAAAGGATATAGCCTATATATATATATATGTATAAGTACATATATAGAGAGCTAAACCGGGACCAGGACCAGAACCAAAATCATGCCATAGCGTGTGTGAGAGAAAAGAAAGGGATAAACATGTTGAAATTTATTGTATGTTTTTTCTTTTTTGTGTGTTTGCGGTCGTTTTGGGAAAGCGAAATGCAGTTAAACCTTTCCACCCTATGGACTACCGACTTATGTGGGACTCGTGTACTCGTCCTGGCGTTAAATGAGATATTTAAATCATTGAGAAGATGCGTGTGCGATAGCCAACATTTTAGGTCAAGCAAAAAACCCAACAAAAACTGAATTTAACCCAGATCAAAGTATGTAGGTGAACAAAAGTAGAGAAACCAAACAAAAAAAACAACAAAACAAAACAAAAAAGGATAATTATCCTTGCATACTCACCCAGTCTCTTCAATCCATTAATTTGTGTAATTTTAAACTTTTATTAGCTAAGCATTTAAAAGTTAGTTTGTTTTGTACCTAGTTCGTTGGTGGTTCATTTTGAAAAAAAATGTGTTGCATGCTTTTCGGATGACCAACAAAATGAAATGGTTTTGCTTTAATAAACAGTATAAAAGTTAAAAGTATGCTAAAATAAACAGTTATATTTTTAAATAATATTAAAATAGAATTTTTAAATATAATTTGATTCTCCTTTAAAAGGAAAATCTAAAGAAAAATAACAATATTGCATAGATAATCAATTTATAAATGTATTAATGTAATTTAAAGCAAAGTTTTTATTTATTTTTTTTAATTATTAACTTTTTATAATTATTATACTGTATATAACATCCTAGCACTATAAGTTCGTTTTTTAATTAATGTGGGTTTCCCAAATATCAGAGATACATACAAAAAAGTCTCACAATTTGCAAAACTTTTAATGTAATTTTAGTTAATAGTTTTTACACAAGCATAAACATGTTTTTTTTTTTTTAAATTTCAAATATTTACTAAAATTTTTTATTTATAAAAAGATTAGTTTCTTAAGTTTTATTCGATTTAAAAAGAATTTTAATAAAGATAAATGTTTCTGATTTTGTGTAAGCGATTTAAAAAAAAAAAACATTTAAAACAAAACATATATATGGAATAAATTTTATATATACCAATAAAACGTACAATTTAAGTAATGTATAATATGAATGTTGGTGTTTTAAATAACTAAATATATATTTACAACTGGAAGTCTAACCACCAAATAAGCCCAGGAATTCTGTTTGGTAAGGGACAGCATAGACCATAAACTAGACCTAAGATCGCACTACCAAATGTGTGACCCAATAGACTCTAAGACCTCGTTCATACAAATATTTTCCTATTAAAATCTTTTCACATATTGAATTCAGAAAATTAAAATCATGTTATAAATTTTATATTTCTCTCTATTCAATAAATGATAAACACTAATATTGAACGACTTAAATTAAAATTAAGGCAGAAAAACATTTAAAAATAAAATCAAAATTAAAAATTCTTCAAATATATTTAGTTTTTACCTAAGAAATATATAAAATTACAAACTTTTCCAGTTAATAAGAGTAAAATATGAAACATAAGTAAATATTAAAGGTTTCCATTCACATCATCCTCAAATATATTATCAAAAATAAAATCAAATATATAGTTATTAAAATATATTTATAGACCTCATACAATATTAAGCCCTAAATCATTTATGATAACATCAATATCAACAATCAACTAACTAACTTGTAACACTTTGAGATACTTCCCACATCTATTAAGCAAATAAATAAAAGATAACTTCATTTTTAACAACATTTTTAACTACTTTCATTTTTCGTTTCAAATCGTGTCTAAATTTTTTGTTTTTTTTTTTTATGGATCATCTAAAAACTAGTCATTTGATTGCCCACAATTACCCCAATTTATTGTGTTATCTATCCACATGTCTGTCTATCTACTTATGCCTAGTTGGCATATTTAACATTAAATATGTTTAGTTCTTTCTTTTCTTTTTTTTTTATTTTGTTGCCTTTTTTAATATATGTCAAACAGAATTAGATAAAAATTAAACCAGCAGATACAAACAACAACTACAAAAAAAACAAAAAAAGAGGCCCAACCAAAAAAAAAATTGACGACACACGACACTTTGTCAGAGTTTTAGGCTAGACCCAGACCTAGAAGCAAAATACATAATTATCATCATAGATTATGTAGAATAGACCACACGCTCTGCTCGCCAGACCTACAAAAGTCTAAACACACACCCATACACACTCAGATACACACACTTGTGAAATAAAGTGCGTTTGTCCAACAAGTTGTTGTTGTTGTCAGTCAGTCAAATAGAACGCACGATCGCCTCAGATAAGATTTCAAAATTTGGCATTATGTATTTTTGGGTTTTTTTTTTTTTGAGAGAGAGAGATAACTCAGAATGAAAAATAGTAGAAAATAGAAGAGCAAAAATGAAATGCGAGAAAACTATGTAAACATGTGATTTAAGCTTTTATTACCCTGTAATCGAAGGGAGAGAAAGAGTTTATTGAGATTTGAATAACTAGAACTATATTTTGGTTTTTTATTCATAAACTATTTTGTATAATTTTTATGATATATTATATTTATATTTATTATTATATTTATTTATATCATTAGACAATAAACAAATTTTTTACATTTAGAAATCAAAGAAAGCTTTTTGGTACCAGATTTTTGCAACTGAAGCTGATTTTAGTTGGTTCCTGGCTTCCTTCCTGGCAATGAACTTTCAATGAACTAGTTCCTAGCAATGAACTTTCAATAAACTAGTCCCTAGCAATGAACTTTCAATCTGAATTACAGAACAAGTGGGGAGGTGGTTCCTTTCAAGTAGTGTGATTTATTGACCGTTGTGTAGAAAATTAAGTGCCAATGGTTTTCATGATTTTTTAGTCTCAAGCAATAACGGTCACTAAGTCTTTGAATCTCGGACTTTACAGAGTGCATGTCCAGATATCTGTGAATAACAGAATTCTCAACAAACCATGGAGCTTTTACAAACCTACGGAGTAGTTTATTTTGAAATCTTTGACGGATCTTAATATTGAAGTTAAATGCTGTGACCCATAGCTGAATTCCATAAATCGAATTTGGCTTTAAAATCGTTTTGTATAATGGGCCAGGCTAGGTTGTGACTTTGTGTCAAATAGCCAATTCATTTTATACAGAAACTAAATGAAATAATAATCCATTTGCTCAATCGATCAAAAAACCTTTGTTAAGAAGATAGTACTAACTTTGATTAAGCCTTTGTAGTAGTTCGTAGTTTCTCCTTAGTTTTGTATGTTAATTTTTTTAATATTCCAATATAAATTTCATTATTTTGCTTTCAATAAAATCAGAATTTATATTTTTCTTTTAAAGTTATCCAATTCATTAATATTTTAATAAAAATGCCATTATTTAAATTTTTATAAAATTTAAATTTATATTTTTTTAAAAGTTTTTTTTACTATCTTTAATTTGGCATTAATATAAATTTGTTTTTCTTATAGTAAAAATTTAACAAAAATCTTATTAAGTCACTCAATGTCATTAGTACACTTAAATGATTTGATGATTATTAATTGGTACAGAAAGGTTATATAATGACTCTGAGTTCTACTTATACCTACTTATTTTATCATTGGTTAACACTAAAAATAAGTGTAATCAGTTTTAGAAAAACTGTGTTTAAATAAATTTCGAAGAGACTTACATTAGATACTAAAGGGTTTCTAAAGTTTTTATGTTGCCAATGCTAAAAAAAACCTTTTTGCATTAGTTGATATAAGAAATATATCACTAAAAAATACTTAACAGAATATTTTAAGATTTTTTGTTTCTACAAAAAGCTTTGTTTAATTTTAAAAGTATAAAAACGTATAAAAATAATTTGATCTAACTGTGAATTTTCTTCATCTTCTTAAATAAAAACTAAATATAAAACTGAAAACTGAACGATAAACCAAACATATAACATACATTTTAAGTTTTTTCTGTTAACTTCTTTGATTTAAATGACGTTTTACAACACTATTTTAAGAAGAATAACTTTAACTGAATGTAAATTAAACTACCTGAAGATAATTTTAATTTTCCGTCGTATAAGATACATAATGTTGATCTAAATTGAATGACAATTATACAAATGAAAATTATATAGTATACCGATCAAAGTTTTCATAGTTCAATATAAACAATCTTCTTACTAAAGTGTTTAGTAATGGATAATCCAGAATATTTTAATAAAAAAATAAACTATAAAACGTTAAAGATATAAGCAAAGGACCTCGAAAGAAATTATATAGTATATAAATTCTATATAATATTGTAAGATCTTCTATGTAAATATTGATAACTGAAGAAGAGGATATGCCTACATAAGAAGAGCACTTCCAGGGTATCTTATAGTCGTTACTCTCTTATTAATAAAGTTTTATATGCCTCTCATTCATTCCCTCTCTCACTAGATGCCTCTTTCTCACCTCCCTCTCTTTCTCTCCCTTTTTTTTTGTTTTTTCATCTCTCTCTTTTTACTACTTATTTCTGATCTCACGCACTCTCAACTTAGGCCAGTCAATTGGTTTCTCCCTTTGCCTGTTTAACACCCCTCCCCTTGTTTCTTATCTATTTTCAGCCGGCCAACTGTCGGCAATAGTTAATGTTTTTTTGTTTCCTTTTTTTTATTATTTTTAATGGCGAATACCTTGAACTTCACCGAATTTTTGCCATTTGTTTTGATGTTTGCAAAAAAAAAAGAAAGAAAAAACTATTTTTTTTTTCACAAGTCTATTTTGCAAATATTGTTAGTTTTGTTGTTGTTGTTGTTGCTGTGGGGGTAGTGCGAAATTGTTGTTAATTTTGTCTTTGTTGTTTTTGTTTTTGATTAAGTTTCGTCTGTGCGTAATCAGTTTTGTTGCTGGGTAGAAATAGTTTGTTATTTGTTTGCGGTTTGACATATATAATTTTTTTTTTTTATTTTACGAAACTAGTTCACATTGTTCAGATGATTCATATTGAAAGTCTATATATGGCACCAAACACAATCTAAAGATCTTTCTTATCAGAATGAGAGAGACAGAGAAAACTATCTAACTTAATAGTTAATTAGGAAAAACATAATGACGAAATGTTCTGACATGAATTTTAATAAGTTATAAGTAATAAAATGGGATTATATAGGGGAAATTTACATTCATTTATAACAATTTGTTTGATTCTATAGTAAAATATATTAAGATATAATAAATGAGTAGGGATAGATAGATAAATAGATAGATAGATATTAATAATATATCTTAATTAGTTCTTTGATAGATCATTCTTAAGTCAGATCAAAAAAATATTTTAACTATTACTTCAATATTAAACGCTTTGATTAAAAACTATTTTGTATTTATAAACTCATTTTCAGTTCTTTAATCTCTAAAATAAATCTAATAAATAAGATAAGATACTTTGAAGTATTAAAACTGTTTTAGGATTATATTAGCACTGCTTTATATATGTATATACAAATTATTTCACCATATAATATATTTATATATAATAAATACTTTACTATATAAAATCAGAAATATATAACGCTACTCAAACTTAAATTATTAATATTTTGAACAAATTTAAAAAAAAAAATTTTAAGGACAATTGATTAAATTTATGAAAAATGTTTTTCAGTTTACAATAAATTGTTTTAATTGGCACTGTTAACATTTCTTCTAATTCTAAATTCCATAAATAAATTTCTTCTATTTTTAATAAAACATTCCAAGTATAAAGTAAATTTTAAAAAATTTTTCTACAAATTCTATTTCAAAACATTAGTTCATTATCTAACAAAAGATTACAAATATAAAAGAAAATTTTTTTTAAGTTTACAATACAATTGATCATCTAAAACAATTTCAAAACAATTTCTGCAACTTCTGATTTAGTTTTAAGAACTTTTCCTTTTGAAAGATTATCCTTAAAATCGATATTTATGATTTATTTTACTTTAACATCAATTTCAAATTTTATTGTAGTCAAAAATATTTTATAAAAATCGTATCAAAATCGAACTCTACTGCTAATGGTAAATCCATTTGAAATCCAGATATATTTAGTAGATACATATATAAAATTCAATTGATTTTTATATTTTTGATTATTGAAAGTTTTTAATTTTTAAATAGATATTTGAATTGAATTAAACTCAAATATGTATATTTATTTTTTATATAGATATTTGAATACTATTTATTTTATAAGATTAAATTGTTTTGGACAGATGTTCGATATCCGAAATATAAATTTTCTGGATTTTTTTTTATTTAAATTTACAGAATTTTCGGTTGATTTAGAGAACAGAGTTGATAATAGAGTTCCTAAATCAATATGATCTTGTCCGATTTCCTTTGCAGTTTTAGATAAAACTAACATTAAGGTCAAATATTCCTTGAGTTCTTCAGTTTGTTTTGATTTTATTTTTGGAATTTTCCAAGAATTGCCTTCTCCCGCCTTCTGTTTGGGAACTTTATATTTGGTCTTCCTTCTACACCCATTTTTGGTAAATCGAAATAAAAGAAGTAGCCATAAATAGTCGAAATATACAGAACAAGGAGAGATGAAGAAAGAGGGAGAGTGGTAGACAGAGAAATAGCAACTAAAAATGCGTATATATTTGCATTATAAACGTTGACCAACCAACCAAATTGAAGTTCCCCCATAACCCCCTCACTAGAGGCCCTCTCTCTCTCTACGTCTAGTCCATACATTGTGTGTATGCGTGTGTGTGTGTAAGTATTTTTTGCGTGCAAGAAGAAACTCTGCGTCAAAATAAATTATGTTATTTTTGTGCAAGTTTTTTACTTTTTTGTTTTTGGTTTTTTTTTGGATTTTTCGTGTGTGTGTGTGTGTGTGTGTGTGTGTGTGTTTGAGTGTGTGCGGACTTTGTCGTTGCGTTTGGCAAATGGCGTGAATGAACTTTTCAAGGTGAAACTAGAAAGAATAGGCAAAGAGTACGGCGACAAGAACGCTAACGCCAACGTCGGCAGCAGCAGAAACTGTGACTGCGACTGCGACTGAATATAAAAAACTTGCAAAAGAAACAGGAACAGCTTTTTGTATGTGTCGGATAGCGTGTGATTGGGATTGGGGGAATAGGCAAATAACAACAACAGCAACCTACACTTACACACACATAGACATACAATATATACATATACATACGCATGCATTGAGCGTTAAGGGGAGCGAAAGATAGAGATTCGGGGGAGACGAGTTTCTCGACCAAAGAAAGAGTCATCGTTGAAACCCCTCAACAACTCGCTTGCAAGTTGCCATTGCCATCAACAACATGCTGAAAATGGAGATGGAGCTGGAGATGGAGCTAAAAGACCAGCACGCAACAAGAACCACAACAACAACAAAAAAGTAAAGCAAAAGAAAACGAAAGAAATGAAATTAAATCAGCAATATCGTTAGTTTTATACTCTAACCACTCTTAAACAAAAATTTGTTCTTTAATAGTTTTGAAATTAAAATCATAAATCATATATTATGTGCATATACATATACATATATATTCTTGAATCGTTAAAAGTCCCTCAAGAAAATACTTGAGTCCAAGACTTGAATTTACAATAATAGAAACTAAACTAAACCAACTCAAAGCAGTTAACCAATTGAATTTTTATAATTAATTTTAAAAGCAATCAAATTCTACAAAATGATATTTTTTTAAATATTAGAAGATAGCTTTTATTTCTTACGTTATAACTTTCAAATTTGATCCTATATGGTAAAAATATTGCAATTAAACAATTAATAAATATTTTGTAAAAATATAAAAGATTTTTAATAATAAAATTTATCTAATATATATTTTACAAAATATTTATAAAAACATATATTATGCTGAAAAACATAAATTTTATTTTATTACCCAATAAAAAGAAAGCAAATTTGTATTTGAAAACTAAAAATAGTTCGAATATTATGTGATTTTAATTAGATTTAATTTAAAATTGAAAAATAAACAAATTTTCTTTTCATATTTATGATTCAATGAATTTGTTTACATATATATTTATTTTTTAAAAATATATAAGGCTAATGAATTAAATAAATAGTATTCAAAAGTTAAAAGTTAATATTTCATTAACATTTAAAATTATTAATTTTAAATAGTTTTCGAAAATTAAAAGAAAGTATTTTAATAGGGCTAAATTTAAAATATTACCTAAATATTTAAAAAAAAATATTTTTATACCTCAATTTTTTAATTGAAAGAAATTGATATATAAAATAAGAAAATAGCATGTCATATCATAAACAAAATTATATTTTAAAAAATTTAAGAAAATTATTACAATTGTAAATTGTTCTTAAGACTTAAAATCTTTAAGGAGAATAGGTTAAAATAATGAAAATAATAATAATAAATTTATAATATATGTTTCATTAGTCATGATTTTATATTTACTATTGATTTTTTTATTGTATTACTTATAGACTGGTTTAAATTAATAATAAATTGTAATATGATTGAGCTTAAACATTATCTTAAAAAGTATACTAAAATAATATATGATCTATTTATTGAAAAGTTATGAAAATAACCCTAATGATAAATAATTGGGTCTATAGTCCTCAGTAGATCTGTTTTTTCCTTGTATAAAACAACTTGAGATCAAATATTTATTAAATCAAAAATATACACATATAAATGTATGTGATATATATGTATACCTATATATTCATAAGTATTTAAAACATATATAAGAAACATATATCTATTGTATATACATAACTTACCGTCTTAGTGGAAACAAGTGCATGACTAATTTAGTTATAGTTAAGTAATCTATTTGTATATATGTATAAATATTAACCATAAATATAACTACATTTGAATCCTAAAAATAAATATACTCTTCTTGCTAGGGTATACACAAAAAACCCGAACCAAAAGAATTGCTAGACAAAATTTGAATGAGTTCACAGCAGCATAAGCAAGGGCCAAAAAAAAAAAAAGCGTTTGACTTGGTCGGTTGGTTGGTTAGTTGGTAGTTTTTTTTTCTTTTCTTCTTCTTTGTTGTTGTTAGACTTGGCTAAAAAGTCATTTTTGTGGGCTCTGTTGTTTCTATGTTTATTCTCAGCTATCCCACTGCCCACGAGACTCTTTTTTTTTCCTTGTTATTGTTGTTGTTTCTTTCTTGACGGGTTTGCTAATGGTTTGCACTGGACTTTTTTCTTTCTAGTTTGCTCAAGCATCGCCACCAACTGACCAAAAGTTCTATCTTTGCGTTTTTTTTTTTCTTCCTTCTTCTTTCCACCTTCATTTGGTATGTGTGTGTGTGTGTGTGTTAGTTTTTTTTTTTTACAAATCATTCACTTTAAATGGCCAAATGGTAAAGGGCTTTAAGATTTTGGCTAACAATGGTGCAAATTTTACATTGGCTTAGTGCAAATTCCATGGACCAAATAATTGCTTCCAAATTGCCAAGTTGATTAGGTGGCAAATTTAGTCAGATTGAAAATTGATTTATGGTTTGATATAAAGTTTGTTAATTTTTGTTTTCAAAAGTTACATTATAGTTTTAGTTTATTTCATTATAATTAAAGGTTAAAGATAAACTGAGCTAGTTTCATTCACATAATTTAGTTTGTTATTATTTTGGTTTATTAAAGAATTGTTTAAACAAGTTTTGTTTGATATAAAATTTATATAAATATATTTATTAATAATTCTTATTCGACTTGTTTTAAAATTGGTTCTAATATAATTTATTTAATATACATTGCCCTACAAACTATTAGAAATTCTTCTGGGATAATTTTTTAAATTAAATTATTTTCTAAATTATTAAAGAAATAGTTTTGAAATTAATTTTAGCAGAAAGCTCACTCTTTTGTATATAACACTATTAAATAAAATAAAAATATATTACAAAGTGTTTATTTTTAATTTTTAAATTTTAAATTTTTACAGTCTAAAGCGAATTGGCTCTTTTATTCATTACTTTAAAACTTGTAAAAATTTACATAATAAATTTTTAGCTATTTGTTTTTATATATTCAAAATCAAAAAAAAAACAAAAAGGTTACTAATAAACCGTTGGAAACAATTTTATTTAAAAACCTAAGTGGACTGCAAAACAAAAATTAGTTAAAACTAAATTTAGTTAAAATTAAATTAAAATAATATAAAAAAAATATTAATATTTAAAAAATATTCAAAATAATACTTTTAAATTTTTATATTATATAATATATACTTTTGTTTAATATATTTACTTGAGCTTTTATATATTTTTTACTATATATTAAGTTAATTTTTTTCTCGAATGTTTTTTTACTCGACATAAAAAGATTTGGTTTTTTTGTTTGTTCAACCTAAATAAAAACATTATACTATTCTGATTTTTATATCTTTTGGATAAGATAAAACCCTTATACTATTCCGATTTTTGTATCTTTTGGATAAGATAAAACCCTTATACTATTCCAATTTTAATATCTTTTTGGGTAAGATTTAATATACTTTAATGTTGATATATTACTTTGGCATAATCCAATTTTAGAATTATTACAAAATATAGAAAACATTTAAAATTAACATATTAAAGCATTAATACTATAATTATCATACATGAATTTTTGTTTTTAAGTTAAGTTTGGTAATAAAACACAACAAATCATATTTATAATAGTTAATTTAATAATACATTTAAAAAATAATTTTTCTTTCTATCTATGTATATAACTTGTTGCTTAGTTTCAGTTTCTAACCAGTTTTAGCTAGAACTAATGTACGATTGGTTAATGATTCTGCAATTTGACCCTAGCCGAACATAAATTCAATTCTATTCTTTTTGTACTTATGGGGAACATTCTATAAATAAGATTCATTAATTTAGCATTCGATTCGATGGGTTTGTTTTTTGGTACTTTGACTTGAAGTATCTAGTAAAACGCACACGAATCAAACCCACGCACCGTATGTAAGTTGATGTCTTGGCTACCAATCTTTGACCATAGCCACCAACTAAGCCCATTGGCATTGCCAATCCCCTTGGCTCTTTCGTCTACATTCAATATGGCTTGCCAATCAATTTACAGGCAAGTTTCTTGGTTAATTAATTGCTTAGTTCTTCATAGAACGCACCAACAATTTTTTTTTTTTTTTTCAAACTACACGCATAATAAATAAAAAAAAAAGAAGCAACAAAACAAAACAAAAATCCAAAAAAAGAAAAAGAGGCAAACAAGACAAAACTTTGCCATGTTTTGAATTTTGTATGCAAAGAGTGGAATGATCGCTTAGACACAATTTCAAGGTTACCGATTTTCTATTATCTGGCTATACCCTGTATACTAGAAAACAAAGAGAAAGGGTATATAAAAAGTCAATTGAACACTAAGCCCTTTGTTTTAGGAAGACTTAATAAGTAAAAGTATTGAAAAATCTTAAAAACTTCTCAAGAAATCTTTTTATAATCCATCAAAATGTTGTTGACTTAATATTTTCTATCCAAGGAAAACTTAACTTCTATTTAAAGGGTATTTACAAGTCTTTACTTTGACTTTTTAGGGCACTTAATTTGGTGTTCATTTTCAGTTTGGGCCATTAAATTATGTATTTATGTAGCTATATCTATGATTTTGATATGCAATGAATGAATGTTTGTTCTAAAAGAAAGGTGTGATGAGAATTGTAAGTATAGAGAAGTTGGAAAGAGAACTTTATTGTTTTTTCAGTAGGCAAAGTAAAAGTGAGAGTTAATAAACTCTTATGTAGTTTAAGATTCCATAGAGTATTCTATCTGTCTTTGATTCAACTATTTGATATTCAATTTAACAAACTGAATATTTTGCATAAATGTGCGTAAAGTCAGAAACAGAAACGTTTTTTTTTTTTTCATTTTCTTTCATTTTTTGCTCTTTTTTCTATGTATTTCCCTCTCTTGTTTGTTATTTTGATTTGTTTTTATGTTTGTAGGCGTTTCACATAAATTAATATTTATGTTTTCCTAATAGAGTATCTACATTGAGTTTCTGCATAATTAGGAAGTACAACAACAACAAGAGGAAGATACACCTGCCATCTCTGCAATTCAGTTTTTTTTTGTGGGCAAAACAAAGAATATTGTAAAAAAGAAATTGAATTTACCACTACCAAAACCATCAACAGCAACAGCATGAAAAAGGGGAAAGGAAAAAGTTAACAACAGCAACATCAACAGTTCTTGGAGCCACAGCAATGGAAACAAGAGCAACAGCAATTACCTGGCTTCTTCTTAAGTTTATTTTTTGGTGTAGGAGTTGAAAAAACTAAAGAAATAAATTGCTGCGGTAAGTTGTTGGCGTGTGCTGTCCATAGACATGATTTTGGAGCAGCAGCAACAAGCAATAGAAACACCAACAGCAACTATCTACACATAGATCAGTTTCTTTTGTTTTTACAGAGAAAAGTAAGTCAAATCTGAGGTCTACATTAAGTTTTTGCATAGTTCACCAACAACAGCAACACCAATGACAGCAGCAACTACCTGTCAGTTCTGCAGATTGTATTTTTTTAGGGCATTAACTCAAACCAAAAATATTAAAGAAATAACTAAGGAAATTTTGTCTTCTAATGTCAAAGTCAAGGCGTCGCTGTCGACGTCAAACTTGCTGCTGTTGCTGCTGCGGTTGCTGTTGGCGTTGCTGATTGGTGCACAGCAACAACAGCACCGGCAAATCGTCAGCAACAGCAAAAAAAAATTCTCGCAAAAAATTAAAGAAAAAAAAAACAACAATTTCTAATAAAGTCAATGAACTTTTTTATGCGCTGCCTTTGCTCACGATGCGGTAATTTTTTTTCATATTGTTGTTGTTGTTGCTGTTGTGTTTTTTGCGTTCGCAAAAAATTTCTTTTTGAGTATTATCATTTGGGCAATATACACACACACAAAAGCAAAAAAAACAATCTAAGAAAAAACCAAACAAAAAAGCAAAATTCGTTGTTTTGTTGATTTGAGCTTAGACAGAGTGCAATGACTGCTACACACACACACACTCACGCACACACATTAATAATGAACATAAATTAATCTCGTTTTTTTTTTATTTATATTTTTGTATTTTCTATATTTCAAGAGCGTGGGAGATTTTTACACTTGCCATACACATGGCGTATGCTTGATATTTTATTAATGATCCAATAAATATAAACGAAAGTATATAAATTTTGTTTAAATATTTAAAACATAAGAAACAAAAGAAACTATGTCATCTGCTTGAAAATTGATAAAAAGTGATAGTGTTTATTTATTTCATCTTTCTTCTTCTTTCTCATTCTTTCTCTTTTTACTTTTTTTTTATAACTTTCAGCTTTTGCTTTGCCTATTTTGTTTTGTTTTCCTAGGCCCAAAACGTGCCATCAAAAGAACTAAAATTAAAAATACACTACCAGACGAGGGTAAACCAAAAAGTTAAGAACCTTTAGTTTTTGGTCTCATCAATTAGCTAATATATGGGATTTTATATTTTCATTGCATACATTTGGGGGCTAACTCTTAATGATAGCCAGTAACGTAAAAAATAGTAAAGCAAATTGATTTAATATTGTTCTGAAGAACTTTAAAGTTAACCCTCGCTTTTACGCACAAATTTATATATATATATTATAGAGCTATATAATACCATTTTGTGCGTTTGTCTGCGTGCGAAAAGAAAAAGTAAAATTAGAATTTTTGGCCAGCGAATGGGCTAATCATAACAAAGAGAGCCCAACAACCAAACATATGCTGAGGGTAAGAGGGGGGATAGTCGAAAATAAATAGTGCCTCAAGGTCATTGAGGGAAAACTAATCAAGAAATGCTTGTTGTTTCTTTTACAAAAATGAAATAATCAAAACAAAAATGAAAATGTAGAGTGAGAAAGCAATCTATTTATTTATATATTTGTTATTTGTTTTTTTTTTTTTATAGTGGCTCATAAATATCAAGCAAATGAGACAGATTTCATCAAATTGCATATATGTATAACTTTACTCTTTTTTCTTATACTTAATTTCTTGAATGTGAATTTCTCATATATCAAGTCTTTGGCTTGGCTTAATTATGCTTTTTTTCTATCTTTCTTTTCTTCTCTCTCTCTTTCTCTCATCTCTGTTCTTTTCTTTTATTTCTATTGTCAAATGCAAAAAACTTGTTCATTTTGGACTTTGATGAATCGCCATTTTCAGTTGGCTTTTGGCTATATACTTAGCCTATTATTCATGCTAACAGACATCACCTCGCCCACACACACACACAAACACACACACTAAAACACACGCACGTACGCGCACCCCTCCCCCCATCACATTGACTTTGCATATATACATATGTTGTTGTGGCGAATTATAAATTTTAGCTGAAAAAAAATAAGAATAAAACAAAAGTCGCCTAGCTAAGCAAAGTGCAGAGTGCGTGTTAAGAAAAGGGGAAGCCAAAAGAGCAAAACAAAAAAAAAAGAAAGAAAAAGAGTTGAGAAATAATATAGAAGCAAAAAGCATATACAATAAACATTCAATAAGATGAACTGAAGAACCAAAACTTTAAAACTTTAGTTGAAAAGACAACAGAATAATTAAACTGCATTTAAAGCCTCAAAGTATGCTATGCAATATATGGAGTTTTTTTTTTTTTTTAATAAAGATGAATGCTTTGCATTGGTTTGTTTAAATTTAAACAATTATTATAATAATAAAAGCTGTAAAATAAATAAAAAATTATCCACACTTAAAGTTTAGAGAGAAGAATTCAATTTTTTTGTTGTCCAAGCGTAGATTCCATACCAGCAAAATAATTATTATAACAGACGCATAACTATAATGCATAAAACCTCGTCTCAATATTACAAGGAATTTCTATGGATATAATAAGTTTTTATGTTGGCCAAATGCCTTGGCAAAATCCATTGGTTTCAATCGGGTCAAAGGCCTGGGAGTAAGGAAGGATTCATGCCAGGATACTCCGATGCCTATTCCGTCTATTACTTAAGTTTATTTTTTTTTTTTTTCCAATTTACAAACAAATTAAAAAAGTTTTCAGATAAAGTAAAAAAGAAAAATATTATCCTACTTTTACTAACTTTAAAGCGTACAATCTATACCTTGAATCCTTTAGGCATTCATTTATATCAGTAAGATTTTTTAACAGATTTAACAGATTTTTAATACTTTCTATAAAAATATATAAAGTTAGTTATCATTAAAATGTATTTTATATATTTTTTTATATTTTTAAGCAAGTAACAATGATCTCAATAAGTTATCTTTTATTTTTTTTTTAATATAACGTATACGAACGGTTAGCCCATTTAATGTCTGTGACTTGTTCTTTATATGTATTCAATATATATTCCTAATGTGCCTTGTAAGATATGCATTTCAAAAGTTCTTATGCAGCTTTTTGTTTAAATGTTAATAACAAAAATAAATTAAAAGAAGTTAAAGTTTAAAGAAAGCCACTTTACCCTCTATTTTGACTTAGATTTCCCAATATCAAGCAAGATCATTAAGATCTCTTAAATTTCTTACTCCATTTACCGCTTAAAATTTTAAATCATAGAACACAGAAAATTGAAAATAAATTCACTTTTGCGAGCGATTACTGTAAAACGAATATTGTTGCCGGCAGCAAAATGCGTGTATTGCATCATCAAATTTAGAAAAAATAACAACAATTCTAACACTCGCACACAGAGTCACACATACATACATATCTGTACTCACCATACAAAACAAGCATAAACGAAGACGAAAACCGAAGTTGATTCGTGTATTCTTAGCTGCGACTAAACGCAGTTGCGTCGCTGTTGTTGCTGCTGCTGTTGTTGCTGTTACTGCATATGTATGTGTGCGCGTGTTGCGTATTTATGCTGATCATTGGCAATGCTTGTGGAATTTTTTTTATACATTTTGCACCAATACAAAGGCATTACATTTGGCGTTTGCCTCGCGTTTAATTGTTGACGTTGGCTGCGTGCGTTGTGCCTACTGCTTTCTATACCCTTGAATAGAAAGCGGAAAGGGGTAGATTAAGCTTAAGCAAAATGTGCATAGAAGAGCATGTGCCATAATAATAATACTTTCGAAATAATATTTATATAATTTAAAAATTAAATAAATAAGTAACTTACTTTTCTACTCTCTTTTAGAAGTTCATTCAACTTTCATTTCATTATTATTTCAATTGAAAGGTAATTTTAAGTCGGAGACTTTATTTTAGGTTCTAAATTTGTCTCTTTTTTTTTTTTTGGGGCTTGCTGATTGTATTATGCTTTGTTGTTATTGCTTTTGTTGACGAGCATTAGAAAGTGCAATAACCTCGTAGCGAAATTTCAGTTCTATTCAACACGCTTGACATTTGTGTTGGCTGCTGCTGTTGCTGCTGCTGCTGTCGATTCTCTAGATTTGTGTTGCTTTGCGTGTGCAGCCAACTAAACGGGGCGTATGAGTAATGCCCTTTTTTTTTGATAGTTTTATTGCTTTAGCAAATTCAAGTACGCACTTGTGTAAATAAACTGAAATTAAGTTTCCTTATTGACTGAATATAAAAATAAAATAGAAATGTGCTTTCAAGACTCCAAATGTCTCAATTGGCTTAAGTAAGTATTGGTAGTGCTAATCTAATGTTATGAACTATGAATAGTTTAACTTTTTGTTTAAACAAAGAATGACAGTGTATGTATTTGTCTGTATGTCTATCTATCAGTCTGTCTTATTATTTGCCTATCGATTGTCTGTCTTTTTCTTATCTTTACGATGGATCAATCGTTAGTTCTTTCTTGCAGATCATTTGCTGCAAAGGTTTCTTTACTTTGAAATACTGAAATAACTAGTTGAGATCGGCTTGGTTTATTTATAAATATTATTTATATTATAATTTATTTATAAAATAAACTTTTCCTAGGCTTATCTTGGCATATTTTTGAATCAGACTCAATTTCAAGTTATTCTTAACGATCAAAATTTATTGTTGCCTTAATTTTTAGATTTTAAAAACAGAAACATTTTGATTTATTGTTGTTTAAAGATTGAAAAACTAGTGTAAAATAATACAAGTTGTTTTTCTTCAAAACATTTTACATTTATTATATTATATTACATATTTATATATGCATATGTTTAATACTATATTTTATAGTATTATTATTCAAGTTCTAGAAAATGTCTTTAAATTATATATTCTATTTCCGATTCTTAACAAGTATCCAAGTTTTATTACCAAGTATGTATAAATGTATATATTCAGCTGTTGAGTACAAAAAACTATTGTTCCAAGTGTTTAAAGAACTTGCCAATTCGATAGAAGTGGGTCATTATATATACAAAAGCTTGATGTAAAGTTGGCTAAATCAACTGGTTTAAGACTTATTCTAGTTAATATATGCGGTAAGTTCAATAAATTTAATTTAAATACACTTTAAAAGAGCTTTTCTAAATTATTTTAATATCTATTATCCCAAAAAGGCGAAATTATTTAGATACATACAAACATTTCTATATAAATTTAATTTCTATGTATTCAAATGGTTTCCTTCTTTTTTGTTTTGGGTTCCCTATTATTGCCATCTCTTACTTATATATTTCTTATATTTTGTCAAAATAAAGAAATCTTTAATTGCACAAAACTTTTTTTTTCTCTTTTTCTTTGAATCGAGAATGTTCAACACACGCATTCATCATGACGCTGTCACATGATGCCAAATGAATGCCCCTATACACTTCTCTTACTCCTCCTTCTCTTTATTTATTCCCTTGTATTATTGTTGTTGCCCATTGGAGAACTGAAATTTGCACTACACAAACACACACACACATACACACAAAAAAAAACTCGCATAGAAAAGAGGAACCCAAAGAATACAGAAAACAAAAAAAAAACTGTTCAAATCACCAACTAAGTTGTTTACGAAAGTGCGTGTAAAGCGAAGCAATGAGAATTATTCACTCATAGCAGCAACAAAAAATAAGATTCTACCTTTGTTGTTCTACCTGCAACATCCCACACACACACACACATACATACACATACATATGTACATATATACTTTCAGTTCTATGATTATTGTCAGTGCCTCTCTTTTTATAGTTTGCCTCTCTCTCTATGACATTTATTCATCTCTCTCCCTCGCACACGCATCAAAGTGCGGCGGACAAAAAAGCTCAATTAATAATAAAAAAAACTAGGCATAAAAAATGCTGCTGCTTCTATCGCATTTTTGAAAGTCAGTAACCCTCTCTAACCTTGAATTTCTGTTCTACGACCCGCAACCCAAACTGGTGCGTGAGTGCCTCTACTTTTGCTGCTGCTGCTGCTGCTGATGTATTTCATGATGGCAAAACAGCGGGGAACCGACTTATTCATGAATATGAATATAGTGAAAAATAAGTATACATATATACATATGGATATAGATATATTTTTGACAGATTTCAAATTGCAAGTGCGTAATGATTAATGTCTAGCCTTTTCGCTTGGGATACTTTATTAGCTATAAAATATATAGACAAAAAAAACATATGTATAAGTTTTTAATTGAAATATCTATATATGTATATATGTATTTATCATATCCTGTTTAGCAATATTACCAATTATGCTCAGGCATTGTTAACTTTTAGCAAACGAAAACAAATTGGTTAAATTTTTTATATATTTTAAAGAGTTTATAATTTTATTTATTTACATATTAATTAAAGTATTCCCAACTTTCTATTCTTTAGAAGCAAAAGAATCGTCAGTAGAATAAATTAATTAACGGAATGAAACTTGGACAAGCGCCTTGATTACTTTTAGCTTTTATCCTGGACACTTTCTCTAGTAATGCAATTAATCATATTTACTTTTAAATTGCAACAGTTTCGCATCATTTTCTTCTTTTGAAAATCTGTACGAAGGATAGGAAAAGGAATATTAATCATATTTACTTTTAAATAGGAATCTGAAACTTTTCTATGTGTAAGTTTTGCAAAAGTTTGGCAACACTTTCTTCTTTTGAAGATCTGTACTAAGGATTCTCCAGTTAGCTTCTCGGTATATACATAAAACTTTACTCTATTCAAAGAAAGTGCTCTCTATCTCTAAAAGTCCCTCATTTAGGTCTCCTTCTCAACAGGCTTCTTACTTCTTCTTATGTTTTTTTAATATTACTGACAAAATACAGAAAAAACTTCTATAGCGAACACAACTATTAAGAGGACACTTCTCTTCTTAACTACCTTCATTTTTTAAGTTTCTTGGATCAACTCCGATCTCTTACCTGCTATAAAATAAAAGCATATCCTAGGCTAAAGCCCACGTTTAGTACCACATAAATATTCCAATATTAATATATTTCTATTATATATTTTGTATATATTTTGAAATGGGCGTGACAAAAACTTGAAACAAACATAATCTGCATAGACACCAGATGGATGCTTGCAAATTTGGTCACTCTACCTCTTATAGTCTCTGAGATCTAGGGGTTCATATGGACGGACGGACAGAGATGTCTCAATTGACTCGACTGTTGATGCTGATCAAAAATATAAATACTATCTATATATAATATATATTCTGCCTGTTATATTTTTAGCCACTTTAGGGACTATAACATACCCTTTTTTCTATGAATACAGATTAAAAATGAAGCAAGCAAGTCGTCCCTGCCGACTTTGAGTATACCATGTACCAAGTAGAGGAACTTTATAAAATCGAACCCCTTCAAATTCGCCATTAACTCAAACTTAAATTTTCCTCACAAGCATGCTATCTCGCTCACACTTACTACGCAATGTCGCACTGGGCATTTCAGTACAAAATGTATATAGAAATATCTCCGATATTTAATGTCCGATTTTAACCAAATTTGGTCAGCTGATACCTTTTGGCCATATTGTGTGTGCCAAATAAGAATACGCTACCTTTAATATAACTTTTGTTATTAGTTTTTCCTAAATTGTGGGGGCGGAAGTGGGCGTGGCAAAAATTTGAAACAAACTTGATCTGCGTAGACACTACATGAATGCTGACACCAAATTTGGTTGCTCTAGCTCTTGTAGTCTCTGAGATCCACGTGTTCATACGGACGGACGGACGGACGGACGGACAGACGGACGGACAGACGGACGGACAGACGGACATGTCTCAATCGACTCGGCTGTTGATGCTGATCAAGAATATATATACTTTATGGGGTCGGAAATGCTTCCTTCTGCCTGTTACATACATTTTAGCGACTTTAATATACCCTTTTACCCTATGGGTACAGGGTATAAAGATATATGGAGATCTATAACTACAGTTTCAACATCAAGGAAGGTTATTTGTTAGCAAGTTAGAAAGGATTTTCTAACTGTTTTCGAACTTAGGAGCTAGATTATAGCTTTCAGTATTCTTACGAGTTTTTTTTTTTTTTTGAAAGTTTTAAGATTTAAACATAATATTCTATTAAATTTTGTTGAGTTTTCTTAAAAAATGAAGTAATTTGTTAATAATTAAAGCCGAGTCAATACAAATTTTACTCTTCTAAATCTCTGGTACCCTCTATTTTGGATCTAAGCTAAATAAGCTCAACTCTATGGCAATATTCTTAAATGTCATAGTTCACTTTGAAAATCTGTTTAACTCATCATTAAAATGCCTAATATTTTTGTTTTAAATTAAGTTTTATCTCTTTTGTTTTGTGTGTTATATCTCACACATTCGTCCAACGAGTAATATTATTATTTATTTATTTTTTTGTTATTTTTTTTTTTTTTTGCCTAGTATTTCCGCCTGCTAATGACACGCATTGGGCGAATAGCTACTCTTTGGTAATTGTTTAAATGTTTTTTTTGGTTTTTTATTTCAGTGCGTAAGCTGCACACACACACACACACACGCACACCACATGTCTTGTATGACAGCTGTCAAATGCGGTGCTAAGTTTTAGTTTTAGTAGTTTTTTTTTTCAAGTCTTTTAATTTGATTAATGTCTTTGCAGTTTAAAGAAAAATTTTTTAAAAATATTCAAAAAATATATTTTTGGTAAAATGACAAAATATTTTGATTGTGGGTGGTCTAATTAGAAAACTGCGTGTGATTTATTTATGAATGACTTCAACCCACACATACACACACATATACACACACACACACATTTACATCACTATCTTTTACTCTCTTTTTGGACTCACGACATTTCGTCATAACTGTCAACTTAAAATCAAATTCAAATTACTCAACAAGACACTTGGCAATTTAATTAGTGCCCAAGTAATTAAATTGTATACAACAACAATAACAACAACAATAACAACAACAATGGAAACAAAAGCAACAAAATAAATATAAAGAAAAGAAAGAGACATAAATGCATTTTACTAAGCCAAAAACCAACCACCCACACATATGTCACTAGGACAAAACAGACGGTGCGCTAAACAAGTAAAATTTAAGTCACCGATTATCCAAATACCCTATAACAACTGTTCTATCATATAGAAAAATAACTAATTAAATAGTAGAACAATATATTAGAAATTATGAAACAACAATTATGCGAACAATTAACAAAGCTCTAGAAACTGTGGGAATGAAACAGAAAAGTTGCAAATAAAATAACCAACAATTTTGTACGCTGCGTCATAATCTTAACGCTTCACGTTATCGATAATTTTTGATTGTTTTGACTAACTTTACTTGTTTAAAAATAAATTGTTTGTATACATTTTTAGCTCAATTTAAGTACGAGTGTTCTTAAATTAATTTGTGTAGAGAAAATCCCATTAAATTGATTGAAGAGGTTTGATACAAAAGCTATATTTAGTACAGTTTTACTAATATATATAAATATATTTCAAATAAGTACTTTAATTTTCATTTACTATGCTTAGTAACTATATTTGGAACCTAATTCTTTGGGTGAAGTTAAAAAAAACCTATTACCTAGCCTAAACCTAAAAATATCATAGAACATATTGATAGGGTGTAACCACCTTTTGGGCATTATTCAATTTGTAATTATGTTTATAATCTATTTTCTAGTAGGCCTATAGCAAATAACCTATAATAAATATTTAGCTCTTAAAACTTTGTATTAAACAGACTCTTAATGCTTACTTTAAGGAATCAAAACTAGTTGTTCTTATTAGTTAACTTAATCTTTAATATTATTTTTTATTAAATGTATGTAAGTAGTTTAAAATTTGGTTATTGGTGCCTTCGTTTGACTTCAAATGATAGATTAATCGGTTAATCGGCTTATCGAAACTCAGGGTTGCCAGCTTGTTTTCTTACTCAACCAAGGATTGACTTAAAACTGCTACAAAATGAAAACTCTGAACTGATTTTTCTAGCCTAAGGAAAGCCATCAACAATCAAAAGTTGTCAGTTAACGTCTAACGTCATTAATAAAGGTCGTAATACAAATTAAGTAATTAAATAAAACAACAAATTATGATTCCTAAATACACTTATAGACTTTGGATAAATGTTCGGAAAATAAACATACAACTTACAAATTTTTGGCAATACATCCTTGTGGCATATATCATTTTTTCACTTTCATTTCACTTTAAGAAAATTTGGGGACCTTCCAGATCTTAGTCGTAGAGAAATATATGTAAATATATTTAGAAGTGAAAAATTATTTTAAAGATTCTCTTTAAACTTCTTATGAGTAGCGGAAATCATAAATTATCATTGATATCTATAATTTCTGCTAGATCATTCTCACATTGAATTCTACTCAAAAAACCTCAGATTTCTGATATTTATTACAAGCTTTATCACATCTCTAATATACCCACTATTTGATTTATGCATATAGGGTAAGACATGAAAAGAGATTCAAGCTTGGCTAACAAATCAAAATGAAGTAGCCCCCAACAAAACACAAGAAGAGGGACAAGAAGAGTCAAAGAAACCAAAAAAAACAAAATCGCGTGCCTGTCACACCTACAAATCTTGTGGCAAGTGTGAATGTGTAATTAAATTTTATGAAATAATCATGTAAACATACATGCACATGGATGTATGTATGTATGTATATTTCTCCTCTTTTTTTTTGGTTTCCATTGGCACGCCCGCAAAACGCTGCGTATACGCAATTTCCTATTAAAAGCGACACGTGCTTGAAATTTTGCGCTGCGGTTAAAGACTCACTTGATTTTGATTTATGTTTTTTATGCTTGCAATGCTATTTTTTTCATTTGTCCCCACTCCAGCTGAATGTGAGTGACAGATAACGTTTACACTGAGAGAAAGAAGAACTAAAACTGAGTGCCAAATTAAGAAGTGTTGTGAACTTCTCTATAGAACTTCTCTATAGAAAACTTTTATATTATGAAGTTGTCCGTAGAGGAAATTAATCATACAAACAACTCTCATATTTTTTTTCAGTGTTTATTTTATAATTTTTTATGAAACCAAAGTTTTTCTGTTCCCATGTGAGTTCATTATAGTAATGTTCGTGATGTAGCCAATAATTTTGAGTAGACTTTACATTACTAACTGATAAATCCTAAGGGATAACAATCACTTAAAATATGTCATATAGGTAAACTTATAACTTGATTACAGAATTTAAAAAAGAAAACTTTGGTTGAGTGTTAAAGAATAATTTCTTTATGATTCAAACATGGTAAGATTATTAATTTTCTTTACAAAAGAAGTAATTATTTACTAAATTAAACAATTTTGATGAAGGTTTAGAAGAATTAGAAGAACTATTTGATTAGGATTTAATTTTAAAAATCTTCACTAAAAACAAATGTTACTTCCATTTAAATGAAATGGTACAATTATCTAAAAATGAAAAAAATGATGGCTTATAATATTAAATCTTTTAATCTTTATGTGACTATTAAGATAATATATATTGATAAAATATTGATTTTTCATTTATTTAGTTTAATTGATAGAGTTAATTTTCCAAGTCAACTGCTAAATTTTTTTTAAGTCTAAATTAAAGGTTATAATTTTTATCTTTTTATATTTTATTCTAGACCAAATTTTATATGTTATATACATATATTAAAGACTGATCTTTTCGCTTCGTTAATAGCCACGAATTATCAAATAATTTGTAAATTTTCTCACAGTTAACTCAACTTCTTAACAACAACTAAATAGAATTCTTTAAGGTTACAAAAAATATTAAAATATTAACTTTAGTTTGACTTATACAAGAAATTAAGTAAAACTTTCAAACAAACCCAAGATTATGATGTTAAATAATAAAACAAGATATGAAGATTTTACAATAGATATAAAATATATAGTTATATATATATATATATATATAGGTTTTTTTTTTGTATAGATTACTTTATTTTAAACCTCTTTTGGGCCAGCTTACTTAGTTATAAGTATAACAAAAACAACTTAATTTGTATTTAAACTAGCATAATAAAACATAAGGCTTGAAAAATTAGGTAAACCTTGCGGAGATCATAAAAATACTCAAACACAAAGTTGAAGAAGCATTTATTAATGATTATTGATGCATTTTGTTAAAGAAATTAAAATTAAATAAAATCGACTTATATATGTATATTGTAAATTTTCTTTATCTATTATAAGATTATGCAATTTAATTCAATTTTTCTTCATTTTTCTTCCTTTTTTAAAATGTGTCTCAGGGTCAATAGTTAAATGTTATATCTGTGCCTTGGCAAATTATTAAGTAACAATATTGAAAGCTTAGTGAAAAAGGAACTTTTGTAATCTTATGTTTTTCCAGAAGGATAGACCTAAGGGTTATATCAGTTTAGTCTTCATGTGGCTTAGCAATTAGATCTAATAGATTTGATGTTAAAGTTATTTGTAGAACAGAATAGCTAATTTATATTTTTGATGATCAATGTATTTGTCTTTTAGTGGATGGCTTCGATTTCAATTAATTTTAACAACTTTTGAATAGAAAAAAATGTAACCAGCTAGTTTACATTAAATTGCAACAGCATGTACAACATGTCGTATGAATAATATTTTTAAATATATTTGAAATTAATATTATTACAGCCACAAATTAAATTTAATTTGCATTTGTAAGTAATTTGATTTAAGCTTAAATCACTTTAAAGCTTTGTGTGATCTGAAAATGCAATTTTGCGTATACTATATCTTTCTATATGTAAAAAAAGTCGGGTTGTGTAACTAATTGTTACTCAAGAAATAGCTGAAACGATTTATAGAGAAGTAGCTAAAATCAGGAGCCCCACATGGGATACTTTTTAGTCCGTTTGATCCCTAAGAAACGGAAGTTTCGTTGATTGTTTCATCAGTTCATGCTCATCCAAATAGGAACGAAGTGTTTTAAAATTTATATATATTTTTTTTATTTATATTTTTTTAAATATTTTTATATTTATCTATAATTGCATAAACAATTTAATTCTTCTTATCTATACTTTTAGTATTTTTTGTCTTAATTCTTAGTTAACTTGACCTTGCAATCAAATATTTGTAAAATGACTTCATCAATTTTACAAGCTGCAAAGATTTTCTGAAACGCAGCCAATAAAAAAAGAGACAACAAAAACTAAAAGAGTGAGTGACGATCCATTTATTATTTCTATTTTAGAGGTATATATATATATATACGTCGGTTCGGAGAGGTTGACCTTGAATAGGTAGTTTGCTGTTGCTATTAAGGGCCCCAAAACTCATTCTCAAACTGAATACACTCATACTCACACTCGCATTCGTATTGCCCTTCGAGTAACCGCACTGAAAATAAAAATCGACAATTTGACTACATTTTTTGTTGTTGCTGTTGTTATTGTTGGGTGCTATCAATTAAATATTTGTTGTTTTTTTTTGTTGTTGTTGTCGAGGCCAGAGCCCTTCCATTTAAACGCGTCTGGCTAAAGACTTTTTGTTTAATTTCCGCAATGCAAACGAGTCGACTGCCAGAACTGATATGATTAGTGTAAAATAAATTTATTAATAAAACAAAAAACCATAAAATTATTATTCTAATTTTTTAAATGTTTAACAATAAGCAAAGACCAAATGCATAACAAAGAAAATGTTGAACTTGTTCAAGGACAAGACAAGAAATTTTCAAAATGAAAAACTGAAAACGAAGGGACAAGCCGAAGTTTTAATGCTCTAAATGTTCTTTAGATTTGTAGATAGAACACTACGTATTCAAAATTCATAAGATACAAAAAGGTTTCTTAGATGAAATCGTTTTAATAAGTTACAATTGAAGTTTTAAAGTTTTATAGAAAAGCTTTTCGAATTTCTTCAAATAAAGATAAAGAGTTTTGATTTAAAAATTAGCTAAAAGATGCAAAAATTTATTTTATTTTAGTTTTTGTTGATTTTTAATATTATAAATATTGATATAGATAAATTTGTTTATATATATAAATAAATTTCGATATATGTATATATAGGTTAACCATTTGTAATTATGAATTAAAGGTACAACTTTTGCTTGATCGTATTGAAAAATATATTACATTTCATATTGTAAAAGATATATTATATATAATATATAAAATACATAATTTATATTTTGTAAAAATGTTAGAAATATAAAAACCAATAAGGTATTTCCTAAAAGAAGAACAATTGCAGTGAAGTTGAGTTTATTTTATGCCAATAAGTTGAACCGCTTTTAAAAGAACTAAATTATGAATATCTGGCAACATTAAAAAAACAAAAAAAGTGTGGCCAGACGGTTTTATATTGTTACCAAATTAGTTTTTAACATAAAAATATCAAAAAAAGAAATATTCCATAAACAAAAAAGAACTTTTATTTTAAGAAATTCTTTCTAAAATCTTTCTATTACATATTATTTCATTATTTTTATAGAATTTTTTTAATATATAAAATGTACAAAAAACAAAAAAGGTGTGGCCAGATAACAGGTTCATATTGTTGCCAAATCATTATGTAAAATTCCTTAATCAGCAAAGAACTGTTGTTCTAGAAATTCTCTTTAAAAGGAATATAGGGAATATATAAGGAAAATTTATATAATAATCTATTAAATTAATTTCGTATATTTCTATAAGATTTTACTTTATATATAAAAACAAAAGCAAGTTTAAATCAACTTGTATTTGAAGAAAAACAACAAATAAGAACGAAATAACTGAATAATTTATAGTATTAAGTAGCTATAACGTTAGTCAAATACATAAAGCTAAGAGCAATTTCAATAAATTTAAAATATAATAACAAAGTATCAATTAAGAAACTATTCTAAGAAACAGCCGAAAACCCTAGTTGTTAAGGCTGTCTTTTCCCTGAAGCTTTAGATTCAACAGTGTTAATAATAATGATATGAATAATATAAAAAAGTTTAACTTAAAACTACCTTAAAAACTACTTCCAACTTCCAAATCAACTGAGAATACTTCTAAAAAGTAGTTTTTCGAACTTCAAATAGCTTTTTGCAACACTGTTTTTCGTGTTAATATGACACCTTTGTTCCCTAACTATTGTTGAAATTTAAGATAACTTAAAAACGTTATATTGAATATAAGAGTACATCTCGAATTCAAAATCTCTAATTCTAAAATTGTTTCAAAGGTTTTTTCGACATCTTCCATCGGTTCTGAACTTGATCAAGATATCTCGTATAAGCCATTAACTTTAGAACATTTTCGATGAATAGAAAGATAAAACATGATCTTAGAAGATCCGTTTTCAGTTTTTATATAAAGTCCTCTGTCAAATTTATTAACTTTTATACAAACATATATCCCTATTAACATATCAATAACTAGATCACATGATAAATAAAAATAGACATCATACATATATATAAATATCTTCCTTTGAATACCATTCCAACCCAAAAAATGCAATATATCAATAACTATTTTCTTTCTTGTAAGGGTAAAGTAAAACGAATTGAAAACTAAAAATTTTGTCCGTCCATCCATGAGAGAGACAACAACTGGCTTTTTGGTTATTTATCTGTCTTTTTGGTCAAACAACTTTGCGTGCAGCTCAAATATTTAAATTGAGCTATAAACTTGTAAGTTTGTAATACGTGTCGGCTGTTTTCAAGGTTAACATTCGATTTTATATTGTGGTTTCTGGTTTTGAGTTTCTGGTCTTCGACTTGACCTCTGCCTTGTGCATGGTCAGATCAATGAATAACCGTTTTAATGTAATTTTCAAAGATGCACGTGTATTTTGAATGGGGCATTCCATTAGCTAAACTTTTATTTGAATCGATTTAATGTGATACGATTCGATTATTGGAATTAAACATTTGATTAGTGCACAATTTATGATCGAGGAAGTGAATAAAACATTTGAGGGCATTCAAAAACTTAATAAAATATTCATTCAGTTTTTAGGGGGTAAGGTAAATAGCTTATTAATAACCGTAATTAAATAGATAAACTTAAGGTGTGTGCATGATAATTATTGTTGTTCACTTGCATGGCATGTGACAGGCAAAGTAAAACTATAGAAAATCTATCTATTGATTCCGCCTATATACTGATTAAGTTTTAGAAACTTTTCTTCTATTGCTATTGAATTATTATTTCTTAATCAATAAAATTCTTATTAAAAAACGTATATATTTAAATATTAATTTTAGTAAAAGGTTTATCATATTTCTATATTATTTTGATTTGTAAACAATTTTAATTGAATTTGCCTATGACAACTGTTTAAATTTTTGTTTAACAAAGCATCCAAAACACTATTTTAATATTTTTTGATATTGGAAATAATATAAAAATAATGAATTTTTGATACGTGTTTTATTTTTTATTATATAAGATATAAAAATATCAATTTCCAATAACTTGTTTTGGTTTTTATAATTATTTTTATAATAATATAAAAAAAAGTTTAATATTCACTAACAAGTTCAGTTTCTTATTTTCATTTAAATTAAAAATTTATTTACTTATTTCTTTAAAATTATAAATTGTATTAAAATGTGTTTATAAGTCAAAGGAAAAATATATAATTCTTTAAAAAATATTTATAAATTTTTATTAATTATCTCTCATAACGGTTTTAACGTTTAAAAAGTTAGTGTTGCATAACCTTATTTAAAGCAATTTTAAACTCAAAAGTCTTAATATGAAAAAAGAACAGTTTTAATATTTTATATCGATAAATAATATTTTTTTTCCAGATAATTTTTGTATAAAATAAATAATACAATTAAATAAAACCATTTAAGCTTTTATTTATTTTTTTTTTTGTGTTTATTTAAATATATTTACATATTTTTGATAGTATTTTTTATATTTTTTTATATATATTTTTTTAAAAAAATTTTTTAAAAACAATAAAAATTTTATAAAAATATCTTTCACTTTTTTTCCGACTGTTTTATTGCCAAATTTACAATTCAATTTAACTTTTATTTAACCTTAGAATAATTCTAATTAAAATTGTCTGTTGTGCTCCAATTTTAATTATAAACTTTAATTTGGCATGCAAAGAGTGTATAGGTAGATAGATCTATATCTATATATACCTGTATACATATATATAGCCCCACCCATAGGAAAACCAACTCTGGCACCAAATTCATTTACAATATTTTACTTTGCACTGCAAATACAAATCAGTTGCGTAAATAATGCGTATCGCTCTACCAAAAAAAAAAAAAAACGAATTTTTTCTCGTACTACAAAAATGAGAAACAAAAAAAAAAAATATATGAAAGACAAGCTAGTTGGGCATTTATATATTACAACAAGCGACGGGCCGATGCCAGAGCATTAAGCATTTTGATTAGCAGCTGCAAAAACTACAAAAAAAAAAAAAAAACGACCAGAGGGCTCGACTACTCAAAATAAAGCTGTTTATTCAATACCCTATAACCAATCATTACATTAAGCTACTTTATTTATTTTATTTTTTTATAAAAGGATGAAATCTAGGTTTCATTTTTCTTTTGGAAGCATATATTTATTTTAATATTTATTACCTATTATAATTTAAAATGTAAAAAATATAAAAATAAATAAAATTTCTATTTTTCTATTAAACGTTTAAATAAATAAAATAAATACACTTATTTTATAATCATTTTTTGGAAAAATTCTTAGAAATTTAACTAAGTTTTCAATATAAATAATATACATATATATTCAACTCTACAATTAAACAATAAAATACAACCAAATTTGATTATTTCTAAAACTTTTTAGTGTATTTTTTACGATATTGTCCTTATTTCGTTATTAAAAATTCGTTATTTAAAAGTTATACCACTTTAGGCACTAAAGTTATAGAGCTTAGACAAGATTTACTTGGTACTTATTTAAAATAAGTTATTTTATCTATAAGATGCTCCTACAACAGCAAAAAATTACACAATTAAATTAGGAATTTTTATAGTTATTTTATTAAAGATATATTTCTTTAGCAGCAAAGATTTCAGGAATACCAAACTTATATAAGATTTATTCTTACAATAGCATAGATTAAAAATTACCAAAATTAGTCGATAAGTTTAATAAGTTTAGTTTAGTTTAGTTTACTAAGTTCAAATCTAACTTAATACCAATACATTTATATAAACATAATAAAGTAGGATCTCTAGCCTTTTTTTGTAAAGCAGAAGTTTCAAGAGATTATTCTGAATTTTTATAGCTAAGATTGGCATTAAAATCTTAATAAATATGTGGCAAATTGAATCATTATGTTAATTCGTCTTTCTTTTATTTAGGCTTTATTTAGAATATAAATGTAAAGTTAGGTTTAAAAAAACTTTTTGAATCAAGCTGGAAGAACTTTATTCATAAATCAAATATAAGAAATAATTTGTTAATTATTTAATCTGCGCAATGTTTCAAAGGTGAAAGAGATTTGAGAGAACTTAAGCAAAGAAAGCTTCAATTTATTTAGTGTTGCCAGATAGTTCATATATATCATATTTTTAGAAATTTGTTTATAAATCAAATATAAGAAATAAAAAGTGTTGTAGAATAATTTGTTAATTTTTTATGCTGTGCAATGTTTCAAAGGTAAAAGAGAATTGATAGAACTTGAGCAAGGAATCCATGGAGGTTTTTAGTGTTGCCAGATAGTTCATATTTTAGGTTACGTGCAAAATGGCGACAGATTTATAGCGATATTCAATAAAAAGATGATGATTAAACAAATTGTCAATGTTTCCACAAATTAAATGTAAAAAAGCAACTAAAAAATATTTAATTCAAGTGAATACTTAAAATATATGTACTTATTTTCTTAACTAAGTTTTAATTGGTTGAAAATAAGTTTGATCCTTTTTTGTTTTAAAGTTAAATCAAATTTAAATACTTTATGAACAAAAAGCTTAATTTAAATCAGCCAAATAACTTTATTTACAAAGTGTTTTATCTCTTTTGTCGAAGTGTATATACCCCATTTGTAATTGGTAATCAAAATGCTAGAAAAATATGCGTGAAAAACAACAAAAACAAAAAAAAAAGCACAGCAACAAATAAAACTACAAACGAAATGACAAACGCACTGACAAAAAAATTCAACAAAAAACTGCTAAAAGAAAAAACTATATACATAGATATACATACATATGTACACACACACACACCAAGTTCGTTGTCGATGCGATGCGTATAGCCCTGAACATAACCTTGAGCTGAGTTGAATTTTGTTGTTGGTTTTTTTTTTTTATTTAAAGATTCGTTAATTTTTTTTTTTCATAAATTTGTACAAAATGCGTTAGAGCGAGGCGCAGCCAAAGCGAACAGCAAAAAAAAAATGCGTTACGCACATGAGCAGATACGAATAGTCGAACTCATAGATACAGATAGAGTAGGTACATACATACATAGAAACAGACAAACTTGTATATACATAGGCTTACCTACAACGATGGATAGTTTTAGGTAGACACACACACACATACATGTATGTATGCATGTATATGGACGCATGGGACACTTGAAATATGCGTTAAATAAAAAACTTTTTATTTTTTTTTCTTTGGGTTGTGTGGGTTAAGCCAATGCGCTTTAAGTGCCATTCGAAATGCGACAATAATTGATAACTGTTGAAGATGGTTAACAAATTGTAGAAAAATAAATATATAGTTTATATTTAGTGACCATGAAGAAATAAAGAAGTTGGCTAATAGGTTAGCTAGATAAAGGGAAGGACAAGTGTTAAGAACTTTTCGTTCAAATTGTTGATAAGGTTGAGAATAAAACAATTGAAAGATTGCAGAAGTAATCAGTCGAAAGGGAAAATTGTTAACAATTTATATAGAAGAATGTTTGTTATATGCATATAAAGAAAGAAAATTCATTAGGAAGAATAATCTGCATTCTTTGAATAGAATTAGTTATTCACTAAAAAAGCTTTGAAATATAGATTATCTCTAAAGAGCTACTATGCAGCTACGAGGCTCAAAAGTTTAATTCTTTTATCTATAGTTTTTTCTTTAAATAATAATAAATAGTTATTCAAACAGAATGTTGTTTTAAGAGTTAAATAGTTAATCAAACATCTGGAAATACAAATTTGCGTTGTTTCTGTAGATGATCTCTCGAAGAACTTCCAAAGTTTTAAAAGTAATCTCCATATCGACGGTTTGGATTATCAGTAAATCATAAAATTTTTTGGTTTTGTTTAAAAAAATAGATTAATTGGAAATTAAAAAAAAAAAAATTAGTAAAATTTTAATTTTTGGAAAAACAAAACTTTTTTAAAAATGTTACTTGATTTCAATAAAATTATCTCCTCCAAAAATCTTAATAATTTTGTTAAAACTTTATTTTTTTTTAATATCAAAGGAATATATCCAAGAAGATCATCTTCAAGAATATTATTAATATACCCGATCAAGTATCTAGGAAGATATAAGAACTTTTTTGAAACATCTAGAATAAGGATTAAAAAAAGGATTTTCAAAAAAATTAATAAAGCTATTACAGAAAAATATAAAATAGAAGTAAAAATAGTAAAAAATAGTAAAAAAGTAAAACTGAAAATATTCAAAAAAATTGAATTAAATTTGACTGAAGTTTTAGCAGTAGTAAAAATGTGTTAAGTCTCATTTTTTAACTTAATATCAAGAGAATATATTTAAGAATATAATAACCAAGAAAGTATAACCTTTCTCCAAGAAGATATAACTAACAATATTTAAAATCCTTTGGTAGATAACTGAAACATCACTGAATCTGATAACTTTTGAGAAAAACTTATTTAAAGTTTCAAAAGTACTTTAAACAAAATTGATATGACCTTATCGCTGAATATATGTATATATATCATCCAAATCTGCATATATATACATATATATATATATTCCAAAATTGGTTTCAAATTTTTTAAAAATATGCTTAGATATCTGTAAAATCAAACAAAATATAGATTTTGGTAAAACTCTAACATTCTAAAATAAGAGAAACTTAGAATTAAATTCATTAAATATATTCCGATTATATTTAAAATGAAATTCTGTTTCATTTTGGAATCATAAATACCATTATATAGACTTTTTGTTATAAATCTTAGGGTATTATACCCAGTAAACCTATTATAAACCGAACTTGTATTGTAAACTTTATTTTGAAAACTAAATTTGAACTGTAAAGTAAATTTTTTTTTTAATCAGTCAAAGAATCACTTCAATTTATTGCCGTAGCGCACCAAATAAACCTCAAAAGCCCTTCTCTTGGGTAAGAAAACAAATACAAATCAAATTTTTTCTAACTTTGTCTTGCTACGAATTTGAAGCACAAAAGCCACTAACGAATGACGATGGAAAAAAAATGTTAAAGGCAAAACCGAAAGAAAAAAAACGAAATCTTTGCAAACGCATAAAAAATTCTGCGTGCGGTTTTTTCTAGTGTTTTTTTTTTTTTTTTTTTGTTCGACCTGAGCTTTAGGCCTAGACTTCAAACTAATTTTTTTTTTTTTTGTTGTCGGCTTGAAAAACCAGAATTATATACATACAAATATATTTTATTTTTGGTGTTTTGTCAAACATTCGTGAGATCAGCATGCGCAGCAGCATTAGCTTGTTGCCATGTCTTATCTTTGTCCAACACACACACACACCTAAGTGGGTGTGTGTGTGTGTGCGTATAGTTACACGCATTTTATGCGTAAGGTCGTACAATAACCGGTAATTATACGAATCAGTTAAAACGAATAAGCCTAAAAAATGACGCTGCAAACTGGCAGCCTGAGAAAATTTCGTCTTTATATTTATTTCTTTGCAGAGTCTAATAAATTTTATTTTTTTTAATTTTGCTTTTAAACAATTTCCGCATTTTATATTTTCTTCTTACCAAAATCTATATTTAACAAAAATGCTATCTTTAATGCACAAATTTGAATTTTAACGTCTGGACGAGTCTTATTGAAGCTTTCAACCAATTTGAACGAATGCGCATTTGACTTTTGTTTTGGGTTTCACTTTCGTTCAACTTGACGAAACAATTTCGAAGAGTCATCCAACAATTGCACTCTTAAATTTAACCTTCTCTCATTTGTGTCTTTGTCTCTCTCTCTCTCTCTTTTGTGTGCATTTTGTAGACAGATTTATTTTTGGTTGCTCTTAACTAAAAATTTAAAAAGTTAATATGCCAAAAATGTAGAAAGATATTTATTATTTTATTAAATATTTATATTAATTTGTTTCATTAATTTGTAACCTAAAATAAATAAAGAATAAAATTAAATAAAATTATTTTATACTTTTATTGTTTATTTATTCATTGATAAACTATATTTATTAATAATATTAATTTTCGTAAGAAATTTGCAACTCATAGAAGAAAGCATCTCCGACTATATAAAGTAAATATATTCTTAATCAGGACGCTGAGCAGAGTTGACATAGTCAATTCCGTTTGCCATCTGCCCGTCTGTCTGTCCGTCTATCTGGATTAGCGTAATCTAGTCTGAGATCCTTGAAAACAAGGAGCTGAAATTTTGCACTTACGCTTCTTTTTGCTTCATTTTTTGTATAGGATGACTATATCATATATCTTCAATAGGAACGATCGACCGGGAATAGGTTGCAACCTCAAAAGCTTTCTTGTTTTCCAATCGAATATCACACAAACAGGTATTTGTGATTTTTATATACTTCTTAACATCTCTACCAAGTTTAATAAGAATCACTTTACTATATCATATAGATCCCATAGGAACGATCGGTAGAGAATATTGTATTTGATCAATAACTTGGCTGTTAAGAGAGCGATTGACACAAAATTTGGTATTTATAAGTTTTATAAATTTTTTTACACAACTACATAGTTTTATCAGAATCCGTTGACTATATCATATAGCTCCCATAGGAACGATCGGTCTTAAATATGGATATCGGGCAATAACTTGGTTGTTTTATAAGCGATTATCACAAAATTTGGTATTTGTGAGTTTTAAATACTTTTTTACATATTCATCAAGTTTTATCAGAATCGGTATACTAAATCATGTAGCTCCCATAGGAACGAACGATCAAGAATATAGTTTTAGTTCAATAACTTGGTTGTTTTAAGAGCGATTTTTATGAAATTTGGTATGTGTAAGTTTGGTTTATGTAGAAATGTTTTTATTTAGTTTCAACAGAATCGGTCGACTATATAATAGAGCTGCCATAGAAACGATAGGACCAAAACAAAATTTTGCATACCCTTTTTGTCTTAAAAGGACACAAAAATTTGACTAGTTTTACATATATTCTTAAAATTGTTGTAATTTATATGTAATTTATATGTGAAAAAGAGAGTTTGACAGGGTATTACATCTTCGGCACGGCATATCCTTCCAGTTTTAATTTTTTTTATAAATATGTCATAATAAAATAAGATAAGAGCTACTTTAATTATTTATTAATTTATTATTCACTCTTTTTTCTTTATTAATGTATTTATTTGAAAACATTTCAAAAAGAAATATAATTTTTATAGAAAAATATCTTAATTTTAATATAATAAATAAACATTATATAATTTGATAACTTAATCAACTTTACTAGGAAAATATTCAACTTCAAAATATATTGAAAGCTTACTTTCTTGGCATATCTTATTACACCTATTCCACTACTCTTTTTACCCCCCTCAATTTTATAACTCTTACCCCATTAAAATGTATCTCAAAATATGATAATAAACCTTCAAGAATTTATATCTATGACAGACACTAAAATCATTCAAATTAGTTTGCCAAAAAAGAGAAAAAAGAAAAACCAGCAACAGCAGCATAAAAGTACAAAAAGAAAATGGAAATGGCTTAGATGGAAAGAAAAGGGGAGATAGCAGGATAGGGGGAAGGAAAACCAATCCAATCAGAAAGCAAAGCAAAATAAATGTGCAAGTGAAAGCGAATTTCACTAAGCCCGAGAGCCTATCGAGGAAGCAGGAATCCTGGCGCCTACGGAAGGCTCATAAAAATGCTGCCAACAACATTCGCCCCATATAGTTGTTCTCCTTTACTATTTTTATTTCTCTTCTCTTCTCTCTTTTCTCCTTTTTTTTTTTGCCCGTTGTTCATGCGTTTGTTTTTAATCTTTTCGGCTTGTTTTTGCCTATGTTGGTCGAAACGAATTTTAGCCAGACAATGTTATTGCATTCTGGCGACGCTAGTGAATTTTTGCTGGTGCCTTCATCTTCATTTTGGTCCTTGATTCTTTTGGCTCTTGCCTTTTGGCATTTAATGGTTAACACACACAAATTTTTGGTGTGTGTGCAGTGCTTTAGCTTGGGCTTTGGCATTGGCTTCTGCTTCCATTGCTGCTGCTGCTGCTGTTTCTGTTTTTGTATTGCTGTTTGTGACATTTGTAAGATATTTCTCTGACGCCAGTTGGCCATTAAATTGATAAGCAGAAAAATATGTTTGTATCTGTTTGTGTGTGTGTGTATGTAAGTGTGTTAGCCAGCAAACTGCATGAAAGAGTGTGGCCTAAAAACTGAAAGACAACTGCCAAATGGCGGCAGGCAGGCATTTGATGATGCCACAGTCATGATAGAGACACTTTGTTGTTATCCCTCCTACCCCGGACACCATAGGACAAACGAACCAAAGGGGAAGGACTAAAGTCCATTTAAAGACGAACTTATTCTACACTTTCCAGGAACATGTTAAGAAATTTTCCATGTTTATGATCTAATAATAAGATCTTTAAATTTAAAAAGATTACCAATTCCAGAATTCAATGTGACCATATAAAAGTAAAAAAGAAAGAGCTTTTGCCACAAAATTTGCAATTTTATTAAATTTTGTTTAAAATTTTTTCAAAATATAATAATTTATTTAAATAAAAGTAATAATTATATAAATACAGTAAAATATTTATTGCCAATCGTCGCTTAATTAAATTAATCTATTATTCATATACAAATGAAAAATTTCTTAGAACCGAGCAGTGTTGTAAAACAGCATCAAAGTTGAAAATTTTTGAGAGAAAAACTAAAGTGAAGAAAAATAAAAAAATTGAAATAATAGAATAGATAGAAATAATAAATATTTTATTTATAAATTGTAATATTTTATAAACTTTCTAACTAAATATTCTAAATATTTTTAAAATATTTTAAGTATTTTAAATATTTTCTAAATATTTAAAATATTTCATAAATGTTTTAAATATTTTATAAAAATTTAAAAATATTTTATAAATATATTAAATATTTTATTATTATTTTATAAATATTTTAATTAAATACAATATATAATTATTATTTATATAATTAATTTAAATATTTTATAAGTGTTTTGTAAATATATCATATCAATTTTAAATATTTTAAATATTTTATAAATATTTTATAAATATTTTAAATATTTCATTAATATTTTATATAAATCTTAAATTTTCTTCCTCTTATTAATGATTTTTAACATATTCTAGAATTTCGTTTTTATTTTTGATAACATTATTAAAGAAAGCTTTTATTTTCGTTTTTCATTTTTATATTCCTGAAATATTATTTTTTACAAAAGTTACTATATTCCTCTGTTGCTTTCCAAGGAAAATTCAAAAAACAAATGAACTGAAATTTAAAACTAAAATAAAAAGTGAAATAAATCAAATTTTTTATGTAGTATGTACTCCAATAATTCCAAAAATAATTTAAAAGATTTTCTGTGAATAAATGAAGGTTGAAATATTGGAATGAGTCGATGATTTTCCAATTCCATTTACAATGTCTTTGCTTTAATTTTGATAAAACTAAAATAAAATTTCTATAAAGCTTATTTTATTAAAAATTTTGTGAAACTTATTTAAATTCTTTTTTTAACTTAAGTCTATTAAACTTATAAAAAATTCACAATTGTAAAAAATCCTTTCTTTGGAAAAGCAATACACATGAAAAAGTTGTATTAAAAACAGAGAAAGGATAAATTAATAGGGTAAATATTAGGTACACTGAAAGAATATAAGAAGTAGATAGGAAAATACAAGAAGTTTATAAATTTTATAACACATTAACAAAAATATTTTCTTTCGTAAATCAAAATATATATTAGAAAGTTTTATAAGGAATGGAAAAAGAATAGATACATTTTTATGTAAAACGGGGAAAGGATACAAAAAGGGTTATCCTTTCGTTTTTTGTTGCTGTATGTTGAAAGGTTTACAAAGAACTTAGAGAACTAAGAACTGAATCAAAGAATGCATCGTTTATCGATTTGGTGTTGCCAGATAGTTCAAATTTAGCTAACGTACAAAATGGCGATAGTTTTATATCAATATTTAAAACATATTTTAATTTTTTAATTGTAATATTAAATATTTAAGATTTAAGCAAATATATATTCTTTCCTTACAGATACTTTACAAATAGAATATATTTAAATGATTGAAAGAATATATTTTTTCTTAACAAATACATTTAATATATAAAATTTCAACTGAAAATGAGTTAAAGCTACAAATCAGAAAATTTTATTAAAAATATATTAAGGGTCTATAAAAATATAACCTAGACTATTCCATATCTTCATTTAATATCTACTCAATCCAAATCAAAGTAATCAAATTTATATTGCTTGATAGAAAGAAGTATTCAACCATTTATAGTTTATTTATGTTTGTTGTTCAACACTTTATCAATATTCCCATACTTCCTTTTTTGTTAGAGTATTCTATTGACCAGTTCTAATTTTGTGATTTTTCTTTTTGTTTTTATTTTCTTTTAGGCGGGGGCAACTCCCTCTTTACATTATTTTTCTATTGACAAAAATGGCATTTGTTTTGAAGAGAAAATTTGTTGGTGCTGTTGTTGTTGATGTTGTTATTGTAGTTGTCATTGGCATTATTAACGCGACAATTTGTTAACAAAATGTTAGCCAATGGAAGGCCCAAAAAAAGAAAAAAAAAAATAAAAGTACTTATCATATTGGCAATATCGAAAGCATTTTACCCAGTCTCTCGACATCCCCTCGAAAATGAAAGTCATAGACCGAGTTCTATTTGTTCGATTTATGTTGTTTGTCTGTTTTGGCCTCCGTTTCCTACAATTTTCATCTTTTGGCCTTCTCGTTTCCTGGCATACAAAAGGCGGTCAATGAAAATGTGTGCCACATGTTAATGTCTTTCTTTTTGGTCCTTACCATTGTCGCCCCGGTGTCCTTTTTCTTCAACTGTCATTACAAACTTTTTGTATTTGACAGCGCAGTTTTATGGGATGTCAGTGAAGCTTGATTCCTATATATATATATATATAGTACACACTCGTATATATAGATATATTTTTGACATTTATTGGCAACTTGCCGTTTGAAGTACTCAAAAAAATTGAAAATTGAAAGACATTGGACTTATTTGCTTTGTGATAAGTAATAAGAATTATATAATAGACTACATATATATATCCAAAAGGTTGACATTAAAGTTTAACAATAAAGAAAGTATGACTTTAATATAATTTTAAATTGATTTTCACATTTTAAATAATTTTTAACTATTTTCCTTTAGAATCTTAAATTCCAAATGAATTTTAACATTAATAAAGTTTGAATACAGAAATATTTTTGATGCCCTACCCCTTATTCCCGTTTCACTTTTCCAAAAAAAAAAATTCCAAAAAAAAATTACAGGACAATGAAAGGACATTGTATTCCATTAATATTATAAATGAAAACGCAATTTTGCAATAAAAATCCATTGAAATGCGCCAAGCCCAAGTCCAGAAAAAGGGGAAAAAATATAAACGCAACAAATATGTGTAATTAAATTACTTAATTTTTTGTAATGAATATTTTGTCGTTTTGCCATTTCTTTTGTGCACATTAACGCACAGAAGGAGGGCCTAATACAACAACAACAACTGAAACTAACTGAAAGGATGGTAAAATAGAAAATTTCCATTAAAATGCAATAAAAGAGAGAGAGAAAAAGAGAGCAAATACTAAAAGTTACTTCTACTACTTAGTATTATATTCTATGTATGAAATTTATGTGAAAATAATAAAATTAAAAGCAAAAAACAGAAAAAAAAAACACAACATTTCATACAGATGGAAATTTTTTTTTTTGTTGTTTAGGCGTGGCTTACAAGGCGTATGTGTGTGTCCTGATTTCGAATGCCTTTTGTCCATTAACTAATAATACATAGCCAGGACTAGGCGGTGATATTGGGAGTGAGGAGTAGGGGAGGGGGAGTGGTCTGCAGTGTTTGTGACTTTGTTAGTTGGTGAGTGACCTGCGTGCTTTGATATTACGCATACGACGGGTTGTGTGTGTGTGTCCCTTCTGACTCTTTTTTTTTTTGTTTACTGGGCGCAGCTACAAAACAACTTTCTATGAACGTGCACAAGAAAACCTTTTCTCAAACTATTTTCATATATGAATTTCTAAATTATGTGATTTTTATTTTTGTTGCTGTTGTTGTTGTTGCTTTTTTATTATGGGTTATAGTGCCTGTTACAGGATGTTGTTAGAGGGACTAATAATGAAAGGAAATTATATATATATATATGCATGTTAAAGAGGTAGGTAGAGTTAGTTAAAAGGGGTAGTAAAACCAAGAGCTTGTTTTATATAAGACGTTAAATTTATTGGTCAATCTGCATGAAAAAGTTATATCAAATAATTTACTTGACATGGAAAAAAATTGTTATAGTTTAAGGACCAAATGATGCCGTTTGACTATTCTTATATAGCCCTGAGATACTGATAAATGAACATCTGATCAATACAAGTTAATGAAAAAGAAAAAACTAAGATTTACAGAAAGTATCTTAAAATCTTCTAAATAATCTATAAATTTTAAAATGTGATTATTTTGGATATTGTGAAAAATAATATATATATTGTTCCCAAGATAAGACTGTAATATATTGTCTGTATATACATACAGATATCTAAATATGTTTAACATGTTTAAGATTTTAACATTTGAGTCATTAAAAATACTTTTCATTAGTTATCTGTAATATCTAATACATATATATCGGGTTGGTAAGAGTTTCGGTAGTAGCAACTGAAGTATTGTCTGTCATCTAAGTTCTTTCTTCTTATTATTTTCTTCACTTGCTCGAAAGACCCTAGTAAGTTGCAGCTGACTATTCGTAGGCGTTATTCCAGGTGAAAATCTTGTTCTCCCATTTTGCCAATCAATTTCGACCATTGCCAATACGCCACACTAAGCCGAGATAATCCTATTTCTCTTAAATCTACTTCATAGCAAGATTTGGCATAAGTTTCTGTAATGATCTTTGATGTCTTTCATTTTCTATAATTAAAAAATACTTCAATCTCCTTTCAAGATATTGTTGCAAATCTTGCTTTTAAATTTCTTTTGAATAATACTAAAAATTGTTGTTATTTTGTTAATTCTTAAAATTAACAAGAGATGCGAAGGTCTCAAAATATACCCAGCAGTGACCCATACTCTTAATTAACCCTCTCATAGCCTTCAATCATTTATTAACTATCCCTTATACGATCAGCAATTGGAAATTAATGACGTACTTTGCTGGACATGTGCAAAGCTGAGTCTATGTCATTTGAATTGGGTTGATCTCTAAAATTGTAATCAAAGTTTTAAAGAAACACAACAAATTTTTAAAAAATCCATTAGATAAACCCTTTAATATAGTGAGCACCAAATAAACTGAACTATATGAACGGCAAATCCTTATTTTCCGAGTCTTATCAATATTTGAATCTCATTTAGTTTTTTTTTTTTTTTTGGTGAATTTTGAATAGTTGACCTCATGTAGTTATAGTTCTACTTGTTTGATTTATGATTACCATAGTTTTTACGCACATTTTCCACATTCCCGTCACCCACTTCCTCTCTCTCCACAACACTACCCAAATTATTATATGGTCAAATGCAAATTATAATAATTATGTTTTTCCCTCTGACATTGCGTGCCTTTTTTTTTTTTTTTTTTTGTTTTTCTTTGTGGCTTTTGATGAAAGGTGAGTGCACCACACACAAACACACACACTTACACACACACCCATTGTGATTTATGGTAATATTTTTCTAGTATATTTTGTTTTTTTGGTAGTCTTTGATTAATTGCTTTACAGACTTGTTAGTGCAGAAACCGCACACAAAAAAGGCATAGAAAATGTCTTTTTAGTGACTTCATCTTGTAAGTGAAGTTGAAGTTAACTCAACCCGTAAACAAGCCACATTTCCGGCACTTACAACACAAAATACAAAGAAAAAAAAATATATACATATAAAGATTTCAAGCAGAATGACCTACCATACAGAAAATTATTCGATGTTAGAGACAAGCATCAAAGATCATTAATTAAAATGTTGCTGGACCAGTTTCCCCTTATTTCTCTCTCTCTCTCCCTATTTATTTTCTAGGCAGAAGTTACAACGGGGCAGAGGCTTGAGGAGAACTTTAGAGCAGCAGATCCCAGGGTTTCTTTTTGTATATACCCATTAGTAGTTAAAGTAAGAGAGTATATAAGAACTATAAGTTTGCAGATTGCCATATTACAATAAATATATTTATTAAGCTTATTATTTATTAATAAAGTGATAATGAAAAATTAATAATGGTCGAATATATAGTAAAATTAAAAGCATTACTAAATTAATTAAATTAAAGTTAGAACGGGACAGGAAAATTCTTAATAAAATAGTAAAATAGACTCTGTTTTTTTTAAGACAGAAGTCTATAAATTGTTGAGTTTTATTTTTATTTATTTATTTATACTATGATTAACAGGTAATTATAAAATTACCTTTTAATCGGAGAACTAGGTATAACAACTTCGGTTTTAAGCTAGTTGAGTTTTAATTCAAATTTTGCTTAGTTTCATATTTTGTTGTAAGGTTTCTTAGTAGTTTTTAAAATATTTCACTAAAGCCTCATATGAAATATTCCAAGTTTTTTTTTTTTAATATCAAAGTTTCAATTAATTTTTTAATATATATAATTTAATCAAGAAAAGAGCAAGAAGATTTATAACCGAAGAGGAAAACATTACAGTTCTAAATAAAAAAATTAATATTAAACTAAAAAAAATTTCATATAAAATTTTATCTTTTAACAATAAAAATATGCAACAAATAAAAATGTTTAAAGTTGGTTTTTTTTTAAAAAACTTTTAAAACAAATTGTTTTTTTTTTTAAGAAAATAAAGTTTATATTTATATATATTCATATATATTTACATATGAATGTATAATTATACATATTTGAAATGGATAAAAAAAATTTTATTTTTTTATTTAAATAAATTTATTATGATTATAATTTTAAATAAAGACATTGTCTAAGATATTCTAGCAAATAGAAGTTGTAAGACAAAGTGGTCAGAATATCATATTAGGACTAATCGCTATTTTTCGTGACCTAAGGTATATAATATAGTTCCATATAATGGATTCGATAATGATCTTTATTATATAGAAACTGCTTTAAAGAAAAACTTTAATATTAATTTCTTAATATTAATATTATAATTCTCCTCTATAGAAAATGGAATTAGAAAGCTTTATTTTTGAATTTAACCAATTATTTAAAGAAACATTATTATAGATTAATAAATTATATGTTTATTTTATATATTTTTATGATATATGTATATATTTATTAAATATTCATTGATTATAAATATTAACTAGATATAGACTGACTGTATTAACCAATATAACATAAATTTACATTGGTTCCTGAAAAAATATTATATCATTTATTCGCAAGCAGCAAAACTCTTAAAAATTTTGTAAACTTATATCTATCAATCCCTGAAATCCTTTAGTTTATTGCTTTAATCAAAGATAATTATCTTAAAAATATAAATTTAAGCAATTAGCTTTGTTATATATTTTATTTATTATTCTTTCTCGATTGATCAACAATAACTGATCAATGAGTATATTCAATTCGTTCATTATTCAATTCAAGTATGCTGAAATTCTTATATTTTAATCAGTTAAAGAACTGAGACGCATATGTTGGTGTGTGTATGCATGTGTGTCTGTGTGTGCGTGGCCTCTAGCATACAAAATTAAAGTGCGTCGCGTCGTCGCTTCGCCTCTGCCTTAGTTGCTGCTATTGCTGCTGCTCTTCGCCTTCTTTCTCTCTCTCTCTCTCTCGCATCAGCAGAGTTATTTTGTGCTTTTTTATGCGCACGCATTTCATGCTTTGCTTTTGCTCTGCGCTTTTGGCTGACATTCGGTTCGCTTGCGATGAGGTAATCATCAAAATGTGCGTAAGTATGCGTGAGCGAAAAAAAAAAATATATATATATAATGTTTAACGCCCGTTGCACGCGCTAGTACCCCTAGCCCCTCGGTTCGCCTCCTCTACCCATTCAACACACACATATACACACATAGCTTGCTTTTTTGGAGGTTCTTTTGTAGCTAGATTATGGCCCTTTGACATCCCATAAATTTCGTAGTCCACGCGGTTCTCGACTCTAAGATTAACACCAGCAGCAGCAAGAGCAGCAGCAGCAACAACAACAATAATAATCATCATCATGTTTGTTTGTATATGATGAAACTTGTTTGGCACACTACTTATGTAGTGTGCATGTTTATATGTATGTGTGTATGTATTTCAATGTAGATTTCATTATGCTCTTCAAAATTGTTTTTGCTTTTTGCATTTAAGAAAATTCTATTGAAACTTATACCAAAAGCGACATTCAACAAGGTTCTTTTGTTGCTGCTTATTTGCCTTTTGATTTGTATATAATCTTTTGATTTTAGTCTATTTATTAAATTAGTTTACATATTAAATTATCTTGACACTTGGCGAGAGGTGTGGAAGCTGTTAAATGGGTGATAATTGTAAGTTTGTGTAAACTTGTTTGAACTTAAGCAAATTATAGGTAACAAATTTATAGTAGAATAAACAAATTATGTAATTTGCATTAAATAGTACAACTTTAATTCTATTAAGTAATAATTAATGCACTTATCTTTTAATCAATAGAAAGTTCGTTTTCTACAAGTCATTTCTGCTCTATCTCTCTTTTTCCCTCTCACTCTCTTTCTGTTGTGAATATTTTCGCAACGATCGCATCGCCATTTTCGCGCAACAGTTGCCATTATAAAGATTCGCGAAACTTAATACACACATACATAGATACATCCACTTGTATATACATATATGCACTATCTTTCTCTTTCTTTCGCAACTGCTTTAGAAGCGCACACACAAGCGCATTCTCTACAGCCGCTCACACAAATGCAAGCATAATCATCAAAGAGAGAGAAAAGAATGAAATGGCCTTAGAATTGCAATGTGTATGTGTATAGTCATCTCGCTTGCACTTTTCACGAATCTCTGCAAAAACGAAATGAAAAAAGAAAACTAATTAGCATTAACGGAAGAAGAATTGACAGTCTCGTTATAGAAATTGTGTACAACTTTTCGTTATTTATTTTTTTCCCGTTGCAGTAATAGACAAAATGATTGATTGATTGATTAACTTGTACCGCCAAGGGCTGGAAGGTTTGGCGCCCCCTTAAACAAGAAAAGATGCGCAAAAATTCAAGTTACAGTGAGTCAGAGGTAAGTCTGTACCACATAATTACTTTATTTCATATGAAGAATCTAAAAAAAGGAGTTAACTGAAGAAACCTGAAATTTATAAAAGCTATTTAAAAGACTTTCGAATGGCTTTCAAATTTTTGTTTTACAAAAAATATAATATTATTTTGCCTTAGTTTTCTTTCTTTAAATGACATTTTTTATTTTATCACAGAATTTTCTTCCGATTTTAAAACCTTTCCATTTTTAATTTGTTTTTTTCGATCTAACTTGGAGCGAATGTGAAGCAGAAAAATTTTATCGCTAGATTTTTATACCTTTGCAAAAAAGGTATATTAATTTTGGTCAGAAGTTTGCAACGCATAGAAGGAAGCATCTCCGACTATATAAAGTATATAAATTCTTGATCAGCACGATGAGCTGAGTTGATATAGCCATGTCCGTCTGTCCGTCTGTCCGTCTGTCTGTCTGTCCGTCTGTCTGGATCAACGCAATCTCCTCCGAGACCCTTAAAGCTACAGAGCTGAAATTTTGCACCTAGGCTTCTTTTTGCTGCAGGCATTGTATATCTCGGAATCATCCCGATCGGATGACTATATCATATAGCTCCCATAGGAACGATCGGTCGTGAATAAGCTTTAACCTCAATAACTTTGTTGTTTTCCAACGAAATATCACGAAAGTCGGTATTTGTGAGTTTTATATACTTCTCAACATATTCATTAAGTTTTATGAAAATCGGTTGACTATATCATATAGCTCCCATAGGAACGATCGGTCTTGAAAATGGATTTCGTGCTATAACTTGGTTGTTTTAAAAGCGATTATCACCAAATTTGGTATTTATGTGTTTTATATACTTTCTATCATATCTCAAAAGTGTTATCAGAATCGGGGCACTATATCATATAGCTCCCATAGGAACGATCGACCAAATAATTGGTTTTAGATGAAAATCTTGGTTATTTTAACAGCGATTCAGTCGAAATTTGGTATTTGTAAGTTTGGTATATATATAAATATGTCAGTTGAGTTTTAACAGAATCGGCCGACTTTATGATATAGCTCCTATAGGAACAATCGGACCAAAAAAAAAATTTTTTTTTACTTGTAAGTTTTTTTTCTTGGAGCCACGGGCATGATTAGCTTTATATACTTTCTTATGATTCTGGTTATTTATATGTAATTGAAAAAGACAGTTTGCAAAGGTATCCGAACTTCGGCGTGGCCGAAGTTAGCCCATCCTTCTAGTTTTAAATTGATTTATTAAAAATCTGTAAGAACATTTTATAATTTATTATTACGATTCGTTTAGAATTCACAGTTCAAAATCTTTAAATATTTGATTTCAATTCTTTTGAATTTTAGAAATTAACTATATTTTATATCCCTAAATTTAAATTGAATTAAATTTTTGTATGGGTTACTTTATTAAAACTCCCTTACATTAAATTTTTGGGGTCCACTTTAATCTTCAAAAAATTATAAAACTTTCATAATAGATTATTGTGATAATATTTGTATATTAAATTATATTTATTACAGTTTCAATTAAACATAAATCAATTTACCAAAATTAAATAATTATTTTGGAATTAATTTTTAGATTGATATAATATTTATTTTAAACAAAGTCACCAAAATTTCTACTCACAAAATATTAAAAATGTAAACATGTACGTAATATTTTCCTACCCGCTGTTTATCGGCATATTTATGAAGTTCTTAAGGCTTTAACTTTTAGTAGTAAGTCATTAATTTGCAATTAGTTCGAGGCATAAATATTGGCAGACGTGGGAAAAGAAAATTTGGCTAATTGATATTCAACCACAAGCATAAATATATATTTTGTTTCTTTTTATGCTTTCTTTTACAATTGCTGTAATTGTAACCCTCCAAAACAAAAAGAAATACCTCCTTCTTTTGCTTTCCTCTCAATCTTTGGCCCACTCAAAATCTTCCACTCAATTGAATTCTTCCGGTTGCAGGGGAAAAAAAACTTTGCGTCAGCCCATTTACAATTCCATGCATAATAAACAAATAAAGAAAATTGTTGAAAATGCTTTGGTTTTTGTTTTTCTTCACTTTTGCATAAAATAAATATAAATATAAACCAATCTGAGTGAAAAAAACAAAAACAACTGAAAAAAAATACCACAAAAATTGTTGACATTTTGTGGTTGGATAGATTTTTGGCAATTGCTTTTGGTGGTGCTTAGTGGTTCAGTTTTTTTTTCCCCCTGTTCTTCTTTTGTTTTTAAGGGGAATTTTGTGGTTAATTTAATTTATGTTTAATTCTTTTGATGCTCTTACCCTATAATGACACTAAATGTAATTCTATTACAATGTGTTAATGGACAATAACTAAATACTAAAATCCTCAAAATATCATAAAGAGGGTGACTTACATAAAGTTAACGTTTTTCATTCACTTTGACTTTGAATAACGAATCAAAATCAAATTCTTTTAAAAATGAAATATTGAAATGAGTAATGCAATGAGTTTTGCAATGTTGCAAGTTTTATAAAAATAACTGGTAACAAATTATACATAATTTGAAATGATTCACTTTATTCGTGTGCTAAAACAACATTTTCCTCTTTCTCAATGTTTTTTAAAGTACTTGTGTCCTGCAGGCTCTAATTCTAAAGCTTAAAAGTTCAATTGAAGAAAAACCCACGTTGAGCATCTCAAAGTGATAATTTAATTTGTTTCTGTCTATATTTAAGTTCAATATACATTTAACTTACATATTTAAATTCTTTTAAATAAGAAAAGCTAGCAATTCAAATCCAACATGATTAATACTAAAACTTTTCAAATGTTTATTCAATCACAATTCAATTTCGAATCTATATCTTTCAATTAGATTCTTCTCCACAAAAGAACCAAAAAGTAGTTTACTAAAATGTTTTCAACTTATATTGTGATTTTTAGGTGAAAACTATAATATGCCAACAGCAACTGTCGACAATTTTCAATCCCACAAGGAAAATGTCCTTTTAAATGAGGAAAATTGTCTGCTTTAGATTTTTACCACACAAATTCTTTTAAAATTATAAATTTAGTTTATTAATTATGAATGGTTTCTGTCAGAAACTGTAAATACTTTTTTGTAATATATTGTTAAACAACACTGTGATTAAATTCAAAAGTTTCCAGTGGTTTGCAAGGTTTATTTTCTGTTGGCTTCCAAAGGTTTGTAAGTTTTACTTTCTTAAAAGGTACTTTGATGAGTTTGAATTGGTCATCTTCTGCGCATTAACCTGTCTGCTTTAAAGTAAGATATAAATCATTCCAGTCTGTGTATATCTCCTGTTTTCATATTAAAACCTAGATTTTGATATTTACTTAGACTGAGCATCATATAAAGACCACGTGGAATAATAACTTCTAACTCAGGGAACATTTGAAAGTGCATTTATCGTACCCTGAATATATGAACTATATAATATATATAACATATACAAATGTATTATATTTGCTTACGATTTAAATAAATGGGATGCTTATGGACTTTGATTCGTTGATTTTTACTTGATATAGTTGGTATATATACATACATGCATATAATGATACAAACAGTGAGGTTTTCACATTTAACAAATAGCTTCACCAATCATTTTTTTTTTTTTATTAAATCAAATGATCTAGTTTTATTTTTATCATCTTAACATTTTTTATTACGAGTATAAATGATAAAATAAAAATACGAAAAAAATCTTAATTTCCAATTTTTTTGTTATTCAGAGAGTTTAAATTGAGATCTACCTTGTAGGCATTTGGTCATAAGTAAAGCTCAACTGATCAAAATTGTTAAAACTGTACTTTTTACACAAATTTTCTTATTAAAGCTAAAACACATTCCATATATGAGAAAATTAAGAAAAACTGCTTACCAAAAATTTAGGTTAAAGTCCCAAAATACTCGTAGATTTTAGAAAACAATTTGTATCCTGAGATATGGAAGGTTATATGATATTAAAGGTTACATATATGAATAAGCTTAATGTGTTATAAATTTCACCTGGACATCTCTATTTATTTAGACAATTTATAAATTATATAGAAAAACTTGATAGTTTTGATAATCTAATCAAAGAAATCAGTTTCTTGACATATTTTTGTATAATGATTTTCTCCACTTTTCACTTTTCTCAGTAGTAAATTTAAACCAAAACCAATTCCATTTTCAATAAGAATATCTTTTTAGGCGCCATTAAATTGTTTAGTAAATTATTTATCGGAAATTTTAACAATATTTAACTAACAATTCTCTTGGACATTTGGTTTTTTTTTCCAATTTTTGATTGAAATTTTCTCAGTTGTTTAGCTTTTGGGCAATGCCTCACAGCAGGTCCAGATTACATAATTGCTTGATAGTCGGTTGCAAAGGCCTTCGAATGCCGTGCCGAGCGGGGCAATGTCGATTGATAGATTGCATTCTGAGTGTTGCCACACAATGAACGCACGCTGCGCAAGTGCGAGAGAGAGAGATAGAGTAGTGACGTGCCCCGGAGGCAACAAAACAGAAATGAAGATCAAAGCTACAGAGAAATTATAGTAAAACTGCGTTGGCAATAGAAGACTTATTGCAACATTCATACGAAACAGCACACATACATACATACACATTGTATAGAGGAATGTGTGTGTATGCAGCGACCCAATTTCAGACAACAACAACAACAACAAGAGGCATAGCATTCGAAATTATGTTAGAATTCCATGGGCAAGAGAGAGAGTGTAAGCAATGAAGAATGAGAGAGAGAGAGCGTGAGGGAGTCAAAGAAGATGTGACAGAAAGACATGCGTAAATTAGATAAAAACGCAAAAGCCACCCACAAAACCACCCGCCACCACCACCACCATTAGCTACAGAAAGGAGAATCACCACCAGCAAAAACGTTGATAACTTCTCATGAATGAATGAATTACAGGTGGCATTGCTTAAAACGAACTAGGAAATAACAAAGAGATGAAAGAAAGATGAAAATGGGATTTAAGTTATTATATTGAAATTGCTGGGTTATTATAAATATAATAAATTGTAGTTTTATACAAATATATATTAATATATTTAATTAGAAGAAGACCTTGACTAATTCAGTCACTTTAATTATAAGCTTACTCTAATTATTTCGAGTTTATACAGCTTGAGTCCTGATTTTAACAATTAGTGCTATAAATCCTTAAATTTGTTCCCAAAAACACTTTCACATGTCTTCCACATTTGCATATTCTGGTAACCATGTAATTTTACCATTTGTTAACTTGCATCTGGCAACGTTGTCAGCGCGGGCAACAAACAGCTGTTTGGATTAAAGCTAAACGCAGTTCTCGATTGAAATAAAGGAAAAATACAATTAAGACACTTATAGTAATTAATGAAATTTTATTATCAAGTTTTAAGATCCACGGAAAAACTTTACCAACTTTTACTTTCTATCCTGTATCGACAGAGGTTTTAAAATGAAGAATCTGCACTTATCTGAGAACCTTAAACGAAAAACGGAAATCTTTTGATTTTAAAAGTTCTAAACACCATATATGTAATAATTTATTGTTACAAGAATGCCATCAAAACCACAAATATGTTAGGATTCATCCAAATTCCAGGAAGTTGTTGTCCAAGTTGACAGTGCTGCATTATGGGGCAAATAACAAGGATGCCAGATAGTTAATTTGCTCTAACAGAAATACATACATCGTTAATTTCAAACATAAAATGTATTCAAAAAACTTACTCTTAGTCTTTACTATTCAATGAAACACATATACAAAATGCATTCAAAATTCTAATTTGAAAAGATTTATCTTTTTTTATATAATTTTTCTTTTTTTTTCGATTTTTTTAGTTATTTAAAATTGTGCATTGAAACCGATGTGAGAGAAAAATAGTTAATAAGCAAGGATTTGACCACTTGATTCTGTCAGAATTATTAAATTTAAATTTAAATTCTGATTAATTATAAAACTATTTTACCTCTTTAGTTTCATGAAATTAAAACTATTTTTAAATCGAAAATAAATTTTCAAACAATTGGTATGAAGCATTTAGACTCTATAAAGCTATTTAATATTTAGTAAATTAAATATTACACAAAACTATTCCTTAAAAAAAAAGAATTCTATCAAGTTAACTTTGCTTAAGGCTTAAAACCCAATTTAGTAAAAAATCGTCGTAAAAAGAATCATTGAGTTAGGTGCCAAATTGTAAAATCTCATAATGAATACGAGACTTTTCCGACAACAACATTCCCTGGTAAGACAAAAAAATAAAATAAATTTTTTTTACCTAATAGTATTACCTAGATATTTCCTAGATATGCAAAAAAAAAAGCCAAAATCCAAATGCATGGATAACCTCTTCAATGCGAGAATCGAAAACTAGCAAAAGTCAATGCAAATTCCACGAAATGGATCTTTTGGAGAGGCATAGCGAGATTTTAGATATCAGATCAATACTATTCAGATGAACTTGTCCATCGAGCTAAGGCAGATAACTATGGGCGAATTTCAGCAGAGGATTGGGTAACTTTAAAGCTTTTCTACAGCACTTTGAACGGATTCCTTCCAGAGGGAAGTGATCCTCTCATTTTGCTATTGGTTGAGCTCTCTTTCCCCTTACTACTCTCATCCAAAGTATCGTGAGATGCTTGAAAGTTACCCATTCGTCTGCAGAAATTCTCCTATATCCATCCGCTTTAGCTCGGTGGACATGCTCATCTGAATGGTGTTGATCTGATTATCTAAACACTCGCTGTTCTTCTCCAAAAGGTCCATTTTGTCAAATGTAGAATGCATTCGCTTTTGCAAACTCTTTATTTTGGCATTGAGGAAGTCATTAATGCATTTGGATTTTATCTTGTTTTTTTTGCGCCAGAGGGAAGATCCTTTCATATTGCTGCTGGTTTGAGCTCTCTTTCCTCAAGCTCCTGTAATTATCGTCTTGTTCACGTGACATAGAATAGAGTTATGCATTTCGGCTTCACCACAGATTGGTCACAACAAAGTCTTTGCCGTTGATCTGCCACAAAGGAGAATGGAGAAAGACATTCAGTGCAGATCGCAATCTGATTAACCTTTCTGATCAAAATCGGGTAGTACATTGACGTCTCGGAGCCTAATCAACACATTCTCCAATGTCAATACCGACTCGGGGTGGTGTCTTCTGCTTTACCTGCAAATGACGATGAGGATAAAACAAACAAGAATTTCGCCAAGGAGACTTTAAATCGAGATTCTTTTAATTCCAATCTTTATATGAAGCAAGCAAGTCGTCCTAGCCGATTATTTAAGTACTTAGTTCCAGTTGGGAAGGTTAAAACAACCTTGATCTTGACACGAAAGCCGACTCCAAAAGTTGGTTGATCTAGCTCTAATAGTCTCGTGAGTTCTAAGTGGAAATACGGAATGACGGACGGACAGATAGATAGATCTCAATCGACTAGGCTCTTCATGAATGCTGATCAAGAATATTTATACTTTAACGCTTAAGTTGATAAATGAATCTGCAAATTTTAAGTTTATCTGTTTAATTCTTTTTGACTTGTACTTTACTTGGCGTAAAAGAGAAGTTTAGAGAAAAATGAATATAAAATGTAAATTTATATCATTTATGATTTCTAAACTCAAAAATAATTAAAAAAAATTTTATTAATTTAATTTTGTTTTTAAATTATAAAGAAATATTGGGTTTCTCTCTCTCCGCCTATCTGCACTTTTGCGCTTTAGTTTGCTTTCTTTAAGAAGATATTTCGATGATCAGTTTTAAATATAAGTTGTTTAAAATCAAATATAAGCTATATATATAAGATATTTGTAAAGTATTTTTGCCTCATAATATATGTAGATATTGAAACAGATATATTGTCTCTCTCTTTCATGTAGGTAGAATTGTGTCAAAAGGAAACCTTGACAAAAACAAAAAAATACGAAAAAAAAGGAAGAAAATTTACTTAATTTTCAAGTCACAATTAAAAAAATTTTTTATAAAAACTCAAAAAAACTGTTACATGTTTCCGCCCGGGATCGAACCGGGGGCCTTCTGCGTGTTAGGCAGATGTGATAACCGCTACACCACGGAAACAGCTGATTCGCCTGTATCTAAAAAGCTGTGAAGGCTTTTTTGATAATTTGAAATAATGTGTGTATATTTAAATTCAATATCTTAACTTGTTTGATTAGGCCAAAAGAAAAAAATATGGAAACTAGTTAGACTCGGGCTATTGTAGTGATTTGTGTCTACGTAAAAAGAGGCAAAAATAAAAAAAAAAATACCTCAAAAATATCGTTATAAAAATTAAAAAAGAAAAAAAAAATAAAAATATATATATATATCAAAAATGTCTTTATAAATATTTTAAAAAATTTTAAAAATAATTTATAACAGATAATATTGGTAAATAATATTAAAATTCAAAAAAAAATATCAAAAATATTGTTAAAAAAATTTATAAAAATTCTGAAAAATTCTATAATAGATAATACTGATAGATAATATAAGTATGAACGTGAACTGAACATATTACTTTAATATTAAGAGTCCCAATGAGGTAAATACTAAAATATTTTACTCAATGATTAAAGCAGCTTTCTTAGCTTTTTTTCGGATTGCTTTAGAATCTAAAGTTTAGATAAATATCTATACTTTTACTCTTCTCGGTATTTTAATAAACAAAGTTTTTTAAATAATTCAAATATTTATCTTTTGTATTTCTAAAAAATAGTTTCTCTAGTTTTCTATTTTGAAGCCTAAAATAAATGACACTTTAAAAATTTTCTTTTAAAAGCCAAAAGACTTTAAGAGAATCCCCACTGTACTTGTAAATTGCATGCACCACCGCCTAGTGAACTCTCTAATTTTCCTCTATCTCTTTTTTATTCTCACCAAAGCACTTGTCTCTCTCTCTCTGTTTGCCTTAACCTCCCCCACAATTGATGCGTTTCGTTGCGTTGCGTTGCGTCGCATTGTCTGCCGCACACAAATGAATGGAGTCGGTCGGATGGTTGGTCGTCAGTCAGTGTCAGTGTTTGGCATTTTCAACAAATTGTATGTAAAACTCATATGTATATATATACATACGTATCTCTTTAGCCCATCATCTGATGCGTGCCTGACCCAATTTCTCTTCTAGCTCTTTGCTCTAATTCACACAATGCTACAATTCATTGAATAAAATGCAAGTTTAATAGAAACAATGTTGCAATCGTCTCTTAAACTAACAAAAGAAAATTATAAGAAATTGTATAAAAAAAAATGGTTTAACTATTTATACAAGTTCATTCACCCAAATCATTATAATCGATTGGCCAGGTCGAAAGGTAAACAAAACGAAATAAAACCAGCGACCCCAAAGGTGAAAAGGCAATCAATGTTTGTCGTCCTAGAAGAAGTTTTCGTCAAATTTCTTCTATATGTATGTATATATACCTTTGTATATATATTTTACTACCCCATCGCTGATTGTGCGTAATAGAGCATTAAACTGGTTGAAAATGTGAGAGAGGGGGAAGCAACAGGAGAGGTCCTTCGAGCATATCCTCAAAAAAATATTACATTAGCATCGCTTCCTTTTGTCTGCGTGTGTAAGGTAGTAAAAATTATGTGTAAAATGTCCTTGAACCCCATCTATTTTTTTTTTGTTATTGTTGTGTATATCCTTTTCGCCTTTTGTTACAAGAAAAAAAAAGAAGAAAAACCAGCGTTAAGGAAACCAAAAAGATATAAATGAATAAAGGGGAATATTATAGAGAGAGGGAAATATATATATAATTTTTTTTTTGTTGGTTGGTTTCCTTGTCCTTTTCCCTCGTGTCATTGTTTTGAAATTATGTTAAAATTTCCTTTACTTTTTTTTTTATTTTTGTCCTGTCAACGTCACAATATTCTTGAGTTCCTCCCCCCCCCCCTTCCTTTTAACCAACCATTAACTGGTTGAGGTCTCCAGCGGTTTTCTTTGAATTTCCTTCTTGTTTTTTTTCTGTTTTTGCATTTTTAAGCTTTGATGTCAAAATGAAGTTGAATTCTTTTTCTATTTTTCTTGAGATTGACTAAATTTGCAGTTGAACTGTCGTTTTATATTCAAGAGTCATTAATTTGAATATAAAAATGGACTAAAGGGACCACTTGTTGGATTCACTTTAATGGAACAAGGAATAAAAAGCATAGCAACTATATATAGGAAGATCTTTCTGTCGTTAGAGAAGTTTCTGTAAGTTTAAGATCTTCAAATAGTTGAAAGGAAACTTTATAATTTCTTAAAGGGAAAGCTTTTTTTACAGAGTTTAGTTTTAAAAACTGTTATTTTAATGTTTAAAATCAGTTGTCTTTTAATGGAATTGTTATAGGTATAATAATTTCTTTAGATCTGGTGAAATTTTCCATTTAAAACTTGACTTCAATTGCATTTTCTGACTCTGAGCGAACTAAGGAGAGATTTTCTTATACATTTGAAAAGTCTAATAACCTTTTCTACTATTTAAACCCAAGGGAAAACTATGAAACTGGATATTATAACTATAAGATCCTGAACAATATGTATTCTTATCTTATGGTAATATTGTCTACACTTGTCCTGATTCTCACATTAGCATTGCAGTAACATTTCTTTAGACTTAATCAATATGTTGTTTACCTTTTGTTGGAAATTTAATGAACCCCAATTACAATTATACTGCCCTAGACAACACACACAGAGAGAAAGAGAGAGAGAGTGTCAAACATATGCAACAATTTCATTTTCATTGTTAAAAAAATTTTTGCTCATAAAACTGGTTCAAACCAATTGAAAGGGAAACAATGAAGCGCAGTCATTGCAAGCGCCACAAATGAGAAGCCACAGCCCCAAAAAGAAATGCCACACAAACAAATAAACATACACACACATACGTACACACACATATACCAAATACATACATAGATGAGAATTATGTTACTATGTATATATGTATGTATATGTGTGTGTGCGGTACAAAAACAAATGATATCATCTTATCTGAAAACGCAACGAAAAACAACAGAAGCAAAAGAGGTGGAGGGTAAAGCATGGGTTGGGGGTGTCCATGAAAAAACAAAATAAATGTGTGTGTGTGTGTGTGTGTGTGTGCGGGTGGGGTGAGTGTTAGGCAGAGATGGGGTATATGGGGTGGCTATATGTATTGACAGGCAGTTGAGTGAAAATATTTATTTTTGTGCAATTTTTCTCAATCGCAAATGATGAAACATAAAAAATAAACTGCTTTAAACTGCTTGGCATAATCTTTAATGTCTAGCAACTGCTTAAACTGATTCGAAATATATATGTATATGTATATATATCTGCTAAGACTCTTACTTTACTTTGAACTTTAATCAACTTAAATCGGTAGAAGATAAAGATATAAATGCATAAATAGAATTTCCATTGAATCAAAAAACTAAATTTTGGCAAAAGACTTTTTAGCTCTGAATGACTAAATTGCTAAAAAATAAATATTTTGCAATTTTTTGTAGTTCAAACACCAAAAGTACATACTTGTGCATCTTTGCGATAATCTACTTAACTTATTATAAATATAAATATTTCATTTTATATTAATCCAATGATTTGTGTCCAATACTAGCTAACCACCAAAAAACCATTTAATCCCACACAATTTTTACAATTCACAAAATTTTTAAGTTTTTTTTGTATTTTTTGTCAGTCTACAGAATTTACTTCATTAAGAACTAATTCATTAATTCAACTTAGTCAACAAAATTTTTTTATAACACTAAATATAATATTTAAGTAGGATCCTAACTTCGTAGAACCCTAAAAAGAGGTTTATTGACAACAATTTACATAGAGCGGTTCTTCGCTAACATACAGTAAAAACTCTTGGACAGACTATTATAACTTTCAATTTTTCATCCCTCTAAGGGAGGCGTACGTTTTAGAACGGAAAATTGGTTCGAAAAGTAACTGACGGTCGCCGAAGAAGGTATCTTTCGCTTAAGAGTGGTGTCTACCCATAAGAGGTTTCCACTCATAGGAGGTTTACTGTACATACTAGTATGTCATATACACTTCTATATGTACATATACTCATAAATCTTTTACAAGTTTCCCGATCTTAGAGAGTCTATGTAGTAAAATAATTTAAAGTAGTCGTAAAAACCCTTTTAGAAAATTATTATCTAAAAGAACTTATGAGGCTTAAAGAATATATATAACTATAACTGATAATTTAAATTTCTAACAAAATAAAATTTTAAGTTTAATATTTTTTTTTAAATTTAACTTGACATTCGAGCCAATTTTTCTTTTTTTCTCTGTTCTTATAGGGAACTTTTGCAATATGAGTTCTGAAACTGAGATTATATAAGCTCTGAAGGTTAGTCTGGCAACGCATGTTGACTTAATGTCACAAATATCCATTAATTCTTTTAATTTCGTAAGAAATTATATCAAACATTGATTCACAAAGTAAAATTCAAAACAAATTCGCATTTGTTAAACTAATTTTAAACACAATATTTGAAATTTTTAAGAATTATGTTAAAGTTTAAATTAAAGTTGTCAAAAGTCTGTATGATATTTTATTTTTCGTTTTTAAAAAACGATTTTTACTACTTAAATTAGGATTTACATTTACATAAGCCTAATATATATTTACATATATAATATGTGCTAAATTTGACCAACTTAACTCCTTAAAGGAACCTCAGATTTACAAGGTTCCAAAACAGGCTAATTTTGGTCGATTTTAAATCTATAAAATCAATTTTTAACTATATCTTTATATTTTAAGCTTCTTAAAATTCCATTCCAAATTTGGAAAAGAAATATTTAAGGGATCTTTTCAATTTTTAATGTAAAAATTTTATAAATTTCAACATAAATTTCCTCAAACATTGACGAATTTTTTTGTTTAAGTTTTAAAAGTATCCAAGCAGTTTTTGTATATGGAAACAATATTTGAACTTTTTAATATATTTTTTTTGTTGTTTCAAAAGTTTTTAAGCAGATTTTATTCTAAAGATATAATTTTTACATAGAATAAGTAAATATTTTAAAAATATGCTAAAAAAAACAAATCCTTCGTATACGTTTTTTACTATTTGCAGTATAATCTAGATTTATTTGGAATCGATATATCCTTAAAGTTTTGTTGGAATTGCCTTCTTTAATTGGCATTGAAATTGAAGTGCAGATTTTTTAACCGATTTTCGCAATTTGATAAAATGTTTCTGCTTACGTCAGAGTGACCAACAGAAGAGGAGCACGGTTGAATCCAACGAGGGGCGAAATCTAGGAAAAACGGGCACACTGCAAATAATGCAGCTTGTCAAGTCATGGCCTCCATAAGATTAAGTCTAAATATCAAAATGTTTTTTTATAAGTTTTTTCTTCCGCGCCTCCACAAACAATTTCAAAAACTTCAGTTAGAGTTTTCTGATGAACAAATCAATGTGTGTAAATATGTACATACTTCTATTTGAATGTACGTACATATGTATGTTAATTTTAAGAATTGAAAAAGTGTTAAATATTATAATGGATAATAATAACAAATGGCAAAATTTGTCAGTTTCACTTTTAATATTCTCGAGATGGAGAAATATTATTTAACTAACTTTATTCCAAGAGATACAAATTTTTGAGCTTTAAGTAAACCCTTTTGGTCTGTTATGTGGCTGCTATTGGGTATAGAAATATGGCACAACAAAATGCAGTATACACACATAAAATTTTCTTCGTTTTTGGCGGCGCATTTTGGGTACAGTCCCCCTCGCCAAAAAACAAAAACACATATTTACTTGTATGTAATTGCCAAATAGTTTTCGGGCCTACGCACACCAACACCAATACCAATATACCAACAGCAACACCAATACCAATACTAGCGCAACAGCAAAAGCAACGCAAGCAGCAGAGTCAGCAACAACAACAAACAACTTTGCAGTCAGCGTCAGTCGACGCAGTCAAAAAGTACATAACAAATAAATGCTAAAATTTCACGAAAAACGCACACCCAAAAAAGCGCACACACACAAGGGCAACGCACGCGCCCCACACACACACACACACCCACACATACACTAGCATATTTATGTATATACAAGCGCAAGCTGCAAAAGTGCGTTCCAACTGTGCTGACAATGATGTGGGGGACTGTTAGAAGGGGGGGAGCCCAACAAAATTGGAGCATATAAAATGCCATACACACAACCACCAACCCATCTGCCCACCCCCCCTCCTCTACCCTACCGCACCATCGTCAGCAGGCCAACAACAAACATTTGGTACATAGGCCTTTCCAGCAACAACAAAAACAAAGACCTCAACCATAGAACAGGAGCGCATTGAGAATAGACTTGTAAAATGAGGCGCCATTCCTTTTGCATCTATTTAAATTGGAATTTAAGTTCTAATTGCTCAAAGGATAATAGTTGAAAAACGTAGAACAATGTTTTCTCAATACATCCGTTATAATTATTGCAAATTAATAATTTGTAAAATTTCTATAAAAGTAGTGGACACAATCCGTCCCCGTAAAGCTGGGCCTCTGTCGACGTTGCTGCTACTGCTGCCAAAAATACGCAATACACGCAACGATTCACTAACACAAACATCTAGGCACACGCATATAATGGCCTGCATTGGTGTGTGCTTGTAAAAAACTCTCCCAACAACAAGCTCCACGTGTTTGTTAAATTGCGTAAAATCTAAGAGAGTGCCTCTTACTACTACTACTACTACTACACACATACACACATAGAGCATACTTTTGTCATTCTGTTTCTCTCTCGCCGCAGTTATGCATAAAATGGCAGCAAGCAGAAAAAGAGCGAGTGAAAGAAAGAGAGAGAACATGCGCGCATACGTTCTCATTGAGAACTTCTCAAATTGAAGCTGGGGAAGTTGTTAAAAGCTCTCTCTTAAAATTGAATGCTCTCGGAGGAGAAACGAGTTCTTTCCTCTGTCATTTTGTCTTTGCATTTTGCTTTTGCTATTTCTATTCCGGAATCTTTTAACTAAATAATAAACCTTTAATGAGTTATTACCTTAAAACACACTTCATTTTTTTTTTTTTTTTTTTGGGTCGATTTTTATGAATTTTTAAGGGAAAAAATTACATGTTGATTGTGCTCTGTATGGGAATTTGATACGATTGGGACACTTGTGGGAATTCCTTATGAATGAAATCAATGATAAGGGAAGTTAAATGCTAAGCAAAAGTCTTGAGATCGCTTCATTTAAGGGTTCATTGTTTGCAGTTTTTGAATAGATTGATTAACAAGATTGTTTATCCCACATTTATATAAAAAATGTGCAACAAAACAAAACAATAAGTCGATTAAAAGGGATCAGAATTAGAATTTTCCTTTCTATAAAAAAACTATTATAATTGACTGTCATTGAATGAGTTTGAATCTGAGTTAAGGTAAATTTCTTGAAGGAACAAGCAAATTTTAGAACTAAAATCGGATATAATACGTATGGAAATTATTTTAAATTCACAATATATTTATACCTTGATAAGTTATTATCAACTATATTAGAATTCATCGACAATTAGTGAATGTTTTCCTCTAAATATGTTGATAAGTTATATATTTTTTTTTAAACTTTTTAATCTATAAAGAGACATTTTTAAAAGAATTAACTTACATCTAAAGAAAAAGATTTTTTAGAATTATTTATTTACTTTTTAAAATTAAATTTATAAAACTTAATACTAACATAGTTATATTATTACAGCTTATGGAATTATATTTATTGTTTATGGAACACGTCTATTAAATTATTTAATTATAAACTAAGAAATTATTAATTTATGGTAAAATAAAAAAACTCTTGGTTAAATTACTAACTAAAAATATTTAAAATTTTTGCAATTGAATTATTGATATTAAAAATTCTATTCACATCTTTTTGTATATATTGAATATTATATTATATTTAATACTAATATTAGTAATTAAAAAAATGTATGAAAATTTAGTTTAAATATTTACTTAGATTATATACTATAAATTCAAATTAACATTTCTCACAATTTATTTCTTTTCAAAGATGGAAAAATTATCAAGGTTTTTTTGAAAAATATTTAAATAAAATATATTAAAGATTAATTAATGAATAAAAAATAAAAAAAAAATTATCTATATGCATACATACATGAATAAAACTGGGATATAAATTTAATTCATTAATTAACTTATTAGGAATTAACTTACTAATTATAAAATAAAAAAAGGAATAATTATTCAATGTTTATATATATAAAATAAAAATTAAATACTATACTATATATTAAATTAACGATTAATTAATTTATTAAATTATTTAGATTAAATAAATCATTAAAAATTTCAAATTAATTTAAAAATGATTTAAAATAAAAACAAACCAAAAATATTTAAGATTTACTTATAAGTTTAATAATCACAAATGAAAAAATGATCAAAGGACAATATATAGAAATTAATATATAAATTATATTAAAGATTAATAAATAAATTAAGTATATTAAAATTCATCTTTAATATATTTAATTTATTTATTAATCTTTAATATAAATAAAATATCTAAAATTTTTAAACTAAAAAAAAAAAAAATCAAAAATATCTAGAATATAAATAAAATATATTAAAATTTAATAAATTAATAAATAATTCAAGATGCAAAAATTATATAAAGTTTATAAAGATTATAAATAAATAAATTCCACTTCATCTTTCTCTCTTTTCGATACGTTTTTTACGTTCTTTACCCAATTCTTAATTCTTTTTGTTCTTCCTTGTCCTTTCAACTTCTTCTTTTCCTTTTATTCATAATTTAATTTTAATTTGTTTTTAAATTGTTTTAACTGTTCCTTTACTACATTCTTCAGTGGCTGATTGCCATATTTAGTTGATAACATAAATGGTATAAATATTATCTATTATTAACTATCATAACAAGATATATATAATCATTGCATATATTAAGTCATCTTTCAGTTAATATAGGGATAACATATTAACATAACATATTAGTTAATATATTGAAAAATATTACATTTCGTTGTCATATTCACAAATTCATTCACAAATGTGTTACGACTTGCCCTCACAATTATATCCTTTTGTATGCATAATTCAATCAATTTATGCAAGTTATAGAAACGATGAAACTGATGACAAGTTTAAAATGTCTGAAGTATCTTCTATTATGTCAATTGTTAAGGGGGAGGATGAGGATTTGCCCCTAAAGCGAACTCAAGTACTGCAAATCCGTGCATAACCACATTCTTCTCCTTGATTGCATCTGCATATGCATCGGGGAGGGGCAGAGACAGAGACAACGTAATACTTTGCATATTCACAGTATATCCTTTATTGTAAGGCATTCAGCTACAACACCTGGCCACCTGGTGCTTTGGCATGCATCCATATAGGTGGCATATACATATGTACATATGTATGTTTATTTTATTGTGTGTGTGGTTGTGGTTGTACCCCCCACTGGGATGGATTTTACTTTTTAAAAACCAAAGTTATTTTTCTATTTTTAATATCCTTTTTTTTTGGTGAGAGTCTTTGCCCCTTTTTTTCCACTTGAGATGAGCGCAAGCTAAGCTAGAAACAATTCAGGACTTGGGCAGGACTCAATAGCATACCAGTTATTACCTCATGCGACCTTATGCAATTTGTGAGAGTACATAAAACTCACCCCAATACAACAGCAAAGGATATGCGTGTGCGTATCCCTCTTTGCGTGCGAGTGTATGTGTGTGTGTGTGTGTATGCTCGGTAATAAAGGGGCGGCAGTGCATACATACAAAAGTTGCAGAGTTGCATTTCTATATATGACATCATACCAACACCCAAAAGATATTTATTTAATTGATAAAAATTTAGAAAACAATCAAAAGAATTTATTTAATTTATTTTATTTTAATTTTGCCTTTAAATTCTGTCCAATTGGAAAACTGCAAGTTTTTACCGCTTGCATTCCAATTGGATTAACGATAAAGAGAAAGAGAGAGAGGGAGCAATATATTCTCTCAGAGAGCCAAATAAAACTTACGCTCGTTCTCTCTATCTCTCTTTCACTCTCTCTCTCTCTCACACAAAGCACACTAATATTTTGCATTTGCAACAAAATCAAAAACAAAAACACATATAACATCGCAACCAACAACAAAAACGCAAGCTAAAAAAAAGCACGCAAACTCTCTCGAAAAAAGCGTCGAATCGAAAAGAGAGAATCGAGAGAGGAATAAATTTGTGCTCATTGAGATTTTTGTTTCTGGTTTTAGTCTTGTTTCGTTGTGCGTTGCGCACAGTTGTGCATTTGTGCATTTTTGTCGCGTCTCACGTGTAAAAACCAAAAACCAAACAAAAATTTACAAAAAACAAAAAAAAAAACTAACATAAAAATTCATAAAATTTTAAATTAAAACGAAACGAACAAAACGAAAAAAAAATAAGAAGACAATATAAATTATTATTATTAATTTACTACAAAAAATGCAATAATGTTCGTGTGAAATTTGAAAGCAAAAAGTTTAAATAAAGCTAACCACAAAAAATTTATAATAGAAAAGAAAAATCATTTAAAAATAAATGCAAAGTTTTTTGTTTCATCAAACATTTTTATTTATAATTTCCATTTAGTTTAAAGCAAAAATGCAAATTCAACTTACACATAAGAATTTAACTGTAAAGTGTCCATGTATGTGCATGTGTGTGTGTGTATAAAAGGCAAAATTGGTTATTTTTTTGACAAGTGATGAAAAGGTAAAAGTAACAAACAAAAGTAATGTTAATTAAAACATACAAAAATAAAAGAATAGGAAAAAAAAAACGAAAATAAAAGTTCTTAGAATATATTTTTTACGATATAAAAGGTGTAGTTACCTTATTTGTTAATTATTGTAAAAGTTTGTGATTAATGAAAGATTTTATGATATTATGTTCCGTGTTCAAGATTTCGGCTAATTGACAATTATATAGAACTTTTAACTGTTAAATTAAGTGCAGATTTTACGTTCTATTTTGACTTCTTCTTCATATGATTGCTGCTGCTGCAATTAAATGAAAACTCTTCTGCTTCTTCTTAGCTTAGGGATGCCATCTCAAATAGGCTGCAGTGTGACCCTCGTTACATGTATATGTATACATCCTGTGTGTCTATGTGTTTGTGTTTCAATATGATTTATGTATACTACGTACATACATACATATAAATGTATGCATAAATGGGGTTGCTCTCCTCTCACCTCTCCTTGTCATTGCATGCGTTTTGCATTTCAAACGGTAAAACGCTGCAACCCAAAAAATAAAAAAACGAAAGCAAGCAGACACAAAGTAAAGCAAAGCAAAAAACGAGAAAGAAAAAGGAAAACGAAAAATACAAAAAAAAAAAAACTTTTATGCATAAAGCAAATTGTCTGCATTTTTAATCAAGAAACAACAATAGTAGAATCGGCAACAAGCAGCAGCAGCAATAACAACAACAGCCCTAACCTACTCTGCCCACCCTCCCTTAAGACCGAAAAAGGAAATGGACTAAACAAATTGAACCCCTTTTCATGTGTGTGTGTGTGTGTATGTGGTGTATGTGTATATATGAGTGTGTGTATGTGCAAGCAAGCCCTTAAGCAGTGCAATCAAGAATAAAACTAGAAGAAGGAAAGTTTTTAGGCCGCACTTGTTTGAAGTTCTATAAAAAGAATACAAAAATCGAATTAAATATTATTTACTAGTTGTAGGATGGTTTATTATTATATTTATATAAGTATGTAAAAATGTTTACAATACATGTATAATATATTTTATATACATACATATTTATGATGGTATTTGGTAAACTCTTTGTATCTTCTTTGGAAAAGAACCAATTTATATATTTTTAAATATATTTAAAAATATTAAAAAAAATAAGCAAAAATATTCTATATCTATTTTAATATATAAAGCCATTTAGTGTATTAGAAATGACAAATTTCAAGTCTAAAAAACTCTTTCAAAGTTGGTTTTCCATAGTTTTAAAAGTTATTTTGATATAGAATCATATTGTATATGGAAACCTTAATATAGTTTGATCTGTATAAAGTTCTATATACTTTGATATGATAATTATATGTAAAATTTACTTTTAAATAGGTTTTAAATAAATTGAAAAGTGTTTTAATATAAAAATAATTAGAGAGAGTTGATTATGATCAACATTTGAGATGTAAAACATTGAAGATGACTTTTAAGTTAAAGTATTTAACTACATTTTTCAATTTCAACAGTTTTAGCAATTCGTTGTTAGATAAACTTTTATTAACTGGTTTATTTGAAGGATTTAAAAAGCTTCAAACTCTTCTGTAGATCAGAAAAAATCTTAAAATCAAATGGAAAACAAGTTATTAAATCATTCTGAAGCGCATTAGAAAGATATTCATTTGCTTAGACAATTATGGGTAGATTTATATATTTATTATAAGATGTTTCCTTTTATGGTTTACAAAACAGCTGGATATGCAATTACATTTCAAATCTAATAAATAAAATATTTACATATTATCTGGACAACCAATTGAAAGCGATAAAAATATTTTGAAATTGTATTTCTTGTTTTATGTTGTGCAGACATTTCAATTTTAAGTGCTTAGAGAGTGGGAGAAACAAGTTATATTACAGTTACACAATTAAAAATATAATTATATATATATATTTTTGAAACTTGATTAGAAATGCATGATCTTTGCTGTTCAAAAATGTTATTTTCTACTTTTTTCCTGCTGATAAGCAGCAAACAAATTACTTATGAATGAATTATTTTAACTAGGAATAACAAAATATATGTATATTAATATTCAAATAAAATACTAATTAAAATTAAGATATACACAGAGGGAAAACATTTGAAAAGTATATAGATAAATGATTAAATTAGAAAATAGATGATATATAAGAATCTTCTTATCTTGTGACGACATAAAAGGAATAGAAAATCCCTTAGACATGTTCTTTGGCAGCTTAAAGATAAGCTAGAGTAATATTTATGATTTAAAAGTGGATTTGAGATTTTGGAGAGTTTCGATATTTTATTTAAGAACGCACATAGTAGATTTGATATACTGATTTTACTTTAAGATTAATGAAAATCATGTTAACATAGTGTTTTATGTTTTTAATATTTTGGAGAGTTTGAAGACTTTACCAAAGAATGCATATACATAGTTGTTGTTTACCTGAGATCGTGCCGAAATAGTTTTTTTTATTGTTTCCTAATATTTTAAATTTTGGAGACTTTGGAGACTTGGCTAAAAAAAAGGTTTTTGACTATTATCAGGCATATTACAGTTTTTGCTTATTTCAGAATAATTCTTTTCATAGTTTTACCAAAGTGGAGACTTTAGAGATTTTTTTTGATGGAGTAAATTGGTGTCATGGCCTAAAAATTTACTTTTTAGTTCTTTATAAATCATAAAATATAATAATTTTAAGATTTTAAACTTTTGGAGACTTTTCTTGAATCAATAATTTAAACATTCTCTTTCTCTTTTTCAGCCAAATGTCACTGTGAAAATGTCTCAAAAAACTAATCGCAACACCAACTATAACAACAACAGCAAAAGCAACAATATCCTGCAGCGACACCAAAATTGGCTACAACATCTGCAACAAAATGCAGCAACAACAATTTATGAACATTTGACAAACTAAAAAGAAAAACACAAAACAAAAAAGAAATAAAATGAACTGAAGAAAACATTTTTCAAATAAAAAGCAACGCAAAAATTTCAAATTGGCAGAAACACAAAAAGAGAAATCCAAAAAAAAGAAAATGAAAATTTCAATTTAATCTAAATAAAAAGAAAAAACGATTTAGGAAAAGTGCGTGCAAAGAAGAAGAAGAAGAAAATTCAAAAAATATATATATGTATCTATATTTATTTATGTAACGTCCACACATAACGTATCAAATGTAACTTTTTAACTAAAATCTAATTAATACAACCGGCAAATTAATTAACAACAAATCAAACAAAATTCAGTTAATGGAAATCTTTTAAAAAAAAAAACAAGCAACAAAACAAGCAAAATTTAAGCCACTCAGAAATTGGTCAACTATTCAAAATTATTGGTTCGGACATACAGCAATACTAAACACAGCAACTACAACAACAGCAGCAACAATTATAAAGCAACCACAACAACAACAACAACAGCAGCAATAAACAACAGTAGTAACAACAACAACAACAACAACAGCAGCAGCAGCAGAATCGTGTGTGTGTGTGTTAGTTTGCATAAAAATTTCGTTTCGATCAAATAAAATATATATATATATAAAATATATCAATATATATATGTATTTATATCTATGTATATGATATGCTTGCAAATTATATAAGATTATATACTAAACAATTTTGATAAAATATTCAATTTAAATAATTAAACAAAACAAAAACACATCAAAAACTAAATATAAAAGCCAGAAAACGTTTTCGGCACAAAGTGCATTTTGGCTAACAAATACAAAAGTGCAGTCTGCCGGAACAAAGTAATATAATAAATTTAAATAAATGTAAAAATAACAACAACATCATTTGTAAAACATTTTTTATACCAAATTTATAAAAAATAATAATAATAAAAAAACAAACACACATCAAGAAACAAGAAAGAAAAGGAGAGGAAACAAAAGAAAGGATTCTGAATTTTTGGATTAATGCGAAAATTTGCAATTGGATTTTAAGGTGAGTTAAACAAAAAAATGTTTAAAAAAATATTAAAATTAATTGTTATATAAAAAAATATAATATAATATCGGTGGTATTAGGTTGATTATATATATCTTCTATAACTTAAGTATCCTTAAAATGATAAAGTTCTAAATCAGTTAAAAGGAAAACGAAAGTTTTAGTCCAAATTTTAACTTATCTAGAAATGGAAGGAAACTTTGATTGAAATTGTTTTAATATTCGATCCTTGAATTCATCAAATTATATTTAAAATCCTTAAATAATATGTAATAGGTTAAAATTGGATATTCCAGTCCTTATAAACTCAATTTTTAGCTAGAAAATCCATTTTTAACTTCTCATTCTTGTCCTCTTGTTTGATATCTATAAAAATCTTTCTTAAATATATTTATGCCCTTTAAAAGATAATGCCGTAAAGATCTTATACAATAATTAGGAATTTATAAAATTTCAATAAGTTAATTACTAAATAATTAAATTCGTGATATAGTCAAACTTTCCTATAACAAGTTCCAGAATCTAGAAAACTTCATAATAAAGAAAGCTCTTTATATAGATAACCTTTTATATAGAAACTTTATTATATAGAAATCTTATGATAAGGATCTTTATTATATAGAATTTTTATGTATCAAACATTCAGTTAGAATGAAAAGCTATATCTTTCAAAATGCTATGTCCATAAAAGTTCATTATACAAAACTGTCAAACTGGAAAAAATATCTTCCAGGTATAATTCACAATAAAAAATGACATTGCAATCTCGTACTTCTCCACTTTAATTCATTTAATCAATCAAGATTTTTAATTTAAATATAAATTTTCAAATAAAATGATATAAAACTCAAACTCTCAACTGTAAACTTCCGGCCATGTCTATCAGTTTAGACCCGACTCATTCGTTTATCTTAAAGAAATCTTTGCGTTGAGTTAAAGCTTAGGTCTGGGCCTAGGCTTATGTCTTATGCAAATTGTAGGCTTTTATTTTCCATGTAGCTAAAAGTGTTAACTTTTTTTTTTTTTTTGTTTTTTTTTAGTTGTCACAAATTTTTGAGTTTTTTTTAGAAAGCGGCCGCGCACTTAGACAAGCGAACAAACATTTGCAAACAATTACACAGAGTCACAGAAACACTTGGCAACCAATTAACAGCAACAAAAAAAAAAAAATATATTTTTTTTAATTTATGCAAAAATACAAAACAACAAAAATAACAAATTTTTGTCGTCTACGCACTTTTCTGCGTTATGATTTATTGTTAACAAACTTGTCTAACGTTGCATATTAATAACATATTTTTGCGGTGTTTGCGTGAGATATATGAGGAAGTTTGAATACCCTTTAAAGTGCAGTGTATGTGGTTTAGTTATAGACAAGCAATTGGTAAGTTAGGTAAGGTTAGGTTTTGTCTTGTCTTTATTTATTGACAGACTCTTTTTAGTCTTAGTATGTTAACTTTTTTTCTCAAAATTGGTCTTATGAAAAGTATACTTCAAAATTTTTACCAAAAGGATCGCTTAGGAGAGGTTTTAGTATTACATAATGACACTTTTAAAGGCTTTTTACACATCCTAACCTCCAGGAAACAATCTAAACGTTTTGGAGGACTGTCCTCTCGCTTCTTCTGAAAAGTTTCGTGACTATTTTTAGTTACTTGAAGTTTCAATTCACTGTGATTCTTAAGAAATTTCTTTTAAAAAGTACAATATTACGTAACATATACTTTGAAACACTTCTTTGTACCAGAGAGGGTTCGTAACACCTAAACGGCCTCTTATGGGAACTTAAAGGGAGTCCTATTTTTAATAGTTTCCTAAGCTTTTCTCTAAGTGTCTGTATAACTTAGGTATCTATCTATACATATCTTACACATCAATGTATTATATATATGTATATCTATATCTTACATATCAATAGATATGCATATATCTATCTTAAACCGTTCCGATAATCAATTTAATTAGTTAAAATCATAAAATTAGGGAACTCTGTCCCGATTAGAGTATAAAGACGGTTGTAATCGGAACAAAGAATCCCAAAAGGTTCGTGTGAAGTATAGTTAGAAGTCCAGCTAGTTAGTATAAAAGGTGGTATGAAGGATTGACCTGATTTAGAAACTTTGTATAGTGTATTTGTCCACTCAAAAGTTTGTGTATAAAGAAAGTACCCAAGGATTACTCTAAAGTTAAGTAAGAAGGAAAGATCAAATAGAAGAAATCTATTGAAATACGAGGACAATTTAATATTTCGATCCTAGTTTATTTAAACTGGGAAGTTTTCCATTAAGAGATAGCACCATAATGAATCCTCTTTAAGGATCTTTTCTCCACAATGCTCTAATACATACATATATAGAAAATAAGAAACCCAACATTGTCTGTGTATATGTTAGGTATAACTCACTTAAGGAAGGGTAACATTCAGTGGTTAACACACCCCTTTTTAAGGTAGTGCAAACATTATTTTGGGCATAAATTAACAAAAATATTTTCAATTGTATTATTTCTAATAATGTTGTTGTTGCTGCGCCACAGTTGCTTCTCTTGCTTCTCTTCTGTGTTCGCAGTTGACACGCAATACTTTTGGTTGTGCTCAACCCCCCCCTCTCACTCCCCTTGTTAAATGCGTCGTCGTTGCTGCTGCTGCTGTTGCTGCCACTTTGACCTACTTTAGCCACAGCGTGTTCCAAATTTTGTGCGTTGTGTGTACTTTTTTTTTTTTTTTCCTCCGCTCATTGCGCCGCTTGCCCGGTGCGTGTGAGTATATATGTGTGTGTGTGTATGTCTTTTTTCTATGCGTGCGCTTAAATGTAGTAACAATTTTTTGTTTTTTCTTTTTTCGTAGTTTTTGTTGTAGTTTATTTTCTGGGGGTCTTCCGCATTTAATTAAATGCACAACATACATTTCCCCCCTCTCTACCCCTATCCCTTTTACTAATTCTCTTTGGGAGCTTGCATTTTCACTTGTCGGAAGTTTCAGTTTTTTTCCCTCTATCTCGTTCACGTGCATTTGCACAATCGTTTGTTATTTTTCTTAGAATATGTCCCTCTATATCTATCTCGTTCACTCATTTGCACGCAATCATTTTGTCTCACTCATTGCGTTGTGTCTTTTTCTGGCTGGCTGCATCAGACACTCTGACGCAATGCAATATTAGTGACTTCATTGTGTTACCCTGTACTTAGAGATGACATTAAAGGGTATAATGGATTATGAAAAATGTAGAAAATTTAGTTTGTCAAAACTATAAGTATATATATTCCTGTTTAGTATTAATAAATAAAACGATTTAGTATAATTTGAGAAGAGTATATACGATACAGTCATTCGTCATCCGTTTTCTTTATGTTTTCCGAAGTATACCAATTCTATAAATCCACAAAATGTTTCATTAATAAAACATTAACCGCTAGATGTCGCCACTGTACAAAATTAAGTATTCAATATGTGTTTTTAGAACAAATTGCATCTCTTGCTAATAAAGAGTAATTCCAAGTCGTTGCAATCTAAAGAAATTCTCTTTTTTTGTCGTCGACACTTGCGTAAAGTGTCTCCCTCTAGCAGCATAGCCCCCACACTCTTAATCTCTCTTTCTCCCTCTCTATTCTTTGCTCTACTCTGTAATAATTGTTTCGTTTTTATGACTTACCGCTGCAGTTGGTTTGAATTTTTAATTGTGAACGATTACCAAGAAGCCAGAAACGATGCAAGAAAGTTGAAACGGCGGCAAAAGCCTCTGCCAGCTAACATTTGTTGTCGCCCCCCCCTGTTGATAATTGTTGTTGCTATTGTTGTTATTACAGTTGTTTCAAGTCGGTTAACCCGAGAGTGCCTTTTTTTGTTGGGGAGGGGGAGGGTGAAAATATCTGCCTATGCACTTTTTTTGGGTTTATTTTTCTTATGATGTTTTATTTTCTTATTGTATTTCATATGAAAAGGCTCCAATTGTTGAGAAATGACAAAATAATATTTATTTACATTTAAATCTTTGTTTAATTCTATATGAAAGGGAAGAGTATTCAGATTGAATAAGTTAAACTTAATATACCCTTTTTTACTTAATTTATTGGGTAGAGAGCTTATTAGCTCATAGCAAAAACAGTTTCTAAAGAGACTTTTCTCCCTAAACAATGATTAAACATAATTCTTAATTGTTTGAAATCCAATAAAAATAGCAAAAAGATAAACATTAAATTCTTTTTATTTCAGTTCTATGTTGCTTTTGCATCATATCAACAATAATTGAAATTTCTTTCAAAAAAAAAAAAAAAAAAAATTTGCTTTAGGCCATATAACTGGCTGTTTGTAGTATTATATGCCGGACCCATTCATGGCAGGTTTATGACTCGTCGTCATATGTATGTATGTATATATATACATTCGTACATACATACATATGTACATTTCAACTGTTCAATGCGGATAACCCAAAGCCCAGCCAAACCAACAAAAAAGCAAAAGCAAAAACAACTATCAAAGAAAACGATGCCCGCCCATGAAATGCGTTTTCTATTTGTGCAAACTATTGCGGCGACAATGGCGACCATATGTACATAGATGAATACATACACACATTTCTATACTCATATCTATGCGTGTATGTGAAAACACCCACACATAGAGAGCGACTCTGCAATGCAAAAAGTTTCGCCAACGGTATGTGTGAGCGAAGTAGAGCAAAAGCCAACTAGCAATTAGCAACTAGGCAAAGAGAGACAGCAGCACTAAAAAAAAAAAAAAAACCTAGTTTGCCAAAGCATTGCACATAGTTCTCTCTCTTTATTCGAAACGCTCTATCCCCCACAATTTCGCCTTGTCTCTCTCACACCCACTGGCCAGCTCTCTTTTGCATACTCTCTTGCTCTCGCATAGGCCTATGCCTAGTTATGTATGTGTATTCCTAGTCTATGTATAGGTAAAGACAACATTTAAGTGCTATGGAAAAAAAAAAATGTCGCTTTGACTGACACTGACAGGTTTTCATTGCCGCCCCCTTCTCTCGCTCTCTCATCTAACCATCGACTTCTCAGTTCCAGTTCATAAAAGCGATTATTTCATATACATATGAATGTATATATGTAAAAATATGTATGTAGAGGTATAGAAAATATTTTTATGGTAAAATTTCATGTAAGTTTCATTTAGTTACTAACTAAAATGCAAGTCTATGACAAAAATTAGTGCGTGTCTTTTCACATTTAATGGTCATCATAAAATGTGCTACAAACAATTTCATTTAATACATTCGTCAGTTAAATACGAAGTCCAAAACCCAAGTCTCATGACATGCAAGTTTCTTTGGTGCCATAAAACGAGTTACATACATATGTACATACATACATACATACATACATACATACATACATAACGGAAGCATTGACGAATTTTAAGAATTTGTTATTAAATATAGAAATTTTTAATCAAATATTATAATAAAAGTCTTTTAGGGAAGAATGTTTTAAAACTGAATAGAAACTACTACAAAGAGAATAGATAAACTTGACTTATATGTATATACTATGTATATGTATATACTGGATGTATGTACTATATGTATATACTAGATGTATCTATAATTCATATGTAATATTATAGATCTCACAACTTTATTGATAGGAAGAATCATTAATATTTTCTAGGAATAAAACTTTGTTTTCACTTATTTCATTATAGTCCCCAAAAATGTTAAATTATACCATACCTAACTAACAGAATACAAAGTTCTATAGAAACTGTACTTTTATACAAATAGATTTCATTAAAATATTGAACAATTTTTTAAATTAAGTTAAATTTTCAACAAAATTCACTTTTTTACAAAAATAATAAAATTATTTAATATAGATATATTTTTTTAAATATATTTTCATTTGCAAAAAGCAAATTTAAAAACTTTTCTTAAAAATGAAAAAATTTTGTTAAATATTTTAAATAAAATCTTCCAATGATAATATTTTATTATATACAAATTCCAAGCATAATTTCATAAAAAAAATAAAAAAAAAATGTAGACAATGAATTTTTGTATAATATCAAAAGAATTTGTCAATTTAAAGCTATTACATCATAGAAAAGAACTGCGCTGATAATTCTATATAAAACATATGTACATAAATACATACATACACACACATATGTCTATGTACAACAGAAGGGCGCAACAAATAAATAAAAAAAATTTTAAAATTACAAAAGCAAAAAAAAAAAGGCAATGGCATATAGATTACATACATAGAAATAGACATATAGACTTGTTGGAGCATATACAAAGAGCAAACATATGCACATACAAATAGATGTGTCTATATACTCACACACACACACATTTGTATGTACATATGTATAAATAACGCAGCGCAAAATTCACGCATCAAAATTATAGCAACAATTCTGTCTACTTGCTGCTGTTGCTTGCTGACTTTTGCCTCCGGACTGGCCTACAATTAAATTGGCTCAAAGTGCGTAGCCCAGAAGAGCGGCATTACAGGGGTGATGACGGGGTACAGGGGCTACTCGCTCTATCGCCAACGCTGATGCCCGTCGCCGCCTGCACGGCAACCAAAAATGAAAAAAAAAAATTTTTTTTGGGAGGGGGAAAAAAAAAATACAACAAGCAGCGATAGAAAAAAAACCTTGAGCTCGCACAACATAATTAAAAATGTGCGTAGACGCACACTCATACACACAAACACACACATACGGATACTTCTATATACATGGGCACTCACACAGTGATAGCTTTTGCAGTGGCACAAGCTTTTCCTGTTTTTATAAATGACATTCACGCGCAATAAATATCAAAAACCGAAAGACGAAAAACCAAAAAAAAAAAAAAAAGCTCCAACTGCAAATACAACAATCGAAAATCTAAAAATGGTTTTCGGCAAATGCAAACTATATACGCACACACACACACACGTGCATAGACACATACATCTTCACATATTTAAACTGAGAGCGCAAAGCTCTATGACATAGGCATATTTTAGTTTTTTTCGAAATACTCTCACGCACTTTTGCGTGAGCAAAAGCTTTTAAACGCACTCTCACGCATCTAGAGCGAGCTTTTTGCCCAGCTGTAGATCAGTCGTCTATTGGACACGATTGAGAAAGGATCTCATGGCAGCAAAGAAACAGAGATATAGATTTTTATTCTACATATATCGTTGAACAATATATGTCCATAAATATTGGTGGCTTTTGGCTGGCAAATTTTGATCAAGCAACTTTAGTTGAATGTTAATGTTTGAATATAAAATGAGGCAGTAATATAAAAGATATTGTTCTCATCAATTTTATTAGACTTTATATGGTCAAGGATAAATCTGGATATGTTTTCATTTTAGAGTTAACAATTTTCTTTTAATTGAAAATAATCTTTCTGCAGCGGCTTAGAACATTTGTTTATACTATTAAAGGCCTCGAATGGTTTTAGGGAATGTTAATACATTTTTATGGGACTTTATTTATAAACTTAATAAAAAGCTTTATTATGTACACACTTTTATGCAACAAATTTAAATATAATCACTTAATTGAAATCTTTTGATATTATTACATTACAAGATCTTAGAAAAGGTTTCTCAAGCAAAGCAAATAACTTCAATATAAAACCCAAGTTCCCCGTTTTTGGTTTCGTTTTGAAGTACAGTACATTTAAGGATCTTAAGTATCAATCAATAAAATATGCACTTTGCTCTCCAGGAGTTACAATCCCGTTACATGAAAGGAACACCTTAAGTCTTAACATTGCAAGTATTTCGAGAAACTGCAAAAAAATTTCATATAAATTGCAATTCGTAGAAAATAATTAAATAAAAACATAATATTTTCCATGGAAATCTTTTATTTAATATTAATAAAATGTTTAAAAACATTTTATCAGTATTATAACCCATAAAAATGTTTGAACTCAAATTTCGTACCAATCTGAATTTTCGTAATTTTCTTAATTTCTATAAGTTGCTTTCGGCGAAAGCGTACTATATATTAATATATATATATATATATATATGTATGTACATTTGTATGTATAAAGAAGGATGTATGCCAATACTAATTAGAGTCTGTGGATCAAATATTCATCTTAAGGTCTCTCTAACTTCCTTCCTTTTACTCCAATATTATAATATACTATTAAACTAATTATAAAACTCAAGCAAAAGAATCAAAACAAAACTAAAAAGAAGATAAAGAAATTCTACTTTTGATAATTATAATAAAATTTTTTTTTTTTTTTTTTTGTTTTCTGTTTTTTGTTTTTGTTCGATTTTAGTTGGGAATAGAACCATTAATGTGTTTACTCTCAGTTACAAATCAAATAAAATTTGCCTTAAATTTTAACTTTTAAATATATTTAAATATAATATACATGCATATATAAATATGTATCTCAAATTGACAACAACAATTACATTTTCACATCCGATCTCTCCTCTTTGTCTCTATCTCTTTCCCACTGCTTATATTTCTGACTTTGTTCGTGTTGTATCTTATCGGTACACAAAAGTATCTTTTTTTAAGAAACGGAAGAAAAATAATTATTTAATTGTTTAGAACCTTTTCTTTTCCAATTTCATTTTAATAACAGCTAATTAAGTCAAGTATAATATACGCATATTAAACACAAACAAACCTATGGAAGATGAATGAATTGTGAATTGCCTCAATCTTCTAGCGCCGGCGTCACCAAGAGCCCACTTCAAGGTATTATTGTGTCACATACATATACCTATACCTATATATTTGTATATACCTATATATGTTGTGTTGCTTTACCATTTCTTCTTCATCTTCATCTTCTGTCTATGCCACACCCCACCTCCTCTCTCTCTCTATTTCGGAAAGCCAAGTCAAGCAAAGACGCTTTGGAGTGCACTCTGTGCGACAAGAAGTGGAACAATCACCGAAAAAAGGGGGAAAAATGGAAACCAACCAAAGAAACAAAAAAAAAAGCACAAAAGAAATTGTTAAGGAAATTAAAAAGCATAAAAACAACAGCAACAGCTTCCGTTAAAACAAAGCAACAAGCCGAAAGAATTGAAGTGGAAGTGGGAGAATGCGAGAGAGTGCCAAAGTGGAAGAAAAAGGGTTCCAATATCTGTATGTATGTATCTGTGTGTGTGTTGGTACATAACACGCAATCCTCACATATGCAGCCGTTTACCGTTAGCTTCTTACCATCGTGCAGTCGTCTATGAAGAGGGGTGGCTCTTCTGTTCTTCTTGATTGTCCCATTGTGGTTAATTTTGAATTGTTGAGGTTCTTTTTATGCATGGCATATATGGAAATAAGATCCAATAAGATTTTTAATATATATATAATGGCTATAAATAACAAAGAAAAGGACACAGAGAATCCTATATATACTTGAGAGATTGAAACAAAACAAAGATTAAGCAATTAAAAGTTGGAAATGTTAGAAAAGTAGACCTATAGATACATAAAGTACAGTCGAATAGAAATACAGAACGATAGAAGCATGGATTATTATAAAACTTATTTGAAAAAACTATATAGAGACTTAAAAATATATAGAAACGATCAGCAACATGAGAATAGAAATGACTTTTAACTCACCTATTGGTGTGCACACAAAAAGTTAAATCTTGTGCTTTCTTCGCTTCTTACTTTGCATTCATGCAGTTATAATTCCCAACTAGTTGTGGAAGTAGAGGAAAGTAATTCAAAGGCTTAGCAAATCTTTGACTATACTGATAAAGGAACTTGGTAATACAGGAAGTCTGGTAACTTTGTGCTATCGAAGGCTTAAACCTAAATGTTTAAATGGGATCTATTTATATATATATATTGCATTTCTATATATAATATCTCCCACTATAGTTAAACAGTTAGAAAGACAGAATATCAAGTGGAAATGACAACATAAGATTAATACAAAAAAGTTAAAAGACTCCAAAATGTATAATAGAAAGATGGAGAAATAAAGTTATGAATATTTCTATCGATACTAGAATAATTATATAGTAATAAGTAACGAGATCTATTGTAGTCAAGCATATAGATATTTGTCGATAAAGATATTCAAATTTATGTTTGTGTATGTATACGTGTGTATATATGCATATGTGTGTATATAGATTAAAGCTAATACTTTCTTTAGTTTCTTAAATTTTGGGGTATTAAATTGCTCTAAAAAAATTAATTCCATTTACCTCTTACCTCAATTAAGAAAATATTAACTCAATTTCTTTATGCCCAAAGGTATTACTCTAGAGAATTTTCAATTAAAAGATTCTTAATGAATTTTCTATATCTTATTGTTTGCGAATCCTATCCCAAAGGCGCCAAGTGCCATTCATATCTATAGTATCTATTATACATTAGTATCTATTATACATATGTCGCTTCGATCTGTAACTAATTTCTTTATATACTTGCATATTTTTACATACATATTTGCTTTAAAGTTTAATCTAAACATTGTTCCGCAATTAGTAAAATTATCACATAATTTCACTTTGAATATATTTAAAAGTGCAATAATTAGGTAAAATTACTTATTTAGTCTTAATTAGTATAAGGAAAGCAACATCAAAAACATTGACAAAAGAAATTCATTTTTAAACTCAAACAAGAATAGAACCTGTCTAAAACTATAGTATCAGTTGGGTCAATCCAATATTCTATGCCAAAGATATATCTATTAAAAGTTGCTTCTTGCATATCTTTTTTTTTTGGTTCTCTTTTTCTGATTACATAGATAGAACTCTAGTTGGGGTCTCTCTTTTTAATGACTTTTTATGCACCTAAACCAATCAACGAAAAGCGCTCGACATAGAAGGAAAACCTCATCAAAAATTTTCTTGTTGCTTTCAAATGTTTCTAATGAACTGTTCTTCAGCTACCTTCTACCTCTCTCTCTCTCTCTTTCTCTCCTTCTCCCCTTTACAGAACACCACAAACTGGTGGGCCCTTTGCACTTGCAACAACACGTCAAAGTGAGATTGCCGTTGACTGCATTTTGGTAATTAGTGTGGGTAACTAGGTGGCCAGCAGTCAGTTCAGTGACGAGAGAAAAAAAAAAAGAAATGTAAAAAAGAAATCCCCCATGGTAGCATTTGCCCCCTATCCCCCTGGTCACCAAAACTTCTCTCTTGACCTGTCTATCAGCCGTGCAGCCATGTGTGCAACTGTGGGCCGTCTCCCCCTCTCTTTCTCTCTGTGTTACCAATCAAATTCATGACGTTGAGTGCACTTCAAAGTAGCAATTCAATTTCATGGTTACCAAAGATTCTTGTTACCAGTTTTGGCCTTCTTTTACAATGTTTTTTTTTTATTTGTGGTTGGTTCTCTCCTTTTTATTATATTTTCTTACTATTATTCTGTAAATCACAGACATAAAAGTGTTGCACTTGAGGTGAGCAACCGAAACTGCATTTTAATTAGACGCAACAGGCGGTCGGTCGGTTGGATCGCAGACTTAACTTGGCCTTATCAGTAACCATCGCCAAGTAAATGAAACACCTTGCACAAGACACAAAAAACAAAAACCGAAACCGAAACCCAAAATGAAAAGATACACAAAACAATGAAAATGCAAAAGAATCACCCACGCATAACACACAACATGGGAAAATGCATAAATTAAAATAACAAACAACCGACAACAGCAACAACAACAATAAACATAAAACAACAACAACGTTGCGACAAGTGCAAGAGGAAAAGTTTCGTAAGATACGCAATGCATTTTTTTTTTTTTTTTGGCTTGTTGTTGTTTAAGTTTACCACTTGAAAGTGTGACTTTCAGACAAAAATTCCACAAATTGTCCAACGAAGCGTTAACTTTAAAAAGAAGAGGCAACAATTTCACTAACTTGGCCCAAAGAGACGCTCAACAGAGCACAAACAGCAGCAAGATGGAGTCATGATGAGCAAAAGATGTTGCACTTGTGTAATTGCTTAAAACTCTCTCAAAATCAATTTTGGCTTAAATGAGTTTCCTAAATAATGTCAATACAATTAACTTAACCTCAATTTATTGCATGTCCAAGTTCTGTCATTTAGACGGAAGACTAAAAAAGAAGGAGGGCTACAATCCCTTGAAACATCTGAATGAGTTGAATGATTTGAATGATTTGAATGATTTGGGTGTACTCATGGATGGATCATAAGTGTTCTTGGTTTCGTCAAGCAATGGTCGAATAAATTCGATGATCCTTACACAACCAAAACCCTTTTTTTTCACTGATCCGGCCTTTTCTGGGATATGGATCATGCGTTTGGTCCCCTCAATATAAATCACACCGTGATTTTCAATCAATTCAATTCAATCCGTCCAAAAGCAATTTCTAACTGTTGCGCTTCGTGGCTTAAACTGGGATCGAAATCGTATTCTGATAGACTCCTTCTTATTAATCCTTGCTCCTTACTTAACCGTAGAGTACGTTGTTTATATACAAGCTTTTGAAAGGACAAATAGATTAAAAAAAATGAAAATAAAAAAATAATTAAAATAAAAAAAATAATTATAACAATAAAAAATTTTAATTATTAAAAAAATATAATAATACAAAAAAAAAATTTAACAATGAAAAAAAAAAATTCAAATAATAAATTAATTAATTATAACAATAAATAAATAATAATAATATAGAAAATTATAAAGAATAAAAAATAATTATAATAATAAAGAATTACAACAATAAAATAGTTATAATTAAAGTTAATTAATTTGTCTAAAATAAACAAAAAGAATTTTAATGATATTTTTTTCACTCCTGTAAAGTTATTAAAAATGAAATTTCTTATCTATTAAAAATTATTTTTATTCTTAAATAATCTTTTCATGACTGTGACTTATGAATTATTATTCAATAATTATTACTATAATTATATATATATATCTTATTAAGGTGAAATAAATATACACAAAACCTTTTAAAAAGTCAAGTTCCATAAAGATTTTTAAACATATTTAATATAGAACCCATAAATCATAGAGAGACGAAAGTTTATATAATTTGTTAAATATCTACAAAATATTTAGAATTAACTTTCTGTGTGTGTAACCCATATCCCTATTTTAAATATAACATTTCCGAAAATTAATTTACATAATTTACTCATAATTCTTTTTACATCTGTTTTTGTTTTTTTTTTTATTTTCAGGTAAGGGCAATTGCTTTTGTGACCAACTAATTAGGCCGTCGAACTAAACGTAAGTTGTTTTTTTTCTTCTGCATTTTAAATGCTTTATTTGGTTTTATTCTTACCCAACTCCTCCCTCCTTTTTGGGCTTACCATGACTCTCACTGACTAAAGGCTAAAGGCATTTGGCATTTTCATGGAGAAGTTGCTGCTGCTGTTTCTCTACGATTCCTGGCCATAAATTTTGCAATTAACGACAAATGTCACTTTGTCTGGCCGAGGGCCATGGTGACTCTAGCCGAGACGACTGGAAACGAACTACAAGACCAGAAGCAGGCGTTTTGGGCCCAATCCCTTTTCTTGCCTCTGCCGGCAGCCACTGGTATGGCCTGGGCTGGCCTCTTTCTTCTACTTTCCACTCACTGAATGCTTTTAGCTGGAGCAAACGAAGCGTGGAGCTGTAAACTCCACCATTTTTGCAACTTCTTCTGACCTGGCTGGGGGCTGGAATTCTACAGGCCCTGCCCTGGCCACCCACTTACGGTCTGCTCGTCCTGCAATTGCATTAAAAAGCATAAATTTACTTTAGCACTGGACGTTATAAAATCCATTTATGCACTTCACTTGCTTCTTTTTTTTCTCTTTTCTTTTCCTTTTTTGCTTTCATATGGCGTTGTTGTTTTAATTTTTTGCATACTCTCTTTTGGCCTCTCTCTTTTTCCCTCTTTTTGGGTTCAGTTCGTTGTTGCATGCTGGCTGGACATGGCTCTGGGTCCTAGGTCCTTGCAATCTACAATAATTTCTGATTTCTTTTGCCCGTCCCGTTTCCTGGTCTTCTCTTTTTCTCGCTTTTTTTTTTAACCATTTCTTTTTTATATTCCTTTTCATTTTTTGCCCACAAAATGCCAATTTCTGCAGAACCAAACAACAACAACAACTGGGAAAAAAGAAAACCCTCACAGAGCTATGCAATTTTTACGAAAAATTCCAAACAGCCACGCCCCCCGTGCCGCATGCCTCAGATCGTAGCTTTAGGTTTTTTTCATTCCCCACGTTTTTTTTTTTTTGTTTTTGGTTTTGTTTTGCAGTTTGGCTCCGTTTTTCCATCGTGTTGATGATGATGAAGTTTAATTTAGACACGAGTCGAGTGGCAGACGGGCAGCCAGGAAGGAGCCTCCTCAACCCGTATTTGTAACCCCTAACCCCAAACCCCTTTGATGTTGCACCACCAGACCAGTAACCAGCCATCCAGGACTCCCCCACAAAGTCATCTACCCCTTCTTTTGCCATTTTATTGCATGTCATGGCTCTATGCACATCGAGAAAACAAAGAAATAGAAGTAGAATAGGTACAAAAAAAAGGGGAAAAGAAAAAAGAGAGTCAAAAAGGACTCAAATAACATTTTTTTTTCGCCTCATTCCCAAAACATTTAAAATGGCCTGTTTCTTCCTTCTCTATATAGAGTAAAAGTTTCTAAGAACCGCTGTTTTCTTATATATATATCAGCAATTAATACTTATTCGCTTTATTTTATTGTAATTCCCAACTAGTTTTAGCGTTGAACTAGTAAAAGGAAGCAGGCAGCAAAAACTGCTAAAGATAAAATTGAAAAACCTTGAGGATGATCAAAAATATCATCTAATTAATACTATTTGGTTTATAAAATCATTATATTGAATGATTTTTGTTCAAGTGAAGAATGATTTACGGATCGAAATATTACTTTGGCAAGTCATTATTAGCTAAGCAGTGATTATTCCTTTAAAAGTTCAAAAGCAGAAAAATAGTGTATTTATTTTGCTCACAATCTATGTTACTTTTTCTTTTCCGTCTTTTGCTGGAAGTTATCCTTCACAGTGTTGCTTCTGTAATTAACCATTATTCAGCTTCTAGTAACAGAATCTTATTACTATGTCAGTACTGGTACCTTAGGACTATATCACTAGGCTGTCCTACCACAAAAGAAATTAGTAAGAGTTGAACTATTTCTACTTCATCTACTTACCCTTTTTATCTTTCTTTTTTTTATTTCATCAGACAGGTCTAAGTTATATTTTCTATTTCTTCTTATTAGAGTTTTTTTTTTGACTTCTTTTGATTCTTCTTTTAGGGTACATATTTTTACATAGCCTAGTTCTTTACTTTTTGTATACAACTAAAAGTCAAAAAACTGATTATTTTTGTTCTCAACTATATAGAACTAATACCACTAATATGATTATTTAAGTGATTTATTTTTTGTTCAATGGTCAAGAATACCTAAAATAATAATCAGTTTTATTTGCATAAAATTCTAAAAATATGTTTAACCAGTCATAGTTATTTTCATATAGCAATTTAAAATGGAAAATGAAATCATGCGAATTTAAAATAACAACAGATTCTGCAATCCTTGTTCAAAAAGAAAAGGATATACACTTGAAAGCCTAACCCTGTTCTAACTTTTCAATTTTTATATTTTCACAAATTGGTAATCATAACTTAAGTAAAATATTTATAAAATATGTCATATAAACTCAAACTAAAAGGGATTTAAAATCAATTACCAAATTTTGAAAATTGTATTCTATATCAAATTCAAGTGCCAATTGTTGTTTATAGTTTTAGTCTGTTTGCTAGCAATTTATAATTTATTAGACTTAGTTAACTAATTGAATTACGAAATTATTTTCATTAGAAGTTAAAAACCTTATAGATACAACTTTCGAATTATTGTTTTTCAACTGCAATCTATGAATTGCATTTTTTCATTGTTTCTTTAATCTTTATCTCGCTTTTGCTGGCTTATATCCATTTCCTTTTGTTTCGCTTATTGCTTGACTTTCTATATAGAAATTTCAATGAAGATGGATATATCCAATGCTAGGGTTAATCTTGTCCCATTCTAGCTAGCTCATTTCCGGGTTTATCCTTTGGGCCATGTTACCTAATATAATTTTCAGCTCGTTCGTTTGCTCGCTTGTCCGCTCTTTCCTCTCCCACCGCCCACCTTCACACATTTGTTGTATCTATCTATCTTTCTTTCTATCTCTCTATGTCGTTTGCCTAAAACTTCATTTCCCGTTGATGGGCGTGGTCGAAAATGCTGCAGTGCCCCCACTACATAACTCTCCTCTCCACCCGCCGCCTTTTACCATTGGGGCCATTGCAGCAACTAGATAAACAATCAGCAAACTGCAGTAGCAGCAGAAAAAGATACTTTTTGCTGTTTCGTTTTTTTTTTTTTGGAAATTTTTGTCTGTTGCCTTTTAAGCGCCGCTTTTTATTATTTTTCGTTTGCTTTTGGTAATTTGTGTATGTTGCATATGGGATAGTATCTGTGTCTGTATGTGTGTATCTGTGTGTTTGCATGCGCTTTTCTGTTGAATTTTCGGCCATATTCCATTAATACTTTTTCTCTCTCTCTCTCTCTTGTCGTTGTTCACAGGGTTTCATTTCAGTTTGTTTGTTTTGTTGGCAACGTTTGAAAAACTTTTTGATAAATAAATTTTTTAAATGTGTTGGTTACGAGAGGGGTGGAGGGTCGAATAGGGTGGTTCAGTTGTATACCTACAAAACGATAAAGTGCAATGCAGCTTTTTCTATGCTATGCAGGCATAAATAAATCATCATTGCATTGTCGAATGAGAAAAGGGGGAGGGGTGGCCGAAGGGTAAAGGAAGTATGAGTGACTGTTGTGAATTTATTTGCTTAGACTGGACCAGACCGAAATAATAATAAAAAAAAAATAAAATAAAATGCAACAGAGCAGTTCAAAAAATGTTTGTCAAGCGGAAATGGAAATTCAAATTTCAGCATTTCACATTTTTGTGTTTTATTTTTTTTGGTTCAGATAAAAACAAACAATTTTTTATATCTCTTTTCAATAGAAAAAATTTTTATTTTTAGTTTGCAAAATTGAATTTCAAATGAATATAAAAGAATTATAAGCTCAGATTAAACAGAAAAACTTTTAAACTTAAAAAAATGTTTGCAAGAAAATTTAATAAATTTTGGGATATAAAACCCTTTTTTTCTTGATTTTTAAGATAATGCGGCAAAGTATTCAACTCTTAGAAACAGTTAAGCAATATTCAAGGAATTATTTTAAATTTTGGCGTTGCCACATCGCTTTGTGCACTGATATTAAAGGCGTTTCATTTGTCATAGGCATGAAGATGCTTTACTCTAGCTTAAATATATATAAAAGATGATATCACAGATAAAATTTCGGCTTTTTCTAATATACAACAAACCAGTTTACTAGTTTAACGTTGCCAGATTGTTATCATTTATGGATCTTTAAAGCTTTTCTGCTATACAAATGTTGTAATTAACAACATTTTATCTCCATTAATCAAGAAAAATTTTGAAAAATATGATTCCATCAATCATAGAAATGCAATCGTATAGCTGACGCATTAAGAGCTGCCATATCGCTGAGTTTTATGTTCAACACAACTCTTAATGAGTAATATATAAAAAATATATTATTTATTAAAATTTTGCCTATTTCAAACATGCAATAAACCAATTTATAAGTCGATAAATGGTTTTTAAAGGCTCTTTTAGAATTAAATTGATTTAATTGACAACATTTGGATTAGATTAATTAAGAAAAATGCAGTAAATTATGACATCAAGTAATTTCTAAGCCAAAACGAACAGCTGATGCATGAAGCGTTGCCACATCACTGAATCTTTATCTCTAACTGAGTGATCGTTAGTTTAAAGGAAATTTTAATTGCAATTTTATGAATAAACTTTACCATGCAAATGAATAACAAAGAAAAGTATTTGATAGATACCAAAAACTATCTGACAGCTGCTTCCTTAACAAATGTATTTCACTTTAAACTAATTTGACTGCCCTGCCATGCCATGTGCCCGCCCCGCACTTTACCCTCTTTACATACATATCACAAATTCAATTATTCTCTCATGCAACTGTAAAGCAAATGTCTGACCGGAATGCATTTAGATAGATATTCGTCCAGCTAAGCGTTTTTTATAGCTCTCTCTATCTCTCTCTCTCTCTCTATTTATCTCTGGTTCTGTTTCTCTCCTGACTTCATTCCATTTGCACATGTATAAGCAAATCCTTTAAACAAAAAACCTTTTAGTCTAAGCCACTATTGATGGACTCACACTCACTCACCTACACATGCAGGAAACAAAACTAAAACCTTTTATCAAAGATAAATAAAAAACGCAGACAAACATGGGAAAACGACTACAGAAAGAGATAGATAGAGAGAGCGAGCGAGAAAGAGAAAGGGAGAAACACTAACGATAGAATAAAAGAGATAGGGCGAGAAGAAAAGCCTTCACTTGCATGCGCCAAAAATGCAGTAGAGCAAAAACATGTGTGCCACCCCAAAATAAAAGAAGAAAGAAAAAAGAAAAGTACCATAAAACAGATGTGGCAAACGGGGCGGGGTAGTCGCCTCTACTGACGACTGCAGCCAAATGTGAAATAAATTAAAATATTTTTATCTACACTCTCATGCATGTAGCCCTCAATGTATGGCTGCAACCCTTGAAAAAGTTTTTCCAGCTCGTAACTTCTATATAGGCGATTATGTATGTGTGTGTTTTTCCACTTGTACTTGCAGTTTTTCCACCCTGTGTTCTTTTTTCATGTTTTGCTTTTCTTTTTTTTCCTGCTGACATAAAAGTATGCTATAGTTATATAGAGTTGCATTTCATGTAAAAGAAAATTTGTTATGAAATAATTGCATAAACTGGTCAAAAAAGGGTTGCACTCACCCTCATTCGCCATCCCTATTGTTCTCTCTCTCTCTCTTTTTCTATCTCTCTCTCTCTCTCTCTCTTTCTCTCTGTCAAGCATTCTACATATGTTTTGTCTACTTTTTGGCGCATTGCACTAAACGAAATGCCGCATGACGCAGAGTAGGAAAACATTTGCTGTTGGCCATGGAATGAGTTTCTTCCTTTTTTTCATGCTGAAAGCAAAAAGTGAAAGTTCCTGCTGCTCCTTTTTTGATTTTGAATAGACGACAGAAACTGTAGAGAAAGAGTGAGTAAGAGAGAGACAGAGAGGGTGAGTATGTATGTGGTAAGGGTTTTTTGGGTGGTGGAGTTTGGGTTTAGAAGTTGGAGTTGGATTCTGCACTTTTGGGGGTTGCCTGCAAATGCTGCATTGGCTGAGGGTTGTTGTATGTATTTCATAATGATGACTATGCCAGAGAATGTTGTTGATGCTGCCCAAGATGATGATGATGATGATGATCATCATCATGATGATTGCGTTGTGCAGGTCCAACCCTCATGCAGTGTTGTTGCCACTACCACAGTTTCATTGATTTTCCTTCCTTCTTTCTATGTAATTTTTTTTTGTTCCTGTACATGGCAACGACAAGATAGAGGTAAGGAGAGAGAGAAAGGGAGTAAAACTTTTTCCAGGCTACAAACTGCATTTTTTGTGCGCCGCCTGCAGACAATGCCAGGAGACGTTGTAGAGTCATGAATGGATGGGTATGAGTAACATTGGAGTTGGGTGGTTAGATAGATAGATAGCTAGCTGAATGGGCTAGCTGGTTGGCTATGTAGTGACTCTTCTGTCGCCTGCATAGAAAATTCATTTAAAAAATTTGTAGTGTACGAGTGTCTGGCTGTATGTGTGTGTGTCGTCTGGCAAGGAAATCACAGACGATAAGGAAATGAGTGAAAATTCATTTGGCTTTTTCAACCCGCCACTACCCTTCAACTATATACCATTCTCCTCTTTACTTACATACATTGTAGTTGTAGTTGTTGGTAGAACATAACAGATTCCTCATCCTTGTCACATAGTATATATATATATACTATATATAGTGTTTTGTAGTTGCCTCTTGGTCATAATTTGCCTGCATTTTGCTTTTCCCTTGCACTTGAGCAATTTATCGCCCATGTAAACATACACACACATACACTTACATATGCATATGCATGTATCCTTGTATATATATCAATATATTGGTTTGAGTCCTATCTATATAGACGACAATTTCTTGTCAATGTGTTTTTTTTCTTTTGGTTTTTGTGGCTTAGTCTGACATTTCTTTCCTTTTATACCTTCTCTATAAAGATCTATATGTCTGTTTTATTTTTTCTAGTGTGTGTGTGTGTGTGTGGGCAATTTTTCATTAGAATTCTTTGAGCCTGCGGCAATTTTGTCTAGTTAATTTGTGTGATTTGGATTGCATTGGTTCTGTTTTGCTGAGACTGAGACAAAGCAAATATAGCCATAAATAAAGTTAGAGTTGGCCATAGCAAAAATGAATCAGAAGTCCTTTACAAATTGCTCAATGAAAAAATCCAAAAAACAGGCTCTTAAACCTAAGCAAAAGGACTAGCAAGGGGTAACTAAATCTGAGAATATGAAAAAGAAACTATTCTTCTTAAAAAATTGAAAATTCTATTTCCTTTTTAAATTTTAATCATTATTTTCAAAGAATAATTACTTATTTAAGTGTTTTTCTAAGCTAATTGAAACTTTTATTGCATACTTTGAGGCGTCAAATGGGTATAAATTAGGTTTCTATGATTTTGGATCTTTTTAAAGTAAATAAAATTTCGAATTTGTCTATATTTGCAATAATTGAAGTTTTTTACTTAGGTGACAACGAAATATTTTATAAATTTTTTTTAGTTAACATTATTTTATTCATAAAAAAGAAGCAGATAAGAAAAAACTCTTGCAATATTTTATATATACAGTAAAGGTTTTTAATTTTAATAAATGATAATTGATTATAGAAACAAAAAGAGAGCTTGATTTAATTTAAACCTTCTTTAAAGTGGTTTTAGTTATTTATTGCATACTTTTGGGTCAAAAGTATTGATTCAACTCTTATCTCTGCTAGTAAAGATTCTCAGCTTACACAACTAATAAGTTTAATTTCTGCTTCTCAAAGAGAACCAATAAATTTGTTATGTGAATTTTTTTACAATGAAAATAGGTTTTATATCTTTCAGGAGACAGGAAATATACACTTTACAAAAAAAATCTAATTGTATAGGGCAGAATAATAACTAGACTAGACTAGATTTTGGAACATATAAATTATTTTATTGCATAGAAATTTTGATCGAGTCTCCGTGATTAAGCTCTTTTCCATTGTAAACTATGACACTTGCAATTTGTTAGCCAAAGACCACCTACATACACTTACACTTGAAAAAAAAAACCACTGAAATAAAATGAAACACTTTCGTTTTGGCTGCCAAAATGTCATAACTTTCGCTTTCTTTTTGGCAAAAGGCAACAGCAGCTGCTGCTGCCAAGCCAGCGAGACAGTCAGCCAGCTGCCCCAAGTTCCATGAGTGTCGCGTCTCGAGTCTCGCGGCAACTCACCGACTTTGCCCTTCGTTTTTGTCTGAAGTTGAACACACATACACACACACAAACACAGACAAATGCACAACAACAACAACAGCAACAAATAATCGTCATTGTCGCATTTTCAGCTTGTTGTTGCAGCCAAGCAACAACAACAATAACAACAAAATGCCAACAATAATAAATAAAATGTGTAGACACAAGAAAATAAAAGTAAAAGTCATGCGACAAAATACAATTTTTTTTTCTTTTTTTTTTAAAACTTTTTTTTTTTTTTGCAGTAAATTGCATACGACATTTTGTTTGGTGTCTCTATACCCTACAGTTATAAGATGATTGGGTATATAAGGGTCATCATAAATAAAAATATATATTATAATAAGTAAAGATTTTGGCCAACAAATTAAGTATATAAACTTATCTCTTTTATATTTTATACTGCCACTAACTTTTAACTAATAATTAGTTAATTTTGTTTATTATTTATAGTTAATTTCTCTATTAACTTGCAATTTTTCTCTTTAATGGGTATCCTTAAGTCGTTCCTTTGGCTTACTATAATAATTTTATATGTTTGTTTCTCTCGCCTTTTGTGTTAAAGTCGTGACAAACGCGTCTGGGACACTTTGAGTGCGACTTTATATACTGTATATATATATATATATATATATATATATATATATATGTATAATAAACCTATATATGTATGTAAATATAACCCACCTTGATACAGTACAAAAACAAAATCCATTTGTTTTGTGGGCGTCAATTTCGAATTTGTTTTTGTCTTTGAAATGCAAAAGAAATTGTTTGTCTTAGGTCTTTTGTTCATCATAAAATTGTATAACAATTGTTGCTTTTTTTTCTATAAGCATTTGACATTTTGTTAGTTAGAAAACAAAAGAAAAAAATCAATAAAAAAATAATTAAGTGGGCGTCAATAAAAATATGAAATCGTTTCAATGAAAGTTAAGCTAATTTTAAAAGTAGAAATAATGTTAAAAAAATATAAATTTAAATCAATATGCAATATTTGAAACAAAAAAGAACAAATTTTTATTTGGGTTTAAAAATTAAACCATTTTCTTTTATTAGCCAGATGATCTAAGACTCAGATTTCAAATTGTTATAGCCAAGAATGTTTTGACCATGACTCTTTTAGGCAATCTATGCCACATGACACATAGTCAATCAATGAGTAAGAATAATTTAATAGAGTTAAAACCAAAAGAATGCATGTTAGAAGAAACTTGATTTCTAAAAGATTTATATAAAGTTAATAAAGACTTTCCTTATTGCCAATATTTATTAAGATCGCCAGCATATTTGAGTTGGAATACTTAATCACAATGTTATAAAGTTAATAAAGAAGACTTAAAAGATTATTCCTAGAATCACAATAAAGAAAGTTAAGTAGATCCTTCTGAGATTCTCATGGATTTCTATTCATATTGATTAAGAAATCTTAAGATTTTCAAATATAATCTTTCAATAAGTCAAATTTCACTTTAAAGTTACCCAATAAATCTTTCTTTCCTAAGAAACCGAAAACAATATTTGAAAATATTATTAATGTAACATTTTCTTAAACCAAATTAAACATTTATTAGTTTAAAACATTCACTTAACTCAAATGACCCCCCTTATATAGGGTATGACTGTTACGTCACAAGGATTTTCCCATTTCCTTTGGCTTTCTTTCATTTACAAGCAACTGTATATAAACATTTATGCACATAAAATACCAATAAAACACACACACACACAGACAAAGACTGACAGTCAAAAAGAAGAAGAAGAAAAAATGTATCTCGACATGTAAAAGATACGAAAGAGGGGGCAAAAGAAAGAAAGAGTGGAATAAAATAAAATTTATCTTGAACTTGAACTTGAAATAAAGACATCGAAGTCAACGAGCAGCAAAGTGGATAAAGGGTAGGGGAAGGGGGGGGGTAATATAAAGCGGTTGAAGTTGAAACGGTTTCGTTTAGTGTGATGATGAAACAGATGATGTTAAAGATGAAGAGGTAAAATGGAAATGATGTACAAAATGATGAAAAAGTATTTATTGGAATTTAAAAAAATAATTTGCAAAAGATCAAAGTGAAAGATTTCAACTGATGACAATGATTAGGATTTGGATATAGAAGATAAAAATAACCATAAAAAGTTACTGAAGCAAAAAGATGATGATAATAAAGCGGATGTTAATGATGAAGCTTAAACTTGAATTGCATTTATTCAAAAAAGATCAAAAAACAAAATAAAATACGACAAAAGCCCGCATTATTTTTTTTGTTTTATTTTTATTTTTTGCAGTGGCAATTTGTAATTAACTTTGATTCTCAATGTCAACTGCAGCTCTAATGACAATATATATATATATATATATATATATATATATATAAACAAAAAAAAAACTTGTATTTATTTAACTCTCTCAATAAGAAAGAACAAACAACAAAAAAGAACACAAAAATTGAATGCACACAAAATAAATTTTAATGAAATAATCGCTATAAAAAGAGAAAAAAAAAAAAGTTTTATTTTTGTTTTTATTTTTCGGGGTTTAGTTAAATATGAGCAGGCAGACATTGTCGACGTTGAATTGAGTTTAAAAATAAATTAAAGTACATACATATATAAAGAGAATGTATATACACTCATGATGAAAATAATAGATACACCAATAAAATTTTGGTTATTTTGTCATAACTGCTTAATTTTTGACATTTTCAAAAAACAAAGTATGGCAACTATAAGAACACAATCTGGCAACGCAAACCACGCCAAAAATAAATATGTATTTTCCCCCAAATTTTTACTAATCGCGATTATTTGTAAAGAGCTTGCTGAAAATAATAGATACACCTGACAGCTTCTAAGTGAAAAAAATTTGTAAAAAGAAACGAGATTGTGTTAATTGAAGGAAATAGTAAGTATTCCTTAAAAAGATAATAATTGTGGTAAAAAATTATAATTATCACGTGTAGATGGGTCGAAATGTTCATTGTTCAAGTGAGGAACGCAGAATTGCTATTCACCTTAGAAGGAGCGGCAAATCTCTACGAGATATTGCCAAAATAATGGAAAGATCCCTTCATTTTGTGCAAAATGCTTTAAAAGAGCAAAATAAAGAAGAAACTCGTGGACGTCCATCAAAAACCACTCCAGAACTGGACCGACGCATCGTGAGGCTTGCAAAATCGGACCCTTTTAAGTCTTCAAGAGTTATTGCATCCGAAGTTGACAACGTTATCAACGCTTCGTCAATCAGAAGACGACTACAAATGGCAAAACTACCAGGGCGTATCGCAAGAAGTGTTCCTTTAATGCGCACAAAAAATTTGATAATGAGGCAAAATTTTGCTAAAGATCACGTTACATGGGCAGGACCTGATGGAAAAAAAAAGTGGCGTAATATCCTGTTTAGCGACGAAACCAAAATTTGCCTATTTGGAAATGATTATTCAAAACATGTAAGACGTCCAAAAGGCAAAGAATTCGATCCCCGCTACACAAAAAAAACTGTAAAGCATGGAGGTGGAAATATTATGGTGTGGGGCTGTTTCTCTTGGTATGGAGTAGGTCCTATTTTCCAAATATCCAATATAATGAAAGCAGCCGATTATAGGGATATACTGGATAGCATTATGCTGCCATATGCTGAAGAGAATATGCCTCTGCGCTGGGTCTATCAGCAGGATAATGACCCAAAGCACACCTCAAAGATGGTGAAAAAATGGTTTGAGGACAATAAAGTCAATACCCTCTTTTGGCCCAGTCAGTCACCTGATCTAAATCCAATAGAAAACTTGTGGAGTGAACTAAAGAAACAGGTGGCAAAAAAAAAATGTGCCAACAAGCGACAATTGTGGGATTGCGTCGAAGAAACTTGGAAGCAAATTTCGATAGAGACCTGTCAATCCTTAATAAATAGTATGCCTAACCGGGTGGAGAAAGTAATAAAAAATAAAGGTGGATACACTGGATATTAGTCAAATAATAAAATTAAAATAGATTTTAAGTAGTATGAAAATCAAAAAAATTTAATTTCACTTAGAAAGTTGAAGTGTATCTATTATTTTAGTCAAGCACAATGTGCCATAATTTTATTTTTTTTTGATAACATTTGAAAAACATTATCTTTTTTTTCGAATTTGAGTTTTTTTCATAAATAAGTCTTTAATAAAGAGACGGGCATCTAAATTTTATTATTAAAAGCAGTGGAAAAATTGTTTTACAAAGCTAAAACTGAACCTTACGGGGTGTATCTATTATTTTCATCATGAGTGTATATATAAGTGAATAATGCATATGACCAAAAATTATTGCATTGCGACTTACTCAAAACAAAATGACAGAGCTAAACAGAAATATATATATTACTTATGCATATATTATATATACTCAATGAGAAGGCAAAAACCACAAAAAAAAAGAAAAAAAAATATTTATCTTAAAGTTACTTTTTATGAAAGATTATAAAGCTTAAAATTTAATAGTTAACTCGTGTCTACTTAGACAATTATTTTATAAGTGACTTTTAATCATAAACAATGTAGGTCTAACCTATTTTTTAAATTTAATAATAATTAACATTTTTTACAATTGTTTTCCTTATTATCATTTAATAATTAATCAAATAAAACCTATTTTGAGATACTTTTGAAAATGATGTATAAAAACCTATGATTCATTTGAAATTATTAAAAGATCTGCATTCATTCAGAGAAGAGTCCATAAACCGTTAATTTTATCACTTTATTTTAGCTATAGACTTATATAGTTTTTATATGTATTTGTATATGTTTACTATAGAATCCAAAAACCAAAATCATTCATTGCATTCATTATCAAATGTCAAATATCATCGAAAGCAAAGTCAAAATGGCAACAACTAAAATACTTCCGTAAATACGCAAAGAGCAAAAAAAATTGACGTTTGGCAAAAGCAAAAAAACAACAACAAAAAATTAACCAAAAAAAAAAAAAAACAAAATTATACGACAGCAGATGCAAAAATTAAACAAATAATATATATATACATTTTGTTAACCAAGTTAATTTAACAACTTGTAGATACTCTTTACTCCTCTAGAATTCTTTTTGCGAAAGTCTTTTCTTTGAGTAATAAATCTTAACTTTTTTTAGGAAATGGGTTTTAGTTTATAATTTTCAATTAAAAATTTATTGTTTTAGAATGTTTTTAATATACTTTTTAAAAAATTAGGGTATTAAAAACAAAAACAGTGGACAAAAAAAATAAAGCACGAGCAAATAAAATGACATAACAGAGCAAATAATTATTGTTTTTATTGTTATTGTTGTTGTTGTTATTTTCAAAGATCATAAATATATATAATATTTTATAAAAATTGCAAGACTATAACACATACATACACACATATGTATATACATACACTTATACATATGTATGTATATATATTTATCTATATCTAACTGTCTGGTCTACAGTCTCTCTGTTTGTCTATCACTCTTACCATGGGCGTAGACAGAATATTAATAAAAAAAAGGGGTACATAAGTTTTTTTTGGAATGTTTAAAAAAATGTTTGGTGAAGTCTTTATTAAATTAAAATAAATTATACTATATTTAATACACTCTCTTTGTAAACGAATATAGTGTTTTTTTTATCAAAACTAAGTCTACGACTTTAAAAATCGTAGATCCTTTTCCTTAGCAGAGTTCTACTAATAACACTCTTTATAAGATCAATCAATGTAAAAGAAATATTCTCAAAAAACTTAAATAAAGTTGATCTATATTCGCTTTACATCAGCTTAAATAGATAAGCCCTTACTATAATCCTTAAAAATATGTTCATGTTATTAAAAAAAGAGATGATTCAAATTTAGTTAAGAAAACTTTTGGGTAGCCACTCAAAAAATATCTTTCTTATTTGTATTTAACAATAATTGAAACCATTTCAGTATAAATTAGTCATACAAAACATCCCATCCCATAGACTCTAACATATCGATATTCAGATTTCAGTTATATCATTTCATTATATCTAATAATTTTTAGACCTTCAAACTATAAACCTTATATGCAAATATGTGATATTGTAAACCTAGCACTTTTAAGAAGTTCCTGTTGTAAAATTTCTTAACGAACTTTTGCATAATAATATGGCGCACCTAAAGATCACCAAAATAAATTTGATTATATAAAAACTGAAAGTTTATTATAAAAAAATTATGATTTATACACTCAAAATAGAATGGAAAAGCTTTCTTTGGCATTATTTCACAGAAACGAAGAACTTTATTGTCGTATTTATGCATATAGAACACAGTTTTGTATAGTTGTATAGAATTTATTATTTAGGAGTATGAAAAAAGTTAAACTAAATCTGTTATGTCGCAGTTTGATCAAACATTCTATCAAATGGAATTCTTTTTCTGTCTAACACATGAAAGAATCCCTCTTGAGTTGTGGTAGAAAGAAAGAGACTAATACATGATTTTTGTAGACTTCTATAAAATGATAAGTTAACCCTTCTTGTTACTGCGCGCCCATGTTTTGTCGTCTAGTCTGTCAGTCAGACTGTTATTATTATTATTATGTATTAGCATTATTATTTACTCGTTTCCTTTTGCTTTGATAACTTTTGGCTGTTGCTTTTGCTTCAGCCGTTGTTGTTGTCGTCGGCATGCCCGTTGTTGTTGTGTTGTGGAAGCAGCGTGGAATGAAAGATTCGTGGAAGTGGGACACTTGTGTGCAGTATATGCGATGTGTTTTTTTTTTCGGCATTTCGTTGTTTGCTTCCCCTTTTTTTTTTCTTTTATGTGTGTTTGTGTTTGCGCGTGTGTTAGTATGTGTGTGTGTGTTTTTTATTTTGCGCGTGCGTTTTTGCTTTGTATCTGTGAGATACTTTTTGCCGTTGCCGTTGTTGGCGCATTTCATTGCAAAGTCTCCCAAAATAACAAAAACTGCTGCTGCTTTGTTTGTAGTTAGTTATTTAGTTAGTTTTTTACCCCATCCCCCCCTTCTTTAACATATTACTCTCGCGCGTGTCTTTCAATGTCAAATGGAAAATTTTTCTCCCTCTCTCTCTTTCTCACGCATACTTTTTATTTTTAAGGGGCCATAATTTTAAGAGTAAATATTTTCGATAAATGCAATGCAGATGATTCAATATTTCAAATGCAAAATTGACAAATATATACATACATAAATACATACATACGTATATATGTATGTATGTATATGTGTCTGTATAGCTGATTTCTTTCATTTAAAATATCTTCAATAAAAAAAACTGGAAATGCGCAAGCAAAATTCAATCTATATACAAAAAAAATACATATAAAGATTGCAACCAAGGTCAGCAATGACGAATAACAGCAAAATGCGCTGCTGCTGCTGTTGAAATTTGTGTTCAATTTTTTTTGGTTGTTGTGTTTGTTTTTTGGCTTCTTTCTATATAGTGTGTTCTCTCTGTACCAGTCGGAGATCTGTGCAAAATACACAGTCCCGGCTATGAGTGAGAGAAATAAGCAGAACCAAGTGCGTCTTTTTTTTTTCCTTTTTTTTTTTTTGACTGAACAAAAGTAAATTATTTGTTTGACAGTGCCGAATCGAGTCTTTCTACTATATTGTCGAAGTACATAGTAGCATTCGTCTTGTTGCTGTTGCTGCTGCTGCTGTTGTTGCAGTTGTGTTGCCATTCTGCGAAATTCATATTGAAAAAAATTTCTCAATAGCATTTTGTTGTTTGTTGAAAGCAGCTTTCTGTAGATGTATTTGTATTTCTTTGTTAAAAAGAAAAAAATAAATAAAACTATTTGAAAAATCAGCAGAATGTCGAAAATAAGTGGAAAAGTGAAAGAAAGTAAAAAATATTTGTAGTTCTCTCCATCTTGTTACTAGTAACTACTGTATGAAATACGATGTACGTATCTATCTTATAGATAGTTTTTGTTCTTATGAATATAAAACTATATAAATTAGTTTAATATTTAAAAATTTGTATTAAATTTATATAATAATATCAATATTTTATAATAATATATTATATTTTATATTAAAAAAAAAATGATTTAAAAATTATATTTAAATTTCATTTAAATTTTCTAAATTATTTTGGAAATTCGAATTTTTTTTGTTTTGTTAAATTTCCATAACCATAGATCACTTGCAATTAATTGCTTAATTGATTCTCATTTCATACAATTGAATTCCTTCTCACTCTCTTTCAACCGCTCCTATTCTATCTTTTGGCTCTTTCACTCCTGTTGATTTCGTAAGCTTAAGATCTCTTGGAGGAGCTCTTTTGAGTCGCTTAGCTTAGTTTCTCACCTTGTCATGCATGCGACGCAGCGGCGACTAATAATTCCAGGAATTCCTTTGACTGACTAACCCAAAAGTTTTTGTTCTTCAAGTTGTTGTTGTTGTTGTTATTGGTGTTGTTCTCACACGCGCTTGGCATACAAAATGCTTAAAAATAAAGCGAACAAAAAAATGACGCCAAATATCCTTGAAAAAGCAAAAGGCGATAATAAAAAAAGAGAGAAAGAGAAAAAAAGAAAAGAAATAACAAAGAAAGAGAAGTTTAAGAACTTTGGAATGAAGCGCAAAAGAAACTTTTGCAAGGCGGCTGCAGCCAAAAAAACGGAAAAGATAAATCAAAAAGTAACTAAACACACACACATACACACACACACACTTCAAATGCAGGCCATAAACAACAGTTCTTCTTCTTCTTTTTTTTCTGCGACTGGAAAAAAAACTTAACTGCATTTGACCTTGTTTCTGGTTGGTTGTGTACCTGTGTGTGTTTGTGTATTTAGAACAAACAAGATATGCCGCAAGTATCTGCATCTGTATAAGTATGCGAATTCATATTCGAGATACTATTTAGTATATGTATGTATGTATGTGTGTATATATGTATACTGGCTGCTATTGGGTATATATTTTTGGTTGTTGTTTGCTTTGCTTTTAATTTTCGTTGCCAGTAATAGAAGAAGCAGAAACTTCTCCTTGCCAGACACAGAGCACAAGTGTTTTTTTTATTTAGTTTTATTAAACAAAAGAGAGAAAACAGAAAGAAAAAAAAACAACAAAAATAATAAAATATGAGCGAAAAATAAACTTGGAAATCAAATGGTTTAATCTATAAACTAATATGCTCCTACACATTCACTCTCTATAGCTCTCTCTCTCAGTCTTTTTATTATTCTAGTTTGCTATCTCTGTCGCATGCTTTTTCCACGTTTCTCGTTTCCCCCTTTTGCTTTGCCCAAATTCTTTTTGGCGTACATTAAAAATATCAAAACACAAAAATGTAGGTTAAATTTGCGGAAATTGCGTTGAGTGTGAAAAAATATATGCACAAATCTATATATTTATATATACATATATATATATATTGCTATATACATACACACATACATACATACTTGGTATATTTGGTATAAAAAACAAAAACAGATTGCGTTAGATAAAGCCCATTAATTGTTGTTATGGCATTTGTTTTTGCTGTAGATTATGCAATCAACAGAGAGAAAGAGAGATTGATATATGTATGTACCAAGGGGGAAAAGAGAAAGGGCTATGAGTAATACACTGTAGAATCTTAAAGGGTTTATAAAACTAAATTGTGCGTATTAAATGTACTTTAAAAGTGTTTGAGAATCAATTGTAAATTATAAATCAATGTGAACTTTTATTTTGTTCTGTTAAAGTATATCTTTCCCTTTCTCCCTTTAGATTTCTTTATCTATTAAATGTAATCGCCATTTATGCGCATCCAATCAGAATGCAACTACACTGATTCGAAAGACTACGATGAATGCATTTTTTGCAAAAGCTTGCTGATTGGTTCTTACTCGTCGGATGCAAATATACGAATATTATAGTACGATCAGTGAGTGGCATAGGCGTAGAAAAAGGGGAAAGACGGGCCCGCCTTTCTATATTTTAAAGTACAGTATATGTCGGATATTACGATAACACTCGTAACGATCATAATAATGGTTGGTTGGTTAGTTAACAACAAAGAGGAATCATTATAACCAGCATTTACTGTATATATATTTACTTATGTTTTGCTACTGTAATGTTGCCCCCAAATATCCCCCCTTATATCCGATCCCAACTGCGCCTCTGGTTGTTGGCAGTTGTTTTCCCTCGGAATTTCTGCATCCAATCAGAATGCAACTACACAAACACCAACACATACATACATAGATAAGGTGCAGTTTTTATTTTTGCAATCGCTTTCTGATTGGTGCTTAGTCATTTGGATCCGAATATACTACATACATATGTACATACATATGAACAAATGCACGATCTTCGTTGCAATTTTACTGTTGTTATTCGCATGCGCTTTTAAGTGATCGTCGCTGCCCGAACAGAAGCTTCAAGTTCGTGTAACGTTGTGAATTTTAATTCGTCGCAATTTCGCATGCACGAAGGTTGTTTAAACTTTGATTGTGTGTGTGTGTGTATGTGTGTTTGTAAGTGTGTATATCAAAGTGTGGGTGTTGTGCAAATGTTGTTGGACAATCGCATTGGTTGGAGTATAATGCATACATTTACATAGTATGTATTACATATACATACATACATACGTATAATGTTTGTATGTACATATTCATTTGCAAGTGCAGAAATTGTTAGTCATTGCATTTATATAGAAACAAAGATCTGATTAATAACATAGCATGATTAAAGCTATAAAAATATTTATTCTTGTGTAGCTGGGATAAAATAATTCTGCTAAAATTAAGATAACATTGAAATGTGCCAAATGCACATTTACTGAAATTTTATAAAGTGAAAACAAGAATTTTAATAGTAAAAATAAAGTAAATTTACAGTTTTGCTTTTTGAGAAATTTCTGATCAGTTTCTAAAATAATAATAAATTTGTTTAAAATAAGTAATTGATTTATTAATAGATTATGTTTAGCAAAAGACTAAAATTCGTCAAATTTTGGGACATAAAAGTGTTATGAAAAGCATGGAAAATGAATAAACTAAGGCGATTGTTCTTAAAAATATAAAAGAGAATAAGAAATAACCAATTAAAAACAAACTTTTACGGCAATTAATCAATTTTTTAATATAAAAAATTTAAATATAGAATATGTTTGGTTATTAATCTAACTTTATTCTTTTATTATAAATCAACAAAATTACTTTTATATAATACTAATAAATTTTTATATGTTCTTTCTTTCATTCCAGGTATACATATAATTTTATTTAATCAATTTGGCATATAGAAAATTCCCAAGGGATGCTACTGTAAGTTCCTTCTTAAACTTTGTTTTCGTTTAAAATTCTCTAATCCTTTGCAAGTGGAAAACCTGCCACATCATTCTTAATATTACCCAATTTTGGTTAACGACTGCACCCTTAGCTAAAAGAAAAATGTAGCTTCACTTATAGCAATCCAAAGCAACCACCTAAAATTTCATATTCCCATATCCAACTCCACCTCCAACCACAGCTTCCCCATATGGCCAACCACTTTTCTTTCGTCCTTTCTCCCATGTGCAACCAAACAAAAATGCAATTCACTGGCTTACAAAAAAAAAAAAAATACAAACGAGGAAAATCTCGGCCATCAAAACCAAAGAAATAAAAAAAAGAACAGAAGTCCTTTTAGGCACGTGCTGTTAATGAAGCCTTGATGCATGCTGCAATCCATCCCCCCTCATTCCCTTACTCATTCTCTCAATCTTCTCTCAGGTCGAGTGGCGCCCTGTTAGGGGTAGATTTATTATTGGTATCCTTTGCCCTAATCCCTGACTGCAACAAACAGCAGCTGCATCATCAAAGGCTTTTCCTTTCTGTCTGTGTATGTTTGTGTGTGATTGTGTTCGTGCAACCCCGGGGCAATGAAGTGCAACTGCCGCTTGCATGGAATTCCTGTTTTTCCTTCGTTCAGTTAATTAAGCGTTGAGTCTTTGTTGCAATTTGCCCGAACCATACAAAACGGGGTTGCAAGGGTTGAAATGAAAATGCTGTTAAGCTGTCAAAATTGCGCTGATGCTGATGTGACAGGCGTGTGCCGAGCCGTATCGTGCCGTGCCGTGCACCATGCAGACAACTAATTGCAGTTCCTTCCTTATTCTTGCGCAAACCGGTTTAAAGGATTCTTTCTTTTTCCTTTTTTTCTTTTTTTTTACCACTACTGCCTGCCTTCTGTCAAAATAGGTGTTGAGAGTTGAGTAGTTTACGATGTTCCTTTGTTAACAATGTATGTAGCTACATGTTATACAACATGGTCAAAAAAAAAAAACTTTTGGTTAACAAAAATTGTTAATTTCTGTTGGTGTTTATCTAAATGTTATAAAATACCATCATGCAAAATGTTGGTGTATTATTTATAACTGTTTGTTTCGTGAATTAATTGGTCACACTAATCTATAGTGTTGGCTAATGAGCTTTCTGGAGCAGTTTTTTAAGTTTTGTTATTGGAAAATGATTTTTAGCAACATAGATAGAGATACTGAAATTGTTTTGATTTCTTATTCGTTGGATAGACATACTTTATTCGTCAGTTTTTATACCCTGTACCCATAGGGTAAAAGGGTATATTAAAGTCGCTAAAATGTATGTAACAGGCAGAAGGAAGCATTTCCGACCCCATAAAGTATATATATTCTTGATCAGCATCAACAGCCGAGTCGATTGAGACATGTCCGTCTGTCCGTCTGTCCGTCCGTCTGTCCGTCTGTCCGTCCGTATGAACACGTGGATCTCAGAGACTACAAGAGCTAGAGCAACCAAATTTGGTGTCAGCATTCGTGTAGTGTCTACGCAGATCAAGTTTGTTTAAAATTTTTGCCACGCCCACTTCCGCCCCCGCAATTTATGAAAAACGAATAACTAGTGTTATATTAAAGGTGGCGTATTCTTATTTGGCACACCCAATAATATGGCCAAAAGGTATCAGCTGACCAAATTTGGTTAAAATCGGACAAGAAATATCGGAGATATATCTATATACATTTTGTACTGAAATGCCCAGTGCGACATTGCGTAGTAAGTGTGAGCGAGATAGCATGTGTTCGTTGCTGCCGCTTGTGAGGAGAATTTTAGTTTGAACTGATGGCAAATTTTAAGGAGTTTGATTTAATAAAGTTCCTCTACTTGGTACAGGGTATACTCAAAGTCGGCAGGGACGACTTGCTTGCTTCATTGATTATAATGTTGTGCCATTCCACAGTTCCTTGCCCCCATAACTTACTTTTATTTAGGTAAGCTATTAATCAGTGTTTGAAAATTCTTACAATTGAAGTAAATAATATTTCTTGGCATCCATCATCTTATGTTCACATTTGTGAAATTTTCTACCTTTCATTTCACACCTATATGACTCCCCCACACATACATATATCCTTTATACGGACACACACACGTACACATACAAACATATTCGATTTCACACCAAATGGTCACTTTGTTGTTGCTGCGCTACAAGACCAAATGACCAAACTCAATCGCCTCAATTTGACACATTTTCAATGCCTTCGAAACTCCTCTGAACCCCTCCTTTTACCGCTCCCTGCTTAAATGCGTCCTTCCTTGGCTGTACTCCCTCATCAATCTGCAATCCCCAAAAGTATTTATCTTGGATTTTCTCTATGTACAACAAGCAGCACATAGAAAAGCGAAGCAAAGAAATAAATGGAAAGATACGCACAATAAAGAAAGGAATGGGTAAAGTGGTGTGGGGGGTGCAAAAAAAAAGGGGATCTGCCTATGTATACATGTGGCACATCATTCTTTGGGTTGCAACATTTTGGGGCATTCAGAATTGCTGCTGCCACTGCCTCCGCCGCCTGTGTTCAATTGTCCAGGACAACAACGAAAAACCCGAATTTCACTTGGCTGGCTTACGTCATTTGAGATGGCATTTCAGTTTGGGCAAGTGCGTGACACACACACACACACACAGGCACAGAAAATAAAAAGGAAAGCGAGAAAGAGATAGATAGAGAGAGTGAGTAAAATAAAGAAAGAGAAAGAAACTTTAATGACATTTTTCTATGGCATTATTTTAGGCGCGTGTGCAAAAGTTCGCTGCATTTATATACGCACTCACACACACACACGCACATTTCCTCTCCCTCTCTATCTCTTTTTGTTTTAGGCTTTCTCTTTCTGGCTGTTTCTGCTGTGCTTTTGCTCCTTTTCGAGCATATTCAATGCACGTCCTAAAAATTATTGTGTATACGCCTCAGTGCCTCGAAAAAAATGCGTTCGGCATGAGTAATTAGCATGAATGTCTAAGCAAACACACACATATATATATATAGAGGCAGAGAGACCACCGTATAGATCCTTGTCCAGGACAATTATCAGAGATTTCTTTAGCCTTAATAATTGCCTAATTGCATTAGCCCAAAATTATGCTGCACTTGTGCACTTCAAAGGCTCCAAATAATTTTTGTTTTTTCTTCTTTTCCATTTCAACTTTCTCTTTTCTTTTGTGTTTCTGATACAAAACTGGGTGACAATTTGCTGCACAAGTGCGTGACTATATATTATAGTATATACATACATATATCTATGTGTCTGTGTGTGTGCAACCCCCAAATACACACACACACACCCATTTGTATATATAACTTCACTGCTCTTTCCCTTTTGAAACACCCTCTGACTGGCAGCCTGGCAGCTTGGCTGGCTCACTGGCAAAGACACAAAAGAAAATTGATTTTTCCGCAGTTTTCGTTTTTCGGCTGCAGTCTGCGTTTTATGTTCTCTAGGAAAGAGACGACTCCTTAGAGTCTTCCTCAATCACCACCCTCCAACCGCCCGCTAAACGGGCTGCCACAGTTCTCTATAGTACATAGGCATAAATTATGTGCGTGCCGAGGAGGAATAGAGGGCAAAACTGGTAGGATAAAGGGTCTCTTTGGTCTGGCCTGATGTGGTCTGGGCCAGGGCCTGGGCCCAGTCTTGTGTGCGCCTGTGCTATGTGGTTTCTATTGTTTTGACACTTTTACTTGATGTTGATTTGCAGCCAGAAGCCGCAACAGCAGCTGGACTAATGGCCAACACTTGCACTCCCAAAAGGTAACTGCCCATACCAAGAAAACACCCTGTGGGTAGTGAGACAATCTTTTCTTTCTCTTTTCCAATTTATTTGGATTTCTTTGCTAAACTTATTTAGCTAAGTAATTTCTTTAGAAAACATCTTAACTATTGTTGAAGTCAACTTTTCTTTAAATTTCTATTTCATTGTGAAATGAAAAACTTCTTTTAATATTGGAAAAAGTAAATTTAATATTTGATTAAGAAAAGTTGAAGCAGTCACTGTTATATAAACAGGAGCTAAGATTAATGATTAATGATAAAAAAAATTGTTTTATAAAAGGAACTTAATTTTTAATGCACACAAAAATTAAAGAAATATTCATATTTTTTATGTTAGTTAAAGAAATATTCTTATTTTTAATCTTAATATGAAAATTTCTTAGATTTTTACGACCATAAAAAACTAAGTTCTTTTAGTAAGAAAAAAATACTTTAGTTTTTTATAATTTACGCCTAGCTCTTCTATTTATAATATTTAGGATTATTTCTGAACACGGCTTCATAGTTTTAGCAATCACGACATTAACATTTTCAACAAGTTATATTATTAAATTTTAAATATATCTTTAAAAAATATATTTTTATGTTAGAACATTTTTTAATCTATAGCAGCAGTTTTTTGCTATATATTCTAATCGTTGTTTTTGGTAAAAATTATTCAGTGAGTCTTTTAATAATCTTACTTTGCACAAGAGTAGTAAATGCTACGGAAACCCCTTAGGTCAGTCAAGAAATTATAGAACTATATATCATTTTCTTTAATTATATTATGGATATTTATTTATATATAAATATATAACATATTTAAAAAACTTCATTATATTTTGCAAACATATTTTTTGTTTTTAATTGACAAGTAAATTTTGATAGCTTTTACATTTTGGTTTTCACGATGTGAAAAGGAAAAGATCAATCTTTTAGACTAAATTTATATACTCTTAATGAAAGAAATCCAGACAAAAACTTTGCCAATTAATTTGCAAAGACTTAAAGCAGTTTCTATTGGAATTTTTAAAAAACTAAATGATTTTTGAACCATCAAATTAGGTTCCTAAGTTTTTCCTTCTTTATTTTTTTTGGAAATCAATAAGAATCAACTAACTTATAATAGAACTGCTTTTAATTTAAATCAATTAAATTCCAATACTTTTTAATTTAATTAATTTTAATTAAATTTAGTTCAAATACTTTTAAATATTTACCTTCAAAGAAGATTTTGTTATATTAAACCTTAAACAAAATCGAGACAAAAGATTGTCGTTAATCAAACCCATCCAATTCCGGTGAGACCAATTCAAAATTAAAAAAAAATTGTACTCATGCCCATTCCATACTCTTAAGATAACAACAACAAATAAAAAAAAGAACTCCATTACTCCATCTAGGCATCTAGATGTCCTCGTGTTGTCCACAATTCCTTTTCCAATACTCCTTTATGTCTGAAACGAGGCATCGCACGCATTGCTGCATTAATGCGTATGGAAAACAATTTTTTGTTTAAACTTTGAGTAACGAAAAAACAAAAAAAAAATAAAATTCAAAAGTAAAATGTAAACCCGTTGAATAAAAAAAAAAAAAAAAGAGTTATGAATTTCATTTTGGGGTTGCAATGTGCTATTTGAAAAGAAGTTTTGTGTGCGAGATTCGCGAAATTTTGTAGACTCCGAGTGGCCAGAGGAACCTTCACTTCACTTCAGTTCAGTTCATTTTTTTATTTTTTGTTTGGTAAGCCGCATTCTGCGTGTCTCACTTGACGCAACCCAACAGCAACAACAACAAAAGTTATGAAATTTAATACAACAACAACAAAGATATACCAATATGTAGAAAAAGGGTTCACAGACTTTAGTTAATGCCAGGGATATATACATATATATAAAGAAGAGTATTGGATGCATACGTGGCAATGGCAATCCTTTGTGCGTTCAAAAAAAAAGCAAAGAGAAAATGAAAAAAAAAAATGGGACTCTAAATCCAAAAGCCAACTCCCAATTTTATTAATGAAAAGTCAAGTGATTTTCAAATCCAAATGGGCGTGGCACATATACACGCACACCCAAACGCACTTATTCATACTCCTAAGGGTTGCAAAAAACAAATTACTTTAAATATTTTTGTGCGTTTGTGTGTAAATTCAATTATTAAAATTTATCAATTTTATGGAAAGGCCACATTGTGCATGAAAAGTATAAAAAAGTATATGAAAATAACATGGTTTTTATTTTAACAGTAAAGCATCAATAAATTAAATCACATATACATCAATAGACACTTAAAAAGAGTTAGTTTTCTCATTAATCTAAGCCCACTTATATTAATAACTACAGTAAGTTAAAATTGACAATATCTTGTTTGTGAAAAAGTTTATGTAGATTATATAAGCTTCATTATTTCCTAACATGTTTAAGAAGTTTCCACATGCATTGTCAATAGTCATCTTCATTCTTTTATTAAGTTATAATTCCCAACTACTTCTTGCATTTACTAATCCTTAAAAACTTTCTAAAAGCGTTGCGAAACAATTGCTTTGGTCACTTATTTAGTTGCAGCGAATTGAACAGCATTATAAATTTTAGAAACAAAGTTGAAGACTTGCGGTGAGAAGACTAAGAAGCTTTCGGGTTAAAGAACTTGCTTACCTTAAAACGGTTTCGAATCTACAGCATGGTGAAAAATCTATAGAAAACTTTCTTTTAATAATTGAAAAAGCAAGTCCCAAACTGTTTTTGAGGCGATTGAAAGAAATGGGTTTCCCAAATTTAAAGTTCCTCTCTCATTACATAAAAAGGTTTTTTACGAGGTTTGGTTTTACACACTTTTGATGTCTGTTAGGAAACTTCCTTTACTTGGTAAAGATTTTGAGCTTAAATTTCTTATAAATTGATTTTTGACTGTAAAGCAACTGCTAAGTAGTCAAAGATACATATATATAGAAAATATTAAAACAAGTATGAATTTCTGCTATCCATCAAGTAACTTAGAGTCACAGGTTAAATTTTGTAAAGGTAAGTGGGAGACGGCCTTGTCTAAAACAACAAGTAACTGACCTTTTCAAATAAAGCGGGGGATATGACATTGACTTATAAACGCATGAGTGTCTAACAGTTTAGTCATTCAGTTAATTTAGTGACATCTTCCTTGTATTTCTAACAAATGACTGCATAGCGTAAGTGCAGGGTTGGCACGGAGACAGTGGACTCATTAGTAAACCAATTAATTGATCTCATTTACTTTTCTCCAAGGGTCAGCTACAGTTCTGTTACACATAGTTTTACATCATCTAATTTTGACCTAAGCTAAAATCAGAATGGATTAATTAGTTTTTCCTCTAATAACATTAGTTACACATTTGGGATGCGCGTCGAGTGAAGTCTAAAAGAACAGGAAAATCATGGAAATGCTTCAACTGATGCAGATAATAAAAAAATGAGACAAATCAGTCGTTATTTTTCAATATAGTAGTAGTGCTTAGTCACCACTGTTTACCACATTTCACCACAGCGTGTGGTAGTGTGACCAAACGAGCCTGACCAACGCACACTCACATCTTTCTTTCCCTCTCTCTTTTCTTCAATGACGCTATTCAAAATTCAATGAGCAAAGTGCTGCTGCTGTCGCTCTTTCTGCGTATGGACATTGAATTTATTGAAAAATCATGATATGTAACCATCACACACACACACACACTCATATGTGTAGAATAGCAATGGATCGGGTCCTGAAGCTGCCACTACAACCAAACGAGTCCTTAACGTAAAAGTCTAGCCTGGCATGCAAAAGCGTCGATATGACAGCTTGACTGAACTAAAACCGCGTTGCCAATGCCTAGACAAAAGGCAGACCAGGAAATATGATTTTTTCGTGCTTGTTGAGCATGAGAAGGCGCAAAAATCGTGGGCGTGGGCATGGGCATGAGAGTGGGCGTTGGTATGGGTGTTTTGGTATGGGTATTTGGTCTCTGAGCCTAACGCGCTATACGCGCTGATTGACGTGCCTTTTATTGATGCTCTTGATTGGTTTTTACCTTTTCTACATACACACCAACACACACATACGCATAAGGGGAGACAGACATGCTGGTATCCTGCTACTCCTTCCTTCTTCTCCCTTCAAAAAAAAAAAAAGCAGCCAAACCTAAAATAAAAGCAGGATAGAAAAAAAATGACGTCCACCTCACCTGGTCGTTAGTTCAATATGTGCGTGCAGCATTGTACAGAAGGACACACTGCTCGTGTCTTGTCCTGTGTGTGGGTGTATGTGTGTGTTTGTGTTGTGTGTGTCTGGCCTCCTCCTGGTTATGATTTTTATTACAGGTAGATGTGGAATGTGCTAAGCAAACTTTTGATGAATTGTTACTGTCGTTGTATCATTCGTTTTTTTTCCTCTTCATATATGTACATATATTCCAATATTTTATAAAAGAAGAGTATTTTGGGCATCTAAGTATTATTATGTATCTTATATATATACACATATCTATCTATATATTTTATACAATAATAGGTAGAATGTGACTTGGCAAGTCTAATTAATAACAATTATTGACTACATCTTGCTTGGCAATTATAAAACCGGATCTAAAAAGTTGTTGGAAATGAAATTTGATAACTTGATCAATCACTTTTGTATTTTATTTGTGAACTAAACTAGAAAAGTTCTATAAAATATCAAAGCAATATTATAAGTACAATTATTACTAATTTTAACACAAACAAAGTTTATAGAATAAATTCAAGAATTTCTTCTAATTGAAAAAGAATAATTAAAAGGTGAAATTTCGCAACGTTTCAATTTTGATATTGTGCAACACTGAAATATGAAGTTTGGCAACTTTTAAGAATGAAATTTGACAACAAAGTAAATTGCTAAGCAACAAGTATTATTGTTAAAGAAGCAAACTTAAGACATTAATTTACTGGGTATCACTTGGTTGATCGTTGTTGATGTGAAACATTTTAGTATTTGCTTTTTCAACATTGGTTGTTGTTGGTTAATTTTTGATATACATACTATAGTATATATCCTTGTATAGCTAGCTGGTTAGATGGTTAGTCCATCTCCTGGCACTGTTTGCGTTTTTAATCAAATACGCGAGGAGCAGCCACTGGAATCCATATCACTTTGCTTGCCTGCCAAGTGAGCCTGGTGCTACTACTATACCTATCATCATTCTTGGGGGTTTGTTTAACTTTTATATCGTAATTGCATATCAACACACACTCGCACATACACACACACACACTTATACACGTAGCGCAGCAAGGGAATATTTTTAGACCAAACAAACTAATCAAATGTCTGCAATCATCCTTGTCTATCGCCACTTCCGTTTCCGTTTTTACAATTTTTGTTGTTTTTTTTTTTTTTTTTTGTTACCTTGCCCTCTGCCTACTACTGATGCCGGCTCATCCTTTTTCAATTCCCTGAAAGTTTCGCACGCGTTAATGCTTTAATCCTTGAGTCCGGCTATCCTATCCTATCCTGTTGCGGTTGTTTTTCTTATTGTTGTTGTCGTCGATGAAGTATTAACGACTTAATTGCATGTTTGTTAGACATTTTTGCAGAACCTTTTGATGTTTGTTGTTGTTGGTTTTCTTCCCTTTTAGAGTAGGCGTTGCATATAGCTAGTTCATTTAATGAAAATACAAATTCGATTAAAGTAATGACTTTTCGAATAGCTTTTTGTAGTTTGAGGAAAGTTGTTTACCAATGCCGGAAGAAAGATCCTTAAGAAATGGAATTGATAGTGTGTTACCATTAACGCCTAAACTGAAAAGAACAGGAGCGGACTAAGAGAATGTGTGAAGGTTCAAACAAATGTAAAAACTACAAAGGAATGAAATGCTGGTTTTGGTAGTTAAATTATATAAACTTAAATTTCAATTACTTTTTGTTGATAGAAAACATACTTAAAAAGGTCAAAGGACTTGCAGTTTGTTTTCTTCCTTTCGATCAGCAGTAAGAACTGCAATATTAGGGAATTATATTTTTACTTTTGTATTTTATTTTTTTATCTTAGTTAATCAGTTTACTCTCCTTTGAAGTCTGTTATCATTCCTTTCAGTGTTTTTGGTCTAGGTATCCTAAGTAGTTGTCCTGTTTATTCTTTCGAACCTTTGATCTCTGTATTAGGAAAAGTTGTCCTCTTTAATTTAGCTTGATTTGTCACACTGAGCTCATTTTTAGATTTAAAAATTTCCTAAAAATTTGAAAAATTTTAAATAATATTTTTGAAATCTAAAAAAAAAAGCGGTGATAAATTGGATTGTATTAAAGCAAAATTTAAGAATAAAATTAAATCTTAAAGAACTAAGTAAATAGGACTATGAGTTCTCAATGAATGAAATAAGTAAAAAGGACTCATATTTCAATCATTGAAAACTCATAGTTCTATTATATCAGCTTTTGTTAGATTATGCATTCTAAATCTGTTAAAAATAAATCTTTTAAAAAATTGAAATGCTTAAAGAATTATTATAATATTTTTCTGTCGTAATTAATAGAAGTGTTTTTTTTTTTTTTTGTATTTAGTTTTTTTTCTTTATAAAATTTTATAAAAAAACAAATTTTGTTTGTTTATAAAAGTTAAATCTAAACAAAGCAAATGACTAATTCTGTAAAAAATATATAGAAAAAACTTTTAACTTTTGCAAGTTTCAAATAAGATTTAAATACAAGTTTTTAAGTAAACTTATATCTGACCAGAAAATCTACTACTATCTACAGAAGCTTAGCTTAAGGCCCTTATCGCCTTAATTAAAAAAAATTTACATGTCTCTTAATAATACTTTGAATACCTTTTAAAAATGTGCAGAAAAGAAGCTAAATTTCGTATTTTTTTAGAAAAACAAACATAACACTGATAGCTCCCTAGATAGATTATAGTACCAAGCAAACAAAATGGGGAAATATTTTACAATTACCAAGACCCAATCAGTATGGAATTGAAACCCTTGCTTCTAGTAAAAACAACTTGCTGGCCAAAAAGGCTTTCAGTCAAGCACTGTTAATCTCAGCCTCTTTTGCCATGTTTTTGTACTTCTTTTTTTTCTGGGCCTTGTTAAAGTACACACACTCATACACACTCAATATCCAAACAGCTTAACGTGTACTAATTGACAGGCAAGCAAAAATATTTACCAACTCAAATGCAAACATTCTAATCAATGCACTACAGCCACAACAGCAGCAACAGACTACAATGATACAAAGGCTAAGCCAGAAAAAAGGAAGAAATAAAAAAAAAAATGGGATAGATAAAGAAGGATATTCAAGCAAATCAATGGGCAAATGCAATGCAACGAAATGGAGAAAAATACAGGAAATGCGAGTGGTAAAAATAGAAATTTACACAGTAGTTGGGTCTATCTACATACAGAGAGATACATACATACATATGTATAGGCTGAAAGTCCTTGTAGGCTGGGCAGGACAAGCCTTTCAAACAAACAACAATCCGGGTGAATTCATCAAAGTGGGCTTCCCCCATTTAAACTCATCTTCAGCACACACACACATAGTAATGGTGTGGTTGTGGCATGGCTTCCCATCCTTCCCCTTTCCACTCTCTTTTTAGCCACGTTGTCTTGTCTAACTGTCAAAATGCGTCGAAGCGAACATCATTGGATTTGTGATTGAACAAAAATTTCCATACATTGACGTTTTTTTTTTTATTGTGATTTTCTCTCTCTTATTTAGCTGCATGTTGGACTGATAAGTAATACATTTAAACAACCCCTTCCCTTCCCCTGTTCTCATACAAAATGTTGTTCAACCTTCATTAGTAGAGATCCCCAAAAATAGACAAAGAGTATAAAAAGAGAGAGAGAGTGTGAGAAAGGTAGAAGGTAAAATTTATATTTACGGAATTGTAAGTTATGCAGTCGACTGATTCGCACAAATCGTCAATCTGTACCCCCCCAATCTCCCACTCCCTTCTGTCTCATTCCCCAAAATGAAGTCGCGACAGGATTTTTGTGTTCTTCGTTTTATTTTTTCCAAGTGGTTTTCTCTGTACGACTAGGCCAGTTAGCCCTTAGACAATCATCCATATCCATACCCATACACTCCATTTCAATCCAATCCATCCATCCATCTATCTAACTGTGTAGACTAGGTATGAATGTCCTTTTTTTATCCCTTTCCCATTTCGATTTGTTCAATAATTGTGTAAAACGTTTTCAGTTTTACATTTCAATCTTAATTTAGTTTTTAGCATAACGTTTGCTCTGGCCATTTTGTGTTGTTACCAAAGTAGATCCAACTCGGTTTGGTTCTTTTTTTTTATAGAAAGGGAATGCTAACTGGACAATGCTTACAGAAAGAGGGTTCGCATTTCCTGTGGTGAAAGGAGGTGGTGGAGGGGTAAACCCATCCATCGACCATCAACCACGCTGGCAAATTGTTATTTTTGTTTGGCGTTTGGCATTTGGCCAGTTGATTTTTGGCTAATGAAGTTTGTCATTGAGCTTTATTTAATTTTGATGAGCGCAACGGAAGACCGCTTAGCGGCAAGAGGGAAATTGTGGTGGGTGGTCAATGAAAAGGGTTCGATATTTGGTTTCTGCTTTGACGATTTGCTCTTGTCAATTGTCAAATGTCATAAAGGTCCTAAAAAGGATTTAATTTACAATATCTAAGAAAAATTACTTTTAAAAATAATCAAATAAGAATGTTTCTTATATTACTAATAGGTTGAAATTCAACAAGTAATTAAGTCAACAACATTAAAGATAATAAATGCTGTAAATAATTCATAAATATGACAAATTTATGTTTAGAGTGTTTAATAAATTGATTTTGAATATTAACTATGTGGGTAAAACACAATTTACATCTTTAAGCGGACTCAAAATATTTTTTATTAATTTTAAAGGAATATTTTAGCTTTGAAAAGTAATTTTACAATTATCAGTTATGTCTATTCAAATCTATGGAGCGATATTTATTGGTTCAATCTTTATATATTACTTTCTTGGATTATAATGTTTAGCTATAGTCTCTTTCCGACATATATGTGATAGGGATAAACTGATAGGGATTAACCGATTATGTAAGAAAGTAAACGAATTAAATTTCAAAGTTTCTCCAAATTTTTTTTCATTGTTGTTTTTGGGTCTTTTAAGTTTGTTGATTTTTGTTGCTTTTATTGTTTTTATTAAAATTTTTGTTGTTTTCATTTTTTTTTTTTTTGTATATTTTTCTTTTATTTATTTATTTTTTTTTGTATGTTTTTTCTTTTTTTTTTTTTTTTTTTTTTTCTGTTAATTTATTTTTTTTTTTTTTTTTTTATGAACTTTAAATTTGATTTCTGTTCTTTTTTTTCAAATTTTAGTTTTTTTCTTTGTTCGATTTTATTTGTTTTCGATTTTCATTTAATGTTTTAAGAGCTTTCAGTTTTTTAATTGACTTGAATCTTTAACTTTAAAACCTTTTATTAAAAACGACTTCCAACAAAACGTCTTTAGATATAAAAGTGAAGTTATAAATGTATTTTTACTTAAAATACTTAAGTTAACAATGTTTTGTACTTTAATAACAAATTTTTGCCGAACTTAGGTAGTGGCATATCTTAAAAAGGATATTCAAGTAATTTTCTCAGTGTAGACTCTCCCTACTCTCACACATGAAACCACATTTGCAGAACATCCATCACGCCTAGACCAAACAGACAAGCGTAAAGTGGCAAAAACTGTCAGTTCTTGTTCGCGGCTTCTATCCCACTTCTCTCTTATACCTCGAATAGCTTCTCACCAGTTGTCGGTTGGCATTGGCTCAAACCCAATTAAAAATGTCAAAAAATGAAAATACCTGTAGGTAGTTAGCAGTTAGCGCACGCAGTAAATATTCATCACGCCAAACCACTCTGAAAAAAACCAAAAATGAAACACACAGAATTCTAAACACCCCAAAATACCCCAATCCCTAAGCCTAACGATAAACCCAAACCCTTTGACGCCTTCCGCCACTCCACTGCATTGGGAACGATGCGCGCGCGTCACACAGTTTAACTTTTCATTTGGCATCGTAAAGGAAGTTTGGGTTAGAATCCTTTGGCGGCTACTGGCCTATGACTGCCTATGCCTGCCGCCTGCTTATCAGCATGAGACGCACACATGTCAGGACAAGAGCCAGAGAAAATGGGAGTCATGGGGCCATAGAACCATGGAATGCATTGTGGACGAGAGGAACAATTGCGTTTGTATGTTTTCGTGCCTCGTCAGCAAAATTAAAAAATAGATACGCAAACGTTCAACTTGGAGTTGCCTGTCGCATTTGGAGTTGGAGTTAATGGGAGAATGGGTAAAGTGGGGATGAGCTGCCAAAGTTGTATAAAAGAAATTCAAGCAGAAGCAGTCGCCAGTCAGTGCTCCTCCATTTCCATTTCCATCCATCCACACATCAGCTAACAGGGAAAAGTTTCGCTGAATTCAAATGTCACACAAGGATCGAAAAGGTACGCATGGCGAAACACTTCATACTGCCAAACCACCTTGTTTTTGCGGATGTGCGGGTGTGCGGACCTGTGTGTGTGTGTGTATGCCTTTGCTTTATTGCAAAAATACACAAAACGTGTGTAGAGATGCCAGCCAGTGAGCCTGCCAGGACGACAGCTGCTTTTCCAGTTGCCGCATTTTGTTCGTTTCTTTTCATTTTTTTTATTTTTCCCATTGGCAAAGCTGAGGCAAAAATTTAATAGAAGTAACAGGCTTCCTTCAAAAAATGTCACTGGCTATGGCCGATAACTATTTGTCAGGGGGTGGCAGTTGGATGCCAGTCGGATGCCACTTTTTCCATTTCCATCATTTTTGAGAAAAGGTATATACAAAGGCCGTAGACATTTCCTCCCTCCACCCCTCGTAAATGAATGAATGAATGGTCAGTGTCGATTTTCTTTTTTTTGTAATGGTTTTTTTCGCTACTCTGTTTTGTTTCAATGCGTCGCAGTCTGGCAGACGCATCTTCCCCTACTCCATTAGCCAACCTCTCCTCCACCACGCACGTGAGTGGGTGTGTGTGTGTTTGTGTGTATTTTTATTGTATATATCATTGATGAATATGCCGATAACAAATCTCAATCAAATGTCAAAAAGGACTGACTTCTTGCTCCTGGACTGACTGACTGACAGGCCCAAACTTTTCCTCTTTCCATTTCCATTGATATATCTTCCGCCTCTCTACCTCTTCTCTGTAATGTTGCAATTTTCACACAGGCCACGCGTCGTATAAGCAATTGTTTTACCAATGCCTGATAGATAGGTAGATAGATAGATATATATGTATGTAATGAAGGTGTCCAAGTTTGACCCGCCTATATTGTATTTAGTATTCAGTCTGCTCATCTATGCATGTGCCCCCTTACCTCTGATATGCCTTTTGACAGTTTAAATTGTCATCTTGATGCTGTCAAATGTCTCTAGACATGTTGGGGGAGCAAATGTTGCCTTCTTCTTAACTTTTTGTTTTGTAATTTACTAATTTACATTTTTTCTCTTTCTCATTGCAGGTAACAATAATGTTTTATCTATGAAACTTCAAGCTCTAAATTCAGTTTCCCACCCAACAACATCATGTTTGTAAGTTCAAAAAAAAAAACAAGAGACAATAACAAACGAAATACACGAAACCACCCCCGCCTCTCACAACAATAATTATATTTTTGAAGCAATTAATTTAAATACTCATACGAATGTGCGCTTATCTCAATGTTGCACAGTGAGGCAAGCATATATAAAAAGTGGAACAAACCATTAACCATAACCATTATTAATTTATCTGTATCGAAAGAAAGGCCATCTCGATAAATAAGTTTGTCAAGAAATATAAAAATTAAGGGAAGTTAAAATGTCATTTTAGGTATATTTTTATAGAACTTTATATCTGCAATTTTTGCTTACGACAAAAGATTCTGCAACACATTTATTGAAAGGATATTAAGGAGTTTCCGTAGGGATTACTTTAAAGGCGATTTTTAACTGATCACCATTTTAAAAAACCGCCATAAAACTGCCAGTGTTGACTAACTTATTTATTTGCTCATATAAACATAGCTTTATCATGTGCAGAAGGCTAAAGAATTCGAATTTTAATGGCCAGGTTCCATACCTGGAATTAAAAAAAAGCAATCTTTTCTTTTCGATAGGACCGATTTTTAATCATTTTCTTAAGCACATCCTCTTCCTACGTTTTGTTTTACTGCTCTTGCCAAACTTCGACATCATAATCTGAAGTCAAGTCTACAGAGAGTATGGGATCACGGGAGGAGTGTATAAAGACCACATCGTCACTACCACCATTCGAATGATGATGCTGCTGCTGCAATTGCTGCTGAACTACGGCGCTCGTGGAAGAGGACGTCTCTTGCATTTTCCGTTCTCTATTCTGCTTTTTATTGGTAGTATGTGTATGACCACTTGATGTCACATTATCATAGATGGCACCACATGGTGCCGTAACACCGGAACTTACCTCGAATGAACTATTTGTCCTTTCATAGCTGGAGGATTCGGTTCTATTATTGGAACGATTGTATCTGGTTTGACTTGGTCTGAATATTTCAGAATTTCTATGATGGGTTGTTACTTCACTTTCATAAGAATGATGAACGCCTCTGCCGGCTTCTTCTCCATTGGTTCTAGTTGTTCTTAATTCGGATGTAAACCGGGAGTGTTCTCTATAATAGGGAGAATCTGTAAATTAAAACAATTTACATAGATCAATGGAGAAGATAATTTTTTTAAGTATTTGTGCTCACGTCTTTGTCGATGCTTTGGAGATTGCCTTGAATGGAAATGCCGCCTGACTTTATTTTGATGATTCTCCATTTTTGTTCGATGTTCGTTTTTAAAAAACAAAACGTCTTAAAAGTGGGAAATAAGGAAAGAAAAATTGTGATGTAAAAGCATTTACAAAAACTTTAGCAAAATAAAAGAAAACCAGAATTGAAACAAAATTAAACAATACAGTAAAGAAACCATAGATGAAAGAATTCTCTTTAACAACTATGATTTAAATATTTTTCTTATAGACACCTATACATATGTATATATGTTGTTACCCTAACCGCTCACTTCGATTTATATATATTCCGACTTCTCAGGATGATTTTTTCAAGAAACAAAACTGGGAAACTGGAAACATTCCTCAGAATATTTCGATTTACTTTGCTTTACTAAGCTATCAACTACTTTTCGATTCAATATTTTTACTTATTCAATTCATCAATCAATCTAATGAATATGCCAATTACTAACTACTAAAGATAGTTTTTTGTTTTTTAAATATACTCATTTCCAAGTATATTTCGATTTTTTTCCTTTTTTTTTTGTAATATTTTTACAATATTATATCAATATATTGTTTGTTTAGTTTATTATTCATAAATTTGTTAACACTTTTTTTCAAACATTAGCACACTGTGCGATAATCAAAAAAGTTTTGGTGATTGCGACAAGGCAAGCGTATCTTAAAGATACATTTTTGTACTGTATGCATGTACATATGATTGCATTTAGTTGAGTGTGTATGTGTGTGTGTCTGCATTAACACAATAATTTTGTGGTTGGTGCTCAGCGAAGCGTTTTAGGGTAACTGTCAACTATTTGTGTTAAGTGCGTTTTCTTTCACTAAAGTCATTTATTATCATTCCGGTTGCATTTGAGTGCATAACTAATTACCAGGCCAACCAAAAAGAAAGGCAAAGAGGGGTTAAGGGAAGTCGTTGTCAAGTTGTGATTTCTTCTTTTCAGTTTAAAAATAAATAAACCAAATAAATATTCAAGATATTATGTCTTTAAACTAGAGATAAGAGGTTACTTAATGATTTCTTGTGTTACACCTTCTATTATTACAGCAAAAAAAAACAACAAAAAAATAAATACCACCCGCCGATTTCAATATATACAAATGTACATACATATGTATGTATCTTCCATCTAAACAACTTCCCCGACAAAATGTCATAACTTACACACATGTGTGTGTGTGTGTGTTGGTTTGTAGTCGGTGTCTGACAGTTGTCATAATCTTTTCGATTTCCAGCAGTATTCCCATAGCTAGTACTTTATTTTTTTTTTGAAATCTTCTATTTTAAGTCAAATGCTGCTTCATTTATTCCATTTTATGCAATATTACTTTGATGTGGTGCTGTGTAGCACCGCGGGGCATCCATCGGGCATCAAGACCAAAACAACATTCTTCCTTCTTCCCTTCGTTTAGCAAAAGCTGTCTTGTCTTGTTACTGTGCGATTATGCGACATTTATCGCACATCTGTTACCGTTGCAAGAAACTTTGCCCCATTATGCAGAAGACACGTGTGAGATAAAGTAGACTTTTTGCTTAACCAGGCCGCCTCTGTCAACTGCAGCAATTTTTGTCATTTTTATGATACAACAAATTCAACTGCTGACACAAAGGATTTCACTTCTTATTCAATTTGAATTTCTTGTCATCTGTCAGCAATTTGTGGTGTTAAGAGAACTTTTTGACTTTAATTGTTTTTTTAACTTACCATCTTAAACAAAACTGGCTAAGTCAGAGAGTAATGGCCGCAAGTTGAGTAGTAATTCTGAAAAGTGCTGATTTTTATGTTTAAATAGTGAAAAAATAAGAAGAAGAAACGCTTACCAACACTGGTTATACAGTAACTTAAAATGTTGCATGCAATTACTGGCTACAATTAATCATATTGTTAATACACATGACTAAAGAAACTAAATACTTTAGGTTTGATGTATCCTATTCTACATGAAACCTTTAATTTCTCCTTTTTTTATTTTTCAGCTTGCAATATTCAACACTTGAATCTTTAAGCCTAATCCTTTGTACACTGTTTCTTTACTTGTTTTGATCCATAGTTAATTTTTTGTTGCTAAACACTATTTCTCATAGCTCCAGCTATTATTTTTGTGAAATTCTCTTGCTTTGAAACATATTTATTCAACACTGCAACTTAGTAGCCATTCGTTTAGTCTTTAGTTTTCCAACATTATTATTTACAATATCCAACATTTGTGATGAAGAAAAAAGCTTTAAAATTTATAATATTCCGACTAGAGATTAAATTTTTTTTAACAATATTATGTCTTCTATCATTTACTAGAATTTAATAATAATTTGGTTTTATTATATTTGGCAATTGACAAGGGTAATTCAATTTCATTTAAATATTTGAAAATTGGATTGGCATTTTATTTAAACATCATAGCCACGTCGAAACATTAAAGATTATTGCATTTTGTTTAATATAAAAAATAACTATCAGACTTATAAACAAATAATAAACTGCGTCATCAATATGTGTGAAAACGAGCGACAGAGAAGGAATAGGAACATAGCAAGGGAGAGAGAGAACGAGAACCACTTTGATTTACTATAGAAACTGCACTGTCAAAAAAACCAAACAGCCAAAAGCTAAACAAATAAGAAAAGAGTGATGTTTTGAGCCTTAATAGAAGCGAACCCGTAATACCCTAACTCTATAAATATAAAATATAAAAAATCTATGAAATATTTTACCCATCTTCTATTAATGATCTTTAACAAAGAAATACAAGTTTCTCTTTTTAGCAAGTATTAAAATTCTTACTCCGACAAATACTCTCTATCTCTCCTTCCTTTGTTAAATGCATCAATTCTCTATTTTTAATATACCCTTTTTTATTATAGGGTATCACATAAAAATGAATCACGGTATTGAATTGATGTTTGTCTAAATAGTGCACAAGGTCAATTAGTTGAAATACCAGAAATATACAAATAACACTTTAATATAATTTTGTTTAAATTTATATATCAACAATTTGTGCGTTGCATTTTTACCCTCCGTTTTGTTTATTATATATCGAATGTTATTGCGTAATTTGAAATTTCCGTGATGTCATTCTCAACTCATTTGGATTTGCTTCCTTTTTTTTTTTTTGTGTTTGTCTTGGGCATTAGAAAAGTGCGTGGCCAACATAGAAAACCAAAGATCAACCCCAATTCCAATTTCAAATCAAATTGTTCTCCCCTCCCCTTCTTCCTGTATAGGAACTACAAAGAAGGCAGAAAAAAAAGCTGTTTCTTCGTCTTCCAGGAACGCAGCTTTTTTTTTTCTTCTCTTGTATAGTCCTGCCTATGCATGTGTGCTGTGTGTGTGTATGTGTGTGAAAAGGATTTACGCGTTGTTTTTCTTGTATTTTTCGCACATGGCTTTTGTTAGAAAGAAAGAATGAAGAAGGAAAAAAAAATACACCAAACAGATAGGTTACCAGATACCTGAGCTACTATTTCGTCTTGCCCCCTTCAGGTGCGTCGTCATTTGACTGCCAAAAAGAAAAAAAAACCAAATGTGTTCAAAAGTTGAAGAGAGATAGCTATAATTTTGCTCTATTTTTTTTTTTTTTTTGTTGGGTAACCTTTTCTCTGTTCTTCAAGGTTCTTTTATTGTTGTTTGTAATTGAAAAAGCATTTCAAATGCAGCTGCGTAAATCTCAACAACAATCAAATAACAAGTACAGTTGAGAGCAAAAGCTTTACAAGATAAAAAGAGGAACTTCAAAATGTAAAAAAAAGCAAAGAAGTTTTGGAAATATTTTACAATAAAGCACAAAATAGCAAATAGATTAAGAGATAAACGAGATATTACTTTAAAAGATATCATAAGGATAAACTAATGTACAACTAATAAATAACTAAGGAACTAAATAAACTAATATACTTAGTATAATCACATTACAGGGAGTACATATGCCCTTTAAGGATAAGGATTGTCTTATAAATGCAAGGATTACTAGATACATTTTCATTTATTTTCAATATTAATAGATTAACCAAAAGTAGATACATATCTAAATCTAGATCAAGATCTAGATTAACCAAAAATAGATACAAATCTTAACGATATATCCTTTAATCTTTTGCAATACCGTTAGTTGCTTTAACTTTTATCATCCTTTCCAATAAGACCGCTATTCTTGTACGATCATAAGACCAAAATTCCTAACTGCTCACCTCTACTCATCATCATGTTCCCTCTAACTAATGCCAATCAATTTTGGCCACAAAACTGCAAACTTCCCAAGAATTTCTTAATAGCTTTTTACCGATATCTTTTTTTATTTTTCCTTCTTTTTGGTTTTGCCTGCCCCTTCCCCTTTTTTGAGCAAAACCGTTGATTTTGATTCGTGTTGCTCCTTCTACGTCAGTTGCCACCGCCTGAGGGCCAAAAAACGAGAACACGCAAAAAGACAAAAACAAAAAAAAAAAGAAATCCAAAAAATAAAATGTTGCGGCTTCCACATAACAGCAGGCCGGCCAGCCCAGGAGAGCAGAGCAGCAAGAGAAACTGGCGCGGTCGCATTTTTCTAACGATTAAACAAATTCGGAGAAAAAAAGCGCATCTCATGCAACTAACATTGAAGACCAGAAACCGGGACCAAACGTCACCTGCAGTTTCCAGGAATTCTATAACAGAAAGAGAGAGATATAGAGGACAAAGAGAAAGAGAGATGGAAAGGTAGGGAGTAAGAGTCCCAAGGCTAAGAGGAAACTGTAGACGATGACGACGAAGATGAGGATATGAACAACGTCGCATATAAAGTCAGAAATGGGTTTCGGTTGCATCTTTGAATTGGTCTTGGTCTGGGTTTCGGTTCGTCGGCATTTTTGTGAGAGCTTGGACAATTTTTTCCAAGAATTGAATCGTATATCTTCTTTCTAAATGCTCGATTAATTTCTAATAAATTGGCAACAACCACTCAAAAAACAAAAAAAAAAAAAAAATTGATTGGGTTGCCCTATGGCAATGCATTTGATATATAGAATTACCCTTAATATAACTGCATTTTCGCATTTTACTTTGAAATTTGAGGCAATTTTAGTTTTAAGCAAAAGAAAAGATATTAAAGAGAAGAACTTAAAATTTTTCGATATAGAAATATGTATTTATTTATATATATATAATAGAATTTGTATAATATTATAGGCTTTGCATCGGTTACTTGACAAAGTAAACTTCTATAATATTAACTTTGTGGAGTAATCTCTCCTTGGAGACTTCTTTAGTATTATGTTAGAGACATCTTTGTTGATGAGCAATCTCTCTTTGATTATTTTGAAGACTTCTTTAGTATTATGTTGGAGACTTCTTAGATATTTTGGAGACTTCTTTGGATCTATGTTGAAGACTTCTTTCTTCATTCATGAGTAATTTCTCCTTGAAGATCTTGGAGTCATCTTTAATATCTCATATCATCTTATGTTGGAGACTTCTTTAGTAGTATGTTGATGAGTAATTTCTCCCTGCAGAGCGACTTCTAAAGTAATATGTCGATAAATAATATCTCCTTGGAGATTTTAGAGATCTTTTAAGTATTGCGTTGATGAGTAATCTCTCCTTAAAGATTTCGGATACCTTTTTGGTATTATGTTGGAGACTTCTTTGGTAGTATGTTAATAAGTAATCTCCCCTTGTAAATTTTGAAGACTTTCGTATTATGTTGGGAACATCTTTAGTAGTATGTTGATGAGTACTCATTTCCTGGAGATTTTAGAGACTTCTTTAGTATTATATTAGAAACTTCTTAAGTAGTATGTTGATGATAAATTTATCCTTGGAAAGGGGCCAATATGTGGGTAAAAAGCAGATGAAAAGATGTAATAATATATATATAATATTAAGCTATTGCAATCAAATATATCTTGCTTATTAACTGATAAAAAGTAAGTGAAGAAAACTCTGTAGAAACTCTATCTTTATGATCATCTAACCATCATTTAACATCAATAAATCAGTTGAAGTCAATTAAAACTTTTCACAAATATAAAAAAAAGGAATTTTTCAATACTATACTACATCAAATTGCTAGACAAAAATGTTTTATAGTCTAGTCCTGCAATCCATCATAAAGCCCTATTTTATATTGTGGAAATTTCTTAACTGATTAATTGTAGATAAATCAGAATCTTTTTATGGTATTTATTGTTGTTAATTCACTTGTTAGTATATTTTATTTTAGTGTGCAAATTGCATTAATGAAAACTAAGCAATCATTGGATTTTGAATGACATTTAGACATCATGTCAAACGCATCTAATATATGAAATTTTCCTCATTCTCGTTGCAGCATTTGTCGTGTACGGAGTTGAATAAGCGTCGTCTTTTTACCAGTTTACAAAATCTGAATAAAAGCAAGTAAACAAAAATTTAACAAAACAAAAAAAAAACCCAAAAAGCAACAAAAAAAAAGAAGGAAGGAGTACGAAAAAAAAGCAAGAAAGAAAAAGAAAATTCAATAAAATTACCTTTAACGAATTTTGATGCTAACAAAATTGACGCCATCAACGTTAACCAAACACACAAATTACGCATACAATTGCAAAATTCCCTTTGGCTAAGGATTCTGTTGTAGCTAGGCAGTTGGCCCAATTAGCTAATTATTTCACATGCTCTTTTGGCCATTGACTGCTACAACAACAATCCACGAAATTCCATTTTGGCTTAATATACTAAAAGAAAACAAAAACAAAACAAAAGAAAAAAACATACCAAACAAATTATTAACACCAAAAACAACAAAAAGAACTAAAGTAATTGGATTTAATTGGAGAAATTTTGAGAAATCAATTGTTGTGGATGCTGAACGTGGAACCAGAATATTATCATCACAATCATCATCATCATCAGCGGCTGAAAAGCATCGTTCAAATTGATTAACTATATAAAATATGGATCCACAACAGCAATTTTGCCTCAAATGGAACAGTTATTCGTCCAATTTGGCAATAACATTCTCAAATCTATTTAAATCAGATTTATTGGCCGATGTCACATTATCCTGCGATGGTAAGTTGAACAATTTTTTATTATAACTTTTCGTAAATTGTTTTTTTTTTCACATATACATAAGTCGAGGCCAACTATGTGGCCAATATTGTTTATAGATAAATATCGATAACTATCTTTAGGGTATATATTTTGGAAACAGACGAAAATAAAAGAAAAGTTTAATGAAAGAAATAGGTTCTAAAGAAAATCAATTAATGAAAAAGCTAAATTTTAATATTTTTTTGTGAATTCTTTAAACATTTTAATACTCTTCTGCGCTTTGCTTCTTTGAGTATTGAATTCTTAAAACATTTTATTACTCTGCTGCCTTGCTCCTTTAAATATTAAAAAACGCACCCTTAAAATAAGGAAATTTTGAAAACAAAATGGAAGCAAATGTTAATCTTGCCCAGGGCCAAGCAAATGTTCATTTTATAAAAATCCTCATTTCTCAAGTGCTAAACTGACCAAAAACAAAAACCAAAAAAACAAAAAATATGAAAAACAATCGAAAACATACGTTATTTGTTTTTCTTTCGTTTTTTTTTTTTATTCCTGTAAGAGGAACTCACAAATATTTAATGCTTCATTTCGAAATGGACAGCCAAAAAAAAAAAAAAAAAACAGATCAAAATTCATATGAATATGCAATATATATTCGAAATGAAAAAATATTAAAAACCACAATTAAAAGCCGGCAAAGGGATAAAGTCTAAGCTAGAGAAAAGGAAAGAGGGAAGAAGATATGAGAAGAGTGTGTGAGAGGTTGATGGAATCCTTTTTCGGTTTCTCTCTTCTGTGAAATTTTTTAATCAAAAATAGTAGCATTTCGATTGATATGGATGACAACAGCAACACAACAACGTTGAAAAGACAGAGAGAGAGAGAGAGAGAGAGGACAAAAAAGGGTTTCAGGATTTGACTGTCTGCGTATGTAGCCCCTCACCCACTCAGAGAGAAGGGAGTCTTGCTCTCTATCCCCCCTCTCTTTCTTTTTACTCTGTAACCTAAGCCCAGGCCAGCATTTCAATCAATTTAGGAAAAAATCAAATCCCCTCGCAAGTCGTCTAGTCCAGTTTAGTCTAAATATTGGTTCGACTTTGCTACGCTCTCTCTCAAATAGATTCATTAAAAGTTTAGGCATTAAAATTGAAATCCTTATTAATAGTCGGTTTATTATATTCTTAACTCTATTTGATATCTTAAATATATATCAATATATTGGTATTTATATTTAAAAATTCTGTGTCAATTTAAGAAACTTTTTACTATTTATTAACCAATTTTTAAGCATTTTATATAGAATAATCGAAAAAAGTTAAACAATTTGATAAATTGCAAAACTATTCAATTAAACTTTAGCAAAAAACTTAAAAATTTAAATATAAATTGATGAAAATGAAGCTATTATATTATGAAAACACTCTTTGGTTGACAATATAATCTCTATAATCTACGTCTACAATATGAACTATCGACCATCGGCAGTTACCATATAACAATAATCATTTATAGACTAAGTAAATATGATCTATTAACTATGGGTAATTATTACAAATAAATCAACTAAATGAAGTTAATTAATTTAATAGGACTTTGAAAGCATAAACAGGGCGTATACTTGACATTTTTTCTTTTACATGAAAAATGCAATATTTTTGTAACCAAAAGCCAAAGTTCATGATATTTCATTGTCTATATAGAAACTTGCATACTTGATATAATAAATATCACATATATATGTATATATAAAATACAATATTATATATATTCCTAATATATATTATCAATTTAATAATTAATAATAATTTAATATTTAATACCCCTTAAATGGGATATATTAAAAATGGTTTAAAAATAAAACTAAATAGAAATTTTTGTTCTCTTATTGAGGCCAAATATATTTACGCTTTCTTTTGAATATATTTTCACTTATATACCCTAACAAGTTACAGGGTATTAGAAGCACTTTAAATGCATTTCATGTGCAACTTTTGTTTAGCTTTAAGTTTATCTTAAAGATATATTTAAAGCCAAGTTATGTAGATATAAATATAAAACAAACATAAAAAGCATTTAAACCCAAATCAAAATTCGTAAAAAAAAGGGTCCCAAATAAGAACACTGACCTCAGTCAATAGTAAATAAATATATATATATATATCCAAGTCTACCTATACTTGTTTGTGTGTCTGTCTGTGTGTGTTTGGCTAAATGTTTCTCGAGAGCGTTTTCACCCGCATTTATATGCCATTTAATAAGCCCGAGCATAAAACTGTAGTAAAATCGTCCTGTAAATGAAATAGTAGACACAAAACACAGACAAGGACAAATGGCAAGAGTCGGAAGGGAGAGGGACCCATAAAAGGCATTTCGCGTCTCTGAAAAAACATAAGAACGGAAAAGGAAAAAAAAAAAAATCAATGTTTGCCGTTTGGCCCTCTTGTTGAGGACTTATTAGCCATCACAAAGTGACAGAATGAGAGGGAGGGAGAGAGAGAGAGAGCGAGATAAAATATAACCAAAAAGTAGCTCAATTTTATGTGCGTCTTGTTGCTTTTGTCTGTTTATCTTCATTTTGTTTTCTTTTTATTTTTTTTTCCTTTCGCTTTTGTTGTTCCTACTTTTTATACAAATCTGTCTTAAATTTTGCCTTCTTCTTTCGTTTGTTTTGTTTGATTACATAAAACCGAGAAAAGTCGATTTATTGATTTAAGTTAAATGTGGGACACAATCAACATCCTAATGCAAAAAACAAAAAAAAAGGAAGAAAAACCACAAAGAATATTTTTTACCTTAATTTAAATTCAATTTAAGGTCAACCTGAAACACTCATGGAATTTGAATTGAACAGTTTAGTTGACCATAATTCAAATTTTGATTTAAGTAAAGGAATTGCGTCCTATATATATATAGGATTTGTTTCTATAAGGTTCCATTTTAAATAGGAAACAAAAGTCCTTTATTTGTGATTGTAATTTGTAGAAGGTTTCAAACGGTTGTTCCTTCTTTAGTTGGCTCAAAGCTAATATCTACCGGGTTAAATGGTTTCTAATGGTTTCAGTTCTTCATTTCTAATGGAACAATAAGGATTTTGCTTACTTTTGGAAACTAAGAATATAAGTATTTAAAAAAAAAAGATATTGTAATCCTGCAAATCTTTTGGCAATTGAAAAAAAACTCTATTATACTTCTACTTAGTCTATTAACAAATTTTTTAAAAATTAACCCACGTGGTTCTTGTCAATTGACATTGAGCAGATTGTATTTCAATACACAAATGAATCATAGTAGCCAAAAAAACAAAAAAATAGTTGAGATTAGATTCAAAATGTACGCAAAATTGCATTGCCAATCCAAAGGCAAGACATAAAAAAAAACCCACGAAATAAAAAGCAAAAACATAAACAAGCCCAAAAACAAAAACACAATCATTCCATAACATTTCTTTATCAATTTTTGGCTATATATACACACACACACACACGCATATATAAATTGTATATAATATAATCAAACGTTTTTCTCTCTCTCTCTCTCCTTCTCTCTATTCTTTTTGCGATTGTGACCCAATTTCTGTTATATCAAGTGTTAAAATCGAAAAAAAAAGAAACCGAAAAAAAAATAATGAATTAAAATAATAATCATTTCAAAACAAAAGTTGTTTTCGGCGGAGTAAACAAGAGAGAACCCAAATGCAATTTACGTATTTCTCCTCTGATCACGATTATATAACTTTGTCTACGAATAATTTGCGCGCTAATTAATATATAAGAAAATACAATTTGCTTCCGACTTTGGCTATTTTGTTTTTTTAATTCTGTTATTGCTTATTTTGTATATTTCTTTGTAGAGAGAATGTAAGAAAATACAATTTTAAATTTTATAGAATTTCTTTTAGATTTGTAAAAAAGTTTGTTGGGGTACACATATTAGTTTTATATAGAGTATTTGATAGTCGTCAATCGAGACTATGGTATAATGGGCGCGTGCAATGCGTTTTTTGTGGTTACGACCTTGAATATTCATTTTCGCTGTGATTTGATTGGGGCGAGTCAGTCAAGTTTTAGTCAATTTGCTTGCCTTATCAGTCGACACAGTTTCTGATGAAATCATTTCCTATAAAGACTTGCAGCTAATTTTTGTTTCCATTGAAACTTGCAGCTGTTTAGAAGAATATATAAAATAATATACTTAGTGAAAATGTATAGACTTAATCATAAATAAAGTTACCAAATGTGTGAATGTCATTTCAATTTTACTTAAGTAAAGGCAATGGCAAACACAACAAGTGCCCCATAAAAGGAAAAGCATGAAAAGCGTGAAAAATTGTAACACATAGCCAAGAAGAAAAAGCAAAAAAAAAAAAAAAAAAAAATTTATTATACACGACCAGTTTCAGAAGAAAAGAAAGCGAGATGCCAGTGTAAGGTGAAGGAGGAGCCAAAGGACCAAAACCAATGGCAACAGATGCGAAGCCAAAAAGGAGCAAAAAGCTCGTAAAAATATACTTATATATTAGGGTATAGCATAATATGTATGTAGGACAAAGTTTCGTGGATATGCTATACGAGGGGTTGGGAGAGTGTGGGGAATGGTATGCCTTTTGATATTGCGTACACGCCACAGCAGCCGGCGGGAGTTTTCTTTCTCTCTCTCTTTCTCTTTGTGTGGGTGGTTCTGTCAGGTATCAAAGAAAGGGAATTCAAGACCAAGTCGACATTGACGTTGAATAATAACTTAGATATATATAAGTATATATATATATGTATTGTTATACGTATGTATATGTGTGTTTGTGTGTAACCAAAAGTAAGAAAATCATTTCCTTTTGCTGCGTTTTTATTATTGTATTCTCTATGTACATTATATGTATACATATATCTGTATATATGTTTGTATGTATATATACTTTTGTATGTCTCTCTTTCTTTGGCTGTGTCTGTGTGACATGATTTTTACGAGTTCAAGGTCTCAAGCAAGCATTTTAGCGCAACCTGTTGGCTCACTTTTATGACTCGCCAGCCGAAAAGTATGCTTTAATTTTTTTCATAATCTAGGTAAACGAAAGAAATTTCAAGAATTTTAACACAAATTGTTTAAAGTTAATCAAATTCTGTCTGATGTACTTGAAATATTTTACTTATCAGGAGTGTACAACTTGGTTTAGATAATTAGCAATATAATTGTCTTAACTGATGTGTGTAGGGAAATGTTTTTTGAGTTGAATTCAAGTACTTTAAATAATATTCAAAAAATGATTGTGAACAGTGTTGTAAACTAACAAATGACTCTTATAAAACTAGTGTTTAATAGCTAATTATAAGCATTAAGATTATTCAGTGTCATATAGATAGAACGAATAGATATATTATCGAATTAGAAGAGCCATTTGGTATCCTTTTAAGAAAGTATCTCATCTAACCTTCACTCTACCTAAATATCCCTAATCTTATAAAAACTTCCAATTGGAAAAAACTTTGAAGCGATCTAAACTAATGTTTCCTTCCTTCCTATTTTTACAGGCGCCGTTTTTAAAGCACACAAACTCATTTTGGCAGCCTGTTCGAAAAAATTTGCCGATCTATTCGAGACAACGCCCACAAATGGCCAATGTGTCATTATATTGGAGGCCACCACACCGGATAATATGGCCGCACTGCTGGAGTTTATGTATAAGGGTGAAGTGCATGTATCACAAGAGGCTCTCAACAGTTTCCTCAAGTCTGCCGAGAGTTTGCAGGTTTGTCTTCCTTTCCTAATACATGTGTCTCTCAATCTTTATGATCTGATTTAAATTCTTTTTCTTCAGGTCAAGGGCTTGTCCACAGAAACCGGCCGTTTGGCTGCCCAGCAGGCCCAACAACAGCACCACTTGGGTGGAGTCGGGGGAGGAGGCGATACCTCGCCTCTGGACTCGCCCACTGGACGTCGCAGCATGCGCAACAGTTTAAGCGGCGGCAGCGGTCCTGTAGTGGGCGGAGTTGGTGTTGGTGGAGTTATTGGCTCTGCTGGCAACACAATGAGTGGAGGCATGGGCAACGGTAATGGTCTTAGCCTGGCAGGTGCTTTGACTGCAGGAGGAATGGCCGCAGTTGCCAGTGTAGCAGCCAGTGGATTGAGCGCCCTGGCGGCCAGTGCCAATGCTTTGGATCGTTGCGGCAGTGCCGGTGGTAACATAATCAGTGGCAGTGCCTCGGGCATGGGACCCTTGAGTGTTGGTGCCGGTGCTGGTGGTAATGGAGTAGGCCTTGGCGGTGGTAACAATGGACCCATCAGCTTGGGTAGTGGCGCTGGCGCCGCTTCAGCTATGCATTTGGGTGGATCGACAGGCAATTTGAAACAGGAATGCGATTCATTGATGCATTCAGGACCAGGTAGCTCCACCACATCCATGGGCTATCCAAACATCTTCCGCCCCATGTACACTGAGCCATTGCGCAAGCGTGTCCTACGCAGTCCATATGCCGAACAGGAATTGCGCGGCAGTGTGCTACGTGATGGATCAAAGAACTCATCATCCGAATGCCCCAGTCCTGTTAATAAGCCACCGTATCATCGTCCCTCATCCAGTGCCTCATCAACGGCTCCCACTGAAGCAGATACAATGCACTCGGAACGAGCATCACCACAGTCGAGGTAAGAGATCTTTATATAAAAAATTAGTAATAACTGATATTAAATACAATTTGGTTACAAATTTTATAGCCGATATGAGAATCACAGTCCCAGTACCACAGCTGGCAATGGTAGTGCTCCAAGTGGCCTAGATCGCATAGTCAAATCCGAACGTAACAATGGCAGTGCCAATGAGGCCAATGATGATGAACGCGAGCTTATGGATGAGTCAACAGATGTGAGTTGTTATACCCAAAAAGGGAAATAGTATTCCTTCATTTCATCACATCATAATCACTATATAGTTTCCATATAGACATCATTCGTGGTAACTTTTCATTGATTTCTTATTAATATCCATCTTCTGTCTACTCTTCTTTAGAATGGTGCCGAAGATTTACGAGTTAAGTTGGAAAATTCAAATTATTCACCACCACCGCCACCAAATTCGAATACATCAACGGCCACCACACCGAATGCTGTATTGGAGAATCTTAAAAATGCGGATGGTTCACTATCAGGTAATCTGTCTTCAATAGCACCAGCCGATATGTTAAATGTGTGGAATGCCACAAAGATGAACAACAAGAATAGTGTGAATACAGCGGATGGCAAGAAATTGAAATGCCTTTACTGCGATCGTCTCTATGGGTATGAGACGAACCTGCGAGCACATATACGTCAACGGCATCAGGGTATACGGGTGCCATGTCCGTTCTGTGAGCGTACATTCACCCGTAACAATACGGTACGACGTCACATTGCCCGGGAGCATAAGCAGGAGATTGGTTTGGCTGCTGGAGCAACTATTGCACCGGCCCATGTGGCAGCAGCAGCGGCGGCAGCAGCAGCCGCGAATCATTCACCATAGGAAGCAGCCGCAACAGCAGCGGCAGCAGTAGTCATGAGTGCGCATAAGGAGGCAGCAAAGCAACGTAAACGTAAATCACTTAAAATGGCATTGGAGAAATGCATGCAACGGCGGGATGCAATGGCCGCCGGCGGAGATGGAGGAGTTGGCGATACAACGGCAGGAGGCGTTGGTATGGGAGTGGGCATGCTAACACGATTGGGGGCAGAAACAGAAATGAATATTGCATCAGCGGGCACTGATACAATAACAACACCATACAGCTATGAGCAACAGCAGCAAAAAATCCATGCTGAATTGTCTCAACAGATTAAGGCTGCAATGGCTGTGGAACAAGAGCAGGCAGCCGCCGCTGAAGCCGAGGCGGAGGCTATGGATACAACGGCAAATACTACGGTTACAACAACAACAACAAATACAACAACAAACACAACAGGTACAGATGGCAGCGATGGCGAGGCCACTGATGGCATGGACATTGATGAGCCGATGCCAGAAATTCAACCTGAATCCGAATTAGTTGTGGTTGAACCAAAAATAGAGCCACTTTCCGATAGCGAAGACGATGACGATGATGATGATCATCATTTGCATATGCATCTATCAGAAACGCAAACGGAAGCTGAGCCCGATCCAGAGCCGGAATCAGAATTAGCCAATGCCACCAGCCCTCAACATATATCGCCCACCCATGAGATGCCCACATTGACCTCCACGCCCAAGATCAATGTAGAGCAGCAATAAGAGAAGAAAGAAAATGAAAATGAAGAAATGCCCCCAAAAAACACTACAAATATGCTTAAAAGAAACTTTAGATTAGAAAGAAAGATGAAGGAGAAGAAGATGATATGAAGATGAAGTGATTTACAAAACGTTTACGAAAAGCGCCACCAAGAAGAGATGATGATCATCTTGAAGGAGATGATGGAGAACATGACTACTGTTGCAACTGTTGTTGCCCTCGGAGACCACCAAGAGAAAAACTAAACTAAACTAAACTAAAAACTAAACTAACTTAAAACATATGTTTAACTATTAAACTAATCGTAATTATTATCAACACACACTTTTTACACAAACACACATGCACGAACATATACACATATATATACACACACACACACATAGACAACAAACGTAACACACAGACAAGTATTTGATGTCCGACTTTGAATTCTCCTTTTTTTATGCTTTGAACAACTTTTACACACAGAGAGACACACACATACACAAATACAAGCATACACTGAAAGAAAAATATAAAATATCCAAGAAGAAAATAATATAACGCAATCCGGCTGAAAAATTGTTTTCAGGGTGCTAATTAAACAAAAGCAATTAAGTTTAAACAAACCTTAAATGATAAAAAAATGAACAAAGTTTGAACGTTTTTGATTGGTACAGTCAGCCGATTAAATGATATATATATATATACATATATATATATATGTATTTTATAAATTGTTTCGTGTGTGTTCTTATCAGTTCGTTGTTTTTTTAGTTGAAACTATTTAAATTACTTAACAAAAGTTGCCTCAAATCAAAGAAAAAGTTATTAAAAACAAAATAAATAAATAAAAAAATAATAGCTGACTACAACAAAACAAACTACAAAACAACTACAAAGCAACAATAGCAACAAAACCGCAACCACAAGTACCTGCAATAATGAAAAAACAAAAAAAAAAAAAAAATAATAATACTATATACAACAAATAATATAATTTTTATAACTAATTAATGTGAAGCGAGACTTGAGACAAGATACAAAAAAAAAAAGCTTAAGGAAAAAAAGTTTGCCAGATTTTTTGTAAATAATTTTATTAAATTTCTAAAACCAAGCAAACAATAAAAAAAAAAAAGAATTCCCACACATAACAGAATCAAGTCTTCAGCAACAACAACAAAACAAAAAAAAAAAACAACCAAAAACTAAAAAAAAAGAATATAATGCAATTTTCATTTTTCATTTTTCCCACATTTTTTAGGCCTCAAAATTTCACTCTCAAATCACTTTTAAACAGTTATTTCGGCTAAAAAACAAAATTTATTTTCCCCTTCTACTTCCCCCCACCATTAAGTTTGATTTTTTGTCACAAATAAAACAATTGGTAAATTGGGTGCCTATAAAAAATATATTAAAAGAATGAACTAAATGAACTACTAGTAAAATTTTATATAAAAAAATAAAAACCAAGTAAAGCTTATATATTTAAAAAGAAATTCGAAACGAAACAACATAGCAAAGAGAAAGTAAAAGCAAAAGCAAACAAAAAAAAAAAGAAAGGATAATATAATTATTTTTTAATTATAGAACCTTGATAATGTTATTAAAAATGGAAAGAAACAAAACCACTCAAAAACGTTCTAACCACAACAACAACAGCAAATGAAACACAGCAATAACAAATGAGTCAAAAACAAGTCGGTGCACCGACTATTAAATACCCTGTAACAAGTAACAAAAAGAAATTAACTAAGTTCTAGAATAAACAATTCAGCTCTTAGAATTTAGCTTTTAGAAGTTAAAGTTTAGAAAGAAAGCCAGGAAAGAATTAAGGCTCTTACACTGTGGCGCCACTAGGCGGTCAATCTATGAAACATGATTAAATTTATAAATCGAGAAGCACAATTTAAAAAAATTAAATAAACTTCGTTACACTTTAGTTAGTTGTTTACTGGGTATTAAAAAAACATGACAAACAGCAAATTTTCAAAATCAAAAACAACTTTTTGGCACACCTTTGGAAAACATTTTTCAAAACGAAAACCTAAAATTCAAATTCAAAATTTCTTATTTTCGGCTAAACATATGATTTTTGCAACAACAACAACAAAAAAATACCACAAAAAATAAAACTAAAAAAAAACTATAACAAAATGCTGTAAAATAATTAACAACTAAATCTAAAAAAAGAAAATATTATCTATATTGTTGTAAGTGAATGGAATGAATTTTGTGTATATAGAAAATGAAATATGAGAAAAGAAAATCCAATGGGAAAAACAAAACTTATTAGTTTAAGTAAACTAAAAACCGAATTATGAAGCGCATATTGTTAGGCAAAACTTACATATATATATTTTTGTTTTTTTATTTTTTTTTTTAAATTTTGATTTTGCAATTTTTCAATTTTTGATTCGATATAATACATCAATCAATAACAACACAGGGTGATTCTAGCACAAAGAAAACAATAGTAAAACTCAAATAGTATTTCACAACACTGAAACAGAAAAAAAAAAACATAAAAGCAGAATTGAATAAATAGCCAAAAATGTTAAAATATTTTATATTAACTATATAAAAAAAAAGAAAACAAATACTGTTAAAGCTAAACACAACACACACACACACATAAATATATATATATACGATAACACCTCCCTTTATAAACCTCTTTCCCCCTTATCCATAAACCAGATTGTTCTGTGATGTGTAACGTTTAAAAAATCCTTTTTTTTTCAAACGTTGCAAAGTTTTTATTGTTTAATTTTTTGTGCCCTTTACCCCTCAAACTTCCCTCTAGTTTTCAAAAAAAGAAGCATACACATATAGCCGCACACACACACACACACACACACACACAACAAAACACGTTTAATTACAAATAACAATTTTTTTAACCGTTTAAGTCGAGCAATTTTTGTGTAATTTAATTGCAATAATTTACAATTAATAATTTCTTAATTAATCATTTTGTTATGCTTAAGATTTAGTTATTTCAATTTGTATTGGCCCGAATTGAATGCTTCTCCAAAAAAAGAAACCGAAACTTTCTTAACCGTTTACATTTGTCTTAACACTCAATTTGGCCAACTTTCAACGTTCTCTGGAGTCTGAATTACATTTTATTTTTAAGTACGTTGAAAGTTTTCAAATTGATAATTGTTAAGATTGTCACGATTTGGTTAAGAATTAAATTGTGTACATTCGGTGTCCAATTACAAATTTTATATATATATATCTTAGGTTTATATGTATAAACAATATAGATATATAGATACATATATTGTGTATTCTTGTTATATTGAAATCAAACTCAGGAACTCATATACCTCAGATGGAAACAACTACCTCTTTGTTTTTTCCTATTTTTCAACATTTTCGGTTTTTTTCAATATTAAGTTATATATTCCTTTGAAAATGTTTAGAAATGTGGAAGAACATTTTTGTTGTAACTATTCGAAAGATGCTATCAAACAATTTTAGTTTGTAATATGTTTCGTTTTTAACTTAATTATCGTTTAGATTTATTTTCGTTTAATATTATAATTAATAAAAAATATAAACACAAAACAAATGCATAACAATATAAAAAGACAGTTGAGCAATAGCAAGAATCAAAAGATAAAAAAAAAAAGAAAACAAAATAGAAGTAATAAACATAAATAGAAGAGAATCAATCAATCAATCGATCCAAAACCGAACTGCAATAGTAAACTAAACTACCTCAAAATGAAATGAAATGCCATGGACTGCTAAACACTACAAAATATATAAAACCTAAAACGAATGATTAACAAATCTTGAATTAAGTCTTTCTAGATTCTTTATTCAATTCAATTTCATCAATCTAAGTTTATCAACACTACTAAAATAATAAAACATATATACACAACACTGGACTTTAAATGAATGAAAGATGATGATTCCTAATTGAACTTTCTTAACGAATATGAAAACTCTTTGACTTCAATTCGTATTTTAAATGCATTTTAATTAAATTTCAATAATTTATCACACACACATACACACACAGCAATACACACACACAAATATAAATCAATCCCCCTCCACCTGAACACAACTACAATTTTTGGTATTAAAAAACAAATATTTACAAAAATCATAACAAAAAAAATACAAATTAATTTTTATTTTATTTTTGATTTCTAGATAGGTTTTTGTAAATATGCGCTAAATTTAACACACACACATATACATACACCACACACACACAGGCAAAACACATTTAATGTAAAATTGAAAGAAAGAAAAAAAGAATTAAATGTTTAAGAAAACTTTTGGCTAAATATTCTAACATTAAACTCGTATCATAAAATGTGTAGAAAGATGTTAAAAGAGACAGATGAGATATATATATAATATATATATATTACATACATATACATTCATCATTCATGATGTATACATGTATATTAAATGATGATGATGATAATGATATGTAAATTGTACATCACAAAATTTCGGCAAAGCAACCAATGAGGCAAAACTACAGCAGAAAAGAAAAAAGTTAATATAAAATTATTAAACTAAAACACGTAAAAAAAAATACAAAAATCACACTTATAATCTAAAAACAAAATACAAAGAAATTATTTAAGTCTAAATTTGAAGAAAAAGAAAAAAAAAAAAAAATTGAAATGAAAATAAAGAAATATTGGTATACTTTTGCATGAGCTAAGCGTAACTGTCCAAAAAAAACAACAACAAATAAATGTAACAACAAAAACAAAAAAAAACCCCGCATGGTTATAAAAAAATCATACAAAAATTGTAAACAAAAATAAAAATTTGAAAATGAAACAAGTTTTTGCAAAACAAATAGAGAAAAAACAAAGAAAAACTTTTTCTAAAAGAAACGTGAAAACTTTTTTAGGCTAAAACTTTCGGCTAAAATATAACACAAAAAAAAAAAAACAAAAAATGAAAAAAAAATTTAAACTTTTTTAATGTAAAATTATTAGGCACTGAGAAGCAAAGTGAAAGAAAAACTTAAGTATATGCATAAACAAAAACAAAAAAAAAAAACGAAAAGAAAAATTAAAATTAAAAACAATTTAAAACATATTTATGAACTACAACTACAATTTTAGGCCCAACTTTCGACAAGAGGCATAAAATAATTTCTTTGTAAGTGAAAAAAAAAAAAAAATTAACAACAAATGTCGCCATTTTGCATTTAGACCGTACAACAACATAACACCGTATATAAAAAAAAAATATCGGCTAAAACAAATACAACTAAAATATAAAATGTCTACCAAATGTGAAAGTTAAAAAGAAAGAATGAAAGAGGAAACATTATGCAAGCAAAAAATATTCATATAATTCTATAAATTGTGTTTAATTGTAAATAAAACCCCCAACAAACAACAACAACAACAATTGAAGAAAATAATGTCTGTATACCTAAACAAAATCTATAGAAACTTTGTGTTTTTATCAATAATTTGGATTTACAATTTGTTTAGTTTTTGTCGTTTCATTTCTTGTTTTAGTTTTATAAATTTAATTTGAATTGATTTGTATAAAAATGAAAGCCAGGTATAATTCTTAACTATAATTCTAATTATAATATTAAAATAAATATATATATTAATAATGCTATGCACAGGTACAAATAATCAAGTTTCAATTGATCAAGCAAACAAATTGATACATTTTTGTTATATATTTTTGTTAGTAATTGTTTTCTATTAATATTTAGTTGAATATGCTCTATATATTTATATGTATATCAGATATATATATATATATAATATACATATAACTGTATAGTTAAATAATTAAAAAAAAAGAAACAAAATGTCGCAACACAAGAAAATAAAAAACACAGACAAGCCAATTGTACTTAGAAAAGCGAATATGAAAAATGAGAAAAAAACCGAAACGAAAAGGAAAGAAAAGGAAAAGAAAGAAAAGCATTTTTATTTTTTAAATTTATTCTTTTTTTTTTACTATGAGAATCCCCTGCAGTGATGTATTGAATTTCCTAGTAATTTGTTTATAATAACTTAAAGTTTTTCAAAATTTGCAATTTGTTCTTAAAAATATTAATAAAAATTTATGGAGAACATTTTTTTTAAGGCGAACTTTCAAAAATTTTCTTTTATCAAACATTTTTTATAAATATTTCAACAAGTTAATATGAAAATAAATTTTGAATTCAAGTTTTAAAACGTTTTAATCAGATTTAAAAAATAATTCAAAAAGTTGTTTTTGATAAACACAAATTTGGAAAACTCAAATTTAATGGACACTGTAGGAGATCGAACAATAGAATTGAAAAATCAATGCTAAATTTGTCAATTTTATTTTCCTTTTTTTTTTTTGTAAAGTTTTTCATTTCGTTTCAGCACAGAAAACATTTAAGTTATTTTAAATAACTATAAAAGTTGTAAAAGGTTTTAAGTTTAAGCTCAATAAATTGAAAAGAAAAAGATAAACCGAAAATGATTGGAATGTAATATATTTAATTTTTTTTTTGTATCTAATTGATTGGCTTGTTTTATACACTTTTAATTTGTAACAATTACAACTAAATTTATATATATATATATAGAAATCTATGATAAATCATAATAATACACAACTTATATTTACGCAACTAAATAAATGTTAAAAACCAAAAAAAAAAAAAAAACAACAAAAAAACCATTATAATTGGAAACTTTTTATTTCAAAATCAAATTTTTTTCTACTTTTTTAGGTTTGTTTTTTAATTTTTAGATTTCGTTTTCTATTTAATTTTTATGCTCTATATGGACAGTTTGTGAAAAAAACAAAGAAAATATGTAAAAAAAAAAATTAATAAATTAAAATTAACAAATTAAAATTCAATGTTTAGGCCTAAGCAACTTTACAGTTCAGTTCAAATGCAAAAAAAAAGAATTAAATATTTTTTTTTTCATATATAGATAATGCAAAAGATCAGTGTTTGTATTGAATGATAATGTGTCGTTACCCACTCCCTCCAAACCATTTTTCACTCCCTCTCTCCTTTCTCTCTCTCTCAATGTGTAAATCAAGTTGTTGTAAGACAAAAATCGAATCAAGTACAAATTATATTTAAAAAACCAAAAAAAAAAAAAAAAAAAGAATTAAATTATATGTAATTTATTTTCTATTTTTCCATTCTGTTTTTGGTGTTCATTTTAATGTCACATTTCAAAATTTGGAGGCAAAATGTTAAAAGTATACAAAAAAAAAAAAAAAAACAAATTTAAATGGCAAAGAAACAAAAAAAACTTTTGGAACAAATGACGAGTACAAAATTTCAGGTAAAAAAAAAAAAAAAAAACGAAAATTTAGCAGTAAAATTAAAAAGTAAAAAAAAAAAACGTATATAAAAATTAATATATACAAAAACAAGTTAAAGATAATCGTACAAATTTTTCGGCATAAAATTATATAAAAAAAGAAATCTTAAGACTGCCAAAGCAGTTGGTGTGACTTTTCAAGTAAATGAAACAATTATTAAATTTATTAATTTTTTAATATTCATCCCCCTTATATGATTTAAAAACAATCCCAAAGACAAAAACTTGAGTTACACATAGGAAAAACCAATTTTTTGTTTGCACTGAACTGAAAAGTTTTCAAAAAGAAAAGAGAAATTACTGAAAATCTAAGGTGTTTTTTTTTTTTGTCCATTTGAGCATTAACTTTTGATAAAACTTGATCATACATATATATAAAACATTATTAAGCAAAATGTAAATTTTGAAAAACAAAAAAAAAACAAAACCAAAAATGCGAAACGAACGTTTTGGAGCTAACTCAGGGCATTATCAAGACTCACACGACGATGTATACATGCATTTAATACAACAACAAACAAAATACAATTAAAAAAAAACATTTTTTCGAAATATGTATTAACGAAAAAAACAAAGAAGAAGAAGAAATAATCATGCGCAAAACGATTATGAACAACTCAGGTATTAAAAATTAAATGATACACAAATATTTTTAAAGCAAATGAAACATTTTCCAAACGTTGTGCAATATTTCTAAAAACAAAAAAACAAAACAAAAAATAAAGAAAAAAGTTTTCTAAAAAAAATACGTAATAGTATTAATACTTAAATAATATTAAAATTAAAAAAAAAACAACAAGGAAAAAGTACAGCAAACATAACGATCAAGTTTGAGATGTTCATAAGGCATGGATTTGGGAATGATTTGAGATCGAAGAGAATCTGAAATGAATGATGATAGCATTATATTCGATATGATATGATTAAGATCTGATATGCTGATATAGAATGATAATATTATTGATGATGTGATATGTTTGGATATGAACTAATGAATCGATCTTATATTATCATAATATATCTCTGCTATTATCTGAAATGATATCATATTTGGAATACTGTTTGATATTATATAAGAATTGATCTGACATCTGAAATTGAATGATATGGCATCATTGATATGATATAGTTGGATGGATGGATTGATCAATGTTAGATAGAGCATGGTGAGTTTTTGTCTATACATAAGCATACATACATACAAACATACATACATACAAATATACTTACTCTATCCCCTCCCCCCAATTAACCTTTTGCGTTATATTTTATTTACAAAAAAAAAAAGGAAAAAGAAAACGAAAATTTGTGTTTCAACCAAAACCATACACACGCCTACACCTACCAACACACATACACAACAACAAGAACAACAACAAGAACAAAATAGTCAAATAAATAGCTAAATAAAAATGAGTTTATATTAAATGGATTAAAAAATTAAAAAAAAAGAAAAGAAAAGAAGGAAAACATAAAACTGTGATTACATTTGTTTGTAAAAAAAACCAAATGTTTGCATATACGAAATAAATCTAAACAAAAAAAAAAAATAAAAATAATAATTTAAAAAAAAACCCAAAACGAATTAAAAGACCTTATACTTTTTTTGATTTCTTATTGTAATGCCGAAAAAAAATCCAAAAAAAAAAAACGAAAGAAAGAAAATATGAATTGATTGAAATGAAACAATTAAATAAATATTTAATTAGCCGAAATATTTAACTTGAAAAGATTTACTTAAAAAAAAAAAAAAAGAAAATACGAATTATTATTAATACTAATAAAGTAAAAGAAAAAGCTAAGAAAAATTCAAATTATTTGCAGTAAATGGAAAAGGAAATAATTTAACTCTTGGTTTGTGTTTCACATTTCACATAATTGAATTGAATTAATTCTATTACTGAATTTTTCTGGTATTTGTAGTGCACTTTAGTTAAAAATTAAAGTCTGAGATTTTACATTTACATTATTACAAAAAAAAAAAAAAAAAAAAAACAACAATGTATACACCCACAGAAAGAAAAACTCAAAAAAAACCAAAAAAAAAAAAAATGAAGCAAGCAAGTCGTCCCTGCCGACTTTGAGTATACCCTGTACCAAGTAGAGTAACTGTATTAAATCGAACTCCTTAAAATTTGCCATTAATTCAAACTAAAATTCTCCTCACAAGCGGCAGCAACGAACGCATGCTATCTCGCTCACACTTACTACGCAATGTCGCACTGGGCATTTCAGTGCAAATTTTACATAGATATATCTTTGATATTTCTTGTCCGATTTCAACAAAATTTGGTCAGCGGATACCTTTTGGCCATATTATTGGGTGTGCCAAATAAGAATACGCTACCTTTAGTTTTACTCTAGTTATTCGTTTTTCCTAGATTGCGGGGGCGGAAGTGGGCGTGGCAAAAATTTGAAACAAACTTGATCTGCGTAGACACTATACGGATGCTGACACCAAATTTGGTTGCTCTATCTCTTGTAGTCTCTGAGATCCACGTGTTCATACGGACGGACGGACAGACGGACGGACGGACGGACAGACGGACAGACGGACAGACGGACAGACGGACATGTCTCAATCGACTCGGCTGTTGATGCTGATCAAGAATATATATACTTTATGGGGTCGGAAATGCTTCCTTCTGCCTGTTACATACATTTTAGCGACTTTAATATACCCTTTTACCCTATGGGTACAGGGTATAAAAATTGTATGAAAAATTTAAAAATAAAAAACACACACAGACACAAAATTAATTAAGTTCAACTACTTAAAAAAAAACACTCATACATGTATGTAAAAATGGAACATTGGGCATATATGATTTCCATATGTATATATATGTATATGTGTATACTATATACATATATATATATCTATATTTGAAATATGTATGTCAATGTGCAATCGCTTGATATATTTTAAAATGAAAAAAATTAACATGAATTCGGAATAACCAAAAAAAAAAAAAATAAGAAAAAAAATTGAAAACAAAAAATTGAATGAAATACATTTATGCCATAAATTTTTGTGTAATATACATATATACATATAAAACCAAATTCTTTGAGTAAGCTAAAAAAAAAAAAGAAAAAAAAAGCAAAACTTACAGAACAAAAACTCACAAAGGAAATGAAAAATGAGCGTATGAAATGTGGAAAAGTGACAATTTAAGAACAAAGAAAAGTAAGCATACAAAAGTATATGAACGAAAACTAAATTCAATAAACTTGTTGCTAAAATATAATAAAAAAAATAAAACATTTGTTTGATTTGCTTAAATGGGATTAGATTGGATAATGTTCGTTTTCATAGAGCTTTAGGTGGGCCACTTAGCTAACAGCTATCTAAAATAAAAGAAATTCGAATCTTCACATAACATTTTAGGGGATAAGAGAACTCGTTGGTAATACATGGACAAAAAATCTAAACAAACTGTAGAGTATGCAACCCTACTGAAACGCAAAATCTAAATTTATTTATAATTGAGCGGTGAAATTAAATTTGGCGGTAAAGATTAACTTTGGACAGTTTTCAGTACTATTTTATTACCAATTAAAAAAGACATCTGGCAACTTTATTTACCGCTGTGTTATCGATTTGCAGCGACACCTAGCGGATTTAAGTTGAGTTTGACAGCGATACTGGCGTTAGGACCTGTCACTAAATTGTGTGCAGATAAAATATTTTTTTTGTTAAAAGTCAATTTGGTGCAACTATTTGCAATAAATAATCAAATAAAAGCTAGTGCCTGCGTTTTAATATTTATAGTATAGTATAGAAACACCCAGCAAACGCCTTTCCCTTATATATAAACAACATAAGCAGTTGCATTAACACCACCAGCAACAACAACAACAACAAAAATGGTGAGTAATATAAAGATATGAATATGAATGAACACACAAAAAGAATAAACTTGCATTAAGTTTGATTTCATGTAGATAAATTGTATATTTTGGGTGTGACACCATCAAGTTTGGCGAGAGTATAAAAACAAACAATATTTGTTTGGCTTACACTAGGTTTAGAGAAAGAGTGCCGGGGTGAACAGATTACTAATGTTAGGGCGCTAAGGTAGTCAGTTGCCTCTGACCTAAAACAATGACCATATATGGTAGATGAAGATTTTACCGGTGCTACCTAAAGCGTTGTTAGTCGGGGAGGGGGGAGTAGTATGTCTGTGTTGTCGTGGCTTACCTTTCTCTTATCATTAAATTGACTAAGAATCGCATGAAATGCGGGAATCCATTGAAATGGTAATTGATTACGCTTTCAGGGTGGACGTTGTATGGTAATTCGTCTTAAAATTCCTGGAGCATTCGACATAGATTATTATTAAAACAACAAACAAAAAGAAATGGGTAAATTTTAAGCAGCCTTTGATATATTTAAATGAGCAATAACGATATTTATGGACTTTTTTTTTAATCTCACCAATAAGATAAGCTTTATTTTTATTCTATTAATGTTATTTCATTCTCATTTATTTTCAGTCCGAAATGCAAATGGATTGTGCTTTGGATCTGATGCGACGTCTGCCGCCTCAACAGATTGAAAAGAACTTAATTGATTTAATCGATTTGGCTCCAGATCTATGCGAGGATCTTCTTTCATCGGTTGATCAGCCATTGAAGATTGCCAAAGATAAAGAACATGGCAAAGATTATCTATTATGCGATTATAATCGCGATGGCGATTCGTATCGTTCACCCTGGTCGAATTCTTATTATCCGCCACTGGAGGATGGTCAAATGCCCTCGGAACGTTTGCGTAAATTAGAAGTGGAAGCCAATTATGCCTTCGATCAGTATCGTGAGATGTACTATGAGGGCGGTGTATCATCTGTTTATTTATGGGATTTGGATCATGGTTTTGCTGCTGTGATATTGATTAAAAAGGCCGGCGATGGTAGCAAAATGATAAGAGGTTGCTGGGACTCTATCCATGTGGTGGAGGTGCAGGAGAAAACTACCGGGCGTACAGCTCACTATAAGCTTACCTCCACAGCCATGCTGTGGCTGCAAACGAATAAGCAGGGCTCTGGCACCATGAACTTGGGTGGTTCTCTTACCCGACAGACAGAACAGGACGCCAATGTGAGTGAATCCTCGCCGCATATTGCCAATATTGGTAAAATGGTCGAGGAAATGGAGAATAAAATCAGAAATACCCTTAACGAGATCTATTTTGGCAAGACCAAGGACATTGTAAACGGTTTACGTAGTACACAATCTTTGGCTGATCAGCGTCAACAGGCTGCCATGAAGCAGGATTTGGCTGCGGCAATACTTAAGCGTAATGTCAAACCCGAATCAAACTAAATGTTAACACTGTCAGGAGTTAATGAAGGCGGTGGTATATTCATTATGAAAGGCGTGGCCCGTGTTTTGAATCATTTTCCATCTTTTTAGCCTACATTTGGCTTAAATGTATCAATCAATTCGTATGGAAATGCGTTTGTGTTTTCAAATGTATTTAACAAATTTTTCTGCCACATTTTAAAAATTTTTCTAAATACTTTTGAAATATTGAATTCCAATTTGTTGAATGTAAAAACTAAAGGAATTGACTAGATAAAAATTAAGGCCAAATCACTTTAACATTATTTCAAGTCACCTTTTAGTTTGTTTAATGTTAAAACAAAAAAAAAAAAATAATAATAATAGACTGAAAATTGTAATAATTTATATTTGATTGTAAGAACTAATGCAAAATTTCTAGAAATTTCATATTGAATTTCGAAAGAAGTTTCCAATTTTGAAATTTTATCTAACCAATTTCTTTTAAAAATTGCAATCAAACAATTATTGGAATTCAATTAGAAAAGTATTTTGGTATTAAAGAATTACGCATTTCTAGGCAATAAACAAATTTGTTAATGAGAAAATAAAATAAAATTGTTAAATTGAAGGAATAACTAGCATATTAATATGTAAATTTGCCCGCCCCATTTCCTTATCCAACCCACTTTGTCTTTTACACACATACACACACACACACGCACACACCTAAGTAACGCCAACTTCGCCGCCCTCAAGACAGTATCTTTAAGTATTTCTATTTGTATCTATGAAAAAAACAACAAGAAAAAAAACAAACGAAGGCAATAAAATGTTATATTTTCTTTGCAATACGTTTCAATTTGCCTGCCTATAATGCGTACATATACATACTATAACTAATCATTTTTCTTTTGCGAATACAAAATAAATGTGTTTGTCTTTTTATTTTAAATCAATTTTATGTAATTTGTACAAGTATTGTGTGTGTATTTTAACTATAAGAAGCTCGAAGCATCAATTTTATTTACAAAAAACAAAAAAAACAAAAAACACCTCCAATCCATTTGCGATCTGAAGAACGCTCTGTATTATGTGAGGAAATACACATTACGTACTTTATTTTATTTTTAATACTATAAATAGTTTATTATTTTCCCTAAACGAATTAAAATGGCAAAATAAAAAAAAAAACAAACAACAAATTATAGAGAAAAAACGAACATTTTTTACAAGAAAAACAGGAATAAAAAACTAATAAAGATTTATAAGCAGAAATAACAAAATTAACATATATTTAGTTATTTGAATTTGTTGTGCTAAATCAATTGAGAAGGCCGACCTTAAAGTACACCTAATCAGTTACTAAAAGGTGATTATATTTTTATTAATCTTATCGGTATAAACCTTGAAAATTTGATTGGATTTTGATTTGAGGAAACATCTGAAAAATTGCAAATATATTGCAAAACAAAACAATACCCTTTGTATCTATTGGAATATATTTAATTTTAGTGCTGGAAAAAGTTACCCTCAGCTGTTTTAAGGTTCTTAAAGGTTGTGTATTAGTCAACTGACGTTAACTAATATGAAATTTTATATAATTTAACAGCAAAGAAGATGCTGAGTATTCAAAAAGTATCATGTAATAATGTTTTGGCTTAGGTTTAACATTTAATAATGAATCCTGAAAGAAAAGAGCAGCTTGTGAAAGGGCAAGGACATGGTTTACTAGGCTGTCTTTCATGATCATCATCTCTTCACATTGAAACCTAAAGAATTCCCAGACAAGACAAACAACCAAAACTCTATAACTTTAATTAGATAAACAATAAAACAAAACAAAAGTATTTCCAGTTTTTGGTATATGGCTATATTCAATACATGTTTTGCATTTTATTCATGAAAAATCGTAAACTGCTCTACAGTTAAAAATGTATTTAGTTAAGATAAAGTGCGTAAGCCTTAAGATACATTAATGCAATACAGAAATCAGTATTCTTATTGCCAGTTATAAGTGGCATACAAATGAAAAGTCGTTAGAATAGAGAATACATTTCTCTTTTTTTTTTTTTTTGTGTTTCCAGCTATATACAAAGAAGCAATGTTAGCATCACTTCCTTTTTTTCTTTTCGAAATACAAGTACATTAAACTTTCGTTTTTCTCGTTTCATATAAATATCTACAACTTAAACTAATGATTATCGATAATTTAGGATTCATTTAGTGTGGAGAAGGAGAAAGGTGTTTAAAAAGTCGCTACATTTACATACAATATTTTACAGAGAACTTTTGGGGGGGTTGGCTGGGTAAGACAATGCAGAAACAACAAAGGCATACAAAAAAAAAATACTTTTTATCCCGTCGTTTATCAAAATAAATAGATATGCAAATAAAATACATATTGATTCCTTGTGGTTTGCATTGGGGAAAGGCGTTTCGCGATGGTGATTTAAATGTATGTGTATCAACATAAAAATTATGAAATAGTCTCTTAACTCCGACTTAAGTCACAGATTATTGCATTTTGGAAACTTCAAACTTGGTGTTGACAATTTCCTCATCCGAATCAAGTACAGGTAGAGTTGGATCTGATAAAGATGAGGGTATATTCTCCTCAACCCAACGCAAATCGTCTTCCTCGGTAGTTGTCGCTCTCGAACTCGCAGAGGGCTTTACTTGGCCATTCTGTCCACGCATTTTAATGCCATAGGCGTCAGCCACAAACTGATCCTCTTCGTCTAAGTAAAAACGATCGATTAACAAGGTAATAAAAGATTAAATTTACTATGCTTACCCTCCTCATCTTCATCTTCGGGATTATCTAACAGCGGCGTAAAGGCATAGCGTTGATTATTATTTGTGGGTCGCCACAATATCATAATTACCAACAGCAGAACAGAAAATAATATATGCCAAAAACCAGTATCCAACCAGATATCACGCCAGCCCTAAAGGATAATAATTGGAAAATCTATATTAAGACAAGTAACCCGAAATCATTTCAAATGATTCAACCTACAGGCGTACAATTCTCTGTTCTACGCAATCGCAGGGCAAACAACATAAAGATGACGGAAGCAATAACAGCAAATATCAACGTATTGGTGAAATGTCTGTACAGAGATAACTTTACCATATTTCTAAAGAATGAAACCAATTAGCTTAGTTATAGATAACTTGATAAGTTGCTTACCTTCGTAATCTTAATGTTCTCGTGGTCTGCACTAGTGAAGTGAATATCCACCAACAGATGCCTGTGTCTAGCACTGCAAGTGGAATACTGGCTACCAATAGTTCATTGCGATCGCTTTTTATACTAGTGATTCGCAAATAACTTTCAATGCATGCCAAGATGAAGTAGAGCGCACCCACACCAACAACACGATGCAACATTGGTCCAAGACGTGGCCTTAAAACAATTAAAAATAATATTAACTAAGATCAACTAAATTAATAAATACAAATTAATAAATGTTTCGTAGATTCCAATCACTGTCTTTCTTTCCCAAACATATATAAATTTAGCACTTACTTGACAATTCCAAATCCGAGACTCATAATTATGACAAGCATGCGTGCCAATGTCCTTTTTGCACACGATACAAATTCAGCAACCAATTCGGCGTGTTCAACAGGCTTTCCCGTGTTATTTAAAGTCTGATATTCTGCATAGAAGAAAGCTTTTTCCAGCATTCCTAGCAGTATAACACCACCAATCCAAAACTGAATTCGTAATAAATCTCGCCATTGTGCGAAAGATACAAATAACCAAATTATGCCAAAGATAACATAAACAACGCACATTATCAAATAGAACTGTAAAAAATGTGTATTAAAAAGGAAATATAGACAAACGATGCTTGGAAAGAAAACAAAAAAAAGAATAAGTTACCGGCAAAAATGGCCAATCAATGGCCGATATAAACCCATGTGGTCCAAGAAATTCAATCTGTACATTCGCAGAGAATTTTTGATTTGATATTATTGTCAATTCCAGCTCGTAAATATCATCATTCGGCACAACAACTATTGGATCAGTTGTTGGCTAAAATAGAAGATAAGAAATAAAAATTGTTAATTATTTTTTGTTGGGTTTTTGTTTTCGCGCTGAGCATTCCTAAGAATTGTATCTTTATCTGTTATAAATGTTTCTAAAACCGAAATTCAACATTCTAAATCAAAGCTAACTGATAGAATTTGAGATACCTATTAGTTTTGTTAATATGTAAACGATTAGTAAGAAATCTCATCGAAGAATCACCATATGAAACAAGTGCTTAAATTAACATTAGGATTTAACCGAATACACAAAATTTTTAAAGATTCATTCTAAAACAGATTTATGAAATAACATAGATGTCTGTTAACTTAGTTGTTTACTAACTCATTCGTAATTAAAAATTCGTTTTTTATACGAAAAACTAATAAACTCATGGTTACCAAAAAACAAATAGACCCGTGATAATCAATACAGAAGAGGGTATGGGACACCAAAAGAAAAGCTACGATAAGACTGCTTAACTGCGATAACACACAGCTAGGGGAAAATTATTTTGCTGGCACTTTTATGCTAACTAATGGTTTGGCAATATTTGTGTTGCATTGTTTTGATGTTGAGTCATCGTCATAGGCGTTCACGAGGCAGCTTATTTGAATTTACCGAAAGTGGATGCTTTTTGATTGGATGCGGTTCTGCGGCTCCAGGTGGTACTGTTACGCCATCCAGCTTCTTGTTTAGTGGTATCAATCCATTGCATTTGGCATGTACTGTAAACGTTTCTATCACTTTATTGATGCTGGCATTCCCCTGCAGACTTGGATTGGAATTAATTATTTGGAGCTACCAAACAATAACATCCATATAAATATAAAAAAGTTAGCAAATAATAATTAATAATTTTAGAATTATGCTACTTACCATGCGTTCATCATAAAGGCATGGGTGCTCGGTGAACTGGAAACTTATGGTTAAGTCTGCCTCCGTTGAATTGCAATCGACAACTGGATTAAAAAAAAAACAATGTGCGTGGATCACGCTATTAACACGTCGTCAATTGGATTTATTTACTTACTTTGCACTAAAACTCTGGTGTTTGCCAACAAGGGACGCTGTTCTCTAACCTTTGACAGTTCCTGAAAAAACGAATTGCCAATATTGATTAGGATCCGGAACGTGGGGTGCTGATGGACCTTTGTTGTTGTGATTTAGCTTTACTCACTTCATTGACAAGTATATCAACAATTCCGGGGTCGGATTTTCCGGCAACTTGGCATCCGTTTAGAATCAGCGCCAACGCGACTGTAAACAGCGTTGATATGCGCAGCATTATAATAATTAAACAGACCCACTTAACTGGAAGATAATATTGTATGATGTTTCCTGTCGAAAATTTTTGTTATTACTTCTAATTTTTTTCGCTATGTTCTTAGAAGTGTGTGTGTGTGACACACACACAGGATAACTTACGATGTGCCAGTGTTGGACTAAACCAGTGTTGCTTAGCTCTGTTACATTTACAGTGCAATTATTCTGTTAAAACTAACAGAGTCATTTTTTAAAATGGCGCCAATTCAAATAAATAACGAAAAAAATAATAATATTAAAAAAAAAAAAAAATAATAAAATAAACTCGAAACCATTAATTAATTTTTGTTAAGTTTGCGGAAGTATTCAGCAAGTGTATCTCTGAGTGCTCTCCCAACTGTTGGAAAATACAAGATCTCATATTGCTACCAAAACCTAACAAGCCTGCAGAAGACCCTTCCGCCTATTGACCGATCTGTCTGTTAAGCTCGCTGGCTAATATGTTAGAAAAACTGTTAGCCACACGTCTAGAGAACGCCATTAAGCATACAGGAGACCTGTCTCCAAAGCAATTCGGTTTTCGCAAAGGAAAGTCAACAGTTGATGCATTACAGATGATTGTAGATACTGCTGCTAAAGCCATTGAGGGGCAACGGTGGAAAGAAGGCAATAAAAAGTATTGCCTTATCACCACACTGGATGTTAAAAATGCATTTAACACAGCAAACTGGAGTCGGATACTCGAAGCCCTACATAGGTTCCAAGTCCCGGAGCATCTTATCCATATGGTTGAGGACTACTTTAGAAACCGAATCCTTCGATACAGTACACAAACCGGTACAAGACTTCACAAAATACAAGGAGGAGTTTCGCAAAACTCAGTACTTGGCCCTCTCCTATGGAACATAATGTATGACGGCATTCTACGTCTACAGCTTCCACCCGACACAAAAATAATTGGCTTTGCTGACGACGTAGCACTTGTGGTTGTGGCCAAACATCTCCATGATGCAGAAGCGAAAACGGTTGCATCGGTGAGCTCAATTAAACAGTGGCTCTTCAACGCAGGATTTGAACTAGCAGATCAAAAAACGGAGACTGTCCTAATCAGCAGCCGAAAGGTAGTTCAATCTGCCGAAATTGTGCTTGATGCATGCACTCTAAAATTGACAAGATGCATCAGATATTTAGGTGTACTACTGGACACTCGCCTCTCTTTTAAGGAGCATCTGGTGACAGCAAGGCATTGGAATTAGGAAGAAGCCTTAATCGCATCCTTCTAAATGCAAGAGGACCTAGGCAATGCCAGCGTTTACTTTTAATGAAGGTGCTGAGGTCCACCATCCTTTACGGCGCCCCGGTTTGGGCAAAGGCGATGAAATGCAAAACAGAAGAGGCATTGAGGCAAGAAGCATCAAATTTACAGTTTAGTAAAAGAGCTCGTCACAGTAGGTCAGATCCAGTTAATTATGCAAATTATTTTGAACATAGATATAAGGAGTTGTTAAAAGTAATAATGAGTCAGGAAGGGATTTTTAGTCAGAATTTTGTAGTTAGACATTATTGGCGCGTTGAGTTTCAGCAGAGGGGCTCCCCTCGTATTCACGGAATGTTTTGACAAAAAGATGTTTTGACAAAAAGCTGACCTAAATAATGAAGATTCCTTTTCACCCGTAATAGCTTTTGTTGACCAGTTTGTTTCCGTATACATTTCAAATTCAGACTTAGCGCCCTTTTTAGTGTACCAAACACACATCCATAGTTATACCCTGTACCCATAGGGTAAAAGGGTATATTAAAGTCGCTAAAATGTATGTAACAGGCAGAAGCATTTCCGACCCCATAAAGTATATATATTCTTGATCAGCATCAATAGCTGAGTCGATTGAGACACATCCGTCCGTCCGTCCGTCCGACCGTATGAACACGTAGATCTCAGAGACTATAAAAGCTAGAGCAACCAAATTTGATTTCAGCATTCGTGTAGTGTCTAAGCAGGTCAAGTTTGTTTCAAATTTTTACCACACCCACCACCGCCCCTGCAATTTAGAAATAACCATAAGGCAGAGCTGTATTTAAGGTACCGCATTCTTACACACAATACTATGACAAATATGCATCTGCTGACCAAATTTTGTTAAAATCGGATAATAAATAGCGGAGATATACCTATAATCAATTTGTTGAAAGTTAAGCACGGTTAGAGTGAGAGAGATAACAAATGGGATTCAAGCTTTCACTGTGGATTGACGCGTTTTCCTGTGCTCCTGCATAATTTTCTTTATTTTCGACTTTAAAGTCATCGCGCTGCCCTAAAAAATTGTCCAATAGTTTGGTGAGAGAGATAACAAATGGGATTCAAGCTTTCACTGTGGATTGACGCGTTTTCCTGTGCTCCTTCATAATTTTCTTTATTTTCGACTTTAAAGTCATCGCGCTGCCCCAAAAAAATTGTCCAATAGTTTGGTGAGAGAGATAACAAATGGGATTCAAGCTTTCACTATGGATTGACGCGTTTTCCTGTGCTCCTGCATAATTTTCTTTATTTTCGACTTTAAAGTCATCGCGCTGCCCTAAAAAATTGTCCAATAGTTTGGTGAGAGAGATAACAAATGGGATTCAAGCTTTCACTGTGGATTGACGCGTTTTCCTGTGCTCCTGCATAATTTTCTTTATTTTCGACTTTAAAGTCATCGCGCTGCGCTAAAAAATTGTCCAATAGTTTGGTGGTGGTTTATCTAATTACTAACATAGTGTTTTTTGTTTGTTTGGACATATAAACGCAAAATCAAAGCATTAAACTTATTCTTTTGTATAAATCTTTGATTTTGCTTTTGTACTTCTTCCCGCTTTAAAATCACTCTCGCACTCTCGCCTACGTACTGTTGTTGCATGTGCAGTGCTGTTGACTCTCCCGCTCTTTTTTCTTAATTTCTTTTGATCGCGCTCGCATCTATCTCTGTCTCGCGTACAAGTGATACGTGTACTTGTGTAGTGTTCTCTTTAATTTAATAATTATCCTCTCTTCAAGTTTGACCCAAGTGTCGAATTTGATTTTAAATACTGAGTGAGTTTTTTCTTTGGCTTTTTTCATTGAATTTTGATTTTTTTCTTTCACTTTAAAATAAATAATATATTTAAATACTATAATGTCTGTCTGCTCCAGCAAAAAGTGTTTGAACCCCCCTGCGCCCCATAACGTATTTCTCACTTGTTGGCTGTGTGATAATGTCATGCACGTCAAGTGTGCCGGCTACACAGCCAAAGTGAGGGACAGTTTGGAGCAAAGAGGTGGTCTTTAATGGGGATGCGACTCATGCCGAGAAGTGGAAATCGAGATAAGGGTATTCATGAGGCAGACCAGGGACGAGTTTAAGAAACTGTCATCTGGTTTTTGTAAACTCTTTGATGAGTTTAACGCTTTGGAGACAGAGTCCAAAAGCTATAAGCTGTTGAATGAGTCTCCAAAGCGCAAGAAAACTAGTATGCGGAATCTGTCCCTGCATCTGCCGGTGCCTATCCCTGTCTCGGCCGCGGTTCCGCAATCTCCGTCACTGCTCACAGCCAATCCTCCGCAGCTCATATCGTTTACCACCCCCGTCACACAGGGTGGGCGTAAAGATGAGGCCATTTCCGTTTCTTCTGGAAATGGTCTCTCTATACAGACGAATGAAACTGTAGTTTCCGAACAGTCCGGGCAACTACCAAATTCTTTGGTTATTGCCAACAGATGCCCAGTTAGAGGAATACCATTAATTAGGCCTCTGACTGGAGTACCACCAAAGAAACATATATTTGTTTCTAGGCTTGATTCCGAAACTTCTTCGGGTGACGTCTTAGGTTACATTAAGGCAAAAATGCAAGCATCAAAAATAGCGGTGGAAAAATTTAAATTTAATTATTCTAGGGAGATCTCTTCCTTTAAAATTAGTGTCCCGGTTGAACTGTTTGACTGCATCTGTAGTAACAGCTTTTGGCCGGATCACATTTTAGTGAAATAATATACGGCCAAAAAGAAAACTCGTGGCTCAGTTACGCTTCCTTCCACTTCTTCTTCTATTGCTTCCGGAATATCAGCATCTGCTGGTGTTCCAAAAAACTAATTTCGTCCCTTAATCTGGCCTATCAGAACGTAAGAGGACTTAAATCTAAGCTTCCTAGACTGTATGTAGATAGTCTAGTGTTTGATTATAAAATTTTAGTATTTTCAGAGACTTGGTTAAAACCTGACATCGCATTTCGCGTGTAGGCGGAGGAGTCTTGATTGCCATTGACTCGTCGTTATCTTCTGACCGGATTCAATCTCCTGATAACCAGGAGATTGAGTTTGTAAGTGTCAAGGTCAGTCTCAAGACTTTCTCTGTCTACATTACTTGCTCGTACATCCCGCCACAATCCGACATGGCGGTGTACATTAAACACTTGGTTTCTCATCTTTACTGTCTGATAGAGACATGTTAATTGTTCTCGGTGACTTTAATTTACCGGAAATAGTATGGTCCCCTACTGACGAATCTGCTTTGTCGCTCCCTTCTATTTCACATTGCTTTATTGAAGGTCTCTTCTAGTTCTTTCTTATCTTTGACTCAAGTAAATCCAGTCCGTAACAAGAATAATAGATCTTTGGATCTGATATTTGTTCTCGATTCCACCAATGGTGCAGTTTCTAGAATAAACCCTCTTGTATTACCTTTTAGAATTTACTTCTTTAACGATCCTACAATTTAGAAATGCAAGGTAAACTGATGTCATATATACTGATTTCAGTGAGGCTTTTGATTCTATTAATCATACGCTTCTTCTTTATAAATTAAATAGTATTGGCTTTCCAAGTCCTTTAATTAATTGGATTCGTGAATATCTGTCAAATAGAATTCAGAGGTTTCTTTTTAAATCGTCATATTCCAGATCCATCCATGTTACTTCGGGGGTGCCTCAGGGTAGTCATTTGGGATCACTGCTGTTTACCCTTTTCATTAATGACCCTCCCTCTGTTATAAGTTACTCTCGTGCCTTTACGTACGCAGATGACGTTAAGCTATGTTTTAGTTACAAAGACATTACCTCTTCTTGTCGATTGCAATCTGTTCTTCAAAATCTTGAGCTTTGGTGTCATAATAACTTATTAAAATTAAATGCAACTAAATGCAAGGTCATGACTTTTTATAGAACTTCTCCGCATTTAGTTACTTATTTTCTTACTAATTCACCATTAGAACGTTTTAATGCGATGTATGACTTGGGTGTCCTGATGGACCGTAAACTAACGTTTAAGTCCCATATTTCCTCTACCGTCGGTAAAGCCATGGGCGTTCTTGGGTTTGTAAAGAGATGGTCAAAGGAGTTTGACAATCCATATACAACTAAAATGCTTTTCACCTCACTGGTCCGTCCTATTTTAGAATATGCATCTTGCATCTGGTCACCTCAGTATGAGTCACACCAAGCAAGAATTGAGTCGGTTCAAAAACAGTTCTTGCTATTTTCTTTTCGTGGTCTGAACTGGGATCATAATGTCAATTTGCCATCGTACGCTAGTAGACTTCTTTTACTTAGCCTTCCTTCTCTCACTCATTTTTATGCACAAGCTTCTTAAAGGCGATATAGACTCCCCCGAGCTATTGAACCAAATAAATTTTAGTGTTCCTTGTAGACCTACTAGAAACTTTATACCTCTATCTCTGTCACGCTGTTCTACTAATTATTTACTGTATGAACCTTTCCGAGTTCTTTGTTCTGATTACAATCGTCTTTATCATGTAATCAGTACAGAACTCTCTTTTCCATTACTAAAAAATACTATACTTTCTTTTTTAGCTCGTAGCTAGCTTTAGTTTTCGTTTATGTCTGTATGTATGAACTGTCCCCGCGACTCGAGCCGTACGTTATGCGGCTAGCGCCCCTCGGTCGGTTGGGCGGGAGGTGTGGGCACTTAGTGCACCCGTTGGGATTCGCACGAAATAGCATGCGTTCTATGCTGTGTACATAAATACAGGCGCGCTCATGGTAGATGTAAGCGAGATAGCGTACGTTTGTTGTTGGCACATATGTATGAATTTTCATTCATTTACATATATGTAGTGACGTTATAGAATTAACTTCAAACGCCAACCTATTTACAACTTGTATCCAAGACCCACGAATTGCTGATCAAGCATTTTTAAGAAACATGCTCAGATCATATTGCACTTATATACCATAAACAAAATGCTCAGATCATATTGCACTTATATACTAACACTCTTATATACTTTAATATTTAGAGTCTCAAAATGTGAGACCAAACTCTGTACTTTTAGTTCTTAAGTAACCAAGCGACTATAGGGTCATAAATAAAAATTCAATTTACTTAAAACTCGGTTTACTTTATTTTGATGAACGTACATCAGTAAGTAAACGTTATTAGCGCAGTTTGTAGGTAGGATAATTAATAAGTAACTGTGTTAAAGTTACCTCTGATAATTATCCGCGAAAACAAACCCATTGCTCTTAAGGGTTTAATCTAGTATTTTGATTAAATATTGATCCTTTGGACAATAGAAATACTAGGTAGTGAATTAAAATCACTACGAACGGTGTATATGTCCGGGCATTGCAAATCTTTTGATCCCTGCAATCCTTATACATTGGAAAATATAAATTGTGTGTGCAAATGCGAAGTCACAATTTTAAAAAAAAAAAAATATATAACAATACAAATATAAATAAATATATGCACAGTGACTCATAACACATTTCGTCCGGAACAATATAAGAACATCTAAAAATCAACAAAAAATTCTTCATCATGCCGAACGAACAGAAAGGCGTTGTATCCCTACGGGATTTGTTATATTCCCTAAATTCCATCGAGCGATTTAACGGCGAAGGAAAGCTGGCCCAATTTTTAAACCAAATTGAACATCTTTTATCGGCGTACCCAACGATGAACTCGAAGCAGAAGACCAGAATTTTCCAAAATATTAAGCAGCTAACTTCGGGAAATGCCCACCTCCTAATTATGAGGTATCAACCTTTAACCTGGGTGGAACTAAAAACACTACTCATCAACAATTTCAAAAATTGGACTCCATTACCAGTACTGGTGAACCGCATCTCAAAGGCCGAATACAGAGGATCAATTCGTAAGCTAGTAGATTATTGAACTTTATTATCATATGATATTATTGACAAATTAACTTTTGAGAATGACGAATCTAATACATCAATGTACACTTAGCTAATGGATAGGGGACGTTATATCGGAACAAGTTCCATATGAATTACAATTAAGAATAAAAAATGCTGACACCAGCACAATATCAGGTCTGCGACAAGCAGCCATAAAAAAGGAAATTTATGATTTTGAATACAAATGAAAGCCTCAAAATAACTCAAAAAGTTTCAGAAATCAAGTTTCAGATGCACTGTCTCGCATTAAAATTAAAGAAGTAAATGTCTTAGACACAGTCACCATGGCCACTTGCCACAGTGCCAAAGAAAATGAAAATCATGGAATCTTAATTTTAGAGAAACGAATCAATAATTTTAAAAAGCAAATTATTTTTATCAAAGCAAACAAAGATCTTAAAACTTCAGAACAATATCGATACAATAACTTATTCTGTTGTCATGAGCTTGCCACTGACATTACAAAAAAATATTTCTGTGGAAGCAATTTTAATAGAAAGCGAAACTAACTTTGCTCTCTTACAGAGAGTTTACGTTTCACTAATTGCCCCCAAAACAGGCACTACAGTACTTAAATGTGTGAAAAATTTAATAAACATCAATAATTTTGCCGATTTTAGCAGCATTGTGAGTGATATCCACCAAGACCAGATTCATAATCGAATCAACAAAACAATTTTAACATTTAAAAAAAAATAATTTTACCCTCAATTTGCATCAGAAATTCGAAATATTATCAATCAGTGCACCATTTCTAGCACAGCCAAACACGAACATCAGCGAACAGACAGACCATTTGAGGTAACACCCGAGTGCAAAAAAATCAGAGATAAATATGTCATAGACTATTGGGAATATTCAGGAGATTGGTATCTAACATGCATAGACCTACACTCAAAACTTGTTAAAGTTATTAAAACCCGCGATAGAACATGAATAGAATCGAAACGTGGCCTGTTATAAATTTTTGACTCAATAGGACCTCCAAAAATTGTCAAACTTGATCAAGACCCGTGGCTTGTCAACAAAAATCTCCAGGATTGGTTGAAGACAAATAGAAATAACAACCAGTAAAACAGGAATAGCAGATATCGAAAGAATACATAGAACATTAAATGAGAAAATGAGGATTTTTAGGAAATCTTTGGACGGATCTGCGTATCGACCCATATGTCTAATCGACTCCATGGGGAAGATTCTCGAGAGGCTTATCTGTACGCGACTGCAGACAGCAATCGATGAGAACGGCGGTGCCTTTCGCACCGTCTCAGATGACGCGTCGCTTGTCATCGCCGGGACTATACCAATCGACCTACTGGTGGACGAAATTAAGGCCGTAGCAAATGCTGTAATTAACGGCACTCCGAAGCGCCAGGCTAAAGCAACTGCGAGGGAGCACAGTCTGAGCACCTGGCAAGCCAGATGGGACGCCTCAACCAAAGGAAGGTGGACGTACCGCCTGATCCCCAACATTAAACAGTGGGTTACACGGAGACATGGTCAGGTGACCTTTCACCTGACGCAAATTCTCAGCGGCCACGGGTGCTTTAAAAGCTACCTGGCGAGGTTTGGCCACTGGACAAACGGGACTTGCACCAATTGTAATGGTGGAATGGCAGACGACGCAAAGCACGCATTCTTCATCTGTAGCCGCTTTCAGAGTGAGAGAAGGCGAGTCCAGCAAAAGATCGGCGCGAGGCTTTCCGTCGAAAACCTTGTAACGAGAATGGTAAATGACGCTGAGACGTGGGACGCGATATGCGGATTCGCGCGCTGGTTAACGGAGGAGCTGCGTAGGCTAGAGAGATTAGGCTAAAGTAAATGCAGCATGCGTCCTTGAGACGCAATTCCCTATGGGAAGTTCCACAAGGGCCCGCTGTCACTACTTACTACGCCTAACTTTGTAGATATAGTACTTAAATACCTAGATATATTACTATTATACTTAGTTATACTGTTTTACATAGATAACCATATTTATACTTATTTAATTATTAACGTTAATGTATACTTTCTTGGCCAACTATAGGCAGTATATGCTATCAGTAGTCAGTCATTGTGTAATAATAATAAATGAATTAAAAATATACATCGGGCCACCAAAGACATAAAGCAAGCAATGCAACGGGACTTGCCCAAAAGTCGCCAGTTGCTACTGCGCAGTTTCTATTGCCTCTTATATACATATATACGCATGTCACGCCATATATATATGTATGTAGCAATAGGAATTGCAACGGGACTCGCGAATGGAAGGAAGCGACAGAGTTATTGCGCAGGACAGAAGAGTTGAACTTGGACCGCGATCGAGATGAGTTGAGTGAGGACCGCGATCAAGATGAGTTGAGCTAGGACCGCGATCGTTGGAAGTCGGAAGGAAAAGAAGTAAAGTGCGTTAACAATAGTATACGGAGTGAAGAGAAAGTGTCCCAGGATTCAACAACAATCAGGATACCAGAGGAATTATTAACCGGCAGCTACAAAGAGTAGACAACACAGGACCACGAAGTCTCCCAGATTCATAGATCAAACGAGGGTGTGTGTAAAGCGGGTGAGTCTAACCAGTGGCCAACAGGGCTACCCCCATAGCACGGTTATTCGACAGAGTGTGGTAAAATAGCAGATTAGATTTAGCTAGTGTTTACGGCAATTAAATGTGCCACTAATAAAATTTATAATGTTCGACACCAAATCACAAAGCCCAGCCCTAATTATTTCATCTTCAGCATTAAATCCTGCCACTTCCGCCCTATGTATTTTATGTAGGGAGCCATGCAAATAATATTAATCCTAGCCAATGTCCGGGTGACACCCTAATTTACTAGGATAATATTATTTGTCTAGTGCTACCCGACTAAGAAACTTTTATCAGGCCAATGTCCGAATGACACCTCAGTTGATCTGATGAGGATTCTTGGGTCCTTAGTAGTTCTGTTGTACTTGTAGCGATTCGTGATAATTTCTATTTTTATTTAAGCCAATGTCCTGGTGACACCCTAGTTGACTTAAAAAATAGGAATTATCTAGTGGGTCGCAATTGGATAATTCTAACAGGCCAAGGTCCGGGTGACACCCTACTTGACCTGGTTGAATTGACTGGGCTAATCCAAATGTAGTTTGTTTCTCAAGTCGATGTCCGGGTGACACCCTAATCGACTTGATACCCTTCCTTTTGTGTCCGTTAATAATTTGGTAGAAGTCGATCATGCTACTCCCTTCCCTTTTCCATCCTCTGTTCGGCATAATTAACGTGATAAACAACTAGAGCAAGCCAACTACGAATATTATGGATATGCTCTCTTTTTTTTAGTCAGCAATTCCGGATTCCCTACATAAGTTTTCTGGAAAGGCCCTGGGGAGACTGAGAGTTGTACCCCGGCCTGGAAAAACTTCCTTACAGTTTTTACATTAAGGCAGAAATTGAGCAATTCGAATATTATGTCCAACCAAATATCATAATTACCTATAATTTAGACAAAATCAAAATAAACCAAGATTGTGAAAAGAATAAAAAAAAAAATAAACCGCTTAAAAATGGCCTGCGACATATAAAGAGCCTGTTTTTTAATTATCAGTTAGGATCAAAAAAGTTGCTTTGGAATATGTAACATTTCTAATAGGTAACGGAAGTTTGGGGGAAAACCACATATCAGGAATAACCCCAACATGCTAAAAGGTTTTGTTTTAACAATTCTCGCGCAGGTGAAAAGGGTTACCTGCTTCGAAAGTTATTGTTTTCCTTCATTGTGTTGTGAATAATATAAAATAAATAAACAAGTGAATCGTGATTTTCCAAAAAGTCAGTGTATAGTATTATTTTAAAGTGCGTTCGCTGTTTAAAACTATCGCGCCGCGAGTGTTTTTGTGTGAAACAAGTTCTGTTGTTTCCACTGTCGCTTTTTTTATTAAAAAATTGTGAGTCAATCTTTTCAGTTTTTATCTTTTCCCTCAGTGATTCAGGAAATTGTTTTTTTCAAAACATTCCTGATTTTTTTTTTCATTGTCATTATCAACATATAATTTTTTTATTTTACCATACCCATATTTTACCTAATCATTCAAACATTTTTCGTTCAAAATACAACATTTTTTCAATATTTACACATACTTTTTTTATAATCTCAACTTAAAGTCTCAATTTTTTTACCCAACCCCTTTTTACAATACCCTGGGCTAATATATATTTTTCACTTTATATATTTTTTTATCACATTTTTCACATTTATACATTTTTCTACCATTTACATATATTTTCCCCCTTTGTTTTTCAAATTCATCTATACACTTTATTAATTTCAAGAATTTCAAATTTTTTCTACTTTTTTCTCGAAATTGCAAGTTAATTTATCAAGTTTTTTGAAGATTTTTATTCATATTCATTTAGGTTTTTTATCGTTCAATATTATGCCCCGTTTAAATAGACTTTCAGCTTCTCAGCAATCTCAGAGAAGGAGATTACGAAATAGGGTTAATAGGAATAATGATGAGTATGCAGAAATAGAAAGGCAAAGAAATGTAGAATATCAGCAGACGCGCAGGGCTAATTCAAGTATAGACAATAGAGAAGAGGAATAGGCTCTTAATACTTTCCTTCGGTCAACTCGTAGCCAAAATATGAGCGTAAGATTAGAGGAGTAAGCCCAAAATACAGCAATTTGTTTAGACAGGCAGAACAGGCAGCCGATAGTCGACGTAGGTCGACCCGTAGGAGAAATTCAGAATATAGAGCCAACGAACAAGTGCAAAAGACGATAGTCGACGTAAGTATACCAGCAGGAGAAATTCAGAATATACAGCCAACGTGCAAGTACAAAATACAGCAGAGCATAGAAAACGCAGAACGGATCCAGTGATTAGGCAGGCAGAACAGGCGGCCGATAGTCGGCGTCGGTCGACCCGTAGACGAAATTCAGAATATAGAGCCAACGAGCAAGTACAAAATACAGCAGGATCGCAGTCCAACAAGCGAACCGCGACGCTTTGAGAAACCTTAGTCAGCGAGTAAGTCAGTATAGGAGTGTTAATGAAAATAGAGCAGCAGAGAATAGGAGAAATGCATCCCGTAACAGGCAAGAACGTGCCAATACTCTTCAGAATGTTAGAAACCCAATTCGTCAACCAAATTTAGTAGCTCAGTTAGAAAAGTTTAATAGAATTGTAAAGCTCGGTCCTAGTCAGATTTGTTATTCTTGTAAAGGTCTATGGTTTCCCCACAAACTTAAAACAAAGTCCCAAGCCCTAATAGAGAGCACATATCAGTTTAGTCGTCCGATTTTGGATATTGCCACACAGTTTCCTCCCACAAATGGCAATCTTACTTTTTGCTCGACCTGCTTTACACATATTTTGAGGGTCACAAAACCCAAATTTGCCATATCACATGGTTTAGATTTTCCCATTCTCCCAGATTGTCTTAGGGGTCTTAGCTCTTTAGAAGAACGCCTTATTTCTCCCCGTCTCCCCTTTATGGTTATTAAGTCCACAGGTCATGAACGCCAAAGCGCAATAAAAGGAGCTGTAGTTAACGTCCCAATTCCAGTTAGTAGTATAATCACTTCACTCCCTCGAGCATTTAACGAGACCGAGGTTATTGAGCTCCACCTCAAACGTAGAATGGAATATGGTCATGATTTCATGGCTGAAACCATTAGGCCCGCTAGAATCGAAAGCGCACTGAGATTTTTAGTCACCACAGAGTTGTATAGGAAGCATAATATTACAATAAATGAGCAGAGGCTTAATTCTTTTGATTCTGAGAACGTCCCATTTTATGCTAGTGAGGAAGATAGGGAATTCGTACAGGAAATATTACATAGAAATGAGTAAAGTTCTTCTGAAGATCAAATCCATCCTGAAGAGGAAGCCGAGGAACTCAATCCCGGTGGGCAAGAGAAAATGTTAGAAAATATTCAGGTAGATGATGCCGGCATACAGAGAATAGTAATAGCACCAGGTGAAGGGCAAAGGCCGTTAGATTTAGTTTTAGATTCAGATTGCGAAGAATTATCTTTCCCAACTATATATGCCGGCACTAAAAGAAATACGTTAGCCAGTTTTGCAACCCTAGTTAGATCCGAGCTTAGGAATGTAGATAGAAGAGGTTGCAGAACAGATAAATTGTTTTTCAATTACAAAAAGTTAGAAATGATTACAATACGCAATAACACTTCGATTTGCTTACGAAAACATAGCGCTCCACGCGCAACTACAGTCTCTAACGTTCTTTGTGAGGATTATATAAATAATTTAATTAGTCATGATGAAGGTTATAGGGTTCTGAAGGGTATTCGGACGTCTCCAGCTCATTGGGAGGATGAGAAGAAAAAGGTAATGGCAATGATTCGCTAATTTGGACTCCCCACTTTTTTTTATAACGTTGTCGGCAGCCGAGACGAAGTGGACTGAGCTTTTAGTGATTCTTAGGAAAACAGTAGATGGGGTAGAGATTTCAGAGGCAGAAAATTTACAGTTTAGTGAAAAGGCTCGTCTTATTAGATCAGATCCAGTTTCTTGTGCTAGGTATTTCGAACATAGATTTAGGGAGTTGTTAAAAGTAATGAAGAGTCAGGAAGGTATCTTTGGACAGAATTTTGTGGTTAGGCATTATTGGCGCGTTGAGTTTCAGCAGAAGGTTCCCCTCATATTCACGGGATGTTTTGGCTGAAAGATGCCCCCCAAGTAGACCTAAATAATGAAGATTGCTTTTCACCCGTAATAGCTTTTGTTGATTAGTTCGTTTCCGCAGACATTGCGAATTCAGACTTAGCACCCTTTTTAGTGTACCAAACACACACCCACAGTTTTACTTGCCGCCGAAAAGTTCAATCCTCCCATGCCCCAAACAGAAATTTTAAAGCCCCTTTCCGAAGAATTTGAAAATATTGTGCACCACAGACAAAATTTCAACTTCAACAATTTCTAAATAATAGTTTTTCCTCCGATATCGTTTCCCATTTGTCGAATTTTGAAAATAATCTTTCACATGAAAATGCGAACCTCAGTTAGGAATACCTTTTTGCTCTTAGGTCAAGCTTGAAAAAACCGCAGATTTTTCTTAAAAGAAGTTTTGCAGACATTAGGGTAAACGCGTATAATAGGCATATTCTTTCTATGCAATGTTATAACTGCAGAGGCTATAACCATAAATCGGTTTCTTCAACGAAGTCGGACGTGTTTTTTTTTGCGCTCTCGTGATAATTTAATTTTCTTTTATCCCCGCCTTTAATTTCTGCTTAAAGTTTAAAACAAAATTAGTTTAAAATTGAACTATCTCGCTCTTTATACACAGTTGCGTTGTTGTTTTGTACTTGCTGTCTGGTGTTTTTTTTTACTCGCGATCGAGACCGCCACTCTCGCGCTTGCAACCATCTTTGTTGTTGTGTTTCTGTCTGTTTCTTTTTCGGTGCATAGTTAGACATTAACCCTTAATTAACCATTAACCGTTAGTATACACCTTTGCTTTTGAAATATTTTTAATTTGGAATACTCTTTATAATTTTTATTTAATTTTTTGCTTTAAATAAATATATGTATATTTGAAAATGGTTTTCTGCTCATACAAAAAATGTCCCCACCCCCAAAAGCTCCAAGAGAACTATCTTTTATGCTGACTGTGTGACAATGTCATGCACGTTAAGCGTGCTGGTTACACGGCCAGGGTTAAAGACAGTATTGGAAACGGTGGGGGCCTAAAATCAAGTTGTGAAGCGTGTCGGGACGTAGAAATGGGTATGCGTGTATTTATGAGGCGGACTAGGGAAGGAGTCAAAACTCTGGCGGCTAGTTTTCTGAAGCTTCGGGATGATTTTTTATCTTTAGAAACTCAATTTAATAGTTATGAACTATTAAATAAATCACCGAAGCGGAAGAAGACTATCCCTAGGGATTTCTCCCATGATCCGCCGGCATCTCTTCTTCTACCAGTTCCGACTATGTGTAACGACTCTACAACACCGAATTCTCAGCGCCTGATTTCGTTTAGGAGCTCAGCGTTGGCCCCAGTTGCGGGTACTATTGATATTTCCCCTGGCAATAGTGTCCCGCATACTGATGTGATATCGGATGTAGTTTCTGATGTGCCCTCTTCAAGGGATATTCCTGATAAAGTTGGAACTAGAGGAGCACGCAAAGCGTCATCCGTCTTCGTGGCCCCAGTGCACATTAGTTCAGGAATGCAACGTGAGGAGTTGTATGTAGCATGTAGTAGGGCAACTAGTGCCGCAGGACTTTATAGTGTCGGACAGTTCGTCCCCCTAGATCTGGCCAAGATTCTGCAGCTGAAAGAGAGCTGCAAGAACTACGTAACGAAAAAGCTTTTCAAACCCATTTCGATCCCCTATTTGATAGCTCCAATTTAAATATCTTCTTCCATAACACGGAAAATCTTCATTGTCATTTTAATAATTTATACCGACTTCAGTAAGGCCTTTGATTCTGTAAACCATTCACTGCTTCTGTACAAACTAAACAAACTTGGGCTTCCAAGCCTTTTGCTGAGTTGGATTTCCCAATATCTGACTGACCGTACTCAAAAAGTTTTATTTAAAACCTCTCTTTCGAAAACCATCAAAGTAACCTCGGGGGTGCCACAAGGTAGCCATCTAGGACCATTACTTTTTACACTATTTATAAATGACCTACCTTCAGTAGTAACTCATTCTCGTGTCCTTATGTACGCTGATGATGTTAAACTTTGTCTTAGTCTTAAAGACTCAGAGTCTCCCCTTTTGCTCCAGGCAGATCTGAATAACTTGCAGACCTGGTGTGAAATTAACATATTAAATCTAAACGTTTCGAAATGCAATGTCATGTCATTTCATAGAACTAACTTTCAATCAGTTACGTATTATCTTAATAATACTCCTTTAAAACGTCTGAACGAGATGAATGATTTGGGTGTACTCATGGACCACAAATTAAGTTTCTCTCGTCACATTTCCATCACAGTCAGTAAAGCCATGAGTGTTCTTGGTTTTGTCAAACGATGGTCGAAAGAATTCGATGATCCTTACACAACTAAAACCCTTTTTATTTCACTGGTCCGTCCTATTCTGGAGTATGGATCATGCGTTTGGTCTCCTCAATATGAATCACACCAAATAAAAATTGAATCTGTCCAGAAGCAATTTCTAATTTTTGCGCTTCGTGGCTTAAACTGGGACAGAAATGTTAACCTACCCTCGTATTCTGATAGACTTCTTCTTATTAATCTTTCGTCGTTACTTCACCGTAGAGTAATGCTGGGTACTTTGTTTATACACAAGCTTGTGAATGGACAAATTGATTCCTCTAATTTACTGAATCTGGTTAATCTATCTGTACCTTGTAGACTAACTAGAAATTATATCCCTCTAACTTTAACTCGCTTTACCTCTAACTATACTTTACATGAACCCTTTCGAGTTCTTTGTTCCGATTACAATCGCCTTTATCCTGTAATCGGTTCAGAACTTTCTATTTCTCAACTTAAAACTTTTATTCTTAACTATCTAGCTCGTAGTTAGTTCTAATTATAACTGTAATTGTCGTCCGTTGTCCTCGCGATTTCGTCTTTTGCATGCTGTCTGATAGGGTTCGCGCGTAACAGGCATTGTCCTGGTGTCGCTTGGACCACTTGAACGTACTTCGCATTGTACGCGTCAACGTCCAGAATAATATTATTTCAAATCAGCTAATGTTGCAGTCCTCTATTTTATGCTTTGTTGAGGCTTCTAACGAAGCATATGAAATTCCAAGCTATTCCATTGCAGTACGTTTGGACTGCCCTTCATTGGCAAGCGGTGCTCGACCTAAAAGAGGTATTGCCATATTTACCAGTAGAAAACCAGTCTTTGTTCAAGTAGTCGACATTATGCCAGATTAAATTGCTTATCTTCCCCTGTTTTTGAATTTTCCCTTTTAAAGTACAAGTCTATAGGAATTCTAATAATTTATCGTAGTCCGACATACCCAATGTCATAGTTCAAGGTTGAGTTCTAGAGGTTAGTTCAGGATTTCTCAAATATATTAGACAACAATGCTATTATTTAAGGAGAATTTAATATGAACCTTCAGTCCCTTTCAGGTAGTGATAGAAATGTCTATCAGTTTCTAAGTAGTCAAAATTATAATTCTCTTTTAGATTTGAATGCGTCTACCACCAATGGTAATACCAATATTGACTGGGCGTTTTCAAATATTTCTAGCAATAGAGTAAGTGCGCGCTTATTTGACACAATATATAGTTATCATAGGGGAATTTCCATTAGTATTAAGGATTGTGATTGTGTATTTAAAAGAGGTCGAATCGAAGGTTTCCAATATTTTACTTTACTTGGTAACCCAAATGATTTTATTAAAAACCTCCACGTGGTGTTCCCTGGGTACCGACATATTTATTTAGTCGGTAGCAAATTCGAGCGGCGTTTCAAATGTAAAAATAAATCTTAAAATTTGTCAAAGAAAATGAGTTTTTTGTTGTTGGTTTTTAGTCCAATGCATTTTAGTATTGGAATTTTATATAAGAAACTTGAAACAAACCTCAAACTTGGTACAGGGTATTCTCAATGTCGGCAAAGACGACTTGCTTGCTTCATTAAAATTGACTTCGAGGCCCCTCAGGGACATTAAATTAGTTGAATTTGATATTTTAAAACAGGGTGGTTGGTTTGATAAAAAAAATTAAAAGGAAATGAAAATATTTTTTGATCTCGACACCTTAGCTGTAAAATGAGAATGATACATTTAGCAGGTCCCCATGTCAACTTTAACAGAATTTAAATTAACAGGTCTTAATCGGATTCCGTTAATTTTAACAGCTCTGAAACGAGTATGTTAAGTTTAACAGCCCTGATAAAAAAATGTTAGGCTTAACAGGCTCACAAAAGAAAAACAAACGCAAACAGCTGTTTTAAAGGAATTTTTTAGTTTAACCAAACAGAAATAAAAACCTGCCACGGCATACGCGAGAATGAAAATGCTATCTATGTTAACCAATCATGTCCAATCCTCCGTGATCGAAGCGCAATATAAATCAACTTTGTGCATTCTACATGCACAAGCTAGAGAGCACAGTGACGAAGAAAAACAAATTTTTAACTTATTTGTCATAAATTTTGGCAAAAAACATTTAACGCTAAGATTTGTATAAATAAATTTTGAGAAAAACAAACTTTGCTAGGTAAAGCTTAGCGCCCATCCTTCAAAAAAAGGAAAATAGAGGCTATGGAAGACGAGGATTCATTTATAAAGTATTGCATCTTACACGACACCAAAATGAACCACTTTGATGGAGGACGATGAAGAGGCGGAGACAGAATTTTTGCTGTTACTAAGCTTTGGTTTTGGCTCCTCCTCTCGTCGACACAAGGGTGGCTTCATAACATCTAAGAAAAGAAAAAAAGGTTCATGTATAGATCCCACATATTTATGTTTAAGGAGAGTATGGCATGTTTTACACTTACTTGTATTGATAGGATTGAAGTCCTTTAGATACTCATCATTCGGATGACAAAGCGGCAAACTATCAGCTAATTCTTTCTTGGGATTAGTTAAATGTCGAGCTGCTGGACGAGAATACCCGTTTCGTTTAGGTGGCACTGGTTTCTCCTTGCGAGGAATCTCCTGCGTATTATGAACAAATTAATTAAGGAGGCAAATATTTTCATTTGCGGGATCTTACCGGTACCACAGCCACTTGTATGGTATCTGAAAACTTAACCTTGTTTTTTTCAACAGTTGTGGGCTTTGAAGTTCCTGCTGCGGCTTTAATATCATCGTTAACAGGTGCTGCCGCTGTTGGTGCTGCGTTAGATAAGATAGAAGCAGTTGGCTTTTTCAGCAGCAGACGCTTTTGATAATCCTCACTCGTTATAGTGGGCAACATGGCGGGTATGTTACCAGATACCAAAGGATGTTGATAAAATTTGGGCTGGTAGGTGGCAGTTGGAGGCAGCGGATAAGTTGGTGGCTGTGAAACTAATGCTGTTGATTGCACTGTCTGAGCAGGACGTAAAGGTGGACTACTAGCAATAGCGGGCAGACCAACAGTTTGATCGGGCACATCGTAGGACCAGACGTTTCCTTTAAAAAAAAATAATAAAATATTAATGGTTCGAACTATGCTTAAAGTAACTATTAAAATTATTTAACTATTAGAGCTTATCTCGTAGAAATATATACTCTTTCTTGAGGATATATTCACTTACTATTTGGTTTGGTGGATGTGGCATTGATACTTGTTTTAGGCAATGTAGGTCTTAGCTCTGGCTTGGGTATATTAATCTTAATCATTTCAGCATTGAAAATTTTTGATTTGAAAGAGGGCAAAGGTGGCACATAATTTTTTAGTGGTTGCTGCTGCTGTCCCACAACAGACAACGTCGATTGGGAGCAGGCTGATTCTGAGCGCAAATCACAGGTAAGGCTCAAATTACCATTTGCCCGATCTTCCTCATGGATAATGGCAGCTGCTTGACTGAACGAAGCTTGCGAAAATTCCTCCAAACTTGTAATGCATTTGGTTAAATTGTACAGATCCATAAATAGATCATAATCGGCTACATCCTGTGCAACTTCAAAAGCCTTAGCAAAGAGGTTTTTGCTGTCAAATAAAATTAATATTAAATATAGAAATTATCGATCAGTTTATTTTACAGGATCTATGAATCATTGACACTCACCGTAATAGAAAAAAGCAAAATCGTCTTTTTAAATCATAAACCTGATCACTGAATTCATCTTTTGTATCTTCAGATAATGTGTGCCCGAATGTTTTCAGTGCCCTGGCCAACAGTTCTATACGCGGTCTTCGATGATCTCCGCCAAAGAATATATAATTAGCTATTTTATGTAAAGTTATTAGACACATGGCGCCATAGGTTTCCCAATTAAGCGAGGCCAAAACATTTACTGCTCGCTCTGGCTGCTGTATGCGCAAATATTTGTCGGCTATAACATCGGCCGTCAAACCGGAATTATGAATATCTCCTCGCATGCCGGCACCGCCAAACAGTCGCATACATCCCAAAGGGCCCTGGTCATAGAGCAGAAGTAAGAGGCAATCCGTCTGGGCATATGTGTGATTAAAACCACTTAAATTTGGTTTTCGACTAAATGCTATACTTAGTAGCGTTGGCTGGCAGGCAAAATAATGGGATAGATCCAATAGACTCAACGGCGTAACATTCTCACTGACCAATTGCTGACCAATGGGTGCCAAAGCCAGATCAAAGCATTGGAGTACTGATTTCTCATTTGCTATACATAACATAGCCGAATCGCAGTGCCAGGCACATTGATTGGGCACAATCTCAATTTGATTCGAGTACTTTGTGGATTGTTGCACTAAATCATGAAGACAAATATTACGATCTATGCTACCCAAAAAGAGTTTTTCCTGATCCGGACTAAAGGCAAAACTGCATATCTGTGTGCCCAACGGTATAGATGTAATTGCGGTGCGCTGCATTTTTCCAGTGGCCAGTTCATATGAACAAATCTCAGCACTAATCTCACCCTTACGGGATACCTTTTGTTCTAAAGTAATTATCTGACTCTCGCTGCTCCGCAAAAAGTCCACACACAAAGGATCATTCTCTGACCAGCAATAAGCAATTGATTCCAGTTGTAAGCTATTTAAAGTGTAAAGAAATAAATTATTTGACTCTATATTTTTACCTTTGGACTTACCCGTTAATTTTAAACACATGTATATTGGCACGATCTTGATCTCGTATTGTTGGTCGCCATGGATAAACTTCGTTTTGCGAGGATTGCGTCCAAACAACAAATAAATCAAAGCTTCCATTAACTGTTAAATGGCGTGCCAATTTACGTTCTGTGGCTCCTGGTATAATCACATGAAAAATACGCGGGTCCATGTTCGCAATCTTCTCTGGCCCTTGAGAGCGAACGTTAGGGCGCTGCAGGTGAACTACAGTCAGCTGGTTGGTATTGTAGGCCAAAACAATGTGGGAACGTGTAAAAAATGCTAAACATTCAAACATAACAATAAAAAGAAAGAGACAATCCGATAAAATGAAAACGACAAAATGGAATCAGTGCTTTAAACAAAACATGAAAAGGTATATAAAATTATACATACATACATACATGTGTATAAAGCACATATATATGTACATAAAATATATATGTATGTATGCATGTAAGTATGTATTTATGTACATATATTGCAGGTATTCGCAACAAAACAAGCTGCCAGATTAATTAAAAATTACAATAATTGCATGAACATGCATATGCGTGGCGAAGGCGGTCGTGGTATAGGAAAACTGTGCAGGTATGTATGTAAGTACATACATACATACATATGTGAGATTTCTTTGTGTGAGAAAAGTAGGCTTGAGAAATGCAAATTTCTCCACTTGTTCAATCGAAAGATTTTCATTAAAATAAGATGAATACAGCATACACTAACATAATATTCATTTTGTAACTGTTTGTATTGTTTACTTAGTCATTCGCAAACTAAAACTGGAAACTTATTTTGGAAACGATTGTGCTTTAACTTGTAAATGGGAAGTGGAAAATCTAAGATTAGTTATTTTTACATTTACCAATTTACTTTTAATTACTAAAAGGTGTAATTTGCATTTACAAATAAAATTTTTAACAGTTTAATTGCTGTTTAAGGACTAAGTCTTTAAAACTCTCTTAACAATTGTTTCACTGGTCCACAACTAAGATTGACACAAATTGCATTAGATAGGTGATGTACTCATACAAATTATTAGTCAACTTACCATCGGTAATAACCTCGGCTGCTAATTTTCCAACGAGATACTTTTCAAAGACCATTCTAAGTATATCGCCTGTATAAATATCCACACATATGTGCGCAATTATGCCATTAGCAAAGAGCAATAGCACCTGTGCCGCATCCTGCCACTCCGAATGGACGACCTTATGCATTCGCAATAGGTCCTCTAATTTCTTAAGAGCATCTTTAAGCCGTCCCGCAGCCTTTCGACTGCTATTCTTAAGCACAGCCAAACCATTTCGTCTCTCCGTATAGTCCCTTTTGGCAAACGATGTTAAATCCTGGTGTACGTCACGCTGACGCATATAGCGAAAGGCACCCAAATCGTTGCTCTTGATTCGCACATCATCGCGCAGCGTCGTCCAGAAGTGGGCCTCACTGAGCAGCATTCTAATATTAGATGTGGTTAAACATAAATGCCTCGATTTGCATGGCCACGCAAAGCCAATGGGTTTCAAAGATTTGTTGTTGTAGCCACTGCTTTTACACCACTTTTTGTTTGATATAAAGTGGGGTGGGAAGACGTAGCGACTACGATGCTACACTGTCAATGAGGCCAAGTCAGCGTTTAGGGTTATTGGAATGCTAAAAGCTTGGCTTACAATGTAAAGCGGGAGAAACCTTATAAATAAATATTTATTGACGTTTCTATTGTCTTGTTAACTGTTTTCTTGTTGTTGTGTTCTTTTTTGTAGCAAACGTAAACACTGAAAATAGTTGTTGGAATACAGACACTTGTTGAATTGATATCGATAAACTAATATCGAAAATAACTTCAATGGCTTCTTAGTGTGACCATGTCATCAATATAAATTGAGAGTTTAAATTTTGTTACCAAACTGAAATTTAAAAATGTTTGTACATCAACTAAGATTTACAACCTATATAAGATTAAAATCGGCAGGTGGTATCATGAGAATATAGAATCTAAATACGTTTAGTAATATCCAGATCTCTTTAAACTGCCCACTTACTTTCGGAATTGTCATTAAAACCTACATCAAGAATAAATTTAGTAAGACGGACATAACACGCTCATTTATGGAGTTTCTTATGAATATACATATATATAAATATATGTGGTAATAATGATCCATAGAAACTAAAATTAGTTATCCCCAAACGTTGCTCTGTTTAGGACTTAAAGATGAAGAGAGTACGTTTGCTGCTTCCAACCAATTTAAAATCCATTAAAAATATTTTACTACGTTTTAAACAAAAAATGTATGTATTTATTGATTTCCCCATTCAATCAGATTGTAATCAATTATTCACAGTTATTTTCTTCGTTCATTGCTCAAAATTATTAAATAAATATGATTATCGGGGTAACACTATATAAATTATAGTGGCACATAGTAACTAATGGACTAAATAAACAGCAAAATATAGGTAATCTTAATAGTTGTTTTGTCTGATAATAGTTACTAAAATGTATATCGCATTTGTGGAAACTTAACAGAAACAGTTTATATTTTTAATATGTAGGCGTATTTTGTTGTTGGTGTATTATCTCTCTGGATGCTCGTTTTAATATGGCGACCGTGCACCTGAAGCGGAATTAACATATTTTTCTTTTTGTGCTTATGTACTTAAAACTAAAGGAGACAACATTCTCCTTATTAATTCTTTATTCTTAGGTAACTATTTACAACATTTTTAGAGCGCATCCAGCCATTTATTTACATAAATCTCAAGATATCAACCAAAATTATATTTCTTTTTTGTAAATACATACATATATATATAATATATTGTATCTTTAACTAATTAGCAGACTTTTTTATTTTTAATTTTGATAACATTTTGCGAATTTTTCAAACATAAGTCGCGTTGCTTGTTCTCTACAAAAATTATACAATTCCTGCATATTTCTGCGCGTTTTTCTTAATTTTTTTGGCCAACGTTTAACGTCTCAAGTCTATCGAGTTCGTTTCCCCTTAGAAGCTAAATTGATTAACTAAAGCAACAAAAATTGCGCTTGTTCGTTTAGATCGTCTAAAAAAAGGACATATATGTGTATGATTAGAATTAAATTGCAGCAGTCGCTTCTACATATGCACAGATTGGGTTCACTATCTTCACTGTTAACTAATTTCATTTCTTTCCACATTCTCCTCCACAATCCACCTTTTGTATCTCCATACTATTGGGTTAAGTGTTGGGCGGGGAAATGATTTATATTAAAAGTCATAGAACTCGTTCGATTTGTTATTAAAACGTCGCGTTAAAACATACACCACAGCTTCATAGGTAGCCATCATTATGGCCGTATTGGGTATCTGTCTAACCAGCTGTGTGGCCAAGCCTCTGTAAATGAAAATCAAAAAAATATAGAATTACCAATTTTTCAAATGAAAAAAGCAAAACTAATAATTAATATAGTATTTAATTGAAATCAAATACTTGTTTGTCAGTGTTACTTAATTTAAGATAAACAAATCAAATTTGCGCCGTAAAAAAGTGAACAAAAATTTCTTTTTTCAACTTGGATGCTAAATTCGTGGGTGGTTCATTATGACTGTTCATTAGCATTCTGAAGCTAATTTTAGAAATATTCTATTGGCATCAGCTTTGCCATTAAATATATTTGCGTTTTTATTAATTTAATTCACAATCTATTCAGGCGATCCAAATTTATAATAATTGTGTTTTTTCCCCCTGAGTCTTACCTATATAAACCAGCTCGTCCCTCTTCCTTCCACACTGTATGCAGAGTTTGCCAAAATGAATTATATTTGTTTCCTTCTTCCCGCAGACGTGTACGTGCCACCTCATGTGGATAGGCAATACAGGAGGCAATTGTTTTGGATACTGCGCCGGCCATCATAAACTCCAAAAAGTCACGTGAGCCTTTTGTATCTGTATGTCGTTGATTTCTTTGTTCCAACTAAAATATTGTAAATTAATTAAAAAAACTAGAACTAGATTATTTTGTTTAATTTTTATATAGCATACCAATTTAGATTTAATAAACTCGTAAATAACAAAGTGCACCATAGTCTCACAGATACCAAAATAGCTGGCCGTGATGCCCTTATAGAAAGCTGATATACCACCCTGAGCATAGACACGTTCAATACATTGTCTGACAGTCATTTGCACCTTGGAATTATAATCCAGCTGCATGCGTGTCTTAACAAACCAGATGGGATTTGTAACGGTGGATGAGACAAAACCAGCGCTAGCAGCACTCATAATATGAACCAATGGGGAATCGCGTTCAATAAAACTATTAAAAAGAGAAGTATTATTAAAAGATCATATTAGCTATAAGTAAGTATATTTCTTACCCCAGACTGTTGAGCGTATTTTTGGTTTGTGAATATGTGCAAAAGTATATGGCACGAGAGGGGGCCACTCCCACGAGATTCGGACCAAGCCCTTTGAATAGAGCACGAGTACCTTCATTCTGCACAATGTGACTGAAATAAAAGAAAAGAAGAAACTTAGAAATATGTCTTTGGGTTAAAAGTAAATTGCTGTTCAGTTTAATATTGGTAGTCTGACAAGGAAACTGAAGGCTTACATAGAAATGGATGGGATATGAATTTCATTTCCAGTACTTGTTCCGTTACTCCACAAACAAAGTGTTGTTAAATGTTCAAATTTGAATCAAATTGTTTTGATTGACACGTTAGGAAGCAAAATAAAAAAGAATAATAGAAAACTGGTTTCGGCGGGGCACTTCAGAAGAGGTGTGGGGTGGCTTTATGACTAAATTACATACATATAATACAGTAGACAATCAAATTTGGATTTCAATATATAATTAAAATCAACCTACCGCAAACATTGCATAATGCTCATATTTTTGCTTGTTGTCGATGAGATCCCGCAATGTGATATAGCCATTATCTGCAAAATAAGATGATTCTTCAATTAGTAATGTGAATTGTTATTAGTTGGAATATATTATTCAAATGGTGGTAATGAAATGCTTGTTTTATTTTATTTTAAAAAAGTTATTTCATTTTTTTTTAATAAGCAGTAGCAAGAATGACCATTGATGATATACATAGTAAGAAATAAATTTGGTACTACCCTACGCACACCCCCAATCACCTGTGGCTGTGATCTGTTACGTAATATCGTTGTGCTTAGCTTACGTCGTTGTTCTGGCCGCAGTAGCTCTGATGATGGGGCGACATTTGCCGGTCCACTTGTGGACTCAGTAAGGCGCGATGGCGTTAAGAATGCGGTTGAGCTTTGTAGACGGGTTTTTACCACCTCTAAAGGACATGTTACCACAGCTCCAACTGTGCCAGCGGATCTATAGAAAAAGCAAATAAATAAAATATTCAATTTGATATTCCAAAAATAAAACTATTACAGCATTCAAGAATATATGTATATGTACATATTTGACATAAGACACAGATGTACAACCCTTTCATCCCATCTTTCATCTGCACCCAACAACCAAGCACTCTAAGATTGTGAAATAAAAATAAATCGCATTTGGCAGAAAAAGTATTTTTGCTTTTCCTCTAAACATTTTCAATGTTTTGCGTAATACAAATTTATTGTTTTCCATTTGGATGATGTGTCTCATCCAATTATTTCGATTGTAAATTGCTTTCAATTGAAATCTCTAGAACAAAAAAAATATAAAAGTTATTTGTCTCTGAATGATGGAATTATGGAAAATGTTTACATGAAAAGGAATTTCAAATAAGGTAAATTTCATCTAATGCGACAAACCTACGCTAAGGTTAGAAACACGTGTTGATTAGTAAAAGAACTTAATTAATTTTTAAAAACTTTTTCAGTGTAATAAATAATTACCAGCTGGCAGTAAAAATAAAAACTCGTAAACTATTTTTTAATCTCATGTCTCTTGACAATCAGTAAAGTTTTCTTTAAGCTTTAATAATGGATCAAACAAACTACCTTAAAGTTATTTCATTAACAAAAAAGTTTGATCGATAGAAGAGAATTTGATTTACATTTTGCGACTGACACGTAAGTCTCCCGTCAGTTTCCCATTCAACCATCTCTCATTCTACATCATTTTATTGTCATTCTAATCTATTTCATATGTAAATATAATAATTTCATGAAATCTCTGTCTGATTGCACTCTAGGGCATTGGAAAACTGGTTTTAACTGATTTTGAACTGACCCGACATGCGATAACCTGGTGCCTAGCCTAGCAATGAATTGCCATTTGCCGCTGGCTTATAATGAGAAAAAAAAACAAAATCAAATCATATGTTATCAATTTGCAATAACGGTATATGCTATGCACAAATGAGTATATATATATTAGAATTCTGATTTAAATCTAGTATAATTATGTGACATAATTTACTCTAAAACCGGTAAAAACACGCCACGAAACTCTGCCATATGCTCAAGTAGAGATAGACCATTGCCGATTGTTGATTTGTTGTAAACTTTGGCCCAAATGATTCAGCATAATTTGTATAAAACATTTGATACTTAGTATTAAGCACGAGTGATTCAAAAATTTAATCAATCCATTAACAAGAATTGCAGCTATTTAATTTCAAAATTAACACACGAACCTGAAATATCACAACAAGTAATCAAAACTAAACTAAAGCAAATTAAACAAAAGTTTATGCAATTTGCCACACGGATAAACAAATAACAGACAATTTTAAATCAAAAGTTATTATCGAACAAAGGCAATGGGCTTTACAGAAATCTATATATATATATATATATGTACGTATGTTTGTATATAGTAAATCTTGAAAAATAATAAAAAAAAAATGGGAATTACATTTACGTTTATATAGCACAATACATTGTTTGTTATTCACAAATCCACAAAAGATCGAGAGTTTATAGTGTGAAACAGAATTTCCGACTTTATGGTATATACAGTGAAAACTCTTTTAAGTGGAAAGCTCAATAAAGGTATCCGTTCATGGGAGGATATATATTAATTATGTTTTTTAGAGTTTAATTGTCTTTCAAAACGAAGTTTTCGAAACGAGAACGAAATTTTCCCTATATATTTATGTATATATTTTTGATCAGCCAAGGTTTCTGTTTTATGTTAACTGAATATTTGTGTCTTTCATTGATTCGATACTCAATTCTGTATCAATGGCCTTTCTTTATATGCACAAATATTATATATATGTATATGTATATATATCTACGCTTGTCTCAAGGTGTTTGTGTGCAAACAAAATTTACACATTTGCAACCGGTTAATGAGAAATTTAGCTGTTTTTTGACTTCTCTCCCTCGACCATCTGTTAAACATTTTGCCAATTTCACAACACGCGCCGAGATAAGAGTGGAAATTTTGAGAATCAGACTCGGACTCATATCATTCCAGGTGGGGTGAAGATGGTGGGGTCCTACTGCGTCATGGGTGACTTTTGCTCAACACCCAACATATGAAGCCTAGAGGGGGCACCAGAGGCACCTGAAAGTTCAACAATTTGATAAAAACCGTCTTGGTGGCGTCTACCTTATCACACATTTCTGCGTCTCGTTTTCATTTTAGTAATCCTTCTTATCAGTGCGAATATTTATACATTTTTATTAGATTAGAAATTTGATGGAAAATTTTTCAATGGTATTATGGGTCAACACTTTGTTAGTTTAATTTTTAAAAGATTATATATATATACAATACAGGAAATCTATTGATAAATATTCAATTTTAATTCGGATATTGACAGTAAGCCTTTATTCAATTAAATTCTGTTTTTATATTTGTGATTTTTTATACAAATAGTTTGGCACGAGACCTTCTATATGTATTTGTTATTTTTGTGTAAATAAACAATTCTCTGAGTGATTTAAATTTTATTTATGATATTATACATATTTATGTATATATATATATATTTTGTTTACTTGAATAAGCAGAAATAGATACTATAGTATACAACATTTTATTTCTGTCTCTAGATCAAGAACATAAACATTTGATGACCTTGACATATTAAATATGTAAATAAAAAATTCAAAATTTTTAGGTGTAGCAATTCTTGATTTAAATTTGTCGTTTCTTAACATATTTGAGAGCTTTAAAATATGAATACATATCTTAATTACATAGCTTATTCCTAGAGTATCCTGAAATGGAAACTCCAAAAAATGCTCTTTCTTTATCTCTCTACAAGGAAGAAGAATTTTTACGCCAGTTGATGGTTTTTTTTTAAAAATAAGATTATGTTTTAATACTTTTTGGGTTCTTTATCACTATTTTGATTAACATTATAAATTATACTATATAATTTAACAAAATTAGCTATAAGTAGTTTTATTTGACAGCTTTTTTTAAATTTATAACGTTTATCGATGAGCGTTTATATTGTTTAAAGTCTGACGGGAAAGATTTGCAGACGATTTACGATTAATTTTGGAATACTTTCCTTTATAATAAATATAGTTATTTCTTTTCTAATAAAACGTTTTTATCTCTATTTTCCTAATTTTACTAAATTTTAATATACTTTTTTGTTTTGTTTTTGCTTTACCAAGTGTTTGTTTGCCTTTTTTAATTGCGACGAATTGAATGTTTGAATTGACAATTAATTGTCAAGCTAATTAGTTGAATTATCAAGATTTTGTTTTTGTTTTGTTTTTCAAAAATATTATGAAAACAAAAGTTTTTTTCATTTTATTTTTGCGCTGGTGCCAAATCTAACTAACGCGAAATGTGTCTGGTCAAATTTTGCAATTTTGTTAAATTATTATGGCAAACAAACAATATTAAGGTAATATTATGTGACTGTTTCAACCATGAAGCACTTGCTCGTTAAAACTAAATTACTTTTATGACAAATTTCAATTTCAAATCTAAATATTATAAATATTTCTTTTGTTTCCTATTAGCATACACAAATATATATTTAGTTTGGTTAATCAACATACATATGTACATATATAAGTAAATGTATGTATGTATGTTTTAATAAAATTGCAGTATACTGATAAATAAATTTTAATTGCCGGCCGGCCGGCAATAACTTTTTCTCTCGATGTTTACATGACTTTGCTAGTTTACTTATATATGTATATTTTATTGTTTTATTGCAGTCTGTTGGTCAGGATAATATTACAATCTATGTTTTTGCTTGTACTTCTTTATTAAATCAGATTCAAAATGAACTATATACTAACTATATATTATATAAAATAACTAAATTGACTAACTCGGAGTTTGAACCAAACCAGAGGCACTTTATCCTGGTTTTACATATACTTAAAGTACATACATACTCTAAAATATTTGTATCCTTTACTTTCTGCTTATACTGACTGACATAATTCTATTATAAAATATATAAGCGAATAGTTATCCAATATAACTTGGCTCAGAATCGAAATTGTTTTCTAAATCTTCTTTTGAAAGCTAAAAACCAATTCATATCTTTAGAAATTAAAAGTTTGAACCTGGCATTGCAGTTTAAAAATAAAAACATTATCATTTAAAACATTAGTTCCTACGATGGCTATATAAAATAGTGGTCCAATTTGACTAAAACTTAAACTTGATCTACCTATCTTTATAGAAAGCTTATCTGCCGAGTTTTATCTACATAGCTATATAACTAAAGTGACAGACACTACGTATTAAATGTAGAACATTTCTTTATATAATAAAATATGTATTAAAAGAAGTATTTCTTTATTTCTCTCCTTTTCTTTGCTGCCGGAACTACCTTAAGGGGAAATTCAAATACATTAAGGTTTAAAACACCCTTACAGAAGAAACAATATACATACGACTGATAGGGTATGAGTAGTTTGGCTTTGACAAACGACGCTTCAGTTTTTTGTTATACAAATTTTTACTACGCAACTAAGTGCAATTGTCACCAGGTCTTTTAGTGTGGAAATCTCAAATAGCTTATTGCATATCTAATCAGAAATTTTGCTTTGTATAATCATTCACATGCTACACTTGGTCAATGTCAATAAAGGGTCGCGGTGTATGAAATATATTTTATATTATATATGTATGTACACGTACATGAATCGTACAAACATATGTTTAATACATACAGAAATCCCATTTCTTCACTACTATAATTTACTTATGTTTAATTAAAATATTTAAATATATATTATATATTTAAATATATTACAAGTGATCAGCTGAGGGGCTCTTCCTTTAATTTTAAGTAAATGTTTCTTTTTAAAATCAAATCGTAATTGAATTATGGCACAATTAATTCTTAAACACAAACTCATTACATTAATACAGAACAAGTTCTTATATTCTGACGATTTGATATGTCTTATCATTAAATAAATGGGGAGCAAACTCAAAAATAAATTGATGATGATTTAAAGCTAAAAATAGAAACAACAATTTACTAGGTGGCTTTTAATTGTTTGTTGGAATCAAATTGGACATTGACTGTGGGTAAGCAAATGTAATTTCCTTGAAACATTATTCAGTTCCATGACAATGGGAAAGCAATGAACCAAAAGGGAAATGAATGGGAAGTAAAAAATGAGTTTTTGTTTATATTCTGAACTTTAAAAATACAAAAAAGCTTTCTAAAAATACTTAAAAATTGTTTCCCCAAATTTCAACGCAAAAATATATGGCTTCAATTCAATGTGTTTTTTTTAACACATTTCTCATCTAAATTGTATTTGTTTTTCTATATTTGTGCGCGATTTTGGTTTGACGTTTATCTCGTACATATGTATGTATGTATATATGAATGTATGTATGTACAATACATGTATGCATTTATTTGGCTTATATGTTTTTGTTTTCTGTGTTCCTTCTATAGAGAACCAAGGAAACACGTGAAGAGAGCGTGTTACCCCCAAAAAGTGTTCTTAGGGTTCGCTTTGTTGTTGTTTGTCGCAATGTTTTTGTTTCTTTGGCGCCATTGCCAACTTTAATACCCTCTAGCCAAATTTAGTTAAATGAGTTTTATTTGTTAATATGAAACGCTAAAAAATTTAATATATTTATCCAGCACCTAAAATCTAAAGTTACTTTATTCTTCAAATAGAGATAAAACATATTGACTAAGCAAAGTTAAATTTATTATTATTATATGAATTACTTTTTATATACAATTCACTATAGGGAAGTTCGACTGTAATAAGTTAAAAACAGTTCTAAGACCGAATCCAATTGATTCCCAATGGAATGTCAGTTTTTAATTTTATAAAAAAGCTTTCAACTTTTTGGTTTTTTTTTTGTAATTTTCATTTTAATTTCTTTTCTCTCTGGCAATTGCGACTTATTTTGGTATAGGAGTGGTATACACTGCTAGCTGCAAACCGGTTTTAATTCATTTCTACGCTCTCCTGACCTGCGATAAGACGTAGAACACACAAACTTACACACACACACACACACACTCAAATTGAATAATCCAATTTTAATTTATAAATTAATTGAAAAAATGTAACTCACCCGCCGGCTATCAAGTGGATAAAAGTATCTGCTGTATTTTGGGACATTACTTTTGTAATCCAACAAATTCAAGTAATTAACGCGCACTTGAACGACGGCAATAGCAGCAAAACAATAACAACAACAGCGTTGAATAATTTTTTTTTAGGCACGTCGCGTAGGTGTACTGTAAGGTAGGTTGGAGGGGGGCCAGTGGCCTCAGAAAGGAGAAGGGGCAAGCGCTCTGCAGGCGCTGCTCTGTTACAAGGAATTAGGCAGTGCTGCCGAGTTTTATTTTGCTGCCTTTCGTTTTAAGTTTATATATAAAATTTAACAGATTTTTTGCACTTATTTATGTACTTTTAGTTTTTTTTTTTGTTTTTCAGCAATTGAAAGTTATGCAATTAATTTTACCGATTACTCTCACTACTTTGATTTAAATTGCGTCCGCGGCACACACAGGTTATTTCAACAATACGCTTTTCAATACACTGTGCATTCCATTTTTTTGGTAACCAAAATATTATGATGGCTTTTTATTTTCATTCACGAGAAAACCCTTATCTATTATCAAATCAAATTGTAACAACACTTATTTTCACAAAATTTTTTGGGTCTCGTTTATTTAGATCTGCCTCACTTCTCTGTGGAGTCGACAATAATATATTTACTTGCCGTTTTGCTTATAAATTTTACCAGTATTTCACATGTATTCTGTTAATTCCAATCTGTTAACTCATTTTGAGCAAGTTGTTTGCATGTTAAGCAACCGTCAAGATAGCGGCGTTCGCTTTTAGGCGATTGTTAATTTTTTAACCCAAATAAATTTTTTAAAATATTATAAATTTTTAATATTAATGGTCGTAATGTTTCATTTTGAGCATTGTAGGTATTAAATACTTGTCAATACTCCTCACATTTTGGATCATAGATAGGCCATTCACTCCATTCCAAATATATTTTATACCGAACGATTTTTAAAAATCTTAACACATCAGAAAACCTAGTCCATTAAAAAACAATTTCATGTTGCTTAATAGATTCATCTTTACTAAAATTTTATTTTTGTCCAAAACTTAATCTAAGACTTTTATTGTAAAACTATTGCATACACACTATGTGGTCATGCCCTTGGTTACATCTAATACGTACAATCTTAATGAGAGTTTATTAACCAAATATCGTTTCCGGATCAGTTTTATCAGTAGTGCAGCAATAGTACTGCAGTAGTTTAGCGGTAGTGTAGCGGTAGTACTGCAGTAGTGCAGCGGTAGTGTAGCGGTAGTGTAGCGGTAGTACTGCAGTAGTGCAGCGGTAGTGTAGCGGTAGTACTGCAGTAGTGCAGCGGTAGTGCAGCGGTAGTGTAGCGGTAGTACTGCAGTAGTGCAGCGGTAGTGCAGCGGTAGTGTAGCGGTAGTACTGCAGTAGTGCAGCGGTAGTACTGCAGTAGTGCAGCGGTAGTGTAGCGGTAGTACTGCAGTAGTGCAGCGGTAGTGTAGCGGTAGTGTAGCGGTAGTACTGCAGTAGTGCAGCGGTAGTGTAGCGGTAGTACTGCAGTAGTGCAGCGGTAGTACTGCAGTAGTGCAGCGGTAGTGTAGCGGTAGTGTAGCGGTAGTGTAGCGGTAGTACTGCAGTAGTGCAGCGGTAGTGTAGCGGTAGTACTGCAGTAGTGCAGCGGTAGTACTGCAGTAGTGCAGCGGTAGTGTAGCGGTAGTGTAGCGGTAGTGTAGCGGTAGTGTAGCGGTAGTACTGCAGTAGTGCAGCGGTAGTGTAGCGGTAGTACTGCAGTAGTGCAGCGGTAGTGTAGCGGTAGTGTAGCGGTAGTACTGCAGTAGTGCAGCGGTAGTGCAGCGGTTGTGTAGCGGTAGTACTGCAGTAGTGCAGCGGTAGTGTAGCGGTAGTGTAGCGGTAGTACTGCAGTAGTGCAGCGGTAGTGTAGCGGTAGTGTAGCGGTAGTACTGCAGTAGTGCAGCGGTAGTGTAGCGGTAGTGTAGCGGTAGTGTAGCGGTAGTGTAGCGGTAGTGTAGCGGTAGTACTGCAGTAGTGCAGCGGTAGTGTAGCGGTAGTACTGCAGTAGTGCAGCGGTAGTACTACAGTAGTTTAGCGGTAGTACTGCAGTAGTGCAGCGGTAGTGTAGCGGTAGTACTGCAGTAGTGCAGCGGTAGTGTAGCGGTAGTACTGCAGTAGTGCAGCGGTAGTGTAGCGGTAGTGTAGCGGTAGTGTAGCGGTAGTACTGCAGTAGTGCAGCGGTAGTGTAGCGGTAGTACTGCAGTAGTGCAGCGGTAGTGTAGCGGTAGTGTAGCGGTAGTACTGCAGTAGTGCAGCGGTAGTGCAGCGGTAGTGTAGCGGTAGTACTGCAGTAGTGCAGCGGTAGTACTGCAGTAGTGCAGCGGTAGTGTAGCGGTAGTGTAGCGGTAGTGTAGCGGTAGTACTGCAGTAGTGCAGCGGTAGTGTAGCGGTAGTGTAGCGGTAGTACTGCAGTAGTGCAGCGGTAGTGTAGCGGTAGTGTAGCGGTAGTGTAGCGGTAGTGTAGCGGTAGTACTGCAGTAGTGCAGCGGTAGTGTAGCGGTAGTACTGCAGTAGTGCAGCGGTAGTACTACAGTAGTTTAGCGGTAGTACTGCAGTAGTGCAGCGGTAGTGTAGCGGTAGTACTGCAGTAGTGCAGCGGTAGTACTGCAGTAGTTTAGCGGTAGTGTAGCGGTAGTACTGCAGTAGTGCAGCGGTAGTGTAGCGGTAGTACTGCAGTAGTGTGCAGTAGTAGTGCAGCGGTAGTGCAGCGGTAGTGTAGCGGTAGTGTAGCGGTAGTACTGCAGTAGTGCAGCGGTAGTGCAGCGGTAGTGTAGCGGTAGTGTAGCGGTAGTACTGCAGTAGTGCAGCGGTAGTGTAGCGGTAGTACTGCAGTAGTGCAGCGGTAGTGTAGCGGTAGTGTAGCGGTAGTGTAGCGGTAGTGTAGCGGTAGTGTAGCGGTAGTACTGCAGTAGTGCAGCGGTAGTGTAGCGGTAGTACTGCAGTAGTGCAGCGGTAGTGTAGCGGTAGTACTGCAGTAGTGCAGCGGTAGTACTGCAGTAGTTTAGCGGTAGTGTAGCGGTAGTACTGCAGTAGTGCAGCGGTAGTGTAGCGGTAGTACTGCAGTAGTGTGCAGTAGTAGTGCAGCGGTAGTGTAGCGGTAGTACTGCAGTAGTGTGCAGTAGTAGTGCAGCGGTAGTACTGCAGTAGTGTGCAGTAGTAGTGCAGCGGTAGTGCAGCGGTAGTGTAGCGGTAGTATTGCAGTAGTGCAGCGGTAGTGTAGCGGTAGTACTGCAGTAGTGCAGCGGTAGTACTGCAGTAGTGCAGCGGTAGTACTGCAGTAGTGCAGCGGTAGTGTAGCGGTAGTGTAGCGGTAGTACTGCAGTAGTGCAGCGGTAGTGTAGCGGTAGTGTAGCGGTAGTACTGCAGTAGTGTTGCGGTAGTGTAGCGGTAGTACTGCAGTAGTGTGCAGTAGTAGTGCAGCGGTAGTACTGCAGTAGTGTGCAGTAGTAGTGCAGCGGTAGTGCAGCGGTAGTGTAGCGGTAGTATTGCAGTAGTGCAGCGGTAGTGTAGCGGTAGTACTGCAGTAGTGCAGCGGTAGTACTGCAGTAGTGCAGCGGTAGTGTAGCGGTAGTGTAGCGGTAGTACTGCAGTAGTGCAGCGGTAGTGTAGCGGTAGTGTAGCGGTAGTGTAGCGGTAGTGTAGCGGTAGTGTAGCGGTAGTACTGCAGTAGTGCAGCGGTAGTGTAGCGGTAGTGTAGCGGTAGTACTGCAGTAGTGCAGCGGTAGTGTAGCGGTAGTACTGCAGTAGTGCAGCGGTAGTGTAGCGGTAGTGTAGCGGTAGTGTAGCGGTAGTGTAGCGGTAGTGTAGCGGTAGTACTGCAGTAGTGCAGCGGTAGTGTAGCGGTAGTACTGCAGTAGTGCAGCGGTAGTGTAGCGGTAGTACTGCAGTAGTGCAGCGGTAGTACTGCAGTAGTTTAGCGGTAGTGTAGCGGTAGTACTGCAGTAGTGCAGCGGTAGTGTAGCGGTAGTACTGCAGTAGTGTGCAGTAGTAGTGCAGCGGTAGTGTAGCGGTAGTACTGCAGTAGTGTGCAGTAGTAGTGCAGCGGTAGTACTGCAGTAGTGTGCAGTAGTAGTGCAGCGGTAGTGCAGCGGTAGTGTAGCGGTAGTATTGCAGTAGTGCAGCGGTAGTGTAGCGGTAGTACTGCAGTAGTGCAGCGGTAGTACTGCAGTAGTGTGCAGTAGTAGTGCAGCGGTAGTGCAGCGGTAGTGTAGCGGTAGTATTGCAGTAGTGCAGCGGTAGTGTAGCGGTAGTACTGCAGTAGTGCAGCGGTAGTACTGCAGTAGTGTGCAGTAGTAGTGCAGCGGTAGTGCAGCGGTAGTGTAGCGGTAGTATTGCAGTAGTGCAGCGGTAGTGTAGCGGTAGTACTGCAGTAGTGCAGCGGTAGTGTAGCGGTAGTACTGCAGTAGTGCAGCGGTAGTGTAGCGGTAGTACTGCAGTAGTGCAGCGGTAGTACTGCAGTAGTTTAGCGGTAGTGTAGCGGTAGTACTGCAGTAGTGCAGCGGTAGTGTAGCGGTAGTACTGCAGTAGTGTGCAGTAGTAGTGCAGCGGTAGTGTAGCGGTAGTACTGCAGTAGTGTGCAGTAGTAGTGCAGCGGTAGTACTGCAGTAGTGTGCAGTAGTAGTGCAGCGGTAGTGCAGCGGTAGTGTAGCGGTAGTATTGCAGTAGTGCAGCGGTAGTGTAGCGGTAGTACTGCAGTAGTGCAGCGGTAGTACTGCAGTAGTGCAGCGGTAGTGTAGCGGTAGTGTAGCGGTAGTACTGCAGTAGTGCAGCGGTAGTGTAGCGGTAGTGTAGCGGTAGTACTGCAGTAGTGTTGCGGTAGTGTAGCGGTAGTACTGCAGTAGTGTGCAGTAGTAGTGCAGCGGTAGTACTGCAGTAGTGTGCAGTAGTAGTGCAGCGGTAGTGCAGCGGTAGTGTAGCGGTAGTATTGCAGTAGTGCAGCGGTAGTGTAGCGGTAGTACTGCAGTAGTGCAGCGGTAGTACTGCAGTAGTGCAGCGGTAGTGTAGCGGTAGTGTAGCGGTAGTACTGCAGTAGTGCAGCGGTAGTGTAGCGGTAGTGTAGCGGTAGTGTAGCGGTAGTGTAGCGGTAGTGTAGCGGTAGTACTGCAGTAGTGCAGCGGTAGTGTAGCGGTAGTACTGCAGTAGTGCAGCGGTAGTGTAGCGGTAGTACTGCAGTAGTGCAGCGGTAGTGTAGCGGTAGTGTTGCGGTAGTACTGCAGTAGTGCAGCGGTAGTGCAGCGGTAGTGTAGCGGTAGTACTGCAGTAGTGTTGCGGTAGTGTAGCGGTAGTGTTGCGGTAGTACTGCATTAGTGCAGCGGTAGTGCAGCGGTAGTGTAGCGGTAGTGTAGCGGTAGTACTGCAGTAGTGTTGCGGTAGTGTAGCGGTAGTGTTGCGGTAGTACCGCATTAGTGCAGCGGTAGTGTAGCGGTAGTGTAGCGGTAGTGTAGCGGTAGTGTAGCGGTAGTGTAGCGGTAGTGTAGCGGTAGTACTGCAGCGGTAGTGCAGCGGTAGTGCAGCAGTAGTGTAGGGGTAGTGTAGCGGTAGTACGGCAGTAGTGCAGCGGTAGTGTAGCGGTAGTACTGCAGTAGTGCAGCGGTAGTACTGCAGTAGTTTAGCGGTAGTACTGCAGTAGTGCAGCGGTAGTGTAGCGGTAGTACTGCAGTAGTGCAGCGGTAGTACTGCAGTAGTTTAGCGGTAGTGTAGCGGTAGTACTGCAGTAGTGCAGCGGTAGTGTAGCGGTAGTACTGCAGTAGTGTGCAGTAGTAGTGCAGCGGTAGTGCAGCGGTAGTGTAGCGGTAGTGTAGCGGTAGTACTGCAGTAGTGCAGCGGTAGTGCAGCGGTAGTGTAGCGGTAGTGTAGCGGTAGTACTGCAGTAGTGCAGCGGTAGTGTAGCGGTAGTACTGCAGTAGTGCAGCGGTAGTGTAGCGGTAGTGTAGCGGTAGTGTAGCGGTAGTGTAGCGGTAGTGTAGCGGTAGTACTGCAGTAGTGCAGCGGTAGTGTAGCGGTAGTACTGCAGTAGTGCAGCGGTAGTGTAGCGGTAGTACTGCAGTAGTGCAGCGGTAGTACTGCAGTAGTTTAGCGGTAGTGTAGCGGTAGTACTGCAGTAGTGCAGCGGTAGTGTAGCGGTAGTACTGCAGTAGTGTGCAGTAGTAGTGCAGCGGTAGTGCAGCGGTAGTACTGCAGTAGTGTGCAGTAGTAGTGCAGCGGTAGTGCAGCGGTAGTGTAGCGGTAGTGTAGCGGTAGTGTAGCGGTAGTACTGCAGTAGTGCAGCGGTAGTGCAGCGGTAGTGTAGCGGTAGTACTGCAGTAGTGCAGCGGTAGTACTGCAGTAGTGCAGCGGTAGTGTAGCGGTAGTGTAGCGGTAGTACTGCAGTAGTGCAGCGGTAGTGTAGCGGTAGTGTAGCGGTAGTACTGCAGTAGTGCAGCGGTAGTGTAGCGGTAGTACTGCAGTAGTGCAGCGGTAGTGTAGCGGTAGTGTTGCGGTAGTACTGCAGTAGTGCAGCGGTAGTGCAGCGGTAGTGTAGCGGTAGTACTGCAGTAGTGTTGCGGTAGTGTAGCGGTAGTGTTGCGGTAGTACTGCATTAGTGCAGCGGTAGTGCAGCGGTAGTGTAGCGGTAGTGTAGCGGTAGTGTAGCGGTAGTGTAGCGGTAGTACTGCAGTAGTGTTGCGGTAGTGTAGCGGTAGTGTTGCGGTAGTACTGCATTAGTGCAGCGGTAGTGCAGCGGTAGTGTAGCGGTAGTGTAGCGGTAGTGTAGCGGTAGTGTAGCGGTAGTGTAGCGGTAGTGTAGCGGTAGTACTGCAGCGGTAGTGCAGCGGTAGTGCAGCAGTAGTGTAGCGGTAGTGCAGCGGTAGTGCAGCAGTAGTGTAGCGGTAGTGCAGCGGTAGTGCAGCAGTAGTGTAGCGGTAGTGCAGCGGTGCAGCGGCAGTAGTACTATACCTCTATACCCTCTATACCCTCTACACCCTCTATACCCTCTATATCCTCTATACCCTCTATACCCTGTATACCCTCTATACCCTCTATACCCTCTACACCCTCTACACCCTCTATATCCTCTATACCCTCTATACTCACTATACCCTCTATACCCTCTATATCCTCTATACCCTCTATACTCACTATACCCTCTATACCCTCTATACCCTCTATACCCTCTATACCCTCTATACCCTCTACACCCTCTATACCCTCTATATCCTCTATACCCTCTATACTCACTATATCGTCTATACCCTCTACACCCTCTATACCCTCTATATCCTCTATACCCTCTATACCCTCTATACCCACTATACCCTCTATACCCTCTATACCCTCTATACCCTCTATACCCTCGAATTTATATATTTTACAAAAAAAAAATTGGGTTTTTGATTATGCGAAAGTTTTTACGACAAAATATTTAATAATATGTTATTACACAATGTAGTGCAGCGGCAGTGTAGCGGTAGTGTAGCGGTAGTACTGCAGTAGTGCAGCGGTAGTGCAGCGGTAGTGTAGCGGTAGTACGGCAGTAGTGCAGCGGTAGTACTGCAGTAGTGCAGCGGTAGTGTAGCGGTAGTGTAGCGGTAGTGTAGCGGTAGTGTAGCGGTAGTGTAGCGCTAGTACTGCAGTAGTGCAGCGGTAGTGTAGCGGTAGTGTAGCGGTAGTACTGCAGTAGTGCAGCGGTAGTGTAGCGGTAGTACTGCAGTAGTGCAGCGGTAGTTTAGCGGTAGTGTAGCGGTAGTACTGCAGTAGTGCAGCGGTAGTGTAGCGGTAGTGCAGCGGTAGTGTAGCGGTAGTGTAGCGGTAGTACTGCAGTAGTGCAGCGGTAGTGTAGCAGTAGTGTAGCAGTAGTGCAGCGGTAGTAGTGCAGTAGTACTGCAGTAGTGCAGCGGTAGTGTAGCGGTAGTACTGCAGTAGTGCAGCGATAGTGTAGCGGTAGTGTAGCGGTAGTGTTGCGGTAGTACTGCATTAGTGCAGCGGTAGTGTAGCGGTAGTGTAGCGGTAGTGTAGCGGTAGTGCAGCGGTAGTGTAGCGGTAGTGTAGCGGTAGTACTGCAGCGGTAGTGCAGCGGTAGTGCAGCAGTAGTGTAGCGGTAGTGCAGCGGTGCAGCGGCAGTATATCCTCTATACCCTCTATACTCACTATACCCTCTATACCCTCTATACCCTCTATATCCTCTATACCCTCTATACTCACTATACCCTCTATACCCTCTATACCCTCTATACACCCTCTATACCCTCTATATCCTCTAAACCCTCTATACTCACTATATCGTCTATACCCTCTACACCCTCTATATCCTCTATATCTCCATACCCATAATATGTTATTACACAATGTTATTTCCTACACAACTTTTTTGAACCATATAGAAGCATTTGTAGAATAACACAAACAAGTTCACTCAAAGCAGTTTTCAACCGTTAATTACATTAAGGCTTTGTTGGAATCGTTTACATTTAGTTTACAGAATCATAAGAATTATTTAAAACGAATTTCCGCGGCTCAAGAAAAAGTATTTCGTTACACATTTTTATACCCTGTACCCATAGGGTAAATGGGTATATTAAAGTCGCTAAAATGTATGTAACAGGCAGAAGAAGCCATTTCCGACCCCATAAAGTATATATATTCTTGATCAGCATAAACAGCCAATAATAGCCAAAAGGTATTAGCTGACGAAATTTGGTTAAATTCGGACACATACATATACATTTTGTACTGAAATGCCCAGTGCGACAATGCGTAGTAAGTGTGAGCGAGATAGCATGCCTTCGTTGCTGCCGCTTGCGAGGAGAATTCTAGTTTGAATTAATGGCAAATTTTAAGGAGTTCGATTTAATTAAGTTCCTCTACTTGGTACAGGGTATACTCAAAGTCGGCAGAGACGACTTGCTTGCTTCATTTTCCTTGAGCGAACTATTATGCCACTGCAGATCAAAAGAAATTTTTATTTGCATTGGAAGTCAAAACATTGGCTGCTCCTACACCTTAAAGATCCTCGCTACGAATAACAGACTCTGAATTGCTACGAGGTCGATAAGAAAGGTTTTTATAGAAAAAGAGATCCTTCAACTAGAGACATTTTTTGTAGAACCGAAAGTAAAATGACCTTCTCTGAAGTTAGTGTTGAAATTAGATTATGATTTACTTGCGTCGCTGGGTAACCAGAGTCTCCTATTTCGCTAGACTGTCTTGGACTGATTTTTTCGAACTGTAGTTCCCAACTTCTCTTAACGACGGCATTAACTATAAGTCCGTCAGTCCGTTCGTATAAGCACCTAGATCTCAGACACTATGAGAGCTAAAATAACAAAAATTTGATGTGCATTCGTGTAGTGTCTACGCCGACTAAATTTGTTCAAATTTTTGCTGACGGGAAAAGCATATATAGGCATGTAGGTCCTTATTATTTAGGTTCCTGTGCCATAACCTGCTTTAGTCTGATACTAATCGGGTACTTTAGTTAAAACTTTTGCTTAAAGTTTAGATAAGATGTTTGTAATGTGGGCTCTCAATTTGCTTTACTGCTTAAGCATTTACATTTGTCAAAATAAAATCATATGTTTATCCCTATAGGTTTCATTCTTGCTCTTACCTTCAATACGCCCTTTCCTGTCTCGCTCCCTCTCCCTATCTCTTTATGTTTAACTCTCCCACTGTCTCTCTGTCTTGTGCCGGCTTTTTGAAGCCTCGCCCTGCGACCGCCCTAACGAAGGACGCGCTTAAAAACAAAAAGCAAACAGTTGCCTTTGCGTCCTCTGTCTTTGCGCCACAAAATCAATAAATGAGAACATCAAACTGTCTGTGTGAGACCAAGAGTGTGCTTGTGTGTGTGACTGTGGTGAGTTTCCTTTGCTGTTAGCTCTCTTTGCCATTTGGTGGCTCTCCCAGTTCAGTCTCTGACGGCATTTCCCACTGTGCAAACGAATTTTCCTACGCGCAAAGTAGGTTTCAAAAAAGAAAGAAATAATAATAAAAGCACACACAAAACATTGTTGTTGGCCCTATCGAAATATACACAAGACATAAAATCAACAAAACTAATTTAATTAAATAATTATTAGTTCGTGGTCGTGCCCAAAAAAGTATGCCATGAAAAATTTTAATCAATGGCTTTGGCTTGAATTAGTGTAGATTGTTTTCCTATTTAGTGTTAACCTAAATGCGAGAGACGATTATGAAATAGGCAAACAATTTTGAGACGTATGAAAAACGTTTCATTGTTGTTGCAGTGTATAGAGCAGACAATAACAAAAAGAAAAAAATGAAAAGAAAAGAAGGGAGAAGAAAGCGTAGCTGAAAAACCTACCCCCTTAACAACTCACCCACTTTACTGGCCAGCCGGCGACCCCAAAAAACTTAAGGCAAAAATAACAAAAAAGATGGAATTGAAACTACTTTTGGGTTCGTCGAGTATTGGCATTTCTTTTACTCATAGTTTTACACTTTTTTTTCTTAATTTTCTTCTAATTTGTGGCGGCTTGCGTGTAAAGTTTTCTTTTAGTCTCACGTATTCAGAGCTTTTCTTTTCTTCTTGTTTCTTCTCCTTTTTATATTTGCATAATTTTTATTATTACATATTATATGTTTGGTGGCACATTTTATGATTCCTTCGCTCCCTGACGATAAATTCTTATGGCTTAATAAATTTTAATAAAAAATTATGCCATGTGTGTTTGTTTCCCAAAAACCAACTGAACACAGTTTTTTCTTTTGGTTTGTTTAGTTAATGGGCTATTTGCAACATAAAAGTTAACGAATTATGAGCAGGAAACTGTTATGAATTTGGTAGATTGGTATTAGAGGATTGGGGCAGATTCGGTTTGGGTGTAATAGATCGGTTATGCCAAAGTATACCGTAGACAAGTTCTAAATCATCTGATGTAATATTTTAATTTTAATTTGAATTTAAATTCATTTTAACTATTTGAAGATTGTTTTCCGTAGAGCTAACTTTAACATTGATTTTGGGAAAGTTTTAAAAGAGAGTTTTTAGTTGCAGGGATTTGAGAGTTATTCTATTCAAAAAAGAAAGATTTACCTATACAGTAGATGCTGCTTATAACGCTTCTCAATTGCCCAATTAGAATCGATAGAACCAATATACAGAAGCAAACTTTTGAGTTGATATAGTTAAAAGTGGTAAATCCTTATGCTTAATGTCATCAACTGGCATCTTTAATTAGGTAATTTTTTTAAAAAGAATTAAGAGCAGGTTAAAACTTTGTTTAACAAGAAAAAATGATTAATAAATTACTAATTCAACTAATTAACAGAGCACGCGAATGCGACAAGTTTTTTGTAAACAAATTATAAACCAATAAGCTTGAAAAAAGATTTGAAAATCCATTTATCATACAAAACACGCACACATACAGACAGCCGGCTGAAGAAAAAAATAATACAAACAGTGGACGCGTCAGGGCAAAAAACAAATTAAAATCCTTAAAAGAGGAAAAAAAAACAAAATAAAAAAAAAATAATAATAATACAAATAAAAGATTTTGGCACAGAATGAGCCAAAGTTTTGAAAGTTTAATACATGGCGGGAGTGGAGGAGTTGGCGGCGATGGTGTTTATTCGGAACGGCAGTCATCGGAGGATGTGCCAGAGTCAACTGCTACCACCACCACAACCAGCACAACAACAGCCGGCGAGGATGTGGGCGGTGGAGGAGAACAAGAGGGTGGCTCAGTTAGGGACGATGATTTCACCGATGACAACAATTTCGAATCGAATTTGCGACGACGCAAAGGCAAAATAATATCCTGTGCCAAGGAGACTATCGAGAATGGTGAGTGACAAAAGACAATAGACGAAAATAAGCAAAGAGCACTACACAAATATTCGCTATTCCATATCCATTCTACATATATATCCTCTATATACTTACATATGTATGTATATTATTTGTATGGATAGAGGCAGATGAATATTTGAGTGGCAATTGCTGGGATACCCTCCAAGACAAGCAAACCAACAATGTATTTACCTAACCGAGGACATGTAGGCCAAATGTCATGTCCTTTGACATGTGAAATGCGAAAAGGCGACTAGTATGGGAAATGGAACGTGATATCTCATAGTGGCGTTTTCTTGATTTAACTTTACGGCGAAATTTTTATTGCTTTATATGTGTATGGACTTGAGGGAGTTATTCCATATTAAATAAGTTTATTGTTGGATTAAGTTTGTTTTGTTTTTTTGGAAAATAATTTTTCTCTTTTTTTTGGTTTAGAAAAATTGTTAAACTTATATTTGTTTTACAATTCTATGCAGAAAATTATTTAGAATCAGAAATAAAAGAATATATGTTAGCAGTTTTAACTATTTTATTGTTTAAATAATTGGAAAGGGTAGGTAATACTACGAGATCCTCTTCTGAACATTTCCTGTAACACCGGTGTGGAAAAGATCGACCGATAGTTCCTATGGGAGCTATAAGATATAATATAGTCATATGATCGGGACGCTATAATGCCTGTAGCAAACCAGCAAAGGCATGAAGCCTAGGTAAAAAATTTCAGAACAGTAGCTTTAGAGGTCTCGGAAGGGATTGCGTTGATCCAGAAAGAAGAATGGAAGGATAGACGAAGAATAGACTAAGCTCAATCTGCTGATCAAAATTATTTACTTCATATACTTTATATAGTTGGAGATGTTTCCTGTAATCGGAAACTTCTTATCGAAATATATATATCATTTTTGCAAGGGTATAAAAAAATTCAGATATACTTTCATAAGAGGTTGTCTTAATAATAGGTTTTTGAACTTTTTAATGTGGAAATCTTAAGGGAAAACCTTTTAGATTTTCTCATAAACAACTTTAAATATCAAATGTCGGGTATTTGACTGCGGTCAGTAAATAATTCAATATTTGTCAAAAGGCGTAACAATTTACGTGTCAATTTATCAATGAGGATATTGTAAATTATTTTAAATTGATTTCTAAAAAATTAATAGTATTTAATTTTTTATTGATTGCAAAATTACTACGAAGTAATTTATGAAAGAATTTAATATTTACCTGTAATTAATTTTCTTTGACTGTACCCAAGTACTAAACTACGCCCACCTGATTAACTGCTGCAAAATAAGCTTCCTTTGCTTTTCATTACCCAAATTTTGGAATTTTTTTTGCAGATGTCCTTGTGCAATTTTTGCACGCAGTGAATATCAAATTACTCTAAAATGACTTACCAGTGCAAGCTGATCCTTGTTCTTGTTATTGCTGTCAACGTTGGACAAATAAGAGTAACTTTTTTTTTTTGTCCCCATTGTCCTTTGCCTTTTGTGTCTGCATGTAAGTTCACTTTGACGAAGGGCACAATTTAAATTATTTATGTGCATTTGTTACCTGGCGTATAGAAAATGCATTTCACTCGGTTTACGTCTTTAACTGATTGCCATAGTCTTGATAGACTCCCATCTACACCTTTATGCCACCCACAATCAATAAGACTATTTCTTTACCCCTTTTCAAATGAATTAACTCAACTTCAAGTGGTTACGATCCTTTTACCATAAGGGTTGAAGTTAATTAATGTCATTAACTTTTATGGGCCAAGGTTGAGTTTTTCCTGTCTTTTCTTTTTCTGAGGGACTCAATCGACACATGTGTCGATTTAATAATCTATTGAACATATAGATTTTATGTTATTTATGTATGTTCTCAAGGTTTTAGTTTCATTTTGAATAAAGTTTTAGTTAACATAAGCAAAAGTTATAAGTAAATAAATTGTTTTTCCAATAAAACATGCAATATAAATTTATGAAAACTTTTGACAGCATCTTCATAAATTAGAAATTAGTTCAAGTTTGTTTAGTTTAGAAAACATGTTTTTGTTTTGGTTTGCTCTTAGTTTTGCATTAACACCAAGTTGAAACAACATTTCTAAAGTTAAAGATTTAGTCCATTAGTTGCATTATTGAGAAAGTTTGTTTTCTTTTTCTTTGATGAGCCTAGGAATAATAAATGTTTTTATAATTTGATATAATATGTCTGATATGACTGAGTGTGTCAAAAATAAGTGCATTTCTTTTCATACCAAATGGACATAGAATCGAAACGAAGTGTTTTAAATTTTAATGTTCATGTTTGCATAAATTTTTTATTTGAGATATTTAATTACTTTTCCTGCAAGTGACTTGTGTAATTAAACTTTCTGATTTATGCGGAGGATAACAATTTCAATAGCATATTAACTGATAAGATAAAAAGTATCTACATAAAAATGAAAAACAAATAGTTTAAGAATTTAATTGAAACAACATCATTTAGAAAGTCAGTCTTAAAGTGTAAAATATATTTCGTTAATGATAGCTAAATTCCCAGCATAATTTGCATTTTTAATCCGGAATCCTAGCTGCTGGAATGGACTTTCAAAATGAGACTAAAATTTCCAGATTGTGACGGTCATAGAATATATTATCTAAATAATATATGAATATATATACATATATATTTTGGCAAAGATTAAAATTTTCTGTCATGTTTCATTGCAAATCAATACATTTCCTTTTTGATTTCAGCAGATGACTTTTAAAACGTGATATATATTTTCATTTATATATATACAAGTCTGTGCAAATCGGATTAAGCATTTATATCTATTTCTATATCTTTATTCATAAATCAGCTTATGGTATTAAGCAAACTTTAGTGAAAATCCCCTTTTCAATTTTCATCCAATTTGCCCTCTACAATTTCTTCACTTCCGTTCCAAATTCCAAAATAAAATTTCATGGTTTCATTTTGGTTGTCCGCCACTTAACTTTCACTTTGTTAGTGTTCCGCTACGCAATTTTTACCGTGAAAATTGCACAACAAAATTTTTGCAAACACACGTTGCGGCATTTTTAGTTTCCTCGCCTCCGTGCAACTGCTAGCTAGTTAGCTTCCGACTGCATCAGATGGACATCACTAGGAAGTGAGTGGCGGATTTACGTGTTTCGAAACATCATATACATGACTTTTAAACTTTGGTGAAGAGTCAAAAGGCGATTGTGTTGAGTTTATGTAGGCGTGGATCGCGTGTGTTAAAAATTAGAAGTTGCTTGGTATTTGGGTTATCGATTTTTTGGTTGGTTTTGGCTTAGTCAAATTTATTATTCTACTTGGTGAATGTTTAAATTTACCCTCTGGTTTTTTTCAGCTAGCCGCCTTATCGTCTGGCTTTAGTAATTGAACGTAGTCCTTTATGTCTCTGGTGTGTCTCTGTTTGCCTTCCTCATGATTGTGTTTTGTTGTCAAGTTTTATTTGCGTGGGCTTCTGGGCTGCTTGTCTATCAATTGGGTACACAGACTGACAATGCCATTGGCATTCCCAATTGCTATTAGTTGGAGCGATGGTATTAAGCAAACTTTAGTGAAAATCCCCTTTTCAATTTTCATCCAATTTGCCCTCTACAATTTCTTCACTTCCGTTCCAAATTCCAAAATAAAATTTCATGGTTTCATTTTGGTTGTCCGCCACTTAACTTTCACTTTGTTAGTGTTCCGCTACGCAATTTTTACCGTGAAAATTGCACAACAAAATTTTTGCAAACACACGTTGCGGCATTTTTAGTTTCCTCGCCTCCGTGCAACTGCTAGCTAGTTAGCTTCCGACTGCATCAGATGGACATCACTAGGAAGTGAGTGGCGGATTTACGTGTTTCGAAACATCATATACATGACTTTTAAACTTTGGTGAAGAGTCAAAAGGCGATTGTGTTGAGTTTATGTAGGCGTGGATCGCGTGTGTTAAAAATTAGAAGTTGCTTGGTATTTGGGTTATCGATTTTTTGGTTGGTTTTGGCTTAGTCAAATTTATTATTCTACTTGGTGAATGTTTAAATTTACCCTCTGGTTTTTTTCAGCTAGCCGCCTTATCGTCTGGCTTTAGTAATTGAACGTAGTCCTTTATGTCTCTGGTGTGTCTCTGTTTGCCTTCCTCATGATTGTGTTTTGTTGTCAAGTTTTATTTGCGTGGGCTTCTGGGCTGCTTGTCTATCAATTGGGTACACAGACTGACAATGCCATTGGCATTCCCAATTGCCATTAGTTGGAGCGATGGAGTGGCGTGTTCCTGCCATTGTGATTCTGACAGTTAAACCCTTTTGTTGAAACGATATTGCTGGTGGCTGAATAACTTTTCAATAGATGTACCATAGTGTCTTTTTATGTTTTATCTATGACTTTTCCCTGAAAAGTGTCACAAGCATAATGCTAAAGTTTACCGTTAGTTCAATGCTTTATAACACAATTTCCATGAATAAGAATACGAATTGATTTGAGTCAATAAATAGAGGGGCGTTTTTTTTTTTTTCTGTACACTTTTTTTAATTTCGATTTGAACATGCGACTATAAATAATGAAGAGCAACTTTCAGGAGTGAATTAAAAATGATTTTCTTTTTTAAATAAAATTATTTTTTAAGAAAATGTAGCCATTTCGGAGCTAAAATAGAAAGAAGTTAACAAATTAATATGTATAAGTATAAAAAACTCAATATATAATTATAATTTTTCAGAAAAAAAAACAAATAAAATTCAAACAAATGTTTACTTTTTGTATAGTCAAAAAGTCTGTAAAAAATAATTTCATATTTTTTACTAATTAATTTGACATTTTATTGTTTTTATTATCAATTAAAATCAATATTTACTTTTGTTATGTTTTTCAAAGGAATTGGCTAATTATCAAATGTTAATTAATGAAAATTATTTATTATTTTAATTGAGGAGTATTTTTTTAGTTTAAAAAACTAGCTAAAGAAACTTTACAAAAAGCTAACCAGTTAGTTAACTTTTGGCAGTTTTTCGGTCGGTTACTACTTAGAATATCTCTTTTATAGAGCGAGCAATAAAATGTTCAGAAGTTTATGATAAATTCTAAGAAATTAACAATAAAAGGAATAGTTTAATAACATTATTATTAAAAAAGACAATTTTTTTATTTTAACAAGTAATTCGTCAGTTTGTTAACAGTTTTTTAAAAGCTTTTAAATAATGTTTTCAGATGTTTTCAATGTAACGAAATTGGATAAATGCTTAAAAAATAAATAGATAAATATTATCAGTTGAAACAATAATATTTTATGAGATAAGGAAACAAGAAGTAAATGAAGCAAGCGTCCCTGCCGACTTTGAGTATACCCTGTACCAAATAGAGAAACTTTTTAAAATCAAATTCCTTAAGAATTCCTGTCAATTCAAGCAAAAATTCTTTCCACAAGCCGCAGCGGTAAACGCAAGCTGTCACGCTTATTCCTACTACTTGGCATTTCAGTACAAATTGTGTATACATACATATATCTCCGATATTTATTCAGATCAGCTTATATATTTCGATTATTTTATATTGGGTGTGCTTAATAAGAATGTAATAACTTTAGTAGACTTCTCTGGTTCAATTTGCTAAGTTTAGATCTAAGTGTTTATACGAACGTACGGATAAAAGGACGAACAGACGGTCATGGCTCGAAAGATTTGTCTAGTAATCCTGATCAAGAATTTGTATATTTTATAGGGTCGGAAATGCTTTTTTCTGCCTTTTACATATATTTTAGCGAACTTAAAGGAGTTTCTTTACTCTATGGATACAGGGTATAAAAATAACACATTATAAGTATATTCAAAATGGGAAAGTTATTCCAATCATTTAAATACTGAGGAAACAATTGTTTATTTCAATAGAAACTTAATCTGTTAAACTAAATCAAAAGGTTGTAGACATTTGAAATCAAAATTTTGTTTTTAGGTTTCCTTTTTTTGTTGAGAATTAAGAATGGCAGAGTGAACTTTTCTTTTAAATTCAGCATATTTCAAGCTAATTCTAGCTTATGAAAATTATCTTTTTTTGAATAATTTTTTTTAGTTTTTCTTTTGTCATTTTTTAGTGGCGCTCAAGTTTGGCTTTTAATTTAGTTTTATGGTTTTCATGTGCGCTGATAGAGTCATGAAAAATATATTTAAACCTGATGAATTAGATAAATCATGTATATATATATGCATAAGTACTATATATAATCAAAATTATGTTGTACAGTGTGCCACTGCAGTGACGTCAAACGATATGTTAACGGTATATATATATTTTGTCAGTTTTTATGAATCTTCTTTACGGTACCTTGGGCAAACAAACTCATTTTCTTTTTTTTTTTTTTTTTAATAACTAACTTTTTATACACATTTGTGTGTACATAAGTCGTGCTATATTTTTGCTTTCATCTTTAGACACTCCTTACCTCCCCTAACACCACTTGGCCCATTGCCTGTAGCATATTTTTTTGTCGGAAATTCAAAAGCATCTTTTCCCGGCGCGCACATTGATCTTGAGTAGGCAACATATTTCACTTGACTTTTAGAATTTGTTGTTGAGCCATGGCAAAGTATCTCTCATATACTGGCAAACATTTAACGTATGTATGTATAGAAATATATATCTTCCAGTATGTATACATATTTCTGAGTATATGTATGAATAGTAAAAGCCTCGTAAGCAATGTTTATATAGCCGATTTTTTTTCTTTATTCCTTCAAGCTTTATATAAATGCCTTTGTCTAAAACGCTTTTTGGTTCAACGAGCCCACACACATGAATATATATATATATATATACATGGTCATGTATATATATTTCACATATGTGAATATATAGATAAATACACAAACGTTTGTTTTTGCATTATTCAATTTTTCACAATTTTAATGATCCTTTTTCATTGTGTTGCATATTATAACTTTCGTTAAGCTTTTTCCTATATTTATATAATAAAATTATGTAAAGCTGTCAGTTGATTTGATTAATGTTTAGGGTCGTAAGGATTTCAACATTCGTTATGTAAAGACATCAAAACAAAACAGTTTTCCTTCTTTGGTGCGTCTTGTCTCAGATTGGTTTGGGATTTTCCCTTCATTTAATTTTACATTTGAATTTATACATTGATATGTGGCCATGAATAGTATAACCATTTAGTCTGACTTGCACTTTCCTTATTGGCCAACTAAGAGTTATTAATAACAACAATTTTCTAGTTGGCCAAATGTGTGCCAAAAATTTGCCTTAAATGAGAAAGTAGTGAAAGTAAATTAATCAAGGTCTGTGCCAAATGTCTGAATCAAATTTATGCATAGGCACACAGAAAACCCAAAATGGTTGAAATAAACAAACGACAGCTAAAATCCGCATTCTTCTTTCTTACAATTTGATATTACAAATATGTAAATTTCCTCAAACCTTTAAATAAACGAATATACAAACACATGGCCCAATTCCGCTATTGTATTATTTGGAATTTGATTGGCACGTTTAGGTTAGTTAAACGGCCATGAATGCTAGGGAAAGTGATTTGCATGAAGAAAAAACTAGGACCAGGCTAATTTACTTGTAAAATTTGGCTTTCACTTTTATATTTTAAAGAATTATAAGTTATATACATATTTCTCTATAGAAATTATTTATGAACATATTGCCTAAGATAAAGAGGATGGTGAAGTCATAAAATACAAACTGGTGACAATCCAATAAGTTAATCCTATTATTTATCCCTATTTGGATACAGAGGATTCCTATACTTTATTATTAGCAGAAAACGAATTCCTTAACATATAATTCCTTATTTGCTGAATTGAACAATTTAACCATTATAAGGAGCTTTACGAACTTTAATCACAATTTGGCTTTATTATTGTATTGGTTAACAAAAAATTGTTATTTTGAGCTCATTTTGATTGAAAGAAGGAATTAATCATACAGTTTGTATAGTTAAAATAACATTTTTAAAATAAAAAAAGTACAAATTTAAAATTTACTTCTGTTATAATAAGAAATACATATACAAAATATGTTTTGGCTTTAAATGAATCTATCAAAAAACAAATTAATCTGAACATTTAAGCAACTAATGAACTAATAAATATGAAAGAAGTTGCTAGCAAAGCAAATGTAAATGTTAAATTAACAGTAATTAAAATGTAAACATAACAGAACACATTTATTCCCAAGCTTTTATGTTTGTATGACTAATCTTAATTTTTATTTTGTTGGGATTTGTCCAACTTACCAGAAAGAAGTTGCGCTAGATAAGTAATAGACTTTGTTTAGTCCTTTTTTACTCTGTAGGCGAACGATCTTGTCTTTGCTAATGGTACATATGGTGATACAGACAGTGTTGCAAGATAAGGCGAATAAACACAAGGATGCCAGATAGTTACTCTGCTCTAACTGAAATACATCGTTAATTTCAAACATATTTAAGTGAAGTAAATTGATTCAATAAACTCATTTAGATTTTTTCTGTTGATTTTAATTTGTCATAAGCATCCAATTAGATTCAAGCTTATTTACCAAGTTGAAATCGTACTCATTTAAAAAACTCATCTATAAATTTTCATTCACTAAACTTAAAAATTGATGACTAAATTAAGCAAAGAAACAGACAGACAGAAGCATTTGGCTAGATCTATACGAATTTAAGGGATTTGGGTTAGAAATATTTGATCCCTTATGTAATATCCACTGCAAATGTATATAAATATACTTTATAAAATAGTATTTTTGATCATTTAAATTTAAATTTCAATCAATTGTTATTAGCCTGAGCATGTAAGCAAAAAATTGCAGAAAGCAAAATTATTAATTTATTATGTCTTGCCAATATTTTAGAATTAATTAACCATCAAAAAATGGTAAAGAAAAGTAATGAAAAAGAGTTTGTCATTAAAAATCGATTAAAACTACCCCACCAAATGAAAGAATTAACCGACTTAATTCTACCTCTAACTAAATACATCAATGTCTAGTTTTTGTTAGGATTTTAGAAAAGCAAACATCTCATTTAGTTTCCTTAGTTTTATTAATAAGAATTCACATACATTTCTTCCATCTTGAATGCCTGAAATTTAATATTGTTTTGTTTGTTGTCTTTTAAAGTCTTAGTCTATGGTGCAGCTACTGTTTACTTTCCACTTACTCTCTGCTTTCAATTTCATCCATTTTGTGATGTATAGTAGAAGAAGGTTACTTTGTAAAAGTTTACAAACGAAACCAAAAGCAAAGAGCTGTCTTTTGTTTAGTTACCACACATAAAATCTAGAAAATCCAGATATGCAAATGTGTTGCAACATTTTACATGTAAGAAGGCTGGGAGTAAGTGGTTAGGAGAGAAAACAGAGGACGCAGGTACTTCCAAGCCGTTAACAGAAATACTTGCTCTAGGCGGTTCACCAGACTTTCTCTACATACAAAACTTTTACTTGCAACGGTTCAGTGTTGTTGCAATATTGTTAGGGGAGAATTCAAGCCTAAAAGGAGCTTGCCTAAATGTTGATTGACAGTTGACGCAACATGCTACCAAAAGGATGTACCATCATCATCATCGTCATCATGGGATGGCATGTGTGTGCTGACATTGAGAGGAGCTTAATTTCCGTAGATGGCATTAAGCTGCAATGTTTGAATGTATCCTACACTATGTTTTTGTATCTACATTTGTATATGTGTTTCACTGTATCTGATTGGCTTATTTCTCTGATTGGCTGCTAATACGAGTGGTTTCTATCATCGCTTGCCTTTTGCTCGTTACTCGGCTTTCGTTCTCTGAATGCTTAAATAGTTTGTATTTTAATTTCTTATTGATTAGCTTTCACCATCGTAAATGTGTACAAGCCAAATGAAATTGAAAGGGGAATGAATTCTAGCATGTAATTTATTTAATTTAACAAATAAATCAATTGGGATTTGTAGCAAAGGAAATGGACTTTTGTGGGTCACCAAGCACTTAAAAGTGCAAATGCATGTAAAATGAATCCATTTAATTGATTTAATTAAGGAAATTAATGATATTTATGTTCGATTTGCAAAGTGAAGACCGAAACTGAAATGCTTTAACTCTAAAACAGTTGGTTAATTTACATTAAAATAATTTTACATATTTGTTCTATGATACGATATGATGATATATATCCCTATATATTAAATCTAAGTTCTAAATTTATTATCATTTCCTTTGTGATAATGCAATAACTGCAACATTCTTTGTGCAGACATTTCAGTTTATAAGTTCATTACCCTTTATGACATTCCTTCAACTATCTTTTCCATCTATCTCTATTCATTCTTTACATGATTTCCTTTTACAATATGTATTTGGTCTACATGTCCGCCCCTTTGATTTGCTTTCCCAAAAAGAAAGAAAAAAATAACACTAACAAAGGCACAACAGTTATTTTGGAAGCCAATCCAACAATCTTTTGCGCATAACATTGTAGTTTTATATACATTCCCATATCGTATATGTATGTATATATACGAATAGATTTAACCCGTATGACTCTTGCTTGAAAAATAAAAAAGAATAGAAAGTTACTGTTCACCCCCCTTTAACTTGCCTCAAGTCTGTTATTCAGCAGAAAAGAGTACCAAAAAACGAAAGAAATGAAAAAAAGAAGCGAAAAGCAAATGCAATCTGAAACCAACCTACCTACTTTTTTGTCTGTATTTATATGCTAGATATATAGATATATATATATATACATATATATGCATTTGCCTGTATATTCTTGGGCTTGGCAACAGGCCAAAGAGTTGCCAAAAAGAAACTAAAAAATAAAAAGAAAAGAAAAACTCTTCGTTGCAAGAGCTTGCCACAAGTGCACTTTGGGCCATAGTGACGGAAAAAAAGTGGGAAAAAAATCAATGAGACCAAGTGCTTGGGTGATGTTGATGGAATAGATTCACATATATACATATCCATATACTTATATATATAATGCCATATTTATGTGCTAGAAAATTTCAATCAAGTGCTTCAAAAAAAAAAAGTATAGCATACTTTTTATTTTTTTAAAATTTTTGATTTATATTTTGCTACACTTGAACTTGCCATAAATAAGACATTAGTAGGAACCAACACAACTTCCATTTCCTCACATTTTACTAGGATATATGCTCCCTCTCGTTGGCAAAATGTTTTGACATCAATCATACGCCCCATCTGTCAGCTACTTTTGCTTGCCAATGGCTTGCCATTAATTCAATTGAATTTTCGCGTTTCATTTTTACTATGCTGATAAATGCGTTATATATATATCATATATATATTTATCAGTTTATATTCTACTTAGTTGCAGATTTATTGCAATAAAAATCCAATTTCAATCAAACTTATCAAAAAGCTGTTGCAGTTTCAGCTTATTTTACATGCAGTGTAAAATTGGTAATCGAGCAAAGTTTTTAAGTAAAAAGTAAAACATTTTTTAAAGTTTCTTATTCTTATATTTGAAACTATTCATAAAATAGATAAATGTGTATATATGTAAAGGGAAAAATGGAGCTTAAAATGATTATAAACTTGGAGAAGGTTTGAAAAATGTTTTTTTCTAAATTAGCCATAGAGTTTGTATTAAACTATGTTATAGGAACTTTTTAGTTATTGAAAATTATATTCATTTTTATTTTATTTTTATTTTGTATACTGATTTTGTTAGAAGCAACTGGCTTTGCATTGTGAAGGTAGTGAATAGTTGAAGTAAGAAAGCATGTTAAACCGGAAAGGCAAAGACAATTGTAATGTATGTGTAATATTTAAATAAACTCTTAAAATTCGTTTGCAAATTGTTTAGCTTGACTCCTTTTATCTTTTAGACAAGACAATTACATTTAATCCATAACATTTTGTTATGCTTTTTTTTTTAATAAAATGTCAAGGAAATTCTAAAATATTTTATTTAATAACAAATTTGCATTGTTGTTTGCTAAGCATTTTAAGCTCAGTTCCGGCTTTTAAAGTGCTTTGCTCTGTTGCGTGTTTTGTGTGTGGACCAAAATCTGATCTACTTACTCTATTTACTTTATCCATATGTTTGCTTTTCTATTTAACACGTGTCCAAGCGTCAGTAAATCAATTATATATATATCGCATATATATATATTCTAGGTATATGTTTATTCCTGCGTGCCTCTTTTGTGTGAAGAAGATTGTGCAGTCATTTTGGTTGACCACCTAGACCCACTTCATCATCATTAAATGAAGGAGGAGAACAGAACGACCGACAAGCCTAAATATCATGATGCATGAGTAGATGATAATGATAGTGGCAGAGATTTGTAGGCGTATATCTTCTTCATGTGTGGGCTATTAATGAGACCAAATCCAATTTCCATTCCCTGTTTGTTGTCAGTATCCTCGACTCTTTCGACCACGGTCGTTAAAAGCTGCCATCAATCATAGTTTTTTGTTCTTTACTCGTCTCATAAACTGATTGTTGAACAGCACAATATGAGTTGAGAAACACTGAAAGTTATGTACATATGTCCAATAGTCCAATAAAATGTATGCCAATTAATCAAAACTTCAGACAGAAGCATATAAATTGATTTTTTAAATGATACAACGTACATAAAACGAGAGATTATATAAAAGAACAGAAAGATTTATTCAGAAGAAGAGGTAAACTTAAATTTAGATAGATGGATGGGAATGTATCACCATTGTACAAATTGGGACAAATTCAACTAGATTTAAGGATCTAAAAAGAAAAAGAAAATATATCCTAGAAAGTGCCTGGCATGCAGTTCGGAGAAAAACTGTATTGGCAGAGTTAAATATTTTGTAAAATTTAAATTTTCTGCATACTTTTTTGGGCAGCTAAAACAATAAATTTTCTGCATACTTTTAAGGGCAGCTAAAGTAACACAGATATAAGATTCATAGATCATTTAATCCAAATGTAGAAAGTAATTTCAAATAGCTAATAGGTTATATTGCTAATACCAATAATGTAGTTTTAGTTACTGGTAAACATATTTTCCGTAATCTACTGTTTAATACATGAAAAGTGAAATTTATTATAAAGTTCTTAAACAACGAGTATTAAGCTTTCTTAAGATTAAAAATTTTTCAAATAAAAGAAATGCGTTGAAAACGTAAACAAAGTATTATCCTTTTGCTTAACTACAATGTGTTATTGCATACTTTTGGGGGCTATTGTAAATAATGTATCATGGCTGATTACCGCCATCAATATTGGATAATCAAGCGGAAAACAATTTGAAAGAGTCATCGTTTTATTATCAATCGATTGCAATTGAAACTACTAAAGCAGAATATTGCAGTCAATTGTCAAACATTTCCCCCATACACGTGTTAAATTGAGTACATTTCGATGTCGATGTCAATTGACGGATCTTCTTGACTTCAAAATCACACAGCATACTCAGAGAACATGGTGTCATCATCATCGTCATCATTATCATCATCATCATTATGGCAATCGAGAGTTATGATTTCCCGTACAGCAAGTTTAGTCTGTGTGTCAGTTGGCTTGTTAGTTATGTTGTTTGTCTCTTCAGTGTGACATAAAGCAATGCTTGACATTTCCCTTGTAGTACCTGCACACACACACACGCACACACACTCTATAGTGTGCATTGTACTTGTATTTTGTATGTGGGCAGACCACAAATTTGCCAGTGCTAACGCGCATAACATTTCATGGCATAATTAAATTTAAAGCAAATTGGAAATATTAAAGTCGACATTTTCACCATTAAAATGTTGAAGAGGGCCAGACATATACAGGCCTTGTCTCAGTGTTGGTATTTCGTGTTAAGTTATATTAACATGCCAAAGCTGGCAACTAAATAATGTTTGACATACACACACACACACCTACATATACCTATACCAAAAAGTATCCTCTCTGTGTGTTGTAAATGTATGTCTATACACTGTAGGAAGGTGTCCTTGGCTTGGGTCCTATCTGTGCGGCTGACTGTTTGTCTGTCTGTCAGTCTGTCCTGTTGGTTCGCTTGTTGTTATCGCGCCTGTGCCTGCGCGATTCGTCCTTGTACTAAGTGGATTTTCATTATAAATATAAGCAAGATTTATTATTTAATTTGCGCACATAATTTGTAATTATGTCTAAGCATTTGCCATGACTTTTTTCCCTTCATTTCTTTTTTTTTTGGGTCAAATTGGGAATTGAAGGTATTAGATAATCATATTTATATGCACTTTCCTTAAAATGGCTTGGCAAACAACTGAATTAGTTCGAAAGGCTTATAAAATTTATGTTCTCTTGTTTTTCAAACATAATGAATTAGATTTTCTTAATAACAAAATTAACAACTCGTTTCTTTGTGTTTTTTTTATCAACATCTTTAACAAATTAATATTGGGACTATCTGAACTGCATAATCTAAGGTAAAAGCTCAGTGACCTCTTCAATTGTCAGCAGTATTTCATGTCTTATATTTATTTAATATACAATAGACTAATTTCTCGGTATAATAAAACAAAACTTATATAATTATTATACCCTGTACCCATAGGGTAAAAGGGTATATTAAAGTCGCTAAAATGTATGTAACAGGCAGAAGGAAGCATCTCCGACCCCATAAAGTATATATATTCTTGATCAGCATCAACAGCCGAGTCGATTGAGACATGTCCGTCTGTCCGTCTGTCCGTCCGTCTGTCTGTCCGTCTGTCCGTCCGTCCGTATGAACACGTGGATCTTAGAGACTATAAGAGCTAGAGCAACCGAATTTGGTGTCAGCATTCGTGTAGTGTCTACGCAGATCAAGTTTATTTCAAATTTTTGCCACGCCCACTTCCGCCCCCGCAATCCAGGAAAATCGAACCACTAGAGTAAAATTAAAGGTAGCGTATTCTTATTTGGCACACCCAATAATATGGCCAAAAGGTATCAGATGACCAAATTTAGTTAAAATCAGACAAAAAATATCAAAGATATACCTATGTAAAATTTGCACTGAAATGCCATGTGCGACATTGCGTAGTAAGTGTGAGCGAGATAGCATGCGTTCGTTGCTGCCGCTTGTGAGGAGAATTTTAGTTTGAACCGATGGCAAATTTTAAGGAGTTTGATTAAATAAATTTCCTCTACTTGGTACAGGGTATACTCAAAGTCGGCAGGGACGACTTACTTGCTTCATTTTTAGAGAAAAATGAAACCATTTTTATTTAAGAAATCTAGGTACATAGATTCCAAGATTGATGGAAGGTTAAAGATAAGATAGACAATGATTAGTTTCATTATTGTTACAGGCTTTTGGCTTATAGTTCAGTTTTGGTTTGGAATTTTTTGTATTGTTTTTAGAATTTATTTACAAATTTACAATTTGTTTTTTTTCATGTATTAAAGTATTATGTAGGTTAATTAGATATTAGTGATATATAGCGAATCCATTGTCTGCTTCGAACATCTGATAGATGAAGCCATTGCAGTCTTCCTTTTATTTGGGTATTGGCAAGATCGTTATCAAGGCTGTTCGGATGTTGGATAACCTAATGTCTGCTATGTATGATATGTCCTGGTCTTTGTATACAGTGCTTTCTTGAACGAACCAAGGTGTGCTTGTCATGATGTGCAGAGCCAAATTTGACTGGACTTGTAATGACGAAACAGTTTTCCAAATTTTATTAACATAGCCTTGTATATGGCCATTTTGCATCTCACACTCTCACTCTCAAGGTGCAAACACTAGTTTAATTGGTGCATCCAATAGTCGTGATTTTCACTAACGTTGCTATATGAGGTCACCAAATGAGTCTTCTGTCGAGAGTAATTCCCAAATATGTGGCTTAGCTTATTTGTAAGAAGGCGAGCCCTTCGTAGAGCACCACTTGACAGTTTTCACTCCGTAGTGTAAATGTAAAACTTCCGGACTTAGCTATGTTTATCCCAATTTTTCAGTGAATGGGCATATTCTTGAAATTGTTTTTAGTAATCCCGAAGCTTGGTAGAGTACTCATCGCGATCTTGCCAGAATCGCAGTGTCATCGGTAAATGTTGCCACGAGCATGTCTTTTAAGCATCTTTGCGATTCTTTTGTGGGTTTCGGCATATCTCTTGTGTAGTTAGTATATAAGATGGGGTCAAGAGTGCTGCCCTGGGAACACCGAGTTTCACGCTGCGTATCAATAACAGTGTACCACCGTTAAAAACTTGTAAAGTTCTTTCCTGCAAGAAGGACTTTACTGGTGGAAAAGAATTGACAGCAGTTTTGTAAGACGGTTTGCATGCCACCCACGGTCAAAAACCAGTTTTCGTCCAAAAAGAGATCTGAGCAGTATTGATCACTGAAAGATTTCAATTGGTTAAATTCAATAATTTCAAGGGCAAGACTTATAAGTAAGATTTTAGCTGATGCGGTTTTAAGCCAAATTTAAAAAAATACCGTTACAATTTATCACGTCATCTCACATTTTTTCTAAGCCTACTTTTATTTTGCAACTGTTGCAGACAGGGTTGACAAAATACTGCATTTTTGGATGCCCTGTTTGCAAATGCTAAATAAATTCTTTAAGTAGACCTTGACTTTACAAATTTCAACATTTTGTTTTCTTCTTAATACAGGTTTAGAGTATCAGCATTCGCTCATCGGAGGTTCTAGAGCAAACACATCACTCCGAAAACTGCTTCATTATATTTTGTTTTTCATTATTAAACAATTTTTGTAGTATTGTTTTTATTTATTTATTTAAAACTAGATGAATATTAAAAATTTATATTTATTTTAACATTATTTTCCTTACTATTCCAATTGAATTTATATAGTTTTGAAAATAGAACCAGAATATAACCTTTGTGGTTTTTATTTTTTGTTTAAGTTCTTTGGTTTATTTGGTGTAAAACTTATAATTGTAAAAAGAAAAGAAAAATCGGTATACATATGTATATGTATGTATATACCTATGTCTGTAAGATATACATACATATGTATGTATGTGGGTATACATATACCAGCCAAACAATTGTAGTCTGTATTATTGGTATTCTTAAATAAAATTTTTATATGATTATACAGTACGCATTAGACTTCTTTTTCTGTTATTTTAATTCTTAATGTAAATAAAAAATTTCGGATATTTCCCAATTTACATATAGTAATTTTTAAACTATCAATGGAATTATGCAAGTTATAGTTCTAAAAATTAAAAATACATATTACTTTTATAAAATGTTAAAATGAATGAGAAATTGCGTCGCTTTACAACACTTAAAATTCAAGCAAAGATGTGGCGTCACTGTAAATCGTACAGCTGATTATTTTGGCCAAAACTCGGGGATGTCCAGAAAATTTGCAATTCAACTTAGCCAAATTTATACTTGAAATTGTTTTTTTTTGCAGCTTGACAGTTTTATTAATAAGGGTCGAAACCTTTGAAATTTTTGGACAAAAGCGATTGAGATTCTTATAAATGCAAAGGGCGGCTTAACAAAATACAGAAATCAATTTTACTAACAAGAGTGTAAATATTATTTTTACAAAAAGGTGCTGTACGATTTTGAGTGACAGATACATTTTTGAAGTATGAAAATGAATTGTTTTTTTTTGAATCAGTTTTTTAAGAATTTTTGTTGGTTGTATTTGAATAACAAGATACTATTTTAATGATCTAATGCTGAATTTTTGAAATTTTTCTGACGTTTGGAACATGACTTTTTCTTTACTCGGCAACGAAAATTTGTTGGGTGTAGGATTTTCAGTGACGTTCACTGTATGTATATAAAGTTTAATACCATCGTTTATTAGTCAAAAATTTGTTATTTTGTGTAAAATTTATAAATCAATCGGCTCTCATAGAAGTGATAGAAAAACCTTTCCCTACAATTTTCATGCTGGCATGTACCCAGCTTCAGATGCTATTTACAAAAAGTTATGAATTCCTTTTCCTTGACCGTGTTACTTTAACATAGTCATCCATATATTTTTGTAGATATATTATCGGGCGACGTATTGATAAATATTCTGTGCAAGATGATACTCTGAGCTCATCTGGAACTTGCAGTGTTTCTTTAAAAAAAATTTAATTAAAATTACTTAATTCTCATTATTATATTTATTGTATCTCATTATGAATATATTCAGTTTAATGATTCCCACTTGAACATATCTAAGAATTAGTTAATTGCCAAATTATTTCAAAGCAGATTTCTTTGTTGTTGCTTTGATAGTATTCTGCTTTTTACATATACATACATACATACTTCAATGTTCCTTAATTTTGTTCAGTCTGGGCAATAAATAAACTTTAAGCTGGGCTTTGTTTTAGTTCGTTTCATCTTTGGCCTGATTATTCCCTTAAGGGGTTTAATGGTATTGGTTATAGAAGTGTTCAGATTTCCTCTAAATTTGCTATTGCAAGGTGTTTTCATTAATATGTGCATATTTGGGATTGACCCAAAGAACCAAGAATAGTCATTGAATTGGGATTGAATATTAAAGATGCTTTACCTCACAGGTTTTTGGTTGTTTAGAACGTTTTATTATTATCCATATTGTAAAAGTTTTTACCTATATCACTGTATATAATATACAATACAATAATACAATACAATAATATTCACTTTTGTTCACAAACATCAAGCAATTTATTATTAATTACTTTAACAGCATCACACAAATAATATACATACTTAATTATTTCGTATATATCTACACACATACATACATACATTGATACATACAAATATATCTATATGTAAAAAAGCGTTAATTTTATTTATTCCATCGTTCGATTCAACCAAATTGATGTCGTTCGTTTGTCCTGGTCAAGAGGCAACCATTATACTTCACATGTTTGCCGCTGCTCTTGTTGTTGTCATCGTTGTCCTTTAATGGCATTTGTGGTACAATTTTATTGATGCACTGTAGTCTCTACACCTCAGCAGTAGCATCCTTTGTGGATCCTTTCCTTCTTTGTCTTGCTCTCTCTCTCTCTGTCTTTCTTTTGTGGTGATTAATGTGGCACTGGGAACATTTCGAGTGGAATCTTCCACCAGTTAACTTTTGCTTTTACTATAGAAGGAGCGCGCTGGACCAAGTAAAGTGCTTGGTCAGCATAAATTAATTGCATTCATATACGAGGACATATGGGGGGGGGGTGCAGTAGCAGCTTATTGACTTACAACATAAAACCTAACAGCAATTACTTGTAAATTTGCTTGTGAGTGCGACAATTTCTGATAAAAAACAAAATGGCTTCTGTAAGAAATTTAATTTATATTCTTAAAGAGTCCTTACTTCATTTTGGCATCCATTCCAGGGCCATCAGCAGAAAAGATTCTCAACATCATCCAACTGTTCATTGTTATCTGACATTTGGCCATAATATTTGCCAGCTCAGAAATCCCAGGCACGTCTCTTTGCCTCTCTATATCCTTTTGAATGGAATTTTCATAGCTATGCTTTTTTTACACACTTTTTTTTATTTTTCTATTTTGCTTCTGCTAACTGACAGCTAAAACCACTCAAAATGTCAAAATGGAAGCGCCGGCAAGGCAAACTTCAACAGCGGTGATGATGATGATGATGACCATGATGGCGTGTCTTTTGTCCATTGATTGGATATGCATATATAATTGAAATGAAATGCGTAAATTAAAAATTAGAAATAAAAGGAACTTTATGCAAAATAATTCACTCAGTTTTAATATATTTTAGTTGAAATTTAAAATTAAGTAAATTCAGTCAAAGAAATAAATCGTCTTAACTGCTGTTACTTTTCAAAAGGTTAATGAGAGCTGACGGCGTCAAAGTGTAAAAGTTTGTCAGCCGCCAGGACTCGCAGGACTTTTCGACTGTGACGCCCTTGAGTGTTAAATAAGTAGAAGAAAATTAAGACTTTGAGTGACATAACGACTTGGTTTTATTACTCTAGGCATATATGTATTGTACACACATAGATGCATAAGAATGTCTATGTTTGGGACAAAGTTGTGCTTAGAAACAAGTGACATATTCTTAACAAGATTAGATTCTATCGGGACTGTTCCCATTTTCAAATTTGTCGGAAGTCAAATTGGGACCTGTTCCTGTTGTAGAAACACGCACTAAATATGTGGATTGAAACCAACTTAAAGTCGTGGTACTAAAAGGTTAAAAGCAAAGACGACAATCTAAAGAAATATATTTTTTAGGTTATCTATAAGGTTCTGAAAAGCATATTTGGCATTTTTTAATATAATCATTACTTTCATTAATTTACGAGAATTTTTTGTAGCAGACAAACAAAGAATTCCCTTTTTTATATTGTGCCTTTTTCAATATCTTTAAATCTATTAATGAAATTAATTTAAACATTATTATTTTACATTTACGTTATTTCGATAACGATTGAAATGTGAACCTTGGCAACCCTAAAATTGATCGGTGATAGTTCATCACTAAAAATAAATAAGAAAACATATAAAAGTGACCCCGAAAAGCTTAACAAGCTAATAATTAGAGTTTTTCGTTACATATTTTTAATAATAAAATTGTTAAGTAAAATGACCTAAAAAATTTAGGTTAGTAACAGTTAAAGTAGTTGTGAACGATAATTTAAAAGATTGTCGACTTGACTTATTTTCAGTCTCATTAAACTTTTAATTTCTTTCACAAAAAAATTTATATAAACAGATCTATTTAAATCGTAATATAATGATTTCGACGATTTAAGGATTTTCACAGAATTAATGATTTCATTAAGATAGCGCTCTCAAGTTTCTTTACTCTCTAACAAAGCGTGTTTACGACTATGACAGTCTTTCACCTTCAGTTACTGTTTTGCCACAAATGAGAATGATTTCTGCCGTATTAAACTGCAAAGTGTTCCAACTGATTAGATTCTAGAGTCATCATTAAAATGACATCATTTGATTTCAATTAGTGTTAGAGACGGGGTAGGAGGAGAGAAAATGAGTTTCTTTCTCGCCATCAACATCAGCTGAGACTAATTAAAACATAAACTGTTTTAACTAAACTGGAGAATGCTGTCGAGTCTAAGCTTTAGCAATTACATGAAGCTTAAGTTAGTAGTTGTAAGTGACTGATTAAATTCAAGCGAATGAAATGGATTGAGAGAGCAGAAAGGTGGCAACTGTGCGGCCTGCTTATGCAACAATTTACTTACCCGTCAACGATGTGTCTTGCTTTGCTTCAATGCGCTTTCCGCAAAGGACCCCGATTTCATTAATTATTCAGGACACAGTATCCGGTACCCTTGGGTACGAGTTGCGGTGCTGGTCCTGTTACTGCTGATTTAACAGCCGAAAGCATTAGCCTCACACTTTTCGTGAAAGGGCTACGGACAGTACACACACACGCACCATACAACGGAAAGTCGGCGACGGAAGGCAGTGTTAACTTGGCCATGTTTCGACTGTATAATGAATTGGGTTTTCTAGTTTTATAGATGCAATGTACATATGTAGGTCTCTCTACTCAGTTCAGTACAGTTGTTGCTACTGCTTTCGACATCCAATTATGTTTTACGACCCGCATTCGATTGATTGACTTTATTCCATCGTTTCCTTGGTTTCCCAGTTAAATGAAATGAAAGACTTAAGGGTTACACAACAATGCCACAAATGAAAGTAGTCTAAGCCATGAATTTTAATTTAATCTAACAAATATTTAAATGAGTTGAATTAATTTGATCAAATATACATACATACATATATAGAAATTGCTAACTGATGGTTTTTGTAAAGTTTGGTAGCAAAATATCAGTAAAATACCTAAAAAAGGGACAGATAGAAAAACATCTCATTATACGTTTAAAAGTGATTCAATATTGTAACTTGTAAATGTCATAATCTTAAAATATGAATAAGTTTTAAGAAGAGTTAATATTATACTAAATGACTGATTAATTTAACCCTCAATTTAAATAAAGGAACTTTTTAATCCTAGACATTAACTTTTTGAAGAATATAAATAATGAAGAATATACATTTTAAAAATTGCCATAATATAGTAATTTTCTTTTGTGATTTTTTCGTTTTACACTGTCGAATACAAAAGTACTTTTTGGCGAATATTTTAAATAAAACAATAAACTTTAACTAAAAGATAAAAAAACTTTAACTTTAAGATAAAAAAATTTCCTTGGTCACACTAATAAAAAAGAAGATTTAGCACTTGAAAGTACTTTGTCTAAAAAGATTGAGTTTAAGAAAGTTTGAGGAGGAGTTTCTAGCAAACCAGATAATACAGATGTTTCCTGCTTTAGATTGCGAAACTTCTCATCAATATTAATATACCTTTTTGCAAGAGTATCAGGATTACACAATCTTCTTCGTTGTCCATCTTCTTAGCCTAAGTCAAGAATAATTGAATAAAGTTATTTACGATTAGGCAGCATCATTTTCTCAATTACCATTTCAAGTTTCTAATTACATTTCCAATTTATTTTCCAATCAGTAATTAATCAACTTATAATTCTACCCAAATCCCAACAATCACCAAAATAGAAGTAGGATTTTATAATGATCCAACTTGAGATATTAATTCACAAGCGCCGCCCTTAATTTTGAATAAACTTTAGAAATTTTCTATTTTAGCCACATGCTTGTCTCTTGTCAGATTTAGACAGATTATTATGTTTGATGGCGGGGGCAAAAACCATAATTAGGCAACATGCCAAAAGTGACAAAATGGTTTCAAAATTATAAATATAAATAAATGTTTTATATGTAAGACAAAAACTCATTAGGCGGGTTACAGAGGAGATAACGCAAAACCGCAAGAGTGCCGCCCACATGTAAATCACATAATACGCAACTGGATAATTAATTCCATAAATAAAACGTAACCAAATCAGAGCAACAATCTCGAAAACCCCCATATACCTTCTCCTTCTCCTCCTCCTTTGCTCTACAATGAATGTTTTGGCTGCTGTTGTTCAATTTGCTGTTCCCTGGCAAATGAACTGTGAATTTGTAAAACCAAAAGCAAATGCAAATTGTACACCCAGGAGGATAACCGATAAACACACACACATACACATACACACAGAATGTGTGATTGCCATTTTAATGTGCTGCACACGGACACACACACACACACATGGATAGGATAGATTTTAAGTAGCCTGTCTCCATTTTTCTTTTTGCCTTTTTTGTCCATAAAATTGTGACAAAAGCATAGCTCATATGACCCCGAGAGGGGAATTTGCGTAACGCGTAGGGCGCATAGTTTAGGGAGACACTTGGCTCCAACCGAAGGGATTATAGCTGCCTGCCGACGCTTTATAGCTGCCACGCATATGCTAATGAGGAATAAGGCTAATAAAAAATTTAGTGCCCTATGCAAAAAAAAATATAGTACCTAATTGGAATGGTGGAGAGATACAAACATGAGTTTAATGACAAGTGAGACTGAATGGCTATAGATCGACATTTTTTGGAAAGGTTCAGTTTTAATAGAACATTTTGGAATGAAGAACCTGTAGAAAGGATGTATGCATACTGAATCTTATAAAAACGAGTGTTTTAACATAGTGTTTTCATTTCACATTTGAAATTGTCATAAAGTATCGATTCAAAGAAGATGGTCAATAAAAGAACAAAAATACATATATAGTATAGAATTAGTGGTGAGTATAGAGAAGAATATTAAAGGGGCAAATCGGTCTCAAATATCATAAAATATTGATATTAGCATAAAATAAAGCAAGCAAGTCGTCCCTGCCGACTTTGAGTATACCCTGTACCAAGTAGAGAAACTTTTTTAAATCAAACTCCTTAAAATTTGCCATCAGTTCAAACTAAAATTCTCCTCACAAGCGGCAGCAACGAACGCATGCTATCTCGCTCACACTTACTACGCAATGTCGCACTGGGCATTTCCGTACAAATTGTACATAGATATATCTCCGATATTTCTTGTCCGATTTTAACGAAATTTGGTCAGCTGATACCTTTAGGCCATATTATTGGGTGTGTAAGAATAAGCTATCTTTAATTTTACTCTAGTTATTCGTTTTTCTTAAATTGCGGGGGCGGAAGTGGGCGTGGCGAAAATTTGAAACAAACTTGATCTGCGTAGACACTACACGAATGCTGACACCAAATTTGGTTACTCTAGCTCTTGTAGTCTCTGAGATCCACGTGTTCATACGGACGGACGGACGGGCGGACGGACAGACGGACAGACGGACATGTCTCAATCGACTCGGCTATTGATGCTGATCAAGAATATATATACTTTATGGGGTCGGAAATGCTTCCTTCTGCCTGTTACATACATTTAGCGACTTTAATATACCCTTTTACCCTATGGGTACAGGGTATAAAAATATCTTACATAGTCATCCCTTGTGACTATTTAGGCCTGATCCAAAAAATACGCCAATAGTTATAGCATATTTTATCAATGATTCCACATTTATAGCTTTTCAGTTCTTTCTTCTAATCTAATATTTAGAACTTTATTAGGCGCTTAATAAAAGGTATATCTATATAAAAATATTGTCTGACCATCATTTGATATGTTGAGATATTAATGAATATTTTTTAAAATACGTCGGTTAGTAAGTTAAAAAGTTTCCCTAATTTTTTGCTTTTTATAAAAACTATTGTGCAGGGATTGCAAAGTTGAAAAATTTACTTACTCCCCCAATATTAGGGCAAAATATTTCGACTACGAACTATAGGAAAATACTTGAAACTCGTAAAGCGAAACATAAAACACTTCGGTACCCAGTTTATAAAGTCTGAATACTTTTGATATTTTTCATTTTGCAATGTTATCGATTATATTTGCTGTTAACTTTCAGAAAAATGACTTTCTACAATTTTTTTTTAGTACACATTATTTTAAAAAGTATAGTAGGTATAATGGCGTATCGATCAAAATATGGATCAGAACAACGATATTACAAAGAAGATTGTTGCCCTTGTACTCCAGGATATAAATAAAAATATTTATGTTAAGCTGAAAGACAGCAAGATCCTTGAATCTTTTTGTGAGTTTCGTGGTACTAAGAAACTATATCTAATAATTCTTTATTAATTATTTAAAAAATATCAAAAAAAGATTTAAGATAAATGCCAAATTCTTAGTTAAATGAAGCAAGCAAGTCGTCCCTGCCGACTTTGAGTATACCCTGTACCAAGTAACGCAACTTAATAAAACCAAACTCCTTCAAATTTGCCATTAATTCAAACTAAAAATTTCCTCACAAGCGGCAGCAACGAATGCATGCTATCTCGCTCACACTTACTACGCAATGTCGCACTGAGCATTTTAGTACAAATTGTGCATTGATATATCTCCGATATTTCTTGTCCGATTTTAACGAAATTTGGTCATCTGATATCTTTTGGCCATATTATTAGGTGTGCCAAATAATAATACGCTACCTTTAATATAACTCTAGTTTTTCGTTTTTCTTAAATTTTGGGGGCGGAAGTGGGCGTGGCAAAAATTTGAAACAAACTTGATCTGCGTAGACACTACACGAATGCTGACACCAAATTTGGTTGCTCTAGCTCTTGTAGTCTCTGAGATCCACGTGTTCATACGGACGGACGGACAGACGGACAGACGGACGGACAGACGGACAGACGGACAGACGGACAGACGGAGATGTCTCAATCGACTCGGCTGTTGATGCTGATCAAGAATATATATACTTTATGGGGTCGGAAATGCTTCCTTCTGCCTGTTACATACATTTTAGCGACTTTAATATACCCTTTTACCCTATGGGTACAGGGTATAAAAATGAATTAATTATTTGAAACCCATGTGATAATAAAGAAATGTTTTTATACCCTGTACCCATAGGGTAAAAGGGTATATTAAAGTCGCTAAATGTATGTAACAGGCAGAAGGAGACAATTCCGACCCCATAAAGTATATATATTCTTGATCAGCATCAACAGCCGAGTCGATTGAGACATGATTTCGTTAAAATCGGACAAGAAATATCGGAGATATATCTATGTACAATTTGTACGGAAATGCCCAGTGCAACATTGCGTAGTAAGTGTGAGCGAGATAGCATGCGTTCGTTGCTGCCGCTTGTGAGGAGAATTTTAGTTTGAACTGATGGCAAATTTTAAGGAGTTTGATTTAAAAAAGTTTCTCTACTTGGTACAGGGTATACTCAAAGTCGGCAGGGACGACTTGCTTGCTTCATTATAATTCGGGCTATTTAAAGGTTTAAACTTTCAAGCCAAATGAAGCAAGCAAGTCGTCCCTGCCGACTTTGACTATACCCTGTACCAAGTAGAGTAACTGTATTAAATCAAACTCCTTAAAATTTGCCATTAATTCAAACTAAAATTTTCCTCACAAGCAGCAGCAACGAATGCATGCTATCTCGCTCACACTTACTACGCAGTGGCGCACTGGGCACTTCAATACAAATTGTACATAGATATATCTCCGATATTTCCTGTCCGATTTTAACAAAATTTGGTCAGCTGATACCTTTTGGCCATATTATTGGGTGTGCCAAATAAGAATACGCTACCTTAAATAAACCACTAGTTATTCGTTTTTCCTAAATTGCGGGGGCGGAAGTGGGCGTGGCAAAAATTTGAAACAAACTTGATCTGCGTAGACACTACACGAATGCTGACACCAAATTTGGTTGCTCTAGCTCTTGTAGTCTCTGAGATCCACGTGTTCATACGGACGGACGGACGGACAGACGGACGGACAGACGGACGGACAGACGGACGGACAGACGGACGGACAGACGGACAGACGGACATGTCTCAATCGACTCGGCTATTGATGCTGATCAAGAATATATATACTTTATGGGGTCGGAAATGCTTCCTTCTGCCTGTTACATACATTTTAGCGACTTTAATATACCCTTTTACCCTATGGGTACAGGGTATAATAAAATAACTTTTAACATCGTCTTAGAGAGAAGAGAATATTGCCAAGAGCAACTTTGCATGCAAATCACAAATAAATGTATGTACCTATATATAGTCTTTATATATGCCATGCTGATTAAGTATATATATGAACGTATATATTCTTCTATTATAGTTTGTTTCACAATGTTGCAAAACTTTTGCTAAAAGTAATTATGCAACAGTATTTTTTTTTGTTTTATATAACTGAAATTAAATTTTAATTGAAGAAGGGGACAAACTATCATCGTGTGCCAAACAACAACCGTTAAAGGTCGTTTGACAGTTTCCGCAATTGTCATTATCTAAATGAAAGGTAAAAGTTGATGCAAATGACTTGCTGGGTCCTTGAAGGAGCAAAGTGTTTCTATCAGCATTCGGCCAGTTGCAATTTCTTTACCATTCATAATTAATTACCTGCTGGAATATCTTTTTAGTTGACAAAGTACAGTCATATAACCTGCTAGTAACCCTGTCCCCTTTTCCACCTCTACCTCCTCCGCACTGTCATTAGTCAATTTTAGTGATTTTTCTTTTTGCGGCTTTTATCGCTACAGCCATTTTTTTCCACAATTTCCGGAAGGAAAAGTGGGCGAACAAACAACAGTCATTGTATTTTATCAAGGCTCAAGTTCCTTTGCCAGTTTTTTTTTGTATATCTATTTTTTGTGTATGTTTCGTGTGTTTCTTGTATTTTTTATTGCAGTTGTCCTTTGCACCGGGTTGCCACCTCTTCTAATTAAAAGTTGTGGGAAATATTTGCGGTTGGTTATTTACGTTGTTGCCATGTTGTACCGGTATTTGTTTGTTTGTTTAGTTGGTTGGTCCTTCCATTTCCTGCCTTCATGGCATAATGCCTCCACCCAGTTATGTAATCTATGGCAAAGCTGCTTTTTGTACTCTTCCATCTTTCGTTTATTTAAAACAGATGAAAAATATATAGCGAGGGATGTTTTAGAATGATGAGCTTAGCATAGACTTTATCCTTTGTAACTTTTCAAAAAGTTATTCTTAATAAATTACATTTAGACCAAATAAACTTTAATGAAATTGTAGTTACATAACCTTACTCTCTCTGTCTAACATTGCTAATAAATTCTTGATTACTTCGTTGTTTTCTATATTGATAAAGATTCTGTGCTTTTCTATAGATAAATTACATTGGAATTACTAAATTTAGAACTTTTACTGAACAAGTTAGAAATCTAATCAAAGATTGTTAGATAATGACTGCGTCTGATGAGAAGCCCCAAAGTGCTCTTTGATATGATGCGGTCCTCAGTTTGTTATGCAACCGAGTCGGCTTTAAGGTCCTTGAGTGATGGTGAGAAGGTGAATTGCCTTTTTTCACAAAAATATGTACACATGGAGTTGTAGTTAAATATTTAGATATGCACTTTAATCGCACTTAAGACGACAAGCAGAGAAGGTGCATCCAACTCTTTCGGCTGACAGCAGCGTAGTTGTTTAGTTTGAAAATTTCTTCTTAAAAGCTAAAAAATATTCCGTGGAAAGACAAAGAATTTAAGAATCGGAGGATTTAAAGCTACAGATGATATTCTTGCTTCTCTTGTCTCTTGGTGCTTCTATAGTTACGCTTGCTTCTATACTCTCTTTGTGTTTCTCTTATTCAAAGCGCCACGGCTGCTCTCTTAAGAACTGTAGTCCAAACATACAGATTTCTATATTAGCCTCTGATGAGCTGCAGGATTGATAATTTTAATTCTACGAACCACAAGAAAAGTTTGAAAAGACTTAATCAGTGTGGGAACAATCTTAATTGATTGCATATAAGTGAAAGTTCCTTGGGGTATATCAACCACAATTAATTGTGTCTCATAAATAAACGGATATGAACTATTAGTTTACGATTATCTAAAGTGAATCATAGTGGAAATCATCTCTAATTGAAGCAAACGACTTAAGTGGTCTTTATGAATATGATTTCATACTTAACTTTTGTAAGTTTTGCAATAAAAGAGTTTTTAAGGTCGTAAATCTTATAGTTTACAAATCATAATAAAAGGAATGGAAATCTTAAAGCCATAAAAAGTAATATTAAATTAAAGAAGTTAAAAAGTAAGAACAAGGATGATATATAAATAAAAGAAGGGGAATTAAATTATCAAATGATTATGAAACCAAATGTACAAAGATATATACTAGAACATTCATAACTAAATCTGTCTTTATTTAATCTTTGTGAAACTTAATGTATCAATAAAGCAATAATAGATCAATGGATTCAATAGATCTGGACAGTAGCTACTTATTTTGTACTTATATTTTCTAGTAACAAGAAAACTTGCATCTCTTTAGAAGACATAAGATGTGAGATTATAATTAGCTCTTGGCTAATATATATTTTTAAATTATATTATAATGTCTAAACATAAAGTAGTCATTAATGTTAGTCACACAAATATTTTAATATTTAAATATAGAAAATTCGTAGCTTCAAATATTTAATTCTTAGGGTAAAAAGAAGTCCTTGTATTAATTTTGACCTCCTTAATTCTTATTTTTAAAACGAAGACCAAGAAAAAGTAAACTGAATAAAACGTTAAAGCAGGACGTAATCTTATGAAACCATTAAAATATTATTTTTTTTTTTTTTTAAACATGTCAAATATTGAATCATTTTTTAATTTCTAAACCCATTTTAACTTCTAAACCCTCCCAAAATCTTCTGCAGGTACTCATATTTCTTTGATAAACATTTTACACTTTTGTATCAGATGTTCGTATTCCCACAGTTTTCCCACATTTTCATTGTTTGTTTTTTCCTTTCTGCATTACAAAAGAAAAAGAAAAAAGTAAAAAATAGTTGGTGCTGGCGCCAATTCTTTTAAAACTTTTAGTTTCCCCTTTCTGCCCATTTTGTGTTCTATTTTGGTTTTTTTTTTTTTTTGAGCTGTCGGCAACAGACTATAAATATGCAATTGCACTAAAGTAGAAAAGAAAAAAAAAAAAAAAAAAGAGGAAAGAATGGGAATGGAATAGGAAAATTGACTTTAAATTGCAACTCGAGATTTTCACCTAAACATTTTATATCTCCCATTTCATGTTTTGTTCTCTTTTTTATATTTTATTTCATTTTTTTTTTTTAGCTTCCCGCCAACTACGCCGCAAAGTGCCCTACGCTGGTCATTTGATGACACCGCGTCGTCTGTGGCTAAACAAAATACCAACACAATGCGATGTGGTCATTGAGTTTCCTGAGGATGCACCAGATGAGGCATTACGTTGGTTACTAGCTAGAATAAGGTCACAACCTCCGGCCGGCTTGGGTCTTCTGGTACAGGTCAAGGCACACGAGAGCACACGGCGGAATGCCTTCTATGTTAGCGCACCGGTGAATGTGTAAGTTTATACCATAATTTTGTTTATCCCGTATAATGAACGAAAAGTTTAAATTTAATTCGAGTTTAAATGTAGTTAGCTTCCATTAATATAAATAGATAATGTTTATTTTTTGTTAAACAAAACTTTGAACTATGACCTTAATTGTTCATTTTATCCCTAAATAATAAGCAAAGTGATTAGAGTGAGATAAAAAATATGTTTTCAAATCACTTTTCTATCTTATAATAGAATACATTTTCACATTTTCAAGGTTTTTATTCAGTTGAGGAAGTGTTCTTGTAAATCAATCTTAATAACAAGTACAAGGACATTATTAGAACAAAGATAAAATGGTAATCAAAAAGGGCTATAAAAAACTGTTATTGATTGACTTTTACGTTAGTAATTCTTGTTTAAATGTCATAGATATAGGCTGGAAGGTTTAAGAAAGTGGTTTAATAATAATTTAGGGAGAAAGATTAGGCCGTCTTATGCTAAGCTTCTAAAAATAACGAACATATTATAAAATGCTTATTAAAACTTATTTAAAAGAAGCTCACAATTCTTGAATTTATCCATTAGAACTCATTATTATTACTCCGTATTATCAGATCGGACATTATGCTGTGTTTTAAGACTACCAAACTTCGAAGTTTAATTGTAAAACAAATGTTTTTAAATTTCATTATCTAATGCTAATATTTATAAAAATTTGATTCAAATATATTATACATTTTTATAAATTGACATAGAATTTAATTTTAGTAAACTTAAGGATACATACTGTCAACCAAAACAAATTACATAATTCATTTCAAAAAAAACCTTTAGAAACGAAAATATTCGAATTTAAATTGACTATAACAAGAAATGGTTTTTATTATTTTCCATATATTAAAGTTAATTTTATAATTACTAATTAATCATAGTATAAATAAATAAAAAAATTTTTAAGAGGTAAGAGTATTTAAGAGAAACTTTCCAAATTTTCTAAAATCTGTATGTGGACTCTTGAAAGGGAAAATAACTGATAGTTAAAATAAAAAAAGGCCTAATTATTGTAAAAAGAAAATGTTACTATTCCTTTAAAAGGGAATATTTTTATTCATTGTTGACATTGCGTCTGGCCAGCTGCGGGTCATGAGAGCCTCCAAAAAATTAAAACATATACTCCGAGCGAATACTTTCTTTGCTTTATTGAATATTTTCCATTGTTGCTTATCGCATTGCTGAAATCTTTAAATTTCTATTAATTTACATTTCATTTCATTTTTTCTTAAACTTCAATTTCTTACATTTGTGTTTCTTTTCCCTCACGTCCGCTCTCTCTGCTTGCCAAATTTATTCTAACTAAGCGCCGTCGCAGCGGCTGCAGTTAAGCTCAAAGAGCGAACGCAAAGAGAGCAACTTTACATAATACGGGACTTTTCGGATAAAGGTTCAGGGGCAAACTATTTTGGCGCGGGGCGTATTCATATTGCAACAATTATTTGCTATTAGTTTGTAGAGACATTTTCAATAAAAGTATAGTGTTTTTAATGTTAATAATAATATTAGGGACTAAAGATAATATTCGATTCCGATAGATTACTCTTCTTATTACACTCTTATCGATTACCACACACGACTGCTCTTACGACTAACTCTTTCTCTGGTTCCACAGCGCTGCCACATCTAATAAATATATCTAAAAGCACTTTGTCTTAACAAAATTTGCTTAATTGTGTATTAAATATATGTATGTATATGCATACATACATATATGAGCTTAAAAGCATAATAATAATAAACTGTCAATATTAATTTAGTTGGTTAGATAAAGAGTAATGTGTAACGTTTTAGAATAGTAAATCTTAAAATGTCAATTACCATTACTTATTTTCTATTTTTCCCACTTTAATATTAATTTTCATCTAGTCTGTTTAAGGCCGCCGAGGATGCCCGCCTGCCGAAACGTTTACGTCCGGATTTGGGTGGAGCTTTGCGAGAATTTACCACAAGGGAGAGTCATTGTTTTCAGCAATTGCGTGGCGATGTTGGAAGCACTGCACTTTTTACCTCACAGGAAAGACAATGGTTAGTGCTGCAAGTTCTGCAAGGATTACGAGCCGGTTGCAGTGACATTGATGCTCTTCATGGTCGAGCTGCGGTGGCCGAGGGTCAGAGCATAGTCGCTGCCTGGCAAGACTCTGGTCTTATCACTCAGGTCTTTCCTCTGCATGAGACACGATCGTTGACTCAACTACAAACACATTGGGTTAAACAGATTTTTGCCCCACAGCCTTTGGGTAAGTCTGTGTTCGAATCATATTTTTCAATGGCTAATGTCGCGATGTATTGTTGCAGATGATATTGCTGCTTATTTTGGGGTGAAGGTTGCTCTGTATTTTGCCTGGTTGGGTCATTATACTTGTGCTTTGGGTGTACCGGCTGTTTTTGGCACCATACTGTATTGCATATTGTGGGGCAAAGGACAAACAGCCCAAGATATGGGTCATGTTTTATTTTCACTTTTTAATGTGGCCTGGGCTTCACTTTACTTGGAGGCCTGGAAGCGTTACTCGGTGGAATTGGCCTTTCGCTGGGGGACGCTATCAACACCACCTGAATTGCTTGAACCACCAAGGCCGCTCTATAAGGTAAAAAGGTTTACATACTATGCTAAATTAGTTGCAATTCTGACATTCAATTTTGAATGTTTTTAGGGTCCTTTGGAGGAGAACAATGTGACGGGCCGCCTGGAACCAAAGGAAGCTCCAGCTTGGCAACGTCGAGCCTTTCGCTACTTGGTTAGCTTTCCCATAATTGGCCTGTGCCTGTGTCTGGTTTTCGTTGTGATGTTTCTTATGTTGCGCTTTCAGGTAAGATTTGTTTACCTTTAAATATAAATCTCCTTTTCCTACTTTTAAGATATATATATAATGGATAGCTTTTTGACCTCACAATTACCTACAACAACTAAAACTTTGCTTTTTAGTTTTAAGATAATAAACAAATCGCTTTTAAAATGTTTTTTTTTTTTGCTTCAGCATAAAAATTTTATGTGCAACATTTAGCAAACATTTAGAATAATAATTTTTTTAACTCAAAATTTAAAAATTGATATTGTTGTTTACATATTGGATTTATTAAAATTTTATGCTCTGATGCACAATAATATTTATGCTTACATTTCAGTTAAACTTCATGTTAAAATCATATAGCATATTAGGTGTATGTGTGTGTGTGCGTGTGTATTATGTATATTATTTACTTGATGACAAATCCATAAAGATTTATTTTTATTGCAAGGCCACAATTTGATATGGCCATTTAGTCGAGAGGGATCACATCATTCCACCAAATTGTCCTCCCTTCATGTCTGCGTTGTGGCTGTTTAAGCAATTTTGCACGGGTGTCACACAGTGCGTTTAATTAATATTGTTTTCACGTCAAGGACTCCAGACAGTTGTGGGTGTTTGGGTGTGCGGTTGTATGTTTGCCATTGGTATTTGCCTGTGTTTATCAATTTGCTTAACCCTCAATATAGTAGGGGTATTCCCTCTTCATTCATGCTTTTATGAGCACACGCACACTCACTTTCATACTCATTCTGTATCGCACACCAACATTTCCGGTTTCCGTTTGTTGCTATTGCATTAACTACTTATATGGAAGCATTTTTGTCATTTTATTCACTTTGTTGTTGTACGATTATTTTTATAGCAAAACATATACATACATGCACACATACATACATATATACATGCATACAAACAAACAAACATTTACGTAAAAATTTTATCACTCATCACGCCTCATTGAATTGTTTTCTTTTCCTTTCTTTCTGTCTATCTCTTTTTGGGTTCCCTATTTTCCTCTTCTACTTTTTTTTTTTGTTATTTTGGTTTGTCTCTTTCTCTGTTTGTTTTCTTTTCCACAGGATTGGCTGGATCACCATAAAATACCAGACAAAGGACTTCCTCAATGCATGTATAATTTGCACAAGGTTTTTATTCAGTTACATTTAATAATTAATTTTTATTACTACTAACATAAATAGTTGTAGAATTATTTGTACTACTCACTGCAATTGGTGTTGTGTTTGTGATTAAGTAGATAGATCAAACGCTAAATCTCTTAATCGATCATAAAAATTATATAGTAATAGTATATAAAATTCAATAGATATATAGGTATATCTATCTATTTATTTCTGATAGTTAACTGTGTTTGATTATCCAAAATGTCTTTGAATCCAAAAGGTTCAAAGGTTCATCCAAACTGAACTCAAGTTTTGATTATTTTCTCAAAAATAAGTCTTAAGTCATTCAATTGTCTATTCATCCACGTATATTTTCCGTACGGGAATTTAACGGTGATTTTGTGAAAGATATTTATTAAATTTCAGGCACTTCAAATTCGTTACACAGTTTTTAGTAAATTTCTTAATTATTTTTATATATATATAAGGTATATTGTTTTTTGATTAGAAGTTTGCAACGCATAGAAGGAAGCATATAAGTATATATATTCTTGATCAGCACGATGAGCTAAGTTGGTATAGCCTTGTCCGTCTGTCTATCTGTCCGTCCGTCTGTCTGGATCAACGCATTCTCCCCCGAGACCCTTAAAGATACAGCCTGTATTTGAGTTTAATGTACTTCTTAACAAGTTTCATCGAAATCGGTTGACTATATTATATAACTCTTATAAGAATGATCGGTCATAAATATGGATTTCGAGCAATAACGTGGTTGTTTTAAAAGCGATTATCACAAAATTTGGTATTTGTCAGTTTTATATACTTGCTAATATATCTGTCAAGTTTTCTCAGAATCGGTTTACTATATCATATAGCTCCCATCGAGCTATATCGGCCAGAAAATTAGTTCAGATGAATAACTTGCTGATTTTAAGAGCAATTCTTACCAAATTTGGTATATGTAAGTTTGGTATATATAGAAATATGTTTATTGAGTTTCACTAGAATCGGCCGACTATATGATTTAGCTTTCATAGAAATAAACGAATCAAAAAAAAATTTTTTTTTTTTATTTATAAGTTCAACCTATTGGTCGAATTAGTTTACAAATGTATGCAATAATTTTTCCATAATAGAAGATTAAGTTAAAATTGGCTCAGATTAGAGCTGCAAAAGCATTTCTTGCTTTAGTAAATCAATATTTTGATTTATTTACTACACAAAGTCTTCCATAAGCATAATTACTGAAATATATATAAATCGATCGTAATTTAGAAATGCAACAAAATGAAACAATTTTTACCCTATTTCTTATGAGTATTAAATAAAATCTATAGTTTGTAGAATTCGGTTCCACCTGGTTCTATAAACAATATTTTAGTTTCGTTTCCATGAATCTATATAAATCCTTTTAAAATATATTACTTGTTAAAGTTTGATAGCTTTATCTTAATAACTATTATTATTAATTTCTATCGATCTGTTAGATGCAGTTTCATTTCTTGGGAGAAATCGTAACTCAGTTGATTCACAGCTCTCTTTTTAATATATTTTACATGTTTGGATTATTTCCTAGATGATTAGTTTCAATATTTGTTCAGCTAACGAAACAATAGCAGAACCCGTCCAACAAGCGATTTTCAATTAAAACTTTTAACCGAAAATGCATACACGCTGTGTTCGGTGGGTCGTTGATTCGGTCAGGGAAAAATGTATGTAATGCCTTAAGGGGTAAAAATATTTTTCATACCACGCTTCTTCCAATTTCACATAGCCTCGAATTAATTAAAATGCTCGGTTGGCGGAAAAGAAAGTAGCTCTTGGCAAAGCATGAAACGATTTCCATGAACCTCACTGCAAGTATGTGCTCTATATAGGATTCAAGGGAAGAGAACTACAGTGGAGAAACAACAGAAGAGGGAAAAGCTCCTTTATCGTTGACATTGGCAAATTTCAGGCATAATTGAAGGGTGATGTGGCAAGGGAATAGGAGAAGAAAGGACCACGGCAAAGATAATGTCATCGCAAGTACCATGGCAATCATTTGGGCGAATGGAGACAATGGAAGCAATTAATGATTGTGTGCCGGAAGGGGCGCATAATGAAATTGCCTTTTTATCACCCAGTAGCATAGCAATGACCTTCAGCTGATAACAGTAAAATAGGCAAATAATGAGAAGGAAAGTGAGAGTGAAAGTGTGTGGGACTTTTGGGTTGTATTTCTCTTTGATGAATAATAAGGCTTAAAATGTTCGTTCGTAAAGACAGCAAAATATTTATTATCTGCTTAGGCAAATCAACGCCACAAAAAAAGCTAAGTGGATATTATAAATACTAAGAGTAGAATGATTTATTTCTATTTAATCTCATAGTGTGGACTTTTGAATTGTTTTCATTATTATCATATTTCTAAAATGAATTTAACATTTTAAGAGAAAGTTTTTTATAAATAAAAAAGATTTAGAAATATAGAAGCTGTATACATTTATAATCAAATTGTGATCAGTTATAAAAACCTTGAAAAATTTCAGAAATATTAATACGAATAATTTTAATTAATTACCGGAGAAAAATAAATTAGATAAGAAGAAATTATGTTTATTAAAGATAAAATAATAATAATTATAATAAAAAGTATTTTTCATATTAATATTAATAATATTATTAATAATATATTCATTTTTTTTATATAAATAGAAATATTTTTTCCATAAAAAATTATCTCCTCTGGGCAATAAGGCTGATGTTAAACACAATTAATATAAAGACGATGAACATAAAACTATGATAAATATAATCCTGATAATACCAAAAACTCAATTCCAATATATAATATAATATATATTTTTAAAGATTTTTTTAATTTTTAATCCGATCGGACTCAAAATTGTCGTACGCTGCATGGGTACAAATATCATAGAGGTATAGTGACCATAGCCTAAGTCTGATCCGACTAATTCTTAAACATGCAATGGGTACACATTGAAAAAGCTTATCTAACAAGTTTCATCCACAAAGCTTATATTTTAATGCCAAAAAGTTGCAAAGAAATAGACACACACACAGAAAGACAAGGCAAGATTAACTCTGCTTTTGAATATTATATTTTATCGAATCGGAGATCCATATGTCAAAAATTTCTTATGACACATATTGCAGAATGTCATTGTACAGACTAGTTCTAAATACAATAAAATAATTTTAATATCTTCTGAAAACTACAATAATTTTCCTTACGTTAACCTTTTAAATAACATTAAGAGCGTCATGCTTCGAGTCTCTTTAAAGGTCATGAAAGATTCCATTATCTTTTATTTGATGGCAAATATAAACGGTAGGTCTCAAGGTAGTAAGGTACTGTTCCCAGTGGACTATGCTAAGAATTGTATAAAGGTCATCTAGAACATGAATAAGTTGGCTGCATTCGAATTTGTTTTCTTCCTTTGTGGCATAGAACCAGACTGAAGTGGAATTATTCGGTGTTTAGATAAGAATGATTCAGAGACAAGCTATGAGTATTCACAAGTTATTGGAGGAACATGATAATTGGCTAAACATAAATGATAAAATGAAACCGAAATTTAAACTATTGTTACGTTTAAACAGCATTTAAAATGATCCTAAAATGCTTCCGGTAATCTACAACATGGACATCTAAAGACTATACATATGTATATGTTAAAACATATCTATTAACTTCCATTCACGTGAATTAAATTTAATCATCAAAGTGAATTCATTTTAAGGATATTTTGCCGAGCAATTTCATTATTGCAAGCCATCAGAAGAAGTGTTAAGGAGCTCGACTACCTTCATATTGAACTACCTCAAAAGCATGTATGAGTATGTACGAGTACTTTGCCCACAAGTCAACCTGACAATTGACATGTTGTTGCTGTTGCTGTCGGTGTTGTTGTTGCTGATGTCCTTGTTGCCGGCATGTGTGCTTTTCATGTAGTTTTAATGCGTGCCATGCCTGAAACCTGGATCCTGGACAATGGCTTTTTGGGTTTTTTACTGCTCAGCCGAGCGCTTAAATGTTGTCGTAATGAAGCGTGGCTAAAGAGAAAGAGAGACAGATTCACCCAGAAAGGGATATATAAAAATATAGGAGGTGCTTTTGTATCTGTATATGTGTGTGTGTGTTTATGGTGGCATTTGTCAAGAGCAGCTAACGTTAGCCAGTGTTGTAAAGGGTCTAGAGAACCTGTGTGTGAGTGCGGTTAAAAGTGGCATTTAAGTGAATTGAGGCGCTTTGGTTGAGGGTAGAAAATTACTACAACTTTAGTGGTTAGTTAAAGGTTTTTCACAATAATTTTTTGCTCTGTTATGTGCAAAATTTAAATGGATTAAAATGTAAGGGTATACTAAAGCTTGTGAACGGGATAATATGAAATTTGGAACGCATGACCATAAGTTAAACCACAATTTAGCCGTAAAAATAAATGAACATTGTGACTCTTAAACATTTGCCATAATCCACATATATTTTGTACAGTAGTTATGAATATCTTCAGTAATCGCCAGTCATGTATTTGGATATTCAGATGAGGAATAATGTTTGAGGTTATGTTTCATTATTTTTGAGAACATCAATAAATCATCAAAAAAGGAAACATCCCAACTGTTAAAAAGCATATTTTTATAAATAAAATATATATTGCTTCTATTGAGGATAAACTCGCGCATCAACTGGCTTAGCCGGGAAATGTAAAAATGCAGAAAAGAAAGACAAATAGAAGTCTAACTTAAATGAATGTTATTACACCAGCTGATTTCAAAAACATATTGCTAAGTCTTTTTAAAAAAAACTTTTTACCGTTTTCTTCTCTCCATTTAGTTGTAGTTCTCAACTAGTTAAGGCTTTAAAAAAAACGAACAACATTAGCACCCTTGAGTCGACAGCAAAGTCTGCTAAAAATAGCTGAGAAGTCCCTGAAAGGGTGTCTCTGGAAAAGCTGCTAATAGATTCTGTGCTCATGACCTCGTGTTGGTGACTTAAATAACAATAAAGAAATTGATTAACATTAAAATTTATATTAGATTATAAGTTTAAAAAAATGTCTAATAAGATATTAGAATTCTTAAAATAGATGAGTATTTACATATGTTGGAAATATGTTTAAACTATTGCCTTTAATAGAGGAAGAGATTTAACTTTTGAAAGAAGATTTACGTCAAAAGTTCCTTTCTATTGAAGTTTGATGACCTTAAATCTATGATAGATTGATAAGTCGTATCTTTCATATTTCTATCTTTAAGAACTTCACCTCTCTTAAAGTAAGCGATTCTTAGAAATTAGAAAATTAACAGAGTTTTAATTGATCTGAAGACCAGTGGATCGGATGAACAATTTCTGATCTTATAGTGGCTTAGTCTAAGATAAATGGAATTGATAAATGGTAGTGTCTTATAGCAAAACCCATTAAAAGTAAGCTTCTAAAAATATAAGTAAAATCGGAAATATAATTAATCTTTGTTAAACCCTTTTAGGAAAGTATCAAAATGTTGAGCTGTTGATATAACAATTAGAAACCCATAAAAGTGTCCCTTAACAAAGAAATTGTGAAATTGGCCAACAATAATAACCGTGTTCACCTTGGCCCAACAAATTGTTAATTAAGTTGGTATCCGTTGTGTGGGCAAAAAAGTAGACCAGTAAAGGAGGGAACAATTTCTGCAATAATACAATGGGCCAACCCTTTTGTTTCATATTTAAACAATAGGCAGGCAAATGAAGTGCCATTTTTAACGTTTGCCATCATATGTATTCTCATATAATTCATTATCCTTGCCAGGATGGAAATATACTCGTTTATATATATAGTGAACGTAATTAAATTAACATCATTTAACAATTCTCCAAATAAATATCCTTAATGAAGCAAATGAAAAATAATTGCAAGGCAATTAACTCTGAAGTTTGTTGATTGATACAGAAAATGAATGCTAATAATGATGATGAGGCAATGTGTTAAACATTCAACAACTAATATTTTTAATCAAAATAAATAAATTATAATTATTTGTTCTTTCTTTTATGATTATCTCTAGGATTGGTGGGATTCCAAATTGCCGGAGGACAGTATCGTATGCTGTTTGAGTGTCATACCAAAAGTTCTTTTAGCTGGAGCGATTACTCTAATGGACGAGGCTTATTTTAAACTTGCCGTTTGGCTCAATGACAGAGGTTTGACTTGTTTTTTTAAATGAATTTTTGTAAATTATATTAACAATTTTCTTTTAATTTATAGAAAACTATCGTCTGCAATCGAAATATGAGAATCATTTGATTGCCAAAGTGGCTCTATTTCAATTTGTCAATTCTTTTCTCTCACTTTTCTACATTGCCTTCTATTTGCGGGACGAAGAGAAACTCAAAGAGGTTCTTTCTATTCATTCTTATATCAATTTCTATTTATATATATATAAATATTTGTTTAATTTTAGCAATTGGCTGGTTTGCTCATCTCACGACAAATTATAGGTAATTTACGTGAATCGGCCATTCCCTATTTTGTCGAGCAATGGAAATTAGCCAAATTGAGTTTCAATATGTGGGGCGCTCTGAGTCCCACACAGAATGTTACCCGCAGTCTTGCCGAGGAGTTGGCCACCGCCGAGGAGCAGTTAAAGGCTGAAGCAGCAGCTGCTCCACAACAGCAGGGAGCAGCAAGTAAACGCAATATTGGACAGGCTGAAATTGAAAGTTCATTGTATAAGGTGAGGAGGAATTTGTACAATGGCAAGATAATTAAGACAGTCATGGCCATATGGGGTTTCACCTTAATGACAAATTTAAAAAAAAAAAGAAGCAAATGTTTTTCTAGAATTTAATTTGGGTAGAAAATTCTGTTTACTTTACTGAAAATGATAAACAAGGAAGATTTGTGCAACTACTTTTGGGCTTTACTATCTTAAATATTAGTAATCAATAATTTTATAGTTTATGGTATTTTCAAATATAGTTTCAAACAAAAACTTTGTTTTATATTATACTATTATAAAATACTTTAACTCGTAGCATAAAAGTTTTTAAAGAATGGACTTTAAAATACCAATTAATCTATACTTATAGAAATTATAGAATCAACGACAATAGCTACTTTATATATGTCCTATATATGTATGTACCTTGGTCTAAAGAAAGCATGAGGGAAGCATTTTTGATTCTATAAATCAAGTGGCTCACCTCGCTCATTGAGCTCTTTCCGTTTTTTTCTGTCAGAGGTTATAAATGTGCGGATTCCAGCTCGAGCTCGATGGTCTTAGGTGTATAATGGGCATACCACACGAATGATTAGCAAGATCTAAGAGAACTCCATCTTCAACTGTTGGTTTTTTTTCCTCCCTGGAATTTTTCAACTACCGTCTGCAAGAAACCGTCTTGGTCTCTTTTTTGAATATCAAGTACCGTTCAACCCAATCTCACACCACATTGTGGCATAAATAGAGTAATTATTCAGACGCCCCAAAAATGATGTCGTCGAACTCACTTTAGAAACTTGGTTGCCCACCCTTTATATAAATTAAATATAATCTAGATCGGGACAACCATCTGTCTGTTTCTCAATTTTATCTTTTTAACTATCTCAGCAAAATATGAGTTAGTACCTTGGCCTTACGCTGCATATATGTACATCGATACCAGCTGAATTGGACGACTACTTAGGTCCCATAAGAAGTATTGCTAGAGGGTAGAGTTTTATATAAACCACTTTATTGGTTTTAGTAAGATTGACACCAAATTAATTTGATAAGAATCAAAATACAAAAATGTATTTTTGGGAAAAACTTTTTGTTTGCTAAGCTACTAGCACCACATTTCAAAACTATATCAGTAGGCTTTTATACAAACATCTGCTAAAATTGTGTACTATAATATGCCGCAGCACTCAAAATCAAATTTCTAGTTTTCTGGGTTCAATAATAGATTTAAACCTATATGGTTTAGATTGTAAAAACATATCTATAGACTACACAAATATATCTTCATATATAACTAATAATCATAATCATTTCATGCAATAAATTAACTCTCAAATAGAAAAGCAAGGATATTTGTAGCAGTAGAATTTGATCTCAACTAGAGAAAAATCTTAACTAGAAAAGAAAGAGCAAAACTAGGCCAGCGAGTTGCTAAAGTAGATTAGATTACATAAGGTTGATTATCACAGCCAAAGATGGTTTTTCTCATCTATCTTTTACCAAAAACTAATCTGAAATATGATTTATATGACATATATTCTTTTTCTCGACTCTCTCTCTCTTTTAGTACGATGGCACCTTTTCGGATCATTTGGAGATGTTGGTCCAAATGGGTTATGTCGTCCTTTTTTCAGCTGCTTTTCCCTTGGCTGGTGTTTGTGCTTTGATAAATAATTTAATGGAAATACGTTCGGATGCCTTTAAGTTGGCCCATGTCCATCAACGTCCATTCGGTCAGCGTGTGGCTAATATTGGAACATGGCAAAATGCTCTAAGCATATTGTCCCTGGCAGCTGTTATAGTTAATTGTGCCCTAATTGGCCTTTCCGGTCAGGTGTCGAGATTGTGGCCTGGCTTAACCACAGCCCAAACGATTATATTGATTGTTACACTGGAGGTAAGGAACAATAACTGCTAATTTAGTAACTAACAAAGATTAATATAAGCTAATTTCCATTGATGTGTTCTTTCCATTTTCCCCTGTAGCACATCATGCTTGGTCTGCGTCAGGCTCTAACCTGGTTATTACCAGAATTGCCCTCCTGGCTGGCGGCGGAAATTGCACGCGCCGAGCACTGTCGCCGGGAAATGCAATGCAAGGGCACCTCACCACGACCCACACCACCCACTCCACAATCAACCACATCTACACAACCGGAACAGGACGGTGCAAGTGGAATGATGCATCAAATGGAAAGTGGTGCCAATACCACACATGATCAGTCCATGGAGAGTCAGGTGGCTGAAGATTTGTTACTCTATGGTCATGAATTTGGACGCAGCATTGAGGCGGATGTGAATATTTATGAGAATCGTGATTCATCCCCAGATTCACCACCCTCCCAGGTACGGTCGTACTCTAAAATAACATGTGGTTTATGTGGCTAAGAAAATATGTTCTTTATGTTTTAGACCAGCACCATTCTCATAAGGCCCCTGCATGAGTCGACTCCTCCGCATGGTGGAGCTTCCTTAACGAGTCTCCATGGTCAGGATGGTAATGGCGGGTAAGTGCTTCAAAGATCTTGATTTCCATATTTTAAATTCTTAAGTATTTTTGCACACGCCAAGGCCAGAAAAATTACCTTTTGCCCCCTTAATAAATAAAATTTTATTCCATTTAAGAAAATTTCATCAACACGCACACAGCTAATTAAACACTTTTTTTTAAGACTTTAATCTTAATATTTAAATTTGTTTAAATTTATAATATTTTGATAATCATTTTTCTTCTCCATTTATATATATATATTTATGTATGCTTTTTTGTTAATTAAATATAAAATTCTATAATTCGCAAAGCCCCTGTAAAAATTGTAGAAAAGTATCACAAAACTTTATACCGGAGATTCCGCCATTTCTTGGATATTCTGTGCGTAATTTAAGCGCTCTACCAATAAGAACTAGACAACAATTTCAAAGCGGGTAAATTTAACTAATTGGTTACCAAGGCTAAAAATGTTTCAGAATAGTTAATCTGCCTTTTGTTTTTGGAAAACTTGAAATTGCAAAATCATCTACGATTACATTTTGTTCAGAACTTTAACATAATATTAACTTTCATATAAAATGCTTCCTTACGATGTTATTATTTATGATGTTGGTTGAAAATCCTTTCTTATTATCATTGAAAAAAGTTTGAAATATTATGAATTAGGAACAATAAATGCATATTAGTTTTTAATTGGCATTGGAAAAAGTTATCTGATTAAAAATTCAATTAAAAGTTGTTTTAATTTTTAAAAAAACATGACAATAAACACAATTATTTAACAACATTTTTTAATTATAAAAATATATGTATTTTGGTTATTAAAAAATATTATAAAAATTAATTTATTTCTATTAATTTTAAAATCAGTTAACCGAAGAAGTTTAAAGTGCTTATATAACATTTTTTGCAAATCGAAACTTAAATTTTTTTTATTAGAGTAAAATTATATTAACTAAAACAATTTAACTATATTATAAAAAGGATTTATTGAATCAACACAAGACTTACTAAATTAGCAGTAATTATTTCAATAAAATAATTTATAGCTATTTTAATTCGGGAATATTAGATAAGCCTTACGATATCAATTACAGAAGTACTGTAACAAAATTGATATGTTTATTTTAGCTCTCGATAAACAAATTGATTAAAGGAAATAAGAGCATTAATTAGTTCAGTACTTTTATGATTATGAATCTACTTTAAGAATTTTAAATGTTTCACATTGATGCTTCTATTTCTAAAAAGCTTTTAACTTAAATTTTAATATCTAATAATTTTTTTATGAATTTTACAATACCACATAGTAAACATTAGTGATTCTATTCATTCCTTACAACATTATTACAATGCAGCTTTGCAATATAATGTCTAAATTTCTTATTTGAAATTGTTTTTTATTTAAAAAAAACCAAAGGTATAAAAAGTATATAAAAAGTCATTGTAAATTATGTTTTTAAACCAGAACTCAGTTGTAACGATTGTTTATAAAGATTCCTTTGAAAACTCCCTTGATATACATATTAGCTTTAAAAGGTTTGTCCTTAGGAAGTGTTAGTTTGTTCTTTATCTTCAGACGTACTGCCGTCTAATATTAATACAAAAACAGCTGGACTCCTTAGAAAAATAAGTTACTTTTATATCTCAAATTGTTTTTATTCAAAGTATATCGAAAACTGAATAAGTTCACGCTATGATGCTCAATTGGATATCAAAAATATTTTTTTACTGAGTCTTTGTAGACGAGAAACCTTTAATGTGGAGTTTAAAATTAAGTTGTCAATATTTTGGTCTTTAAAAACAAATTTACTCTTAAAACTTAATATAGGTATTTAGCTTAAACAGACGTTTGGAACAAATGTTAATTGAATTGTTAACCGATTTTTAACAAATTAAATATAATTATATATATTTTTTTTACTTTTGCTGAACAAAATGTAATTGTTAATGCAATTTCAAAATCCGGCAGATATGTTTATACTTAGTATTATAGTATTTTATTTGTGTCTTTGCTGTGTGTCTGCTTCTTCGAATCTATCTCAAAATTTGTAATGCAAACTGTCTCTAAATTGGCCAATATCTATCTAACTATCTTCATTAGTAGCAGCTGCTTTTCAAAATATTGATATTTTTAAGAAATTAATTAACAAAAATACTAACAAAAAGCTTTAATCTTTTCTTCTCCCATTCTCTCTTTCTACTTCTCTAATTTTATTAAATTTTATTCTTTTTCCTCTTCTTGCTTATATCCGTGGTAAATTGACACACAGAGCTTCTGCCAGCACATTAGCCTTGAATTCGGCTTTAGCCGTCAGCTATGCAACACGTGTACAGCAATCGATGCATATACAGGAGATACCGCCATTCCGTAAGAAATCAAGTGACTCTGCCGATCATACGGGCAGCAGTACCAGCAGCAGTCCACTGCGTGCCACAATGCGGCAATTGTCATCAACATCAGCCCAACTACAGCAACATCAGCAGCAGCCGCAGCAGCAACAACAACACCAAAAGATTGCCGATATTCCACCATATAAGACACGCAAAATATCAGCAGAGGGTCCCACACATTTACATATGACCGTAAGACATAGAGACAAGAAGGGATATATATATATATATATATCCCATGTGAATAATCCCTATACTTGAATACCCAGCAAAAATAATCTTTAGTCGACCGTCTTTTAGCTGTCTCTTTGTAGATGCTCACTGTACCTTTAATTTCCTTTGTTGTGTAGATTTGCATAAATCTGAGAAAATCCTCGATACTTGTCAATAGTTTTACAGTACTACTTCTACAAGCACTAACTACTAATGGTTCCTACACCAGCTCTACTAATCCTAAAGTAACACTATACAACAATACTTACAAGAATCCTTTAATCTAGGTACTATAGATTGAATGAAAATCAACCCAAAAATCAACTCAGAACTTTTGATGAAACAGATTATTAGAGTTATTACTAAGTAGATTAAAAAACTAACTAAACTAACAGCAACTTATTTTAGTGAAATTTAATAGTGTTTAATTTAAGAAGCATTGAATTTTAATCAAAACATTCAGGTTTAAAAGTCGTAAAACATGTTGACTTTTATCAGTAAACATTTCAGTATCTCTCATATAGCTTTAGATACGATGTCCTATAATGGATGATAAAAGTAGTTTCGTTAGTTCAAATTATAAATCAATGAAAATATTTTAAGTATTCAAAAAAAAAAATTTCAAAATTTCAGTTTTAGATATTGCCAACCGACTTTGGTTGAATATATGAAAACTATTTAGTTTATAGAACTTAAAAGCAAATGGCTAAGGAAACAAAAAATATCTCCACTTAAAGCAACTGAGAACTATATTATATAGTCTATCGGTTCTAATGAAACTATGTAGACGACGTTGAGATAGGCATTTATTTTTTAAATACTTAATTTGATGCAAATCTCTTGAAATTTGTTTGGTCCTTTGGTCCTTTACTTCTTACGGGGAACTATATTATACATATAGACTAACGATTCCAATAACCTGAAGTAACGACTTATATTTAGATATAGATTAATGCTCTAATTACTTAATTTAATGCCAATCTATTAAAAAGCGACCAAGTCATTGAACTAAAATCCGATACTCTAGTCGAGTAGACAGAATGGAAATATAATATGATCTAAACGTATGATATTAATGAAGTTTAAAAAAACCCTTTAACAAGATTAAAAATTAAAATTGAAATAGATGAACAGATAAATAGAAAGTACTATAGCCTATATAGGAACTTAGCTTGCTCTGTTGATCAAAATTGATCAGGAATATATGTTTTATATAGCTTCTCCTCTCCTCTCTCTGGTAGGGCTACACCCAAAAGAAGCATTAGGTAGTTTCAAACAAATCTTTACTATATTTATTTATTTCTAAGAAAACCATAAATCCCAACCAAAGAAACGAACCTAAATTCACTCTATTACTCCCCCCTCCTCCTGTTTAAAGGACAAACTACACATTAAACTCCACGCACCCGAATGGATGTCACGTTTGAAAGTCAACGACAATACGAATCTACATAGAAGCATAGATTGTATTGCAAAGGTAGTGAGACTTATCAAAGATCCCAGATCAAACATACTATATACCCAACCTATATCTTTATATATATATATATGTATATACATATTTATTTAATGTGTTTGATGTTAAAGTAATAATGTTGCAGGGCATAGAAGTTGCAATCTTTGATTTAAGTTGGTAAATTATTTGATTGATTTGGGAGTGAAAATTATTAATCGGCATGGCAGAAGCTTTAAAAAAAAAAGAAAACCAATTCACGCTGGCTTCTCGATACACTCACCGACAAATATATATATATATAGTAATTGCAAGCATGAATTTCCCAACAATTGTTTATAGCTTTCAATGTGTGTGTGTGTAGATATAGATAAGAATTTGTATTTGTTGTAGTTTTTGCTATGAAAATGGAAATTTTAATATTTATATATGTAAATATTTAAAGGAACTTGGAAGCGCTTCAGATAATGCGGATGTCTTGAAACCTGCTCCATCATGGAGTAATGTGGCGTTGAAAACTGGCTTACCCACCCCACCAGCCTCACAGCAACAGCAACAAATTGTGGCTTCATCCTCATCTTCGTCCGGTGGCGGAGGAAGTGTATTTAGTCCCAGTGGTCCAGGTCCTGCTGCTGTGTCTATTGGCATTAGTAATTCACAGTCTAGACCCAGTGTTGGTGCATTATCCAATTCATCATCGACTTCATCACAAAAGCAACACCAAAAGCAGCTTGCCAAAGAGGAGAAGGAGAGGGAAAAGGAAAGAGAGAAGGAAAGGGAGAAGGAGAGGGAGAAGGAAAAGCAACAAGAGCAGGCACAAAAAATGCTTGATCAGGCAGCCTCCACTTCAACCGGGAATACAGATGATGAGACCAAGGGTGAGCTACATTTCCATTTAATTGAGTGTCCTTTTGGGTAATTATATTTACAAAATTATTTACAGCTGCTGAATTGGCTGCCAAGAAATCCCGTCTAAAGCAAAAATTGGTTAAAAGTGCCAGATCTGTGGCCATATTTTCCCTTAAACTCAAAGAGCGAAGACAACGTGAGGCTGAGAAGGCGGCCACAATTGCCGTTGAGCATGCCAAGGTGAAGATTTTTAGTTTTCTTTTTTTACAGGAGAGAGTTTCAATTGTCTTTTATTTTTTTTAGGCTCTTGCCAAGTTGCCCATGCCTCAGCCAGTTGGCGGTGAATTATCTTTAATACCCATCGAGCAATTAATACAAATTGATGATATCAAACCAGTACTAATATCTTCAACAACGACAGCAACTAGTTCTAGCCAAGCAGGAGGATCATCTCACACTATGCATCAGCAACATCAGCAGCAGCAACATCAACAGCAGCAACATCATCATTATACGCATCCGCATCAACATTCGGATAACTAATTAAATTAAATTAAACTAATCTAATCGCACACTTTGTAAATAGTTTTCTATGCACCAGTTCTTCTCACATTCACAGTCATTTAGCAAAGTTTTATTAGAGAAAACCATAGAAAAACCCAAAACCAAAAAGAGAAAATGAGAAAAATTGAGGAATTTGCTGAACGTGTGTCTTGTCCAAGAGAGTTGGAAGCAACTAATTAACTTATACAATTTAGTCAACTGAAAGACAACAAATTATTTAAAATAATTAACTAGTGTTATCAATCCAAGTATTTGTGAATATTTGTCAAGTTTTTTGAAGATATCCAAAAAGATTTTCACACAAAACAATTAAAAAGCATACAAAAAAAAGGGAAAATATACCTAAGAAATATCGAGATAAAACCATAAAAAAGAAATTGTGAAACGAATTTTGTTTTAGCATTTAGCAAAAGTTAATGTTTTTTAGTAGTTAATGTTATTTAGCATTTAGCTGAGATATTTGTTAAGCCAGCAAATCAAAACGAAAACAAATTAAAATAGTTGTTGTATCTATACGAGGTGTGGCTATGAAATAATGGGAATAGGAATAGGAAACGATCTGTTGTAAATTTTCATACGATATTTGCTTAAATTGAAAATGGAACTTTATATTGTTAAAGGGAGAATTATAGATCAGGGTCAGAGAATGTTCCATGTGCGGGTCTTAATTTTATGAGAGTAATTGTGTGTTTTATTTAGATTAAAAGGTTGTGAAATTGCAGAAGATAGATCCACAAAGAATGAATAAGAAAAAGTAACCGACAAAAATGATTGCCTAAAACTTTAATCTGTTACTGTTAAAATATAATTGGAAATTGAGTAAGACTTTATTTTGCAAGCTAGTCTTCTTTTGTATCGAGTATTGCAGTATTTGAGTCTTGTTATATATTTTGATATTATATGCCTGAAATTAAACTAAAAGGTTTTTTTTTAAAAGGTTGTTGCATTATTTATTAGCCACACCTCGTTATGTTATGTTTTTGCATTTATGTTGCCAATTCATTTACATAAACCATAGAAATACACACGACACAACGACACAAAAAACTGTGAGAAAATGTCGTCCATTGTTCCTTCCATATACATATATATAAATATATATATATACAGATATATATCGAATATATACAAGGAAACAAGAACAACCGCCGCACTCGCTTTTAGCTATATAACTATATATGTATGTAAAACTATATGAGAACACATGTCTATTTTTCAAATGATCTTTAGTTTCAATGCTTTGTCACACAATCTATTGAAACTAACACACATAACACATGCAAACATACATATATACAACACACACACACACACACACACAGACGAAACTCAAACGAATGATATTTGTACATATGATGTAGAATTTAAGCAATTATACAAAAAAAAAGAAATATACTTAAATGTGCTCCTGTGTTACAAAAACAAAACGAATAATTGATATTGAAAATTAAAGTGAAAGTAAAAATTGATTTCAAAACTAATTTAATATGTTGCCTACTTTTGGGGATTGACTTGTAATTCGCTAGGTTTGAATATACAAAATATTTTGCATACTTTTGGGATACCATATGTATCAAATATTCGGTTCTTATATTGAATTCAGTTTTGTACTCTTATACAAATAACTTTAAAGAGTTTGAGACTGGATTCTTTTTGTTATTATAGGGCTATCAAAAAAGAGAGATATGTAAGTCTCTCTTTCGATATAACGGAACAGTTATTTTGTTTCATTATTTAATATAAATAATTTAAATAGTAAATTGTATTCTTTTCTATTTATTAAATTCATATTTATATTTAGTTTTATGCTAAGCCTTCGTGCTGGTTTACCGATGTCTGGCATGCAATTCGATTCGGAGATCCATTTGTTCAAAGTTTAGAATTTTTGTTTTTAAACTTTAAACGTTAGAAATATTTTTAAAATATATAAAATATTTAGCATATTTAGAACCATAATTAATAAACAAAGTGTGTAGGAAGTGATTAATGGATACCAAATAGTTGAGGGTAATAAAAAGTTATGATAGATTTCCTTTGAGTAAGATATAAATTGTTTTTTTCTTTCAACACTTTAAAAATATTCTTTAACTTTGTCTTTACAAAGTTCAAATTCGTCTGCGGTTGGTCTGTTTTAGAGCCAGAAATTCCTTAATAAAATTCCTAGCTTTTAACAGACTCGAATTTATTTTAATTGTCGTAGCAAGTTTGTGTCTAGTATGTAGATTTACTATCTAGTATATATATCTTCTGTAGTCGCATAATTATAATGACACATTGTGTGGTTGCAGCAAGGGTCAAGGATAATGATTGCGTTGGAACTTTTCCAGAATTACTGATATAGCTGCACTGCGGTTTAATCATTACGTTTAAATCTAATAGCAGGGCATCATTATCAACATGATTCCCAAGTACTCGTAACATACTTGACTTGTTTTAGTAGATTTGCTTTATATATTTTATTTAATGTTTGTTTTTTTTTTTGCAACAACATTTTTCATTTTGTTTTATAGCCAAGCTTAACGAATGGACACACACGGGTCAACCTTCCTCACTTGGGCCCCACTCGATCTGGCCCATCGTCATCAAAGCCAACACATGTCATTGTGGCAGGTGGTGTGAGATGTGCTGATTTCAGTTAGTTGATAACATGGCGCGATCTGTAGCTGCAGCAGTCTCTGACAAAACGCACTCCTCACGTACGGCTAATTAACGCGCGTTTTAAGGTTCAAACCGCATCCCCAACCCTCTCTCTCTCTCTCGCTCTCTATCATCATCATCATCAACTGTAAATAAAGAAAAAGTTAGGAGACAAAGGCATGATTGCATTATGGAATGAGCTGCGCAGTGACTGGACTGTCCAGACTGAAGGAGTTTAGTATAAAATAATTCCTGCCTCTGATTAACTAACAATTCTTTTTAAGTTGGCTTGCAGATTATTTGAATTTGAGTTTGCAAATCAATTTTTGAATATTTATATTTATAAGAAAAACTGCCGATTTTTAAAAACAGATTTTCATACAAAGATAAAACCAAACCCTTTATTTAACTCACTGATAAACTTTTTTTACCAATTTAAAAAACAAAGAAGCTAACTTTGGACTTGCCGAAGTTTGTATACCCTTGCAGTTCTCGACTAATTAACTATTTTTTTTCTGTACCATCGGTTTCCATGCAAAAATTTTAAATAATTAAAAAAAAATTTAATATATTACTTACCACAATATCTACTACACCACCAAACCAATTTATCTCGGCTCCGCTTATATCTTATCAATCGTATTTATATTATTTTGTTCCAGAAAATTAAATTTAAATGCAGTTTGTCTCTTTCATTTTGATATTTTTTGTATTTTTGGCGTTTAAAGTCAATTTACTATATCTTTTAGTTGTCCGATCCGACTGATTTTTATACTTTATCTGCCTGATTAATTAAAGACCTTATGTACCAAGTTTCACCATATAATTTAAAATTTAAGTTCTCTTTTTTGCGAAGAAACAGACAGATGGATAGACGAACAGACATCTGACTAATAAAAATGAACTGATACTCCCAACACTATACACAAAAAAAAACTAATTTTAAAAGATCTTTCGGCTTGTATTGTTTAATAAAGAAAGAATAAAGGTTTAACTAAAAACTAAAATAAACTATCAAATATACTTAGACAAATGAATTTATCCTCTTAACACCAATAGTTTTTCTCAGTACAGTAGGTATCACTTTGGCACTTTAAAGAAAATTTTACTTAGAAATGGAATAAGAAAATCATATTTTCTGATATTTTTGAAATATGTAGCAAAAATTTTAAATATATTTGAGTTTTAAAAATACATTATATTTTTTTAGGTAAACAATGATAAAACATTATAAAATATATAAGTCATGATAAAGTTATGACTTCCTTGATAGTAACTTTTATTGAACGGACTTTGCTCTTTACTGGCTAATATTTTGTTTTTCACGAAACAAAGCGTCACTCATAAACGGACACCTCTCTCGTCATTCTTAGACGGACACTTCTCTTACCCGGAACTAGGCATCATTTCTGATAAATAATTAAACAAATTTCCCTTGACCAGCTGTGATGAATATCTTAGGTTGAATACGAAAAGAAGTTGAGTACTCAAATATTCTAAAATTTGGATATATTTCTTTTGAATAGTTATATTGATTTATAATAGTTTGTATCGTCTATTAAGGATCCTATTATATCAATACTATTGGGTCGTTCACTAAGTAATTTCGTTTTATGACATCAGCTGATCTTGTTGAATTTTTTCGCAGCCAACTTCGCGCTTAACCGCTTTACCGTTATAAATTTCAATAGCTGATATAGTGAAGCTTATTTGTAAAAAATTTTGTTGGGTTTTGTCAGATAGTTTTCATTTGGTGCCCTATTGAAGATGGAGGATGAAAAACAAAATTTTCGTCATATTTTCCTATTTTACTATCGAAAGGCAAAAATGCAGTTAAATCAAGGCAAAAATTATGCAATGTGTACGGAGAAGATGTATTGACAGAACGCCAATGCCAAAATTGGTTTGCAAAATTTCGTTCCGGCAATTTCAATCTTAAGGATGCACCACGTCCTGGAAGGCCTCTTGAAGTCGATGTGAACAAAATAAAGTCGTTAGTCGATGCAAACCGTCAAATAACAACTAGAGAGATTGCAGAAAGATTAAATCTGTCAAACGCGACCGTTCACAAGGACATGAAACCTCTAGGATTAATTTCCAAGCTTAACATATGGGTTCCTCATATTTTTACAGAACGGAATTTGCTTCGTCGCATTAACGACTGCGACACGCTTATTCGACGTCAAAGAAACGATTCATTTTTGAAGCGCATTGTTACCGGCGACAAAAAGTGGGTTGTTTACAACAATTTAAAGCGCAGGAGATCATGGTCTAAAAAGGATGAACCAGCTCAAACCACATCAAATCCCGATATTCACTAAAAAAAGGTTATGTTGTCCGTTTGGTGGGATTTCAAGGAATCGTTTATTTTGAGGTTTTGCAGGACAACAGAACAATTAATTCTGAAGTTTATTGCAATCAACTAAACAAATTAAGTGATGCACTCAAAAAAAAGAGACCAGAATTGGTCAATAGAGAAGGTGTAGTGTTTCACCAGGATAATGCGAGACCCCATACAAGTTTGATAACTCGCTAAAAGCTATTGCAGCTTGAATGGGATGTGCTATCATACCCACCATATTCTTCAGACTTGGCACCTTCGGACTATTACTTGTTCCGGTCTCTGCAAAATTTTTTGGATGGTACAACCTTCACCTCAAATCAGGACGTCAAAAACCACTTGAACCAGTTTTTTGCCAGCAAGGATCAAAAATTTTTTGAGCGTGGAATCAATCTATTGCCCGAAAGATGGCAAAAGGTATTAGAACAAAATGGAGAATACATAATTTCATAAAATGTTTTATAAAATAAAAAAATTCGGGTTTGAATTGCACTAAAAAAAACGAAATTACTAAGTGAACAACCTAATATATCTATAAACAAATCTATATAGAAACCTTCTTCAAAATAAGAAAATGTTTTTCTTTATCGCAAAATAATCAATTTAATTAATTTAATCCTTAAAAAATACTTAAAAAAGTTTAAAATCTTCAAAGAAATATATAAGAGTATTATACCCTCTCATGGGCGGACTAAAAACTCTCGCCATTTTTTGTTCTCTGCAATTAGGATTATATAATCGAAAATGTATCTTTTTAAATAATTTTTCTTTTTTTCCCTTGCATTAGTTACAAAAGAAAAGCCGCACAAATCGGAAACTTTTATTAAAGAAAAGTTCACTAAACGAAAAAAAAGGCAACCGTTTTACCACATTTTCGTTTAATTTGTTTTCCCAACTTTATATCACAAAATGGCCGTACCCAAAAAACAGACGATCTGTTAGCCACCTTTTTTTAACCGGAAATTGCAATAACAACAATAAACAAAAAAAACAGCCAACATGTATACAAAGAAACGGAGTATGTATGTCAGGTAATAAAAAGAAACAAGAAGGCGAAAAAATACTTTAAGCAAGCTCACCAATCAAAAACCAACTTGTACATAAATCTGCGCCAAAAGACAAACCAAAAAAGTAATACCAAATAAAAAAGGTAAATCAAAAAAAGAAACAGGCGAAAAAAAAAAACAACTAAAAACCATTTAAAAAAAAAAGGTGTATAAATGTGTACCCAGACCCATGTAGGAAACCATAACGAGCTTAAAAACTGGCAATGACTAGAGATCAAACTCATGATGATGACACACAGACTCTCGGGCTTAGGGCAAGTGAGACAAGGCTTTATGAGTGATATTACCGTAAGATAAAATGGTAAAAACTGTGGGGCGTTGGTGAAATCTCGCACCTGACCCGAAAATGTTTCACATACTTTTACACACACATACATACATACATACAAATATTGTGCGAGTTACAGTTAAACGCCATTTTTTCCATTGAAATTTGTTTGGCAAACGAGGGAGCGAGCGAGCTGGCAAGAAAACGAACAAAAGGGAGTTAAAAGTTGATGTCTGTTGGCCATCCAGTAGCAACAATTTGTTTGGCTCAGATGGGCGGTCAGGCCATTAATAAAAGAGAAGATGCCCTCAAAAAAAATAAAGTTAAAAACCAAACATACATACATATAAAAAAGAAGAAAAAACGGCAGCCACGCCTTGAGGGCGCAACGGTAAATGGCCCCAAGACATTTTGTGTGTGTATATGGAAGATTTTTGGTGCTTTTTATGCTCTTAGAGAAAGAGTTTATTAGTTTTTAGTGTGAACTTGTTGCAGTGGCATAGTCAACTATTTGAAATTATAAGAATATTTCAAATCAAGGCAACTAAATGATTTTTTTTTGTTTAAGAAACAATTAAGCTTATTAAATCTGGCTTAAAACTATTGATATTTTCATTCATTCATTCATGTTGGATATATATATAAATATATTGAACAATTGAGATTGAAATGATAGTTTTTTAATAATTAAGGCTTTGCATTTGTCTATAATCTGTGATCTTATTTGTCCCACATGTCTGTCTAAATTTTGTCCTACTTACTAATGATATGAAACCACTTGCTGGTTTTGTCCTACGTGAACCAAAAGCTTCTTAAGATTAAAATAAGTTTAATTAGCGTCCATGATATCAAACAGGTGCCCTAAAAACGAAGAGCTCTTAAACTTTGAAACTAATTTCATATTACTTTCAGCTTATGAATGATGGGTTTCAAAACATATAAGAAAGATATGTTCAAAAAAAAAAAATGTTCAATTTCTAATAATTGGACTCCCATAACTAATAATAATTGGACTTCTGATCAAGAACAAAAGTGTACCATAACAATCATCAATCAATTATAAACAAACTAACCCTATACTCACTATGTATTATTTATTTTATATATAAAATGTACCATAGAATGATCGCTCTTAAAATACTTTATCTAATTGTGATAATATTAATATATCTACTTATTTTCGTAGGACTCATATTTATAAGTATAAATGAGCGTTTATGCTGAATTGAAGCAAAGAGTTTTACTACTTAGTATGATATCGTTTAGAGATCATTTTCATATTTGAAACGTAATCGGTATTTGTTTTTATTGAATTGATAATACAAATATGTATATAATATAAAAGAATGATCAGTTCTCCAAAACGAATATGACCTCTAAACGATATCATAGGATTTCTATGGATCTAGCTGTAAATTTAATAATTTTTAAATTAAAACTCAAAACTAATCATTTATTTTGAGAAGAAATATATTAACAAAACCCAAGTTTCGTATACAAAACTATAAAAATAGTTATATTTTTATCAATTTTTATAATTAAAATTTATATATCTAAGTCCCTGGAATATATAAGTTTTGAAACAGAATGAAAGATCTTAGAATTTTAGAATAGATTACATACATACGTTGTTCAAGTGTATGTAAACTTCGGTTTCTCAGATTTAAAAAATATTTTTTTTTGATTTGCAGTTTAGTCAGATTGCCACTGACTGACTGACTGACCCATGGTTTATTCACCTGTCGTCATAGCCACTGAGCTTAAATTAAAATTTAAATTGCTATAACATTTCTTTGTTGTTGCAAAGATGTTGGGTTTATTTGTTTTTGTGTTGCTGTTTCTGTTGGGTTTATCTTAATGAAACTTTTTAAATCGCTTTTAACAGTGTCGAGGGGCTATTAAAAAAAGCTCACAATCCTCGTATTTCTTTGATTTAAATGCATTTAATTTTGAGGCATGTGAAAATTAATTACATTTAATTAGTCTCCCCCTCCCGTTGGACCGTTCTCTTTTTGTATTTCGGCACCGATACAAGTTGCCGTTTCTAGCGGCAAAAGTACATACATACATATATATATATATACATATATATTTATATATATGTGAGTGTGCAGTATAAATTTTAAAACGATCTCATAAAATCTTTACTCATGCTCATCCAGTAGTCGAAAAGTTGTTTATGACCGACCACCAAGCCAAGTTAACTGTCTGACTGAATGACTGACTGACTGACGATGCACTTATTTCAAGGGAAGGTCATACCTACGTTTCTCACTCATTTAATTGAATTTCAAACGAATTGTACTTAGGGGGGATAGTCAATCAGAGTTAAACGGAAGCTGTGCTCTAATTTGTTGGAATCTGGAATCTTTTGGTCTACAAACTAAGAGTGAGAGATGGAGAAGAATGCAAATGATATTAACTTAATTAGAGTTTCGTATAATCAGCAACAAGTAAATCTATTTTCAAAGAAACAAACTATATAAACTGCTTTACAATTGTAAACCGAGTATAATTAAATTACAATAAATTAGTTAAACTAATTCACTGTTTTAAAATAAAAATCTTGTTCTCATTTGGAAAATAATATGTGTCTCATTCTTATAGTAAATGAAGTTATAACAAAAATTAAAGTGAAATCGCTTTTGGGTACTTTGTTTTATATACAATAATAATAATGACGAACTATATAAATATATTTAAATATGTGATGGAATAAAGAAATAAAAAACTAGAAGGATGGACTACCTTTGCAAACTTTTTAATAAAAATATTTTTTTTGGTCCGATTGTTCCTATGGGAGCTATAGCATATAGTCGGCCGATTCTAGTGAAACTCAGTAAACCCATTTCTATATATACCAAACTTACACATACCAAATTTGGTAAGAATCGCTCTTAAAATAAGTAAGTTATTCATCAAAAACTATTTTTATGCCCCATCATTCCAATGGCAGCTATAGGATATAGTGAACCGATTCTCATAAAACTTGATAGATATATTAGAAAGTATATAACACTGACAAATACCAAATTTTGTGATAATCGCTTTTAAAACAACCAAGTTATTGCTCGAAATCCATATTCATGACCGATCGTTCCTATGGGAGCTATATAATTTTGATGAAACTTAGTGGATATGTTAGGAAGTATATAAATCCATTCAGGATGATTCCGAGATATACAATGACTGCAGCAAAAGGAAGCCTAGGTGCAAAATTTCAGCTCTGTAGCTTTAAGGTTCTCGGAGGAGACTGCGTTGATCCAGACAGACGGACGGTCAGACAGACAGACAGACATGGCTATATTAACACAGCTTATCTTCCTGATCAAGAATATAGATACTTTATATTGTCGTTGCATACTTCTGACCAAAATTAATGTACCTTTTTGCAAAGGTATGAAAAACCCATCCCGCTGGGTTAACCATTATGAATAAGTCCAAAAAAAATAAATTTTATTTTGTGTCTTTAATTCATGCTCACCAGAAGGGAAACTGCAATTTATTTGACAAAAACTAAAAAATAATAAAAAATGTTGATTTATAAGAATTTTAATTTAATTAATTTTGAATAGTTTCTTTAACTTTACAATTACATTTTCTTTGAGTAAGCTTAACTATAAGGATAGACTTAAAAACTAAGTTCTTGTACTCTGTACTCTTAGGGCAAAAGGAGTATATTGAAGTCCCTAAATAATATAACAGTAGTATGGAATCACTTCCGGCTTATATATATTCATGATCAGTATCAATAACCGAGTCGAATGAGACTTCTTATTCTATCGGTCCATCTGTTCGGCTGAAAGTACACTGAAAGAGCCTCTAAAAACTAAAGCTACCAAATTTGGTGTAAACATTTCGCTTGCATGTACGCAGATCAAATTTGGTTCTAATTTTTGCTAATCTCAGAAAAAACTAATAACAAAAGTTGCTAGCTATTGTATTCTTAATATCCTCATCCAATAATATTGCCATAAAGTATCAGCTGGCAAATTTTGGGCAATAAATATCGGAGACATACATTTTATACTGAAATGCCAAGACCAACATTGGCTGATAAGAGTGAGCGGGATAGGAAAGTTTTGTTGGAAAAGTTTTATTTTTAATTTATGGAAATTTACATCGCACGTTTGTTTCCTTCATTTGATTCACCCTTGCAATAGGGGTATATTAAATAAAGTTAGAAACTTGCAGCGGATAGAAAGAAGCCATATCCGTTCATCCATTGTGTGGACAACAAGATCACCTCCGAGACCTTTAGAGCTACAGAGCATTTGGTATTTGTAATTTTTTTCTATATATAATTTTCTGTAAATGTCCCTATTGTGTTAAGCTCTTTAAATCTTTGCTTACATTTTCCTAAGTTGATAAAAAATGTGGCTGTAGTTTAGTAGGCCTTGAAAATTACCATTTTTACTTTTTTCCCCAAGTAGGCTTTTAATTCAAAATTTGTATAAATACGCGACGATTTGCTGTTAATTTCTCATTCAGTTGCTTACTTTTATTGAAGCAACATTATTTTATTTTCCTTATTTGTTTTATTTGGCTAATTATAGCAGGAATTCATTGACTTTAATTTTCTTAATTTTTGCAGTATTTATATCTTGGTTTCCCGACTTTGTATATTCATTCCTTGTAGAATTTACGCGTCTTCCAAGTGCTTCCGAAATGTTTTTCATTTGATTCACTTGCTGAATGGGAGTGACTTGAGCTGCTAGTTAGGGAGATCTTTCATTTTTGTTGTATCCCTTCCATTTCAGAACGTATTGCATTTGGTTGTTCCTTTGATTCTGTTATCGGTGTTTATTTTTGTATTTTGTCTGATATTATATAAGCTGTGCAGTTATCGACATGTAGAGTTTTGAGAGGTTAGAGTTTTTATATATGTATATATATATTTATATATATATATATGTAGCTGCCATATTTATTTAGATTTCAATGGTATTTGTTCTAATTATTCTACTAACAATGTAATATGTATAACTCAAAAGGAGAAAAAGAGAAAAGTTAGTCCATTCTTCTAATTTATTTTATCAATTTTTTGTTTTCAAATGAAGTAAGTTTCAATGCTAAAGTTGCAATTAATTGTTCTTATGCCTAAATACACTCAAAGAAAAATTTAAAGAAATTAAAAAGTTCTACAAAGTTCAACTGACAAACACTTAAAATACGGATTTTCCTTTCATTTTGATTGGTGGTTTTTCACATATTATTTACCAAAGAGATATGTCTACATATATGTGATGAACTAAATAGAGCGAGGTGGCATTATATAAGTAGATTTTTAAGGTGTGATAACATAACATCGAGAGAAGTGAAGGAGAAGGCAACAAAAATGTATAAGATGACTATGAGTTGCTAAAGAAGTTAAATATTTAGAAAATTAAAAAGTTCCTTCCCAAAAATAATAGCTTAGTCAAATTTAAAAGCAATTAAAAATACATTTTTCTTAGAACTTAAATGTCACTTGTTATAATAGGTATATAAAGTTAAAAAAAAAAAAAACAACTTAGGACAAATAAAGAAAGAATCGGCCTTGCAGTTCTTGACTTATTAACTATTTTTTCTGTCATCGGTTTGTATGCCAAATTTTAAATAATGAAATAATAGAAAAGAGAATCTTTTGATTGATATGGTATCAATCGGGTTATATTGTATTGTTTCAAAGAAAATTTAAATGCTCTTTGTCTCTTTCACTCATCTCGTCTTGATATTTGTTGGATTTTTGGCGGTTAAAGTCAATTTATTATATTTTATAGTTGTCCGATCCGACTTATTTCCATACTTTATCTGCCTGTTTAATTAAAAAGCTTATCTACCAAGTTTCAACCATATGGTTTAAAATTTAAGGTATATTTGTTGCGAAGAAACATACAGACGGACATGGATGGACTATTGATGCTGATCAAGAATATATATACTTTACGATATCAAAAACTTATGTATATTTCTAAGCGTTATAAACGACTGACTAATTTTATAATACCCTATGGAAGGGCATAAACATCTTTAAAGTAATCTAAGAAACATTCGTTTCAAAAGCAATTTTTTAAAATAGTTGCCACTCTTTATCGAATTATCGATTATTATTTGTATAAATCGAGAGACTTAAGCTTTTTAAATAAAAAAAGAACTCTTTTTTTTATTTTTATCTCGAAACGGAAGCTTTATTAAAACTGAGCTCAGTACAAAGAGAAACGCCACCAAGAACTGATTAATTTTATAAGAAAAAGAAAAAAAAAATTATCTGTGTATAAATGTAATTGAAGATTACTCACAATGGATAAAAAATTGTATTTCTTGTGCATTTTAATTACAATTAATTTTGCTTATGCTCTTAATATATGTACTAGAAGGAAACTCTATTCTTATAAAACACCATCAATTCATAAATATCTACTTAATTGGGGATCTTATAGCCCTAATTCAAGGGCATTTTATTCACCTTTTCAGGTAAATCATATCTAATTCAATTATATACTATGATTATTTACAGTTAGAATATATATGTTGTGATTTAAGAAAATAATTACGGTATTTGTTTGTATTAAATTGTTTATCTTGAACGAGGGGCGACAATTGAATGTCAAGAATCTACAAACATTAAAGTGAGAAAAGATAAGTAAATAAATTTCAAGAGTTATTATTGAGTGAAGAAATTATTCTTTTAAGACAAATAAGAACATAATTCGAATTTAAGGAAGTGAAATCTTAATTAACTCAATTCAATTCAACTTCTTTTTTATCCTTTTTAGGTACATTATCTTACACGGATTGAATACTATTGCTGTAATGGATATGAAGGTGAAATAGATAATTGCCAACCAATATGCCCGCATTCGTGTTTCGGAAATGGTATTTGTAACTCTCCCTATGTTTGTGAATGCAATTCAGGTTATGGCGGCAACTATTGTCAATTGCCAATTTGTAAAAACTGTGATAATGAAGAAAATAGCTTCTGCTCTAAGCCAGGAAATTGTTTGTGTAAAAGCGGCTATGCTAGTAGTGATTCCATCATCTCTTCTGCTAGTTGTTTACCCATCTGTGAGGTACAGTGTAAGGAGAACAGTCGTTGTGTGAGTCCTGGCAAATGCCAATGCCTAGAAGGATATTCCGATGAACAAAACGTTAATAAGGAATGTCAACCTGTTTGCTCTAATGAATGTCCAGAACATGCCTATTGCCATCAACCTAATAAATGTAAATGTAAATCAGGTTACATAACCGACGGAATGATTTGTGTACCGGACTGCAAAAATAAATGCCCGGAAAATACTAAATGCATGGCTCCCGATCACTGTGAATGCACTCCGGGCTATGAGAAGTTCAATGGTACCGAAAATTGTACATTAGTTAATTTGATTTCTTCAACTACCGAATCAGTAACTAAATCGGATTATATTTCTGATGCACCAAAAACTAGTGCAAGTGTTGCCTACCAACCAATATCAACATCCAATGCACAAAGTTCGATCTCTTTTACAACTAATGTGCCATTAATCGAAATTCCACTTAACAATTGCACTGAGAACTGTGAATGCTGGATGGAACAAGATGATCTGGGGCCAATTTCAAATCCCAAATGTATTCAGAGTTGCTCAAAAACTGTTACTCAACACTGTTTAACTTTAACTTATTGCCATTGTTATCAACCGAATGGGCCAATAACATGCAAAGAAGATGTTGCCGATGAGAGTTTTGAGGAATTGCAATATAATTGTACTCTAAGAACATCAGTGATACATAATACCGAAAAACTATCAACGACCATAAATGTGACTCAACAAAATCATGGATCCAATTGGCTACTCATTATGGTCGGTATCTTTGGTACATGTGCAATTATTTCCATTGCAGGAGCTATTTATTATAAGAAAGGTTCTTGTTTTAGGAGACGCTCACAAATGACTGAGCCCCTGATTACCTAACCTAATCTATGGAGAATAATCTAATATAAAAAGACTTACATCATAGAGAACATCAGTCTTGCAATTGTACAATATACATACATACAAACTTACATATTTTACATAGATTATTATTCTTTATTATTAATAAACGAGGTTTTATTTCAACCTATGAAACTCTTTAATCTATTATTTCTGAATGAAATCTACAAATAATTTACAGATTCAAATAGACATATTGTAAAAGATTTTTATATATGTACTTATATACATACATATATCCTTCTAAAACATACATATATACATATATTGTACTAAATCAATCCCTGTGATGAATAACTTGAAGGAAAGTTAAAGCTTTCCAGTTAGGCGGCAGGCAAAAGGCAGTACTTGGAACACTTTGGAACATGAAACACAAGAAACAACGACAAATGAAATCAAACAAAATTTTTATAATATACTTGTTGTTAAATTACCAAGCATAAAGCATAAATATATGTATTAAGAAAGTTACAAAAGTTTAAAAAAAAAATCGAAAACAAAACCAACATTAACTTTTGCTAACTATGAAGCTTTTTCTGCTTAGCTGATAAGCTTAATTTACTGCTATTTCTGACGTCAACTTCTATTAATTGTCGGAGATATCAGACTCATGAAACAGATCGAGTTTAAATAAAAAAATAAAAGCTGTGGTATCAATAAAACATCCTGTGAGTCAGAGAAAGTCCCATAAAGTGAAATGTAATATTTATTTATATTTTAATTTCTGTTTTTACTTTTGTAATGCAAAATTATGTGACAATGCTTTGTGAGTAACAACTCTAATGTCCTAAATTGTATTAGAAAAGGTTTTCTGATCTAGTCCAAAATCTTGGCTTGTCGGCTGGGGCCTACGTTATATAGTTAATTTAGTATTACAGTCATGAGACACTTTATTTGCAGTACGTTACCTATAAAAAGCTAGAAGATTTGACTAATCTACACAACACACAGCCATAGCTAACGGTTCTTTCTGGTGATTCTCCGCTTTATTTCCAAAATTTTCTTATACTTTAAAGTTTAAACCTTTTCTAACTTCATTTAAGTTGCGCTTGTGTTGAGTTTAAGTTTATTTACTTAATTGCATTATTAATTTAATCCTACTAGTTAAAATACGTATTAACGCTCGCATTTTTTCACCTTTCCTTATTATTGAGGGGATGAACATTTCCTTTTTTTTTTTTGTCATTTCAATTTTTTTTAAATGTCTCCAAAAAAATACAAAATCTAATTTTTTCTGAGTTTTTTTTTTTTAATTTTTTATCGAACTCCAAAAATAAAAAATAACAAAATAATAAAATTTGATGTTTGACTATTAATGTAAGCCTTTTTTACCACCTTTTTATTTTTAATACTAAGCATTTCTTTAAAGTCTTGGGAATATATAATTAAAATTTCAGATCAATATGTGGCTTAGTTCAAAAGTTATAGATCTCTCCAGTAACTTTAACGATTACAATTGTAGTTGGTTATCCTTTGGCACCAGATTGTATATCCTTTGTATAAAGTGTGAAAGCAACTTAAGTTAGCAACTTTAACTTGAAAAATGGATCTTTCCTAAGTTATGAATGGCCTAACTAATACATTTTAAAACAAATAAACAATACCCTAAGAACATTCTTTCAAAATATAACGAATTAAATACTTATACAAAAAAACTAATTTAATTCATTAATTATGTAACATAATTAACTATTAATTCAAAAGGAGGGGTATGGATCCCCCTGATCTTTTTCAACTTTGCCACTAATATTAAGTTTCTTTTTTATAGAGAAAAAAAAACTTAGATGAATGCTAAAAATTAAGAATTCCATTTAAATTATTACTGCAGATTTAGCCAGAAAAATAATTTTAAACCAGTTTAATATAGTTAACAATGGACTATAAATATTATGATGACCTTATATATATGTAAGTATGTATGTATATAAGTACATATGTATATATGTATTTTTTAGCTAACTTAACTTTCTCTTTTTTTCAATTGTATTCAATTTATGCACTAGTTGACTCCATAATTCCAAGTGATCATTTAAATCCTCAATCGTAACATTTAATTAATTTAATTAACTGAAAGATTCACCAAAATGACACCCAAAGGAGCTGAAAATTGCTTGGAAAAATACTCGCACGTCTATATAGATAAAACATCAGCTAATCAAGCGGCATCTGGGCAATGGCAACGCTTTGCTATGCAGTCCGCACGCTTTATAAAATAATGATCAGGTGGGGGATAAGAAGAGGATCCATCAATGAAGGGGAGATGGATTCGTTTGAAGAGACAAGACTCCTTTTGATTGCACCCGTAAGTGCCATATTGTCACTGTTTGATCAATCAAACTGCCGCCAATGATCAGCGACAGATCGTAAATGTAACTCAATCTCCCCCCCATTGATAATAATGAAGATGATGATGATGATGATGATGATTCCATTGCGTAACTTGTTGCCAGAGTGGTCCAGAAATATGGTAGATCTTGCAATTAGCTATATGGTTTGCTCATCGATGGGTGAGCTCTGCTAATTGACAATATTTATGAACACGTACACATTTTGTCGCCCCGCCATCCTTAATTGGAACGCTTTGGGCCCATCGCCCACAGTTGGCCAATTATTTTCATCAAAATTGTTGACAATTTTTAGCGTGCCATTTCAAGTCAATGTGAATGAGTGTATGAGAGGTGGGAAGTGGAGAGTAACAATGTATAGAGAGACAGGTCTAAACCACGTTTTGGTTATACGAATCTGTGACATAAATTGTAGCTAGATGAGCTCAGGTTCTACCACTAACAATAAGTAACAATAAGCGTCTCTTGACTTGCTGTCAGTTTAATTAAATTTACTTTAATTACACATTAAAGCATTCTTTTGTCGGGTTTTTTGTTTGTTATTTTATTTGTTGTTTATTTTGTTAGCCAAACAAGTTCCATTTTGTTATATTCGAAGTAGTTTTCAGTTTAAAAGCAATTGAAATTGATTTACGTCGCCGACTCTTAACTCGAATAAGTTGGAGTCGAAAGACATTAACCTTTAAGTTAAATTCTCTGAGATCATAGAATCTTAAATGTTTATACTATACAAATACATTAAGCAATAATCAGTTAGTGTGTGTTCATATAAAATTTCGGCTTACAAACGGAAAATGCAGGTCATTTAACTAGTAATGAAAGCTAGAAACCCAATTTTCCGGCAAGCATCTGCTTTAATAGATATGAATATAGAATGTCGGGTCCATTCTCGTTTTCGAATCGAACTCAAAATTGGAAACGTTTGCCAATAGCTGTTCTCATCACTTCAGATGTTTTCGCTATATCTGTTATAAAGGAATTTTAATAAACTGCCATTTTACAATGCAAAATAAACTTTTTTGATGGGATTTTAAGCCGACTTTCTTAACTATATTAACTTAAGCACCATTTACACACAAAAATTTTACATTTTGTGTACTTAAAGTTGCTGATAACTCTAAAAATGTACAATAAGTCATTATATCTTTGGTATATCGCATAGAAACATACGTTTCCGTCCTGAAAACGTGTATAAATTCTTAAATAGCCGAGTCGTTCTAGCCGTCTGTCTGTCTCTTTGCTGTTTTTATACCTTAAACTTAAGGCTATATTGTTGAAATTTGGAAGATAAGCTTTTTAGATATATAGGTTGTACAAGTTAAAGAATTAGTCGGATTGGATATGACTATATTATAAATCAAAATAAAAAAATATATTTTTTTTGGCGTACAACTGCTATTTGTACTTAATTTACGAATTAAAGTGATCGATAAATGGAATAGGTAGATTTAAATCCTATTGATATTACAATGGCTAATAATTTATAACTAATATTTGACATAAAACTCTACCAATTATTTATTTAGTTATATTTTGATCATTTTGATAATTAATTTTTCTGATCGCTTCTTTTTTGTATAAGAATCTCTTGACTTTTCATTAAAGTTCTTTTGACTTTGTTAAGACTCGGAAGTGGTAACATTTCTTTCTTTTCTATCATTATCAATTAAAATATATTTCCTTAGGAATTTAAATGGAATGAAATTAAAGCTTCTTTGAATTTAATAACGTTAGACATTAATTTGTGTAGTTTAATGTGACCTAGATACCAGTTAACTCTACGCAATAGGAAGTTGACTTCTGTCACAAATACCTTGAACTGTCCGTTTTTTTTCTTGATATTTTGTTGTTTTTGCGAGTTAGCAAAGTGCCAGCTAAACCACAAGACAATATCTCATTGCTCGATTGTCATTTGTCAAAAGGAGGGAACAAAAAAAAAAAAAAAAAGACAAAACTAAAAAAAAAAGAGTAAAACGTTGCCCAATTAGCGGCACAGTTAAACGTCAACATCCTTACGGCTTCACATCCGGAGAGGCTGTGACGACTGCCACTCTACTTCACATCAGCTCCACGATCCCCCCTCTATGGAGAACTTAGCTGGATCTGGATCTGGTTGTCTGTAACCAGTGACGGTTACATTTTCGCCATCAATCAGTAACCGCAAAACAGCGGGCGCCTGCGCAAAAATGCGGAACAGACAAAATATATATATACATATATACATACAAACATACATATGGTGGCTTCTGTCCTGGGGATGTCAAACCTTCAGTGGGGACTGCAAAAACCTATACAATTAGCTTTCAATTATAGCTGTGAAATTGGGTTTATTGCATTGCTAAAAAATTTTACAAATGTCACGAGTCTGAAATTTATTTATTTATGTTTTACAGCCACTTCACTGCCAACACCAAAGACCCCGTTTTGTATTCCATTTTCATTAGCGAACCAATAAAATGTCATATTTATCATGGTGGTATTTGTATACCCTTACAAAAAAAAGCAGATGATATGTATATATCGGTTTTTTTTAACTTTATTAAGTTGGTTGTGGCTCTTGCTTAGAGTAAAATCAAGGGAACGATTGTAAAATTAAGATATTGTAAGTTAATCTAAATCAGAGATATTTATTATAATAGGTTTTATTATAAAAAATTACAATAATAAAAGACATTTATCATAAAACGTTTTATTTTTAAAATTTTAATAACTATAAAACTTTATTAATAATGGAAAATGTATATAACAGTATACAAGTCTTAATCAAAATCCTAAATAAAAACAAAAATTATAATCAATTTTTAATAATAAGTAATTTACTAACAAAATAACAATTTTTTTATTTAAAATTTATTGTTAGCATTTCAAATACAATAATCAAATGTATTATTCCTTAAATTTTTATTTATGTTCAAAGAGAAAACTTGAATTATAGTTTAAAGATTTTTATAGCGAACTCAACCAAAGTTGGTTATATATATTCTTATATAAAATACTTTAAAGTCTTGAAAAATAAAAAAAAAATGTATTCGACTTTCTATGGAAGTTCTTCTCAATTCACATTCAAAAATGTATAATTTTTTTTGATTGCTTAAGAGATAATACAAAAAATAATAAGCTATTTTATTTTTATACTATCCCGATCCATAATCGAGAAGCAAACCCATAGAAAAATCGGCAATACATAAAAGTAGTACACAAATACTAGTTAATAATAGATCAGTCCAAAAATATATAGTAATGTGTTCTTTAAGATCTCTTTCTCTTAATTTCAAAAATAAATTTAAATTGTTCGATTCCTTAAATGATTCCTAAAAAGTAAAGATTTCAGTTTAAATATTGTGATTTCATTGTAGATCAACTGCTTTCCTCTGCTCAACCAACTTTGAGCTACATTGAATCGACCCACACAGAAAGGGTATTAAAATTACCTACTGGTCGTATAGATATTGTGTAGCAATATTTCATTTGATCGAGCAGAGGCTACCGTTTGCCGGTGGAGGGGGGTAAGTTTCGAAAACATAGCCATGGTCTGTTTGTGGACAAAGCTGGACCATTGTGGCATCAAATATTTGTGACGTATTCATTAATTAACACTCTATATTTCATCTTTATTGTTTTTACTTTTTGACATTTTTTATGATTCTGTTATTTGACTTAGTTATTTAATACATTTTGTGCTGTTTGAGTAGCCGGAACTAAAGTGCTCAAATGACAGCAGATACCCATACAAAGATCCAAGAAAAAGTGAATTTTTAAAAGCTGTGACATTCTTTTGTTAGTGAAATTTTGATCTAACGTAAAAGAAAGAAAGGAAAATTGTAAAGCTAAATAAATGCTTTTACATTTAATACTTTTTACTAAAAAATACCATTGATTCAGAACAAACTAATCATTAGGTATAGCATGTTGGGGTTTCCTATGGTGTTTATAATTTTTAGTATATTTTTAAGAGTCTAATCGTTATAGGAAACAGAACTTAAAAATTTGTACTTCATTTATGTTTACTGAAAAACTGTAAGGCGTTTTTTTTTTTTTTTAATGTCTGTTCAGATGATATTTGTTGTTCAAAGCAAAAAAATATATATTCTCACAGCTTATTTGATACAGTCTCAAAATATATAATGAATTTCGATTCCTCCGAGAAGATTATTGATATTTTCGGCTTCTACAGCAAGTCATATGTCTGGAGGAATAAATATACAGAGTTCAACAAAGAAAACTTGAAGGCTATGTAGAAGCAGCCGCAGTAGAAACTTTTGGTTTTTATCGAGGGAGTAATATGGAAATATCTAGATATTTGAAAAATTATTTCAAATTCCCGAAAAACTGGGTAAAAGCAACAATTTCCATTATTACCAAGATAATAATCCGAAGCATAAGACCGACTCATTTAGACCTGCACACATTTAATGTTACACCAGTGTAAAGAATTAAACGTTATGGACAACTTTAAAGAACTTGTTGGCTCCTTTGGAAACCGGGATCAGAAATAAACAAAATTTTCAAAATAGAAGAGGTCCAAGATAAATTGTACCTACATTCAAAATCTAGAAGATTTCATGCTAAATAGGTTAAAGGAGATAATAAAAGTTGAGAGAAGACACACGAAATACTAAAATTAGCTAATCCTTTAGTTTAAGAATTGTTTGAGACTATGTAATAGGCAACATCTATAAGTTTTTTGATATTGTTTATAGTTTTTGAGTTCAGACTTCAATGATTTTTTAAAAGGATGTGTATCAAACAAGCAGTCAGCCACAGTGGTTGTCCGATCCTGCCTATATATTAGGGATATAAAAAGAAATTTTATGCTTATATGTAAATACTGAATGTGTAAAAGAACAAAAGTCACGACATGATTAAGTGTCTCTTGCCAACCCCATAGCTTTCACTATGTGAGGACTTAAAGGAAGGAATCTTTTGGTTTTGTGATAGGACCAAAGCATACAATTTTAATTGTTTTTATTTAGAAAAGAGACCAGTAATATTCTCAACTAGGAATTCCCAGAGTTAGAAAGAACTTTTTTTCTTCTCAAGGTGCAGTTTTTCCTAAAAAATAAAGTTTGCTAATTAGTTAGTAAGGGAAATTGGCAATTTTCACAAACCTGTTCGTCAAATTTTTTTTGGTGTAAATCCATATTTATGTATGTATGTGCATAATTACACAATACACATACATACATACTCGTAAATCATTGTAATGATAATTGGAAAGATTGAAACAGCTCTTCGTCCTATTTGGTTTCCTAAATCCGTAGTTTTTGGCCTCAATTATATTTCCACATTGCTGTCATCCTATAATCAGTGCTGGTATTTTGGCTCTTTTGCAGCTAGATGTTGTATAAATAATATGTTTTTTTTGTAATAGAGTTTGTGTGGTAACACGATAATTTTCAAAATTTATGCTCTTGTACTACCAGACATCTACCTAAAATTACCTGTTCTCTAAGCGCATTACAGATTGATACACTTTTATAAATCAAAGCTTAGAAAATAGATTAAGAAGTACACACACTCTTTCCAAATTTAACTTAAGTCGCACTTCTGTAAATAAGGACGAATCATCAACTGCCTTAGAAAGGCGTCCTTTTTCGACACGAATTTTATTTACCAAAAGTTTTAGCCAAAACTAGCAATTTGTTAGCCTTATAATATTAATAATACTTTTACTTTAAGAAAAAATATAGATGGGAAAAATTGTTAATAATAATAACAATGATTTGGCCAAAATCTATGCAACAAAATTACTTATTCTGGGCTACAAAAGCACAAAATATTAACAATAAAAAGATATTTTCAATCAATTTGGATTCAGATTTAGATTCTTCTTTATTTTTACCCCTTAAAAATTGTTAGCCCTGTTTATCATATTTTCCCCAAGTAGGCTTTGGACCCAAAATTTGTATAAATAGGCGACGATTTGCTGTTAATTTCTCATTCAGTTGCTTACTTTTGTTGAAGCAACATTATTTTACTTTCCTTATTTATTTTCTTTGGTTGGTTATAGCAGGAATTTGTTTTATCATTAAAGTCTTATTCTTTAATTTTCTTTATTTTTGCAGTAATTATATCTTAGTTCCCCGACTTTGTACATTCATTCCTTGTAGAATTACCGTGTGCTTCTAATTGCTTCGGATTATCCTTCCCATTTTTTTTACTTGCTAATTGGGAGTGACTGTTAAGGAGATCTTTCATTTTAGTTGTATCCCTTCTATTTCAGAACGTATTGCATTTGGTTGTTTCTTTGATTCTGTTATCGGTGTTTATTTTTCTATTTTGTCTGATATATAAGCTGTGCAGTTATCGACATTTAGAATTTTGATATATTTGAAAATTATTCTATTAAGTTTTAACAGAATTAATATACCATGTGATGTAGCTGTCATATTTATTTCGATTTCAATAGTGTTTTTTCTAGTTCTACTTAATTTGTAATATATATAAATCAAAAGGACAAAAGAAAGAAAAGTAGGCAGCCCATTCTTAAATAAACTAATCAACTATTTATTTTCAAATGAAGTAAGTTCCAAAGCTAAGTGCAGAAAAATTTCTAGAAATTAAGAAATCCTACAAAGTTTAACAACTCACAAGCACTTAAAATATATGTATTTTATTTTTATTTTGATTAATTTTAAAATATTGTTCCACATATCAATTATTAATTATAAAAGATATATATATAGATATATATGTATGTAGTATCATATGATGAATTAGGTAAAGCGAGGTGGCATCCTCTGAGTTGATGACATCAAGAGAAGACAAGGAGAAGGTAACGAAAGTAGATAAAAAGCTAAAGTAGTTTCCTTATTCATTTATATTATAAATAATTAATAAATATAAATAAAAAAACAAAAAATAGCTTTAAAAAAATAATTTATATTAAATAAACAGAAGCGTCACCCAGGTGATAGGGCGTTGTGAAAAAAACAATAATTAAAACAGATATGTATAAGCATTTGAATGTAAGCAATCGCTTTATTAAGCATGTGAATCATTATTAACAAAAATCAGTTTTATTTTCATTATTGTACGATGTTTTTTGTTTGATTACCTGGCACATAGACAAGTAAATCTGATGGTTTTCCAATACGGGCAACTTACAACTGACCATTTAGTGCTGAATGGGCCACCTTCAAGCAAAGTTACTACGATTCCCAAAGAAGCGAGTGAAAATCCTTTTTGTTTTATGTTAGGGGATCGTTGCTTATATTAATGAAATAAAAAAAATTTTCCTGTACTTTTTCCTGTGCATCTGAGGAGTAAATCCCTCCAGTTTCAACATTTGTTACTTTCATAGTGTTGAGATCATACAATTCTTCTCGATGCAACTCTTGGTTAAAAGAATCATGCATTGGACATTTGGGCCCAGGACTAATTGAATTAATAGATTGTTTGACATGAACAAGCACATGTCCTCAATTGAAATCAATGTTTTGTTGTTAATTTCCTCTCCGATTGGCATATTTGGAATTCCAATTCGATTTCGTATCTGATACATATAATCTTTGTACCTGATCCACAAATCAATTAGGTTTAAAAAGAAGGAAATGATTTTAGAAAACGATGTTCGTAATTTTCACATTAAAAATCTTTTTGACAGGACGAATTCCGTCATTTTTCATCACAAAGTTCACATTAAAGAAAAGGGTTGTTTTTAGGAGTTTTCCGGCAATTATTTGAATTTTCTTGCCGTAAAATCAATCTAACTTCAACACTTTAAAAAAAGTATTGTCCAAATTCGCTTAGGCGTTATTGAGTTATGCGTTTACCAACACCTTTTACGACTTATTTTAATATATTAGAAAATTAATTTGAATTTTGAAAGAGTTTAATTTAATAAAGTTTCTCTATTTGATATAGGGTCGGAGGGGACTACTTGTTTGGTTTATTTTATATATTTATAGACGGTTCGAAAATTTGAATGAGCGTCCGCAGCATTGCTGATAGAGAGCAAGGTGGCTGCATTTCCCTTCAGATATATCTGGTCCACTTCAAATTAACCTCTTCCCTCGGTCTTCCATATTCCAGGACACTGCCCCGTACAATCTTTAAGTAATAAATTTACTTGGATTGATTTAAGATTATGGCATCCACTAAAAAAGATTGTCGATTATAGAAGCGGTAGCATTGACGTTGCTTTTATATCACTGGCATTTTCCATTGAATGTAGCCCGGAAAACCTAAGGTTTTTCTAAAGGAAAATCTCCGCACAAACGGCTAGATTTGCAATTTTAAAGTTTTTGCTGCTTTTTTTTGAGGCAATTTTTGGAAAATGAACTATGAATAATATCATAGTTAGTTATTGCTTAAGTTAAACTGAAACTAACTCCCATTTATAGCTAGTTTAGTGTATATAAAAGTAAATGTTGCAGCATCTGTGGCATGTCATTTATTAGCGCGGCTTTTGTTGTTTTGGCCATCACAACTACCGCTAAAGAGGCGGCAACAGGTGAACAATTACCTAAAAAAAAAAAACCAACACACACAAAGAGAAAAAGAAAAACGCTTTGTGTATGAAACATGCGTTAATTGCCATAGAGTCTGTAGAGTCGATGGGTGCCTACTTAGAGGCCTGGGCACGGTGACAAAATTAAACTTAATTGTTTTATGACAGCCCGACAACTGAGCGGACCGCCAAGCTACTAGAGGAAAATGTGAGGCTGACCTAACCATCTTATACAGTTTTACCCTACTGGCAGACAGTGATTTGTCTGTGGGGCACCAGCAGCAACAGCAGCAGCAGCAGCAACATCAACAACAACTTTCAGCAGCAACTTCCAACTTGCGGCAAGCGGCAAACAGTTGACATTTTTTAGGGTCTTTAACTGCGTGGCTTTGTCTCTTGGTTGTTTTTGTTTTGTATTTTATTTTATTTAATTGTTTTTCTTGTAAACGATTTTTGTTTTTTTGTTGGTTTGTTGTTGCCTTGCTGCATCCAGCCACCCATTTTATATTATATTTATTAAAAAATGTTTTACACAGAAGTCGAGGGGTTTTTTTTTTTTTATTTTCTTAATGAAAAGTAAAAATTAGTAGACAACAGCAGGTGCTGTGTTGGGTTATGAACCTCTGGGGAGGATGTTGGAGGAGATGGAGTTAGGAGTTGGACAACATTTCTGTCATTGCTTTAAGGTAAACTTTCAGCATTCTCATGTCAATCATTTTAGTTCAAGGAAATTTTTGCGGTTAGTTCAACTGAAAGCAAAAGGTAAAAAAGTACTTTAGGATAATTTTGGATTACTAACATTTAGTACATTATTTAGTTACAAAATTAATATAAATTTAAATTTACGATATAGAAAAATACTCCTCTATATGTTGGTTTAACGTTATTATAAAGAAAAACTAATGATTTTGGCATAAATTATTTGTTATTTTTATGCCATAAAATGTAATAAAGAAATAAGATATAGAAAGCGATCATCACTTGATTCATTTTCTAGGTGCATTGGTTTTCACCAAAAAGGATAAAGTACACAAAAAAGAAATTACAATAAATATTAGTTACCGATGGCCGATTTCAACCATGTTATAGTTCAGACATTATCACCCTTTTAACCCCCTTTTCACACTTCTCTGTAGCTTTTTAGTTCTAATCAAAATAAATCTTTGTTCAGAAATCAGTCCTTTTTAATTTTCAAGTGCTTAACAAATTTTCTAATAATTATGTATAGGAATCGTAATTATGGGTTGTCAATTCGTAGTGTATAGTTGAGAAGATATTGCCTATAAGGACTTCGTGGAAAACCATTCAATTTTAAATTTAACGACATTCCCAATGACTTTGAAAGAGTTGCCTTCTATTTCTACTAGAACTATTGTAATTTATAGATTTATATACGCGGATAAGTGATTTACATTGATTATGGTGTTCTAAAGTTACAAAATATATCTATCTATCTATATATATATATAAAATTCTCGTGTCACAATGTTTGTCTTTAAACTCCTCCGAAACGGCTTTACCGATTTTAACCAAATTTTGCATGCATATTGAGTAGGTCTGAGAATCGGCTAACATCTATTTTTCATACCCCTAAGTGTTAAGGCTAACAAAAATTATTATTCACGCTGTAGCATTAAGAGACTGATATTGTTTGATTTTTTGATAGTGTTACCGTTCTTATCGAATAATAATTTTTTGATAGTGTTACCGTTCTTTACGAATAATAATATGTATAATAAAGTATGTGGCTTAGATTTAAGCACGCCATAATTTTCACACGGACAATTATGCGTAGCATGCTCTCGAGTGGGTAAACCATCAAGTTTGTTTGTGTACCAAAATGAGCGTAATAGGATTCGGACGCCAGAAACGCGTGCAGTTCGAGCGCGTCATTCAACTAATAATCGCGCAGGTTTAAACCGAGCTGCTTTCATTTACGATGTGTCAATTGACTACAGTAACTACCAATGTATTGTTTTTGGTTCTATGAACTCGGGTTGCTCACATTGTAAGGCAAAACCGATGGATTGTATTGCGCAAAGGGTAAAGTGAAATTGTTACCATTGGATCCACCACCAGAGCCATTGTACTTATTGGTTTTAGAAATAGAAACAGATTTCATACACTTATTGAACAATATTCAGCAATATAACATAATTGCTTTCAAATGACTTCATTTGGGGCAACAAACGTAGTTCGGGAAAATTTTATGGTACTTTCAAGGTATATCCTATAACAGTTAATCGGAACAAACTCTGATCTGAAGAATATATTTATCTTCGAGATGCAATTAATACTGACAGAAATGCATAGAATGTTGATCGGATGACGATTTTTCCAGCAACATACAACGGAAGACCATGTCGTATGTTCGCCATTATGTTACAGCAGATTTTTTCATCACATCTACATGCTATCCTCACTAGATAGAAATCAAGCAAAAACATAAAAAACATGGTGAATCATAATTATCAAGAAAAGTCACTATAAAATATTAAAAATCTTTTTGGCAGAACGAAGTCTGCCGGGTAAGCTAGTACTTGTATAAAAATAATGTAAAATATATAGGATATCCTGCTTTCTGCACTCTTCTTTAAGCATTGAATCCGCTAGCTGGCAACACGTTTCCGACTTCAAAACGTATATATATAAATAATCTTAATTAGCATCAACAGCCACGTTGACATAGCTGTCTGTGTGTTTCTTTGCGTTTTTTATACCTTATATGTTGAGTTATGTGGTTGAAACTCGGTAGATTAGCTTTTTAGCTGTGTAGGTTTTCCAAGTATAAAAATTAATCGGATCGGACTACTTTAAGATATGAAATCGAACACTAAGTTTCAATAAGCTCGGATAACTATTATTTTCTTTTAGGTTTCTTTTTTAATTAATTAGTCTAGAACTTCTTTCATATTTGTTTAGGTACAAAGTTTGCAACCCTTTATCCACTGCATCCGTTTTAAATACCTGTTGTATAGAGGCGTATTATACACTGCGCGTCATCAGGTTAGCGCCCCCTTTAACACTGACCGCCAATGCTCCATAAAATCTAAACCATCAGAGTTCTAGCTTTAATTTTTTTTTTTATTGTGCTACATGCATTTCTCTTTAAAATAAAACAACAATGGCTAATGTACAAATAAGGAATATTTTTTAATAAATGTTTTTCAAAAAGGTAAAAAAAAAATGTAACAAAAATTTGGTCATCAGATTAGCGCCCCCTACGTTAAATTCAATTTAAATAAGTTGATGATCAATAATGGTAGTTTATAACAGTTGTATATTAAGTTTTTATCATTTTTAAGTAATATTAGTAGTGCGTAGTCCCGCCTTTTTTTGAAATTACTTCAAAAATTCGATTAGGAATTGAATTATAAAGTTGTTCTATATAATTCAATGATATGGTTGACCAGGCGTGTTTGATGCCTTCGATTAACTCCGTCTTTGTGCTATATTGCTTTCCGGACTCATACACTTTCCTAACCAACCATCCCCAGACGTTTTCAACGATGTTAAGGTCGGGGAAGTATGGTGGCCACTGCATGAGATCAACTTTTTGGTCCTGAATCCATGACTTCACGGATCGGGCGGTGTGAATTGGAGCATTATCATGCTGGAAAGTCCACTTCAGGTTTTAAAAAATGTTTTGAAAATGCGAAAAAGCCGTTTTTAACACGTTGTTATACTTCTGTGCGTTTATGCGCGATGTCAAAAATTGAAGCTCGCAAGTGCCGTAGAAGGATATTGCTCCCCACACCATAACGCACCCCACCCGGCTGTGCAACCGGTCCAAGTGATGTTCTTCTTTGCATAGGTCATGGAAATAATAATTATAGCCATCAGGTCCTTCCAATTTAAATTTTTTTCACCGGAAAATACAATATGCTGCCATTGGGTAGACCAAGTCATGTGCGCTCGGGCAAAATTAGGGCGCATTTCTTTTCTTAGCTTATTGAGTGGTGGTTTTTTTTTTAATTTCTGTCTCTGTAAGTGATTAGCTTTCTTAATTACTCTTCGCACTATTGATAAGCTCGCCTTAAAACCGGTTTTTTCCCTAATCTTGGTGGTCGATTCGTGCGAATTCGAAGTTTCTCAAAGTATTGCTCGTCTATCTGCTTGTGAAATCACTTGATTATTGCCGGCTTTGTAGTTTTTTCCATAGTTTTCCTTATTTTTAAGAAAATTGGCAATTGTTTTTCTGTGTCTTCCCGTCTTTTCAGCACTTTTATGGTAGGATAGTCCAGATTCAAAGTATGCCTCAATTTTTGATTTTTCTACCAAAGATAAAACTGTTCCTTTACCCATTCTGTATGTTTGTTTAAAGATATTGAACACTTCGAGCTTCACAAAAAATTTGGTGACTTTAATTGCTAAATTAAGCAAAATAACTAAAATGGCATTTGACGGCGCTAATCTGATGACCAAATTTTTGTTACATTTTTTTTTTACCTTTTTGAAAAACATTTATTAAAAAATATTCCTTATTTGTACATTAGCCATTGTTGTTTTATTTTAAAGAGAAATGCATGTAGCACAATAAAAAAAAAAATTAAAGCTAGAACTCTGATGGTTTAGATTTTATGGAGCATTGGCGGTCAGTGTTAAAGGGGGCGCTAACCTGATGACGCGCAGTGTATATAGCCAGAGCAGATCTTAATTGATAAAAGTAACTACTATATACATATGTGTGTACTTATATTAGTAAAATATTTACTTAACCTATTAAAATATAAAAATAAGCATAATGCTATGACAAATTCATTCTCTTAAACAAAATATACTCCAATTAAATAACTAAAATGTTTGTACTATTTTCTTGAATTCATTTCATTTTCATTCATTTTATTAGTATTATTATCTTTTATCGCCTTTAAAGGTCGGAAGTCATTTATATGATTATAGTCATAAATTTTAAGATGATTTTTCCAAGATGTTTGTCAGTTAGCAAAGATTTTCAAATATCCTACTAAATGATTTTCTGTCTCGTTTTAACACATTTCCCACTAATTTTGGTTTGTGCTGTCATTTAAAATTTTCTTGGGTTTTTCCATTACAACAACACACTACCAGAGCCGCACACAAGAACCAATGGTTTTTATGATCCTTTTAGTTGTCTTTTATCATTTGTTAATAATAATTATGGTCATTTGTGATAATTGTGAGCCATTGTGTCATGTCCGAGCAGAGCATAAATGCGTAGTTTTAGTTTATATATATATAAATAATAATAATTGTCATTAAGATAATTAGTTAACTGGTCGCCTTGTAGTTGACGATCATTGCAGTTTAGAGTTTATTAAATGAAAAGTTATGACAAAAAACTCTTAAAGATTTATGTGGTTGATTAGACAGTAGCAGCAGTAAGAAGAGACCTTTGTGTTTGGGCTTGGGAAAAAGTGAAAATCCTTTATGGGAAATGGCCATTAAATGATGAAGACCCACCGCTAACTGATCGTAAAAGAGAGTTTTATGAATGAATGAAAATATTCGGGTTGAGATGCTGATGCGACCACATAATTCCCTTTCACTCACTCGCTCACACACCCATGAACATATTACGTAGAAATGTTAAATGGAAACGACGCCAACGACTTCCTGATATATGGCACTTTGAAATCCATAAATCGCCGTGAAACGCCCGTCCATCTTATCGAGATTGAACCACCCAAATAGTTTTCACAAAAGAACTCATAATTAAATTATGCTAATTTCGCACTCTTCGTCGGCGGCATCAAACACGATCAAAGCAAAAAACAAAAAAAAAATAATTCAAAAAAACCAAATGACACTCCAGAAAAGACAATAAACCACAACAGGCCATGTTAAGAGAAACGTGTTAACCTGTCACATCGTTAAAAAATTTTGATTGATTTTGCTCAGGAAGCTCAAACAGTGAAGTGAACAGTGAAACAGCTGTTGGGACCAGTGACCAGTCACTACACGATCTTAATGAGAATAATGTGCCGCATTTAAATGTGGCAAGCCCATTAAAGCGCAAAAGTTATTGAGATTTTGGTTTTTATTTGAGTAGCACTTTGCTTTGTTGGTGGCTTTAATTCAAAACACATTTAGTTAATGTGATTACACTGCAAGAAATCTTTAAAATATTCATTATTATTTTAAACAAGAGATGACACCTACATACCTTCTGATTTAATAAAACGGTCCACGGATGACATATGGCAAAAATAAATTTTTTGTTGGATGGTAGGACTGTTATAAGCTTACATGGCAAATTTCAGCGTGAGTGTGTTTTTCGAATTTGTTTCAAAATTGTTAAATTTTCTTCAAAAAGAACAACGCAAAACTGTCGCTAAAGAAATGCTCGCCATGACTGATACAGACATCCGGCGCATCATAACTGGTGACGAGACTTGGGTTTATGAGTATGACGTCGAAACAGTCCAACAATCATCGGAATTGCGCTCCCCGGAGGAGCCGAAACCCAAAAAACCACGCCAAAGTCACTCAAAAATTAAGGTTATGCTGACTGTATTTTTCGATTAAGAAGGTGTGGTGCAATCGGAGTTCGCAAGGCCGATCGGTTAACGTTGAATATTATTTAGACGTTTTAAAGCGTTTGCGCGAGAACATTCGTCTTAAAAGGAAGGAATTGTGGGACAACAAGCCATGGTTCTTGCATCACGATAATGTACCAGCTCACACATCACGTCTTGTTCGCGATTATTTGAACAAAAATAATGTTAATATAGTTCCGCAAGCACCAGATTCGCCTGATATGGCTCCATGTGACTTTTTCCTGTTTCCCAAGCTCAAGTTGCCGCTCCGTGGAAAACATTTTGAGACAATTGAAGTCATAAAAGAGAATTCGAAGAAGGATCTGAAATCCATACCGAAATCGGCCTTCCAGAAATGCTATGAAGATTGGAAAAAACGTTGGCATATGTGTATTGCCTCCAATGGTGATTGCTTTGAAGGAAATAAAATAAAAATTGAACAATAATTAACAGTTTGTGTTTTATTAAATCAGTCTCGTTCATATTTGAGCAAAAGGTATATACAGCAAAAAAATGTTAATATTACAGTAATAATAAATATATGTATGAATTTAAAACTAGAACTGTATAACAGTTTTAAAATTTTAAATCTTATATTTTTTAACTATTGATATAGTTTATATCAATTGTATAGCTGCATGGGAATCATTAGCATCAGAACGTAGATAAAAAAAACAAAACCAACAATAATAGTAAGAGCAATAGCGACAGCTTCATTATGTCCAGCAACAGCACCAGAAAAATAAACCTTACCAAATCAAAAACCAGCAACAAAAAAGGAACAGATGCAAAAGAAAACAGCAACAATATTAACAGCAATATTAACAGCAGCATTAACTGTAACAAAAACTCCAACAACAGCTAAAGCAGATATAACAACAATTACTACTCATGTATATAATTGCAACGACAAAATTAACACCAGCATTAAATGCAACAAAGACAAGATCGGTATGATTAACAGCTGCATTAACAGAAGCAACAACACTAACATTAACTGTAACAATAACAATAATATCAACACTAAGAGATAATTTATTTAATACACCAAAAAACAACAAAAAACCCGAATAACAATGTAAAGAACTACAGCAACAACACCTTAAGCAAATTAACACTAGTAACAAAAACAACATTTGCATTAAAAGTGTTAGTTAATATTGTTGCTATTCTAAAAATAATTGTTTTGGATGTTAAAATATTAACAGCAGCAGCTGTTAATTTACCAACAGCAACTCCAAAAAACCCCAATAACAGCAGCAACAGAAACGCTGCAACTGGCAACGACAAGAGATACATACATATATCCACAACAACAACAGTTACAATAAAAAAAAATGCAGCAACAGGTACAAAACCAACAACAGAAACACAAGCAACAACATTAACTGATGTTAACTTTAAAATCTTGTTAGCGTTGGCGACAACAACACCAAATATATTTTGTAGATTTATTAGTCCCCTTGGCTAATACACACTCAGAGACACACACACACACACTCATACTTACAGAGACTGCTCCACAATTTCTCAATAAGCCAAATACCAGATCAAAGATCATTGTTTCCATCTCGCTTAGCCACAACAATATGCCGTTCGGACTTCAATTCCAATGAAATGTGTTTTTCGTATAAAAATGGTCCATGCGATGCGATCGAATTTAAATTGAAAAATTTGATTTTAATTCTAGCATTTGAAATGTGTTTTCATTAACATAATTAACAGCAAATTAAATGTAGTACCCACTTTACCATATACACACATACATACATGCATACATATACAATCCAATGTATGTATCTCTATCTCTTTTCCTCTTTTTTCACAATTTGAAGTAACCTTTTGTAACAGCAAAGAAAGTTGCCCCATCTAAAACGATCTAACAAACAAAATTTGGTGTGACAGCAATTCGTCAGACCATTAAATTTGGTTTTTAGCATCCATTAAATAAAAAAAAAAAACCAAATTAGAAGACCCAAGCCAAGTAAAGTCAAGTTGAGTCGATTTAATGCCGTGTTTGTTTCTACACTTTCGTGGGCATCATCATTATCATCATCCCCATTATCATCATCATCCTCATCTGACTAGGAGGGGGGTCTCTCACTCTTGATTTATGCCTCTGGTTCATTTATATTGAAATTTGATATATTTGTGAGCAAGCGGGACGCGTTTTATTTTGCAAAGCTCGCGCCGTCTTGCCTCATTTTAAAATGTATTTCTGTATTTTATATTCGAATTAATTGAAATGATTGTGATCTACAACGTTGCCTTGCCATATTATACTACATATATAGTTGCTGTATATAGTGCTTATATACATACATACATAAGTATACATATATAATTTATGAATATCGCCCCTTTGCTCAACTCATTGGCCTCTTTGTCTTTGTCTCATTTTCGGCGCACTTATTTACAGGGGCCGCATATATTATACCAATATACATATAGTAGACAATAGAGAAATATATATATATATATATATTGACATTCCGACATACTCGTATAACACCTTCTAAATGGGCATTTTCCAAAAGACTCTATTGATTGAATACTTTGAATGTCTCTTTTATATCATTTAGTCTCTGATTGAATTGTTCAATGTGTGGGCGATGACAGGCATTTGCATAGGCTTTGGCCTATAGAAATCAAAGTTTTTATCTTGTTAATGTGTTGTATTATGTTTTATGATGTAAAAGGTTTCATTAACTTGAGAGATAACACCAAATTTCACATATCTCTCTCTATCTTATATATATGTTATCTGAAATGATTTTTATCTCAAAGATAGCTAGAAAATTTCTATTGAATATTCTTTAAAATGGTTTTGCAACTTGTTAAGATTGAAAGTTAATCTTGTTTCGAAAAATATATATTTCCAATTTATATTTAAAACAAATTATTAATAATTCTTAAGCTATGCATAAAATTTTGACTCTAAAAGAAAGTTATTTTGTCTTTTTAAAAGATTTCTCGTGAATAAATTTGAGGGAATTAATGAAAAAATAAATGAAAAGTATTTTAAATATTAAAAAACAACGGAAATAAAGTTTTTTTCAACAAAAGTTATAATCCTGAAAACGTTTTTGAAAAACATTTTCTTAGTAACAATTATATTCGGTTCTCGAACAAATACAACCAATATGTAGTAACACTTGTTTAAAAATTTAAACATATTTTGATTTTGTTGATTTATCACTGTACTTTAATTACAATTTTTTAAAGATATTAAAAGTTACTGCTAAATATTATATTATCTTATCATTAGAAAATCCTACTTAATATAAATATCATCTAAAATTGGTATCTAATTAGTTTTAAATCTTAAAAAAATATAAAAGGAAAAATTCGACCCTAAACCCAGGCAATTATACAACATGATGAACTTTGCTTTATCTTTGCCGAACTTATGTTCATTAACTTTTTTCTTTAAAACATAAAATAACAATAGAATAAAAAAAATGATTATTTAGTTATTTTTATATATATTGCTAAATTTACAGTTAATACCAAAGACAATTAAAGAATAAACGGCAGTACATAAATTCATACACTGGCCGACTAATAAGCAATCTTTCGTTGAAATTTTTGGAAGTAAAATATTTTTAAATTTAATTAAAAAAATAGGTTCAAAATTCTTTTAAGGAGAAAGTTTAACATTTCTAATATTAAACTAAAAAGAATTCAAAATGTATTTGAAGCATTTTCTTTTTAACAATATATTTCATAAACCCAAATCAAACGTCACCCTTTTTAAGGACGTTTTAATAGCACCTGGTTGTTATTTTTGAAGGCGAATAAATTTTTAGCTTTTAGTTTATACGCTTTTAATACAAAAAATGCAAAAATAGAATAGAAATACATATCAACAAACTGATAGTTAAATAAAATAATATTACCTATCCAAACATTTGTTAACCTAGAAGGATTAACTTGTATGGGAATCACAGAAGTAAAATTACTTGAATAGACAGTTTTAAAAGGAAAAATTTGAAGGCGATTATAAAATACAAGCCTAATTCTTTTTAAATGCTAACAGGGAACTAGATTTATATAACTAAAGCCTTATATTTTTATCGAGGAAAATCCATCTTAAATTTTGCTAACTTTGAAACAACTTCTGTCCGAGATTTACCTTGTAGATGAACATTTCTCCAATTATATTTTTTTTTTATTTTATATACAGACATCTGATTGAGTTGAACTTTCTCTCCCTTCTGATAAGCGTATCAATATGTAGCCTTAGTCCTTAGGGAGGCAAATGCTTTCTTCTCATAATCAACTTTCATCTTTGGTAATTTTACTGAGCTTTTACCCTTTTTAGATGCTACAAATTTTGTTATCTTATGACTAATCTAAGTAAAAATTGTTTATCTCACTTGGCTTTCACCAAAAAGATACAGACGTATACATATATATATATATATACTCATTCATGCTCAACATTAAAGGATCGTTTAATCTTTATGCAAAAATTTAAAGAGAATTCAACCTTTTGGCACATCAACACATTTGTCAAGCTACACATAACACAGGAACTTCCAGAACCCCTCCCCCAATACCCTCCCTTAAATGAACCAAACCTGGGGCAATTAAACCTTATGCATGAGAACACGAGAAGAAGACGAAGAAGTAAAGATGAACACCCGCTGACAGAAAATCACTTGACAACGGCTGATCATTAACCGATAACACATGACATTAAAGGTTCACCAGCGAAACAAAAACTTGACTAAGAAAGAGCAAGAGAGCAGGTTTTATTTCTCTTTTTGTTGTTTGTTGTTGTTGTTGTTTTTTTTTTAAATGCCGACAAAATAAGATAAATGCCGACCACCCCAAAAGGGTACTACTAAGGCAAACGAAAACTAAGAGCGAAAAACGAGCGGAAAATTAATAGTGTGAACAAAGGAACGTAGGGAATTGAGAATCTTTGGAGCAACATCAGCAGATAGGTATCAGCTTACATTGATGCTGAAGTCTGCCCCCAACGAGGAGCTGGAAATTTGTCAAAATGTCAACGGGTGAAACAGTTTTTGGTATGGTTGGGGATTTTATATGGGTTCGTCTTGAACATAACCACGTAGCTTTTGTAAAACAAACCATTAGCAGCTAATAAACATTAGTCATGAAGGAATCGGAGTTGGAGTCGGAGTTCGAGTTTAACTTGGGCAGGAGCCTCTCACGATTTGATTTAGTGGATATAATTAAAAATTATTTTGGTTTTCTTTTGGTTTTCAAAAAAAAAAAAAAAAAAAATTCTTTCTTTTGCTCTCGCATATGTAAATGATGTCGCAGAATTCCACGAAACAAAAGAAAAAGAAAAAAAAACGAAATGAACTAAGGTTGAACAAGTTTTTCTCCTCTCTAATCATAATGAATTGCCCGTTTAATCAAAATTTATGCAGATCATGGACCCAACCAGCGCGTGTTGACAACCCACCACAATCAATCAAAGTTCAAGTGGTTCAAATGTTAGTAGCCACTGTTTATATCTACGATAAGATCGTTTTGTAAGCGATAGTAGTCAAGTTGTATGGATCGAGAAACATATTAGAAGAACCTGCAGTAATTGGCATTTAAGAGATTCAGAGACTTCTGGTTGACTCATCGTAAGTCTCATCATGTAAGTTTATACCACTTCATTTGTCTCCTTTTTGTGGTTCTCTGAATTTCCTTTGGGTCCTCTTATGTGTGTGTGTGTGTGTGTCACCATTTTGCGGATCCTCGTTTACTTCTTCGGTTTGTAATTTATGTCTTTTCCAGCCAATCACAAATCAAGTTGAGCATTTTGTTTTGCACATTTTTATGGTCGCTACTGATGCTACATATACAAATATATATATATACGTATATAATACCAAAGGGAAATTCTGGATATTGCTCCAAAAGGTAAACAAAGCAAGGGATGTGGTAGAAGATGAATCTTTTTAAACATAATTGATATTTTTTAAGTTAATCGACCATATAGAAATTTATTTATCTAATATTTAAGATCAGAAATGATTCATCAGTTAGGTTCCTAAGATGTAATCTAAACAAAGTTAAGCAAAATGGTAGATAAACAATTTAAAGTAAGTCCACTTATTGTAAAGTATAGCTATGAAATTTATTGATCTATTAATTCGATCTATTTAAGATCAAAAGAAAATGTAAAACATACACAATGAAATTGGTAGAAGATAAAAGCAGTTATAATGAATTGTTAGGAATTTAATAATAATTTAGCTTAGTTTAAATTTAAATTAAAAATTTAACTTTTTGAAAGTATATTAATTTGCAAATATGTAATTATAAATATTTATCATAAAGAAGGAAGTAAAATTTGTTTTATTTTACCGGTTCCTAAATTTTAGTTATTTCCCAATCGATTAACTGACTGCTTAAAAAACAGAGTTCTTAGTTAAAAGATTTCAATAAAATTCATAATTTTTTTTTATACCTTTCCAAAAAAAAGTATAATAGTTTTGGTCGGAAGTTTTCAAAGTAATAGAAGAAAGCATCTCCAACTATATGAAGTATATATATTCTTGATCAGGACGACGTACTGAGTTGACAAAGTCATGTCCGTCCGTACGTCTGTCTGGATCAATAAGAACTTCTCCGAGACCTTTAAAGCTACAGAACTGAAATTTTGCACCTAGGCTTCTTTTTGCGGCAGGCATTCCATAGGAACGATCGTTCGTGAATACAGTTTAACATCAATAACTTTGTTGCTTTACAAGTTGGTTTGTAAGTTTTAAGATATTGACCATAACTATATCATATAGATCCCATATTAAGGCTTCTCCAGCTAGAAGACCTCGTTGCAATATTTAGCTTCGATTTCCAATTGGTCCAGCTGCAAATTTTCCAAAGCCACCAATCTGTTTTGCACCAACTTCATCAACTCTTGCAAATATTGATGTCGCATCTCAGGAGTTATATACCCCAGTTCAGGGTCATTATCTTAAGATGATTCTTTATCGTCAACTTCTGGATTCTTGGCCTCGGCCTCAGCGTTATTGTTTATTGTTGAAGCTTCCATTTTAAGTTTTAGCAAAAGTAAATTAATCAAAAAAAAAAAACGTGCTCTGGTTACACATATTTTCTAAGATTTGATATTCTGCATATGAAACCCACAAAAAGTGCAAGTGTTCTGAGGTTAAATAAAACAATGCAGGTAATACCGTCTTGTAAGAAGTTAAGCAGAATGTATAGGTCATATATATTTGGGAATATTTTATAAAATATGTAGTCTGTTAGGGGTTGCAAGGGTATTAAACAAATTCTATCCTTATTGTTATTTTTTTACTTTTTAACAATATTATAAAATTATTTTAAGTTTTTCCCACTTCACTATACTCTTTGTTTTTATGCATAAAAGCTCTGTATACTCTATAAAACGCTCTAAAAACTTCTATATAAATTTATAGAAAATGAAAACACTTTTCGGTTCTTCTATATAAATATAAATACAGTGAAAATATTTTTCCTGACTTTATTTTATAAATTTTTGTCCACCCACAAGAGGTGTCACTTATTGAAACTTTCACTAAAGATGTTTGTTTACTTCGTTACCTTTAAAATTTTTACAAATGTATAAATTAATTAATATTTTTTGGGGAAAGGCATATTTTATTAAAAAGTTTTGTTTAACCAAATGTCGTAGATTATGAAAAAATGAAGCAAGCAAGTCGTCCCTGCCGACTTTGAGTATACCCTGTACCAAGTAGAGTAACTGTATTAAATCAAACTCCTTAAAATTTGCCATCAGTTTAAAACAAAATTCTCCTCACAAGCGGCAGCAATGAACGCATGCTATCTCGCTCACACCTACTACGCAATGTCGCACTGGACATTTCAGTACAAATTGTACATAGATATATCTCCGATATTTCTTGTCCGATTTTAACGAAATTTGGTCAGCAGATACCTTGTGGCCATATTATTGGGTGTGTCAAATAAGAATATGCTACCTTTAATATAACACTAGTTATTCGTTTTTTCTAAATCACGGGGGCGGAAGTAGGCGTGGCAAAAATTTGAAACAAACTTGATCTGCGTAGACACTACACGGATGCTGACACCAAATTTGGTTGCTCTAGCTCTTGTAGTCTCTGAGATCCACGTGTTTATACGGACGGACGGACAGACGGACAGACGGACGGACAGACGGACAGATGGACATGGCTCAATCGACTCGGCTGTTGATGCTGATCAAGAATATATATACTTTATGGGGTCGGAAATGCTTCCTTCTGTCTGTTACATACATTTTAGCGACTTTAATATACCCTTTTACCCTATGGGTACAGGGTATAATAACTTACACATTCGAAAGTAGAGGACTTAGGCTTAAGCCTTTTTGAATTTTGGTAATATAATCTTTATACCCTGTACCCATAGGGTAAAAGGGTATATTAAAGTCGCTAAAATGTATGTAACAGGCAGAAGGAAGCATCTCCGACCCTATAAAGTATATATATTCTTGATCAGCATCAACAGCCGAGTCGATTGAGACATGTCCGTCTGTCCGTCCGTCCGTATGAACACGTGGATCTCAGAGACTACAAGAGCTAGAGCAACCAAATTTGGTGTCAGCATTCGTGTAGTGTCTACGCAGATCAAGTTTGTTTCAAATTTTTTCCACGCCCACTTCCGCCCCCGAAATTCAGGAAAAACGAATGACTAGTGTTATATTAAAGATAGCGCATTCTTATTTGGCACACCCAATAATATGGCCAAAAGATATCAGCTGACCAAATTTAAAATCGGACAAGAAATATCGGAGATATATCTATATGCATTTTGTACTGAAATGCCCAGTGCGACATTGCGTAGTAAGTGTGAGCGAGATAGCATGCGTTCGTTGCTGCCGCTTGTGAGGAAAATTTTAGTTTGAATTAATGGCGAATTCGAAGGAGTTTGCTTTTATAAAGTTCCCTTAATTGGTACAGGGTATACTCAAAGTCGGCAGGGACGACTTGCTTGCTTCATTTTAGCTTGTTCTGGAAAATGTAAGAAAAAGAATATTGCAAAGAAGACAAAGTTAAATAATATTTAATCAGCTTAAAAAAACACTACAAATTTCTCCTCCTCCAAAGGTTTTCAATTTGCCTTGTAACCTAAAAGTAGTTTATTGAAATTGAATTGAATATTTTAAAAATATGATAAAAAAAAGAATAAAATGAATGTAGCCAAAATAACTATCACATTCAAATAGAAAATTAGTCAATAATTTATTTATATTAATCATAATTTTTTTATTTTTATAGCCAGAAACCGGTAGCTCCTTTCCTACTAACTTCTTCCATTCATTTTCAGGCATTCCATCTGATAAATGTCATATGAGTTGTTTTTAGTCCTCAACTCCTTCCCACACTTGCATACGTAAGAAGATCATACTCATCATTCCAGGTGTGTATGGACATAACCGTAAGATTCACACATGCCAACAATAAGACCAACAACGAGAGAAGAAATACATTTTCAAAAAATTTAACGATGCGCACATTTTATTACCGCAATTAATTACAAAAAAAAAAAAAAAAAAAAAAAAACAGAAATAAGAAAAAACCAACGCCAGAACCCAAACAGAAATCCCAGTCAGGAAGAAGCGAGATCCACACGGATCTAGAGAGAGAGAGAGAGAGAGAGAGAGAAAGAGAATAAGAGGGCGCAGAGTGATCTTGAGATGGAGATAAACTTTATGATAGATGTGACTAGTAAAATGCTACTACCAAATGGTTCTAGTGATAGCAACTCTCGTAATTGGAGGTGCTACAGTTTGTCTCTGCTTAATTGGCAGAGAGACAAAAAGAGAGAAAGATTTCATAAGAGATTTTCTCCATCTGACACAGAGAGAAAGAGAGGGAAACCAGTTTCTTGACCAATTAAATTCAACGAGAGACCTGGCCGAAAAGATGTTGTGGTACCCAAACAATATTGAAGTCACAACATTTCGAGTTTCGACGCGTAGCGCGACAGTTGAAAATCGCTAAGAGCACTTTTACCGTGTCTATGAACGAATCCGTAATAAAGACCATGGGTTTCAAGCACGCCATAATGCAGCGTACCTATGACCTGTCACCATTGCCACCAGCACCGACGGCAACATTGCCAACAGCAGCAGCAGCAGTTGGAGCAGCCGCTCCAGCTCCTGCCCAAATTACAGATTTCAGTATTAGTCGTATATTGGGTAAGGAGAAGCAGATGAAAAAGAAACCTACATCGGATATTTTGGATCTCTCCAAGAGTAGTCAACCATCAACTCCAATACCAATATCAACTGCACAACAGTCACCAGCAACACCCATTAGCTCACCCACCAATCCTTATTTGAGTGCCTATTCACCAGACTTTCTGGCCATGGCAAATGCCACCAAATTCTATGCACAATTTTTTCCACATCTTTTGCCGGCTTATGCGGCGGCAGCAGCTGCAGCTGGCCTAAATACTCCACCCACATCGCCCTATCAGCAACACCAGCAACAGCAGCAACAACAACAGCAGCAGCAACATCAACAGAAACGTTATTTTGCTCCCTATGTAATCAATAGCAATCCTTTGCAACAACCATATCCTCGGACAAAACCCTCTACTGCCTGCACTCGTCCTGATTGCATTGAATGCTTGGATTACTATAAACAACTTCAATCTGTGGGATACAAACAGTCAACACCCTTGATATCGCCGTCAGCCTCATCAATTAGCAGCACAAGTAGTTCACGTCCTGTCCGGCAGGATCATCTCAATCTAACCACCAGCACAAATATCTCACTGACTACAGTGACCAATCTAAGTCTGAGTACTGGCCAAAATCCTGCTGCCATTAACATTATACCCAAATCGGGTGTTATTACCAATGCCGTCGGCATGGGAACTACCAATCCAGCCACTGCTGAGGAGATCAGCTACAAATGTCGTATATGTGATAAGGTTTTTGGATGTTCGGAGACATTACAGGTGAGTTCAAGAAAAGTAAATCCAATATATAAAAGGAAATTCGGTTTAACTTATAATAATACAAAGGTTTGGCTTTGAGCTTTAATTAAAAAAAATCAAGCATAGACTCCTTTTATAAATTTTAAATATTAAATTTAAACGACACATTACTAAGGAGATCGGGAAAAATATTTGATATTTTGACATAAAAGAGGGTTTTAAACGTCTCTTTACGGTTTTTCCAGTAATTTTTTGAAATCCGTTTTTCTAATGCTATGAGTTTTCCATCCAAATTTACTAAGAAAAAAAAAGTTAAAATTGCTTAATACCAAATAACGAATTCTATTTTTTCTATATGCATATCTGCCAGACATCTAACTCAAATTTATTACTTATATACAAAAAAATAAAAATATTTAAGAAAATCTTAAGTTTTTAAATGAATTGCTCTCAGAAAAACACTAAAAAAAAATTAAAATTTTAAATTATTAGGGATTTTTTTTTTAAATTCCCTTAAAGAAGAAATTTAAAACAAAACTTCCACATTTTTTATTTGTTTTTAGAAATTTTGGAAAATTAAAATTAATAATTTTTAAAATGTTTTCTTTACATTTTATAAAAATATTACAAAGCCTTAATTAAGTATTTTAAATTAATTTAATAGAATTGTTGTATTTATTTTATTTTAAACTGGAGATTCTTGATTTATAAGATTTCAGATTGATATATAATTCTTTAAACTTTCTCATTTAAAACGGCTTTTTGAGTAGCTTCTTGTTTTAATGATATATCGTTAATATCAACATTAAGGACTGACATAAAAACAAAAGGCAAAAGTTTATTCATATTTGTTAAAAATAATTGTGCTTTTTTTTTTTTAAATATTTTTATTACCACATATTGGAAGTTGTCTTTTTCCAACCGGAACCTGTTTTTAAAACGGAATGATCAAGAAATGAAAAAAAAGGGGCGTTTCAAATGGAGGTAGAAAGGCGGAGTCACAGATTTCAAAGTGAGGGAGTGAGTAAAAGACAGACAGATAATGTGAGCAAGAGAGATAGATGGTGCGAGTGAGAGAGAGCGGAAGAGAGTTGGTAAGAGCGTAGTGGTCTTTGGTTTAGGTCGATGTCGTTCAAACGATTTCACATGCAAATCTTAACGCCGAACAAAAAAAATGGTGGGCAACCGAAACAGAAGCGAAAACTGGTTTTACGCATGGGTGCAGCTACAGGTACTCAAACACACATACACACACACACACACAGATAGATAGCTAGCTAAAGAGGGACGGGATGAAGGCTAACAACAAAATGGTCTCCAACAACTGATGCAAACAGAAACTTATTTTCGTTTTTTGTTTCTTTTTTTTTGGATTATTTGCAGAATCACGAAAAGACCCATAAATCTCCACGTTATGAATGCTCGGATTGTGGCAAGGGTTTCTCCCAGTTACGGAACTATAAATATCATTTATCTGTTCATCGCGGCACAAAGGAATTCGCGGCCGAGTGTCCGGAATGTGGCAAGACTTTCAATGATAAAGGTTATCTGAGTAGTCACATGAAAATCCATCGGAATCGCAAGGAATACGAGTGTCCTTACTGTCCCAAGTCATTTAATCAACGTGTGGCCTTCAATATGCATGTGCGCATCCATACAGGAGTCAAGCCACACAAATGTGCGGAGTGTGGCAAAAGATTCTCAAGGAAGATGCTACTAAAGCAACATATGCGAACCCATAGTGGCGAAAAGCCATATCAGTGCTCGGTTTGTGGCAAATCCTTTGCCGATCGCAGCAACATGACATTGCACCATCGTCTCCATTCGGGCATTAAGCCATTCAGTTGCCCGCTCTGCCCCAAAGCCTTTACCAAAAAGCATCATCTGAAAACCCATCTCAACTACCACACGGGCTGTAAGCCGTATGTCTGTCCGCATCTCAATTGCAATCAGGCCTTTACCCAATCTAGCAATATGCGTACCCATGCCAAAAAGTGTCAATATCGACCATTAGATGGTGTTTCTTCTGTAGGAACATATCCGGTAATTGGAAAAGTTCAAAGTCAGATGCAACAAGTGCCAACCAGTCTAGCATTGGCAACATTTGCCATGCCGGCGCCTCCACCCTCAGTTAACTTTCCTCCGGCACAGCAATCTCTGCTCAGTAATTTGAGAACATTCTAAGGTGAAATCGAATCTAAGAAAACCAAAATTTGTATATACATAAGTCTAAATAAGACCTAAGAATATACTGTAAGGAAAAGTAAAACGAAATCAAAACATTTTGAAATTGAAGATTTCATTATCTAGTTATCTTTGAAAAGTCTCTTTATCTTTCCTATTAACCTAATAGATTACTCAAACCTTTTATTGTTAAAACTAAGAAAAAATCAAAAATTGTCTCTAAAATAATTTGGATAAGTTAGCTTAAGCATTATCTCAAATCTAGTTAACTAGTTTTTATTTGTCTAGACTTTGCTGTCTGTATGTGATAAACATAAAATAAATAATTAATTGAATATCTTTGATTGAAAATCTAAATATATATAATTCTCTTTGGACTATGGAGTGGAATCCGGACGAGCTGAATAAACTTCTTGTTCCTTTGAATAGGAATAAAGAGGATGAGATGGAAAATATTGAATCTTTTCCAATCTACGGACCCTTCTATGGCATCATGGGAGTTGTTTCGGCCATTGTCTTCTCCTCCCTGGGGGCTTCCTATGGAACTGCTGTAGCTGGTTCCGGGATTGCGGCCACTGCTGTGATGCGTCCTGAATTGATACTGAAATCGATTATTCCTGTTGTGATGGCTGGAATTCTAGCGATTTACGGTTTGGTTGTAGCCATCTTGATCTCTGGAAATCTGGACACTGCGGAATCGTATTCTATAGCCAAGGGCTATGTTCATTTGGCAGCGGGCTTATCTGTTGGCTTTTCTGGATTGGCAGCTGGCTATGCAATTGGAGTTGTCGGAGATATTGGAGTACGTAATACTGCTCAGCAACCAAGACTATTCATCGGAATAATATTGATATTGATTTTTGGCGAAGTTTTGGGTCTTTATGGCTTAATTGTGGGTATCTATTTGTATACTGTGGAGATGGAAGGATATTAACAACATATTCTATCTGAAATAAATTTCATAATGGAGAAGTTAAATTAAATTACAGAATTCTATTATATTGTGGCAATAAAAAGTAAAGTTCAAATTTGGCGCTCAGGGATGGTTACTAATTTGCTTGCACGCCAGTGCTGCCACACACACTGAAATTAGTGGTGCTACCAAAGTCTGTAAAACAAGTAAAAAGTTATCGATAATACGTTAATAATTTCGATTGCTTTTTGATGGCTAACTTATCGATGAATTTTAAGCACTACTGGGGAATAATTGACAAAACTCATGTAATTTTGTTACAAATAGTTGTGAAATTTAATCATATACGGTTACTTAAAGGTTCAGAATTGAACAAGCTAACAGTTCGTTTTAACATTTTGTTTGCAGCTACTACACAGCCAACTGCAGGAGCAACAACACTTACATTTTTTTTTTCGCCAGCGTGGGCAGCGGCAAGAGAAGAAGAAGCACGAGCAGGGAAGAACGAAAGTCAAGGCAAAGCGAAAGTAGAGACTGAGCAGACCACGTCAAAAGCAGCTGCTGGCCAGTGGCAGCGGTGGTCACGGTCGTACAACCATGGCTGAGTACTGGCAACAGCTTACGAACGGCGTAAATGGGGGAGCAGCCGCATCTGGAGCTGGTTCAAATGAATCACCTTTAGCTGATGCCAACTATGGCCATGAGGGAGCGGCTATGGAAAGCAACAGAAACAACAACAACTATGTGAATTTCAATCAGTTCATTATGCAGCATAATTTAGCTGGAGGCGGTGGTGCGCCTAATACCTCTCCCGGCGTAATGCAACCCCCATACACAATTGGCGGCGGTGGCGGAGCCTTTGGATTGACGCCTCCAGCTGTAGCTGTCGGCGGTGCTAATAATTTTGGCCAAGTAAGTAGAATTCATTCATTAGGGATTCAGTGATCCATACTTATTTTGTTATTAATACTCCTATAAAACAATTCTTATTTCCATTTATTTTATGGAACAGTTTTATTCACAACCATTTTATTCGCCATATCAGAATGGCGATGGTGCAACAAACGTAGCTCCTACATCATCATCCCCGTTTGTCAGCAATTATGCCAGCAGTAGCAGTAACAATGTTAACAATGCGTTTGCCCAGCTTTATACGCCTTTTGGCAACAATCCATTTGGTTTTAGTGCTTCCAAACTGCAGGCAACTGCACCCGAATTTGTGCCCCAAATGGCTAAACTGAATCTGGAGGAGCCAGCAGCAACTCCAATGACTGCAGCAAGACAAACCACAATGAACGGTAATAGCACTGCCAACCAACCGGAAACTGCCGTAACAACAGAAGCTTCACCATTGAACCAGAAATTACGTTCAGCCTTACCTCCCACCAATGATAGGGATCGGGATAGAGATCGTGATAGAGATCGCGATAGGGATCGGGATAGAGATCGAGAGCGTCCTGTTAATTCACGTCAACAACGTCGCGTTGACTATCGGGATGAGCGTGAGGATCGCTATGATCGTAGCAAAAAGCCACAGAAGCAACAACGATATGACAATCATCGTAGTAATAAGAGACGCGACGATTGGAATCGTAATCGAGATCGTATAAATGGATTTCAGCGAGCTGTTGAGGAGTTGGATACTAGTAATGAGAGTAATCAGCCATCGCCAGAGAAACACCCACAGCAGCAACAACATCAACAGCAAATTTCACCCAAGAGGGCAGCCGATAATGAGAAGCTATCGCAGCGGGAGAAACTCATCCGGGACATTGAGCAACGTCGGTTGGAGTGTTTAGTGTGTGTGGAGGCCATTAAGTCGCATCACGGCACCTGGTCATGTCAGAATTGTTATCATGTTTTACATTTGAAGTGCACCATCACATGGGCAAGCAGTTCCAAATCAGAGAATGGATGGCGTTGTCCCGCCTGTCAGAATGTCCTCCAAGAGGTGCCGCAGGAATATTTGTGTTTTTGTGGCAAATTGAAAAATCCGCCGATCAGTCGTAATGAGCTGCCACACAGTTGCGGAGAGGTCTGTTGCCGCGTTGAGGGGTGTCCGCATGCCTGCACTTTGCTGTGTCATCCAGGACCGTGTCCACCATGTCAGGCCAATGTGGAACGTAGCTGTGGATGTGGCCGCTCTAGCAAGATAATGCAGTGCTCGATGAAGAATGAAATTAAATGTAATGAAATTTGTGACAAGCTACTAAATTGCGGCGAACATCGTTGCCAGGAGGAATGCCACGAAGGCAAGTGCAAGGCATGTGCGGAGCAAGTGCAGCAGCATTGCCATTGCAGTAAACAGGAACGTTTGGTTCAATGCACCAAGGAGAACCGGGATAAACTTAGTTACTCATGCAAAGAGAGTTGTGGCAAGCCACTGCTTTGCGGTAATCACAAATGTAAGGATTCGTGTCATGCAGGCCTGTGCCGACCATGTAAATTGAGTCCTGAACAAATAACTAGTTGCCCTTGCGGCAAAATGGCTATACCTAAAGGACAACGTGGCAGTTGCCTGGATCCCGTGCCCACTTGTGAAGGCATCTGTTCAAAGACATTGCGCTGTGGCAAGCCCCAACATCCGCACCAGTGTGGCACAAAGTGTCATTTAGGGCAGTGTCCACCATGCCCCAAACAGACGGCTGTCAAGTGTCGTTGTGGCCACATGGATCAGATGATCAAATGTCGCCAGTTGTCCACCCGGGCCGATGATGCCCGTTGCAAACGTCGTTGCACTAAGAAGCGCAGTTGCGGTAAACATAAATGCAATGCGGAATGTTGCATCGATATAGATCATGCCTGTCCGTTGCCCTGCAATCGCACTCTGAGTTGCGGGCGGCATAAATGCGATCAGCCTTGTCATCGTGGCAATTGTCCACCCTGTTATCGCAGTAGTTTTGAGGAGCTCTACTGTGAATGCGGAGCTGAAGTCATCTATCCCCCGGTGCCCTGCGGCACCAAGCGTCCATTGTGCAAGCGTCCATGTTCGCGCACCCATCCTTGTGAGCATCCACCGCAGCATAATTGTCATTCGGCCACTTGTCCACCTTGCATGATGTTTACCACGAAATGGTGCCATGGCCAGCATGAGCAACGCAAAACCATTCCCTGCTCCCAGGCTAGTTTCAGTTGTGGCTTAGCCTGTGGCAAGCCTTTGCCGTGCGGTCGTCACAAATGCATCAAACCATGTCACGAAGGTCCTTGCCAAGCGGCAAATGAACAATGTCGTCAGAGTTGCCCCAAACCTCGTCCTGGATGTGGACACAAATGTGCTGCTACTTGTCATGAAGATGCCTGTCCTGAGACTCCTTGCAAGGAGATTGTCGAGGTCCAATGCGAGTGCGGACACCGCAAACAGAATCGCAGCTGCCAGGAATTGGCCAGAGAGCATAGTCGCATTGCTACCGCCCAATTGGCTTCATCCATGGCCGAAATGTCTCGTGGCAATTATATGGAACTCAGTGAAATTCTTGCACCAGCGAAAACAAGCAAGACCAACAAAACGTAAGTTGAAATATCAAGTTGAAAAAACGAATCATTAATTATAGTTATTTCTGAAACACTAAAAGAAAATTCGAGAATGACCTAAGTTCTAAGTTAAATTGCAAACGATTTTTTTTTTTGTAGTTGACTCTTTGAAAATTAGTCACATTTAATAGCTCAAACAAGGTCGTAATTTTAGTATAAATTGCCAATTCGTGAAAAAAATGAGTAATAAAACAAGTTCTAGTAATGTGGTGACGTAGTAAGTAAGGCCCTAAGCCACGTTTTTCTTATTTAATTCCAAAAATACTGTTAGAGAGTAAATCGAAAGCTAATTAGTCCACAAATAGTTCCAAACACTCTATTAACAGTGCAATTTTAGGATTCAACATCCCCAAATTTTCCCATAGCCCCCCAAAATTTTTGTTTATTGATTTATTTAGATTTCTAATCCATTTTTACAACTTAGGCAGTATGACTTAGGATATTATTATGTTACAACGTCCAAATAAGGTTTCAAAATTTGGGAAACCATTTTGGCAAAGCTCTCCCTCCGTACCTAAAGACATTAGTCTTAGATAAACCCCTTGCTATATCGATACTTATACAAATAATGCAAAACTTTCCTATAATTAAACAAGTTTTACTTTTGGAAGTTCTAATTTAATTATTTCACTTATTTCCAGTTTGGATTGCAATGATGAATGCCGCCTGCTTGAACGCAATCGCCGACTGGCCATTGCTTTTCAATCCGGGCGTAATCCAGAAACTCAACCAAAATCGCTTACTAAATACTCTGAATTCGTGCGCAGCTTTGCCAAACGTAATCCGGCTCTGACCAAGAGTGTTTACGAGACATTGACCGATCTTGTTAAATTGGCCAAGGAGAGCAAACAGAGATCAAGAAGTCATTCGTTTCCTACCATGAATCGCGAAAAACGTCAATTGGTACATGAACTGTGCGAAATATTTAGCATTGAGTCTGTGTCCTATGACAAAGAACCCAATCGAAATGTGGTAGCTACTGCCCACAAGGATAGGGTGAGTCCATCTTTCAAGTACAATTAATTTGTCAAATAATAATATTATTTATTTTTTAGTGCTGGCTACCAGCCACAAGCATTATGGAGGTGCTAAACCGTGAGTCTGGACAACGTCGTGTTCCGGTGCCTAGTAACAATGCATGGAGTTTGAAAAAGTAGCATCGCAAACACAAAGAAGAACATATAAATTCATTTCACCCGATTATTTTACTTAATTTTTCCATTTGTAAATTGTAAAGAAGATTAGTCAAAGACCACAAGAACTCCCATCCTGCTCTCCAACCCTAACATAGAATGATGTATAAATGAAAGTAGAACATTGAATGAAACTTGAATGAGAAAAAACCAAATGAAATGTAAAGAAAAACAAAACAACAAAAATGAGAGGAACTGAAAAGAATAGAAGCCTATGAAAATGCTGTTAAAACCGACCTGTTGTATGATGAATTTATGTAAAGATAAAACGTTTTCACTGCGTTTCATATATAAATAAAGAAGAACAATAAAACTGGGCATTCACAAATGAGAAACAGTTGATTTGAAGTTTAAATTCGCTTCATAACAAATCTAAATCAAACAAAGACATACAAAATACATATAAATATTGTTTTTTTATATTGAAGGTTAATAAAGATTTAAATACAAAGCCCATAACTTGTCATTGAAAGCGTTGCCAATTTAGTATATATATAGTGTGGCGAAATGGAAATCTACTTCGTTAAGGATTTCCGTGTACTTGCTTATATTTTTTTAATTTTTTATTATCTGGCTTAATGGAACCTAGTCACTCCTATTGCATATAAAATTTCTATATGTAAATCAAGCTGGAGTATTTAGAGCGCACTTAAAGGACTAACAGATTTTATAATTTGCATGATTTTAAGTGTTTGGAATTTGCTTAAAAAAGGCGAATATTCCAAATGTCTGTATCTTCAAAAGCCTTTATGGGCTTAAGGTATTAAATATCATTAAAGAAAAAGTTTATGTTCAATTTAAAAAAATGGCTTTGGTAATCAATCTTCACAGAGGATCTCGCAATGATTATGTATAAAGTTATACAGTTCTCATTCAAAAGGTTTTAAAAACTTATAATAGAAACAAACCTACAAGTGCTTACAAGTTTCTGAGCATGCAGCTTTCTGTCACTTGCACAAAGCTTTCGCAGTGTCTTACAAAACCTGAATGAAACAGTATTATCTCACCAAGATTCAGGGTGCTTATTGGCAATTTTTTATTAATTTGAAAACTTAAAAATTTAACAATTTGTTATTTTTATGGGAATTTTTATTTTATAAAAAAGTGTTTAAAGTTAAATAAATGACATTTAATGCAAAATAATAAAATTAATTTAATTTCATATTTTTTAAATGCGACTTGATTAGGATCTTCCTTTTAGTGTCTTGTCATTTCTCGTATCTTTGTTTTAAATAAGGTTTTGAAGTCCTTTTTTAATATTTTATCAAGACTAGCTATATATTTTTGCTATAGATATTTCAAGCGGATAAGCAATATTATATTTTTTCTTTAGCAAATAGAATTTTCGGCGTTGCCACTCCGGAGCAACAAATTTCTAATAAGACTGCAAAGAAATGGACTTGTTAAGAAAACATAATAAGATTAAATATTCTCCAATAAGGAAAATAGCCGAAAATAGACTTTATGAAATGACTGAATAAATATTATGAATGTTCGTAATCAATGTCTTTGCCTTACAGCGCACATATGCAGGTTGAATGACCAAAAGTCTATAACGATTAAAGATTTGGATTTGGTATTGAATTATTATTGTGTAAAATTAATTTGTCTTAATAACAGATCTTCAAGAATTTTACAGACATAAGTAATAAAATTTTTTTTTTTTTCAATAAATTTTGGATTTAAAACAAGTAAACAAATCTTAATCGTTCTACTTTTTTCTTCGTGTTGTATAATGTATGTAATTTCTATGATTTGATGCAAGAGTTAAATTTTTACCAATTAGTTGGATAAAAGAAAAATAAGTTTTCACATGTCCATTTGATAATTAAAGTAGAGGAAAACCCACTCTTAAGTAGAACCATACCGTTCTGTGGTGTCTCTTCTTTCTCCTATTACTACTACTCTATAGCCTTCGTTCTGGGCTATGGGCACGCTTCTAATTTGTTGCCATTGCCGTTGCCATTTTCACGAAAAACAATAAGCGGCATCAGGGGAATAATGCCAAAATAAAGATGAAATGTTACGACAAGGCAAAGTCAAAAAGGAGCCAGCTAGCATCAGGATGGGAATGAGGCATCTCGAACGCACTCACGCATACGGCCATCCCTTATACCATATACTTATACTCTGCATCATGGCCAGAACACGAAAGAAACGGAACAGCCAAGAGTCGTATATGTATATGAATATAGACCTGACATAATGAGCCGCCTATAAGCGAAATGGCTGCCATCACTGCCAATTCCCCCTCATCCCTCTCATCATCTGCTTCTCTTAAGATGTGTGCGTAATTTGAATTTAGTCTGCCTGGGAGTTTATTAACAAATACAAAGAAAGCGAAAAAAAGCAAAAAAACAAAAAATGAGGAAAACTGAAATAAAGAAACAACAAGACGTAGGCGGGAGCAATGAGCACGCTCTAAGAAACAAACACACACACAAACACACAGGGAGTGGGAAGGGGAAATGGGGGCGAATAAAGTCGGGCGACGTTGGTAAGAGGGGAATACCATAATTCCACAGAGATTAAATTGTGGTTCCCACTCCTTTGGCCACATAAAGGGGCTAAAGGAAAACGTCGCTTATGTCGCGGCTTGGACTGAAACAGAGAACAAAATGAAATAAAATACAAAAAAGAGTTCATTTTGGGTCAGTTGAGGCAACGTGGGCGGTATATTAAGTATGGAAAAGGGGGGGGTGGTATCAACTGGCATGTGTAATTAAAATTGAAATTAAAACGATTTGCAGAAGTGCGAGGTACTTATCTATATAAATTCCTTATTATTTTATCATATGGCAGGAGGATTTTAAAGAAAAGGAGTCTTAAGATATAATTTAATGATTTAAAAAGAAATAGATAGATTTGAAAGGATATAAAGTGCATTTCTCTTGGGTGTTGCTTCATTTTGCCTTGATATTATTTATTGTAAATGAGTTATGTATGTTTTTCATAAGGTGGCAACACCACTCTAATTTACACTGTAGAGACGACTTTTGTTGCACTTCAATATTTAGGACATAGCCAAACTCTTTCTATTTGTTGTGTTTATATTAAATACATTAATTTAAAATAAGTTTAAACTTTTAACGATCACTGTAGAAGCTTTCCGGCTCTACACAATTCAGTTTTATGCAAACTTTTACCCGAGAACTCTCTGCATTATAAAATATAAGACCAAAACTAACTGACTTAATTAATAATAATTTTTAAAACTGATTTTAGAAATTCCACAAAAATAGATATTTTTAATATTTGTTATATTATAAAAAACAGCAACATTTTAAATTGCCTATTCTCTTAAGAAAAAAAATTGTATTGTTTTAGCCTCAGTGTGGTCAGATGTTGCCAGATGTTGATGTATAAAAAATGTCTAAAAAAGCTCTTAAAAAATGATATTTAAACATCCATGGAATCATTCATTCATTCATCCAACTTCAATCTTCATTACCTTTCAAATAAGGTAGAAATAATATTACACAGATTAAGCAGTTTGATTGATATATATATATATTTAATAATTGATGCAAATACTCGATCCATAACCACATAATATTATAATATATGTATTATGTAATAAGCTATATGGATTTTATCTCAGTTATGCTGCGTTTTTCCTTAATTTATTATAATAGTTATTGAATTTAAAGTAATAATATGTTTATTATAAAAACATAGGAAACAAAAGGTAGACATTAACTCTTGTAAAATTCTGGAAAGTAGTTGAAATTGTTAAAATTGTTGTATATTATGTTTTTTAAAAGACTTTTATGATTATAATGTTTAAAAGCCTCTTTGTTTATTACAACTTTTCTCTCTTAATTTAGTAATAGAGACATAAATGATAGTTTTTTGTAAGAATATTACACAATTGGACACCTTTAATATTTGACAATATGTTTGGTTTAATAAAATTTAAAAAGCTTTAAGCGAATTTCAAGAACCATTGTTCATCATTGTTCATTGAAATATTCTTTTGTGGCAAAGCCGGAATACAAAAAACACTGTCAATCAGTTGATGGAGTGGTCAGAATCACCTATGAACTTTTCGAGCCACAGCAAAAAAGGGGGCGTAAAAAACACAAAAATCTGAGCTCAGGTGTAACTAAGAAATAACCGCAGATTGTATACCCTTAAATATATCTTATAAAAATGTTGAAAAAAATATTTCTTTGTTAACTGGCAGATCTAAGGGAATTAAAAGGAAAAATGTTGTTTTATGCTAAATCGTAGATATAGCCAGGCTATTTTTGCAACACTTTAGATTTGAATAAAACTATATATAATGCAAAACTTCAGGTCCAAACTAAATATGTGAATTCCCTAGGATACAGAGAAAAGTGAGGTATGAACATTAGTTGCACACTTTTGACATTTGTGCTAAGAGCAGATGTATTACATATGTAGTGCCAGGTAATACATATATATACAACATATATATACATATATTTATATGTTTGTACATAAGTTCACTGCTTAAAATATTCATTAAGCCTGAGTGGAAATTATGCCTGCGTGTCCTGGCAGGGGTACGTGACCCGCTCTGACAAGAGCAAGGGGAAGAGGCCTCGGCAACCGCAAAAATGTCAGCCGAGGCGCTTTCAATTTGCGCTTTTGGCTTCTTTAAAAATGCATTAAAGGAGCAGCAGCAGGAACACAAATAACGTGCCCAAAAAGATCTGCAGACAGACAGCAAAAACGAACAAAAAAAAAAAATGTAGATGAAAAAAGAAAATGGTATGGAAAACAGGAGAAGGAAAGAAAGCCGTTGCGATGAAAGCGCGAAAATTACTTCCTAAATAGCCGCCTGACTGGCTGCCAAGATGCCGGCACGACCATGTCCTGGGCTCAATAAAGGCGACACAAACACATACAGATACACACACATATATACACAAACAGACATTCACACAGGAAAAGGGACACAGGAGACAGGGTCGCCATAGACGAATTCAAATTGCAAATTCGCCGCAGATTTTTTATGCACTTTTTCCCTAGCCAAAATTAAGCCAAGCGAACACTGCGCCGGAACGAACTCCAGACGGGGGCCACGAAGAAGACGACATTGCTGACGTTTTGACAGCAAAATAAAAAAAAGAGAAATAAAAATGGTAAAAATAGAAGGGTAAGGGAGAGATGATGGAAGGGAGGGGGTGAGAAAAAAAAGAAATAGACTGCAACAGGAATGGGCTGGAGGCCCAACTGAATGCAAATATTATCGTATCTGTATGCGAAAAGAGAAAAGACAAGAACAGAGAAGAGTGAAGGGAGAGAATGGCAAAAGGAGAAACAGTAAAGGACGACGGCGATGTTCCCGGCCTTTGGGTAAGACCTTTTGAAAAGCGAAAAGGTGACAAACTGGTTGAGCCACCACTACTCAACGATAGTGGAAAGGGCAGTGGTTATGGAGTGCCAAGTGAAGAGAGAACGAGGAATAGAACGCTTCCTTTTCTATCTATGTCTATGTCTCTCTAGGAGCAGGCTTCCTCCTTCCAAGAACCTCCAACTAAATGCATTTCGGTTTTTATTCATATTTTATTCAAATGTGGCAACCGAAATGGCACAAACACTGCGCAGTTATTTATGTTATTTTTCTTCTTTCTTTTTTTTTTCTTCTCAAAAATGAAAAACAAAAAAAAACTAGGGCTGCATTAATGGATGTTGGCAATGAACCAAAAACTGAAAAAGAAAGGTAACTAAAATGAAAACGATTGGAAAAAATTTGCGATTGCAAACAAATTGTCAAAAAGTTTCTGTTTGCAATATGTTTGAAAAAAATTTATATTCATTCGTAAAGAACTTTGATACCCTTTAGTTAAAAAATTATTTAAATAAAAATTATTAAAAAAAATATTTAAAATAGTCTCTTTTGAATATACATATGTTGGCCAACCAAATAAAGTTCAAAAACATGTTTTCTTTCAAATCAGTTAGAAATACGGTAATCAATTTTTATTTTAATGAACATAGATTTCGATTTGAGAATATTCTGTTTTGGATGATCCAAGATATACCATTCCTAAGTAAATAGTTTTATTTGTACTTGATAAAGCAACCACTTGGTTTAGAAAACAAGGAGCTATATGGTTTTAAAAATATTTTTCGGAAAAAGATAAATTATATTAAGGAAAACGTTTAATTTATGAGTAATGTCTATTTAATCCAAAAACAATAGCTATTTTCCATTTTTTTAATATTTTTCTTGAATTACTATAATTTTTTTTCTTTATTTATACAATCGTGTAATAGGTATGTTTTACTTAACGCTTCCAGCGGCTCTTATAAAATGAACTATGAAGTAATAAGCGTTTACAAGCACATTAACCCATATAGGCATCTTTATCTGTTTGTTTCTTTGCTTCTTTTTGATAGTAGTTTTTAAGATATATAGATGAACTTCGGAATTAAAGCTTCTTAAATCTGTAGGTAGGTTAAGTTCTTGTGTCGTTACGAGCAAATCACTCTATCAGATAGCTACCCTATTAACGATCAGTTTAAAATTCATTTTTGTTTTAAAAACTCTATAAAAAGCTATTACAAACAACTCGAAGTCAATAAGTTTTACACAAATTTGCATTTTTCAACCGATTTAGATGGGACAACTACAACATATATCTCCAAGAGGAATAACAATGAATAGTTCTTGTTAGCAAACCAGTTTTGTTTGTTGGACTTTCCTTATTATTTTATATATATAGTTGTTTTGTATAATTTCTGTAATACTGTAATTCTAACTTAATATAAGGAAGATTCTCAATACATGATTTTAAATGGAACTAACGAGATCTACTCTCTACTCTATGGGTAACTACGGTGAAACTTCGTTGATATTTACTTAAATTAAATAGATATTTTCTTACTTCTGAACTGCAAGTATGGTTTTACATTCTTTATAAAACATTTGTTTATCTTTTAAAATTTAACTAACATAAAATTAGTTTATTTTGTTTATTTGGATTTAATAACTTAACCCTCACACAGAGCGCCACATGATGTAGTTATTTTGATTTCATTTATTTTTGACGAGACAAAAAAATTTGTTGGATTCTCATTGCTTCAATTTAATATAGAGGAAAAGAGATGGGAGTGCGGAAAAAAAAGAGCCAGAAAAGTTGTTGGAGAGAGTTTGAGTGGGTTGGTTGGGTGGGTGGGTGACTACAGATAAAGCCACGAGACATCAGCTTGCCATGAATTGCATTTTCGCTGCCTTCTTCCGTTTTTACATCGCACCCGCCCCGGTTGCCTTTTTGCCATAAACTTGTCATCATTTTAATATTGGCAGCTTATAAAGCCACGCTAGATGGAAAACCGAGGCTGGTGGGAGACTATGGGCTACGGTATGGCACGACGACCCAAAGCCAATGTCAAGCCAAGTCAAGACAAGCCAACTCAGCAATGGATTATCTGCGACAGCAGCAGCATGGAGAGCGGTGACGTGCAAGTGGAAAGAGTTTTTTTTTTTAAGCGGTTCGATGGTAGATGAGGTGGAGTTTTCTTTAGGTGGTTGGACATGCATTCATAGGTGGTTGAGAATGGATGGGTAGGTTAGTCCTGTCTAGCTAGTTTGTCTGTGTAAGTGTGTGTGTGTGTGTGTGGATGTGCAGCAAAAATTTACTGTAAAATACAATTTCCCGTTTTTATAGCTCATTTCCAACAACATTTGCTTAACCCGCTTCCCTCTACTGTGTCCCCATAGTCATCGTCATCGTCGACGTCTATGGGAAAACAATTTTTATTGCATTTCGCCTGGCAATGAGCAAAATGAGTGGGTGATGAGGTGGCTAGTAAATGAAGGGGGTAGATGGGTGGTGGACAATGCTGAACGAACGGTGGAAGTAAGTAAATATTACTTGTCTCTTTCCACACGCTGTTCCCCTTCCACCTATTTTTTTTTTTTTCGTTTCCACTTTTTTTTTTTCTTTTATTTTTAAACACTTGGCATTAAGTGCAACAGCTGTGGGCAGGGTATCCAGAAGCCAGGAGCTTGGAGCCAGGGAGCCAGTCAGCCAACGTTTCCTGCGTTAGTTGTGCGCTTCAAGATTCAATTATAATGCAATAAAGCGCGAATCAGAGCTACAATAAAAATAACAAGAATACACTGCAAAAGTACAGCACACTCACATACACAAACACAGGCACATACATACACCCACACAATACAAAGACACTGTCATATGCATGTCTCATTCAGTGAGCTGTTCCACAAAATAATTTCGATTTATTTGTGAAAATTTTCTTCTAGAAATTATGAAAATTATTGAAAATTAAAAACTGTCAATCCCAAAATTTTTAAAATTTAGTAAAGTGATTCAAAAATTTATGAAAATTCAATTGGAATTTAATTTTTTTATAAAAATGTTTAACTCACATTTTCTATGTAAATAAAGATCCTCAACTGAAACAGAGGGATCATAGATATCCTTAAATAAATCAATGCATTCATTTGTTTAGTATCCTTTATCCTTTGCTTTTTACTTTTGTGGAAATAACTGTTATTTTCCTCTTCTTTTATTTTAAACCGTCCAGTTTTCCAAGTGAAATATCACAACGATTCGCTTGTGGATTATTTTAATTTTCATTTAAAGTAGTCTAATATATCTTTTTCTATTTTAGTCTCAATCAGATCAATGGCAATTGGCTTATATACCAAAAGGTTTATAACCAGTTACTTTTTTGTATTTGCTGGCTTATTTTCAACAATTTGCTTGAAGGTATAATCAGTAATTAAAATCCAATTTGAAAACTTTCCAAAGACAGAATTAATACCGATTTCTATAAAAACAAACCAAGAGAAAAAGAAAGAGAAAGACTGATGGAATTTAGACTTAAGCGTTTTTTCGGTTGCTTCTCTGGTACTGTACTGGAGCGGGGGAAATTTCAACGAATTACACTTTTGGAACGTGCTCGGAATTTAACTAGAAAATGAACAAGAAGATTTAAAAAAAGAAAAAGAAAAGAGAAATGGAAGAAAAAACTAACTACAGTGGCAATTGCGATGAGCATCAGGATTGAAAGTAAGTGGTAGGGGGGGTAGGGACAAACTAGAAGAAAAGAAGGCTGAAGGTAACGGGGGAGCACTTCTGAGCCCCGCTAAGTGCTTAAGTGTTCTAATGTTACTTCATCTCTCACTCCCTTTTCGTTCTCTCTCTCTCTCTCTCTCTAGCATTCTCTATCTTTACCACTTTGTATTTGCGTTTCTTACTCCTCTTGAGTTGCAATTTTTCTAGCCCAATCCCGACTCTTGTTTCTCCTACCTTTCGTCCCTTGCCACAAAAGCGTGATTTTAATATAATTATTGTTGCTGTCTGGCGCTGCTTATTATGAAAATTATCAACTTGATGATAGAGAGATAGAGAGTGAAAGAGCAAGGTAGAAGAAGAGAGAGAGAGAGAGAGAGAGAGTGAGTGAGAGAAAAACAATTAGTCAAAAAACACAATTTGCATTTGCCCCAAAATATATGCAATGGAATTTTGTTTTCCTGCTCAATTCCTACGGCCATTTTAATTATCCGACATAAGAGGGACAGCAGCAACATCAACCATAACAACAACAACAGCAGCACAAAATATGTAAAATAGCCAACACAAAGTTACAACAACAATGAAAAAAAAAAAAAACAGAAGAAAAAAAAAAGAAAATTCAATTAAAATGGAATCTCTAGGAAATTCCTTGTAATCCCAAAACTCGGTGGAAAAAAAAAGCACATAATACATATTGTCAAAAGGCAAATTGTACAACTCACGAAGGTAGCACCAAAACATGTGGCCAATAAATTTTCAAGAAGCAACAACAACAATAATGCCAACAAAAAGAATATCTTTGCCCAAGGACAGGCGGCGGGTATTCTTTTTTCTTCTTTTTTTTTATTTTTTTTTTGTTGGGTGTGTTGGCCAACTTAAGTATGTAAATTGCCGCACGTTCATTTTTTGATTTTCCAGCATGAAATCAGTATAATCTCTTTTGTCAGGACTTTTCTCCCAGCTGCCATACGCTGACCAGCCATGGAGTTGATTTAAAAAAAAGGACGTTCGAGAGAGAGAGAGAGAGAGGATGGAGCATTGTATGTATGAAAGAGAAATGGGGGAAAAATAAGTCACCTCAGCCAACGCGTTGACCCCTCACCTCAAACTCAAACGCGCTGATTAACGCACTCGAGCGCAATCTGCCTCACTTCACTTTTATGTAAACACAAAACAGAATAAAATAGAGCACAGAAAAAAAAAGAAGAGGAGAGAATAACTGAATGAGGGGGGGAATGAGACAGCTGTCTCTATCTATCTAGATGCTTGCTGAAAAAAGAAAATGCCTCCTGAATTGCCGGATACTGTACACCGGTCGTCTTTTTGTTCCCACCAATATTAAAGGTAATTTTCATATTTTCCTGCTCTCTGTGTTTGACTGTCTCTTTTGTCTGTGTGTTCAGCACACGGCCAATTCAATCATTTAAATTCAAAAATACACATAAATATATATATGTATATATACACTTACATATACATATATACATGTATATATAGATGTATACTTGAGACTGGAAAAAAAATCTATACTGGGCATAAGTCAACGACCGAGAAGAGACAAAGAAAGGGCATCAAAAGCTTAATAATCAAGCTGATGAAATGGCTGATACTCTGGGTGGTTAAGAATTCGAATCATGAAGGAAATTGAATACAAATAAAAATCTAAGGTGTATCTAATAAATGATAAATAAAATACTAAGTCTTAAACAAAATAATCAATTATCTTTTGATGATTCCAAAAATACTTTTATTAGTTGAACTTTTAATAAACGCAGAACATAAATGATATACCTTATTTTTTACCTTCTTTTTATTTAAACTTTATATATATATTTTTTTAAAGGAAACATATATCGGGTATAGAACTACAGTATTTTTGTTCTTTTACTTAAAATAAAGAATTATTTTGTAAATTTGTTATATTTTATTTAATTTTTTAAAAAGTAGCCTTAAAACTGTTTGTTATAACTTTTTCCAAGTGTAAATAAAGGAAATAAAGGGGGAAAAATGTATATGTTAATATAATACCTACTTTAGCAATAAATTCGAAACTGTTAACAGTTTATTTAAATTTATATTCGAAAAAGTAAAATATTATATTAAATAAAGTGAAATTTAAGTTTTGTCTTCATTTTGTGATCCTTAAAATACACTTTATTTACTGAAAAATAAAGCAGATAAGCATTATAAGAGTGTACTCACAGTAGAACCTCGTTTATATGATCTTTGTTCAACCCAGAGTCTGAGTACCGAACACTTCTCATTAAGCATAAAAAAAATCTTTTATTGGTAAAGATTTTAAACTAGACTTGAAGTAATCTATGGAATTATTTTACTTTTTTATTAATCTTCTGTAAATTTTAAGTATTTGTGTTTCATTTGCATTTTGGAATACAAAATAATTAAAAAATTTTAAAATTTATTTATTTATTTTTAAGTCTTTGAGTTTTTGTTTATCATAGTTACAATTTCCTTACGTTGTCTTAGATAAACAAAGAACCACAGTATTGATACATTCATTATTGCTTTACATTCACTACTATAATTCCATTGAATAAATTCTTTATAAGACATATAACTAGCTTTTATCATTATTTTAATATCTTAAAACCGTTTAACGCGTATATTTTCCATTTTTATTGGACATAAACTCTTTAAAAAGCATTTAGAGAACTTTTAATTCTTATATTGAATAGATCTATTATTAAGATTATATATATTATATATATTATTATATTCAAAGGGATCGAATTTGGTAGTTAGTTAGTTAAAGCTCCTGTAGATAAAATCATATAATTGTAATGTTTTTCAATGAACATTCATATAATGATCATATTTCCCTCTCTCTCTTTTTGTTAACAGCTAACTTAACAGCTCATGTTAATGAAAGCTCGATCGCATTCATTGGTCTTGTATCTGTGCTTTTTTTTCTAATTCTTTCTAATTTCATTTAAGAGATTCAAAGATTTAATCTATTTGTTATTCGTTATTCTTTAACCAAATATTACTTTAGTGTCTTTTCATACACGACCATTCTAGATATTTGTTCTCAGGCTAAGAAAATGATCTTAGCCCCAATAGATTGTAAGTGTATGATTCAATAATGATTAAATAAATGTAAATGAATGGGGATTTTTATTTAGTATTTTCAATATTCTTAAGAATCAAGACAATTTAATAAAAAAAAAAACATTTTAATTTAAAGTGTTGCTTGCTTTTTTTATATCCTGTTTAATAAATTAGTTATTTAGTTTTTTTTTTAGTTATTTGGCATTATAAAAACATTCTATGTCAAAATTCAATAATTAGTTTATTTTATATACTTTTCAAAACTCAAAGGTTGTTGGTTTCCTTAGATTGATCATGCCAAAGGATATATTACTTATATATGCAGTTGCATTACCTTGATAAAGTCGTTTGTATTTCTGTTTATAGAGAAATTCAAAGCGAAGAGTATCTAAAAGGATGGCAAAGCCACCAACTAAATCTCTTCTAAAAGAGAAAGAAAAAAAATGTTTTTTTAATGCTGAGACACCCAACAAGCGGAGCAAAGGAAAAAAAAAAATATTTATTACTTTTGTATGTGTTGCTTTGGTATTGGTGTCTCTAGTGGGAGATTGTTTGCCCTCAAGGTGAAAATATGCTAAGTAACAAATAAAAGCAAGATCTCTATCAGAGCAGCCGCCACCTCGACTACCCCAAGCACCCCAACTACCCGTACCATCCTCCCCCTTACCATCTTTCTGATGTTTTCATGCTGGTTACAAATATTGCAAACGAGTCGACGTCGAGTCTTTTGGTTTTTTACATATTTTTTGAGGTTTCCAAAAGTGCGGCAAAAACTAGCACACAGCAGAGAGAATGAGAAAAACATAGTGAAACCGAATGAGAAGGGAGAAAGTAGAGGGTGGGTACCCAGAAAAAGATATGAACGGCAAAAGAAAGCCAAAAGCAAAGCTTGTAAACAAATTAAGAGATTGCTTTTGGGCAGGCGGCCGTCAAAAGCGTTCAGCTCGAAGGCTGAACAAATGCCCAAAAGCCAAGTAAAAAGATGAGAGAAGAAGGACAAAGAGTAGAAAAAAAAAAAAAAAACCAGAGAAACCCTGGGAAAGGGAGGTGACGAAGTCAGCAGGAGTTAAGGCATTTGTAGGCGTTACAACTAACTAAAGACCTGGAAGGGGCGTTTCTAATCAAATCAGTTTGCTGCATCCAATAAATTTTCCAACTGAAGAAGAAGAAGAAGAAAAATGAAAACACTTTGCGGTCGGTTGGCAGCATCATCTCGAATAACAACAACAACAACAGCAACTGAATTGATGGAAACACTGGTTTTTGTTTTCTTTTTGTGTTTACAAATTTGCTGTGTGCTTTTCATTTGAAGTGTCCTCTACAAAAGATAGAGGGAGACAGAGAGAGGGAGAAAGAGACAGAGACAGAGTTTGTGGTATATGTCCAATGATTGAAGTTGGCTTAAAAAGCCGCCCCAGATGTTTCTTAATTTGTTTGATTCAACAAACAATTTAGAGATGGCTTCAACTTCCAAGTACAGGAAATGAAAGAAACAAATACAAAAAGATATATAAAAAAAAAAAAAAAATATAAATTAGTTATTAAAAATTTTGATAAAAAATTATTTATGTTTACTGCATTATTAGCATTAACAAACAGATTACAATTAAATTTATATTCGTTTAAAAGATTTTTAATCAATTTTTATAATTAATTTGTGAATTGATTTCATTATAAAAGTGAAAAGAACTTTTTCTTATTATGGACAATTATGAAGTTTCTAATATTTAAGTTTACATTTTGTAAACAATTTAATTTAATTAATTATTCCATACAATCAACAATAGAATTTCACTTAATTCGAAGTGGATAAATTTTGTTTGTTTTATTACTTTTGTACTTTCATTTGATTTTATGTGACTTTCATTTGGATGGTTGTCTGATCTAGTTGTCTGTCTGTCTGTCTCTTTAGATGGTGGTTAAAGTGGGTTAAGAGTCATTGTCTTGGCTGGGACTTTCAGAGAGTTAGCTGGTTAAAATTAACCCATGTGACCAGGCACTGACTCTCTGCTACAGTTACAAGGATGTTTAGTTTCAGCATGGACCCTGCATAGATGTAGTGGCAGCTGTTGTCTTAGGTGGACAGGGAAACTTGCAAGTTGATGCTGCAACACCTAACAACTGGCAAACACCCAACCCATCGGTTGACACGCCATTACTGGAGCTAATTAGAGGAGCTACCCGACTGACGGCCTGATGTCTCGCTTAACCTCCTTGCAACACTCATTGCCCGCATCCGCATCCGAATTCGTATCCGCATCCGTTCGCTGGTGATGGTCGTCGTCTCGCCGACCTGTCATGTGCTGAATGTGTTGCATGTTGCCCTGCAGTCAACTGCTATTGCTCTCTCCTAACCCTTTCACTTGGCTGCCTGTCAACTTCCTTCCACTTCTCATTTGTGCGGCATTTCCGGTACACATCTCGCACTCGTGTTCGTCCTAGACGTTTGTTTGCCGGCGACATTTCGCTTTCCGCCATAGCTAAATCATTTGTAGACACTGTTGCAATTGTCTTTTCTTTTCAAATAGTTTTCACTGTAAGTGTGTGTGTGTGTGACTGTATGTAGGTGTATGTGTGTGTATGTGCTGAACCAAAAGTTGGTGCAGTTAATTCATGAGATTTTACGGTTTATCTCCTTTGCCACCTTCTTTATTCTCCTCTTACTCTCTTTCTCTCTCACTTACATTCTCTAGCCTGCTTCCTTTCGTCCTTTCGTTTGGCTCTCTCATTTACCCAACAGGGCTGGGTTGTCTTTTCTCAGCCACCATGGAGCATAGTTGCCCCCAGTTAATTAGAAAACTATTTCAACTTTTGAGCTCTTGACTTTAGAGTCGGCTCAAGTCGCGTTTAATTATAATTTCCGACTAAAGTTATGCAAAGTTGCATATATATATATAGTTTATATATCTGTATATATATCGGTTGTTTAGTACATGACTTGGTTGCTTAGTAAGTTTAAATCTATTTTTGTTCCTATATAAGCCCTGTGGGAAACATCGCGATTTGTTTCAAAAGAATTATCAGTATTAAGTTATTCATCTGCAAACTTTCAATTACAAATTATTTGAATATTCTCTTATTTTTAGTATCTTAGATGCTAATTTTGATTATATCAAAGATAATATGATATTATTAAATTGTATCTTTTAAATCATATATATATATATTTTTAGGTATATATCTCATTTAATTCTAAAGTCTTTCAAAATGAAATTTGTGACTTTTGCTAGAATTAAAGTTAATCTGTCTTTGTTTAGTTGTTTTTACCAAAAATACTTTTATTATTTAATTAAAATATTAATTTAATTTAATTTTCTAATAATTGATTACCAAAAATTCCTATATTCATCCAGCAGAAGAATTAATCAGTGTGATAAGCCGCTTTCTTTGCTTTCTAACTATTTGTCCCTCTAATTCCTCTTTTTTTTACACCCAAAATACCTTATTTAGTTTTTAGTTGCACTTTAGTGCCGTCCATTTCAAATGAAATAAAAAATACAATGCAAAAATTAAAAGATATCATCTGGTTAAAATTTGAAATCCAAAATAACAAAACAATTTTAATATTGAGAACTTTAATATAAGTTCATTAGATAATTTGTAACCTTATTCTTATGTTTTTATACTCTTCCAAAAATGGTATAACAATTTGGATGACAAGTTTATTTTATTTTTTATTTTAATATATATATTCTCTATCAGCATGATGAGCTGAGTTGGTATAGCCTTGTCCGTCTATCTGTCCTTCCGTACCAGCAGTGAGTAGATTATCTAATGAATAGGCTGGACCCCACCAATTTTTAGGGAGCATGGTAAAGGAAGTGTTTACCGTTGATAGAAGAGTTGCATTCCATTTGTTACCCAAAATATGGATAAAAAACTTGATCAATTTAATAATCAGAAATAAGAATTAATAATTGACTAATTTTTTTATTTTGTTTTATGAAAGGCAAACAAATTAAACTGGTAAAAAAAAAGATATTAAAAGAAAATGGAGTCTATGGTTCTTCTAAAGTTTCCTAAAAATGTTTTTTCTTTCTATATTTTGCATGACAATTCCATATTTTAGGTATTTATAAAAGGATCCCAGGAACATACAAAAATGCGAGTTCATATAAATAAATTTTATTATTTTATTGGATTTATTTATGTCCTTAAGTTTTAAATTATTTATAAACCTCGTAATTAATAGCTTTTATCAATTTCAAATAAACATTTAAATTAAGGAACTTTTGCTCCCTGAACACTTTAAAGGCATTTCTTATCCTTCCAAAAAGAGTATATTAACTTTTGTCAGACGTTTGCAGTTCATCAAAGAAAACATTTTCGAGTATTTAAAGTATATACGTTCTTGATCAGAATGATATACTTAATTGCTATAGTTCTGTCAGTTTGTCTAAATCAACATGATGTCCTCCGAGATTTTATATATAAATGTTTGTTTGAATAATTTTATATATAAATGTTGTTTTTCTTGTATATATTGGTAACATACCGATCGAATAACTATATCATATAGCTTCCATACGCACAATCGTTCAAAGATATTGTAAAACATCAATAAATTTGTTGTTTTTTAATCGAAAGTCACCAAAATATAAGTTTATAAGATATATATATATATACTTCTAAACATATCCAACAAGTTTAATCAGAATCGATTGACTATAATCTATATTTGCCATAGCAACAATCGGATCAAAACAAGCATTCATCTTATGTTAAACTAGACTTAAATACCTCTAATGATTTCACTAAATAACATACAATTCTCTAAAATTTGCTAGGATATACAAAATTCGGCTTGACTTAAGTTATAACGGCAGTTTAAGTACACTTAATTTCAAGCCAAAAATTGTTGAAGTTTACTCAAGCAATATGTGGGCCAACCTTTCAACATCGTCGTGGTTAGAACCTGCCTCAATATTAAGTTGTTTCTTCCCCTAATTCCATTCTTGCTCCAATTCTAAATTTTGTTGAAATTTCATTGCTTGTTGAATTTGTTTTTTCATTTTCCTCGCTGTTTTCTTCTTCTTCTTTATATTTTTTTTCTTTGGATTTCGACATAAATAATTGGCGCATAATGAGCATAACTAAAAGCAAATTACATTGCGTGTAAGGTAGAGGCCCTCCCACGCCCTTGGCGACAAAAAGAAATGGCAATAGACATTAGAGTAAGGGAGACAGAGAATGAGAGAGAGAGAGAGAGAGAGCGAGCTGGGGCAAACGCATATTTTAGGGTAAGTTTAAAAATATATATGTATATGGCATATTGCTCGTTGCACATTGCCAGTCTCTAGTTGCCTGGGTCCATCCAGACACATTGCTCCTAGCATCTAGGCTACTGGCTTTCTTCTACTACTATTTTTCTTTGCCAGTGTTTTTTTGTGAAGCTTTGCCAACGTTTTTCTTTAATTATTCAAAAGATAATTACACTAAAAAAATTTTTTGTCGCTGCCAGTAAACCAAGTTACAGGACAATATCTATAGACTTCTGTTGCAAAGTCTTCTTTATATTCGTAAGGTTTTTTATTTTATTTTTTTTTTCTCTCATTTTTTGAAAAGCGGAGGAAAAGTTTGTTGGTGGAAAAAAACTTGCAGCTAAAAATGTTATTTTTATTTTGCTTGCTCATAATTGCCAGGGAAGCAAACCAAGAAGACGAAATGAACACCGGATGCCAGCGGAAAGTTAAAGGAAACGCAGCCCAGATACGGAATACGAGTACAAGCGGTTTTTGGCATATATACATATAGAAGAAGGAGAAGAAGAAGATACAGGATACGGCACATATGTATATAAACATACATACGTATACAAATATAAAAGAAAGAGGGAGAAAGAGAGAGACTGGGATGGAGATAAGAAGTACAGAGAGACAGATGCAAATCACTAGCCTGGAACTCTGCCAACTTCTCTGTCTGGTTTCTCACTATAAAAGTGTCTTGCATATTTATGCACTATATATTAATATACATATGTATATATACATATATATATATTTTCCCCCGAATCTATAATTAATTAAATTTATTTTTAAGTGTTGCCATAAAACGAGGTGAGATAATAAAGTTAAAACTTTTATTAATTGCGCAATTCGATAGAAGAGTGCCTCTTTTTGAAAGTTTTAATATATCTTAAAATTGATATATTAAATATTTTAAACCTGTTAAATATTTTATAATTAAAATGTTAAATATCTTTTAATTGATAAATTAAAAGTTGCAAAAAGAGGCGTTCTGACATATTGCAGATAATAAAGATCTCAGATCCTTTTATAAGCCTACAAGTAATTCCAAAATAGTTTTTGCATATCATTTTCTTAGTATTCTAAATCTAGAACAAAAATAAAAGAATAAAGAAAAATAAAGAAAATAAAGAAAATATAAAAAAAAATAAAAATATATCTTGCACATCGAAAACTATTGATTTTGGTTTTCAAAATCATGAATCGATAAAATTATAGTACCTTTTATTCATTGATCTGGGATTCTCTCGCCCTTTTTCTTTTCAACTTATCTAGCTCCAAATATAATTGACTTTTTAGTTTTGTGCAATTTGGAAAAAGGATACTGCAAAGATACCACATTCCCTTGAAAAGAATCCTTGGCTACGGTAATGTGCCATTGCTTGTTAAAGAATTTAAAAATTTATTTCTGATTTAGTTAAGACAAATCTTGATTCAGTTCACAAATAATAATTTCATAAATTATGGCATTTGAAAACTCTTCATTAAAGTTTCCAACTGTTTCAGAAAGATATTCAGGACCTCATTGATGTTAATAACTTTTTTAATTCCTTGTTTTTCTTTCCAATTTCTTATGCTGCATTTGTTTTTAAATCTTTAAATAATATATACCGTAAAGTAAATATCAGTTTATCTGAAGTATATATCAGTTTATTTGAGGACATATGGTTCAGCTCAATCAACATCAAATTTGATATTATTTTCAGACGATTTTTTAAACATAATTGAAAATGGGAGCATTCAAATAGTAATTAAGGTAGCAAACTAATAAAAATTTGGTTAAATATTCAGGTGTAATGTATTTTATTTTAGAATTTTACTTTATAAATTACTGCTTTTTTTGTTTTTTTTTTTTGTATTAGTTAAATCAGAACATTTGAGAATTAAGATCAGGTTTCTTTTTTATTTTAGTTTTTTTACTATGGCAAACCAAATAATGTAAACCAAATCAAAAATAATTTCTTACAAGCCCACGAGAAGACTTCAAGTTGGTCTAAATAACTATTTTTTTTTAGACAATTTGTAAAATATAATAATAGAATAAACAAAAAATAATTACAACTTTAAACATTCCTAATATTATATAATAGCTATTTTTATATAATTTTAATAGTTGCTCGGTTAACTATGAGCAATAAAAATTGGCTAACAGTATGCAAAACAAATTGTTAAAAGGACTCTCTTTAACTATATTATTCCAACCAATTTCAATATACATATAAATATACATATGTATATCCATACATATATAGTAAATTATTATTGACCATTTGCATTTCCCTTTTAAATGGATTCAAGCATCTGGCGGTCTGTGGCTTGACCCAAACATGTTGGTTTATACCATACATAAAGGGAGATTCGATAATTATCGAGACATATTTAATAATAACAAATAATAATAAAAATAAGAGTAAAGGCAGACAGACAGACGGCTGGCTCCATATAGGTATCATAAATGCATTTTCCCTTCGACTCTACATCCCCCTAACACGCCCTTTTCCATACTATACATATGTGAAATGCTCATAATTGCCAGAAATTAACGTGACCATACAATCAATATTTATCGTCTATATGTACATTTACACCGTAAACCTATTTGAATGGGCTATATATATATATATATATACTATATAGGTGGGTCTGGTTGTAATTCGGGTTGCATTTTAATTTATATTCAAGTTGAGAACTGGAAAATTCATTCAATATTTTTTTATTCAACCGTTTGTTGATTTTGTCCATCAACATACAAAAATGGCACACAAATTATGAACCGCAAATGTGCGTGCAAGAAGGGCGTGGCCATAATGGGGTGTGGTGGTCCAGGTATGGTATGCCATGTGGAACATGTCCATGGCTGGAGGACACACAACGACCACACATCTATTTTTAATGGACATATTTTCATATGCAATGAAATATTTTCCATCATGTTTCTCCTTTTTTTTTGCCTCTCACATTTATTTTGCGTTGAATGAGAGGGAAAAAATGTTTTTTATTTACGCAAACATTGCCGGGCTTATCTATGGATAGGACTGTTAAATAAAATAGGGCAGGGGGCCTGGCAGGGGAATGTGGCAATGGGTCGCTTCAACAAGGGCAGGTTCATGACGTTGCGACTAGATGTTGCAATGTTAAAGGATGGAGACCCTAAACCACTGGTTTATTCGTTAGAACCTCAGTGAACTTTCTGTGAAGTTTTTAATTATTTGCTTAAATCGCATTTTGCAAAAAATTTTAAAGCGGATTATAACAAACCATTAGGGCTTTTTTTTTTATTAGCTATAAATGGATTTTAAAATTGCATATTATATATTTTTTAAATTTATTTCTCAATTTTGATAAATTAGAGTAAGAGTAAAGTCAGTCTGACATTCAAAGAACATGAGTAAATATTTATGAATAGCCAAATATAAAAAATGACCTATGTATATAAGATTCTTACTCCCTAAACAATGTGCTGGAGTGGAGATTCTTATGTAAGAAGATTTCTTGGTAATTTGCTTTATGGTTTTGAAAATTAAAACGCTTTTCCTTGATTTTTTCTGACAGGTCAACCAAGATTGAATAGAAATTTAAACACAAATCTCTAGCAACTTTTATATTTTGTAAAAGCAATTTTGATATATTAACACTAAATTCTTTATCATAAACAATTGGGGTAATACGAAATATTAGAAAAAGATTTTAACTGTTTTTAAAATGTAACGAAAATGCTGAACTTTGTATACCGTTGCAGTTCTAGATATTGCGCTAATTCCAATTGTTCCTACAGTCGAGTATTTCGGTTTTCTCTTCGTATAGTATCAGATGCAGCATTCTCTTAGGATCTCTCTATTTCTATTTTTTTCTATGCCTTTCTCTGTTTCTTAGAAAAACGTTTTTAAATGATATAAGCAATAGGATTTTCTTGGTAGCGTCACTGACTACGATTAACCTATTCGCGGCGCGGCTTTTTTAAAATTGTTACGATCCTACTACTTTAAACATTTGTGGTTTAAAAACATCTCTTACAGTGCTCAAATCCGACTAATTCTTAGACTTGCACAACCTAAACATATAAAAAACTTGCCTACCAAGTTTCAACCTCAAAACCTCAAATTTAAGGTCTAAAAACTGCGAAGAAACGGACAGATGGAATTGGCTATGTGGTGATGCTGATAAGGAATACTTATAATTCATGGGTGGGGAAACGTATATTTCCACAAGTTACAAATCTCTGACCAACTTAAGTATATGAAATCGCTTGATAAAGCGCTTTTCTTCATGGTTTATAAATGCTGTAAATATTTTATTCCATTTTTGTGTTACAGTGGTCGCCATATCAAACTACATAGTTTTAAGGAAAACGCATTTAAAATTAAGAAGTACTTTACTCTCGGCTCAACTGAGACTTTAAATTTAAGTATATAATTTTAAGCAACATTTTTTATAGTTTAAGAAAATGCAAGAAAAACAGTATTTGAGTTTTTATGAATTCTTACTACCCCTAATTCCAAAAGTTTATATTTATTTTGATTTTTTTTGCAGTCTCAGCTAGAATCCAGAAAAAATCAAGTGAAAAAAATGTTCTTTTTAAAAATTGGATTCTGTTAATTAAAACCTAAATATTCTATATTTAATTTTGTCTTATGTTATTAAGAGTTTTCATTCTTAATTTTTCATCTGAATACTACAACTGTGATATTACCCTACTTTAAATAAACAGTGTTTAAAAATTTAGAAAAACTTTTGTTTCAAATTTTGCCTTACAGATTCAATCAAATGTCTGACCAAAATCACATTTGATATCTTACCTAAATGAAAACTTTCCAAACACTAATTGCTATATACTTCAATAAACTTTATGTGCTACAAATAATTTACGCTTGGCCTCTCCGTCATTCCCAGGATTTCAACAACTGCAACCTTATCTAAAAGACTCCGTCAACTTTTCGACCAGAAAACTTCAACAACTAGTAGTAAGTATACATATGTGTATGTGAGTTTGTGTGTAGGCACTCATCAACAGCAGCTCGGCAACTCTGCAACTCTAGGAACAACTGCACTACGGAAAAAAGCCAAAAACATACCACACACACATGTCAGTTGGCGGAGTTGCCAGATGCAACATGTGGCCTTTGCGTGCCTATTTGCACTTGGCAGCAGAGTGAGAGAGAAAGAGTGCCAAGTGGGCAAGTTTTACATTAAATACAATAAATACTCAGTTCCCAACAAATTTATGCAACTTTCATAAAATTGTGTTTTGTGCACTACCGATAATGCGCTAAGGACTTTGAAATGGCTGATGGAGCAAGTGTTGCCGGAAATAATTAAAAATGCCTAACAAAATTGCCAAAGTGTTATTGCCCCAGAGATTAGACGTAAGGAGCGAATTGCGATTTAATGTTAATAAAGAAATCCTTAATTGAGATTATTAGAAAAACGATAGAGTATTAACTTAAAAGTGCTATGGTTGTAATTTTAGGAACCAAAACTGCAAGAAGAAGGAAAAATTTATCTATCTGAAGACTTTATTAAACATTATTCAATAAATATACATAATCGATTTTTAGTATTTAATTTACTTGCTTAATTAGTTAAAGTATAAAATTAAATTTTTTTTTTTAATTTATCTTGGTATTGGGTAACTAAAAGGTTAATTATTTATATATATTACATTATAAGTTTAGCCTTAGCCTTTTTAGAGACCGGTAACCCATCTATAGCAAAGTAGTCCTTTAGTTAAGTGTGTATTATTATTTTTAAACATTTGATGAAACTGTCAATAAACTTATTTTTTTTAAAGGTAAAATTTATATCTTAAATAAAAAATATTTTAGCTCATTATAACATAATTTATTGTAATATCGGATTACCTTGCAAACAAATTATTTTTGTCGCTTTTATTCCAATTTGTTTACCACACCTTTTTTTCAGCCGATCGAAGATCACAAGCTGCATTATTACGTCATGAGTCACAGGGATTTCACAGATCGGAGAAAAAATTACAGAAATTTCAGCTACATATATATTTAGTAAAGGAAGAACGATTTTTAGACTGGTCAAACGATAGAGTGCATTATAATCAGTAGAAAGGACTTGAAAGGGGTTCACGTAATGATTTTTTAGTAGTACAGAGTGTAAGAGGAAAGGGAATGTTATTAAAGAGCATAAGTCTTAAAAACTCGATCTGTATTTAATAAAATGTCTCTTTAGCATAAAAAGCATATGAATTTTTTAATATATTTTGATTCAGTTAAAGATAGCAAGTTATAATTGCATGTCCTATACGAATACGAGCTAATATATGTAGATTGATCTAATCGGTTCCTTTGATTCTGTCATAAAGATATATTTTTGGTCTAATATCAATATTCACTGTGCCCTTAGGTAGCCTCGATTCGTTAGTAACTTTATGTTAAGAAATCGATACTTAAAGATAGCTATTAATGAATTTTTTTCACAAAGATTCTTAACCGACTAAAATTTAGAAGACAATTATTGGAAATTAAAAAATTTGCATGTAATTTTTTTAGTTAAAATAAAAGTTAAAAGTTTATCATAATTTTAAAAAATAAAAGTTATTTATGTAAACAATTTTGAGAATTAATAAGAATGAAGAGTTTTTTATAATTGTTTTGAAATATGATCTTCAATAATTTTTGATCCTGATTCTTTGTTTTAATTCCATTTATTTCTTGATTTTACATCTTATCAATATACAAAAAGCAATTTTTTTTGAGACCAAATGCCGTATTAACACCCAGAAAAACGGTGTCCTAAGTTTCTGTAAAGCTCATCAGTCGGCCAATATTCATCAGAGCTTTAATAAATGATGAATCCCAGTACCAAATACCAATTATCACTTGAATAAATCATGTATAATGACCTCATGCATTACCTTTTCACCTTTCTTGATATTCTTTACAAACGAGGCTTGAACTATACACTTGTTAGATCATTTGGTTTTTAAATTTTTTACACTTTGGCCAAGAACTCGACTCACATATCATAAACATGTTTCACACTTGTGTTTTCTACCTCCCACTTACCCCACTGAGGAGAGGGACGGTCTGTATTTCCTTCCCCCCTTTGCCCTGCTTTTGTTGACTGTCGAACGAATGTTTATCGATGATGTGCAAATTAAATTTTGAGTGGTGCCAGTCTGGTTTTTGCTAGTTGTTATGGGGCGTGTCTGGTGTTAAGGCATGTCCCTGCTGCAGTGTGTATAAACCATTGATGGATTCGCTGCGCACGTGTCATAGACCGCAATGGAAAATTTATATATATTTATACAATACTATATATGTATGTATATATATATACATATGCATGTACGTTTAAAATTATGGACAAGCCAATGAACAACAAATAAGTAAACAAATGAAAGGGTTTGCAATGGAACAGAATTTGCGGCTGACACATGGCCAGGTGTGGTAAGAGGCATGTGTTAGGGGAAAGGTTTATGAGAAATTTATAAACAACAGCAGGAGGTGGCAAGAAAGTGGGTGGAGTTGGTCGTTTAGCTTTATGAAATAAATACAAAGCCAAACGAGCCAAAGCAAAGTTAACCAAATATAAAACTAAAATGCAACTAATTTGCAAGGCCACCCAAGAGAGGTAAAGGAAGCTAAATGCAGTTTGTGGGCGTTGGCAAAGGAATATGTGGGTGTGTCAGCTGTTGTAATACATTTTGCTGCTCACTTTGCCACACTCTATGGCAAACAAGAGTTGAAAAGTATATGAATAACGTTTGCCATATAATTTAAAAAAAGTTAATTATTAATAAAAAATTTAAAATTTAATAATATTATTTTAAAGAAATTCTATTTTTTTGTGGATAGCATGGCAAATTTCTGAACGGGAGACTAACTTTAAAATTACTTAGGGATTGATAACAAATTTATAACTCAGATCCTTTCCGGCGCCCATGTATACAAAAGAAGTTTAGAGACCTCCTCTATGATAGTTTATTTAAGGATCTAATACACTTATTGTTCTGTGGATTATTACGCAGCCTGGTATAAATTTTCTAATAGAATTCTTAAATAAACTTGTCCGAACTTTTTAATGTAGTTTCAATCTCATTAAAACGATATTTTTTGTGTATTTTTGAAAATAAATGATTTAAATTAAATAATCTACAAGTTTAGTTTAAATTAAATGAATCGTTTCACCGTTTGCTGCTATCCGTTACTTTTTCTTTTGCGATGCTGCCACTACTTTGGTGCTCTTTGCCTATCGTCTAGCAATCGTTGCGTACCTAAAAAGGTTGCCAGATCACAACGCAACTTAATCAAACTTAACTTTATGTTTAAGTTAACCAGTAACTGTTCCTTCCACATCAAAACTAATATTTTGTAATTATTTAAAATTAAAATTACTAATAACCATCTACAATTTAAGTTAGCCTTAAGTATAAGTCCTTTTAAATGAATTCAAATTTAGTTAACGTCTTGGAAAAAAGAAAAATATTTTATGAATGTAACGCTGAGAGCATGTCGGACTTCGTTCATTTATAAAATTACCAAAATCTCTCTTGATATTGTTGACTTGGTTCTCCTTAGTTTTTCCATGCGTAAGTTTTGTTTGTATAAGCCGTGCGTGTAAGTGTGTGTGTGTGTGTTTGCCTGAGTGTGTGGTAAGTGCGTGTGTCTATGTGTGTGTGTGAGTGTGCATTTGTTTGTGGCTGGTTTAATCCTTTCATTTTCATAACTCGTCATAGAATGTAAACAAGATTAAGTTAGTTTTCTGTGTTTCTCAAGTGGCTTTGGTTGGGGGCCATATACAAAGCTCCGGCCAGGATATACATAAGGACATGCAATATGCTGGGGCTGCTGCTTGGCAGTTGCTGTCCTTGCTGCCCACAACAAGTCCACCACCAAGTGACTGTTGCAATTGCTTTTCTTGTTGTTGTTGTTGTTGTTCTTGTTGCTCTTGTTTTTGTTGCTTTCATACTAAAGTCGGGTAAAAGTTTTCGTATTAAAAAGTTGGACGTAAGGATTTCACAAAAGCTTCCGCCGCATTATATTGAGAGCTGATTTTGAGCATGGGCCCTTGAATACCCCATACTCATGCCACGCTTTACATACCATGTCCATGCCCATTCCCTTCCACTTCTATCTCTTCTCCTATAGTTTTCTCATTTGATTGCCAAAGTGACATTGCAGTTGGCCCCTTGTTGCTGTTGTCTGTGTGCTTTGGTAGCTCTTATGGTAATTAAACTTATTACAAACATCTAATACTTTCAGGCACAATTTCAAGAAACTTAACTGCTCAACACTAATTTAAATAGACTATTAGAAGTAATAGAAAGCAAAAAGAAAATGTACAAAACAATACTCAATCGAAGTTTATATATATAAATAGCTGTGATACTTAAAAGTTATTCAATATAGTCCTTGATATCTTTTCGTGTTTCCTTATGCATTTGTTGCAATTAAAATGTCAGTAAATTGGCGAATATTTGTCCTAATGAAACAATAATCAAATGTTGAAATTTATTTTGCATATTGTGTTTATATTTCCTTTCTACCACTTACTTACATTCAAAAGTATTATAGAGAACTTCAAAAAGCTTTACTAAAATTTATTTTAGTTAAACTATTCAACTAATATTCAACTTAAATGTTCATTTATGTTGAAAATTAGTCAAAGTTTTATACAAATTAATCACCTTAATTATGTTTATATCATATAAATTTCTTTAGTAACATAGTGAGAGAAACTTTAATCAAAATCACTTTGTACTTAAGTATCTGTGTGTACATTTATGCATATATATATATTTTATATAGTTACATATGGCCACTGTGAATACTGAATTCAAGGGACATATACAAATATATTTAATCCGAAGCTTAACCAAAGTTATTTCAACCATCTTGTTGCAATTTGTCTAGTTTAGAGTGAGCATTGCTGACCGCACACTCATCATCGTACTTTCTCCAACTAAATCTCCTACTCTACCATTGCCTCTCCTCACCTCAAGGCAACTGATGAAATACGGACTGATACACTAGTTACCGGGAGCATTACTTAATATGTGTAAATTGTGTGGCATCAACTATGCATGCATTGTATGTTATCTCTGGCTATCACAAATGTTCCGCCTTCCTCCAGCCCAGGTCGTTGACTGAAACAATTTATCATTTGAGCATGACGCACGCACTGCACACACACACACACAGAGGGAGAGAGAGAGTCAAAGACACATGGGGTACAAACACCCATACAAATGCATTATACCATTGAGCTCATCAGGGGTATAGAACGTAGCTTCCTTGGGTTTTAGTCCTTTAGGCAAAAGCATTTAACATGCAGTTTATGTTCGCCGCAAGATCTATTACAGGAAATTCACATATGTATGCTCAATGTGCACAAATTGCTGTAAGTGGGCGTGGCATTGCAATGAAAATAATGTTAATAATGATGTTGGCAACAATGATGATGATGATGATGGTTCGAGGAGTGTGGCCCCTGCGGTAAATACCAATCGAGCAGCAAAACAAAACTTGATTATTTTGTGCGGTTATCCCCCCCTCCCAACATACAAATAAACATACATATATGCATATATACATACATTTATATATGTGTAATGTAAGTACAAAGTTTATATTTAAATACACTTTATATCCTTTACCCAAACCAATTTGGCCCCCATACAATTATGCAAAATTTTGTTCAAAGATTTTTACCACTACCTTGGCCCAGTGCTTTATTTAATGATTAAAGGCTTAGCTGTGAACTATTTTCAGTCAATTCTGCATATATATGTATGTATATATGTATCAAATTTCAATTTTAATGAGTTTAATTACCAGATTGTATGTGCATCTGTGTCTCTGTGTGTGTGTGTATGTGGGTCTCTTGGTGAGCTTGTGTGCGGTTGAGGTGTGAACAGCATTAAGTTGACTTAAGGGTAAGTACTTGTATTTGCAAGCAAATTTTCCATTAGGACTTAGTTTGAACCATATAAATTGGTCTAGAATTTGAAATATTTGGTATTTTAAGTATATACTAAACTTGTTTACTTTGAATAAAGCTGTCAGTCAACATTAAGGTCAACTAGCTGAGACGATTAGTTATTCATAAATGAACTATGATTAATTTTGACTTTCCCTCTCTCTCTCTCTCTTTGTCTCTCTTAGAGTTAAAATGTTAAGAATTTGAAATAGGAATGTGATATGCTAATCTAATGAAATTGATATCATAGCAAACATATAAATTTAGAGAAAATTCATTAAGAATTCAGATACATTCAACATTCAGATACCTCTTACAATAAAATTTATAGAAATTATAATACAAACATCCGGATACCTCTTAGATAGTTGGTATTGGGAAGAGTTTAAAAAATCGACAATCAAGTAAAAACGTTATTAGAAAGACTACAATTAAGAATTATTCTTATGATTTATACCTATATTTCTTTGGTTTTCATTTATTATTTGATTTCATCTTAAGCAAATTGTAGATGGTTGCTTTATTTATTTATCTTTTGGCGTAAAAAGTCTAAAATATTTGTTATAATATGAATAATTCCTCAGCGGACACTCCAAAAATTGTTTTATTATCATATTTTTATGCATTACTTGTTTTTTTTTTTATCAACTTTTAATAACCAAGCTTAACTTATTGTAATCCTTACAGAGCTATAAGTTACTTTAAGAAGTTCTAAACAAAAATAAAACAGTTTTTATTGTTCATAAGATCAAAATATTTGGATAAAAGAACGCCAAAGCTGCTAATGAAATCTTCTACAAATATAGATATTATGATTTTTTAAATTCTTTATAAGATTTCGACATTTCGAGCATATCCTTTTTATTTAGAAAGTAAAAGGTGTAAACCTAAATTCGATTATATGTGCCAAATATTAAATGATTTGCAATAACGAATATAAAATTTATTACTGAGAATGGATTAAACTTAATTAGATGCATAATTCGTATTATTTCATTTAAAAATAATAAAAAATTCTATGGCTTAAAATTAAATCAAAAGTTTCTATTCTATGCTTAACAGTGTTCAATTTATATTTCTTTTCCTAATTGGTTTTGTGTCCAATGCCCATTTTAGATATGTACATTCGAATGGGAATATATGTTTTAAGAATTTCTATCTTTGTCCTACTTTGAATTGTGTGTGCATGTGTGTGTGTGAGTGTGTTTGTTGTGTGTGAGAAAGTTTTAAGTGCTTTTTGTGTACCTTTATTCATTCTGCCTACACTATAAATTGTAGGATACTTTTATGGGGCAGCCGGAAATGTATTTTTGATTTAAAATGCGTAAAGCTGCGTATACGTAATGTGGAAAGGAAACCGATTGCAATACGCTTACTCACTCTGACACTCTCTCTCTCATTTAACTGCTTATTCCTTCTCTCTCTCTTTCGTTTTGTAAGGTGGAAATTTCTTCTGGCTGCTGCCATTTGCCTTGGCGATGCATGTCAAGCGGAAAATTAAGATTGATTACGACAGATAAGCCGTTGAATTTACAACGAATTTAATTGATTGCATGTGCACTCGCCTGTATGTATGTCTGACAAGACACATATGTATACGCTTCCTTATATCTATATATATATATATATATATATTTATATATATATGTGTGTGTGTGTACATGTGTGTGACATATCAGTCTTCAAGTGCCAGAACTGTCAATTGCTTAGATGCAGTTTGCAATTTAATTGCTTGCCCAGCCAAATAATGCGACAACTGTGTATGAGAGAAAGAGAGAAAGGGGTGGGGGAGGGTAACACGAAGCTATTTTCCTTTTTTGTTGATAGCAAAACTTTACTCATTGCTTTTCTCACCTGCTCGTTAAGTTGCCACATACACGTGAGACGCACAGACACCAAAGCAATAACAACAAACAACAACAGCATCAGCAACTCACAAAAGAAAATGCTGCGGTGGTAATAAGGCGAAGATGATGGCAACAACTTGCAACACGAAAACTCGCAGCATCTTCAGCAATGCACCAGCAACAAAATTTGTGGCAACGACTGCGGTTTTTTCCATCTTCTTCGTTTTATCAACTTTTCCCAGCCACACAATTCGGGCATAACAAAATTCGTATGCAGCATAAAGTGTTAGAGAACCATAAGGATATTCTAAAATTTTGCAAATATTTTTAACTAACTTTTATGGTCTAATAGCCAAGATGCAGATTAAGAAGCTAAAGAACTTTTATATTTTGATTCTTTAATGTGAAATATCGCGGAATATTCAAAATAAAAAGTTTAATTAAGTTCGTTAAATTGGTTCTATTTAACTTAAGTGAGAATTGTAAAATATAGAAACTTATTTGTTTTTATATTAAAATTTTTTATACTTACATTTTAAAATCAGAATTTTCTTATTGAAGTTTTTCTTATTAAAGTTAGACCAAATAATCTAGTTTTTAAAAATTCCATTATTTTATCGTAAAGTTTATAAATGTTTAATAAAACTTGTAAAATGAATATCTGATTAATCTAAGCTATACCTGATTAGTTAGGAACACTATTCCGTATACTGATTTCGTCACAATAAAGTTCCGGAAAACAATTTACACCTCAAGATCAGGATCGGTAAGCCTAAGTGCGGCGGTAGTAAATCCAGGAAAGAAATGCACCTACTTTTTAAACTTTAAACATAATCATAAAACTCTGTATAATTATTAAAAGTTTCTAAATTTGGTAGCTTTACAATTATTCTTAATATTTCAGGACCATTTCTTAATAATAGTTTTGTATTATCCTTTTTTTTCAAATACACACACTAAACTTATAGTTGTTTAAAGAACTATACCAGATTTCATTCTATTTAAAAAAAGAAATCATAGAGTTAAATTATTTTAATATAATTTAGTTTCTCATTGCCAAAGGCTATATTCTTTAGTGTTTCTATTTTAAAATTGTTTTACTTATATCTGCTTTTAGTTAATGATATTTCAAGTATTTCGAACTACCAAAATTATTTTTTCAAATCAAAATAAATTTTAAACTGTATGCACATTACTTTTATATAGCTTTTACTTTAAAATTTGCTTATATTTATATTATATTTATAATTCTTCTTTTAATCATATGGATAGTGTTTTAAGAATCTTAATGATTTTCAGAATGACAAAGCTTAAATTTAAATGTTGAGGATATCATTCAAACCATTTACATTATAGTCGAATACCTTAAGAATTTGTTCTTGAGTTTTAGAAATTTCATTAAATCAATTATATAAAAGTTGTTAAGTTAAAAACCAAGATGTACTTGAATATTATATAAAAATTATTTGCTTATTATTATTAATTTAATTTTTTTATTTAAGAGTATTAATTAACAGATTTTATTTTGAAAATATTTATAAATTTATCTAAAGTAAATCAAAAGCAATTTAAGATCGTTAATTGGGATGTTTACCATGTTTGACTTTCTATTGGTATATCTGATATTATATATTTTTTCTAATGATCTAAACTATCTTTTAAGTATTCGCTTAAATAATAGATTTTTCTTTAAAGTATTAATTATTCGACTTGAATGAAAATTTCTGATCGGTTTTTGTATATATTTACATGATATTGTGTACATTTTCAGAGTATGCGATGGTTCATTTATCGATAAGGCTCAGTTGACTGGTTTTTGTTCGTTTTGTTATCCTTGATGCCACTGTTATTGTAGTTGTAGTTGTAGTTGCTGTTGTGGTTAGCTGCTTGTTATGCCATTTTATACTTGGCGTGTTTGGAGCAAATGTTTATGTTTGTTTACTTATGCATGCGTGCGAATTTCACCCCTACACCTCGAAGTGCCTTCTCTTGCATAATACATGTATGTGTATCTATATACATATGAATGGATATATTATATGTATATATATATAGTTAGATATATATCTGTTTGTTTGTAGCTTTTTCTCTTGCAATTGTGTGTAGAGTTCTGTGTCGGGTTTGTCGCTCATTTCAATAACAAAACTAGCTCAAGTCACTTGTTACCACAACTGACGCCCAAACTGAAAATATTATGCAGACAAGAGTATCTCCCCTCTTTTACCTCCCCATACAAACGCTTCTTCTATGGAGCTTCACTTAGCCAACAGATTGCACATTAAAGCCAAACAATGTCAGCTAATCACTATGTGTGTGTGTGTGTGTGTGTGTGTGGGGGGGTGGATGAGAGGGGGGAGAACTGGCATCTTGATTTTCATTTGCTTTTCCAATATTGACAACTTAAGGCAAAATGTTTTCTAAATCTCAATTCAATTGGCATTAAAATTCATACGAGTCGACACATGCGATACGACAATAGAGCGATTAGAAGGAGGTGAAGGAGAGGAGGTTAAATGGTATAGCTTTAAGTTTTGCCAATTAGTTTCGGTCTCATGGTGGGACGTTAAATGGGGAGGCGAGAGTGAGTTTTGTTGGACTTTCTGGGCCTTTACTCTTATCTTGGCCAAGCCAAAAGTTTGCTACTGGGGAGCACTTTGTACCTGCATTTGTCACAGAATTTATGATGTCCGTGTGCCATGGTAATGGTGGCAAACGTTGGTAGGAGGGACGGGGAGGATACACTGGAGACAAGGATAAAACGTCGCTGCAAATTCGTTTCGTTTGCTGTTCACTGGGTTTTATCTAATAAAATCTGGAGTGTTTAATCCTTTGCACTTGACTGCCGTTGTTAGATGTTCTTTCTGTGCATTTTCTGCTATTGCTGCTTCTGCTACAGCTCCTGCATCTACTTCAGCTGCTCCTTCGACGATGGGGCAATGCAACAGCAGCAGCAGCAGCGGCAGAGTTCTCTCGAATTCTTGGAATGGCTATGCAACTTAGTTTTAGACGCATTATCCATTGCCTTTTAGTTAGGGTACATAGAATGAAAATTTCATGAAATAAGCATCTATTTGAATGTATTTTCTCGGTTTAAAACAAAATTTTAGTCTATCTCGGTAGGGGAAATACTCTATATTATTTTCCTTTAAAATTAATAATATTGAAATGTTTAAGAACAATTGAAGTAAGTGATTAATCCAGCTTAAGCTTAACGCTTGATTTGTATATTAATTTGTTTTATAAAAAAGGTGAAAGCAATTAGATAATTTATAAATTCAAACAAATTCAAAACAAATGAAAGAAATATATTGTTTAGTAAATTAATAAACTAATCAGTGGTTTACAAAGAAATGCAAAATTAATAGTTATATCAAAGTTTAAATAATATATTAACAGTTATTTTAAATTCAAACATTTAAAAATTTGAATTGTTTATTATAATTAAAAAATCTTTCGTTTGAGAATAAAATTTGTTAAAGTAGTAAAATATTTTTCGAAGTAAAAAAACAATTAGAAAATTATTATTAGGTTGTTCAAAATGGTAAATTTTGTTATTATTGAATATTAAAATTTCCTTATGCATAAAAATTGGAAATTAGAAATCCTAATTATTAAGTTAATTTGTAAGTTTAAACAAAAAAAATATTTTAATGTTTTATAAATTAAATGTTTTCCTTCTTATATATAAGCATTTTATTTTATAACTTTTTCAACTGTTAAAAAACACTAAAACTAAAGTAGACTATAATCAAAATATTTTTATGGATAGAAAAACAAAAATATTAAACTAAAAGCACATTTTTAACTGTTACATAACTGTTATTTAATGTAAAAATAAAATAAACCAAAATTAAAAAAAAAAAATGTTTAAAAATACTTGAAAAAATATTTTGTTTGGCGTTTTTTTGTTTTGATTTTGTTAAAATAAATTAAGGATAATAATATTTTTTTAAAATAATTATACCTTATATATACAATATAGACTCTCTTTAAATATTTCATAGCACTTAAAACTTTAGTAAATTCTGCAACTTCTTATATATATTTTTCCATCTTTCTTTCACATTATTCGTAAGAGTATACATCTTCAAGTGATTGCCATTTAAGAGCATTGAATGTTCAGCTTAAATGTTCGAGTACTTTACCTTATCCTTTTGCCCGAAACAAAAGGAAAAAAACAGGAGAAAAATTCATTTGACTGTAGCTTGGGAAGTGGAATGCAAAATGCCGATGCAATGGTCACTAGATACTACGTCCGAGTCCGAGAATTAAGGGTCTTGGAATGTGTGGCGCATGGTAGACAGTCGGCAGTTGCCACTCGATCAAATTACTTATTGTACTCGCGCCGCAGGATGCACAAGTGCCATTAATACAAATAAAGTGACACAAATACAGCGAATACCATGGAACAGACCGCACAGCATGGCGAATGGAATGGCTTGGGAATGCCTTCTGGGCCAGGTACGCAAGGCGTCTACTATCGCCTGCGATTGCCATAACTTCTGGCATTCAGTGCTGCAGATTTAGCCAAGTGGAAGACTAATCTCTCTCTCTTATTCTGAATTCGGACGAGTTGGGTTTGTTACGGGTGGCAGCAAACGACCGTAGCGGCGTTGCTGTAAAAACTTTGAACAATGGGCAAGAAAAGTTTTCCAGAAACTAGTCCGTCCTGTTGGTGAGCATGTCAACTGCGAGCAAGAACAACGAAAGCCATTTTGCTAGCCAGCGGGTGGTCCTAGTCTAAAATCTCCCCCTGCCCTTCATACCCATTCAACGAGGCGTGAAAATAGCAGTAGTACAGATATAGAAGTAGAAATAGGCATAGATGTAGGTGAGACTCTCTCCTATTTTTTTTTTTTTTTTTTTTGCGCTCTCGTTTTTACCAATTTGCATTTCAGCTTGGGGTAAACATTTCACATAAAACAAGCGTAAGGAAAAGGTGGGACAAGAAAAAAAACTTTACCCTGCACCCTTGACTAGCCTAAATATAGTTAAAACTGATGCGAAGGTCAGTTCTGGGACTAAAGCTTCGGGCTGGCTTCTTGGACATGGTCATGGAATCGAATATCTGCCCTTGGCTGGCTGTCAGTTAACTTTTTCTGGTCATAAAATCTCGAATGAGGGTAAATTAGCTAAAAAAAAAAGCAAAATGTAGACCAGGGTTAGTTTCATAAAATATTTGCAATGAACTGAAATGGCTTGAATCTGTAAAGGCAACACAACATTTAGTTAAAAGTATTATAAAATAACTAAATAATGGTGGTAATCTTTATATAGAAATATAAATGCGAATGGAAATTTTATCTAAGTTTATTCTTAAAACGCATTTTGCAATACTTTGATAAATTAATTATCAAATCCAATAATAATAAATTCCTGTTTCCTCTGGTCTGACTCCAGGATAAAGTAGAAAATAATTACCTATTCTTATGCTCTTATGCTCAGTTAACTTTCTCTTCGTTTTAATAGCAATAAATTCATTTCTTGGTTTTGGTTTGCGATTTAAAGAGAACAACCAATTAATTATTGCCCAATTAACTTATAAATTTTCTACAAAAATATAGTAATTAAGATTTCATACGGTTTTCAGTAGCAATCCATTTATTAATGCTGTTGAACTTATTTAATTAAAAATAGTTTTGTTCAACTGAAATTGAATTTGTACAATAAGAAGAACGAGTTCTTACTGAATGAGATTAAAAAGCAATAATTTATATAGTAAACTTGATTTTGTTTCTGCCTATCTAAATAATAATTTAGTCGAGTCCGAAAGAAGTTTTGTTAATGTATGTAAGGTGGCAAGGCGGAACATGATTAGTCTGGCAACCCAGTGGCGTCGCAAAAACGTGAGAAGAAGCAGAGTGGCAGCCGTTGGAGAATAGAATTATAAAGCGGTAGATCTTGCATAAAAAGTTAAAAGTTGTCAATGAAGAGTCTACGAAATAATTTTGAAACCGTAACTATTTATGGAACTTAATTATCAATAATTTTGTAGTCTTATTCGTGGCTTAAGTATATTAAAATTTACTTTTTATTTTACCTGTGGCAGCTGTAATATACGCACGAAATATTTAAGAAACATTTTTTTAAATACACATTTAAAAAATTAACAAATAAAGTTAATTTCGTTCAAGTCGCTATTTAAACATTATAAGAACAATTACCATATAATTTTGTAGCCTCGACGACCTCGGTGGCATCGCCGAACACGGTTCAATCCTGCCATCTCGTCCCGTTCTTAATGCTAGCAGCGCCAAGCGTAAAATCTCGGCCTGACAGAACCAGCTGGTTTAAAGGTACGTTTTTAAAACCCCAAAAGACAATATTCGATCCATTCATAGTGATCAACCAATCTTCAACCCAATATCGATTTATGAACTCTTTGAAAGTGAAAAATTAATAATATAATTTGTTTTCTTAAATAGACATCAATCTCGTATCAAATGATATTCCAAGCTAAGTTTGATTACGTTAAACTTTCCATTTACTATGGGAGTTTTGTGATATGGTCAACCGAAGTCGTACAAATTTAAGGGAATTATTAAGAAGAATATAAATATAAATAAGTAATGTAAACTATGTTAAAGTCCACTAGCTTGAAAAACAAAAAGTATTTAATAGCAAAATTTATGACAGGCAATGTTTTTTATTAAACTATAAGTTATAGTCAACTGATTGGAATAATATACAACGCAGCAAATAGAAGCAAAATGGCCAAATCAAGTCAGCCCTTCTTATAAGAATATAGAAGTCTTTTGATTTTTAACTGTGTCATATTCAGTTTTACGATTTTTCTCATAAATATATATATATATATATATATATATATGAATATATATATATATACATACCTATAAAATGGATCTTACTTTTTAGAATTAAGATATTTCTGATCCCGCCAGAAAGTGTAACTAGCAGGGAAAAGAGGACTCCATTTATCAATATTACTAAACCCACACACTACGCTGCCAACTAGCAAGTACTACATCTTGTACGGTTGGATTTTCTTTCCCTGAATTTTTAACATCGCAACCAAGAACCCGTCTTGGCTTCTTTGCATCTTAACAAGAATCTCTAAACTCGACCTTACTCCATTTTGACCCGGTTTCCTGTGGTTTTTGTCGCAATTACCAAGCAACCAATTTTTGAGAACTTTTCGGTATAATAATTGAATCTGGAATCTGACTTTATCGGACTTTATCAAAATTGTAGTTAGTTAAAGTTACACATTAATGTAGGCAAAAATTTTTAGTACTTTAAAAATTTATTCTTGAAAAATGAATAATTTAATTTATTTTCCTAATAAGACATCAATCTTGTATCAAATGATATTTTAGGCAAAGTTTGATTACGTTAAAATTTTCAATTACCATTTTATGCCCCTAAAAATAGACAATGTGTTTTGCTTGTTCAACTTGTCATCTGCCTCATTTACTCTCCATCCCTTTCTCTCTCTCTTGTTTTTTGTGTTTGCCTAAGAAGATATCTGCCCATCTCTATCACCCATTGACTTCAATTGTTTCAACAGTAGGCAACAAAGTATACACCCAGTTCAATAAATTTCTCAATATGCCATTGTTACCTGTAACATACAGGTAACCGGTATAAAATCTGTGTAAAGAAATATCAGAAAATATATGCAATGGATTAAATAAATTTGTTTATGGCTCTCACAAATAAAAAAAATAAAAGAGAAAAGAAATGTAAAACATATTTTGAACAATTTCTTTTAATTATGATTCATTTATGACCAAACATAAGGTATAAATAATTCGTTTAATCCTCATAAATTCATGCTTGATTTTTGCTCATATATATATATACATAAATATATATATATAAATATATATAACTTTTTTTTTTTTCGTCGTTTGTTGCTGTCGATATTTTACAGCCCGTGGCTGAGAAATTTATGTTTTCGCCTGTGCGCCAAGTCAATGAATTGCAACAAATTTTACTTGCCCCACCGCTGCTGCCCCCTTCTGGTTCTTCGACAGATCTGCTCGCTTCAGTAACTTGCGGCTTGTTAGGCGGCATTTATTTATTTATTTATCGCGCGTTGCCTTGACAGTGTAATAAAGACACAAATGCTTTGGATTGGGGTATTCGCTTGTTGGGTGTCGGTATCTGGGGTCGGGTAGGGGTCGTGGTCGGGGTCAGGTGTCGCATGTTTTGCCATGTGACTTTTTCTCTTATTTCCCTCGCGGTGTTTCTCCTTCTGCGACTTTCCTTTTCTCTGTGTGTGTGTGGTTAAAATTTTTAACTGGTAAAGGCTCAGTATAAGCGGTAGGGGTGGGGGTATAAGGGAAGGTAATACTGCCTCATTTGGATTTATGTTGTGTTACGGATTTTTGTGGCCTATAAATCGTAATTACTTTAACGCGGCTAAATGAGTTTTTGGCCAGAAGGCATTAGCCCATGCCTACGGATTATTTGTTGTGCTTATTTTTCTTGTTCTTGTTACTGTTACTGTGACTGTAGTTGTTATTGTTTTAGCTGTTGTAATGGCCGTAATTAAAATTGGTTACTCTCATAATGTGATTGGCTTGGCTAGCCTGAAATGTCCATTTGTCGGTTTCGCCTTTAATCAAATGCCATATATCAAGTTACCAAATACTTGAAACATTTGGCAATTTATAGATCACCCAGCTGAGGTCCTTTAAAGGAGACCTCTAATGAGCTGGAACAATGAAACTTTATTTCTTTCACATTTTCCCATTCCATTCACTAAACAAAACTAAACAAATTCACACTAAACAGTATGAAAACATGGGTTAAGAGAGTGCAGGTAAGTTTGCTGGTGAACGGGAAAGCACTTGAAACCCCTCAACTTATAGTAGACCAAATACTTGTGAAGGGACAGAATCCAGTGCATACCAATTCTAAGCACTGGAATGGGGTTCAAGTTGGGCCCATAGCAAATAACATTTTGCAAAATCGGCCGCAATTGCCAAACTAGCCAAATTAGAGAATATGCAAATGCAAGCAACATTCACACGATGTGCCAAGTGACAAGGGGAAGAAAGTGAGTGACAGAGAAAGAGAAGAGAAGAGCGGAAGAGCAAACTGGAGGGAACAGCTAGCAAAAGGAATTAGTCTAGAGATGAGCAATGCCAAAAGTCACTTTGTAAGTGAAAAGTAAATGTGATAAAGCACATTATAAGGGAATAGTTTAGAAAAATACTTAGAAATAATAAAAGAATTATTAATTAACAACTTAGTTTGTATATTAAAATGATGATCATTTTTCTTTATTTACAATTCAGATAATAATTCTACATCGATTTAATTGTCATAATTCAATATATTTCTTAGATCGTTTTGTATTGGAGAACTTGATTGAACTCTATACAAATTATTTGTCAGTTAAATATATAAGAATAAGAAATATGTAAGAAAAATTATAAATATATAATATAAAATTATAAATATATATATTTTGTAAATCATACAGTTGAATTATAATTGATACGAAACTAAAAGCTATTTGAATTAATAAGAATTTCATCTTTAGTAGTTTTAATCTGCAATTTATTCATATATATAATTATATTTATATATATAATATAGTTGACTTAATATCTAATAGTTTTGTGGAAAGTACAGAGCTTTAAAGAATACTTTATACGACTTAACTCAGACGATCAAAATAAATAAAGCTCGGAACTTTCTCAGGGTTGCCAGAGATTGCGTCTTTTCTGTTCTCTTTCTGCTAATGTCACCCAAAAAACAAAGCCAATGCGAAATGAGCGACTGCATGGAAACTTTAATTCTTTTATATATATCGTTAAATCTTGATTTAAGTGTAAATTTTACTTTTAACAATCTTAATGAACAAATTAATATACAATTTATGCATTTTTCTTATATATGTATATGTCACCTATAAAGTTAGTTCTCAGGCACAATTAATTTAACAAAAGACCTAATCTAAGAGCTCTTTTATTACTTTGAATACTAATTATAAGACTTTGGTCTTTGTATATAATTTTTAGTCAAGGTTTTGTTTCATTATTTCTTTTTCTTATTTAAAATAAAAAAAAAAAAAAAACATGAAGTTAAATTTTAAAAATAAAACCAAGATTAAGCAGAACCTCTTAAACTAAATTGCAAATTTTTTTTTTATACAAATTTATAACAATTCTTAAAATTCTACTGTATTTTAATTCGTGCAGTGACTAACCAAATAGTAAGAATAAATATTCCAAGCATAGTAAAATAAACATAATATTATATAATTAATATTTATCTTGTGTTCATTAAATCTCATCTCTAAATTGTAGTCAGTGAATATTTGTGTGATTCCATGGTTACAGGACTCACAGTCATCATCATCATCGCCCTTAGTAATCGGCAGTCATCATCTCATCGACCCCGCGCCACTTCTGACTATCTGTCAGCATGTGGCCCTCATGACAAACAGTTGGTAACTAACTAGCAGAGGCATTTGCAGATATAGAAGCTATACAGCTGGAAGGGGAGGCAAAGGAGGGCAAAAGGAGTGTATATGTACATAAAATAGAAATAGACATCATCATCACAATCATCATCATTATCATCATCATCTAAACTCACAGAGGCAAAGGTTTATAACTGGCTGATGCGGTTCGTTTGTCGTCTTAATCGAGGCTGAGAACTTTCTGGCCAAACATCCATTTTGTGGCAAGGCTCTCTAACCCTGTTGGTGTTGACATGTGGGCCAAAACCAAATCTAAACTCAACTAACTAAAATAGCAAACACATCGAATATACATACATATATTAAATTTGTTACAAATTTCACAAATTGTGCAATTAAAAGTCAATTGAAGATTTAACAATTGCCAATTTTTACCTGTATGAAATTGAAAGGTGAGTTAACTAAATTATAAATTCGTTCGGGGTTAATTTTGATGTTAATGTCAGAAATTTTTAAAAATTCTCTTTGAGTTTGCCCACACTTTGACTTTTAGGCATTGCATTTGGAATTCCTTTTTCGGGGCGATGGCAACTTCTGGTTTGCCAAAGTCAAGGCTTAAACATGGTTTTCAAACAGTTATAGGGCTACGCGCATATGGTTGCCACTATCCAAAAAGCGATTTCGTACATAAATCCATGCCCAGGCTTGGTGACTACCCATGGCCATGGGCCTCGACCTACACCCCATTCTGGCCTTTGGAGACACAACCACCAACAGACAGCCGATTGCATTTGGGTATTGGGGATTAACGTGGCTGAAACTGTTAAAATGAAATCCGTTCGTATGTCGTTTTCGTTCCCCCCTGTCGTTGTCGTCGTCGTCGTCGTTGAGACCCTTGTTCAAACTGTCGCTGGTTACAACACCAAAAAGAAACAAAATAAAAAAAAAAAAATACCTAAAAAAAAAGAAACAAGAAATGACAAAAAGGCATTTGTAGCCATAAAAACACTGCAATTTGTATTTGAAATTGCCGCAAAATCCCAGCAGCAGTAGCAGTTCGCTTGAGTTGAGCCCAGTTCCAGGCAGATGAATATGTATGAAATTGACGTTGTCGTTCTCGTCCTCAACGTTATTGAGGTCTGCGAACAGCAACTGCAGCAGAGTCTTTGGTTCTGCGTCAAATCCACTGGGTGTTGTTTCTGAATGAGACGATGCCATGTGAATTGGAGTTGGAAATTGGGCACTGGGCTCCTACTGATATAGCTGTTGCTGGTGTACATGCTGCTGCTGCTGGCATTGCTGCTGTTGCTGCTGTACATACAGCAAAACGCGTTTTGACGGTGCGTTTGCGTTGCGTGCGTGTCAGCTTCAAATTTGAGTTTTGCTCTGGCTGTGTGTTTTTCCGAGTGTGTGTGTATTTGTGTTTTTCAAGGTAAGAGATTTGATTGGAGTGAGTAGTGGAAGGAGGGATATGTAGAGGCAATGAGTGAATGGGCGGCAAGTTTTCAACAATTCGTATTAACCCTTTGAAGGCACTTTTGGATTAATTTTTATCTAAAATTTTATAAACATTTTTAAGCCACAACTTCACAAATAAATTCAAAAAGCGTTTGATTAATTATTCAAGTCAAAGAATTTTAAACGAACTTTTAATTTATATCAGAATAAACTTTATTTAAAGGCTATTAACTTAAAAACTTAAATATTGTTTAACAAAGTCCAATTTTCGTAAAAAAAATTAAGTATTCTTTTTTTTTTTTTTTGTGAGTAGAATTTCTAAAATGCAAAAAATATTTTTACAACATTTTTAAATATTTTTGGCTGCTTTATTTTATCTGATATCTGATTTATACCTTGAATTCATTTAAGATACGTATTTTTATTTAAATAATATTTATTTATTTTATTTATTGGATTTCTATGATATTAAACTATTTATTTACTAATTTTATTCCCCTTTTCCCCCCGATATAACTACATTTCATTCATATTGCTCAATGAAACCAAACCAACTCACGAACATTGCCTTCTCGGACTGAAAAAGCCACTAATATTGTTGTTAGAGTAGGTTTTCGCTAAGTCATCTAGAGGGTCAAGGTATTTAATTTATATTTTTTTTAGCATTTTTTAAATTTGTTACATGACATTATTTTCAGATTGCTGTGTAAAAATTTCATGACAATCCAAAAAATAGAACAACGAAAGAGCGTTTTTGGTTGACTTTCCCCAAAGCTTTCTTTTAAAGAAATTTTCGCAATAGTAGCTTTGTAAAAGACAGTGACACAGACACTGTCAGCTAGAATCTATTTTAAAGAATTTTTGAAAATTTTATAAAATGACTTTACAGTAGTTTACTAAATAACGCTGTTCAGTATTCATTAATTTTTATTTTAAGGTTTTTTTACAGTCTTGAGTTGTGATTTTATAGTCCATAATCGATGTTTTTAGTTAAATGTGCCACAATAATAGTTATAGGTTTTCACTAAGAGACAACAAAAAATTTGATGTTAAATAAAAGAATTTATTTTTTTAATATTTCTAAGCTGTCGTTAGTTAAAATAGAATTGGGAAACATATCTTTAATTATAATGCTATGTTCGGACAATTTAAAATAGATGGAAATATAAGCTTTTAATAGAATGGAAACATGAATTTCTCTAAATTGAGTAAAAAGCATTGACGCTGCGGCGTAACCTTGTCTATGTTATCGATAGTTTAAGGATTTCTCTCTAAAATTTCATTTCTCTATGAAATATTGTGTTTGTTCGAGTAAGCCAAATGTTTTTTTTAATAAATGAAATAGTTTTGTGTATCCCAAATATAAGTAAATATAAATATAAGTATGTGCTATATATTGAAACTAATTTCAGATAAAACCCAAAGAAGGAAGTTCGAATTATTTACATATTACTTAGATAAACTTATAAACTATTACATTTTTTTTTTGTTTTTTTGTTCAGAATTTCTAAGCGATGAATAATTGCTGATGTACACGGCTTACCTTACAAGTTGCTGCCATTGATTGATTTAAATAAAAATTAAATAATATTGCATAAAAAACCTAAATTTAAATAAATGCATTTCTCCTAAACAGTTATTTAATAAAAAGTCATAAATCAATGTTATTTTTTGACCCTATTTAAACTTAAAGTCCTTAGGATAAAATTTCTAATAAAACAGTTGCACATATATTAACTCTCATTGACGTTATTGATATTGATATTATTATATAGACGAAAGTCTTATATAAAAAGAATTAAACATATAAGTGGATAGTTCACTTATCCTACATTCACTTATGTTGATTTCTTTAATAATTTATATATATACATAGTTGCATAATAGTTTCATGCTCACATTTAAAGTTTATAAATTTATCAATCATATTTTTATTAAAAATTTTCCCATATTAAATAGAAATGGATAAATCTCTTTTAAACCCCCAAGAACATTGTAGGGTTAAGAATAGCAATTTTTGATAGTTTGGCATCAAAATTGAAGTTGAATTTGAAACTGCAGTCTAGCAGCTGTTGCTACTGCTGTGTGTGTGTGTGTGTTTGTGTGTGTGTGTGTACAAGTTGAAGCTGAAAGAACCACAAACAATAAGCTGAGGCATGGCTAAGAGGAAGACTTAGACCAAACTCACGGTGAATGAAGGAGTACAAAAAGTATGAAAGTGAGGATGGTGACTAGAGGGAAGAATGAGAAGGATGAAAATGCTGAAGAAGCCTGACACGCATGTTGAGCATTAGAATGAAAGCGCAGAGCAGACCGCAATCAATATTTTATCAAAGCGTAGCTAAAACTGCACGAGGACTTTGCTCTTCAAAAAACAGTTTTCTTTTTATATATACATACATACATATATATACTTATATACATTTTTAAGCTGGTCGGGACTGGAATGGCAGAGAGGTACGTTAAAGCATGGTGATCTACTATTTACTATTCATGCTAAGCCATGGCGTGTGCAAAAAAAAAAAAATACAACCAAAAAAAGAAACTGCAAACAATGAAAATCTAGAGCCAAGAAAACGGGCATGAATAATAAAAAGAATTCAGTGCCCCAAAGGCATAAAGAGAGAGAAATAGAAAGAGAGAAGGATATACAATATATATATATAGATATAAAGTATGTATAGACAAAGAGACTTTGGGGTGAAGACAAAAAGGGAATCGGACAACATTGGGCAAACTTTCATTAGGCAATATAGATTTCGTTAATAAATGATTTGAAACGCAGACTGTCCATGTCATCAATCATATTGCAATCAATTAATTTGGCCCTCAGCAGAAAGTTAAAGCAAATAGTAGAGACCAGGTTGAATGTGTATAAAAATGGAAAGTCAAAATTTGAATTTGATTTCCATACTGCAGCACGTCCAAGTCAATTGCATTGATTTTGTTCGCTTTGCTGTTTTGTATTCTACAAGAACTCTATGCCAGAGAGAAGACCGTAGGCCAATGAAAAATAGAGAAACCCAATACTACTAAGACCAACATGAGAGGACATTTGGACTTTTAGAATTGTCTGGCTCTCCAAGTCTGTTTCGGACTCGACTGTCATTTCCAGCACATAACAAAGTGTCAATAAACGAATTTAGGCAACAACAAAAAAACAAAAAAAAAAGAGAAACTTTTAGAAAAGCAGTTGAAATTGCTCGTCAGTCTGTCTATGTTTCATGTGAGTATTTGGTTATATCGATGGTCAGTCTGTTTCTGGTTGCCTAAGTAACGTATTTCTGTAGGCTCCAGGCAAAGTTGATTAAGTCTTTGGGGGGCAAAATAGAGTTATAGTTAAACTGAAGGTAACTTTTCTGCCTTGCAATAGGCAATAGACAGATGAAAAAGTCAAGTAGAGACAGAGAGTGCAATTACTATTCAGAAAAGGAGATACGATTATTTAAACTGAAAATTCTAAAGAAGAATGGGGACTTAACCCTCTACTGCATCTAATGAACATCTAGAATGAATTTCTTTCTATTAAGGCAAATACTGTCAGCTCGAACTATATACAGTTAACAATTTTGGAGTAGGATCTTTTCTCAACAGTCTATTTAAATTAAACCAGAAAGTTAATGTTTTTTACGACTATGACAAACATATGCATATTAACACTGACTGGGCACACTGGATCTAGTTTGCCCTAAGATCAACTGGAAGAAACCAGGGTGGCAGCTCAGCCATTAAAACAAGCGAAGTGGCATCTCGATTACAGGTTGTTAGTGCGTTTTTTGTTGGAGTCACGAAAGCATTTTTTGGCGGACTTAATTATAAGCTGATGAAAAGTTGTTCAATTAAATTTTAACCTATTAGACATATGTATTTCATTCAGTTTACTATAAACTATTGATAAATAAGAAAGTTAACTCCTCATATGTATATAATTCAAAAGTTAATCAATTAATATTGTCAAATATTACAAATTTTTCTTTGAGTTTTTCTATTTCAAAGGAAACGATTTGAAAATTGAACTTCCTTTAAAAATTAGACCTATAATGATTACGATTAAGATATAATTAATTTTAATAATCATTATTTGTTTTAATATTATTTATAATAATTAGGATTATCTAATTCAAAAGAAATCTCTTTGTTTCATTAGAACGTATCCACAATCTAAAAAATATATGTAAACTAAAAAATAAATGATTCCATATGACTCAATAAGACTCATAAAATTTAAGCTTTAACTAAACGACCTAAAGGCTCGTTGCTTTAAAATTAAATAACTTTATAGAAAAGTGAAATACATGCAATAAACTTTAAGCTTACGTCCGAAATGAATTTCCTTCTCCTAATTTTATTGCATCAGAGCTCGAAGCCGTATCTAGCAAACCAAAAAAGGTTTTTGCAATTTTTAACCTGTGATTTAGCCAAACCACTTTTATTTGTGAATGCGGCATAGCCACTCATCTTCCTTAACTGGCCATTTTGGTCAGTTGGCTTGTTGACCTGTCCGCCTTTTTGTTTCTGTTTTACCATCCACGCTGGCGTTCGGAGTGTACCGCAAAAGTTTTTAAGCCCAGTTTTTTTTTTGGATGGGGGGGGGGCTGTGAAAATTATAACTACTCTGCTGCCACAACCTACTCATCGCTTGGCTAAGCTCTCTCAACTCATATACACTCATTTCAATTGGTGGCCAAAAATTTGCTTCTCTTGAACCTACTGTGCCCCCCTCCCAAAAAAAAAGTAGGCTAATGCCACTTTCGAGTAGTTGGCCACAGAGTCTCGCTTGTGAAGTGTGTGGCTGCAAGTGCACTTGTTACCAATTAAGCTAATCCGTCAGATAATTAGTAACATAACACACACGCATATATATATATACACACACACACATACATAGAAGGATGAAAGGAGCGTAGTCCTTCAGGCAGCATTTGCTCCTGGTTGCCTGCCTGCTCAGCCTCGGCACATGCAATTTATAGCCGCACGTGGTTGTTGCATGTATCACGTGACACTTGATTTCCGGCACAGTTGACTTCCCCACCATCTCTTGTATACTCGAAGCCATCGCCTGCTCCTGCATGCTGTTTGCTTTGCTTTTCTTTTCCGACTTTTCTAATTTGGACGTTGGCACAACATGCAATGCCATCGTCATCGTCACCGACTTCGTCGCGTAAATTTGTGGCTGCCACCTTATTAAAAGCTCCCAGCAGCTGAGCCCTCATTCTGAACAGAAACCAACAACAAGCACACAGAGCAAAAAGAAAGTGGCAATAACATTAATGAGAGGCCTTGATCTAAAACCGTAGTAACTCTAACAAGGTCCATAAAAGAATATATAATAATTTAATGTGTTTTTTTTATTTTTATCAAAATAAATCTTATGTTTAATATATTTTTATTCGTTATTCTACTTTTACCTTTTTTTTCTTCAAGTGTTGTTCCCTTCTCCGACTACTGTTTTAACCAAAACTTTCATCCAATGATATCTAGCCAGAGTTGACTATGTATTTCTATTCTAGGCCACTTTTCGTCTTCGTCAACTCTCAGCAAGTTGCAAATTGGCTGGCAAATGTCGTTGCCTGCTTTTAGGCTGCCTTATTAAAATTTCAACGTGTTCATTTGCCTGTAAGTCAACTAAGGAGTAAAGTATAAGGGGTAAGGGTTTGGGGGTTTGGTTGGTACCCTTGGATAGCTGGGATTAGCTGCAACAACAACTAGTTAATGTTTGATTTGCCTACCTAACACACATGGTTGCATTTTCGTGGCAACCTTTCTCTCGGTCCTTCTCCTTCTTGACAACCCTTTTTCCCATTCCCATTTTCCATTTTCTTCTTTCATTTTCTCAAGTTTGCCGCTAAATATTTTTTTTTTTTTGCTTTCTTGTACAAGTTGAAGTAGAAGGAAAGAAAATTGAAAATTACAAGTCATAGACAGATTTTTTCATGCGAAAAATTAATAAGTTACGAAAAAAGAAAATTGAGTGTAAAACGATTTTAATTTTCATGGAAAAAAAATTGATTCCTAACCAAGAAAAACTACTAACTGCAACACAAAAAATATTGCTTTGGGCCTTCTGCAAAATAAGCTTCAGAAATTTGGTATCAGAACTTTGATTTTTCATCCTTTTTTTTTTGGTTTAAAAATTTGAAAATTAATCTGACTACTATTCATGCTAGTTATTTGCTAAACGATCCCTTACCATAAATTTCACTCTACAGGTACAGCGGATCTTAATATCATTAGAGTTTATTGGGAAATTTTGGAATTGCAAGTAATATTTCGAATAAACTTAAAGTAAAACCCGAAGTTTTTCAGTCAGAGACCACAAAAAATTAGTCGACTCTATTTCAAAATTACTTTACTTATTCGTATGTATCCATCCTAAATAATTAATGCTGTCAAAAAGATAATGTCAACTTCTCACTTTAAGCTAATTTTACATATACGAAAATATATGATAGCTCTAAAAAGTATTTTTACAATAATTACATAATCTCTAGAAAAGTTAAATAAAAATTTCAGGACCTCATCTCCTTTAAAAAGTAGATAAAAATTTGTTCTTTCTTTTCATTCAGATATCAGTTCTCATAATGCCAGAACTAGCAATTTTTAGATTTCTAAAAAGTTTTGTAGATTTATTTCATATTTCCACCAGCTGCTCCCATTTCAAATTTTATATCCACACTTAAAGCTGAATCTGATGATTTAATTTCCAAACTAAAGTTAAATTTACATAGTTTTTGTTATTTAGATTAATTTCATCAAGTTTTTCCATTTGAAAGGTTTCTTTTAACGATGACTTTTCCTTCCATTCCATCGTTTTCCATCAGTTTCAATTTTTATAAATAGAGAAAATGGAAAATCTATTTCATACGCCTACGTACTCAAGTTGGGGCCACCGCCTTATCCATTGTTATGATTCAATTGAAATCCTCTAGTCATTTCGCCATATTAAGCATACGCCCTAGTGCCCTTCGTTTTGATTTTGCTTTTGGCCTGGCTTATTGTTAGCTCTGGGTTAAATATAAATATCAATTTCGTTTTGGCTTCTGAAAAGCCAAGCATGGGGAGGCATAACAAAAAAAAAAAGAAGAAAACAAACAACAACCAACTAAATGCGAGCCACGTCGATTGGCAGATCAATTGCCAAAATAAAACGATGTTTTGGTAACTACTATGTGTGACTCCATGTGGCGATTCCAAGCACTGCATCCCCGCAGTCCCGCCCCCCCTGTGTTGTAACATTTCTAGGCAAGCCACAACGCCCTCAAACAAAACAAGTTAAAGCTTTGTTGCTGCTTATCTACAGCCTCGATTTGTATTACCTCTTTGACCCTCCCTGCTGGCAATATTCCCATAGAGAGTTTGGCCTTCTCCCCCCTCCCTAGATCTCTTTACTTCGCTCACCCACATCGTTGTGGTTATAATTTTGTGGTCTTTTCCATTTTGCGGTCAACTCCAATTGGGATTTAATTTGTACTTCTTTGTTGTCGTTCGTTCGTATTTTATTGTATGCCACCAGGCAGTAACAACAGCAACTACAATGCTCTGTGGCATTCGCCTTCGATGCTTTGCCATCATTTTCAGTATTTTCCCCTTGTCACTCGTTCCCTTCTATCTAACTGCCTCTTCCTCTCTCTCTCTCTCTCTCTCTCTTTCTGTCTCTGTCTTCTTTCCTGCTTTTGCCATTTCCACTTATTGCTGCCTAACAACGCGCGAGTTTTTGAGTTTGAGCCTCGAACTGAAAATTCAATTTTTGTTTTGGGGGTTCTAAATATATATATATATGTGTGTTTGTGTGTGTATGTGTGTGTGTGTGTGGGAAAATGCAAACCGAGTTTATCCACTCGAACTGTTAATGGGCATTTTGTATTTTATTTAATGTGAAAAGTTTGTGCTGAAAATATTTTTGCGGCCCCGTTCCCAATTGTATAGAGGAGTTTCCACTCCTTATCGCTGTTGGTTTGCTGTTGGTAAAATCTGTTCGAAGTGAAAAAGTTTATATTGTAATATTTTAATATTGTTCGCCTGTAATTCAAACGATTTAATTAGCCATTAGGGGAACATTGAAGGGAAGCGGGCAGGGGGTTAAAAATAGAATTGCACTTAGAAACAAATTAGAGCGATGCTCTTCTCAAAATGAAATCTGAGTTGGGGAAAATTGGAAAATCAATGTATAAGGGAAAAGGGCAAGTTACAGTAATTAGGAAAAAATAAAATAAAAACATTTCTTTTTTTTTTTGTCAAGGAGAATTGTTTAAGTTGTCAGTTAATGAAGAGTAATTAAAGCATTGGAAAAAAAATTGACTTTCTCTACCCTTGTTCTTTTTAAAATTTTTTTTTTTTAATTGTCCTAATGGTTCTCACACCTTTTTCCATACTTTCTCTTGCTTCTTCTATCTTGTTTTAATACCATGGCAGAGTTTGAAATGTTTGTTATAAAGAATGAAAAAGAATTTTCAACCCAATAAAATTATCATACATATATATTTAGCATCTGAATGGAACTGTATATCTTTTAACAGGGTATACGATATTTGGAACCATTCTGATCAAAGTAAGATCAGAAGAACCATAATTATAACAATTTATAGAACTTCTTTATTTTTTTAAACTATTCTATTAGAATCTTGTATTGATAAGCTACAAATATTTTGATCTGCATTTAATCTAAAAAGATCTTCCAGATCATACTACTATATCATACACCTACAATACAAATAATAGATTTTAATAAATTTTCAATTGATTTATTGTTTAAATTAAATTTATTTTTTTATTGATCAAACTTAGAGTATTTTATGTTCGTATTGTTAACTTACCAAATATATATTTCCGTTGGTGAAAGTGAAAGATAAATTCGACAGCTTAATGCTTATAAAAGGATTGAAAGAGTAAAAAAATATAAAATATTTCATTCGGGTAGGCAATTTCAATTGTGTTAAGTGGGGATGTAACCTTCACTTCACAATTAGTCCACTTGGTTTTAATGGTATTGATTTTAATGGGATAACAAATATACGGAGAAAACTTCTATAACGGAATACTCTGTTGGATGGACACTTCCATTTGACGGACATTTTTTATTACCCGGATGCGAAGGCACGTTGGATATTCCTCTTAATTCAAACTTCAACATGTTTCTATCCTATTCCTGTTTATTTTAAATAAATAAAGTTCATTAAAATAAGCTTGATTGTAGCGTTTCTATAAATCTATAAATATCTTTTTCTTTTTTTGTTTGAAGGGATACAAAAATAAATAAAAATTTCCATCTACCGGAAAATAGACCTCCGTTCTGAATTGCAAAAAAAAAATGAAATTATATTTCGCCCTTATGGGCGAAAAAAGTTAGCAACGTCCGCAGTCTGCTCAAGAGAGTTTTCACTGTGAATGGATATATAAAACTATATGCATATAGATAATAGTTTAAAAAATATAATGAAAGGTGCCTTAAATTTTTATTAAATTTTCTGTAATGTAGTATAAATCAAGGCAATGAATAATTGAACTTCATTTTTGGAAAAAGGAGAAGAAAATGTGACCGCTACTGTATATATGACAGAACGGCCCTATATTCAACAATTTTAAAAGATGTTTTTATTCCGATCTTAAAATTAAATATACCTAAAAACTTAACCTATTTGGAAGTTAGTATTAGTTTGTTAAATTTCATAGTTTTCTTAGATTTTATAAATTATATTTTTTGAAAAAACAAAATTCAATCGAATAGATATTGTTATTTATTTATATACATAACTTAAACTGTGCAAAATTATATCTTTTATATTAAATAATCTTAAATAAAGGTCTTGAACATCAAAGTGTGAGGGTTTATGAAATACCCTAACTCAAACACATAATATCTCTCTCACTCTTACCAAAATTTGCTCTCGGCCATTCAGTAAAAAGTGTATATGTGTCTTTTAACTCTCATATTTGTTATCTGCAACATTTTGACCATTCTATCGACAGTGCTAAATAAAAGTGCGATTTAAAAAAAAATTTATCTGGATTTTATTGCCACTAAGATCTCTGTAGATGTTCATACGATGGGATAAAAATGGAGTCCAAAATTAATCCTTTTGCCGGTTACATATATTTTAGTGAATTTAATAAGACTTTTTACCATATGGGTACAGAAGTATAAGAGTCAAAGAGAATTCTCTTCAATCAATCAATTTTCTTTAAAAATAATAAAAATTGTGGACTTAAAAAGAAACCCTTTTTCCAGTGTAACAAGGGGCGTAAAGGGAAAAGTTAGGCAAAGAAAACAATAATTTTAGCACCTTTCCAGGATAGGTAGAATAACATATCACAATTTCATGACCCGACCAGTATGCAAAGTTTTTGTTTCAAGAACAGTACGTTTTATGTTCTAAGCCTTTAAATTTAAAAGATACTTTACATGCTAGTATATTCCTTGATCAACTATACCATTTATAATATAATTTTGCTGATAACGCTTTTCTTTTTTTAATGTTTGCTGATCTATGGATAGGCTGCTGAAGTGAAGGCCACTACTTTTCTCTTCTCTTAGGACTTACAGGTGGCTTGTTCTTAACATTCCTTTAACCGATTTATGAGGCTTTCAAGTGTCTTGCTAGCAAACAAGTTCGTATTTTAACTTGCTAATCTTATGGTATGCTTTGCTACCTATATATATATATATACGGCATAAAGTTTTGAACTAAAGACAACTAAGGTTCTGATACTATAGAATTTATAATAGAAATCGGTATTAAATACAGACCAATATTGACATAGTTAGTCCAAAGAGTTAACGATAAGAGTCCACTACAATCTTTTGTGTTCCAACTGATTCATCGCAAATGTTAATATAGGATTTCAACCTATCCTTGGGGTATTTTTTTGTACGTTTTATCATTTCAAAGGGATTGCATATGCAATATCCTTGAGGGGTTTTGGTTGTTGGTTTTATTGTCGGTCGCAGAACCCATAAAAATGCCATATTAAATAAAATTTGACTTTCTGTAGCCGAAGGGCTTATGTACATATGTAATCGATTTTATATATATATATGTCAGTGGAATGAAATTTTATAAAGAAATCAATCAAATGTTAAACTGAAGCAACAAATAACTAATGAAAGAAAATTGGCTAATGCTTAACAATTATAAAGCAGAAATTTTAAAATATTCTATGCATAACTTCTTGGACAAATTGATACATTTTCACATTAATTAAATAAACTAAAGTATATAGAGAAACATTTTCATTTTATTAGAATGAGACATTCTGCACAAATTGTAACGCGAAACTGTCAAATGCGTGGGTGACATTAATAATTAGCTGAACAACAATGAGGAGAGTATAACAACAATAGCAATTGCAAAATACAATTGTTTTTGTTTCTCTCTCCCCCCCTGCCAGAACGACTAAGTCTCTTCATCCCTTTCTAGCGTATGGGACATTATGAAAGTTTGGCCTATAAATCGTATCTCAGCCAAAATTTAAATTAAAACCAAATAAATTAAACGCCTTTCATTGAAGATTAATGGCCTTAAAGCAGTAAGCGCGTTTTGTGTCCGAGACGAAGTGAAGTGAACTGAAGAAGGCACCGAAGTGAAGGAGAAGAGTTGGGGATAAAGTGAAGGCTGGTGCCAGCCTGCAGCGTCTCTCTTTGTACGCTTGAGTGCGAATTTCATGGTTGATGGATTTTCAGTTTTGGTACCAGATTCTCTCCTGCCTGCCTGCCTTTCCATGCCTTTCCATGTTTCTGTTCAGTGTGACTTGGTCTCAGTCTTCCTTTACGACTTTAATAGCAAACTATTATTTGATTTGCTGCGAAATCTTTAAGACGACATGCCAAAGCGTTGTTATCCATTCCAATTCCTGCCACTTTGCACCCAATGCGACTATTACGACACGTTCGCAATTCAATTTCATTCTTTAACGGATTCAAATGGATATTTCTATCACGTGCTATTAATGGCTTTAGAATCCAGCTGAGCCAAATAGTGCTAGAAGCATTTGCGAGTAGTGCAAAAAAAATTATTTTTAAAAATTAAATGGTTTTCATTTTGGACAATTATTTAAAAGCTTTTTTCAGTTCACTTGATTTAACATATCAATGCATTTTTTTTATAATTTTATTTATTTTTTTTTCTGTTTCTTTTTTTTTTGTAACATACTTTTGCTAAACAGTTATGTTGTTGCCATGTATTGCTTTGGGCCACAAACAAAACTGTTGGTGAATTTTTACAGATTTTTCAACAAGGATATTCCCTTTGGAGTTTTCATTCATCTAAAAGCAAAACCAATGCAAAAAGAGAAACAATCAAATCTGCGGTAATAACTGGTATCATGACGTACTTTTAATACTCTTCAAAAATAATTAGTTAAATACTACATAAAATATAAGAAATCTAATTACTTGGAGATAGAAATCTGGTATACGTAATCTCAATATGTATTTTAGACGGTTTTATATATTGATCTATACTTAACGTCTTTCGTTTAACTTACTATATCTGTGAAACTATTTGCAATATCACTTAAGTATCCTTAAACTGTTTGTTCTATGACTATAATTTTCACTATGTGTTATTATAATTATATTTAAAACGAATTAAATGTAATTGGTCAACCAATTCAGACCCAGCTCAACTTTCTTAAATTAGTTATTAAATACTATTTTTTCTTTATGAAATGTTTCCGAAGTAATCGTAGGTTTCTTAAAATTTGCAGTTTCCATCTATAACTATCTACAACCATAACTATTATTTTAACATTTTGGAAGTTTTTAAATCCTATTAATATGCGTTTTAACCGTCTTCTGTGTGTACCCGTAGTACCGAGCATTTATTTCTCTATTATTTTTTTTTAAATCATTATGTTTCCAATTGGCTAACTATTTGTACTTATGCGACGTTCTTCAGATTATATATAAAACGTTAAGTTTTAAGCCAAAAGCATTTATTTAACATTTTAGAAGCTGTTAACTCTATTTAAACGCTCTTTAACTGATTTTCCCAAATACCCGTTGCACCTAAAACTTATTTATCTATGATTTTCTTTTAAGTTAATTTGTTTCTAATTGTTTTGGTCCTAAAAAATGCCTGATTTGTTCTATATATGTTGACTCTACAGGCTATAGAAAAGTCATTCGAACACTACTGATTCTTGGAAAACATACTTACGGAGAATATATACATAACTAACTTTTTGTGAAACTTACTTAAACTTCCTAATTAAATGCTATTTTAATGAAATCTTACATATAAGACTTTTTATTAGAAGTTTTAACGTTTGCTTTGATTCTTCCTGAATTACCGATAAGCATAATTTGAAAATATTGGTAAATCGATGCTAGAAGCATATGTTGATGTATTTAAAATTATTTCTGAAAATTTGAAGGCAATTCAAAAAATTAAGCTTATTTTGAAACTATAATCCTTTCTTTCTCAAAACGGATCTAGAAATAGATCCAATTTTAAGTCGGTTTTTATATATTTTTCTCAAGCTTATTAGTCAAATTCCTTGTATTATCTTTTAGCATTGAATATATACCCTAAAGGAATTCACTATATATATTTCTATATTCCTAATAATTTAAATCGGCATTAACCGGCAAGTGCAGTTTTTTATGAGGTCCACTGAGATATCATCGACAGAAGCGAAACGTATAAATATTCTCGTTTCATTTGAATTACCATAACTTTAAATAAACAAATCATAAAAAATTTCTATAAAAGTTCATTACGTTCTATATTTAATTAAATAATTTTTATTTTTTTAGGAATGTTTGCATATAATTTATAAAAACAAATTGGCAAAGTGTAGATTAAAACGAGGATACCTACTGCAAGAGTAGTGTAGCAGTTAACCCCAATTGCAAATTGATATAAAGCGCAGAGAATTTTTCAAAAATTAAATTTTAACATATGCATATTGATAATTTAATATTGATACGAATGGGGAAATTGTGTAGTTGTAGTTGGAACTTACTTGTTTGATTTTCCATTTCTTTTTTTTTAATTTGTTTGAGGTTTTTCATTCTATTCTAGAGATTCCCCAGTAACACATTTGCCAAACTTTCTCCGCAAACTAATCTCTCAAGTAAACATTGCGTATTTTTCTTTTGGTTTTCTATTTTTTTGTTAGTTTCAGTTTCAGTTTCAGTTTTTGGTGTGGAAGAATATAGATTTTAAAAATAGATTGCCAAGCCATTAAGTTTTTCCCAGTGTTGCCTATATAATCTTTTCTACCCTATCCAAAATAAAAGAAAATATAAACAGAATAAAAAATCCCACAACTTTATCATAGAGTTTCCAAAGGGGGATGTAAGGTGGAGAAGTTGTAGTTCTGTAGCTGGAGCAGCTGCTTTAGCTCTTCCATATGCTTGCAGCAAATTGTCAAGTTGCGGTTGCGCCTTTGAATTATGCAGAGGAGTAAGAGGACATGCAACCAGAAGAGAGAGAGAAGAGGTGTGAGGAGGCCAAGCCTCGGCATCCTTTGCCATGGCTTAAAGGCAAGGAAAGGAGAAAAAGGGTCAGGGGCATGTGCAATGAGAGGAGCGGTTTGGGTATGAACGGCAAAAAGGGAGAAGGTTAACAATTTTGAGAGCTACAACCAGCTGAATTTATATGCAGCTTAGTTGCAACCCAAAAATTCTACAAATTTTAATAATAATGAGCTGCACACAGACAACTGAACAAAGTGTACACCAACCAGTGGCTTAGTGCAAAGGGGGAAGGACCACAAATTTTCAATAAAATGAGCCTAGGTTGGATATTTAAAAGAAAGCCAAATGACTTACCTTGTTTGTAAAGCAAATGAATTAAATTTTTATAAAAATTGTATAAGAAATTAAAGCAAATTCCACATCATTTGTAATCAGACAAGATATAAGCATCTTTTTTTTTATTGAAATTCCAATTAGCTTGACATTATCTATAATGAATGAATTCTATGATGTATGAATGTCTATGATGATGATATTTAAATCGACTAGTTATAATAGTTATAAGAATATTTCATTTCTTAAGAAAGAAAATCTAGTCCAAAAGGCTTTTGGATGGTTTTTAATATCGCATCGAAATTAAATCTTAAAAATAAATTTTTTAATAATTAAGGTTTACAAATATTCAATATTAAGTTTCGTGACAAAGTTTTTGAGGATCAAATGTACTGATTTCACTATTTATTTACCACAAAAATAAAATAAAAATCATATTTTAAATAGGCTTTTTAACTGACTAAGAAAGTAATGTTATTGATTTAAGTGAAACAAAAACAGCCAATAATTTCTATCATTATTTTATTTAATATTTAATGTCATTATTATTATATTATTTTATTGAATTTTTTATGTACTTTATTCATCTATAACTAAGTTCAATAAAAAGTTTTTTTTTTATTACCTAACTGACTAATTGGTAGTGCCTGATTTAATATGTTTGTTGTGAATGTGTTATAGATTATGCACTAAAGACCTTTGTGTTTTTTTGTATTTTTCAATAAAATGTATTTATTTAAATTTTTCAATCGTCAAATTTGAAAATAATTGATGAAAGAACAAAACACACGGTTCATAACCCAAGAAAAATTTGAGTAGTTTTAACAATCTTTTTTCTAAATGTAAGAATGAAGTATGGAAAGCACTTTCCAACGTAGTAAAGTTCATTTTCAATCTTATATTTCAAATTCCTCTTTTCAATATATATAATTACTAAATTACTAATACACTTTTGTGTTCTCTTTTAATGGCATACAAACAAGACAAATATTAAACAAATTTAGGGTAAAAATATATAAAAACATTTCAAGAATATTTTCTTTTGGTTGCGTCTGGTGAAGCCTTTTACCGAAATCCCTTTTGGAAAAACTGCTTAAGTACGACTCTCTTATGTGTGATTGTGTTCGTGTGTGTGTGTAGACATATGCTGCTAAAATAATAAAGCACTAACATACACAAACACACTCACTCACACAGTCTCCGCATATTGTTGAAGCTAGAAATTGGATTGCAGCTGACGCTCAGGCAGGAAAAAATAGCACTGCTCTGGTGTGGCCCCCTTTAACCGTCACTTCTCACACAGTTCTCGTCCCCTTACCTTATAATAATATTATGTTGCAGCTGCCAAGGTGCAGGGCGAGATCATTGCAACAACTGTGTGTACAGGGGATGGGACCAGATGGAATGGGTTGGGAGCAGAGAGGAAACGGATTCAGGTGAATGGCGAATGTGTGGACGTGTGGTCGCAAAATGATATTAACAATTCATTAATTAACCTCATTTCGTTTGGGTTATGATGAGGAAAGACCTGCAAAAACGATGACGACAAACCTGTAGCAAGGTCCAAGCAAACTAAGGACAGAAAGTGGATAAACAGGACGTAGGGGAGGGTAAAAAGGAGATGGCAAAAGCTTGGTAACTAAACGTAAGCTGTTCTCCTTGTCATTGTTCCGGTAGCAGCTGCCCCTAAAGCTGTGTGTGAATATTTATATAGTTAGTATAGTTCCTCACCACTCTGTGACCCCCCACATCAACAACCTCAAGCCCTTCCCGCAACTGGTTAACGCTAAGTTAACTTTGAGCTAGTCATAAACCTCATGTGCGTTGAAAGAGATGTTCCGAAAATGTCCGAGTTTCATAAAAACAACGGAAAGAGAAACGTAAATAAAATTAAATAATTTAAGTGAGTCAGGGAATCATTTAGGAACGATAAATAAGAAAAATGACTCACGAATAGTAGGTAAAATATAAGAGACATTCACAGAAGTTATTAGTTCTAGAGAAAGAGCTAGCAACTCTCTAGCAGAAAAGATCTGGCAACGCTGATAAATGTTGGAAATCGATAACAATTGAGCAGACTTGAGCAGAATTCTCTGCTTATTTAAGTTACGTTAGTTAAATATGTAAGTATATATTTATTCGTTCTTTAATTCACTTAAAAGACATAGAATTTGGTTAAAACTTTGCTATTTTAGTCTTTTAGCAGCTTTTATTTTGAATGTAGTGTGAAATTCAGATGAAACTATATTTCAAACCAACTCATTGAGCATTTAAAGCACCAAGGAAATGTAAGTTGCTATAAAAAATAAAACCTTCATCTCATCCTGGTCTTATTCCATATATTCATCATCATCATTATTATCAGGAACATCGTCTCTTTGCCTAGTTACTCTGACATTTTAAATAATTAATGGTTAATACATATAGAAGGCAGAGCTGAGATGAGTTAAGTTGTGTAGGAGAAAATGTTCTACTTCAAAAAATATTTGCTACTGTTTAACAAAAATAAAACAGGGAGCTCAACTTTTAGCTCAACAAAAACTGAAACTCTGTCAGTCGCAGGGCCCCTTGACACAACCACAGTCTTACACACACAAACACACATACATACATATATATATATATGTATATTTATATGTGTGTAGACTCAAACAACTCGAACTCGGACTCACTGGTGCTCATGCTCTCATAAATAAAGGAAATTTTAATGTTTTTACGTAATTATGGCAAACCAATTAAATATTAAATAACATTGCGTTAACTAGTTTTGTGGTGCCGGAGAGCTATGCAATTGTGGGTGGATCAACTGGGCGGCCAAGTGGCAAATATTTAATTTTCCCCCAACAGATAAAGATAGAATATAAGAGGAAAATGTAAAGGTTGAAGAGTTGATAGTGAATAGGGGATGCGGGGTATAAGAGGTGACAAATCAATCAGCAAATCATTCGATGTAATAAACTGAAGACAGGTCAGCAAATCAACTCAGACAGACGGCAATTTCCGTTTTGCAATTGCCATTGCAGGTGGAGTTCATTGGAGAGTGTTCATATAGAAGAGTTTGAGAGTAGAAGGCGAGGTATAATAAAATGTCTGATGCTCTCGATAAGGCGACGAGGCTGCTTAAAGCACTCAAACACACATACACCCTTATACAGAGCTTTAGAGCTTCCAATTGAATTCACAATGAATGAAGGATTCAGACACTTGGATTTTGTCTTAAACTAGATGCATGGCCAGTAAGGGTGCATTTCTAGCTTGTTCTCAAGATATTATCACTTCCTGGACATTATTTTGGTGCCATAGGCCAGAAGGCATAAGCTCTCTAAATGCCAAAGCATCTCTAAGATGCTATAAGTAGGATTTGCTATGTATCTGTATCTATCAGATGAACCAAAACGAGGGTGGCATGTTAAGTTATTAAATACACAGCTGGTGCTGTGTTTAATCAAGAAATGAGTATCAAATTCTTTAAGCTATCTACATATAAGTTAATCTAATATATTAACGGTTTCAATTATTTAAACTTGTAAGATCTTAGTAATGTATCTATAAGCAAGCAAATTGGTCATGTTTAAAATAAATTCTGAATTAATATATCATAAAGATTAAATGAGCACATATTCTTTAATTTGAACAAAAAATTTAGAAAAAAACGTTTTGAAAACTTTTTCCCATTTATTATTATTTAAAAAAATATAACAATTCTTCAACTAAGGATTGATCATTAAGTATTACAAAGAAGTATCTAAAATTTTTGAAATTTTTTGCACTTGGCTTAAAAATAAAGTCTTACGAATGGAAGAAGAAGTACAGAGTCTCAATTGTCCATTTACTTTCAAAAGTTTTGACCAAATCAATTTAAATTTCTTTCTTCTATCTCTTTTAAGTTGCAGTATCAGAGAAAATTCAATTTTCTGATCCAAATTTGATTGGTTTTTATTTCTCTAATTATATGGTAAACTTTTCAAACACTTCTCGTTTTGTTGCCTGTCTACTTGGTGGATTTGCTGGCAAACTTTTGAAAGAAATTGCACTTTGACTCATGCTTATTACAATAAGCGATGCTGGGCTCTTTGTTTCTGTTGGTTTTGTTGTTATTGTTGTTGTTGCTGTTGTTGCCACCTGACAAGTCAAAAGTGTATGGCACTGAAGGACTCTTTCAATCTGCTTGTCCTTTTCTGTACACCGCTTGCCACCTGGTGCCCATCAATTGCCCAGTCGGAGTCAAGTTCGAGCCTTGGTAACAAACGTAACGAACGGAAACGGATATTGCATACTTATGCCGAGTGCAAAATGGCAACGGACAGAAAATCAGACACTCAGGTAGACTAGGCAACGACCTACCGGCATCCCATCCCTGCCAATCTAAGCACACATATACATGTACTTACCTTTACACACATATACAAATATAAATACATATACATACATGTATACCAATGTATGTAGTAATACACACACACACACACACACACACACACAGAGAAACATTGAGAGCCAAAAGCGGCAGCCACCGACAAACTTTGTGAATAGGACTTGTAAAATCAAAAGCCGATTAGATTCCATTTCAATGAGCAGCTAGCTGGTTGGTCATTTGATGGGCGTGTCTACGCCCTAAATTCCTCCGGTTACATATACACACACACACACACACACACATGTAATAGGAAGTCGGTTTATTGCTGTTTGCCACAGTCGCTGCTGCTGCTGAGCTGATGATGATGATGTTGTTGTTGCCACCGCCAATCCACATTTACCTTAGAAGCAACTCCTCGAAAATAGAAACGGCCGCAGCGTTTGCATTAAGTGTTGATGATTGAAAGGAGGGTTAAATGGCATAAGGGAGGTACATATACATACATACCTATCTATAGCCACTACTTGATTAGTTCTCATATTAAACTAAGTAAATCAGTTACAAATGGATATGGACCAGCTATTCGAGATGCCTGTGAGGCAGCATTTAATAGGGAAATGATTGGGTCAAATGGTTTAAATATGTCTTCATATTGCCATGGAATCTGTTTAAGGTTTTCATATGATATTTGGAATAATACCCATTCGTGTTCCCATTCAAATGGATTTTCATAAACTCATTTGATGGCTTTTAAATAATTGATTTTATGTTCCACTTGACTTGTTTTCGATTATTAAATTTTTCTTCAAATTCGAAAAATGAAAAACACAAGAACAAATTTAAAAAAAAATCGTCTGCTTTGTATAACCATTTGACCTGGTGTTCATTGTCGACTCTCTAGTCATACCTTTACTCTACCTTGGCTTTCATCTCTCCATATTTTCTCCCCTTTCTCCCACTCTCTCTCTCTCGCTCTCTTAACTCGCATCTGCATTGCTCAGTCATGTATAAATTTGCCAACTGATTTGAGTTTGAACTGTGGTTTCCCTGGAGGTAGGTAGGTAGCCAGATGCGACTCCATATTACCCACCCGCTCCTACTTACTCCCCGGTCCTTGCCATGTTTGTTTTAATCAGGGCAGTCGAGCAGCGAGCTAATCGTTTATGATTTAGTTTTGATTTGCTTAGTTCTATTTGTGTATAAATCAATTGAAGATGAAGAGAGATTGAGAAAGATAGAAAAGACAGAGAGAAAGAAAAAAAAAACACGGAAAGCAAAAATAGCAAATATGTATAGTTAGTAAGGAGTGAAAAAGGATTGAATTGACCCATTCCAATCCAAGCCAAGCTAAACCAATCCAAACCAAACTAAACCAAAGCCAGACCTACCGCTGCTGTGTGTTTTCGACTATAAAATTAAATTGCAATGTGGTAGAAAAGTTAGGAGCAATGCCCAGTTCAGTAACACAGCAGCAGCAACAACAGGAAACTATTGCTTACTGCCCCACATTACACATTTGGCCAAACACACACTCACACACAACCATATATTTACACCCATTGATATGTATATGTATGTTTGTATGTAAAGAGGAAAAACTGCAGCAGTGAACAATTGTTCAGCGCATATCATTTGGTTAAAAGGATTCGTTTTACTCTTCGGTTTCATACATACAAACACACTCACACACATTTTTCTATATATATGTATATAGGATAGATGAGAACCGCTGGACGCAGCTCTTTATGTGGCTCACTATGTATCTCTCTATAAGGGTTTGTGTCTGTGTGTGTGTACAAATCAACTAATCTGCTCCCCACGGCAAAGTTACGAGAAGACCGACAATTATATCCGCTCTCTGCTCACAATTTTTGCATGTCGTAAAGTTTGTAGTGGTGTTCAGACCCTCACTACCTATACATAACTCCTCTTTGCTCCTCAACATTGGTCTCAGTCTGCTACTTGGCAATGTTAGTAGTTGGTCCCAGCCGGTGCTCTAACGGGATTGTACCAGCTTTATATACATACGTATATATATATATATATATATTCTATGTATGCTTGTGTGTGTGTGTGTAAGAATGTTCTTTAGTTTTTCCCGGAATGCTCTTTCTACTAAAAGGGGAAGATATCATTCATTTTCGCATTCAAAGTAACAGCAATTGAGACAAATATATGGAGCATGTTCTAACGTTCCATTACATCATTTTGGTTTTTTTTTCTTTTCTTTTTGAATAAAGAAATAAAGTTACACCCTGGTAATTAACGTATATAAATCTAAAAGGGATTTTTAAAACCAATTTGGGTTTATTTAAGCAAGGATAAGAAACTTAAATGTATACTTTTAAGGACCTTTTGAGAGCAATTTTAAGTGATATCAATTAAAATTGTTTTAGGAATTGGGTTTAACTTCTTAATGACTTTATAAAATTTATAGAATCAAAGCTATAGTAAATCGAAAATTAAGATATATTTTTATCATAGAAAAGGCCAAGTAGAACTTAATCTGGACAGTTTCTTGATTAACAAGATATTATTAAATCGGCTTGCCTCTTATATCAGAGAAGTTGGTTGATCATCATCGTAAATATTTTTACTAATTTTTAATTCATTTTTTATAAATTTTAATGTAAATTTCTGTATATTTTAAATTGCCTGATTTGTTGCTTTTTTTTTACTTTTATTTAATTTCTATTTAAAAATATTTTAAGAATATTCAAACTTGGAAGATTTTGCCACATCTTTAATTTTTAGCCTTTTAAATTTAAATTAACTAAACTTTTATAAAGTTCCGAAAATGTTTTTTTCCCTGCGTTTCCATATATTTTCAAATTAAAATCGATAAACGAATAATATAATGATGTTTTTTCTATTTTCAGAGTATTAAAGATTCGTTGACAATAAATTGAAATGCCTTACGCAAATGTTGTTGCCTACTTTTCAGAAGCTTTGCAATGTGGCATTTGTATTGGCGTTTGTGCATGTGTCTATGTGTGTATGTATGTTTTTTTTTTTTTTTTTTGTGTCTGTGTCTGTTGTGTCGAGTGTGAATCTGCCCTGGCATTACTGTTTGTATTGCAAAAGTTGTTGTAACTTCGTTAAAATAAGCACTCTGCTAGTTTGCCCGTTGGTAGCTTTCCGTCTCCTGTCAGTGGGTTGGTCTTAGTTTTTGGTTAGTCGGAGTCGAACGAGGATGCGGAGGGCTGCAATGCAATGCAGCAGATTTGTCGGCGGTTTTTGCCATTACAGCTACACCAGTTGCCCGAACTATATCTCTACCCACTGATAGCTGGCATCTGCATTAGTAATACTGAGTGGCGGTAAATGGTGGCGAGTGGTAGGGCAAATTGGGTGGATTTGAATTTGGTTGGTCGTCGCTAGCTTTGACAGCCAAGTACAGGCACAGGCACAGCCCGAATATCCCTCTCTCTCTCTCCTCTCTCTCTCTCTCTCTCTCGTACACATATGCATGTAACCATGTTCAGGATATAAAGTGTGGCAACAAGCCTTCGAGGTAAACTCACCGTTTACATTTTTCCCGTTCACTTTTTGTGTTTATTTTCTTTTTTGGTTGTTTTTTGGTTGCTTCGTCGTTTTAGCGCAGTGCAAGCTCCTTGGTGGCTATTAAATTGCAGTTCCTTTCGCTTTCTGAAACAATACCGATACATGCCAGGGACTCAGTTTAGCTTAGCTCAGTTGTACTCCATTCCCTTCACACAAACACACGCACACACATACAACCGACAAGTTGTACTTAGCGGCATTTCCTTCCGCTCAACACGGCAAACGGAGAAACGAAATGGTGAAACGCAGAATGCAGCTCGTTTCGCAGCGCTCTCTGAAATGCAATTAAGTCGCATCGACATGCAATCTCCGGCGCAAAGGGTTGTCATAGGGGGGGAAGGATGGGACAGCAGTGGAATATGGAGAAAGGAAAGACCCTCACAATGAACACACACACACATACTTCGCGGCCACATATACCCGCAAAAAAAGGGAGAAAAGCCCTAAAAGCGCTGAAAGGTTTCAGTTATCCTTTACCAACACACAAACAAGAAAAGGAAGAGAAACGAAAAAAGAATCCCAAACAACCACTTGTATTCCCTTAGAAGGCAATTCAATTGGACGAAGTTGAAAATACTCTAAAACCTATTATGAAATTTTGATTTTTTCCCTTGTAAGATAAAGAATGACATTAGGCAAGGGTTCAATTTTGATAAGTCTTTTGTCTGCGGCTTGGATCTAAAGTTTATAATGAAAAAAAATGAATATATCTCAGGAAAATGATGGATTTTAGATCTAGGAAATACAAGAAAGTAAGATGTGTGGATTCATTTTATAAATAATTACTGAATTCCACCTTTTGTCTAACATAAATGCAAGAATTCCTCATGAAAAACCTTACGAAGAACTCAAGTATTAATTTATTAACTTTTACATACTATTTGATCTGTTTCATTTCGTTGTATTGCTCTTTAAGAACTTTCACTTAAATCAAATTGAGCGCAAAGGGTATCCGTAGAGCTGTAGGCCAAGTGCAACTGAAAGGAATGCATTCAATGGAACACTTTTACCCTGCCGATAATCCAATTATGGCTTGGTCAAAGGTTTGAACGGAACTTTCTTTATGTACAAGTATGTACATTGTACATACATATGTATGTGGATACAACGTTTATGTATATACGTAAGACCTGTATCCTTTTCTTGCACTTTTTCTGTTGGTTCTCTGGGTACACCTGAGTCCTACTCCAACATATTTCTCCACCCTCTCTTCTCTGTCTCACACATAATTCGCAGGAGTTTATTTGCCAGAGTCTAGGGGAGGATGGGTCTTTGGGCATTATTATCAAGTTTCATTGGCCCCTAAACACTAAAATGTGTAAAAGGGTCAACAGGAGCAGAAGGCTAATGCTTGAGGTCTACCGCAGCTGGTGGAAATTCAACGTTTTTCCTAACCGTTTTCCATTTACCCCCTATAATGAAAACAAATGTTGGTTTAATATTTCTAGCATTTTGTATTTTATTTTATATTCAATTTCATTTATATTGATATCAGTTTGTTTCTTGTTTTCATTTTTTTTATATTATTTTTCTTATTTGTTTTCAGTTTTGGTTTTTGTTTCATATTTCACTACTTTAACCTCTTCTGTGTTGCTCAATTTTTGTTTTCTCTTTTGCTTCTGCATAATTGAAAATTCCATATATATATAGTTTATATATATATATATATCTTTATCTGTACAATGCTGTTTGACAAAAAACTGTCTCAAACGAAATTTTCTATATATGGAAAAGGAAAGCGAATAAAAAATTCAACTAATAGTAGCAACCTTTTATGGCCCGCAGCCTTTTGTTTTAAATAGATTATTTTTTTTTTATTATTTCATTTAAATTGTTTTGGTTTTTTTCTTCTTCATTTTTTCATAACTCATTTACTTTATTTATTCAATATTATTATTATTATACTTGTGCATTTTGCATCATCGTCGTGTAAACAACTACAATTAGTATCACGATTGTCATTGTTGTAAATGATAAAAAATAAAAACCAGAGAGACAAAAAAATTTAATGAAAATACTTGAAGAAAAAATATTGCGAGGGCAGGCCTTTAGGTAATTGGATACACTTAAAAAAAACTTCAAGTTTAAAATCAATATAAAAACACTTTATCAAGTGGTTTTTTGTCATTTGTTGATGTCAACTACAAATATCCTTTTAAAGAGAGTTCTAACTGTTGTGTAAGGTGCAGAAAATATTTGTCCCTATAAAAATATAACAAAAAATCTAAAACTAATTTTATTTTTAAAATTTATTTAACATTTTTGTTTTTTTAGAATTTATTGCACATTAATTTATTGCTTATTGCTGACCTTGATAGAGACTGATGATAGAAAATTCTTGCATAAACTAGGCCGTTTACTTTAAAACCTCCCCTCGTTTGTATTATACTAAAATCGAAATATAAAAAATAATATAATATAATATTGTAATAAATTTGCATTCCATTCAGTTGGAATGCCATTCTACCGCGCATTTGTGAAACGATTATGCTTTTCATTATGTTTATATTATGTTTTATGCAGTAGTCGTAATTTATTTAATTTTCTCTTGTAGTTTTATTGTATGTTGTTTTTTTTTTTTTTTTTTGTTTTTCTTTCTATATTTTTGCCCAAACTGATATGTACTTATATATGTGTGTGTTTTGTGTGTGTGTGTGTTTTAAAAATTGACTGCCCGCGAATATTGTTTAGTTTTGTTGTGCAATGTTCTCTACATTTAATTTAAAAAACAATTTTTAATTGCTATCCAATAAATGTTGTGTGAGTTGTGTTTATATGTATATATATATATATATATTTCAATATGTTATTAGTTATTTATTGGCCTTTTATAATTTTCTTTCTCAGCTTTCTCTGGTTCTAAAAATATTTCATGTAAACTATTATTAACAACTTATCCATTCTAATTGATCTCTAAATATATGTATATAGATGCAAAAGTGTTTATTAACTAACGCTCTAGATGGGTGAACATGTGTGTGTGTGTGTGAGTTATTAGGAATCATCATATGTTCGCCATGTATGTATCAGTATGTGTGTGTGTGTGTGTGTTGGTGTGTAATCAATTGCATTAATTACCCTTAATGTTGGCCAAGACATTAGCGCCATGCGGTTTGCGGGAGTTGTTGCATGTATGTATGTATGTAGGTGTTAGTTATTTAGGCCCTATTTAACAATAAAGTGCAAGTCGCAAGTTGAAATTAGTTGGATTAATTAGGCATAAGTTAACATATCATACATAATTGAACAAAAACAAATATTGTATCGATAACACTCGAAATCGATTCCCTTTCCTTTTTTCCATTTATGTTTCTATGGCAGTGCTGAGAAATTCATTTGGGTTTTTTTTTTTTTAAGAATTCCGCATGACGCCATTTAATTGCAAGTCCTCTACTAAATTAGTCATATATTTTTAATGCATGTATATACTATATAAAAACTTATTTGTTACAAGTGGACATAAACCGATTTGCTTTTCATTTATTGTAGGGTTTCTTTTTTTTTTTTATCAATCGTTTTCTTTTTTTTATATATATATATATATATTTAATCCCAAAAATTCGTAGCTACCGATAAGTGATTTGGTTTTTATTATTATCTCTATGTACAATATTATACAAAATTATCCTTACTTGGCCGGCAACTAAAGCCAACATCAAAGGGACATGGTCATAAAGATTGGCAGTATTACAGCCATTAAAAAGGATAATAAGAAAATGCTTTGACCCGAACTGCTTAAGGCGCTAGCCTGGCAAAGTAGATCCTCGGGAAAGATCTCCAATATGGGAAGATGGCGGCCCGATGTCTGATCGTGGCAGGTATTGGCACGTGCCCGCTATATAAGAGATGAAAAAATAAAAAATATTATTTAATATATATTAATTAACAAGGTGATAAGTAAATCTGCCTAGACTTGCAAAGAATTTCGTTAAACCATAATAAAGGTTAAATGATAATAAATGTTTTTAGAAATTTAAAGTTTAAGTTATTTATTAGTACTAATTTTCATCCTTTTAATGGTTGTGTGAATTAAGGCAATATAGAATCGTCTAGAGTAGTAGAAACTGTGCAGAAATATAATCGTTTAGACTCAGAAATTGTTCAAAATAATTCAGAATAAAAATATCAAATTATTCGTACTGTTTACTAAAGTACCATAAATTAAAACAAAACATTTATACAATGGAATATAATACAAAAATTTTCATTTGAATTTTAAACTAATTTGTTAAGAAATTTTTTCTTTATTTATTACGGAATTTAAATGCTTCTGAAAGCAATATAAATGTTTTACGTAAATTAAACAAATATAATTTGAATACCAAGACTTGGACTTGCTCTTTTAAAATTAGCTATGATTTTTAAAAGGAGATTTTCAAAATAGAAATTTATATCCCCTTTCCAATCTTTGAAGTCAAGCTTAGAACAAAATAAATAAATTTATTTATTTTTTTATTTTCAGTATGAATGAGAATGCATTTAACCCTCACATTAGCTATAAGCTACTTGGTCTCAAGATATAGATCAATTTTAATGACTAATCAATACGATGATTTAGTTAAATAATTAGAATATATTTCTCCATTTGAAAATGATTAAATATTCTAAACAAACATCGGTTAACTAGTAATATACCTAATTATTATTGTATTTTTAAAATTATTAGTATATATATAAAATTAATATTAATTATTTTCCTAACTTTTTTAAAATGCTTTATTAATTTTTGAGAAATTCGCTCAGTTATATTAATAAAGCTGACACGAATAAGTTCTTAAATAGATTATTTATCTTTCTATATATCAAATTTCTTAAATGGTATCAAATTACTTTGCAAATCTATTTCAAAAACATAAAAAGTAAATATAAAAAGTAAGAAAAGAAAACTTGATAAAGCTTACGCGCATATCGGCAACCGATAGGGGTAACTTTTGTGCCATAAATCAAGAGTTAAAAGTTTTTGGTTTAAATTATAGTTTTGTGTAAAATAAAATAGATTATTAATTGATAGATTGCATTCCTCACCTGAACCATTCGCTTAAGATCATCCTTCTGTATGACCTTGATTTGGGCTGATTCCCTCAGCCAACGTCTTAGCCAATGACCAAACCAGACCAAACCACATTCACATTCCAATGGATTATGTGAGGTGATAAGTCCACCCATAATGCTGCGGGTTCCCACAGTATCCCAATAGCTTTTGTTGGGATAAAAACTATCTGCGGCTAGTGCATTGATCCGATTGTGGGAGATATCAATGGATAGATGCGGCACCTCACGTAGAGCATAGAATATCCCTGGTGGCAGGTCAGAGATGCGAGTGTGTGAGATTTTTACCTGTAATCGTTGATTGTGGGAGAGCCCAGTGAAGGCATTGGGTGAAATGGTTTGCACATTACTGCCATAGAGTTCGACTAGTTGGAGTTTTGTGTTATTGGCTAATTTGGTTAACAGTTGTGGCCCAATATTGGCCTCTAAACAATGAACCTTCAATTGTTGTAGACCAGGAATTCTGGCCACAATTTCACCTAGATTGGCATGTGAACTGGCATGCAGTTTGCGCAATGAACGAAGTTTGGAGAAGGCTTGTGGATTCGCCACCTTGACATCCAGTATATTTAATTCCGCAAGATGGCGAAGAGTAAGAAGATCATGTAGAGTTATTCGACGTAAAGGATTGTGAGCCAAATCCAAGACTCTTACAGAGGGAGGTAAATGGTCAACCGCACAACTGGCATTGATTAGTTTATTGTGCGATATATTCACATGACGAAGATGACGCAATGAACCCAAAGGTGATAACTCCTGAAGATAGTTTCCACTAACATCCAGATAGGAAAGTAGAGGTAATTTTAATGGGGGCAAAACATAAAGGCCCATGTGATGTAAGCTCAATTTACGAAGACGTGGTGTATGGACGAAAACCTCTCTCAGATTGGTGGTGACCAAGGGATTTTGGGAAAGGTCCAGGTTGGTGAGATTATTTAGAAAACTGAACGTATTGTCCGGTAATATGGTTATACGATTATGTGCCAGACTTATATCATAGAGGAACTGCGAATTGATGAACATCGAAGCATCTAAATACTCCAAATTGTTGCTAGACATTTGTATGGATCGTAAAGTAAAACCAATGTCCGTAAAAGCAGGCACAGGCCACACACTCAGTTGATTATCGGAAATATCCAGAAACTCTAAACGAGTATTCATGAATACCTCTCTTGGCAGAGCTCTTAAGCGATTAGATCCTATGTGAAGTATTCGCAATTTTCTCAAATTGGAAAACTGTTCCACTTGCAGTTGTTCCAATTGATTCTGGCTTAAGTCCAATTCCTGTAGACTATTCAAACCTTGAAAACTTCGACGTCGCAGTGAACTCAGGTTATTGTGAGACAGATTCAAGATTTCCAGGAATTCCAGATCTCCAAAGGCATGATTTTGCAGTGTGCCCAAACTATTGTGAGCCAAGTTCAAGAAACGTAGAGTATTGGCCAAATTCATAAAACTATCCGATTTGCTTATATGGTTATGACTTATATCCAACTGATATATATACATATAACTGCTTAATTCATCCTCAAAATTGGCCAAGTGATTGTGGCTCACATTCAAGCGCAAAGGTGTTGTGGTATTGGACACATAGTGAAAGGACTTCAATGACAATGAACACAATTGGTTATGCATCAGATCCAGGGCTGCCAAATTTGGTAGGATCGTAAAGGCAGCATGCGAAATGTTTGTCAAACGATTGTGTGAGAGATCTATATAGCGTAGGAACTCCAGATTATGAAATGCATGACGAGCTATTGTCTTTAATCTATTCGATTGTAGATTAAGGGTTTGCAGATCTCCCAGGTTATGGAATGTTTGTGCTGCAAGATGTTCCAGAGCATTATAGGAAAGTTCAATCTCCACCAGATGACTATGGATGTCGGGTAAAAAGAGTCCTCGTGGTAAAATTTTCAATTGATTAAAACTTAGATTGATGTAACTTAGCTCACGCATTTGGGCAAATGATTCATTCGATATAGTTTTCAAATTGTTATTATCCAAGCCCAACCATATCAGCTGTGAGAGCGGCAAGAGGGCCTCTAGGGGATCTAAAGATTCCAAACTTCTGGCAGGGAATACTGCAAAACTCAATTCTAGTATTTTCAATGTTCTGGAAACATTCTCAAACACCAGAGGATGATGTATGGTAATGTCATTGAAACTTAAACTAATCTCCTGGATCTGTTCTAATCCAGCAAATGAACCCAAATGCAAGTGGGTTATTTTATTGTTCCTCAATAATATTGTCTGTAAATTACTGCCCCATGAGTCCACAGCAAATATTCCCTCTGGTATATCCGTTATTAAATTGTAGCCCATGTTCAAATAGGATAATTGTGTATAGTTCTTTAGTCCCAATACGGGTATCATGGTGAAATTATTTCCACTCAAGCTAAGTACTCTTAAATTCTCCGTGAATGAGGGCAAATTAGTTAATTGACTGATTTGATTCGATGTCAAATACAGATACTTTAAGCGATGTAATGAGGATATGGCCACTGGAACGGTGTTGAGACGATTCCTTTCCAAATCCAAATACTCCAATGTCTCTGTAAGACCCTCAAATGCCTCCGGATGCACTCGACTGATGGCATTGAAGGCCAATACAAGATGAGCTATGCCCGTGGCCTTAAACACAGCTGCCGGCAGTTGTGTAACAAAATTCTGTTCCAGATTTAATGCCCTTAAATGCACATCTGAGTAGTTCTGTTGAAAATAATCAGACTCCAAATTCTCTATGCAATTCTGACCCAAATCCAATCTCTCAAGATGCATTCTTAGTGGTCTTACTTGCAGTTCCTTCCATTGAACACTTTTTATCAAATTATCCCTGAGACTCACAATTCTCAACTCTGGCAATTGTTCAAAAAGCTGTTGGGGAAATATGCTCAAGAGATTACTCGACAAATCCATGGTGACCAACGAGCGGGGCAGATAATTTCCAGCCACATGATATATCCGATTATTTGATAGATCTAGCCAAAGTAATTTTTGTAGTTGATCAAATGGCCGCCCCGTTGTACGATCAGCAGAACTGAGTGATGGCGAATAGACGGAGTTGCTCGAGTCCATACGCGTTTGAGCTGAAGTTAGGCTGGAGGGCTGCGAACTGCTATCGTTGTGTGGATTCGGTATTTCCATAGTACCGCCGCCTATAGTTATTTCAGTGATGTCATTATTGGAGAGATGCAGTGAACGTAGGGTATCATGTTGGGCCTCCCAGTTGCCATCCAGATTGGTAATGTGATTTCTAAATAGAAAAGGGATGAAAAGAAGTTATATATCAAAAGGTTTTTGGATTGTGAAATATAAGTTTCATATTTAGACTTTAAATATAATGTCTCATATAATAATTATTACCACTTTAAAAGTATTACAAAGGAAGTTCTAAAGCCGATACATTTTATATATTTTGAAATGAACTCAATTTATCACATAACCTCCAAAGAAACGATCGCAACTAAAAATATGTATTCTATACGAAATTTTCCAATAGTTACTATGTCTTATAGGTGTTTGTTACGATCAGATTTTGAACTTATAATACGTATATATCTAATAAACTTATCTACCGAGTCCCGTCCGAATAGCCCAAAATTTAAGGTCTAAAAGTCGCGAAATAACAGACAGATGCTGATCAAAAGTGTACCTAAACTGATCATTTTTTTGACACCTTTTGCTAGGGTAATAGACCTTTGAACTGGATTACAAATCTCCAAAAAAATGCTTGATCAAATGTTAAGTTCTTTTAATCGAAATCGTTCTTTTACGGTTTGTCGAGTCATTGTGGTTTACATAAATAAAATATATTCCGCAACAGCAGCTTATAGTTTACAGGGGAAGAAGCGAAACAAATATGGATTTAATATTCAATAGTGATGTTTCCTATATATATATTTATGATTTTGGCAAATTTAAACAATATTGTTCAAGTGTCTCATACAAGTTTCATAGAATGTTTTATTTAAGTCTAAGATTAGGTATGCATTTTTGTAATTGGCCAGAGTTGACCCGGATTTATTGTTTATGGTTTTAATCTGCCTATATTAACAGAAATATCTGTATCATTAACATAGTTATAACAGTGGTTTAATTACTATTGGTATGTCACATTCATTTTATAGATTATTCCCTAGAAGTAGTTGCTTTGTAATGGAACAGTAAGGCATATTTTCCCAAGGTTTTGTTTTTACTCACCTTTGTGCCACGAGCCTTGTTAGGGAATGTAATCTTTGTAGTGCATCCAATGGCAATTGTTGCATCTTATTTCCTGAGATGTCTAATGTCATTAGGGAGTGTGTCATCGTGCTGAAAAGAAGGTAAACAAAACAGATATTAAATGAGTGGGCAAGAGGCAGAGGGGAAGAGAGATGATTATCAAAATTATATAATGGTTAAAGTTTTCACAAAACTTTTCGCAACTATCAACAGTTTCCGCTGGGGCCCTAACCACCCCCACCGACCCTTGCCAACGACATTGCCACCTCTTTGCAAATTGACGTGCTGCCTGCCTTTTGACATATCCTAACACACAAGTCAGAAAACAAATATTTAAACTTAATTAACGCGTCGCAGTCCGACCCAAGCGACCCCAAAAACCCATTTTCACCCAGCCCCGGCATCCCGCAAATACCCACCGTTGGCTAACATTAATAGTTATACACACGCACTACAAAAACACACACATACCACATACAAAAGGCACAAGAGAGAGAGAGAGAGAGAGAGAGAGAGAGAGAGAGAGAGAGAGAGAGAGAGAGAGAGAGAGAGAGAGAGAGAGAGAGAGAGAGAGAGAGAGAGTGACAAAGAGGGAGAATGGGGGATGCGGGAAACGACCTCAATTATGAAAACCACGAGGTTTTCCAAACAAGGCTTCAGCCTCCTTCACCTTGTTGTTCTTGCCATTTATGCGACGAAGAATCAAACGCAAACCAAATTTTTGTGGCTCCTTTTTACTCTGACTCCTTTTTGCCCCCCATAACTCCTTACTACCCAGTCTTAACTATCCATATCTTGGTTCACTCTCTTATTTTCTCTGTCTCCCTCTCTTTCACTTGTTCGCTTTTCTCTCCAGTCTCTTTTTCGGTTGATGTTTTGGTTGCCATTTACCGGTAGTTGTTTCGGTGGTAGCCTTTGTTGTTGTTTTTCTTGTGGTCGGCAGTTTAAGTTGCGTGTGTGCGTGCTCCTCTCTCCGAGATATGAGTGCGTGTGCATGTGTGTGCTTGTGTATGTGTTGGTATGTCATCAAAAGGCTCCAAGTAAATATGGCAACGTTGGGATGTACTCGGGCGTATAAACCGAGGGTTGTCTCACAAGTAATTAAAATTATGACAAAAAAAATGTCTTTTTTTTTATGTGGCTTATGAAATAGTTTTGATACATCTTTAAAGGGTTAAATTGTTGCCATAGAGTTGCTTTTTGGTTGTAGGCCTAAAAGTATGCACAACTTTAATTTGGTTACGGAAAAAGGGTTCAAATTATCATTTGATAAAAATTAAGAACTGAAAGTCTCAAGTTTCTGTCTTTTGAAGTTTTCTTCAAGAGGTTGACTAAAAATGTCGCTTGACTACATCTTCTTATCTTATTATTAATTTATTATAAAATTATTTTATGAGTGAAGGCTTCTTATTTAAATGTAAAATGTTGAAATTTGATAACGTTATATGTACATTAATGTTTAATATTTTTTTGTCATTTGTCTTTACAATTTAGCTTAATTTAGTAAGCATAGAAAAATATTTTTCCTTAGTTTGTAATTAGAAACTTTTTAAATTAAAATATTGTAAATTATTGTAAATATTGTAAATTAAAGTAAAAATATTGTAGAATATTAAAAATTAGAAATTAGTCAAAGGAAGATTATGTACAATCAGATTTTGGGTTTAGGAATTTATTATTGCTAATTATTTATTATTTGCTAATTGAACTAATATTCCCTAATTATAATAATTTTTTTTATAATTACTAATAGCAATATAAACAAATTAAGAGAACTCAAAAGTAAAAGTATCTACCTGAAGGCTACAAAAAAATCGATTTTTATAAAGTATCTTAAAGTTTACTTTGCAATAAATTCGTTTCAGAAAAATATACTTGTTTTATTGATAAGTATGTACATATGTACATATAAGTACTATACAAATGTTTGTATATTTATACAGCCCTCGTTTGTATAGTATATATATCCTCTCGTTTATATAGTATATATATAGGGGCAATCAGAAATGTGCGCATTTAACGGCACTTTGCAACTGAAACACGCAACAAATACGCAACACAACAAACAACCAAAAAAAAGGAGTCCTCATACAACCACACACAAATACACACATACAACCATACACCTATACACACACGTGTTGTGAGAAAGAGAAGTTAACTAATATATTTTATATATATGTATATGTAGGTCTGTGAGTAATTTAGCAACATTGCATTGTAAATTATTAATTAACAATTTTTGAAATACATAAGTATTTGAATATTTATGAAAGTTGGAAACACACATTCACTCATACATGCACCGTTACATGTTTATATGTGTGAGTTTGTACATATTTAAATAAAAAAGTAATTGGACTCAACTGTGGTCACTCGCCTTAACATTATAACTTAAATTTCTTGCTATAATTAACAACAAAAATTTACCAATTTGTACAATTTAAATGTAAAAGTTTTACGTTTACGTTTTAAATAAACTTTAGTAATTGTAAATTAATCTACTTATAAATATAATTACGCCCAAAAGTATAAACAACATATTCTCCCCCTTTTGAACTTTCTTATTTCACATTTATTATTGTTTTTATAAAGTAAAGAAGTTTTTTATTCACTTGAAGTACATTAAAAACTTTCTTGATTAACTGATGCCACAGAAATGATGTGCCAGATTATGTTACATAGTAAATCGTAATCGGATGTTTTATAGTAACTTTTTTTTATATACTTTCTTATACCCTTTCAGGGTATGTAAGTGTACTGAAAATATATAAAAGGACGGACAGGATATGTATGAACACAGAAAAAGTGATAGGCGTACACCGGAATCGGAACCTATGAACAAAATTCCACCATGAAACTTTATACCTACAAGTAATTCCTTGATCATTTTGACTCATTTAAGTAGGCTATACTTTTTGTCTTTAGAATATTGTCCCAAATAAATAAAAATTTATGCTAATTTTTAAATAATTCTCCGAATTCACTCTATCATCGTTTTTTATCATATATTGGATAGTGCTTGTATGTACATAAAATTCGATATAAATTTAAATTGATCATTTTTACTAAAGTTATTGAGACGTAAATTATTCAATAGAAACCAAGGAGGATTCTAATAAGAAGACAACAAAAAGTAAGTCAAGCCCAAATTAATAAATCGTAAATCATTCTATTATATTTTACAATAATATATTTGACTTAGTTAACTAAATAGAGTCCAAGGCTTTTGCATTAAATTAAACATGATTAAGCTATTCCATATAGTTTCTATGGTTTTTTTCAGTGTTTCCTAATAAGGAGCATTAACATTTATATGATTAGAAATCCTGTTGTATGTTTTTATAAACAAATTTAACACAAATTATAGATATATTTTTTTACTCTTTTAAGAGTAATTGGAGCTAACTTTAACTTAATTCGAGGTTTATGATAAACTTGCCTTATAACAGGGTATTTTTGGATTCAATACCCACTAAGAAACAAGATGGAGGGGGAAAGTTGTTGTTTTAAACCACATTTGCCAGGTTTGTGAGCATTAATTAGTTTGATTTAAGTTCTTAATGTCGAGAGACTGTCTTTTCTCGCTTACTTTTTTTTGTGTTTCCCTCACTTTCAAACTCATTCTATGTATTTACTTTGCTGTGTGCACAAAACTGTTAACGGGCATCCATTTAACTTTCCGAAAACGTAATGTGTATGGATGTGGGGCGAATGTGGTAAGTGGGCGTATGGTCATATGTGTGTGCGTGTGGACGGACTGCATTGGGGGATGGGTTTGCTCTTTGTGCTCGTTAAAAAATTTTCGCGTTTCATTTCATACCAACACAAAAAGAAATAAAAACAACAAGAAGAAGTAAAAACTCATGGCTGCCAAATGCGGTCTACTCACTCACAGACGTTAAGAGAGTATGGGGAGCGGGTGAAGAGAAGTCACAGTACCAGTCATATGTTTGATGTGTTGTGTTACATATACACATGTATGTTTGTGTGTGTATGTGTGTGTGTGCTTGTACTCTCATAAAAAAGCTGACGAAATATGTGCTTATGTATTCACTGTACTACAGTCTACACAACATGCATATTTTTCCACAGAGTATTTCATTTTTAAAGGGGGTCCAATGACTATGAGGAACGATAATAATCATATAGTGTAAAGGGAAAATGTGTGGCAAGAGCATATCAGTAAAAATAAGAAGAGTTCTTCATTTTTTTCCCATAAAAAGAAGTTACCAACTTACGACGAGTGTGTAAACAAAACACATTTTTAATATAATATATATTAAAAAGTTCCCATAGAAAATTTATTGAAGTACTTAAATTTTAGCTTTGTCCTACATACATTATTTTGAACTAGGATGTAGTCTTAACCGAGATGGTAACTATACCGATTATGTTGGAATAAGTTTTAAAATACTTTTAATAGCTTTCATCTTGAGTTTATTTATTATATGATACGTAATATATAAATCGTATATGTAAGGATGATAATAAAAGTATATCGTTCATGAAGAATTCTTACTCACAGAAATTAGTCTTATGTATTTTCTCTAGTAACAAAATGTAGCTTAAACAACACCATTTCATTCACAGATTTTCTATATTAATTAAGTATATTATTATAAATGCCTTATTATTGGGTTATACCGAACTTTCTAAATAGTTAATCAAACAATTTGATTTATTCCTTTAGTTTGGTTTATTGCTTGAGATTTGCAATTCGCTCGATTCTCTTGGAGTATTTGATATATATTATATAAAAAATAACTTGAAGTTTTAAAGTTGAAAATAAAGATTAATCAGTCCTTGAAACAGTAATGTTTTAATTCAATTAAGTGATTCTTTGCTCTCTTTATTAAAATGAAACATCTTTATACAGTTAAAATCAGATTACACAATTATTTTATATTAAATCATATTTTGTAATAAAACATAATTTATTTCTACACTTCTTTGTGATTAAACAGAAAACAAAAATTCAAACTGAGACTAAGAAACAACTCTTAACAAAATATACAATCTTAATCCACGTTAGCAAAACCTTTCCATACATTTTCCCATCTAAATTATCCAAATTAAAATTCTAAAATTTTTAATATTCATTTAAGTTAATAGATTTAATGAAGTATAAAAGTTACTAGTTAGTCTATCAACTCTTCAGATGAAAGTCAAACGAATTTCATGTAACAAAATTGTAATAAAAACTATTCATAAGTGTATATCTACCATCGGTGTTAATAAACATATTTTTTTTACTCGCTTTTTGTGATTATTTACACTCAAACAAATAGCGCTTGAAAGTTTTTCCTCTGTTTTTTTTCTGCGTTTCATGCGTGGGAGGGTGAGAGGGTGTGCGTGTGTGTGAGTTTGCATTTCCCGCTTGCATTTTCAGCCTGAGTGCCCTTGCCACGACCACCTCTAACGCCCCGTCCCTACTGGCATACCCTTACCCTTTGTTAAACTTAATTTTACGCCTTTTTTACAACTTGCAGGTTTATTGTATGTTTGTAAAAATTTATAGTATACAAAGCTCTCACCGCAAAACGGGTCATCCACACACATACACACATATATAGAGTACTCATACACTGTATCTGTGTGTATGTAAATATGCATCATCAGTATCATGGCTCAGCACTTTCCACTTTTACCCATTGCTATTTGGCTAAACTCACCTGAAACTACGTTCGGAAATATCCTGAAGTTCATTGTCGATTAGCTTGAGTGTCTTTAGTCGTAGGCCCTGAAATGTTTCATCATCGACACTTTGCAGATGTGTATTGGACATTTCGATATATCGTACACTGCTGTGCATGAACTCTGTGAAAGAAAAAGCATAGATGGAAATCAAGTTGGATATATGTATGTATGTATGTATATTGATGTACATCGTTCTGACCGCCACAAAGTGTTGGCCATAACATTTTGCCTACTCGGAAAAAGCTTCTAGCTCCATTTCCCTATACTGCTGGAAAAGCCATCAGTTCATCATTCAAATTGATTTTAAACGGCATTTCGAAACGCTTCTCCATAAACGGGAAGCATTCTGGACGGTCTTCGGTCTCTAACGATGATGGCTTTTGTTTTGGCAGTTTTGATCGTCGGCGCGTTAAAGCAAATGGGTCATCAGTGAAACGCCAGACAATGGACTGACTAGAAGAACAACTTTCCCCCGCCTTACCCTATTGGCACAGGCATTTGATTTTTATGCGCGTTTTCCGTCACGACAAGCGACACACCGACCAAGAGCAATTTAGAAACGCCACTTTATATATACACAGATATATATATATATATATATGTTTTGGCATAGATTGACTACAACGGCACCTAAATCGACATCGACATCTTGATAGAGTCAACAAGCAGCTCTAGAGCTCAACTGGACTGAAGAGGACAATTTATTAAATTTTTTTATCAAAGTTGATAAAAATTGATTTACCCAGATGGAAAAATCTTTATACAGTAACTTTAGATAAAAATAAAAGCTTTTTTGAATAAGTTAATAGAATGTTTGATTCGTTAAACGAATGATATGTAGATATGGATGGTACCCTCAAAAGTATGCTATAAAAAGTAAATTTGAAGAAAATGCAAATAGTTAATGTACATTTAACTTAGTCAATGATTGCTCTAATTCAAAGTCTTAAAATCGAGATTAATTTCACCAATTAAGACTTAACTAAAAATAGAATCTACAAATAAGACTCAGAAATAAGATAAACTAAAATAAGTTAAATGACATTCAAAAGAAATAGTTGTTGCCACACAATAAAGTAGTAAAGAAAAAGCTTGTAAATAATAGACAGATTTTTCAACTTTTAAATTTTTAAATAAGATAAGAATAATTTCAAGCAAATGCACTTTGAAGCTACTGTAAAATTAATAAACTTAAATAAATTAAATAAAAAATAATATGCTCAGACAAAAGTTTCAAATTATTTATTAAAAATCCGAAAAGTATTGATAACTGATTTATACAAACAGTTCACGGTATATTTCTAGGATAAATTCAATTTGATATTTCTCTCTTTTGCACTCATCAAGTTGATGTTTAATTATTTTGCAGTTCGTTTTCAAATTGCATTTGTATGAGTTGGGTTTTGTGTGATTTTATTTTTATATAAATCGTTCATGGCCAAATCAATCCCGACAATCCATTCTCACTCACGCTTTTCACTTTGACTTTTCAGCGACATGCAGAGAAATTTATCCATGAGATACAGAGATACGAGCCACATGCATATTGTATGTCCATTTATTTATGTGGCATGGGGCATAGGGCAGGCAATAGACGGCAGGCAGGCAAAGAGCCTGCTAACTAAAAATATCCAACACAAACCAAACCACACCCGAAAAAAGTAGAAATGACAATTCAGAGAGAAGAGTTTTGGGGGGGGGGAGGAAGAAATAAAAGAAAAAAGAAAACCAAAAATGACGTGAAAAATAGAAGAAATTTTTCAATTAAAAGCGAAAAGTGCATTTTCATGTTGCACGTCAGTTTTGCTCTGCCGCAGAATTTTTTTTTTTTTTTTTTGTTTTCTGCCGCCTCCAACCCAAGAAGGCGTTGCCACTCGAACAATAATGTGTGCGTATGTGTGTGTGTGTCTTTTCTGTATCTGTAAAGAGAGGTCGGGTGGCATTCTTAAGGTAAGGTCAGGCCATAATTTAAGTTGACAAGCATGACATGGAAATTCCCTTTGGACAGCAGCCGTCGTTATAATCAGGCTAAAACACATGGTCATGTGTATATGTGAGTATGTATTTGTCGGGTACTGTTTTTTTTTTATCTGTGTGTGTGTGTATGGGTATATATATATATATTTGCCATGAGTTCCAATTCCAGGAAAAACCCGCCTTGGGTGACCTATTCCTTTGAGAGGTGGTGGTGGCTCAGAGCACTCAGAGGACTCCTTCTGGTTCTTGTTTAATTAACACATGCTCAACGAATCGTAATTTAATTGCGGCGTTGATGTTTCCCTCGGGCGATTCGAGCTACTGCAATTGAAGGACATTACAAAATGTGGAACATTGCGCAATATGTGGAGCAAAACTTGAGAGAAAATAATGTCAAAAAAAAAAAAAATAGTATTTGGTTGCTGAAAAAGTTTTTCATTAATTTTCCTTCTGGCAGATTTGAAAATCTTGCTTTCTTTGGGGATTTTTGTAAATGTTTATTCCAATGAGCGTTGAAAAGTTATTGTTAGAAGGGAGGTAAGTACAAAGAAAGTGAACTCAAGGAGAGTAAATCGATTTTCTCAAGTGCAACATGAGATGTTTCAAGTGTCTTATCGATATAATACAAAGTAAGTAAGTTTTCTATGTACTTGAAAACATTTAAATGTGATTTAAGCTCACTTAAATAATAGGCAAGTTAAAGTTTAAAATATCTGAAAGCAACTATTAAATAAATTCCTTTTATTCAGTTTTTACGATAAGTTAAAAATCGAAATAATTAAACAGAAGTTTATTTTTAAATTAATGCGCTTTGAAAATTGAAAAAAACAAACTAAGCGAAAACGGGGAGCAAACTTTGTAATCCTCTGAATTCAGTTAAAGTCAATGGCAATCAATTCTCATGAACTCAATTTGTTTGCTAGCAAAACAAAAGGAATGGCATCTTCTTTATTGACAAAATGTTCCAAAGGTCCTGCTATGAACAAAAGCTGGGGCTAATTGCCAAAGTCAATGGTAGAAAATGTAGGCAAACTGCAATGTGGAAATGCATCAACACCATATCTGAAACTGCCATTCACTTTTGAACACTACATTCATGTATACGGAAACACGATTCGTCATTGGACTTAAAGCCTAAAGTATAGATTGGCTTCGACATGCGCCCAGAATTATAAACAACTACATACGATACCCTCAAGGGTCGAAAGTACAAGTACTGGTGTAACCAAACCAAACTTGTCTATTGAAATGACATTTGCCTATGTACAGTAGAACCCAGGTGATTAGGGAGCCAAATGGACTCGAGTTTTGATCAAGTATGCAGGAGACAAGAAGTGTGAGATAAATAAAAATAGAAATTGTAACTAAATTTATGAAAGAGGGGAAACAAATTATATAATATCTAAGCGGAAATAGAAATAGGAGTAACGACATTATAAATAAGTTAATTCAATTCAATATTCCATCTTAGTTTGCGATTATGATAATATATTATATACCTGCAGCATGCGAGTATTATATTTGAAGGTTTCTCCGACCCTTTCTCCTATCTGAGCCAACCTTGCGGCAAACTTCACTTTGCTCTATAATAACAAACAGTATTAGACACATATACACATGCACACACACAACAGAGCTTACATCTTAATTACATATCGCATATTAATACAATATTAATCATACGCCCTGTTGACACGCGTACGTTGACCAAAGAAGGCACGTGGCCAGTGGCCATGCAGAGTAAACTATAATATATAAACTTTATATATGTATAGATGTGGGTGAATATGGGTGATGTGTGGGTGTGCATATCTAAGATGTGTGTTATTGTTGCTGCTGCTCCTGCTGCTGCTGTTGCCACTGCTCCTATTTTGTTATAAGTGTACAAACCAACACAACATATGGCGTTAATAAACTTCTAGCCATTGCCCCCTAGCACTATAACGATAAGGAGGAGGAGGGAGGTAAAAGGCAGTTAGTAGATGGCAGTGGGTCACAAACACTAAAATGAAGTAGAAGCTACTACTCCAGCCCACACATTGTCCATTGTACTTTGTTCGCTTGCTTGACTATTTTATGGCCTCAAGTCAATTCTCTGACAAATGCCAAGCATATTTATTTATTTACTCCTCGTATCCTCACATTCAGTCAGCGAGCCCATCATTTCACTCCTTGCTGTCGTTTTGCGTCACTTGCCAAGTGTTTATTTAACTTGGCCAACATGCCAAGAAAAAATTCTATATAAACAATAACAACACAAGAACGAGAAAGGGAGGCCCAGAAAACTTGGACAAAGATGGTCAAAGACATGCCAAAATGCTAAATTAACTTAGCCCAGATCTATATATATGTATATGTAAGCATATATAAATTGAAAAATATATATTTATAAATGTACAATTGTATGTTTGTATATATGTATTTATATTCTATATAAAAAATTCTATAAGCAAATTTGCTCACTCAAAAACCAATGCAAACATAAATGTTAATATTTACTTTTTCATATTAATTAAATTCAATTATTTATTTATTATTAACAACAAAAAAAAACAACAAAAAATTACGCATTTGTTCAATATGAATTTCATAACAAATAAACAATTTAATCAAACATGACTAAATAATATATAATAAATCGATTTAAGTGTGTACAAAACCAAAAAAAAATAAATAAGAATGAAAGATTTGTATTCATGGCAAAATAATTTATATTTTCTGCTTACATAGGCACTTAGAATACTTTTTCCTTCGGCTTGTCATTAAGAAATTGTTAACAACTATAAAAGAGTTTTAAATACCCAATTTTCTTTCTATATACAAACAATAATTGTTGCTTTATCTTCAATATTAAAATAGTTTTTGTTTCAGGATGAGAACAAGATTATCTGTTGCTGTATGATATAGACATTTGATCAATCAAATCAATATTTAAATAAAATAATTAAGGACAATCTCTTAATACAAACAACTTTATAACATTTTAACAATTATTTATATAAATAAAGAAACAAACATAGGGCAGAGATAAAGATACTTTTTTGATTGCATACCATTCCAACCAAAAATAGCAATAAGCACAAACTGCCTTTCCTCACTTCAATTTATATATAGTTCTAGCAGTCAAAAACTTATACTATGTATATTCGAGACATACCCAAAAATTTTGGTTAACTGGACACACCAATATAAGGCAAAATGACAGCAGCCGGACTCGGGCATATATATATGAAAGCAACTACACAAAAGACGCAGAAAACTGTATCAGAGAGACAAGTTCAAACTTCACACAGTATTGCTATGAAACCAAACCAATTCTCCTCATTATAAAACAATCAACAACAAGAAACTATCTACAGCAGATTACGCCCGCACACATCATGAACAGAACAAAAATAATAAAGTACACAACAATCTGCCTCAGACACTCAAACCTTTTCCACTTCTGCATCTTAAGTACAGATCCCTGCGATTTAAACTTTTCATTACTCTATATACTCATAGAATACCCAAAATGTAATACCTCCAGACGAAAACGTATAGGTATATATTCTATTCAAATTTTGGTATAAGAACTGTAATAATGATTTTTCAAAAATCTATTAATTGCAAAAATGAAATATATTAATATACATTTATAAATATTCGCTCCATTAATTCATTTTAGTTATTAAAAAAAGTTTAAAAAAAAATACATTTTGCTTAAGGCCAAGTATCTACAACTAGTGTAGGGGTTGAATGCAATTTGTAATTGCCTTCCAAACATAATATAAATAAATAAATAATAAAGTCAGCACGAAACAAACCTACAAGAAACGTAAAATAAAAAAATTGATTAATTCCTGAAGAATGATTTATATTATTCTTATTGAAACCGAAAAAATTCATATTTTATTCATTTATATTAAGGTGGATATGTAACTACAATAGAAAATGCAAAGTATTGACCAATACGAATAAAATGGGCTAATTAACAGGATTGTAAAAGGACTGCCTGTAAAATAACTTCCTCTTTTTGAAATAGGAAAACGGTGCTAATTGCCATTTTTCTTTCAAAATGATTTTAAATAAAATTAAGAAATAACTAGAAATACTCAAAGTTCAAAACAGAAATAAGTTTATTTCGAAACATTTTTCTGTTAGTTGAATTGGGAGACTGGGCAAAATTCCATTAAGAAGTTTGGCAAGCTAAAACCAATTCATTTATATTTCAACATTATGCCATTTAACAGTTACAATCGAGATTCGTATTTTTTGTCTTCTCCCTTTCCCCCCAGTTTTGTTTTTAAATATTTGTATATTCAAACCAATGTCAACTTGAATGCAAAAATTTATATTTTCATTTTCTTGACGACAACGCAATGAGATTGCATTGAAGAAATGTTGCAGTCGGTAAACTTTTGGCAATTAGCAATTCTAATGTGCAAACAGAGCGACAGAGAAAGAAAGAGAGAGGACTAAGAAAAAGAGTGAGAGAGAGAGCTTGAAGAAGGGAAAAACACTTTGGTTGACAGGCTGGCTAATTGCGTGCCACTCTACCCTGCAGTACTCCATCACCACCCCATTTGATGTGTAGCTTTTGCTGTCACCATGTGGTCTAGTATCGAAATGCAACCAACGTAGTGGTATACGCAAAAATACACAAAAATATGTAACAGGGATGAAGGGGAAACACATCTCCAGGGATGCCAAACGACAAGTTAAAAAATTCATTAAAAATTCTCCTAAAATTGTCCACACAGCAGCAGCAGCATCAGCAGAGCACATATGGAAAGCTGACCGACAAATTGTATGCATCATCCTGTTTCTAACTCTCTATGTGTGTCTGTGATAAATTTAAACTTAAAATTTCTATTGTAAAAATCCAAGTCGAAAAATGTGCAATTTAGATTTATTTCGAATGTTTTCATGTCGTTTTCTCTTCTCCTTTTTAGGACATTTTCACGCTTGCCCAGGAAAAGGCTTGTTGAGGAGCCGGCAACATTCTTCGTTCGATTCATTCGTTGGCAATTTTCATGCCGAAACTATTTTTCCAACGATGAGGACAACGATGGCCGTTTGCAGCACACATGCCGCACGTTTCCTGTGTCCTGCCATCCTGTTCTTTTTTTTTGCTTTCCTTTCTTCATTCTACTTTGACAAAACGGGTATAATCATTTTGTTCCGAAATTGGTAACGAATAAAAGGAGTAAAATTGATAAATATGTATATAAACAAAGTCTTGGTAATACTTATCCTTATCTACTTGTTTAGGTCTACTTATTTTGTTTTCTTTATATGAATAATAAGGATTACTTTCTGTTTTTCATTTATGAAAGTTGTAGGCATGATCTATTGAAATGATTATATATATTTCTTAAATAGATTATTGAGCTATCATTTTACTTAAATGTTTATTATAAGAACTAAACTTTTTGACTAAATTCATCATAGAGTATACAAACTTTGCATTGAATAAATGGATTTTTGGTTTCTCTCAGTATGTTTTTATTTGTTGGTTGGCTGCTGCTGCTACAGGACACAAACTATATGGATATAAATGAATTCAGCTCGGCCACCAACCCATACATCCTATTACTCTGCCTTTAGTGCCTTTCCTGAATGCTTGGGCAAAACAATAACTTTTCAGCTGACGTAATCTTCATCAACACACAAACATACACACAGAGACATACACACACACACACTTACTTACAAGCTCCTGGAAAGGAGAAGGTAGCCTTTGGGCTGTTGCTTAGCTAAAGAATAGAAAATTGTTAGAGAATTTTCTATATAATACATATCATGTTAAGTGACTTTTGTAACGTTTCATTGAAGGCTAGAAATTTAAAGCAAATTAATGTTGAATTGAAAGTTTGAATTTATTATTATTCTATATGCCAAAATAACAGCTTTTATATTTAAATAATGAATGTATATGAAGCTCATTTGCAGAAACATTTCAAATTCAAATATCATGTTTATTGAAGCAAACAAATAAGCTCGAAAAGGAAGTTTTAATAATAAAATTTGTTTATTTAAACACATACAAATATCTGAAGACGAAGAGCAATCATGTAGATGAGGTACACTTTCATCTAATTAAATTTGTTTAAATTATAATATGGAAAGTCCTAATACTACAATAAGTCAGTAGTAATGCGATGTTAATTGGTAATTACCAAAGGTATTGGAATTATTAATTTTTAAAGAATTTTCAGAATACTGAATACTAGTATTCATCGGTGTGTAATGAAGTAAAGGTTTATCTGTTAAAAGTCTTATATCGACATCTAGGATTAAATCCCTTTATTAAAGAACTAATAGTAAAATTTACCAGATTAATTGACTTGTTGATGGTTTAACAATAAATTGGCAAAAGTTTTTACAAAATTTCAGTCACTTTAAGCTCTTTACCTAAAGGATAATCATTTTTGAAAATAGATATGAAATATATGTAAACGATTTTGATCCTATACTGTATATTTATTCTGGATCAGCGTCAATAACAGAATTGATCTAGCCATGTCCGTCTGCCTGTTTCTTTGCAGCTTTTATAACTTAAATTTTAAACTTTGTGGATGATACTTGGTAGATCATTTTGTCTCTTTTGTAGACAGCGCAAGTTGAAAAATCTAAACGAAATACTATAAGATATAGTTACTATCTGCGATTATATAGACTATGGGCAGAATATATTCTATTATATATTATATATTCTATAAGCTATTCGTTCTTATACAGTACTTGCCAATTTTGAATCAGATTTAATAAGTATTATGGGTGTAAATCAATAATCAATTTCAATCAATTTACTTTAGCTAAAAATTAAAAAAAAAAAGTGTCGTGATAAAAAATAATATTTTTTAACATTTTTAGCATTTATTTTTAAATATTCAAGAATATCTGATAGAAAATTCTTAACTAGCAACAACAATATAAAAACTTCGGAAAGACGGAAACAAGAGTTCAAACAAGAGTTTTATAAAAATCAGCAGGACTTTTATCTCTAAGTTTCAAACTAAAAACTTAAACGGGCTATAAAATGATGTTCCATAGTTACAAAAATTGAATTTAACTATTTTTATGACACTAAAAAGTCGTCTTACATTGTAGTTCAACATAAATCTTACTTCTTAAAAGGACCTTTTGATTTGTTAACTATATTCAATTTTTATATTAGTCAGTTCTAAACTTTACATCCTTTCCAGATGTGATCATTTACTTAAAAGTAAACAACATTCGAAAATTTTTTCAATATGCCTAAAACATTTCTCATTTTATTAAAAACAAAAAAAAAAAGGACATCAAATTTTTATCATACAAACTTTGTGGGACAAATTAGTTTTTACGGACAGCCAATGCAGATGCAATTTAAAAATTTCCCAAAAGGAAAATGGGTGGATAAATTACCAATGCGGAAGAGTCTCAAACAGAAATAAAAATAAGGAAAAAACTAAAAAAAAACTAGAAGGATGGGCTAACTTCGGCCACGCCGAAGTTCGGATACCTTTGCAAACTGTCTTTTTCAATTACATATAAATAACTAGAATCATAAGAAAGTATATAAAGCTAATCATGCCCGTGGCTCCAAGAAAAAAACTTACAAGTAAAAAAAATTTTTTTTTGGTCCGATTGTTCCTATAGGAGCTATATCATATAGTCGGCCGATTCTGTTAAAACTCAACAGACACATTTTTATATATACCAAACTTACATATACCAAATTTCGAGTGAATCGCTGTTAAAACAACCAAGATTTTCATCTAAAACCAATTTTTTAACCGATTGTTCCTATGGGAGCTATATGATATAGTGCCCCGATTCTGATAAAACTTTCCAGATATGATAGAAAGTATATAAAACTCATAAATACCAAATTTGGTGATAATCGCTCTTAAAGCAACCAAGTTATTGCTCGAAATCCATATTCATGACCGATCGTTCCTATGGGGGCTATATGATATAGTCAACCGATTTTCATAAAACTTGGTGGATATGTTGAGAAGTATATAAAACTCACAAATACCGACTTTCGTGATATTTCGTTGGAAAACAACAAAGTTATTGAGGTTAAAGCTTATTCACGACCGATCGTTCCTATGGGAGCTATATGATATAGTCATCCGATCGGAATGATTCCGAGATATACAATGCCTGCAGCAAAAAGAAGCCTAGGTGCAAAATTTCAGCTCTGTAGCTTTAAGGGTCTCGGAGGAGATTGCGTTGATCCAGACAGACGGACATTCGGACAGACGGACAGACGGACAGACGGACAGACGGACATACGGACAGACGGACAGGGCTAAATGAACTCAGCTCATCGTGCTGATCAAGAATATATATACTTTATATAGTCGGAGATGCTTCCTTCTATGCGTTGCAAACTTCTGACCAAAATTAATATACCTTTTTTGCAAAGGTATAAAAAATAAAGAATATGAAGAAGCAGCAGGAACTTCAAAAAAAAAAGAAAGCCAAGTCAAAGTTTTCAATAGTAGCTCCCTTTCTATATCTCTGACTTTATCTCCCTTCCTTTTTTCCCAGCCTGTATATCTGCATCTTTTGGCTTTGCTTCCCCTCTTCATCCCCTCTATATCCACACTGTGTTGCCTGCCAATGTCTGGCCAATTTTTGTGTTTGCCAGTCAACAACTTTGTTTATTATTTTGTGTTATTTTTTGTTCCTTTTCGTTTTCTTGTGTGCGTTTTTCTTTTTGCATTTTTTTTAACTTTATGCGGCAAGTTTGAAAGGCGGCAGTGGGCGTGTCAGTTGGTTGTTGCTGTTGTTTACATTATTCTCATTTTGCAATGGTAATATTTTCGGCACGAAAACCAAACGACAGCCCCAGCAATGGAAATGGCAATGGCAATGGAAACGGGAATGAGAATAAAAACGAGAATGGAAACGGGAATGGAAAATGACAATGGAGCACAAAACTTGCCATTCATTACTTAAAAACTACAAAATTAGCGTGGAATTTGCCACAGGAATCGTTAAAAAACTTTATGGGGTAAGGGTGAGTGTAAGGATGTGGTGCAACAAAGCAAGCGGGGTGGGGGATTGGACGATGGGTGGAAAAACTTTATTTTTACAACTAATTGGCAAACTTAAATATAAGATTTAATTTTGTTGTGGGTAAAGCCTGAGGACAGGGAGCAGAACCACACAAAAGCCGTTTGAGTCTTCATTAAAAATAACTAAAAAAAAGAAAATCAATGTAACGACATTGAAATACTCTACATAAAATAACTTAAGCATCTAACTGATATGTGATACAAAATACTGGAATATAGATAATATTGAAATCTATATATTTCAGACAAATCAATCTGAAATCATTTATCTATGGGTTTTGATAATTTCCGTATACCCTATTAAATCGCATGTTTATAGAGTATAATTAATTTTTTTTTTCTTTAGTTGCCGTTGCCAGGGGGAAAAAGTTGTCATTTTCGGTTTCATGTTTCGGTTCAGTTCTTGTTTGGTTCGGAACGTTCCTCGACTTTCAATTTATGACCACCAACTGACGATGAAAATATTTGCCACATAAATAAACGTGCGACAAGTTGCCTAGGACATATTGACAGTAGCATGAGACCTGAGAACTGTGTGGGGAGGGGTGGGTTTTGGCTAAAGGGAACGGATGAAGCTGTCGCTTACCTGGAAACTTGTACAACGCCACCTCGTTGCAATTAATCTCAATCAGCGTGCTTGTCTCGTTGGGCAACCCGGCACACTGGCACATCGAGTTCAATGGACAAGCATAGAGCACATCCTGCTGCTGAGAGCCCAATAATGCTGCAGATCCTCGGCCAACTGGTGGCAATGGTGGTGGACCACGTGCCAATATACGGGCCTGGCTATTTCTACGTAACCTTTGACCGCCACCTTCTCGGCCACCATGCCCATCTTCATCACTGTCACGACCGCCTCCGCCTCCACCATCAAATTGCCAACAATGGGTGGAGCTGACCAGGCACCAGGATATCAACACTAAATACAGGTGCATGCTGCAAATACACAAAAAAAGAAGAGAGAGGAGAGTGAGAGAGATAGAAATAGGAGTTAGTGTGTTAAAGAATGGAAAAAAAACAAGGAAAATTGAGATGGTAAAATCCAAAAGAAATCCATTAAAACGCTCCTGATGAAGGAGACACCATTTTGGCCTGACTTTGGAATTTGTTTATTTGTTGTTGCTTTGCATAAATCACACGTTAGAGCGCAAATGAAATGGCATAAAATTAACGTTAAAACACACGCATCACAAACATAGTCATCAGAACCCTTCACAGTGGTTTCACATCCTTTTAGAAAATCAATTTGTTAAATGTTGCATTATATATTCCATATTGTTAGCCATTTGTACCTTTAAGGTGAATTACCTTATCTATAAAAGTTCATACAATTGTTGTTGACTTTCAATGATTACTTTATACCGTTTTATACAGTGTTGCGTAGGGCACAATGTTTCCACTTTGTTTCTTTGAAAAATTATATCGACACATATCCGCAAAAATATCGTATGTCGCTTTTTACCGCAAATTAGATATTTTTGCAGAATTGTTGAAAAACATATATCTGACAACTCCATAAAGGATTGCAACTGAAACAAATTTAATATTATATCATTTTGTGCCTGCAAACTATGGTTTCTCAACATACGATACTTTGGCAGGAATACGTTGATATAATTTTTGTTATAAGATTTCATGTAAATGTTGTCGCATGATAAAGATATGTGATACGTTAAATAGATATAGAATTTGTTATCTTTTATCCATGTCTTTTTTGATACCGGCATGCAGTAAATTGATATACTTCTCTACACTAAACACTACACAGTTGAGGTATTTACCCACACTGGCTTACTAATGAGCTTTAATGGATACTGGAAAAACAATGATATAAAATTTAATTATAAAAAAAATTCTTAATTTAATATTAAATTAAACTTTTCTATATTTTCCAATTAGTAAACGGCAAATACTCCTTTAAAATGTTATATAAAGTCATCCAAAAAACTTGTATATCTAATCTAATATAAAGGTTGGATTGATATATGTATATATTCCTTAATTCAAAATAAATTGTTTCCTTCTTGTATAACAAGTTAATATATAAGACAAAGGCGTCAATATAGAAAAATTTGGAACCACTGTAAATATGATAGAAACCTAATCTTAATATTTTAAATAAATATATTTGTTTAGCTGGAAATGCATATCTATTTTCTTTAACATTTTTCATCCTTTCTTTGTTATCATTTACAAAATTTGTTGGCTTTCAAAATTTATAAATTATACCAATTTTCACTGTCTATATAAAAGCTAAGGATATAAACATTTGCTGATACAAGTTAGTTTGCTCCCTTCGAAATATGAAACATATTTAAATAAAAACTAAATTATAGATTTTAATTACTTAAATTTCATTTGATATCTACCAGCTTAGACCCAAGGTATTGGGGACTTAAGTTACCTTCTTCAACATCATCAACATCATGGGCCATGTGTGTGTGAGTTAGGTGAAATTTTTTGGCCTAAAAGCCTGCGACAACTCATGCAAATGAGTCGCAGTCACACACACTCACTCACTGTGGCACTTTCTCAAACAATTCTCTGCTCACACACATGGCTATGCCTAACCTTTAAAAAGCAGCGCTGCCACAGCACGTAAAACTGCTCCTGGTGAAGGTGGAGGACGTTGAAAAGACTGACTTTGCTCTGCAACACATAGAGAAATGTGGCATATAAAACATGTTTCATGTACGCTAAATGTGTGATGTTTATTTGACACGCCAAAGTATATAATAACAAATAAAAACTTTGGCATACCTAGACGTCGAGGGTGGGGACGAGAACGAGGTTGAGGTTGAGGATGAGAATGAGAACGATGACGACGACGACAAATGCGACAAGGACGCCGACGACGAGTACGGCCCATTAGCACGATTGTTGAGCTTTAAGACTCCCGGTGGTTTAGATTGTGGGTATACCTGTGCACATTACGACCGCCCATAAAACTAGAGCCACACACACAAAAAAAAAGAAGAAAATGTAAAGGATAAAAAAAAAAAATGGAAAAAACTGAAACTCGAAGCAAAGTAAGGCACGACTGAAGCTCTCTTTCTCTCTGCTTCTTTCTCTTTCAAACATATCCTCAAGTTATTTAAGTTGGCTCAGAAGTTTTTTGGGATAAGTAAAATATATGTTATATATATTAATAAAATATGGTCATAGACCATGGTTTCGATAACAGTAAAAGAGGATTAGCTTTGACTACCAAAGACCACTTGAAGGATGTAATGTAGAGAAAAGTCTTTTTCAAATATTTAAAATAAAAATACTTAAAAATAGTGTTTAGCAATTTTATTTTATAGTGGGACCAAAGGAAGAAAAACGGTTGCTTTTTTCTTTTAAAATCAACCCTGATTAACTAAAAATCTGACAATTGACAATACGACTGAAATAGTCTGTAATCACTGTAATCAAGCAACAAATAAATTAAGGAATTTTTAACATGTCAGAGAAAAGTGATAATTGCCCAGTAGTAAGGGTATATGATGAGAAAATAATAAATTTAAGCTTGGGTAAGAAGATTTTCAACACTTTAAAAAGACATTTCAATTCAGGATATCTCTAACATACAGATGAATACTATGAACAATATGTGACTCCACCGGATAGCGCTTACTGGCGAAGCAAGTCCTTAAAGGCTGAATGGCAAGAAAATTATAATCGCACACATTATTTTAGCCCCGACTATTTCAAGCAACGTCAAACTAAAAATGTTAGCCAAATGGCACCAATTCCAGAAGAGGATCCTGTGGAAAATGCAAACAAAGAAATCACAAAGAATGATCAGGCTTAGGAAGACAATAAGGAATTCACTGGAAAGCCATTAAACTATATTTTTGCAATAATTGAATCTGGACTTGTTACAATTTAGCATTCCATTTTTTCGATGCCACTCATATTATTATTATTTTAATAAATCATTCTCATTTTGATGAAGCTGCTGGTGCAAATCTCATGCTGTTTTCTTAATCTCTAGCTGTCATATGCCATATGGATATATAACGAAAATGTAACAAAAATGACGAGCAGAATGGAGAGGGGAAATGAAAAGAAAAAGAAAAGCAATCTTCAGCTTCAATTACCGCCCAGCACTTTTACTGATTGTTTTTCATTATGTTGATGGTGACAAATCGAAGTCTTTGACCATGTAAAACAAATGATACATCACACAGTCGACTTGTTTGGGCCACGTTTTCTCTGTTCTTATCAACCTTTATGCACCTTCCTTTCACATATTTATATGTACATACTCCAACTTACACACAGTTACAGTCAGTCAAGTCAAGTCAGGATGTTCGTCGACAGATGAACAACAGGACGAAAAGAATAAAGCGAAACAACAGAGAGAGAGAGAGAAAAAAAAGATAAATATGTCGTAAAAGTTTTTTATTTGCGTTTTATTTTTGATACAGCAAATGACTAACTTGTTGGCTGACAGACAGGCAAACCGACATCGCCTAGAGCCATTGGGTATGGGAAGCACTAGGCAAGGGCAAATTGTGAAGACCGACGTCTGTCACGCACACACAAACCGCCTCCCCACCCACCAATGTGGGTGGTAGAGTGGAGGGGGGAGAATTGGTGTTACCAGTGGCTCTCAACCTTGTCGGACAGAGTTACTATTTAATTTTGTGGTTTTTTTTTTCTTTTTTCTTCTCTTTTAAACCAGAAAACAATGGTGAAAATAAAATGCATTAAGACTCATATTGGAATGCCCTCTAAAAAGGTTAAGGTCACAAAGGTAAACATTTTTTTTAATGAAACTATGCAATAATTAATTGAAAGAAAATTTTTCCCTTAAAGTGTTATGAGGTGATAATTTTTAAGTGGCTCTTCTTTGTGGTTGATTTTGTAGCTTAAAGATCTGTGTTATTTTTAACATATTCATTTGTAATTTCTATTTATAATCGAAATTAAAAGTATCTAGTTTAAAAAGCAAACAAAGGACGAGGCTTTTTGCTGACCTATATATAGAGGAATAAGAATTCCGTCGCTTGTAGAAATACATGTATCGCTTAAAGAAATATGTTAGGGGAAACTTTCGATATTTTTACTCGTCTTTCTGATCCTCTGTCCTAGATATTCAGGGACCATTTACATAGTAAAAAATTTCACTAAATTCAGTCGAGTTTTACTTGAAACTCATTCTATAAAGTAAAAAAATTATATTATAATAAAATAAATTTTTTTGCTGTAACGATTTTGATCAATGCTTCCAAAAACCAATGTTCTATTATTCTGAAAATTATGGTTTATTGGGATTTTTTAAAGCACTGCAACAATTTAATTCAAAGTTTGAGAAAAAAAAAGGATCTATGATGGCAATGTTGATTATGGGTGGTCTGGCAACGCAATGACTACGTTAGAGCTTAACAAGAAGCGAAATGGCAGTCGATTGAGCTCTAAAGATGAAAATAGTCTTGTAAAATTGGCTTAAATGTCGCTCAAAGGTTTTAATTACTTTTGTATTTTTTCCAACCCTTTCTATTTAATTAGTATCGAATAAAAATTCTTTTTATACATCCATTAGAATTAACCTTTAATAAAAGTTTGCATATTTTATATTATTCTTAGAATACCTTTAGCTATTTTAGAGTAACACAAAGATACACTTAACACAATACAATGCCCTCCCTTCTTGACTCCTTAAACTTTTGTCTTTCTCTCATCATTTTGATCCACCAGCATGACGATAGATTGTTACAAAAAGGTCAACAACAGGCACAGGCGACCACAAGTTTTTATTACGCATATAATGCCAGCGATTTGCTGGCAAAGATGTTGCAGAAAGTTTCAGTGAGGGTGGCAGAGTTTCGCCAATGCTTTTTTTATACTTTTAATTTTTTATGCCGGTGTGACACAGTGACATGAAATGTCAACGAGCTGCAAAACAAACAGTGGCAGTAGGAGCAACAGCAAAAGTAGTAGCCGTTGACCCAAAAGTCCTGGACTAAAGTCCTGCCATCCAGCATAAATATGATGAACGTCCGTTGGGGATGTCGACAGTTACTAGTTGCCTGACGGTGAACATGAGAAGCAGAACACTTTTGCTCTGAGTGCTGCAATAGGAGGCAGTAGAGACAGAAAAAAAAACGTAGCATACATTTGGGAGCCGTTGGCTGAACTACAGCTACCGCTTCCACTCCCTGTCTCCCAGGCTATGTCGAAAATTTGCGAGTTTGTGCGATAATAACATATGTAAGTTGCTTCCCTCCTTGCGTGTGCATATGTAAGTGTATATATATGGCATGAGCTGGCTTTTAAATTTAGCCCATAAGCTGTAAGCCGAAGCAAACGAACGGAGGGCCAACAAAATTTTAAAGCCATCTCTCAGACCGAGATCAGAACTTTAAACGAACTTAACAAACTGTAGAGCGTATATTTAGCGCAGTCAAACATGAAAAAGGAGATGGATCAGTGTATGTGCGTGTGTGTGTGCGCATGTATATAACTGTGTGTATGTGTGTATCTGCGTGGGCGTAAAGTGAGTGGGTTACTTACAGGATAAATTTCAGTTAATCGGCAGCAAGTCAATTAAGAACGTGCAAAGTTCACGCAAATTGTTTGCCCTTGTGGTTTGACTAAAGTAAAACTACATTTTTTATGTACACGTGTTTTGTTATCATACATTTGGCTAATTTTTTAGTTTTAGTTCTTTTTGAGATAACAACAAATCTGTGGTTATATTTGATGAAAATTTTAAAGTGTTGATTTGTTAGTTGCACTTGTTGAACATTTAATTTAATATTCCACAAACCAACCACAAAGCAAATGAATTGCCTAATCCCTTAATTAAAAAACAAAAAAGATAACACCAATTGCAGCCACCCACACACAAGCAATATTTGTTCAATGAAATAAGCCAGATAGAACTACATACAAGTACGTATGTATATAAACGTGAAAAAGGTAATGTCAGAACAGGATAATGATAATGTCTCTCAAAAACTAAAGTTATTAGATTTAGTATTTTGCGAGTGCTAAAATGTATCAAACCAGAAAGTACTCTTTCGCATTCAAACTAAAATTGAAGTCGTGCCACTTATTGAAGCTAATACTGAAGGTTAATTTTTCCAAACTCCACTTTAAGTATAAGGGAATAAAATAAATAAAAATATGAGAACTCGGTGTAAATCTTAGAATAAGTAAATGCTAGAATAAATTTGGGTTGTATACTACGAATATTTAAAAAAAAATTTCTAACTCAATAAACAAACTGTTTTATTTAAAAGTTATTCAAATGAGGCTAGTTATTTGTATTTATCGATAAAGCGTTAATTTCGATTTCATTGAAATTGATTTCTATTCGAAAAATTCTAGTTTAAACAATATAACAATAATATATTATATTTATTCCTTATATTTCTATTATTTTTTCATACCATTTTATATATGCAAGCAAAAGGCGAGTTTCATTATAAACATTTTGGCTTTCTAATAATTGATTATACTAAATTTTTAAACTTGTAACTTCTATTCTGAATGAGTATTGATAGTTTTTATACCCTGAACCCATAGGGTAAAAGGGTATATTAAAGTCGCTAAATGTATGTAACAGGCAGAAAGAGACATTTCCGACCCCATAAAGTATATATTCTTGATCAGCATCAACAGCCGAGTCGATTGAGACATGTCCGTCTGTCCGTCTGTCCGTCCGTCCGTCCGTCTGTCCGTCCGTCCGTATGAACACGTGGATCTCAGAGACTACAAGAGCTAGAGCAACCAAATTTGGTGTCAGCATTCGTGTAGTGTCTACGCAGTTCAAGTTTGTTTCAAATTTTTGCCACGCCCACTTCCGCCCCCGCAATTTAGGAAAATCGAATAACTAAAGTAAAATTAAAGGTAGCGTATTCTTATTTGGCACACCCAATAATATGCGCAAAAGGTATCAGCTGACCAAATTTCGTTAAAATCGGACAAGAAATATCGGAGATATATCTATGTACAATTTGTACTGAGATGCCCAGTGCGACACTGCGTAGTAAGTGTGAGCGAGATAGCATGCGTTCGTTGCTACCGCTTGTAAGGAGAATTTTAGTTTGAACTGATGGCAAATTTTTAGGAGTTTGATTTAATACAGTTACACTACTTGGTACAGGGTATAGTCAAAGTCGGCAGGGACGACTTGCTTGCTTCATTGTGAAATAAGTTTGTTTTTCTTTTGCCCAATCATTCATAATAAATATTTAAAAAAATCATGAATATTCTACGTATTGAAGCGCATATTAAAGTTTTTCTTTAAGTAGAGGAATAGGAGGAGTTACAATATTTGAATCATGTTTACTCCAACTTAATTAATAATTAATTAATAATTTTATACTTTCAAATTAAAATAATTGTTTTTTATAATTCTTGTATAACATTCGCTTTTGTGACTGTCGCTGTCTTGGCTTGCTGCCACCATAATTTTAGTCAAGGGTCTTGCTTTAGGCAGATAATATATTATAGCTGCCACGTGAGAGGGACAAGTTGGGTTAAAAGAAATGAAAAACTAAATTCACAAAACCCGTCATTACTCATCCAAAATGGCAGTTACAATTTAAGAGTTAAAAATTTGGGATAATCAATCTTAAGGTAAATATAGTCTAATCAAAACTTTATTCAATGCGGCCATTAAAACACAGAAAGAAATTATATATTTAAATAAATTATTTATATGATATTTTAGCTGAAATTTGTTTTAAATTTAAATTACCCCTGCTTACTCATCATTTCTTTTACATTGTAAAATCTATTAAATATTTAATTGCTTAAATTTCTTTAAGTAATCCCATTTTATTTGCAGTGTAGTAGTTAGCATATGAAATTTTGTAATTTCTTGAAAGCTTCTTTTAGAGTCAATTTCATCTTCTCTTTTCTATCTTGAACTCTTTCAATTTACAATCAGCTTCCACTTATCATTCACATATGCAAAAAAGTGAAAAGGAAAAGAAAGAAAACTATCCATCTTCGAATTCCTTTGGGATTCCTATGGGAAGGACCATTAGCGGTATGGCCAACTTGAAGACACATTCATCTTTAGTTTGGGTTTTAAAAACTTAGCCCGCCAAACAAGCATATGAAATTCAATGCATGGCATAAATCAGTGGGAACACTCTCAGTTCATTCAAGTGTCGTTTATCGTTTTTGCTATTTTGGCAAACGCCTTACGTGAACTGCTTCCTTCCTATTCGCATTGGTCATAAATATGCCAATTTGGCAACGAAATGCGCCTTTAGACAAAAAAAAAAAAAAAAAAATAGAAAAAAAAAACTTTAACTTGCTTATAGGTACATATAGAGAAAGCCAAGAAATTCAAACTCCACTTGTCGCTTGGCACTCAGTCAGTCAGTCAGTCAGTTAGTCAGTCAACGAGTCAGCATACTGAACAATAAAAATAAAATTTATTACTCAAAGTTTATGGCAAAGCAATAAATGTATCTTTCGCTTGTTTTTTGTTTCTCTTGCCTCCTTCTCCATCTTTTTTTTTTTTTTTCTTGGTTGTCAGAATATCCTTAACCATAAATATGCACCCATTCGCACCTAGGAGGGGGTTATGGCCACATGTGGTGCTTTGCTTATATTGTATAGTTGCCTGCTGCTAAAATTATTATGTTGTTGGCTCCCATGACGAGTAGTCTTACCGACATCTTACCTCATCCCTCTCCCTCTCCCACTCCCACTCTTCAACTGTCTAACACTGTTTGTGGATAGAGCGACGAACCCTTGATTCGAAATCCCATAAAGTTGTCGAGTTGGTGTTGCTGTTGCTGTGATAGTTACCGTTTATATGGCTGGCAATTGCCGCATCATTAATCTTACTCAGGGAAACGGCGCTTAGGTCAAAGTTTTTGAGTTTGGGTAATTTATCTTCGAGTTGCCGCAATTATGTGCCATGGGAGAAACGAAAAGCAAAAGAAAATACAAAAAAAAAAAAAAAAAAAAAGAAGTAGAGATCCTGTACAAGTTGCCACCCGCACCTGAACTTGAAATGCTGATGCCAGACTTTCATCAGGAACAGCAAAATATCCATTTTTACCGTCTTTGGCACGGCTTGAATGTAATAATTCTTTTGCCTTAATAATTTAACAGCAATTTCGCGCCCAAGGCACTAAAATTAAATTGAACTGTTTACAAACACATGAATTGCTTATGAACAATGCGGCGCCAAACTATGCATAGACCGCAGAATGGTCTATGGTGTGGGCAGTAAGGGGTATGCGTGTGACCTAGGCTAAGAGGCGTGGTCTGCACAACAATTTGTTGAGGTGGTGTATGTGTGTGTGTATGTGTATGTGTGGTTATCAACCAAATGACAGTGCAGAAGTAAAACGAATGATGACCAAGCAACCCGATCATAAGGCAACCTCGCACAGTGCAACAGAAATATTAAATTTAAAATTCAATAAATCGAAATAAAAATAATAAATGTTTTTAGAGATATTTAGCTTAGGGGAGAAATGTAATTTTTCTTTTTGAAACGTAATAAATCATTTTATTAAATTACGTATTTTCCATATAAATATATTTTACAAAGCAAAGCATTTCTCTATTGAACTCAAACCACTGTGACTCCACACTGTGACTGTGGCTACTGTTGTTGGCTCAGCCGCACAATTAATTGCGTAAACAAAACGCTATGTGGTCGGGCCAGGGCATTGAATTATTCAAATCGTCTATAATTACAGCTGGCAGCAGGGTGACCCGCCACCCATGGAAACCCCATCTCTGGAACATACCATTTGCCATTCCGAATCCTCATTGCTTTATCCATCGAACGCATTTATCAATAAAATGCAAACGCTGCAAAAATCCAGCAATTGCAACAATAATATTTTGTAAGAGCCTAGCAATTAAATTATTAAAAGTTTGTCATAAATAAAGGCAGGCACTTGACAATTATTAAAACGAATTACATGCAAGTTTTTTCATATACATATATGCTTATGTGTGTGTGTGTGTGTGTGTCTGTGTGTGTGCCTGTGTTTAAGGCCAAAATGATTGGCCCCAGGGCAGGATCAATGAGGCAGCGTTAAAGGATTGAATATGGGCTGTGGTATTAAGGCAAGGGGAGAAAGGCCAAAGCGATATATGGGCTTTTAAATTTATGCCTTGCTTTATGGCCCAAATGTGTGCGATATATATATGTGTGTGTGTGTGTGTGTGTGTATCCTGCGGGTTTATGAAATGTCAAGCGGCTGCTTTTTTGAACTGTTTAATCTCAATTACCAGTGCGAAATATGCAATAAATCTGTTATTGTTTGTTTGTCATACCCCCCAAATAAGCTTTGGCTTAGACGAGCATGTTAGATTTGTGATATGAAAATGACAGACGAGACAAGCACTCTGACTACGCTATGATTGACATACAAAAGTTGGCTAAAATAGTTGACTTATTCGACTGAAAAAATGATTCAATCGAACGAAATTAGAAATTCAGTTTGTCATTGGAATGTGTTCGACTGTTTTGTGAATAACTATTTTTAGTAGTGAGTCCTTTTGAAAGTAAATTTATAGGGCTCGTTTATTTTGAATCCTTATTTGTTAGATTAAATAATGTTTCTGAAATATGATTCAACAAATAGATATAAGTTTTGCCGAATTAAATATGTAATAGGTGTGAAATCTCAAAAGTGACCTAAAATTCAAGGTTTGGTATTCCTGTTTCCTAATGCTTTTAGTCCTAGTTATAGGAAAGTTTTATATATCTGTTATATATATAATAGGAAATATCTTCTTTGTTATATTAGTTTCGTTTTATTTGAGAATATTCGTTTTTGTATATCGATTTATATATATCTGCTATATACATTCTCTTCAGAAATTTCTTTTAGTTTTTAACTCAACCAAATAAAACTTCATTTCAAAATACGATTTAATCCTTATGTGTTTCAGTATATCAATAAAAGGATTATACAAAAGGAGTTCAAGAGTTTTTCAGTTAAGTCCCATTCACAAAATTCTTTATTGATCAGTTTTATCTCAAGTTTTCTTATTAAAAAAATATATTATTTGCTATTGGGTTCCACTTTTTTATTAGTTCTTTGCTTTTATCGCTGCTCATCTTTACTCTTTTTATATTTATCGATTTCTTTTGTTTTAAAGTTTTATTTTTTTGCTTTTATATAATAGTTTTGTCTAGCCTTTGCCATCTTTTAAATTACTTCATCAGTTCTTTTTACTGGAATCATTGAACTTGCTTCATTTTATTATTTTCAATATATTTTTTCTTATGCAGATATGAAATCTTTTCAGCAACTTCTTTTGCAACTTTATCCTTTGTTCTAAGTTTCCTTTCTCATCTCATTTTAGAAAAGGAAAAAAATCTTTTGAAATCTTCACTTGGGTATCAGCTAGTCGAATCTTGGATTTGCAGCATTATTTATGATTATTTCTGTTGCCTTTGCTACTCCTACGTTTGCCTCTGATGCTGTTGTTATTGTTGTTATTGTTGCTGTTGTTGCTATTGTTGCTATTGCTGCATGTGTCAGTGTGTCATCCATTCAAGTGCCTGCCACAGTTGTTGCAAATTGCGAGTCCCTTGCTCTCGCTTTCCTCCTTGTTTTCACATTTTTTTCTTTTCATTTTTCTGTTTTTCTCTCTTTTTTTGTTGTTGCTGTTGTTTGTGCCTTTTGCTTTTTTTTATTATTGTTTCATGTATTGCGCAATAAAAACAAAAATAATGGCAGCAGTTGAGAAAAAAAAATAACACGAAAAAAAAAAAAAATAACCAGGCAAGTGGAGTTGGAAAACATACGCAATTTGTGCTACGTTTGGGGAATTGTTACATCCCTGGTTTCAGTTTTTCTCTTTTTTTCTCTCTCTCTCTCTCTCTCTCTCTCTCTCTCTCTCTCTCTTGTTTTTCCTTTTGGCGTATTTTTTTCATATACCCTGTAGCCATAAGGTAAAACAGTTTTGCTTTAAAGCAGTTTAAAAATGGAATAGGGTTGACATAGCTACAAGGTACTTCTATATATTTGTACATATATATATGTTCCTGATCAGCATAGTTAGAATAAATTTTAGCTTTTTGATCTGTTTAAAAATAAGTAGTAAATTCATTCATCGTTACTTTAATAAGTTCCGAAAGCTTAGAGTTAAAATATTGAAAAACTTTTATAATATTTAAGCTTTACTTTATATTCAAGTCCTTAAGGATATATCAAATATATATCCAAAGTAAAGGCAAATTCGAATTACTTTTAAATAGAGAGAGAGTCACTACTTGATTTCCACTACTTGTTACAGGGTATTTAGACAGTCGTCCTAATAAATTAAGTATCCGTTTATTTTACCGTTATTCTTTTTTTTCAATGGTATTTGTTTTTATGTTTGTTGGGCTGAGCTAAAGCCTTTAAGCACATAATTTCAATTGCCGTACATAACACAAAGGGATTAACTTTGATTTTGACGTATGATTTGTATCAGTGTGCGTGTTTTTTTGGGCGTATTTGTGGGTGTGTCAGGTATTTGTAATGCCTTTTCCTTATGCTTCTTCTTTTGTGTGAGTGTGTGTGTGGGAAATAAAAGAACAAAAATTTGAAAATGTTTCACGCAGATGTTCGGGCATATTTTCTTGCCAAGAATAACAGAATGAGCTGGTATAGTATGAAGCTAAAATGCCATTACAAAGCCAGAACAAAAGTCAAACCAACATGGCCAACATGAATTCTTGTTGGTTTACTTCTTTCTTTCTTTGTTTGTTTGTTTTTCTTTTACAGTTGCTTTGGACTCGAGCCATTCTCTTTTTCGGTTGCAATGTCGAAATTTTCTGTGGGTTAGCAAAAAGTGTGTAAAAATTTTCAGTTTATTTCCATATACATAAGCATATACTCAATAAACATGAAAATTATTTCAAATGTGTATGAAAATGGGGTCAATTTTATTGTTGTGAAATAAAGGAAGAAACCTAAGGAGATGTAACTGACATCTCAGCTTAAACAAATTATAATCGGATCAAATTGTAAAGAATGTTTACATTAAGTAGTTTTCCAATCAAACTTTTGCATCTCAATTGGAGTAACTTGCAGTTGTGTTAGTGAAAGGAAGTAACTGGAGTGTACAGAGGTTTTAGGATAAATAAAGCAAGCAAGTCGTCCCTGCCGACTTTGACTATACCCTGTACCAAGTAGAGGAACTTTATTAAATCAAACTCCTTAAAATTTGCCATCAGTTCAAACTAAAATTCTCCTCACAAGCGGCAGCAACGAACGCATGCTATCTCGCTCACACTTACTACGCAATGTCGCACTGGGCATTTCAGTACAAATTATACATAGATATATCTCCGAAATTTCCTGTCCGATTTTAACGAAATTTGGTCAGCTGATACATTTTGGTCATATTATTGGGTGTGCCAAATAAGAATACGCTACCTTTAATATAACTGTAGTTATTCGTTTTTTCTAAATTGGGGGGGCGGAAGTGGGCGTGGCAAAAATTTGAAACAAACTTGATCTGCGTAGACACTACACGAAAGCTGATACCAAATTTGGTTGCTCTAGCTCTTGTAGTCTCTGAGATCCAAATGTTCATACGGACGGACGGACAGACGGACGGACAGACGGACGGACAGACGGACATGTCTCAATCGATTCGGCTATTGATGCTGATCAAGAATATATATACTTTATGGGGTCGGAAATGTCTCCTTCTGCCTGTTACATACATTTAGCGACTTTAATATACCCTTTTACCCTATGGGTACAGGGTATAAAAAGTATGAAATCTTTTTCCTTATACTTTAAACTTTAATACATCGAAAGACGATCTAGATAGTGATAAATTGTATGCCATTGAAAACACTTTGTATTTTACCTATCAGAAGAACTATTTATATAATAAATTTATGTTTTGTTATTGCATTTTCTATTTAAACTAGATTCTAAATTGTACATTAAACTGATTTTCTCTTTGAGGACTTTCAAAACTCTTGAAAGCATTATCATTAAGTCACATATTCACATCCATTTCATTCTCTTATATACTTATAAGTACATAAGTATGCAAATATATGCCACAAAATGGCGACAGTTCGCTCACTCAATGGCTTCATTATGAATTAACGCCATACTCGCGCCCTTTGAAGAAATTTATGGTATTCTAGCATGATTTGAGCTAATCACGTGCTGCCATTACCTAAAATTATTTCACATATATATATATATAGCACATACATAAGCCAAAAAAGGAACAAAACAGTCAGAAAGAGACAGAGAGAGAGAGAGAGAGAGAGAGGGAGTTGGAAAGTAAAAAACATTATTTAAATATCTTAATGCCTTAAATTTACGATTGAATGCCATGTGAATGGCAGAATATATTCAAATTCTCGTCTAGGTGTAGAATTAAATTTCAAGCAATTTCTGGGCACGCACTCGAATGCCCTTTTGCGTTTTTGTGATCGACTGTTCTTGTTGTGGCCAAGTTGAGAATTAAGCGCTTATTGCAAGGAACTGGGCCTATCCGATAGCCATTGGATAGCACCTGGGGAAATCCCAATGGACATTTTGCCTGGATGCCACGCGATTAATACCCAAAGCCCATTTATTCTGGGCTACTTTGATGGCTACCTGAGGTCCTGATGCTGTTGCTACCACTATTGTTTGCCAGTTGCCGCTGATGAAATGTGTGTCAATGACGCCCTTGGGGCAAAACAACGGGAGCGGGAGAGTGCGGATGGACGTAACGTTGATATGCGTGCGTCGTTATAAACCTAATGAATGTATTAAAGTTGCAAGATGTGACTGTAAGTTTTGTGGCATGTTGATATCGAGGGTTGTTTAAGAAATACTTGGGAAATATAAACAAGACAAAAAGAATAATATTTACCCATTCTTATCATAGATTTTAATATAGCTACTAAATTTGCATAAATACTATTTCTGGTAATTAGTAAAACAACCCTCGTTGCCATATGCGTGTATAGTGTGTGAGTGTGTGTCATGTTTGAGGCGCTTTTCTCATTAAATGCGTAAATTTAATTGCCTTGAACGTAACACGTGGCGTATAATTAATGACGTGAGTCAGAAGAGTCACAGAGAGTCGCAGTCAATGTCATACTCAAACCAAAAGAGAGACTGAGAGAGCAAGAGAGGAAAATTCAGTCCGAACATCAACTGAATAAGTCATAAGGTTTTGACTTTTGAAACCAGCCAACAACAACAGCAAGAGCAACACCAACAACAGCAGGAAGGAACATCCGTAGGACACAAATAAGCCATATCACTGGCATTTCGTATTGACTGGCAGTTAACATGGGTTTTCGGGCCAACTAAAATGGAGTAGGAACCAAAACGAAGCAAACTTTTCCCTTGGACTTTTCCAATAGTGTGCTCGTGCATACCAACAAAAATAAAATAACCTGAAAAACACAATTGCAACTGTCATACGCATACAAGTGGTATGGAGTCGATGGAGGGAAGTATACGAAGAGGAATCCTTCCACATACATTTGGCAACAATTTATAAGGGCAATACGTGCAGGGCATATGCCGGGGCCAAGACTTCCTGTCGAGGACAACCACTACGAGAACTGGTACTAGAAATACTAAGGACAACTATGCGAAGTCCACGCGTGTGCATACCAATGTACCGGCAATGTTAGCAAACATTTAAAAAAGTGAAGAAAAAAACAACAACAACAACGAAGGAAAGGCAAAAAGTAGAGCAAAAACTGTTGTGAAAAAGAAATAAAGGAATCATCCAGGAACTGCAACTTACGCCGGAGGTCCTGGGTGGGTTCCACAAAACAGGAACTTGGGCGGACTTGAAGTTCTTCAAATTGCTACCACTGCGTTGGCATGTGCTTCTTTCTCTCTCTCTCTCTTGCCCTTTCTCTAACTACTTCTTCTCTATTCATTCCATCACCAATTCTGACTTCAACTCCGGCTCCTCCTTCTCCTCCTTCCGCTTTACACAATTCGATAATAAATATTACAAGCTAGACAACAAAAGAACAACAACAAAAAAGTCAAAGAGAAATAAAAAAAAAAGAGAAAATATATATATATATAAAAGGAATTCAACGGAAAAACGAAACGAAGGAAAACAAATTAAATTCGGTTTGCCATTTTCTTCTATTTTCTTTATATATTTCTTTTTTTTTTAGCAATTACATTTTTGAGGGGAGGGTATGCACAGCTAGGAGAGAGGGTATGAGGAGGCGTTACTATGCAGAGAAAGCGAACCGATTTGCATAAGTTGGGCGTGGCATTTTTTTTTCGTGGGGGGGGGTGTAGGTTGTCGCATTGATTACAAGCGTGAAAATGAATTTCGATTATGCGAAACAGGGGTAACAAGCAAGAGCTGGAGCAAATGCAGAAGCACAAGCCGGAGCAGGAGCGGAAACAGGTGAAGAAGCACATCATAGGTACACGACAATATTGTCGTTAGCTTGGCTTGCCTCATTGTCATTGCTAGCACCTTGCCGCAAGGTATGCCATTGCTATGATTTCTCCTCAAGGTGGTGCTGGTTGAATGGATTCGGGTTTCGGGTTTCGGGATGGCAACAATGATTGGAGAATATGCTTGCCTAACAGATTGGTATCAACATAAGTAATTTGTGGTCTATAAATTACAATCCACAAACAAATTGAAACGAAAAATTTGTGAAAATAACCTAACGAAAAGATATTACCCTTAAAAAATATTTCAAGACTTTAATAAAGTTATTTTAAAAGGTTATTGGATTGGCTTTAAGCCGCTGAAAGGTGTTAAATGGAAACCAATTTAACCAGAGCAAAAAATTTTAAACTTATATTCGCACAAAGTATTTAATAGACAGAATTGGAAAATACATTTTACAGAAATGGGGAGAAAAAGAAAAGATTTGCCCTTTTTATTATTATATTATTAAGCGGGATCTATAAATTTTTCAATTAACTCTTTCTTAGTTCTTTATTTTGCAAAACATTGCTTACACCCAAAAGGGTGACCAGCAAAGGGAAAGAGAAGGGCATTTTCCGATATTACCTAACCGGTACACTAACTTAATGGCTAACAAGTTCTAAGAGATCCCCATCTTGAGATGTTGTGTTTTTTTTCTCCCCGGATTTTCAACATCACAGCAAAAATCCGTACTTGAATCCTTTTTATTTTAACAATTACCTTTGAATCCGACCTCAATCCATTGTGTCTCGCTATCTTTTCATTAGTCAATTAATTGGCTTAGTGACTTTAAACGGAGCGTTTAACTTATATCAAGTCTTTGATGGAATCGTAGAATCTGGTTCCTGATCTTATCAGACGTTTTACCCAACTTTAAACAGCCATAATAAACAGTAAAAAATACATAGAATACATAGAATGGTTTTGTGAGGAGACTCTTATTTTAGTTAATATTTCGGTATGATTCCAAATGTCCCATATCTTTTTAACGACTTTCATGACGTTTTTCATTCGAGTGAGCTTAGAGTTGATCTCATTTAGGTAATCTTTGAATAAGACCAAATTTTTTGGCTTTTGGAAGTTTGAATTCTAATTAGCTTAAACTTATAAAGGTCTTAAGCTGATGCTATCCGCTGCATATCCATAAATACTTTTAGTAGTCTATCAAATTGTTAAAAATATTTCATTTCTATTTAAAAATGTTAAATTTAACTATTCTTTATATTTGTTTTAAAACAATTAAGTAATATAATTGTATATTAACAACTCTTTACTCTACTCTGCAGTACTCTTGAAGATTTAAGTTCGAATTTTAACAAACACAGAGATTTATTTTTATAATTACTGTATAAAAATCATATTTTCTAGACGTTAACGTGTATAATGAGCAGTAAGTTCAAGTGGTACAAGTGACACCAGGACACCAGCAGACATCATGGTAAATCAAAGTCGCTTAGACGTTGAACGAGAACTAAAAGCTAGATGGTTAGGAATAAAACTTTTAAATTTGGGAATAGAGAACTCTGATTTGATTGCAAATCATTTGAACTTGAGAGAACTTGAAAAGATGAAGAAGGTATAGTTAGAAATGCAGTTTGTTAGAGTTAGAAGGACTTAATTTATAGTTAGTCTAAAAGGTACAGATAGATTGATCTGTTTCAAAAACATTGGAGATTTTATTCGTCCATACAAAAGCTTGTGTAGAAACAAAGCGCTAAAATCAGAAATTACTTCTGGACAGATTAAATTTTAAATTGGTGTAACTTTAAAGTTTGAACTTTAGATCAAGAAGTTTACCAATATCAGTTTAACGAAAATTTATCTTTATTATTTTTTCATTAGACACTTTTTCTACTAAGTTAAAAAACACATGTCCTTATCTGTCTGACATTAAGTGTAAAACTATTTGGCAAACTTTAACTTTTTAATTTTGACTTTTATTCGTAAGAAAATCCATAAAAAATCTTGTGAAAAGCAAGAAATATTTTTATTTTTAATGTGCTAAAAGAAATTTCCATTAATTTTCTATAAGTGAAGCGACTGTACTTTTTTGTTTTTGTAACTATTTTTTGGTTTCATTTCATGTAATATGAACTTTAATTTTTCTCTTTTTACATTTTGTTGTTGTAGCAATTGTAGTTGTTACTGTTGTTGGTGTTGTTGGTGTTGTTGGTGTCTGTGTTGTATTTACAGTCGTCTTGAAAAATGTACTTTTTATGCTTCATTACATCGCGTCTTCCGGTTGTCAGTTTTTCTTTACATTTCGTTTAACATTTGTCACTTTTATAGCCGCATATGTGTGTGTGTGTGTGAATGAGAGAGAAAGGGAATATGTTTGGGGTGTGTGTGTGTGTGTATATGTTTGCCTGCATATGCCTCGCAGCTGCCCATCTTCATTTTGGCATGTTTTCTTCTTGTGTTTCTTGCTTTTTTTTTTTTTGTTTGTCCTGAATAGCTATTGCTTTTTCACTCTAGAACATCATCTCATGTTTCTGTTTGTTTTTTGTCGCTTTCGTTATTATTGTTGCTGTCGTTTCATCAACAGCTGCTGCCATCCCACCAACACCAACACCAACACCATTACTAACACCAACACCAACTCCAACACATCAACACAAATACAAATACAAACTGAACACTTTGGCCTCAGCCTCTTTACAACTTGATTTAAGGTTCAGTTGATATGTCGCCCATGTTATTCTGTCTCTTTCACTGTTTGTCTGTATGTCTGTGTGTCTGTCTGTCTGTTTGTCTCTCAGTCGTTTTGCTGACAAATGTCATGTTCAAATTGCAGGATGAACTTTTGACTTGGCACAACATTGCGTATACTTGATATGATACGAAGTGGATTTATCCGTCGCACAATAAAAAGAAAATGAAAAAAGAGTCAAGGTCGCTTTTAAGCAATGAAATGGATTGAATTGACAAAAAATGTCATCGATTACTTGCACAAATTTGATTTGATTTTGATATTTTTAAAAAATTAATAAACTCTCTGAAATTAATATTTTTCCATTTACTAAATTAGTCTTGACTTATACATAGTTAATACACTTAGCTTTCTTATCTTAAAGTCTTTGAATTAAGTCCATTTCTAACTTAATAATCCTATGCATTCATTTTGTTGTTTTATCAATTTGATAAAATTATAATTATTGCCATCAAATTGGACAAAATATTTCATAATTTTCTTGCCAATTTATTATAAATTGAAACTTGATTTATTGTCAAAACAAAAATTTGCCTAATCTGCAACAATAAACATAATTGGCAAGTCATGTAGAAATAATCTCGCATAGATAATGCTAATAAATGTTTTCATTCTAAATTGAATAGACAAAATAATTCAAAAATTTATATAAAGGGAGCAATATAATAATTTGAAAATAAATTGTTCAATTTGTAAGAAAATTTAGTTGTTTCATATATATATATTTAGTTAGTGTTTATATAGAGAATTTTATGTTATATAAACTATAAGTTTTTAAATAGTAAAATATGTTATTAAACATTGTAAAGATAATGCAAGAATCTTAAATCAGTATTTGATTAGAAAGTTAATAAGTTCATTAAGCTTTTTAAGTGGATTGCACACTTTATAAGTTGAAAGGATAAAACCACGAAAACTTGATAAAATCTTGGTTTAAATTAAATAGTTTTTCTTCCAATGGATTATCGCTTTTTTATTCTCATCGATATTTCTAATTATACAATTTGATACGACCACAAACTTTAATCTATTAGCAAAAGATTTGACAACTATAAAAACTTAGTTTTAACCTTCTTATCATTTCTTTTCTTTAGGGTTCTTTTACTTTACATTTTGACTAATTGTTTATAAAGAAATATTTGTATGATTGGTTATTTAGTAATTTGTTGCAATTAGTTTCTGCTGTTTGTTTTGTCATTGTTGATTTCTTAATAAGAATAATATCCTTTCCGTCATGTCTTGGTGTTAATAACATTCATGGCCAGTCGTTGATTCATTCATTTATTTATTGATTTCCAATCATCAGTAATGCTAAAAGCAAGCCCTTAGCATTGAACTCAATCACATTAGCGTGTTAAACTACTTAACACACACACATACACACACACACACTCGTACAGTGTACTCTCATAGATACACAAATCTTTGGTGTGAGCGAAAGACATGATCCACTTTCACTAACATCTATCTCTATTTCTATTTCTCATTTGCTCAGATTGAATTAATCAGCTTCATTATGTTGTACTGTTTGGACTTTAATGTATTTACGAGCATGTTTCAATTAGGCATTGAAGAAATGGATGTCTTGTAACTTCTATCCAACAAATAAATACATAGGCCGATGCCGAATGTTTAATGTATGTAGAAAGGAGCTTTAGAGTCTTGCATATTGTATATAGAAGGAATTTATGTGGCTACGTGCTGGGACGATAAGCACTGGACAAGAACTTCGATGGGTATAAGGATGAGGACAAGGCTGAGGACAAGAAACGCCATCGTAAGTTTTGGCATTTGTAGTATGTATATTTAATGCTAACCATTATTGAAATTGGTTCACAATAACAAATATACAAAAGCACAAAACAAGTAAACAATATCAATATATGGCATTTCAATGATTTCCTTCAAATCTATAGATATATACATACATACATACAAAAACATAAATTCAAATAAATATTTTCATTGGTTAATCAAAAGTTTTCATTTTCATATTCTATGTTTTTGTTAAAGGAATCACTAAAAATTACAAACAATTCAAATTGATGATCATCAACCTGATGATGATGATGATCCAGTTATTGTTGTACAAATTACACAATCAATGCTCTGGCAGGTGACAATACGGACGCATACAAAAAGTATCTACAAGATACTTTACCCATCCAAGCACAGACAGCCCAGCACACACAGGCGGATATATTTTGGCCACACACACACAAACACACACACACACACACACACATGGTGGAATATTGTATTATTTTCAATAAGCAGGCGACATATTGATAACAAAGGCTTTGAAATATGTATGTATATAGATTCACTCTAGCGGCTCTTTCTTCCCCTCATGTCTCCTCTTTTATATATGCCTGAAAAATATTGAATATCCACCAGGACCCTGCCCTCTCTCTCCTGTTTACCACCATTCTCATATCGCATATATACAAAAGAGATGAGAGCATAAAACATTTTGAAATTGTCAATGAAAAAAGATGAACAAAATTGTATGGCCATGTCATTGTATTGGATACATATACAAGTAGATACATATATTATACTATATCCATATTAGACTCTCCACTTTGCTGTAGAATTTCTATTCATGCCAGCAACAAGGAAGAAAGGTAGAGATGATGCCAAAATGATATGAATGCAATGACAGAAACCACAATAAAGAATAAAAACCACAAAATAAGAAAAGAAGAGGCAACCAACAAAAAAAAAAAAAAAAAAAAAAATAAAAATAAGCATTTAAAAATCGGTCAGACAAGATGCAAATGAATGTGTTTTATTTTCCATTTTCATTCATTTTTCTTTTCTTTTTTTTTTTTTTTTTGGTTGGTTTGGACAAAAGTTAACGGGTTTTTTACTCGTTCTCTTTCTATTTATCTTTCAGTCAGTCACTCACCAGTTGGGAGGATTCATTCCATCTTCGATTACATAGAAAAGAGTGACGTTTTTAGGTGCTGTGTGCTAAAGGATGAAAAATAAAAAGAGAAAATAATAATAATACATATAAAACCTGGCAAACAGAGTTCCTCATTCCCCATTCTTGTTACTCAGTTCTCGGTTCTCGCATTTTTCTTTTCTCGGTTCTCAGGTCGCTTTTGTATGGCGTCTGCTGCTGTCACATAATCCCCTTTTTTCAATAAGATTTAAATTTGCATTTGACACATATTGGTACGACGACAATGACGCACAAACAGCCAAACCAAACGAAACCAAACCAAAACCAAACTATACCAAAACCGAATGCGAATGAGAATAGAGAGCGTAGTCTACATATAGATATAACCATATATATATGCATATATATCTACATCCATATACATATCTATCTATGCATGCACATGCAATCGATGGAATAAAAAATTTGCAATATTTGACTGCAACGAAGATTACATGCTCTATAAATGTTCATCGTTGAATTTACTGACAAACCTTTGTGTGTGCACTTAAGTAGTTCAAAATGGATGTAAGCCAGGAATATATGTCCTTGTGCAGTAAGGAAATATGATAACAGTTAACAGCTGGAAATTTTAGAGTGTATAACAGTACTGCCAAAAAATAATCATAAAATAATAATATCTCATTATAAAATAATACTTACATTTATACATTTGCATTGAAACACCAAAAAGAAAAAAGTTTAAATTTCTAGTAATTCTCAAACATTTGATTTATGTTAGAAGAAAATTTCAGTTATACAAAGAACTCATTTCAATTAAAAATGTAGATCAATAAATCTTTTATTCTTGACAAAATTTGCTTAAAATCTTAAATTTGTTTACTTGAAACTAAGTTTTCATACAATTAAAATTCTTTAGTGTTGTTAAAATAGATCATTGATAGAGCCATTCAACTCGATGAATGTCCACTCTAAGAGAAATGCAAAATTATGAGTAAAAATTATGTTTTTTAGTTTTTTTATAATGTTTTTTTTTTATTGATTTTCTTAAATGTTTTTATAGATAAATATTATCTAATATATTTCTATTTTCATTCTTGTTGTTCTTGAAAAAAGTCTTTTTGGTCAATTTTAAGACTTAAGTCATTCTTATCGATTCGAAAGAACTATTTTAGAAATTTTCCATAGAGAAAGAAGTTCATTAACCTTAAATTTTGGCATTATTTTTGTCCTGTTTATAAACAAAACTCTTTTAGGTTCAATCAAGGCTTAAAAGTGACTTTAATTTATCATTTTCCATCAACTAGGTAAAACAAAACGTATATGGAACCTAAATAGAGGTGCAACGGAATGCAATAAACTAGTAAATTAGTAGTTGGGTTTGGTTGGGTTGAGGTTTCAAAGTGAAAAACAGTAGCTAACCACAAGGTAGCATAGAATGAAGGAAACTGTATGTCATTAGCATTAGCTAAGGGTATGGGAATGGTATTTTTGGGTTGGCATTGCCGTTAGTTGGGCTGTATACAATGTGGAGGGGTATACGGACCACCCAGTCTTGTTATGTGATTTGATTTGGTTTCTCTGTCACTCTATGCCTCAATGGTAAATGGGGGTAAGTACACTTTGGTTTGAAAACCTCATTAGCCATGGCATTCGAAATATGTCAGGTTTATTGAATTGAAAAATGCGGTTAACAGGGTGGCACAAAACAGAGTCAGAGATAAGGGGGAGATGGAAAGACCTTTGAAATGAATATGAGAATATTATAAACTCGTAACATAAAAATCTAGTAATATAAAGAATTTCATTATATAAATAAGTAAATAATTTTCATAAATTTATGTCTATGCATAAAGGACTAAACAGTTAAACTGGTTAAGATCAAAAAGTTGTTATTTCTCTTGAATATATTTCCAAGTATCAGTTATTAAATGCCAGTTGAATCTTTTCCCTTCAATTAAAAATTGTTTACTTCCTTTTCCACTTAGACCTCTTTAGAGTAATATCATTTATCAGATTTTGCTTTCTATAATGGTCTTGCTCGTATTATCAAGCATTTTCTCTTTATCTAATTGCAACTCATCGTCACATTTCAATTTCATTTCTCACTCTTTTTGTATTTCCACTTTTTATCTCTGTATCGAATATGTTCACAGTTTTCCTTTTACTCTAATATAGATTCCATTCTGGGCAACCATTCTTACTTATTGTGCCATCTCATACGTGTGTGTGTATATGTGTGTGTGTATGACTAGCTGGCTGACTGGCTGTTTGGTTGCCTCCCTCTTGGCTCGCTTCATTAAAAAGTAAGCCCTTTTAAATTGGCCCTTCATGCCGCCGCCAACCAATTGGCATTCATAGAAGGCAACGATTGCGTTTTTGCTCTCTTATGACTTGGTGTTTTTTTGCTCTTCTTTCTTTTCATTTTTTTTTTTTTTTTGGTGCCCTTTTTTGAGTCCCTCTTCTACTAGGACTCCCTTTTTTTTATATAAGTGGGTGTCCGTGTCTCCGTGTATGTGTGTGTGTGCGCCTTTCAATTTGCTGACTGCGTGCCCAGTTAGAGAAACATAATCCTGAAACGCTTTTCCAGCTGTTTTGGCCTGGCAAATTTACTGATATTTGTGTGTGATATATACATATAAGTGTGTGTGTGTGTTTCTGGGTGTGTGTCTTTCTTTTTGGCTAAAACGAACCGTTGAAGCATCGCCGAGAAATTGTCAAAGGGTTAGATGATAGAATTTTGTTTGGGCTTTTGGCTGTTTGTCATCAGTCTGCCGGCCAATTTACATTTACGAGGGCTCCCGTCAAATATGGTAAATAACAAACTATTTTGCATTTTTATTTTTGTTTCTTTCTTTCTATGTGTTGGCCTCGTCAGCGTATCAATGGCCAAAAGCCTTTTGCCAAGGCATTAGGCAAATGTTTATGTGCGTCTATGGAATGCCTTGGAAAAATTTGTGTGGCTTTTCTTTCCCTTGCTTTTTCTCGTCTCGTTTCTTTTTCCTTTTTTTTTTGTGTTTGCACAACCATGTCAATTTAAATCTATGTCAAAACACAAGACTTAGTTGAGGTTTATTTATGTATGTCGGTCTGTCTCACATTTCCTATCCTTTTCCCTTATCTCCCCTCTCTTTCTCTCTCTCTCTCTCTCTTCTTTTCAACCAAATTCAATAAAAATACAAAATGGTTTTTATTTGCATTTCCGAGTCACGTAAATGGATCTTTTGCACTATCAGGCATAATATTCGATACGATTTTCCCTCCTCTTTAGCATTTTTACAGGTTTTCAAACAAAAATTGGTTTGGCAAAATGCAAAAGAATTAAGGTTTAAGGGCCTAATAAAGCTCTAATTTCCTGAACAATTTTTATTTTATTTATTTTTTTTCGACTGAAGAGGAAATCAAACTCGAATGGTATGATTAACATCAATCAGCAAACATCGATTGGTCAGACGATGTGTAATTAAAAATCAATCAGTTGAGCACAATAAAATTAAATGCCAGGGGAGGGGGTACAGAAAGAGAGAAAAAGAGAGAGAGAGAGAGAGAGAGAGAGAGAGAGAGTGTGTGATATGTAGAAACCTCCCGGCAAATGTTTTTGGGCCTGGCCAAGTGGCAATAAACGTTCAAATCGTTGGCATGCTTAATGGGAATTTGGTATGGGAATAGTATTTGATTTCGAATAGATATGCATCAATCATATTTGAAATAATTACAACATTCAACATTGTGTAAATCAAAAACGTTTTACATTATTTATAAAACATTATTAGAACAAAAGAAGGGGTTAAGTTGATTCTCCCAGGAATGCCTAATTAAAATAGGTTAACTTTAGTTTGTTTTAAGTTTAACTTGGGTCAAATGTACGATTAATAAAAAAGAGTCAAATCGATATTTTAAATATATAAAAACACGATGGAAAAAAATGTAATTTACAGACAGAGAAAATAAAATCAAAATGTGTCATTGTCAGTTTTCTAATTGAAAAAAAAGAATAATATTTCATCGCTTAATTATTAAATAATATTTACGCAGAGTTACTACACTTTGTATATAAAAAGAAGTTGATTAAAGTAAAATACTGGTATTTAGTTTACCCAGTAACTAGTATAGGAACTTTATAACATTGAACTCTTTCAAAATTCAAATCAATTCCATAGAAAACTCTTTTCACAAGCAGCAGCAGCGAACGCATGCTATCTCGTTTACTCTTACCCTGCTATGTTGGACTTGATATTTCAGTTCAAAATGTTCATATAGGAAATATACCTCCTATATTTATTGTCCGGTTTTAAGGAAATTTGGTCAGCTGGTATTCGAGCCATATTATTAGCAGCGCCAAATAAGAATGCCATACTTTTAATTGAACTCTAATTATTTGCTTTTCCCAAATTAAAGGAGCGGAAGTGGATTTGCCATTGGAAACAAATTTAATCTGCGTAGACACTAAATTTGATTGCTCTAGCTCTTATTCCTATCCCTAACATACCTCGGACATGTACCAATCGACTTGATTGTTGATGCTGATCAAGAATATATATACTTTATGGGATCAGAAATGCTTGCTTCTGTCTGCCTTTAATATACCCTTTTACCCTATGGGTATGAAACTTTCATATATGCAACTTTGTATCTAGATTGGAGTTGATTTCATCTTATCTTATATTGGTGTTTTTTTAATAAAGAATATCTGTTTTGGTTCGGATCTGTTACTTTAACATATCTCGGAGAGCCTTGGTCTTGGTCCTTTTACAATCCGTAAAATTTAATATATATTAAAAGAAATTATAAACAATTCCAAGTCAAAACTATTAAAAAAAAAAAGAACAACAAAGTTTAATGTATTTAGGTCATTTCTATTATTTGTCTAGTTTATTTGTTGATAGTTTTCTTTAGTATTATATTTTAAATATCTATTGAAGAATCTCAAATAATATTTAATATTTCAATATTTAAATATTCAAGCTTTCATCCTAAGTATTGCAAAACTTTCAATCCAAATTTTATTATTTAAATTAATTATACAATTAAAATTAATTTTCTTGTAGCTTTATTTAAACTTTCTACAAGGTAAGACTTTTATATATATATTGAATACTATGCTTGATGGAAGATTATTCTTAGTTGGTCAGGCCCACAATATATGCAGGATAAAAATAATAGAGAAATGATATTTAATACCAAAAGCAACAGAGAAATGTGGTATAATATTAAGTAACTGAGAAATGTGGTAAAATTCCAAAACTAATATGTGTTATATATATAACAAATATAATTATATATATATAGATATAAATTCATATATATTTAAACATATATATATATATATATAAATTTGTATTCTCTACTTTGAGGCAATTATTACCTTAAATTGCCTATTCAAGTGAAGTGCGTAAAGACCGTACCGACATCACTTTGAAGTTTATTTCTTTGGAAACACTCACACACAAACACACACACACGCACACACACAAAAGATGGCAGAACAGAAATCTACCCATTTACACACATTTAGCTGACAGTTAAGCATATGAACATGACGTATGGGAGCAACAAAGGCTTAACAACAGCCTCAAGAGTATAAAATCAAAATGAATTATGGCTCTTTATACTATACGAATATATATATATATATATATATATATATATATATATAGTAAAAATGTATGCAAATGATAACTTAATTATAAACACGACCAGAATAAAGAAAAAACAAAAATCAGGCTTTATTTAAGGTGGGGCAAAAGCAAAAAGGAATAAAAAAAATTATAATGTGGACAGCTAGAACGCAAAACCAAAAGAGAATATCCTTGTTTATGATTACTTTTACGCCTGTCTGGCCGTTAACCTCTAATAACTTCTAGCACATTTTTTTTGTGTTCCTTTTTGTTTTTGGGTGGGGGGTCTTTATTTTTCTTGGCAATAAAGAAAAGGAAGGGAAAGCTAAGCATAAACAGATCAATAAAACAAAGCAGAAAGCAGAAAAGTTTGGGACAGGCCACAAAACTACCCAAAGGACAACAATAACAACAGCATTTGGAGCAGTTCCCATGCAAATTTCGCAACGAAAATTGTTTGCCTGTCTATTTGTTTGTACAAATAATGTGTAAGCAGGCATATTTTTTGTCAACGAGGCTAATTTCTGTCAGAGATTTACGTGACAATGGCCCAAAGAAGGAGCCATAAGAAGCCAACAAGAAAAGCTAACCAAAACGACTCGACACACAAAACAATTACAAAACAAGTTTTATCAAAGGAAGACTATGGGTTACAATGCCTACAGATTCATATATACCCTCTACGTAAAGAGGGAGAGATAAGTATATATCGAAGTCGAGGTAAAGATATTAAAAGAACTGTAAGAAATATTTATACTGGTTAGTTGATTTTCAAATTTTCTAATTCCAATAAATTTCCAAGCAAATGAATGTCAAAATTGATTAAGCATTTGGATATGGGCAAAGATATTGTCAAAAATTCGAATCGAATTCCAAGGGTTGTTAATAAATTGAATAAACATTTAACTTAAGAAAAGTAAGTTAAACTTTTAATAAGTCATAATAGTACTTTCCAAAGGGTATATCAATTTCGGTGCTCTGTCTAAACTGATGAAATTTTCTTCATTTTATTTTTTTTTTTTCGTTAGTCCGTTTTTGTGGGCATTCAGTCAAGTTATAAATGAAAAGAAAAGCGAAAAAACTGGGTTAGGTTAGTTGGCGAGTAAAAGAGATTTCATCATCCAACCAACCACCCAATTCCGCCACCTCCATCCACACCCACACCAACACCAACACACACACATTCACATCACCTCCTCCATCATCATTGTTATGTGTTCTTCTTCTCGTTTTTTGCACCTATGTTAGGTTTTCTGCTTTATGAATGATGTGTTCTTGCTCTGTTGTTGTCCAAAAAACAAAAAAAAATATATATATAGAGAGTGTATACTATATACAGTATATATACACTCATATATATAGAAAAAGACATTGTTGAATGCATGACACATATGCAGTAGTTGTTCCAGTTTTTTTTATGGGCTAAGCATCTTATCTTTAAGGTTTGTGTAACAAAAATAAATGTTGAAACAAAAAATGAAATACAACAAAAGAAATTCGGATACGTGAACAACAAAAAACAAAAAAAAAGAAAAGGTTCTATTTATTTGTGCTCCAATTTGATGATAAGGTTCATAAAAGTTGAGTTTAAGAAAGCGAAATGAATTTTATAAAAATGCAATTGTGGAATGGCTAAAATATCTTTTATAAAATATCTTTTATTCTAAATAATAGCAATATTCTCTTCTATATAAGATTGTTGCTTTTGTAAAAGTAAGTTGAATTTTTAAAAAGTTATAAAGCCATTACTAAATACTTACTTAAAACAAGTAGGAAATAAGCTTAATAAAAATTTTACTTTATACTCAAAGAAATTGCTATTTCTATTCCATGTAGATGATAGTTTTTAGTTAAGTATTTTTTGCATTAAATCCTTTGGACTCCTTTGCTTGCCCTGCTATATGTAGATACAGTTTTTAATACAAACTATCCGCTTGATGATAAACTATCTGTCTGTGTAAACAGAATATTTTGCGAATGGCTTTCAAATAACCTGCAGCATGTCTAGATTTCACACAGATTGGTAGCATTTGCCACAAAAAGGGAAACAGCTATCAACATGTCCTGCAAGTGCATTTGCCTCATCATTATAATCAGGGTCGTTATCCAACCACTGACTGGAATATACAAAAAGATGTGATGCCTGCTGGATATGTACGAGTCTGTGACAGATATGAAATGTGCACATTTCATTCATTTTTCTCTAAATGTCCCTCGGCCCCACGTTGGACCCCTTTTCTCTTTACTGACAGAATGGCTTGTTTATTGGCTGACAAGTGCTGCACATCCGGATTGCGTTTGGCGGAAATGAGCAAATGACTAATGACTGACCAATGCTAGACCACCATTACCATCACCAACGCCAAAACCACTATCAACCAGCAGTGGTATCTGGACAAATATAGCCAAGGGGGAACTATGCTTGGCTCATTTTGTTGTTTGCTTTGCACTTCAATTAAAGCGTCTTGCAGGAAATTGAAGTTTTAGTCAAGAGGATGATGGTGCGTATCCGTATCCAGTTCGTAGAGCATGTGTTGAAGTATTTGTTTCTTTTCCTTTTATTAGATGACTTCTTAAGAGTTTGATAATCACTTCACTACACACAATTATCAAATATATAGATAGGTATATATATATATCTGTTAAACACAATTCAGCACATTCCATCTGGCATTTGAGACTTAAATGCCATTCGACATATTCGGCTCTTTTAATTTTTTTTTCTTCTTTTGGCCTTGTTTTACGTTAAACGCTCTCACATTTCACTAGCCGCGCCATTATCACGAAATCGCAACAACCGATGATGATGTTACGATGACAACGATGTTGCCCTTCATTAAAAACAGTTTCCTTCTTTCCGGGATGATGTTAACCCGCCAAATAGCAAACGTGAACTGACACATCCGTGCAACATTATGCGGATTTTAATGGCACGACGACTTCAGCTACAACGAAACACCGACTACATTGACGACCTTCGTTTCAGTTTTAGATCAAAGCCGAAGTTTGCCAATAAGAAAATTGTTGTCCTAGGCGCAACAGACAAACACGAAGACCGACCCACAATACCGAATTGTTCGTGCTCTGAGAGTCAAGCTGAGTATTACAACACTGTGAGAGCGGTGCAGAGAGATCTCACATGCGCTTTACGTGACAGAGCATTTTATGAGTTTTAAGCTGGCAATGCTGATGGTAAAGTTGAACAGAAAAAACAACCAAAAATCGGACAGTGATTTGATGACGATGAAGATGAATGAACGAGCCGGTTATGGAATGGGCTGATGGCCAGTTGGAATTGGATGTTGTAGTAGCTTGGCCCTTTGACCGCAAAATACCGGCACCGGTCTAGCTAATAAACTCAGGAGATTGCCCAAAATAAAAATGGCCTCTTTCAAATTTATTGTAAAACATTTTCTTATTTAAACCTCAAACTCACTTCTAAGACTGATAAATGGCCATTTACCCACACACACACATACACACACAAAGGGAGATATGGAAGCAATTTTGCAAGTTTCTAACCCCAAAGTTTGTTGTGTTTTTAATATACAATATTAGCCGGTAGTGATGTTTCAATTAATTTTTAAGGTTGCCCATCCACCCAAGAAAGATGGATAGTGGAAATGAATGACGGAATGGAAGAAGGAATGAAAGGAACGAAGGAAGGATGCTTTGGCAGTACCAACCGCATGCTAAGATATGATGGCAGATGCCAAGCAGACAAATAAATGGCCAAGATGCAAACTGTAAATATTTCATTTGCGGCTTTAGGTGATGGATAAGATCCAAGCTTAAAAGTATAAATTTCAACCCAACTGACTTTAAAAGAAGGTGTAAGAAATACATCTTAATCGTATAGTTTAACCAGATTATCCGTATCGGGTTCTAAGCCAATAGGTTTTTATTTTTATTATGGTAATAGCAAAATCCTTTTTCCTTTATATTTCAAACTTTTTTTAGTATGGACTATAAAGTCTTTATCAACTTTCCATCCAAAGATATTAGCAAATAGAAATTGATAAATAAAAGTGAAAATTCAAACTATCCTTTTCAGTATTTTTTTGATCCAATTGAGACGCTAACTTAAGCAAATATAATTTTGAGTTTAAAAGTATCAATATGAACATTTTTTTGCAGTTTTTAACTGTTTTAATGTTTTAGATTAATTAGTCTTTGTCAGGTGAAAATGTATTAAAATCAAAAATAAATAGAAATAAATAAATAAATACGAAAAATAATAGTTAAGAGAGTTATGATTTTCAAATTATGATTCTTAAAAGTTATTTTTAAAATTATCATTTTGTATTAATTCCTCTAATAAATTGAATGTTTTATGTATCTACTTGCTGTTTATCTTATTTAACCTTATATGCTTATTCTTTATTATATCCCTATTTTTCCATAATTATTATAAATGCCAAAAGTCAAACATTCTCACACAAAATAAAAGGGGAGATTAAGTTATATCAGTACTTTTCAATATTTACTACGTTTAACACATTTCTTATAATGGAACATTTTGAGATCTAAACGACAAATGTAAAATATTAAATATTGGCAACAAGATCAAAATTAAGATGTCTTTTGTTCTGTATAATAACATATATCAATCTTTAGTATACCAAGAACAATAACAGAACAATAATATCAACAATAATATCAACAATAATATCAACAATAATATTAACAAAAAATTTATTAATACAATGAGACAAGATAACTCACTGACTTAGGCAGCTAAGAGATTTTTTACTTGGCAAACCGTTAATAAAAACTAAAAAAAATAGAAATCTATATATGTGAAAATCGCATAGTTTAAATTTTATGGTAATTCAAAAGTGGAAGCTTCTTTATTTGCATCAAAGAATCGTTGATGCCTAGTATTTTACTATCATTTTCCTATTATTAATGGTATATAAAGTTAATCTTATTAATATGTAAGCTAATTGTATTAATTTGGAATTTATTGATGACCTTTATTTTATATATACAATTTAATATACATTCAAGGGTAACCCCTTAAAGGAAAAGCAATATTTAATTATTCTCCATTTTGAAGGAGTTTTGACAACGTTTAAAGTAAATAATATGTAATTTTAGTAAACATTAAAAAGTGTGCCACAAATGCAGATAATCCATGTAATTTATTGCATTTTCTTTTCTTGTTTTTTCTTTGGAAAAGCTGACCAAACAACATTAGCTAATCCCAGACAGAATTATCATGCCAAGTGGAATGCGCCATATTAAGTACGAAGCTCTTTTTCCGGCACACCAAAGATTAAATACCCTTCTAGAAAACTGTTTATCATTCCAACACAATTCAACTATAATTAAACCAAAGATTTAACCAATAAGTGAAATTATCATAGATAATTTTAATTTAAATTGAAGTTTTGAAAAATTGCATTTTGTCAAAGTTATTAGTTACTGATTATTTATACGGAAGAATCATTAAAAATTATCATTCATTTGGCTTTATTTAATGGAAAAGAAACTTATTTCATTAAAAGCCTTTTCAACAATCAATAGAGTATTGAAACAGAAAGGGTAGAGTAAGACTGTGCTAGACAATTATTAAGAAATGGTATTTTTCGAAGTTCCATCTGTCTGTTAAACACATTTTGGTAATTTTTTATAACCATTGTGCCATGTCATTTAATTTTCTTTATATACTGTTAAAAAACTGTGAAACCAGACTAATAAATAAAAGAGTAAACATGGTTAAATTGAATCACCTGATGCTAAATAAGATTATGTATCAGACTTTGTAAGGATCCTTTCATGCGTTACAAACATCCAAGCGATTCCATAGTACCCATTCTAAAGGTTTTCTAAAAGAAAAAAAGCAGAAACATTTGCAAATGTCTTTCTTAGTCTGTTGTAGTACAAACAATTTTCAGTCAATTGTGTGAGGACACATTCCCCATTCTATTTGCAGTACCTGCCCCCTCTCCCATATCTCTTTGCAAATGCTGTCCCTATTGCACCCCTCCTTTACCCTGCCCACTTCACGCTTGTTGTGGTTTAATGGATTTGCAGTTTGCAGTTTCTTAACAATTCCAACTTATTTTCGCTCTTTCACTTCCTTTTCGCGCTTTGCCCTTTTCATGTTCGAGTTGAATTTGCTTGCTTGTTTTTTTTTTTGCTGCTCAATTCTTTTTTGATTTCTATTTTTTCCTTTTGCCCTTTGCTTTTCTGTTTTATTGTCTTTCTTTACGTTTTTTTTTCTACTTCTTTTTTTTTGGTAATTGCTTGCCATTGTTGTGCTTCGATTGCAAAATGTTGCAAGGAAGGAGGAAACTCTAAGGATTGACTCCCACGAGGAAATCAAATTGCACCGCATTGTCGGAGCAACTCTTTAAATATCCTTTAGTTTCGGACTGAATTCCAACACAAATCAGGGAAGAAATCCGTGCCGCCAAATTAACTCATACCAAACACGTATCTAATTTCATTTTCACTACATGCGAGCCACATAAAAAACTAATTCAAAGCGCTCAATATAATTTATATCCTTTGCCGGCTATCTTGCAACAAAAAAAAGGACCAGGGACTCCTCTCAATCGCACACAATCAGACCGAACAAGGCCAAAAAAAAAAAAAAATGAAGCAAAACAGAAAAGGCGAAAGAAATTTTTGTAATTTTTATGACCCCAAAAGACACATCAATTCCGAGGGCAACTCTCGCACAAAGGACACCAACAGAGCCAAAGCCAAAGGCAAAAACAAACTTATTTAAAGATGTAAGCGCAATAAAATAAAATAATAAAAATACAACTTTCGGTTTCTTCTTATTTTTTTTTTTGTTTATTTGTTGTATGTGGATCACTTTGGGGAGCTAAATCCATTTCCATCCTATACCCGGACACTTGCTTGGTTGTGTTTTTTTTTTTTATTTTTTCTTTTTGTTTCTCCTTGGTAAGCGGGTGGAAGAGGTGCGCCGACTATAAACTGTTCCAAGTTATCTAAAGTGTTAAATCACCTGATGCCGTCAGCATGAAATTTACGCACATAAATCTTTTCAAGGGGCACGGCCCAAGTCCGAAACTGGGAATGGGTTTTTCTCCAAAAAAATAAAAAAAAAAAAAAGAAAAACATAAACCAAACATAAGCAGGTCCCAAGTACAACAAAAATGAAAGCAAACAAGACCACGCTATGAAACGAGGGCAGTATATGAAGTTATCATATATGAAAAGATCAAGCAGATTATAGAAATCATTTTCAAAGATAGCGATGGATAGGAATAATATTAAGAAAACTGCAAGATCAACGAAAGAAAGTCTTTTTAATTTGATAAATCACAACAAAACTTGGAATATATAATCGAAAATTGTATTTATTATTCAATAATTAAGGAATTTACATTACTTATATTAATATTTAACATATTAGCTACCTTCTTATAGGTTACTTAGATACCTTTTAATCAATCAGTAGATGCACAACGAGTCCTTGAGATTTGAACTTGACTTAGTTTGAAAAGAAACCTAATTAAACAAATAAGTATTGATTAATTTTCAATTATTTCTTAGGGAGATTTATCTAATTTTGATCTACTCCATTGTGTAGTAGGCTCTCCCACTATCAGCTCTCTCTTAAGCACTCTCTGAGAAAGAACGCCAAGTCAATCCAAGTAGAACAGTCAAAGTGATCGTTAGTAGAGTGTGAATAAAAGAAATGAATACTTAAAACCAAATCGAATTGTTTTAAATGTACAAATCCATCCTTTTACAATTGTAAGTTTACAAATGTATATAATATTCAATGAAGTAATTGAAAAATAATTAATAATTATTATAGAAATGAATTTTTTTGACTTTGACTCATTTACTTGGTCTAAATTAAACAACATTTACAATATATATACAAAAATATGTCCTTATATGTATTAAATATAAAGTCAACTAAAATTTTTATTTAGTAGTTTTTTATATATTAGTTTTTATACATTTCTTAGTATTATACTTAGGCTTTTATTTAATAGTTAATATAAGTAAATGTTTATCTTTTGTTTTGCGCTAAAATTTGTTAACCTTCTATAGCTTTAATTAGGGACAATATTATTTTGCATTTGGTTAAGAAAAAGTTATTTAAATATATTTGCTAAAAATATCATTTGGGTGTAAGTCAGATTTTTTCTTTTTTGGCCATGTTGTTTAATTTGAACTTGAATCTCTTGTATAGCCATTCTGCTCTGGCCACCCTCTTGCCGTACACATTGCCTATGAGTTGTTTAAAACAGATTGGCAAAACGACCGTTGACAGTGCCATATCCAAAAGACCCTTCTCCAATCGTCCAGCAGCTCTTTCCCAAAAAGGTTAACACACACACACACACACACACACACACTGTTGCAAGGGTTCACAGTTATTTTGCTTGTGTATATTTTATAGCTTTATAAAAGCGCTTTGACCTGTCGAACTGAGCGGGGTCAATGTTGAGACACATCAGGGTTCAACATGTCTGGAACTTAACATTTCGGATTGGTTGTGTTTTAGGTTTGGGGTTCGGTTAAAGGTCGACTATCATATGCCCAATGATTGATGCTTTTTTTGGGGTTGGGGAAGACACCCGGAATAGGAAACTGTTCAACTAGTTTGCAATTGCTAGCCATTTAAGCCAACTCAGCTCGATTGCTTGGCCATTGTTTCTGTTTCCGTTGTTTCTTCTCCACTGCTTCCATTTCTTCATGTCTTTGTTTTTCGGTTTTTGTTTTAACGACAAACGGCGTAAAACTTTTACCAAAGCACCTGGCAAGGATTAGGAACAGCAACTGCAAAATCAACAAACAGCTCAGTAAAAAAAAAAAAAAATTACAAAAACAGAAAAAAAAATACAAACAAACAAAAAGGAAAAGTAACTGGCATTATAACACAAACAAACAAAGAAAGAAACGCTAACAAAACAGTGAACCGATGCTCATTGCTGTTGCCAGCGGGGTAAGGGTTGGGGTAGATAGAATGGGAAACGGTTAATGTAATGAAAATGGCAGCGGCAATAAAAACAACATTCGATGGAAAGCTGTTGTTGAGGGTGCAACGTCGACAATCGGGGAAAAACTTTTTCCTTCATTCCCTGTTTCCCTTTTTTTTTATATATTTTTTTTACCGTTTTAGAGCTCGACAATCAACAGTCAAAGTTGGAGGAAAAGCAAGGTAATGATGTTCCCCTAAACACACAAAAATATATACACTGATTTAAGGCGAGTTGGGGCAAAGAGGATCATAAGATAAATACAAAGTTAAGTTCCAAAAGATTAACCTTTTATTTTTTTAATTTTTTCTTATTGTTCTTTTTTATTTTGATAATTTTAACTGTTTTAAAATTAATGTGGCTGCAAATTTATAATGAAGAAATACCTCATTGTTAAAAAGATTTCATTTTTTAATTCTATTTGTGGGGATTTTCTTCATTTGCTTGCAAATTTTTAAACTAATTAGCTTCAACCGAAGTTTAGTAAGAGCAAAGGGATTAATACTATTTATTTTATGGATCTATCGAAATTTAATAAAACAGACTATGCGAATTGGATAGTTCTTCTCTATTAAAAACCTCACAGACAAAGGTTTTCGTTGTATTTTATTAAAAATAACAAATTTAAGCTTATTCTCGACAGATTGTTCCTATGGGTGCTATATGATAAAGTCTGCATGATTTCGAGATATAGAATGCCTGCATCAAAGGAAGCCCACGTTTCAATTTCAGTATAAAACAAAAAACCCAAAAGAAATACTTGTTATATTTCATATGAAAAATTCACCCAGAATGTGACTATTCTACCAGAAGTCTGAAATGCGAACGACCCACTATGGAATTTAAATGTTCGTGCTCAGATGCGAATAGAAAAAAGGAAAGCTCCTCGTAGTGAAGTGAAGCAAGATCTGTCTTTAGCCATTTCAATGGAAATGTACATAGATGTATTTCGTTTATCTATTAGAAAGACTCCAGATGCCTTAAATGATATGTTAAATTACCTAATGAATATAGCAGATACAAATTGCGTTATAAATGGCTCGAACTTATATCCAATTAATAATGATTCCAACACAGACCAAGATGAGCATCTTAGGATTAACGTCTTATAAGAGAAAGACGATCCATTTATTGAGGAAGAAGATGCATATGGTAAGGCAGGGGGATGCATTTAATGAGGAAGAAAATTTTTTTTGAGGAAGAAGATATTTTTGATAAGGAAGACTATGCATCTGATGTGCAAGATTTGGAGAATATGTAAAGGAATAAGCAAATCTAAAAATTTATACGGCTATATACAGATAATTTAAGCCTAAAACATTCTGGGAAATATCACCCCTCAATTGAATAAAATTTTTGACAATATTCAATATTGTTTGGTTTATTCTTAAAAAGTAAATTAATTTACTATAATATAAAACTCAGAATAGATAATAAACCTTTAAATTTCATGTGATTATTCGCTTGACAGTTTTTTCTTTCCTAAGGCCAGACTATAAAGTTATTCTAAGATAATGTTCAAAAAGACGAAAACAACATATTTTCCCTTAAATACTCTAATGTATTAAAGGAATATTTTATTTTTAATTAATTTGCTACTTAAGGAAATGATAAAAAAACTTATTTATATATATTATATATCATAATAAGAAAAAAGTGAATTGATAACGCCAACAATTTATACAGATATCCTATATCATTAGATAAAAAATGTATAAATAGATAATTTAAATTAAATTGTTAACTTAAAACTTAAAACCAAAACACATTTTACAATGTAATAAAATCTATAAGATGCCCATACATGTATGTCCTATATGACAGTCTTGTTTAAAGCAAAGTTAACTGAAAGTATGCCCTTTTGCTCCTTTAGTTAAAAGATTTTTGCCCCAGTTGTTCGGTATCTGGTTGGAATGTTACCCGTGAGACCTTCAACAAAATAGAGAAACGAAGAGCAGGAAAAAAAAATAAGAAAGAAAGAAATGGAAAAGCATCGGCTAAAAAAAGGAAAATAGAAGAACGAACTTAACTTGGCAGCACAAGTTACCTTGCAAAACTTGCCAACAAGTTTGCTTTGGCTGCTTTCAACTGGCCTCCATTTGCCTCCAACGTGCCCCTTTGTTGATTCCACTCCACTCTGGCAACAAGGTAGAACCAATAATGAAAACTACTTCAACATGCAATAAAGCAAAGTGGCAGGTTTTTTGAAAGCAAAAATACGAATAATAATGAATTAATTGATTACAGTTAAATGGCGCATGCAAATGGTAAGACGGGAAGGATGGAAGGATGTAGGCGATGTAAAGAAAGAGATGGGTATACCAATAACAAACTAAATAAACTTAAATAAACCTTTTTCACAAGTGTGCAACAAAAACAACAAAATGGCAAGGGCAGCTTTTAGCAATGCCACATCAAGAGTATAATAGCATCAAGCCCCAATAAGCTTTCACTAATGAAAGGTATTTTGATATAGAAATAGGGATATATATATCCGACGTACACACACACACACACACAACACATATCAACATGGTCTAAATGAGAGAGGCAGGCTAATTAAAATTTAATTGCACATTTAAACGAAATTTAAAATAAACTAGAGAAAGGGCAAAAGGGTGACAGACAAATAAACTACAAATAATGCGATATTTGGAAAGAGAAAATGGGATTGATATATAAAGAGACACGACAGAAAGACAGAGAGAGAGAGAGAGTGAAAGAGACGTAAAAACGCAGACAACTAGAAAAGTATCACGCATACGCAACGTTGTACTCATAATGAATGTCTGTTTGTAAGTTCTGGCAAAAGGAAAAAGCGAAAATAAAGTCGTTTTTGCCCATTCAGTGAAAACTTGTTACAAATACCCTTGAGACTAAATAAGCAGAAGAAAGATTTATTTATTTTAGTATTTCTCACTAATTGTTTGTTATACTCTCGTATATAGAAGTATCTCTGCCAATGCACAGACGTAAGCATTCTTCTCTCTCTCTGTCTCTATACAATTGTGTGTTGTCAGATGTCTATTTATTTCTCCAACTGGTTTTATTTTCGTCATATTTTGATATACTCGAGACAGAATTTTATTAATTCACAGGTTGTTTGCTTAATTTGAAAAGTTTGTCTCTGTTCTATTGATTTCTTTCTTCATACTTTACTACCAACAACTTTGTATACCAAAAGTAAACTTTTGATCATATAATATAACAAAGACTATGAAAATGCATTATTTAATTTTAAATTCAATTGCATAATGCAAGTGGCAAAGTGGCAAACGACCAAGCCACGCCCATTGCTATACCCTTTCCAACGAACCTAAAATACGAGTTCAACAACTCTTCTCATACAACAATTTTGCACAAAATGGTTTTCCAACAACATTATAACTGAAAACATTTACATACAAACTTACACACACACACACACACAGACACAAAACAGTTCATAGAAAACTCTGCACCAAAAACTATTCTTTACATAATTTATACAAAATTTTGCACTAATTGCAATAGTTAATGCAGATTTCAACCGCATTTGAATTTGTACGTGCAACACCACCTACCTACCACCTAGGCCCATCCATTCACTAAACCATCTACCCACCACTCCACCATGGCCCAGTCAAAGCCACAAAATATCTCATTTACATACAACGAAGGCCTTTCGCAAAGCTGACCAAAAAACTGAAACAAAACTCAACTGTGTGCGGACCACCGGATCGACCGCTCATGTGAATTGCATGAAGTGCTATCACGTGCTCATCCCCCTATCCACCGCCCTCTCCAAATAATATACCATCCCATTTTCAAAGTGGCCATTGAACTAAAGAGGGAGAGTGAGAGAATAAGAGAGAGAGAGAGAGAGAGATGCAACCGCAATTGATTTTACGGGGTGTCATGTTTTGCGTATATTATTCAATTAACTCGATGGGCAACAACAGCTTCCAAAAAAAAAAAGCAAAAACAGTAACAAAAACAATAAGAACACTATAAGACATATTTATTGCACTTTTTCAAGTGGATGCAGGGGGAGGTGAAAGTAAGAGTTATATATGCACTTTAATTTGAAAATGAATATGCGGGATATACATCACGAATGGCCTTGCTCAAGATAAACTGAATGCGTGCTCAAGGTTTCGACATTTATTTAATACTAATTCCACATACAGATTCTGTAGTATATATGTGGGCGATATATCAAGTACAACAACAAAGAACATTAAATATGTGAAGGGTTTTGCAGTGAGTGTATTTCCAATTTATTTTGCCATTAAATCCTAATTAAATATCCAAATCCTAGCACAATCTCAAATGGATGACATACTCCGAGGGAATTAGCGGATAAAGCACGGAAATACTGAGTTCATGTATGACTGATTATCGTTTAATATTAATAATATTTGTTAATAAATCGATTGTAAGCTGCAAATGTGGTTTAGAAATAAATATATATATGTAAGAATCAAAGATTATAGTATTTGTAATCTATGGATTTACGTATGTACAGCTGATTATCCATTTGAATACTTTTTATAGCATATGTAGTATATATTATAACTGATTTATCTTAATGATGAATCGAGTTCCTATAGGTAATTTGTTGTACTTGTCTTTGGTATCCTAAAATGGAGACAAGTCTTAAACCCAACCCCTTAACCCTCTAACTCCAGTTTAAAAAACACCACAATATTTTTTATCTATAATAATATATTTGAAACTTAATATATAACTAGAAGGATGGGCTAACTTCAGCCGTGCCGAAGTTCGAATACCTTTGCAAACTGTATTTTTCAATTATATATAAATTAAGAGAAGCAAAAGGAACTATATAAAACTAGTCATATCTCCGTGGCTCCAAAAAAAAACTTTTTATTAAACAATTTTTTTGGTCGTATTGTTTCTATTGAAGTCATAGCATATAGTTGGTCGATTCTGTCGAAACTCAATAGGCATATTTCTATATATATCAAACTTACACATGCCAAATTTCGTAAGAATCGCTTTTAAAATAACCAAGTTATTTATCTAAAACTTCTTTCGTGGCCGATCCTTCCTATGGGAGCTATATAATATAGTGAACCGATATGTAAAAAAGTTTATAAAATTGACAAATACCAAATTTTGTGATAATCGCTTTTAAAAGAACCAAGTTATTGTTCGAAATCTATACTCATGCCCGATCGTTCCTATGGGAGCTATATGATACAGTCAACCGATTTTGATAAAACTTGGTGGATATGTTAAGAATTATATAAAACTTACAAACATTGTGATATTCGATTGAAATACAACAAAGTTATTGATGTTAAAGCTTATTCATGACCGATCTTTCCTATGGGAGCTATATGATATAGTCATCTGATCAGGATGATTCCGAAATATATAATGCTCTCGTCGTGAAAGTTTTTAAGATGCTTATACAAAATTTGTATACAATAAAATCAACCGATTTTGATCCTTGCAAGATAATTTAGGAAGAAATTCAAAACAAGTATAAGTTTTATTATTATTACTTTGAAAATTTAAATTTTTTTGTGTTCAATAGTATTTTATCGACCGATTGATCCTATGACAGCATTATAATATTGTTAACCTACCTACTCCAATGAAAACTGGTATACTAAAATAAATATATATATGTCAAATTGTTTATTAATTGCTTTAGAATTAGTCACCGTACTAATTTAAAACATTATTCCGAACCGATCGTTCCTATGGGAGCTATATAGCTCTCACTAGAATTTAATGCAGTCATTGTATATCCCGAAATTATCCCGATCGGATAACTTTATCTATAAGATTATTAACAAAAAAAATTAAGAGCTTAATGGGCCCGCAGGAGAACGACTTGTTTCGGACATGCCTTTATTTGGTCAACTCGCCGATCAAGTATTTATATAATTTATATATACATGCAATTTTGGAGAAAATTAGAAGGGGGTCTACCCTTCTGCTAAGTCATTATTCGAGGGGGAATTTCAGCTTCACATTTTAACAAAGAGCAATTATAAATCAGAATTTTATTAAGGAATTTTCCTGGAAAAATAAATACATAATAATAATTTTGTCTTGGTTATTTGTTTTCTTTGTGTGTATTTAATATCATATGAATGGTAATAGTGGGCGTGGTAAAAACAGTTACAAATTTTGTATAACTAATCTATATATAGTGTGTATATATAATAACTATTTTCCATATATATATATACCAATTGATTAGAAAAAGTGGTTCTCCTAATTTTACTACTACTTCTTACTGCTTTACTTTTCACTTAAAAAGTATTTTTGGGTCATTAAGAACTATAAAATTTTGGAATGCCTTTAAGGGACTCGAAAATGGATAGTAAAGTTACGTAAACTCTTCTTAATCGCCAAGACTGCCAACTACTTGATTAGATTGTCAATCCAGTACTTACACACACATACAAACATGTACATATACACACGCAAACAGCTGGCACACACTTTGGACAAATATGCGGTGGGTATTGGGAGTGGGTGAATGCAATCAAGATTGGATCGGTGTGGGTCTGAAATGCAACGAGCGAAATTGAAAATGCCTTCACCCTTTCCAAAATGAATTCCACGATTTGTTGGTGCGTAAATCTGCAACCAAAGCATCGCCGGTTAAAACAACAGCAACAAAAGACAGAAACGTTGCTGTCGTCGTTGTCCTCTCTGTCCTTTGGCTCATCGCACCACGATAGAACCCAAAGCAGCTGTTCGTGTGCTAGCTCAAAGGATTTGTGCAGGATTTGGGCATAAGCGACAAAAAAGCAACCAAAAGCGAACAAAAAATAACCAAAAAAAAAAGAAATAAAAGCAAAGTTTTGAAATTAAATTTAACCCGTAGCCATAGCCGGAGAACACCAAGCTAAGCGTTTTCCCGGCAAACGAGTTGAGCAAGTTATTTACCTCATCCCCCCTCACACCACCAATATATACACTCCATAGCCACATGCCGAATCCGCCCCCACACACATTCGGCAAAATTTCAATTTAAAAATGGCAAATATTGGTGAAAGCAAAAAAGGTGCCAAAGCGGTTCGGTTGGCCGCATTATTGACAAACACAAAAAAAAAAAAAAACTGTCATATAGATTTGTGAAATTGGTAATTTAACAAAATATATCACAGCAATAGCACAACCATTCCCGGAATCTAGAATCAAACACAGACATACACATACCCATATCAACCAGCGGGCATTCAAAATATGCCAAAACTAAAATGCACAAAATATTTTCAAAATCATTAGAGATGACCAAAGATTGACAAGAATTTTTCGACAGTTAAATGATAAGAGCAAAACTAACTTTTTAATACTATATTTTGTTTTATTTCTATGTCAATAAGGATATCAATAATATAATATAAATAAATATAAAGAATTTCTAAAATTGATCAAACAAAGAATATAGAATTTTAAAATATTTAGACTCGATCTAACGTTTAAAACACTAGAAAATCGCTAATTGCCTTTACATAAATATCCTTAAATATCTTGCCTAATAAAATATATATATACGTATTAAGATTAACATTATATATACTTATATGTAAACGGCTTCAACTACTCTACTTAAAAAAATTGATAACTATTCATTTTCTACCACTGAATGCAAGTTATCCTTTAAGAGACCAACTAGATAAATGTACAAAAAAGCTTTTTAAAAGCCATATGGAATGATCTAATATTTTTATGCTGAGTTTTCCAAGTGATTTTCCGTTTTTTTTTATGATGTCTATCAAAGCCTTGATACCCAAATCTTGTGAATCATCTCCAACATTTTAAGGAAAATTTCAGTCATTTCTCTTTTACACTTGTATATATGTATGTATGTATGTATGTGTATATATGCCCAGTTAGCTCATCACTAAACTTGTACACCTGACGAAGGACACATGGAATATCCTGTTTCTTTCTCTCTCTTTCGCTCTCTGACACTTTCTACTCCCTCGCTCCCTTTTGATTTCTATTTCTCTTTGCCCTCTGTCTGGTCTGGTCTGGTCGGGCTTGGTTTGGTTTGGCCTGGGTCGGGGAGACTGGGACGTTGCTGATGCGATCCAAGTGATAGATGTACACAATTTTGCCCATTTGCATACGCAGTCAAAACGAAGCGTAACGCATCAGTGGCAAGGCAGCGAGATGGGTGCAAAAGGGGGCGGGGAGAATGGCAGGTGGAAAGGAAGGATAAGTTGAAACCAGCAAAATGATTTTCATTTCAATTATTTATTGATTGATTTGCAATTTGTAACCGACCAAAAAGCTGCACACCTGCACACAGACATATGCATATATATATATCTATATAGATGTATATACATACATATATATCAATCGACTTTTTCGAAATTGGTATGGGAAACTGCCATATATGTATATGTATGTGTGTTTGTCAGTTGAAAAAGGGGGGGTGAGACGAGGTCATACAGTGTTACGGAGGCGTAACATCTATATATTCAGCTGTGTTTGCCGAACTGCGCATATTTAATTGAAAATGTTACCGCATTTATGAAATTGTCAATATGCAATACAAACACACACACACACATACTTACTTAACTACAAACTCACACACATACTTACGCACACATGCAGGTGTTGACGACATTCATATGACATATTTACATACAATTAGTTTGTGAAATTTTTGTACAAAACATAAATGTAAATCCTACCACACAAAGTAAAAACAATAAAAAAAAAATTATTAAAAAAGTTAAGTTCGGTCATGCCGAAGTGTGTATACCCTAGACTAATTAGCTACTTTTTCATTGCAAAATTTAATTTAATTTAAAAGAAAGAAAAATCAGTTTTTTCATTATCTTTCTTTCAACCACAAGTTCTGCCCGGGCCATTCGCATTAAGGCAATGTTCTTAACCTATTACACCACCAAACTAACTTGTCTCGGGTCCGTTCATTCGTCTTATTATGGAAAACAAGCGCAAGAAAAAGATATTCCTTTTATTTTTCTTGGTTTAGGCGAAAATCGAATCTGTGTCCTTTGTGTTTGTTGCGCTGAAGTCAATATATTATATCTTATAGTCATGCGATTCGACTAATTTTTATAATTCCCCAACCTAAATATTTAAAAAACTGATCTACCAAGTTTATAGCTTTAAATTTAACGGCTAACACTGGCAAAAAAACAGATAGATAGACTCGACTATTGATGCTGATAAAGAATGTATATACTTCTTGGGGTCGGAAACATTTGACCAATTTTATTATACTCTTTGCAAGGGTATAAAAATTGAAGGCATAATTACACTAATGTTGAACCCTCGACTTGAACATACTTCTTAATAGTTAATGACTATTTTTTATGTATTTTCCTAAGTTTTCTCCCCGACCTTATATTTATGAAATTCTTTTATGATAATACCTTAGTTTAGTTAGTTTCCTCCAACTGATCTATGCCACATAATGTAACCCAACTTAATCTTATATCAATTTTGTAATTTAAGAATGTCGTTGCCAAAATATAAGTAGAGTATACTTTTAGGAGCAAAGCCATTGTTTTTGCCAATAATAATCACACTTTGTTTATCTCAAAAATATATTCCTTATGTCTATTTTGTTACAGGGTATGAAAAGAAAAGTTTAATAGAAATATCACCAAGAGTTGAGCAACTTTTTTTTCCCCCATTGTTGTTGTTCTTCCTTGTTGTTGTTTATGCCTGGCAAATGTACAACAAAAAAAAAAAAAAAAATTGGCAACCAATTCATGAATTTCGTTTTTCTACTTTTGGCAAATGCATAAATAAAATATGTTTTAGCATGGATTGGTTTGCCATTCAATTAGCATGTGTAATAACAATTCAAATAGATTTTTTATTTAAAAAATTTTATTTGAGTTCTTAAAACGAATAATTTTATACATTGCTTAGATATAAAATGAGATTAATATTTATTCTCAACAATAATATTTATTATCAATACTTTAAAGTAGATATATAAGTCTTATTAAGTAGCTTTGAAATAAAGTAGAATTTACATTGAGGAGCTTTTAAAGTAGAAGATAAACTAATACTGATCGTTTCTCCTTATGATTTGGTAGACACTCTACTCTATACTCTAATTCTACGACTTGACTCTGCGAATTATTTAAAATTCTTGGATAGAATATTAGATATCTGTTCCAACAAGCATGAGTTCACTTTTGCACTCAACTGTACATCTGTTCATTAGTATCAAAAACAGATTCTTCAGCTTATACTCAGCTAAACATAAATGCTTACCGAAGGAAAGGGGTTAAAAAAGTCACTCGAAATCTTTTAAAAATTAATTTTATTATTACAATACTACAAATGGAAATGATTATTGGCCGAGTTCAACCATCATTTCCACCCAGCATTCCATTGGAGGCTTCCTTAATAGTGTCGCCATTGTACGTATAGAGGCATTACGACTTTTTTGTAATCCATCTAGGATGGGCAAAACCTTGGTCTCCCTCAACACGTACATAAGATAAGCCCTTAAATGGCGATAGCTTTCTAAAATACGTAGAAGCACTGATAGAATGTTGCGTATCAATTGAACTGGTAGATTTTGATGTAATAAGTTACATATGGCCTCAACACCTCCATGCTTTATCAAATAGGGATAGCCTTCACCCTTCAAATGCATAGCCAAACTGACAAGTGTCCAACTGGCAGCGAGACGAACAGCTGGCTCTTTTTCCTTTGCACTAATACAGGATAGAATCCTCTTCAACATGCCCAGCATTTGAAAAGGTCGAATACACCGATGATCGATAATGCCACCCAGTGTATATAGTACGAGTATACGAATTTCCACGGAGCTGCCAAGTATCAGTTCATACATAGGTCCAAGTACATGCTTCGGAAACCGAAATAAGTTCGTATCCTTTTGTTTCCGATGTAGCTGACATGAATTTGCTACAATGAATAGGGCTTCACGTTGAATTTCAGGAAGCGGACTGCTCAAGAATCGCACTACACGGACAAGTAGATCAGACTGAATCATTACTGGAAACATGGCTGAATGATATTCTGAGATGAGGCGAGCAATCTTCAAGAGGGCTACCAAATTATTGGCATCCTCCTGAAATGACAACAAAAACCCGACAGATTTTGCTATCATCTTCAAGTCGTTGACAGACGGCCCAGGTACTTTATATGACAAAAAGTGATAAAGTAACCATAGTATCTGTCCAAGTATAGGCTTACGATTGGGCTGTATGCCTTTCTGACTTCGCATTAACTTTAATATCCCACACAGCAGTCCAGATTCTCCAAGAGTATCACGAACCCTCCATCCACAAGTTATAAGATTGCTTAACAGATTAAGGCAGCTTCGAACAATTATTTGAGGTGTATCGTGTACACCTATCAAATCCTTCAAAAGGACCATTAGATCGGTTGTCAAAACCAGGCGCTTCACATCCACATTGGTGCAGTGTGTTGTAATCTCGTGGAGCACGCGCAATGCCTTAACGCACTCACGTGGCTTACGAAGGGGCTGCGGCATTCTTAGGTTAGCCAAATAGGAATTAACTAGACGGCCATACCAAAAAAGATCCATATGAGAGAGTACCCAATTGGCATAATTCTGAGCGGACTTTGGATGATTGTCCATGAAATCGAAGGCAACCAACTTCCTACAAATTACATTTACATCCTCAGGTGTCATGATGGTTAACTGAAAAGAAAAACGATAAAGGATAATTATGTCGACCTCCCAACTAAGAGAGACAGACGCTGTAAGCTCTATAGTTACCGTTTTTTAAGTTCTGTTTCGTATTATAAAAAAATTTTTAATAGCTTTTTTGTAGAAGATGAAATACCTTCTTCTTTCAGTTATATAAAAATCCAAAAAATTTTACTAGAAAACCACGTCTACGATTGGCGAGCAACGAGTCTTGACTAAACCATTATGCTTTCTCGTATACGAAGGAAAACTATCAGATTACTGGATTACGTTGATTTACGCCTACTTTGGGTATTCTAAATTCTACTCCAAAATAATTTTGATGTACCAGTGTTGTAAAACTTAAGACACGTCATAATAATTTTTAATTGAATAACAGATAGACAAATCTAACTATGGGTACAGGGTATAGAAACAAATCACACAGAGATGTCAACATTTTGATAGGAGATTGCAGCAGTCTTGATAGACATCGATATTTTTGACCGATACATACATACATAAATCAAATTTAGAGTTGCCACATATACATAAAGTAATGTTGTAATGCTTTTTTGGATCATGGTAAATAGCTGTCAAAGAACAATTTTAAAAGGGAAAGCATCTGACTTGCCTACGGTCTATTTTAAGGACGAAAATTAAAACAAAAAACATGACTCCTCAATTTAGTATCACACAAATCGAATCAAGGATAAAAATAGAAACACTTGAAAACTTCGAAAGTTCAACTTATATATGTAGATAATGAAAAACCACTGCAATACGGTTTATAACCAAAAGAGAGTACTTTTGTCCCCCTTGTTGCTACATTCAATTAAGTTTCATCAATGAATTCTTTAGTTTTTCACTTTTCCCCTTAAACACAATTTTTGTTTTGTTTCATATTGCCTGACACATTGATATTTTATATAGTACAATGTTTCTATAGTAACTTTTATTTATGTGAAACCTTATAAATGGCCTTAGACTGTTTACAGGCCTTATAATATTTGACCTTCATTTTGTGTGGGCTTAACCAAAACTCAGTTGCACATTTCAAGTGGATACGCAAACTCAACGAACACTTGAGAGTTTTCTTTCTTTAAGACCAACTTGGCCTCGCTTAATTGCCTTGACTACTCAACCTCTCCACAAATCTCAGTGAAAGCCAGTAGTACCGTCTTAGTTTACCCAGTTGCTTTCTGCCTCTCATTCCGTTCTAGAGCTTCTGCTGTACTCTTATTAAATTTACAATTGCATGGATTATGTCAGAACTGGCAGCGTTAAGCAGCTCAGCTGAGGCTCAATGTAGCCACTCTACTTCGATTTTTGCTGTCAGCCTCTTCAGTTTCGGCTGCTTCTGCTACTGCTTCTGCTTCTGCTTCTGGCTCTGATTCTGTTTTGCCAAGAAAGCCAAAAGAGCTCTCCTAAAGAGCTTTAAATGCCAATCAAGGCGTTACTGTGATTGTGTAGATGTGTTTAAAGGAACTAGGGAGTAACGCCATAAGGGAATGGGGAAAAGGGGAAAAGAAGCTTTTTCTGGGATTCCTTAGTTGTGGGTAGCCAATGTTGACCTCGGAACAGACTAGTTGATAATTAATAAATTTCTTTTGCTGTCTTAAGTCCCACACGCGCTATGCATACACATACTTAAATGTATATGTGTGTATATGATATATATATGTATGTATATATATGTATATATAAGCCATATACAACATGGCATATATATGAATATATGCTCTACATTTTATGGTCTTCACTTTCTCGTTAAGAGTAAAATTTTGGGGGAATCTAGACTTGTGGGAAATTCTGTATTCCTGGTTTTATCTTAAATATTAGTAAGAGTTAATATCTTTATTCAAAGAAATATATTATTTTAAAATTTTGAGCTTTGATAAGTCATAATTATTATTAAAAAATTGACCCTTAATGAAAACAATTACAAAAGGATCATTATCGATTGTTTTTGCTGGTAGTTCTGTAGGCCTACTGTGTAATAAGATTATTCAACACATTTGGTAATTAATAATAGATAGTAATTATCAATAGTTAAATAATAATACTTCTTTTGAATAGTATTTAAGAAGAAAAGCCGGTTTATCCTACATTAAGAAAAATCTATTGCATCAAAATGTCCTCTAACTCTTTGCCCCGGAAATCTTGTAATTTTTTGTAATTTTATAGATTTTTTTCTTCATACTAAAAATTATTTTTCCTCTATATCGATAATTTTATCTTTCTTTCAATTGCAGAGCACATTAAAAGTTGATCATCATCATTTGGTTTCACCTTGATATCACTTTTATACGTAATCCTGCCTACGCTCAATGGCACTTCACCTGCATTTCCCCGTAACCGCTGCTCCACTTATGTTTGTCTCTTTGAGCTTGTCAGAATGTACAATATTTTCTCTGCGCTTGTCATTTGTCTCACGTTTCTTAATTAGCAACAGGATAATGGGCTTCGTGCACATGTTCGAGTCAGTGGCTCAATGTATGCAGTAGAAAATTTTCTCATTAATCGTTACGCATACTCGTAATTGCAAAGCAATTGGGAGGAATTTCATTACAATCTCTTTGGACGATAACACAAACACACAGAACACAGAACATAGAACAGTGAAAAACCCATTCAAAACCGACCGAAAAGAAAAGGGCTAAAAAGTAAAACTTTCTTGTGAATCTTGTGAACGGAAATTTGAGACAGGATTATAAATCAATTTTGTACAAGGCAAGACAGAAATGAACAAAGTAACGACAACCAGAAAACAAAAAGAAACATAATAAAAACCGAACGAAACCAACAAAAAAACCAAAGTAAACAAAAACACCAACAACCAAAAAAAAAAAAAAAATAATAAAAGAAAGAGAGAAGAACGCCTTTAAGCTGCTTTTGATTCCCCACAGAAGCAATTTCCTTTATATATAGACCCCTATATATGAATTATATATTTATATATGTACACCTATATATACATACATATATACATTTATATATATATATATGTATCTGTGTATGTAGGTACATATAGGCGTTGGCGATTTGTTTTGTTTGCCATTAGGTTTTTGGCTATTGAATTTCATTGTGCTGCTCCCAGTGCCGTAATAAATTTAATATGGGTCATTTGTATGACATTCTGGCTGGCATCTCATTCAGTCTCCCTCCTCCTCCTCCACCTCCTATCTCCTCTTTTGCTATCCCTCTACCTATATAGCTTTTTTTCCACTTTTTTTTCTTTTGCCTTTTTCTTGCCATCGTCTATCACTTTGTATATGGTTTGGTTTTTCTTTTTTTGGAAGGTTGATTAAGAAGTTCTAAAGGATTTGGAGAAATTTTAGGATAAATTGGGTTCTTAAACCAATATTTATAAATTGTTGTAAATATATAAAAAGTAGAAAAATAAATTTTCTAAAGGTTAAATAATTTATAATAATTTTATTTTCTTCTTGTTTCTAGATTAGTTAATGATAATATAAAGAATATTAAATTTTAAAATTTTAAAATTATTTAAGTTTCATATTCATATATATTTCATTTTCAAGTCCTTGAAAATTGTAAAAGTCCTTAAAGAACTACTATATGATTTATACAGGATCGGAAATGAACAAAAATGGAACATTTTTTCTTCTGTTTAATCGTTAATATTATTGCTTTATATATTTTTAAAGCGATTTCTATAAGTTAAAACCACTCAATATCCCTAGACATCCTTTACATAAACAAACTATGTTTGTAGTAAAAAACCATTGAAAATATATGTTGATCAGAATAGCTTGAATAGCATTTAAAATCGGCCTACACCAACTTAGTCAAATCTTCCAATTATTATGCCTTAAAAAAAGAGAATATCATTAGCATTCCAACTGAAGTCAGATCCAGTGAAACTTTTGTTCATTGCTTCTTGTAACAGTTACTTAGTTTGTGTTTAATTGATCTAGGTTATCCTCTGCAAACTTTATATGCCTGCATTTAGATATAATTTTCCAAAACTATGTAAAACAGCCCTCGTTTTATCTGGTTTTCAGGCTGTTTTGCCTGCGCTTCATGTTGGGGTTTTTTTTCTGTATTATTATTTTTGGTTTGTTCTGTTGCTGCTGCTAATTCTGTTTTTGCTTGGGTTTTTCGGGACCAGGGCGCAAAAACCCAACAAAAGGCGCAACAAAGCGTGCTCTTGTTCTTAGTTCTCAGCTCTCGACGAGAATGGCGGTGGCGCCAACGACGACAAGGAGGAAGTTTCACGTCCTTTTTTGCTTGTCTTTCTGCCAATGACATGTTGCAAATTAAAAAAGGGTATATGCCTGAACAATCTTGTTGCGGTTAGCCACTCACTCACCCTGACTCTTTCTAGAGCTACTGCTTGGCCCTATTCTGCATGGGATGGCCTGTCGACAGGATGGCCAAAAAAGTCCAACGGTTGACTCTGGGGTCAAGCGGTTAGCCCCTGAGAGTCCGGTAACAGCATTTTAATGATGCCCAACAAAAGCCTTACACATAATTTGATGACAAACAATTTGTGCGTAAGTTTCGTTTGTCTTTAAAGTTTATTTACTTCCCTTTTCTTTTGAGGAAAACAAGGGAAAAAAAAACCAAGAGAAAAAGAAAAACTCCAACTAGATGAAATGGCATCTTAAATATTTCTCTGAAAAAAAAAGATGGAAACAACTCTTGGAAAACTGCCATAATTTTGCTGAGAATTTACCAAAAAGGAGCCAGGCGTCTAGCACTTACGAGCAACTAAAGACTTGTAAAGCTAAGTGGAATTTAATAAATGCTTTCTTGTAAGTTTACCTAATGCTCCTTTGAAGTTCCTTTTTTTTTCATCTGGTTCTCCCCTGTCAAAAAGGGAATCTGTAACCGCAAAATGAAATCTGTCAACATACACAAAAAGAGCAGGACAGAACAAAGTTGATTTGATATCTGGCTAAGCAATCCTAAGTCCCTTGATGTTATCGATTACTTCTGAATAATTAGGTAATGTAAATAGAAGTTTTTTTTGTTAAGGCCAAAAAAGGTTACTTGGGTACAAATTATAAATCTAAAGTAAATAATTGGTTCTTTATTATAACTTCGAGTGGGGGAACTTACATCCCAGAAATCTTTACTTGTAAACGAATATACTATCTGAGAATAAAATCTTTATACATTTATACTTTTGCATTAAAAAAAATAAGAAATTTATGGAATTATTTTTATTAAGCTTAGGCCCTGATCGAAAAGTCCTTTAGTCAATAAAGTCGTTAAATTTAAAATTTTTCACGGGTGTTTTTTTATAATGCATGAATTTGAAATTTATTCATACTATCTAAATTTAAGTTTTGTTTTTAACCATTTTTAATATATCTTTAAAAAAATTTCAATATTTTGTTGTATGTTAATTATTGTTTTATATTAAGTAAAATTCTATTGTTCAATTTGAAAAATATTGTTTGTTATATTCTGTTTGTTATATTCTGTTTGTTATATTCCACAATAAGGATCACAGCCAAATTTCAAGGGCTTTTTTTTTTTGCTTATCTATTTTGTTTTTTCAGTGTTTAACATTTTTTTTTATTTTTTTAAAACATTTTAAAGTCAGTTTTAATCAGAGTTGGTTGAACTTCTTTCTTCTCAGTGAAAGAGTCCTTTTTACTGAACATCATACATCAGAAAGTCTGAGATGAACCCTTTACATCAGTTCCTTAGGTACAAAACAAATATATTTTGTAATTTTTCTAAGGATTCCTTGCTTATTCCTTAACCATTTCATTGTGAGTATGAAATCAGAAGCTGCAGGTTTTTTTAATGAATGGAATGTCTATTTTAAACTGTATTCAATATGTTACTGTGGTAAAGTTTTTTCTTTTACAATTATGTATTAGAACCGATCGACTAGGAATTGCTTATTTTAAAAAGTCTGTTTATAAGAATTAAATCTTTTAGTAAACTTCGTTCATTAAAAAATAGTCACTTTTTCTTAAGTCAACTGAGAAAAAAAGAGACTTGTGGGATGTGTTTAGTTTTTTCTTGTTTTTATCAATACAAAAAAACTAAAACTAAGGCCTACAAATATTTGTTAGCAATTATTCTCATAAAATTTACGATATTGTCAAAGATATATTTAATTTTTTTTAACAAATTATTAAGAAGTGGGAGTTAATTATTTACAAAAAATGAATTATAATAAAATCTTAAAAAATTACTTACATAATTAAATAACTTTTAGATAAAAATATTTCTAATTCAATATAATTCAACTATTAAAGTTTTCCAAAACAAAAGTTAGCATTTTTCCTCAATATTTACTCTTTATAGAATAGTTATTCCAATTTGCCCTCACTTTTAGCTACTACTATCATAAAGTTGACAAGATCATTTGGATTTTGATCTAGTTCCCAAAGCCATGCAATTTGGACTTAGTACTTAAATTTTATGTAGTTGTCGATAGGCGGCAAATACTTGTTAAAAAAAAAAAGAAGAAAAAAAATAATAATGCAACTTAATCTCTTTGGGTTGTTGTTGTTCTGCGTGTGCCATGACAAATCGTTCTTATCGTTGGACATATAACATAAAAAATATATATGTATATATAGTCGTATAAACCTACATACAAAACCAGGGGGAACAATTCACACGCACCAGAAGCTGATAAAGATGTTTGCGTCGTTGTCTTTTTTTATGACTTCAATTAACTGCCGTGCCGTGTCCCTATCCGTGTCCGTGTTGATGTTGCTGTTGTTGTTGGTATAACTGTGGATGCTGTCCGTAGTTTCTGTCCATGTCCTGAGCTGAGAATGAGGATTTGCGTTCATAATTTTTTATCTGCTGCTGGCTAAAGCTGTTCTCATTGTTGTTTCATTCATGTTCTTGTTCACTTTGTTGTTGTAGTTGTTGTCTTTGGCATGCATCATTAGTTAGCTTAATGTAGTGTATGAATATCGTTGTTTGCCACGCCCATATAGAAGCAGGTGCCCCATAGCCAATATACCAATAGGCAATGCCATTCTCATCCCCATCTCTACCTCCATTCTCAATTCTCAATCCCAGGACTGTCTTTGTCGTTTGCCTCTCTGCCTGAGTGGCTAGCTGGTCATCAGCAAGAACAATAATAGAGGCATATATAGGACATGGATATAGATACCAATCACGATTTCAACACACACACACAGAGACTTGAGAGAAAAAGATATGTCCAATGTAGAAAAACGGCAATCAATTGCCAAAATTGAACAGTCTTAACGTTTCGCTGCTTTTTCTCTATACTTTACTCATACAGTGAAACTTCCCTAAGAATTCAATTAGCAAATAATACAAATTATACTTAAAAATTATCGAATAAATAATATAAATATAAATTATATATTATATTAACTTTTTAGATAATTGTGTGTTAAGAAATATAAATAAAATCACTTACATAGCAGAATAGAACAAATTACCTACGAGTAACAGTTTATGTTAAGTTATCAACATCACTCTGTAATGAACATGTTATGTTAAGCATTCTCAACTAAAAAATAAATACGGAATAAGTTATCAAAATGATATAAATATTTTTAGATCAAACTAAAATTTCACAACTTTAAGTAACTTTTCAAATAAAATCTTTATATTCTGTTCCAAAAATTAATAATTTACATTGTTATTCTGATTAAAACTTCAATTGAATCCACAACAATCAATATTGCAAAGTAACAAAAAGGTAAACTCAATGTATGGATTATCGTCCACTGGGAGAGTTTACTGTGAATATTCGTTTGGTCGAGATAATCGCCACAAAAACGGCTCCACTTATGCTCACTGGGCCATTTAGACGGTAACCAGCATCGACTCTTGGCCATGGTTACGACTTTTACCATGGCCCTAACCTAACTAAAACCTAGTGTTTAGCAGCTTCAATTTTTCCCTTCTTTCTCTGGCTATGTTGTTGTCGTCTCCCCCTCATCATAATGTTCTCATCGCGGCCTTTGTGTGTTTGACGTTTATGTTAACATGTGTGTGTGTGCACATATATATACACACACACATATAGTGAGTATGTGTAGATATGCGTGTATCACTTCCATTTCTAGTCCCCCTCTTCTTGTTGTGTGTGGGTGGCTGAACATCTGCGGCGTGCCAGGATGCTTGGGTCTGGAGCAGCAACAGAAGCTGGAGATTTTCCTAACCATCCGCTTTATGTCTGTCTGTCGCGTGGCTGATTCGCTGTTGTGTCTCTGCTATGCACTGAGGCACAGTGGGACAAGCTAATGCATTTAACGATTGAAAATGAAATTAGTTGAGATTTGAATTAAGTAAATTGTTTATTTTATATATTAAATTGGTTTTTAAATTGTATTTTTCTTAACTTCGAAGCATTGTTATATACATAGATTGCGTAAGCTTTTGGGTTAAGATTTTCTCGGATTTTTTTTTAAATGGTTTTTAAAACATCTTACTTAGATACTTCTTTAAGTACTTATATTTCTAGATAATATTAGATTCTATACATAGAAAATACACGTAAATATATTTTTATTATTGTATACAAAAACCTCAACGTCATTATATTTGTTGTTAATAAATTAAGAACAGTAATGCAGAGATGTTTAGTATAGTTCTGAAATATCAGGATAAGCCAAATTGGCTGTTTTTTGTCGATGATCATTATTACGGAATTCGATCAATTATAAATACTTAAAAGAGGATTTACATTAAAATATGTTTTTCTCTGTCAGCAATTTCTAGCTTAATTAAAGGAATTTTGACCACGTAAACATTCTACTGTATTTGAACCACTCTCATGGTGACTTAGATAGAAATTTTAACATTATCGTACAACCTGAAAATACTTTCCAACTAGAGCAGAATAACTATAATTATAATTATATATAAAAAGTTTTATATACTTTAAACATTTAGAAATGCTTTACAAAATACAATACTGGGCTTGGCAATAAAATTTTTAAAATTAAAATTTAAAATTTCTAATTTTACAATTATAAATATAGTAAATTATATTCAAAAACTCAGTTTTCTAGAAATTTTTGAGTGTTTATTTCATCTAAGTACATTTCATTTCAAATAAATGTTCACCCACTGTAACTTTTTGTAGCCTTTGTTTAACTTTTCTGTTGGTTTCTGCCTTTTCTTGTTGTTGTTGTTGTTGCTGCTGCTTTGTTTTGGTTAGAAGTTAAAGTTGGATTGGGTTACTTCGGGGAAAGATATGGCGGGTGGGTGAATGGATGGTTGAATAAGGGGGAGAATTGCCATAAAAAATGCTCGAGGTTGTTAAATTGACAACGTTAAACACTTTGTTTGGCATTTTCTGCATTATTAGGCCGAGAACTGGCGTCGTCTCTGTAATTGATGCCCAACCCATTTCCGCATTCAATCCTCCTCCACAATTTTCTCACTCGCTTTTCACTGATTTAAATGGCTCAAAAGTTAAGTTTTGGTAATGCGTAAGCGGCTTAGACACAAGAGAGGGATATAACTCATATATGTATGTATGTTTGTATGTATGTAAAAGCGGGGAGTAACCTTTTGGCTTTTGGCCTCGTCAGTTGATTTCACTGTCAATTTAAAGTGACATTATTATATTGAAAAGTTTTTAATCCTTTTAAGTAGCTGCTGAAAAGGAAGTGAGATTTTGCTACTGCTACTGTTGTCCACAGCTTGTTTTATGCATAAATTCGATTAAGTGGCCCAAGGAAAGGGAGCAAAAATATAATATAAAAAAAACAACGAAGGGAAAAGGTTAAAAATCTCTGACTCTGACATCCTGCGCATCCTGTCCGATGCGCTTCTTTATCCTTAAATTAGGCACGAGCGCACGTAAAGCTGTTGAATGTCAGTCATATCAAGGAGAAAGGGCCAAGTCGCAAAGTCGTAAATTTCTTCCACCCACTCAACCCTTTCCCCTTAATTTTTTTTTTTTTTTCTTTTTTTTATGACATAAAGGCAAAAGGATTATGTTGCCTCATCCTACACACCACTCCACTCTACTCTACATACATCTTTCATTTTACCCCATTTCCCCCTCAGCTCACTCACAACCGTTTCAAGCAAATCACATAAAATGCAAAAACGTATTAAAATTGACAATAAAGCGGCTTTTTATGTTTATATGCATGAAATGACTGACTCGATGGCTGGCTGGCTGTTTGGTTGGTTGAGTATAGTGAGCGGTAAGATAGAGGGCAAAGAGGAGGAACTTTAAATTTTTTAAAAGCCGAACCACTTTAAAGCTCGTTATGCATTTTTTATGTGGCCTCCCTCCCTCCCCATCAATACAACAATGAAAAAATACAAAAATAAAAAAAGTAAGAGAAAACAAGTTAGGTCCTGTTTATTTGCCACTTAATTTGCCACAGTCTGTTTGTTGGCCCCAACTCCCCCTCCCTTCCTCCCTCACTCTTTCTCTCTGTCTCTCTTTCATCCTTATGCTTGCCTTGTATTTTCTCAATTGCTGTAGCCACTGGAGTACAAAGTATCCGCTCAGCTGCAACTTATGAGCACCCAACCTCTGCATTACTCCTCTACAATCCATATGCATATACACGTGTCCTGCCAGCTGTTGTTGCTGGTATTGTTGCTACACTCAACGACATCCCTCTTCTCCCTATACCCTCCTTCCCGCCCACCCTTTTAACTTGAATGGTATTTTGTTCGTTTTCTTTGGCAAGTTTTCTTTAGCATACTCTATGGGGAAAACTGATCGGATTAGTTTTCCAAATGCAACTTGTGTCAATTGCATATTTAGCAAATTAAAATATATTTGAAGGTGCAAAACTTATTAAAAGATTATTTCAAATATCAACAATATTGATATTTGTATAGATATTCCACACATTTATTTAAATATAAGCATTTACTTTTCCTTTTTTAGGTCATTATTTGTTTCTACATGAAAAATGGGTCGAATGAAAAACAAGAGACAAAAATTGATTAGTTTGTTAATTAGTAATTATAACAAATACATAATAATTAAAAAATAAAAGTTTGAACAACAATCTATATTTTAATTGAGTTATTAACTCACTAGAGTACTTTGTAATCAATCGGAATTTTTCAGTAGGTTTCAACAATTTTACAACGGTAAAGTCTGCCATACTCAAATTATTATTAACATTTTTACTATTGTATTAGTTCATCAAATATTAGTTAAACGGCAAAGATACAAAACAAAAAAGGCTTAAAAAACCATTTGTAATTATTTTCATTCCTTTCTATATATAAATTTTTAAATGTGCTTGGGGCATCTAAACATTATACAAACTGAATATTTATTTATATTTGGAAAAGTAAATAAATAAACAAAAAATTCACTTGCTTATAGTTGTAAAATAAAGAAATAATAACGAACTTTAAAATTTCCATAATCAAAGTTTAGCTCCGTTTAAAAAAAAAAACTTTATTAATAGTTTTCGATTACTATATGAACCATTTTATCATTAATTAGATATCTACCCAAATATGGGATAGTTTCTATTAGGTAGTTGCTGCTGTAAAGTTAAATAACATTCAAAAGTTTAAGATGGATAACTTTGTTTTTCCTAAATTTAAATATTAATTAACTCTTTAATTTTGATTATAAAAAATCTGCAGCTTTCTAATTCTTCAGTAACAACAAACTCACAAGAAAGGGCTAAGAGTTATTAAGAACTGACCAAATAAAATAGTTTCAAATGCATACAAATTTAGAAAAATTTTACCTCAAAATATTTAACGAAAGAAAGAGATTGAAATTTTTATCTGAGCTTAAATATTATAAAATTGTTTAAATTCATTTAAAACCAAATTATTTTAATTAAACATAAGAAATGTTTAATACAAATTCTGAAACAAAAACATTTAATAAAAGACTAAAATTAAAACATCTTTTATCTATTTTAGAAACTTCTTAAAACTTGATAAATAAATTGAATACTCTTTTCAAACAAAAAATATAAAATAGGTTCCGTTCGAAATTAGTCTTAAAATTTCTTAGTATTGAATATAATCTATCAATTTAAATTGTTTAATTGTTTGTGGTTTAAGTTTTATTAGAGTATCTAACTAGTCTTTGTTTCATTATGAAAACGCTTTCCCATTCTCTATTTTTCGACTATTCTTATGGGGGGTTTTTTTTTTGTGAGTTATTACGGCAACTTTCAAAGCATAAAAATTTCTTACTACTTGCCGGCAACGAAGCATAAAAACTTATGACTTGTCTGTTCGACACACACCCAGACCCAAACACACACATACACACACACAGGCAGACACATACAAGCGTTTGAGGAAAGAGATCCATATTACCGCACCCACCTACCTCTTCTCCGCACAGGCCCCCCCACACTCTGCACATTATTCCGAACAGCCTTTAGCTGCTTGCTTGCCGCTTGCTGTTGCACTTTGTTTGTTTGTGCCGGTAATATTTCCTTAAATCGAGTAAACAAGTGGAATTCAACAAAGCGGAAACGGAAGCACAATGCGTAGCTTCTGCTCTGTGTTGTTAGTGTTGGTCTTACCTATACACAGATACACACACACACACACACATACAGAGATACACTGAACCATATATGAGTGTTGCTTCCTTCACGTACGCGATGTTGTCTCAAATATGGCGGCAAATATACTCAGCTGCAGCAACAACAACTCAAGATGATTCTTCTCCTGATACTGTTTTCCTCTCTTTTACGTCGATGATTTTTTTTTTTCTTTGTTTTTCTTGAAAATTGCTGTTAAAAATAACAAAGCTCATAGTGAGTTTTCGCTTGCTTGCCAAGTTACTTCCTTCCTTTCACAGTTCGGTCGTTCCTTGTTGGATCCTTTAGCTGCCTTTTGTTGTTGTTGTTTCTTTTCTCCTTTCTGTAGTTATGCCGCTTCCTGGCCATTTTTCCATCTGCCCACTGACTCCCATTTGAAATTGAGACATCAGCAAACGGCAATCGCATCTATTTGCACTGCTAAATGGCATAATCGAAAATGACTTCATCCTCTTGAAGGAGCCCAAGGATATTGTAAAACTACAGAAATAATCCATCTATCCTCTGACTGGTAAATAATAACTTCAAAAAAATAAAAAGGAAAGCACTTGTTTAGTTTAAATATTCTATTTGAAAATATCAACACATTAACAACTGATTTACCATTAAGATTTATTCCAAAAGTATTTTTGAAACAAGTTTTCCAATCATTTGTTGTAGAAATGTTTTCGGGATATAGGTTTTTTGCTACTAATTAGTATTGCTAGTATTAGCTATTATAAAACTATTATTGATAGATTATTAAATTGATTTTGTTCTCAAGATTATTTAGAACTTATATAGAAAAGAGGCGTTTTTCTTAAGCTATGATTCATTTACTACAATCATATTGCTTTAAAAAGTGATGTGGAAATGTTTTACCTCAATACCTCAATATTATTTTCAAATAATTTTCTTAATGTTTTCGATGCCATCCTGATTTTCCACAACATTGACGTTTATGACTTTGTTTATTTGGGTAAGCTAAAAAGAGTTAGTCCTTGTAAAATATATCGGGGAATAAAAGCAATAAAATTATTTAAATGAAAGTGGTTAAGAAACTTATATTTTGTATAAGAATATTATGAAATGAAACATCAATGGAGTAAATTTGTTGCATTTCAAATATAAAAGTTGTCTTCCTAATTCCCAATTCATTTTTTCCTTGTTAAACTTTAAAATCAAGACGAGACCTATGATCTATTCAAAGAGTTATCGTATTAAAAAATTCGAACTACTAAGGATGTCCAGTTGTAATAAGGATCTAAAGTGCTTAAGATATTTTTTGGATTTTGAGATAAATTTGTTATTTAAACTCAAGTTACTAAACAACTATGTTTTATATACTTCATTTATAACTTATCTGACTTTAAGAGAAAATGATTAATTTGATTGAAAGTTAGGAGATTTCAAACGGCCTACAGCGTGCAGTGCATTCTCCAACACTGAAGATACCAACACTGATATATAAAAAGAGATCAATAACACACAGATGCAAGATCTAATAGAAGTTTTACATTTATAAGAACAAACAATAGAAGCATAGGAAACTTATTAAACCATTTAATAATAGAATTGGCAACAATTAGTAGCTTTCATGTATAATTTATTGTAAGTTTTTCTTCCTTATTATATTATTATAAAATACCGCACTAAAGTGTTTAACAAAAAAAAATATATGTCTGTTTATTTGGGTGTTCATTAAAATGTTTATTAATTCTCAACCCCTTTGAATCATAAGTACCTTCTCATGTTTCAATTATAGCTGTATACATATCTTACCATCTGTATATATACGAGAATATATGTATATCGTATATATATACATTATCTGCATGTCATGTATAATGTAGAGGGAACAATGAATGAACATTTTTAGTTGCATTAATTATTCAAAAAACCTCAAATGGAATAACTTGTTTTACACAAGTACGTACTCCATATTGTTGGTTTGACTGCATCATATGTCCTGTGCATCACACATACTCCCACACACACACATACCCCGATACTCACACTCGATACACAGGACAACGTTGTTTTTATTTTTGTGTTTGTTAGCTCCCAGCTCTCGACTCTTAACCCCCCCAGGCTGATAGTTCGAAACACCTAAAGTGGGCGTTGTATGTAGTCGTCCGGCTCAATGCAAACATTACATGTCCAAGCCAGGAAATGTTGCCTCTTCGTCCAAGTGCATGCCTCCACGTATTGAGCTAGTCTCGCCTGTCTGGGCGGGTGGGCAGTTGGGCAGTTGTTCAGGTTCAGGGCGAGGCGGGGGGCCATTTCTGGTCCATCAAATTGTGTGCGGCATATTGGGTCAAGAGTGAAAAGTTGCAACGCATTAGCTTATTGATCATTGCGGGTCAGGTGGTTTTGCTAAATTGAAAATTTTACCCATGTTCTATAGATTCTGTTTGGCTGGCTGACTTTTGCAATCTTCATTTTGGTTTGTAATATTATTATGAAAGTGGATCTCACTTAAATAAATTGCTAGATATTAGAACATAACAGTTTTGTTAACATTTGGCTAACTGAATTTTACTCTTGTGGAACTAAATGGTTTAAAATATTTATGGGTTTAAATTTATATAGTTTAATAAAGTATTTTATTACTTATATTTAAAATATCAAGGGATATATTTAAAGTTTTATTAAATAGGTTTGTTGTGTGTTGTTTTTTGATTGTTATTATAGTTCATTGATTGATGTTTTATTAATTCACTTTTATTATAAAGAATTCAAAACTTTAAAAAACAATTTTAAGAACTCCTTTTAAGTCGATAAAGAAGTTTTACCCTAACTGAAATCCTGTCTAAAAGTGAACCCTATGAATTCTATTAGATTACTTTTCCAATTCCGATCCTCAAATTTTGTAGTCTTTCAGTAAATGTAAATCCTTTTTCATTTATTTTTTAATAAAGTTGTTAAAATAAAACTGCACAAAGAATCTAAGTGATACCTATGTATAACTGACTAACTAAGTGATTAGAAAAAATGAATGAAATGTATTAAAATATAATAACTAAAATTATGGGCTCTATTTTAAAATGTATTAAAATATTTAAACTTTAATTATTGAATCCATTATTGCAAATTCAAATTATCAAACACAAGTTAAAATTTTATTTGGTTTGCAACTTGTAACTAAAAATAGTTATAGATTAAGTAAATAATATTAAAATCACAAACTGAAACTATTTTTATAATTAAAAACACTTAACTTCTTTGCATTAAATAATTAAATTTTTTTTTTTTTTGCTAAAAATTGGAATACCCTGCAAAAAAAACTAAAATTAATTGGTAATGGAAAAGACGACTTTACATAAGCCTTATACAACTTATAAGAGTAAAATGATTCGATTTTTATTTTTGGAATCGAATAGAAAAACATCGATAATATTGTACTTAAAATAATTGAAATTTAGATAGTTTATAGTTGATTCGAAATTTAAAAACAAAACTATAAAAAATAATGGATGCCGCTACTTTTGATCTGTTAAAAACATTCTATATGTTTGCATATATAAAATAAATGAAAACTCTTATCTATATAAAGTATGAATACTGATAGTATTGGCAGATTGGTTAACAAATTGTTAAACTATTAAATGAATATTCAATTTTCATTTTCATTTATTTTATTGTTTTGGTGCATGAAAAACATTTTTGCCTGCAGGGCATTAAAAAGACCACACAAAATCAAATATTTTAACATGGGCCATTGTTTTGTATTGTTTAATTGTTAATGCAAATACGAACACACCGGCAAAAACACAACAAAGCACAACAACCAACAACAACAACGATAATAACAACAATAGTAACAAAAAGTGGTTTTTGTTTATCTAGCTCTCTTGTTGCACAAAGACACAAGTGTCCTGTGAAAACAAACATGAATAGGCTTTAAGCCCAGGCCACGCCCAAACCAATTATAATGAATGTTAGTGAGTAAGCAAACGAGTGAGTGTATGAGTGAATGAGTCAGTGAATGAACGAGCGGCTCTAAGTTGACATGTTGGAATGGCCTGACATAAATGTGAAGTCAAAGTGTGAGTTATGGTGGCTGGCTGGCCAAAAAAGGAGGGGAAACCCCCAAAACGATAATAATCTTCATTTGCTCGAATTCAGACATTGGCCCTGGAGTCCCTGTCTAGTCGTTTTGCAGGACTTGCCGCCAGAAAACGGAATCGGAATCTGTTTGTGCCTGAACAACAGGACAACATGTCCCTAGCCCATTGTTGTCCTTATCTCTGTAACTCCTTTTCTTTTATCCCTTTACTCTCTCCTCTGTGTATACCAATTGATATATGTAACTGTAACTGACCAAAATTGTCCAACGTCTTTTTGACTGTCTATTTAGCCAGTGATTTGTCTCTCTCTCTTTTACTCTTATTGTCTCTCTGTCATACCCCCTTTCTTTGTCGTTTTGTATGTGTTTGCGTGTGTGTTTGAATATGAAGTTGTGTGTGTCCCATTCCCAAAGTCCATTCCTATTGTCCAACTAATTGGCAGTTTAACAGCCCAACTGTCCAAAAGTTGACTCGGAAGTTTGCTTATATTTGTATATGAGTGTGTGTGTGTAAATCAAATGATTATGCAATTTCAATTAAGATTATGCAAGTGCATTAAATATACTAAAGCACTTAATATACATGGTTATCTATTTGATTACTGACAAATCATTCCAGGCAGGGGCAATTGTTTTAACATGTTACGCCAACTTGATAGATGATGATGATCAGTTGGGAGAAGTACCCCAAACTATGATTGGAATTTTATATGACAATAGATCTTCTTAGCTAGAAGGTTTCCTCTTCTTTTGAATAAATAACTCATACAAAATCTTTCTGCATAATTGTTCTAGTGATGTGAAAACAGTTTTCTTTAGATAGATAGATAGATAGGGAGTACAGTGTTCTTTTGGCCATTTGTTACCACAATTAGCTGTGGTTCAGAAAAGTTTAATAATTACCATCTAATGATAATTATAAATCCTTTTAAATCATATTAATAACAGCTTTCTACTAACTCTGTCTTCTCAGTAATGCCGAAACTGATTTCTTAGCATTGTTCATTAACATTCCAAATTACATTTATATTGTATGGGAGAAATATAAACAAACTTTATGTCTTGGTTTCTTTGCAAGATCCGTAACGACTTTCTTTCAATAAAGGCATATATGAGCTACAGCAAGTTGACTTTGCTTTCCCTTCCCTGGTGCAAATGATAAATCACGTAAGTTTCCAAATTTATATAGCCCCTAAAGAACTGCATATATATATTGAGAGTTACTTTATTATATTTTCATTAGAACTAATTAATTATTAAGAAACCTTTATTTAAATTGTAACTAGCAATAGCTTCTAAATATATTTGTTTTATACAACTTTAATTAACTATACTTATATGAGAATTTACTATATTTGCCCAATCAACTTCAGGCTATTTAAAAATTACCATTTTTAATATGAGACAATAAGCGAAGCATAAACGAATTATGAGTAAGTAAACCTTGTACAAATTAAAATAAAATCAAAATTAAAAAAAAATTGTATAAATTTAAAGAAATCATTTCAGTACAAAACTTATCTAAAGATATCTCCGATATTTATGGCATAATTCTCTTAAAATTTGATCAGATAATATATATTAATGGGTGTGCCAAATAAGAAGGCGAAATTAGAAATTATTAGAAGAGCGAAAGTAGGCGTGACATAAATTTGAATAAATTATCCTTTTGCTTCTTTTGGACTGGAATATATCCTTATCCTATAGTTTAAGTTTACAAAAACATATTAGAATAGTCAAAGGCAGAAAGCAGTAATAATTTACCCAACTTTGTTTAAAAAAAAGGCAATTATCAAATACTTTTTATAAAAACAATTGGTTCTTATTGTATTTTTCATTATTTTACCTTTTAGTATTATGTTTTATTTTTGTCACTTATTGTTTCACAATTAAGTAAGATATTCTTATAAAATATTTTTATAATCGAATAGCAATTGCAATGTGCTTGTAAGTATTAATTATAACTTTATGTATTGTGGCACATATAAACTTAATTAATCAAATGATTAGTCTTCTTTGAGCAAACCTATAAATTTTCTTAATATATCTAATACCTGAAAAAAATACATTTAAAGTAAACTTAAAACAATTTGTATTAAAAGTTTATAATTATTATTAAAGGACAAATGTAACAAGTTAATTTCTTCAAAAATCTTTATCTTAGACTTAAATTTGAATTAAACTAGAAGTAATCTAGGCAATTTTTGAGGTTTTGTGTTAATTTATAATTGAAATAACTTTAATTATTCCTCTCTTATGAAATGGGGAAAACAAGATCGAAGACTTTTTTCTTTCTTTTTCTTGTTGAGGCATTCGCAGATCTTTTTTTCTTTTGAGTTTTTGTTTCAAACTGAAGAAGCTTAAAATGTATAAAAATGGGGATATATAAACTTAATAACACTATGTCAAGTTTCTTTTGTGAATTGGTTTTATAATGAAAACAATTCTTAACTGAGAATTCCATGTCAGCAGGAAACTCATCAGCCAAGTAGTGCACATTTCAATAATTTCTGCCTTGAAGGCTTATGCAAAAATTTTAATTTCTAAATAAACTTTGCGCGGTTGTTTTTTTTTTTTTTTTTGTGTATAGCTTTGTTGGTGTTTGGGGCATGTCAGGAGCAAAGCTAGAAAGAGCACGAAATATATAGAGAGACATACAAATAAAGAAAGAAAAAAATATGATGATGTGGAAGAAGAAAACCAAAAATAAACCCAAAAACCCTTCAACCGAACTTTTCCCTTCTCTTAGCCATTGCAAATGAAGTAGTGCATGAGTGAGTGCGAGTGCATGTGAATACTTTTATACAGTATACATATACACACACACATATGTATGTATGTGTGTGTAAGGGTGTGAATATGAGTGTGCAAGTGTTTTTATTAAAACCAAATGACAAAGTTTTCCCTTGAACAGCAGCCAGAGCCAGAGCCCAACAATGTCAACAACAGCCAAAAGCTAATTTACACTTTTGTTGTTTCGGTTACTTTATATATATATATATATATATATATATATGGGTGTGGGTGTGTAGATGTATGGGCATGTGGGTGTGAGTGTGTGTATGCCACGCCTCTCTACCAGTTTTTCGCCATAATGGAAAAACTATTTTGCTAGGAACAAATGTTGTCAAAAAATTTGTGAATGCTAAAAAACACTCAACACAGTCAAGTGAATAGTGCAGAGTAAAACACAAAAAAAAACACCCAAAAAAAAGGCAAAAAGGAAAGGGAATGCAAAAAAGGAAGAGCCAGAGAGAGAGAGAGAGAGAAAAAAAAAACAAATCAAATGTGTGAACTTTAACACTATTTACCGCCAAAAGAGTGTATGCAACGGGAAAAAGTTTATTCATTTAGCTGAACGAGCACAGACGCCATCTGCCACGCCTACACCAACTAGGCAACCAACCAACAAGCCACCCACACAACCTCTTCATAGCCTAGTCGATGGGCATAAAGTATTTGGAGTTCATTTGGCGCCCCAAAAAATGGTCTCAGTTCAAATTACTTATGTAAGCATGTAAGCTCATTAGACTGATACAAAATTGAGATACGTATGAACAAAGGAGATACATTTGTATCTATAGATACTTGCCACCTACCTTTTGTTGCAAAGCAGCGTTTGATGTGGTGACTTGTATTGATATATATGTATATTAAATCACTGTTAATGAGGCTTGACTTGAGAAGAGAATCATTAAAATGGAAATTTTTGTTGAATCAACTGGAAATATCAATATGAACCACAAAAAATATAACTATATATGTATACTTTTTGGCTCCAATATATTTTCAATTTATGTTTCTAGTTCAAGATTAATAGTTATTTATTCTTATAAATTGTTTAATTTCAACTTTTACAATTTATTTGAAAACATTATATATTTCTTAATAACCTGACAAAAAAGGTTGTACTTATTATATATTATATATCAGAGGTTTGCAACACATCTCCAACTATATAAAGTATACCTACTCTTGATTAGAACTATAAACTGAGTTGATCTAGCCATATCCGTCTGTCTGAATCAACAATAACCCAAAGCTGGAATTTGAAAATGCACCTAGGCTTCTTTTTGCTACAGGTATTATGTATCTCGAAATCAACCCGATCAGATAACTATATCTTATAGCTGCCATATAAACGATCGGTTGGGTATAATGTTTTCCAAAGAAATATGGTGAACCCGGTGTTTGTTAGTTTTCCATACTTCTTAACATATTCACCAAGTTTTATCAGAATCGGTTGACCATATTATATAGCTTCCATAGGAACGAATAGTGATAGTAAATAAAAATAGTAATAATAATGTATAACTTGATTATTTCTAGAGCGATTGTCAGTGAATTATTGTATTTTTAAGTTTGGTATATATAAAACTATTTTTTATTAAGTTTCAGTAGAATCGGCTGACCATTTGCTATAGCTCCCATAGGAACAATATGATGGAAAAAAATTTTCTTTAATAACTTTTCTTGATATGCCACGTAGATTTGACTAGTTTTATATATAAATCATATATGCCATATGATTTTGATCTTATATATATGTAATTGAAAAAGGCAGTTTACAAGGACATTTGAACTTCGGCACGATTAATGTTCCTTCTAGTTATTAGTTGAAGAAATTTGTACAGAAAAAAGACTAAAACAATTCAATTCCAATTTCGTTCTTTACTCTTCTTAAATTAAGTTAATAGAAGTTGATTTTTGAATTTTTATTTTCCTTTATCTCATAATTTCAGCAACAAAAATTAATATGTGCAATCTTCTTTGTTATGATCAGGAGTAAAGTATGCCTGCCACTCTCTTGTATTCCTTTTTCCTACATTTTTTTGTTAAGGTTTATTCTTTTCAGCTTCCTGTAGCTAGTTTTTTAACATTTTCTATACATATATCCATCTAACCAGGAAAAGAAGAGGAAGGTGGGGTGAAGGGGTTTAAAATGAAACTTCACACGCCTGTCCCTTGCAGTGGCCATCTCCTCGTTTGAGGTTGACACCGCGTCAGTGTTGAACAATTTATGTATGTGTGTGTGTGTGTGTGTGTGTGTATGAGTGAGCGTGAACACTAAACAGCAAGCGAGGAAGAGACAAAAAATAGAAAAAAAAAACGGAACACAGAGACCTGAGCCACCTACATGCGTGCGAACAGAGAGAAAAGCTTTCACCAAAAAAACCGCCAAGCGGCGAAACAGAAAAAAAAAATTGAAAAAAATGCCCGCGGACTAAGCGGCTAACCAAGCACCTCCTTAAACCCCCCCTCTCTCATCACAAACAACACAAGCCGAACGACTCTACCCGCTGGGAGTGGCACAATAAAAACTAGAAAATCTGTGGCCAGTCAATGCGGGTGCTCAACTCGTTTTTGGGGTTGCTTCGGGTTAATTGTTTTTTGTGCTGACTGTACAATACCCCCCACCCCTCATACACATACACACACACACCATTCTTTTTGCCGACTTAGAAAAAAAAAAAGAGAAAAATATTCTCACAGCTTTGAATAACTTTAAGCAGCCACAAAATATTGGCTTAACGTGCTGGGCGTTATATTTTTTGGTTGGTATGCAAAAAAGGTTCATTTACGAAGGAGCCGAGAAAAAGAAAAATATATAAAAGCAACAGAAAGTAGAAAAAAAAAACAAACGAGTCTCCAGGTTCCCGCCTCGGGCTAAAAGACTAAGCCACGAGCCAGCGACAATGGCGTCCAAGTTCATTTGCAGTTTTTCTCCATTGCAACACGAATTGTTTTTCGATTCGGGTATTACACAATTGGTAAGAAGCCTGCAAAAACGAAAGTTTATTCAAAAAGGTTATTAAAATTTTAGTGAGCTATATTAAATTTTATGAAAACTAATCAATTTTAAGTCAGTCAAATGCTAATTACTTACTCTTTGTGACAATTAAGTGGCAATTGGCTTAAATTGGCTAAGCATAAACAGAAGATAAGTCGGAATAAATCTAAATCAAAAATCAAATAAATGGGAATAAAAATAAATAAAAGCTCGAATTAAAAATTATGAAAAATTATATTATATTGTTTCAATTAATTATTTATTAAATCTTATGATTTAATTATTTATTTAAACACTTTTTAAAATGTTTTGTTGTTTCTTATAGTCTTTTGAAATTGTTTTATAGTTTCTTATGTTTGTTATTGAATAAGCAAAAGGCATAGAATATATATATTTAGACCTATAAGACTCATTTTTGTATTTAACTATATAGTAACTTAAAAATTTTGATTAAATTTTAGTTAGATTTCAAGGACTTAGCAAAAATAGTTACTTTTTGTTAGTATTTACTAAATTTAGTTCATTAAGACGATATGGAACTTTAGCTAATAAGGTAACCCAAATCGTTTAAATTTTAAAACATTTCAACCAAACCTTTTTGTACATTAAACAAAATATAAACAAAGTTTTCGCTAATAAGAAAAAATACTTCATTGTAGAGAAGTTTACTATAAACAATCAAGATTTGACCAAGGATAATTATAGTTTAAATTATTTTATTTGAACATTAAAAATTTATTTATTATATTTGTTAAGTCCACAAATTGTTATCCCAATCTTAGAAAATATTTTACTTAGCAAATTATTATTTAAAATTTTATAAAATAATTTATCTACTCCTTTTCATTATTTGGAACCTGTTTAAAGCTTTTCGTTTCTATTAAAAATATAAAGATTAACTTAAAGGGCAATTTGTTAATAGCAATAATACCAATTCTTGATAATTATTGGACTTTATACAATTACAAATATACTCAACTGAAATATAATCTTATATCCAATTAAGTTAAAGGCCATTAAATTAACAGTTACTTAAATTAACATATTTACTTGTATTAACATTTAAAATAATTAACATTCATTGTTAAAGTACATAAAATGCATTTGCAAATTCAGTAAGGAGAGTGGGGGGAAAACCCCTTAACATTTTTCCTGTTGTCAATTAATTGAATATACTTTATTTATTGTATAATACTTTCCATTGTTGTGTTTTTTTTTTATTTTCTCTCCTACAGGGCAATTATACAGTCGCCTATGTTATTGAAAACAGAATCTTTTTCTTTTTAACAATTCTCATTTTTTAGCCACACCAACAAAATTGTTGTTGCTTTTGTCGTTGTTGTTTTTGTTGCTCCTGTTTGGTGTTGCTGTTCGTTGTCCATTCCCATAGCCTAGTCCTCATGTATTCCCTATAAATTTTTTACGATTTTATGCAATTGTATAGTTTGGAAAAGTTTGCAGCAGCAGCAGCAGAAGGAGGAGCAGGAGCTGTAGCTATTTTTCGGTGCCGCTGTCGTCGTGGCATTGTTTCACACAACAACAAAACCCAACAGCAACAACAATACATTGGTCGACCCTAAAAACCGACACGCCCACTGCTACCCGCCCATCTCAACCCGCAAATGCGCCGAACAAATGAACTCGAATGTCCTTTATATGCGTTCAGTGTTTATTGTGCCATTTTCTACGCTCACTGTCCTAGGCTCTTTTCACTGAACTAGAAACTTGGCTAACAATTTGTTGTTGCTGTTGTTGTTTTAAATGTTGTAACTTTAGTTGGTATTGTTGTTGTTGTTGTTCATTGTTGCTCCTGCTTGCTGCCTGCTGGTGTTTTGGGGGCAAGACATCTTCAAGGCCCCGGCCAGTGTACCGACATCGATCTCGTTTCTCTTTTGGGGCCAAAAAAAAAAAGAAAAGGCAGTGGGATTAAATTCTACATAATTCATTGCCAAAAGGAAAATGAAACTTTAAGAATTGCGTGAGGGAAAAATAAAAATGAAAAAGAAGAAATATTCTTTTATCTTCCGACACAAAATCTAATTGCTGTGATAGTTGTAAGATTGAAAAATGTGACAAAACTTGTTTAAAGAAGACTTAGAGGAAAACTTTTAAGTTGATTGAAATTTTTGTACATAGTTTTGCAAGGACAACGACAATGCAAAGGAGAGGACAAGTACATTTAATTTCATAAGATTTAAAAAATTCTTTTGTCCTGTTAAATTGATTACATAATACAATCTCAAAAATAACTTAAATATTTAGGTCAACGTGGCTTAATCCTAAAGAATATTAATTTTTTTTTTTTAGTTTTAATTAAATTTATTTTGTTTTTCTTTTAAAATAAGCATACAAGTAAAAAGCAAAACCATTAATTCGTTAGAATAATATCTTCTTCTTTCTTTTCAAAATCAAATTTATAGATCAACTTTTTTGTTACCTTCAAAAGCCACTTTAAACTTTAAAACATCCTTTTTTGTTGGCTTGGCCATATATATTAAGTTTAAGCACTAGTTTTTACCATAATAGAACTCTTTATGACTGAAAACTTGTTTCAAAATATGTAAATTGTTTAATAAACTTTTACAGTTTTTGTTAATTATTTGTACCAAAAATGATTATATACTCTCTTTTTGGTTGTTCCTGGAGAACTTGTCTTTTATTTTACACGCACTCGTGCATCTTAAGAACAATTTACGGAGCAGTTGAGAGGATTCGCTTGCAATTCTTGCTAACAAGTCCAAGATAGTTCACAAGGCAAGGAGCTGGAGCAGCTCAAACAGACCGAAGGACAAGAAGATGACGTCCAACGTCGTTGCTCATTAAAACTTTTTTAGCCAGTTCGAACTTTTAAGACGAAGAGATAAACAACAACAAAAATAAGTGAAAATTATGAATGCAGCAAAATAAACACAAGAAAACAACAACAACAACAACAACAAAAAAAAAACGATAACGAAACGTGAAATTTTGGCAAACGTTAAATTGGAAAAGCAGTCAACTTAAATAAAGAAAAGCTCCGTTTGAAAGTGTAAAGCTTACAATATTAAAGAAAAATTGGAATGCATCTTCAATTGGAACAATGGGGCAATACTTGATATACTCCTATTAAGTTTGTATATAGAAATATATTGTAAGTGGCAGACAAAAGGAAAATAAAAGAGAGAGGCTCCCGGCGGAAAACATTTCCATTGCATATTTTAATCAAGGGAAAATTGTATTGAAAAATATTGTTAACAATAACAGGCAACGGCGACAAGAGCAGCAGCGGCATTTTTAAATGACCCAACAGGCTGGACAGCAACAACAATAACAACAACAACAGCAACAACAGGCGGCGACGACGACAATTAAAAGTTTTTACTAGCATTCAAATTTTTCAATATAAAACCGAATGGGCAATGTGCCCATTGGAACACAAGCGGCAACCCGTAACTGACCACTGGCATGAAAAAAACGTAAACCAAATGAACGAAACCAAACAACGGCAACAACAACAACAACAATTGAGGCAGAACTGTAAAATAAAAGAGTAAAAGAAAAAGCCGCGCACAACATTGCCATACTGTGTAAAAAGAAGCTAGTAGGCAGGGGGATGGATTGGGCGACATGTTGAAAGCGTCGCTAAAAAAACGAACGTGCCATTGCATGGCAAAAGTGCAGAAGGCCCGCCGCCAGCCAGATGCCTGTGCAATATTTGTCTATGAAAGGAAAGTCGTGACAACTGCAATGGCGGGGGAAGTCGGTTACAAGAGAGGGGGAGGGTGGCTTCTGCATTGCCAATATAATGGTGTACCGGATGCCTGACAGTTGCCTTAATAAAGCTTTAAAAGTGAATCTTATATGCTCAATAACATAAATCGACAAAAAAAAAAGGAAAAATTGACAAACATAATATATATATATAAATACATATATACATACATATGTACATACATATTAATATATGGAATTATATATTTGATATATCAAAGTTAATAGTAAAGTGCTTCTGATATCCCGTAAAGTATGCAACTAATATTTTTATTCCCTGAACTCAGGCTAAAAATAATATATTAAAGTCCTTTATATCTGTATAACAGCAGACAGAAGTAAGCACTTCTGACCCCATAAAGTACATACCATATATATATTCTTGAACACCAAAGTCGATTAAGACACATCCGTTTAACCGTCTGTACGTCCATTTAAAAGCCTATATAAATAGATATCAGAGACTATAAGAGACTGCCATCTGAATTTTACAAATATATCATGTCTCTTTAAATTTTTTTTAAGGTAATACGAACAACTGTATTAAAGCTGCTTTCGTATTCTTTTATGAATACATTCAATAATAATTCCTAAGCTTAGTTTGTCCGGGCAATAAATCTTGAAGATACATTTACCTACATATGTCCTTTTAATACTCTAATGCGCGATTTAGGTAATAATGCCTTGAAAGAAAGGTTAACGCTTGTTCGAAGGGATTAATTTCTGAATTGACTTTTCAGTTCACTTCTGTTTGGTACAAGGTACAGTCAAAGTCGACAGGGACAACTTCTTTCAATCATTTTTTAGGGAATTAAACGTTTTATTAATTTTAAAGTATAAAAAAATTTAAATTAAGAGTAAGATTTTACATTTCTATGTTATTTTAATATGTTTGGCATTAATTTTTACCCAAAATATGATGCACAGATGTTAAAATTGGAAATTTTCGTTTGCAAATTCCTTTAATTCAGTCTAGAATGAATTTTTTATATTATAAAATTATTATAAATTGAATTATATTAAATAATAATAATTATAAATAATTAAAAAACCATTAGAAATAATAATAAAAATATGTTATTTTTCGTCATATTAAATAAAATTAAATTAAATTATTTAAAGTGATATTTTTTTAATATTAAAACTATTAAATTGTACAGCTCTAAAAAAAGTAATTGGACCTGTGTATAACAAATAAAATATTAATAAATAAAATCAAGAAAATAAAAATTTCGAGTTATTTATTATTATATACTATTATTTTTATTATTATAATTATTTTTTCTAACTAATTATAATTATTACTTATATTATAGTTTTTCGTATGGGATTCTGTGGTCTTTGACACCTGCCTCTCGGTTATTGATGATGTTTATCAAACAAATTTTTTATTAAAATTTTAACTATTTTATTTTCTATATTTTATATGGAACTTTATCTACTTATTTTTATTTCACATGCATTTTTAGTTATGAGAAATATATTAAAATGTAAATTAAATTTATTTTAGTACACAAAGGAATTTATTATAAAATTGTTATGTAAGAAATTAAGAAAATTTAAGGCTAGCTGAAAAATATTAACAATTTTTAGTATGAAACAATTTTGATATAAATATAAAAAGTAGAATTTTAAGATTTGAAAAAACAAAAAGAAAACAAGAAAACTAATTTGCCCAGTTTTACTTCACTTGTTCCTTCATCTATGGTGATAATTGTAGGACAAGGCATAACTTAAAATAACGTTAAAATATACAAGATTTAGTTAGTCATACTCTTTAATTAATTTCTAATAAATTCTGAACACAAATGTTCTATAAATTGTTTTAGTTAATTTATTTCAAACCACAATAATTGTTATACAAAACGCATTTATACAATTCATTATCATAATACAAAGTAATAATTGAAATTTCCGTTTTACACTTTCGGCATTTCTATTTGTGGCTCTTGGAATTGTGCATTCAATTCAAAAGCTGCAGGTCAAGTGGCATGCAATAAAGCCACAAAGAAAAGAGCAAAACAAAAAAAGTAAAGAAAGCAAAGAAAAGGAAAAGACAGAAATCCGCATCATTGAGAATGTGTACTAAAGGAACAAGTTATTCTCTCAGAATCAGTTGCATTTCTCTTCGTTTGCTCTTTTTAGCACAATTCCCGATGCGCCGGCGTAGAGAGTAAGTCGTGGCCCCACACCCGCCTGCCCTTCTCCTTGGACTGTCCTATGTTTCATCTTACAGTGGGAATAGCTGCAGTTCTTTTCTCTTTTTTTTTTTTTTTTGTTTCTCAAGATTTGCGGCATTTGTTTAAGGTGGCGCGCGCCAAGCTTGAAGCATGTCAAGCTGTCAACAAATTGCTAGCGATTAGAACACCGGCAGCTAGCTAAACAACCTAAGGCTAGTATAAACCCCTCATTCACCAACCCACTCACCAACCCACTCACCTACCATCCATTCTATTCATTGAGTCACTTACCTTGACGTAAGGGGAATAGCGGGCGACCTGTTTAGACATAATTCGAAATCGTCCCACAACCAAAATGCGTTGGCATCGCTTACGCAACCTGCCACACGTCAAATTATGCAAAGGAGAGTTCACCATACCGTTTTCCATTGCTCTAGGATACCTCCCACATATCCCCTGGTTCATAAATTGGCATTAGTGGTTCTCGGCTCTGGGTTTTTGGGGTTTTGAGTTTGAGTTTTGTTCGAATCGTTGTTTTTAGTGCAACGCCAGCGGGGCAGCTTAATAACTTTTATGCGTGTTTGCATATCGGTACGATGCATCGAATTGATGGGAAATACGAGACAAAAAATATCCCCAACAAATTGCAACACCAACTTTGAGTTACCCTAAGTGACAAGCAATCATTGAAATACTCTTTAATAATAAATTATATAATCTTATGATTATTTTAAAAAACATTTTTAAAATAAAAAGGTATCCAATATTAGGACTACGATTATAGACTAAACTTGCATTTAGTTGTTACCCACATTTATACTTGCTTACGGCAATGTCTATAGGGTATACAAAAGTGACATTGCACTAGGTTAAAATTTGGCAGAGTTTTTGTTATAAACCAAATAGATATCGAAAGATATTTCGTTTGATTTCCTTTTTTATTTTTATAAACTTTTTCGGTGATTGGTAAAAATTCAATTGGCTACGGTTACAAATATCATTTCCTTTGGGTTTCACTGTTGCATGTTAATTGGATTTTTACAAAGCAAATTTGAATTTTGATTTTTTTCAAAAATTTTGAAAACGCACTTAATTAAGTGCTTCGCTTTGTGATTGAAACAAAGTAGGGTTATTTGCCAAAAAAAGTTGATTTGAAATTTATATTAAAAATAGACCAAGTAGTTTAGTGAAACCAATTAATTTTACCAAACAAAAGGTAATACTTATTTTTACTAAAAATGCAAAAAGATACCAAAGTATTATATGCACAAAAGAATTATTTACAATTGACTTTACTTATAATCTTGGAAATAGTTTTTTAAACTATTATATTAAAAAATCTATAAGAAATATTGTTTTTAGGAAATTAAAAAAATAGAAATTTAAACAATTTTTTCAAAAAATGAGAATGAAATTCAGAAATTATGTAAGCTGGAAAATTGAAACTATAACAAAATTTTAAGCCATCCTAATCCTGGAATTAACAGATTGGTCAGGATAAAAGGCAAAAATGCATGGTACATTTTGATATTCTTAAAAGACATCAAAAAGCTAACTGTATATAGGTATAGCATATATACATACCTACATATAGCACTTATACGCCAAAGGAAGAAATTTAAATATTTTAGCTTAATACTGACAATTACGATAGTAACTATAACTTCTCCCATCCGATTATCTTTTATACATGCCAAAGATACATATCTAAAAGGTTTATCTACCTGATTTTACAAGTGTAACTTAAAATTTAAGATCTAAAAAGTGCTAAGAAACAGCGAAATGGCTAAATCTACTCGGCTATAGACGCTTTCAAAATCAGCACGAAAACCTAAAGATATAAAAATTTACTTCAAAAATAAATTGGAATATAAAAGAACTCCTATACCTTACAAGAACTTTTTTAGGCAATCTAGACAGTTTTTCATTTTGTTATTCTCCATAAAAGGGACTAAAAAATTTATGTAGCCTTTGCCCACAGTGAACGAATGGTGATGATGATGATGGCAAACCAAATATGATGATAACGATTGAATAACTAGCAGGATATGAAAAAAAGAGTGTATATATTGGATATCATATTTGGCTGGTCAAGCCTAAAAAAATGATTTGTATTTTATATGGGAACTTTGATTTTACACACACAATGTTAACATATATTTTTTACAATTGCAATGTAAGTAAGTATATATAAATAGTATATAAATACATATATACATATGTACATATACGTTCTATATATAGATTATTATATATATATGTATATACATATGCATCTATATATATAAATATATATTTGTTCAATCATAATCATACTTATTTCTCAGGCACATTGCATTGAATGCAGTTCTCCATTTGGGCGGTGTAATCTTCAATTTGAATAGTCGTCTCAAAGAAATTGTAACGCAAATGCACAGCAGTGGTAGCAGCATCCAAAATCTGTTTAGGATTGGCATTGGCAGCTGTATATATTTATATATATATATAAATGTACATGTAAAGAAAAAGTAAGAGATAACAAAACGATTAACAACGTTGGCAACGGTCAGTGTGAGAAGGGTTTGGATAGCCAGAATAAATGTGAAGGGCGTATCCAGCCGTTTTCGTAAAATTGTCCACGCTTAAAAAGCCATTTCAAAAATAATTAAGCTAATTGCGCACTGACCGTGGTACATGGCCACCGTTTGCTGTTTCCCCCCAAAGGACAAAAAGCAGCAACAAATCCATTGGGATAATTACCATGCCCCCAAAACACAAACACACACACACAGACACATACGTATGTATGTAACATTGTATATACCCCCCTTTTATATCCTTTTGCATGGGTCTAGGTCCTACTCACCAATGGCCAAATGTGCAGAGAGCGCCACTTTATTAATGCTCAGAGCCCAGATCCGCAAATTGTGAACACGCTCAACGCCTTCAATGCGTTGGAAAATCTGCAACACCTCCGCATAATGCATATAGTTTGGTGTCCCCTCCATCAGGACCTGCCGGAGAACAACAAAAAGTAAAGTAAATAAGCCAAAATATAATTAGAATCTAATGTGTGGCATTATTCAAAACGATTTCAGTTGGTTAACCAATTATATCCCTTGACGATTTTTTCACATGTGAAATATAGAATGTAAGCATAATTAATATTGATTTGAATTAAAATGATGCCTGCAGATGAATTCCAATAACATTAACAAAAACCTTTTGAATTTAGAACTATTCTTTACAGTGAATACTCTCTTGGGCGCACTGTATCCGCTCTACAGAGAGAAGGGTTTGCTATGAAAATTTTCACTGTAATATGATTCATAAGTTTCTTAATTTATACAAATTTTTCAATTGTAAAATTTAATAAAATAAAATTATTTATGTAAATTCTAGGAATATTAATAGTTTCGAAAACATATGCTTAAATAGTTTTACATATTAAAAACTGAGACCAATTAATTAATTGGCTACCTACTCACCAGCAATGCATCCTTCATAATCGTAAAGGTCGTAAAGAGAACAATGATGGAGAATATAAATGTACAAATTGGATCCACAATTTCATATTCGGGCCAGAAATATATGACAAGGGCCGCAACAAAGACGCCAACACTCTGGATAACATCGCCAATCACATGGATAAGAGCGGCTCTCACATTCATATTGACTGCCTCACGACCCGCTGTGCCACCATGATGATGGGATCCTGGTGCCGTTTCGGCCATTACGGCAGCAATTTCCAAATCCAAGCTCGGATCCACTAGCTTGGCATTCTGATACGAATATGTTGGCAATCCACTGGCAGGCAATTCAGCATCCTCCGGTGCAAAAGCAACTCCACCCTCAAGACGCTGCGTTGGTGAAGAGGCACAGGGTGTGGTGCTTGTTGGAGTCCCATGACCATGGCTTGTGGTCTTCTTTTGCTTTATCGAGTTCTTCTTTTTGCTATTGCTGTCATGACTGTGACCATGCCCACCGCCCAAACCATGGGTATGGCCATGCTGCAACTGAACCCCCATGCTAGAAGCAAGAGATGGGCAAGAGGAGGGAAATTGAAAACGTTATCACAAATATTTAATATACTTGAAAATGTTGCAAGCAATGTTGTCGGTCCCCATTTCCCGCAGGTTACCCCCCTCACCAGCCCCAAGCCCATCCCAGCTACCACGGATAGCCTGGCCGCAGTAAAAACAACAAAAACGCATTCAAAAAGTTTTCCTCGTTCTTTTTATTTTTTTTTTTTTGTTTTTTGTTGCCTTTGGTTTTTGGGCGGTATGCGGCCAACGCTTTGCCATTGTTTGGCATTTTATTTCAGCATTTTAATGCACCAACAGCCAAACCAACGATGGTCCACGCACAGTGGTTCATTGCATGTTGAAAAAGATTCCAAAAATGTACACTATTCATTGGAAAAATTTAATGATAATTCAATAAAAATAAACAATGCTGTGAGAACAGAGAGTTAGTAAATGTGAATAAATCCAGGAGAGTAAAGAGAGGAAAAAAAACACGAGTCTGTAGGAGAATTCCAATTACTGGTATAAAATGGAATGTAAAAGATCCCCAAAACTTAAAAAAGAAAATAGTGAGAGATGTAAAATAGAAAAAATTTCCCTTTCATGTTATTCCAAAAATAAGTTTACGAAAAAAAAAAGAATTTTATTAGAAGATGTATCGAAAAACAAAAAAAGAGAAGACATGAAGAAAGCTATAAAAGAGAAAAAATAGGCAATGCTCATAACAAAATTTTACTTCCAGCTAAATATTTAAATAGAATGCATCAAAATATTTGACTCGAAAGAAATTTTGATACAACTTTTTAATTATTCAAAAGAAATATGTGCACCACTGTAGATTTTCAGAACCACCCTAGAATTGAATCCAATGTTTTTGGTGCTCTGTGTACCGGAAGGCGTGTGTACGGACTGCCGCCGTCTCTGACCGATTGTCGTCCGACTCCGTTCGACCAACCGACCAACTGACCGACCAACCGCTCTGTGGACCCCATTGCAATACGTCCGGATGCACTGCCGCATGCAAATACAAATGTATTGTCGAAAATGGCAACCGGTTGACTAGCCCTTCCTTTGGCCCACTGTGCCCAAGCCGTACACAATTCCCCCCTCACTTTTACCACCTACCTTTTTCCCTCCACACGGTATGCATCAGGCAGTTAATAGCTCGGCACATTGACTTTTTATTCATTTTAAATGCTCCGACATTGTAGATTTATGGGTTTTCTATTTGGAGGGAACAGGGCCATGGTCGTCGTCGTTGCCGTCGCTGTCGTTGTTGTCGTCATACCACCGCTGGTTTGTTGGCCTGCACTTAGCCGCCTTTTTTGTTGAAACAATGCAATCCAGGGGCATCAATAAATAAACTGGCATAAATTACATACAGCCATTGGCCAGACAAAAGTGCACACAAACCCAAAAAGACACAAAATGAACATAGAGATGGTACGAAATGAGATAAGATGGCTAAAGAGGCCGAGATCAATGGATAAGTCGCCTCCTATTTACTCGTTCAGTGACTTCGATTTGCAACTAATTGACGTGACATCACTACTACCAAGAAAAAGACAAAATTTAAGTGCTCCAGAGATAGCGCGGAGCACGTAATGCCAATATTTTAAAAGCCCATTAGGGACTGCTTTGCTCTAATGGAAGCAGATAACTTTCAAAGGCATTAAGAAAAAAAGTGCAACTAATAAAAACAAAACTGCATAAAACTATATTTTAACACTGCAATAGCGTTAGATAAATGATACAACAAATCATTAAAATGGGTCATTTTACTTTTTATTATAGCCTGTGATTTCACTGTGATTTTTATCCTGGATTGTATCGAAATCAAATGTGAGATGTGAGCTTACTTTCAAAAGTTAATTGACAGGAAGGAAGATTACCTTAATTATGACTCATTATTTCTTTAAAATATTTAAAGCTAATATTTATATTTTTCTTCTGAGATGCAAAATATTAATAGAGATCGCTTAAAAAAGTAAGATATTAAAATCCGATTTATCAAGTAGCTACAGCTAATGTAAGGATTAAATGCAGTTTGTCATTGCCTTTCAACCAAACTATAAATAAATAATTAAAAAATATCAAATGAAAAATTTATTATAATTCTGGTAAGCTATTTGTATACCCTCTAGAATGTGAAAGCTTTTGTAAGCTGAATTATAAAACATGTAAGAAGCAGCTTTTGTTGCTTTATTTATAACAAATTGTTGGCTAAGGATTCTATCCAATTTAATTTTATTTTATTAAATTAACTTGAAAAAAACAACGAAATTGGTGCTGACACAACAATATTCCCTTAATACAACAATTCCAAATTAGAATCTTAAATATGAAAAATCCTTATAAAAAATCGTAATATAAGATATGACACAAGAATACTTTTAAAATAATATTATACCCTCGCGGAGGATATAACAAAGTAGATCAGATGTTTGTAACGCAAAATAATATACTGCTCCGACCGCATAAAGTATATATGTTCTTGATCAGAACAAGTTAAAAAAGCATTCTGCTTTAGCTGTATCATTCATGTTAAGATGATCAGGTTTTCAAAAATTATAAAAGTTCTTGATCAGAATCATTAGCTGAATCGTCTTAGCTTAGTCCATCCGTCTATTTCTATGCACTTTTAAGGCTTTAAATTTTAAGCTAAGAGGTTGAAACTTGCTAGATAAGCTCCTCCTTTGATAAATATCTTTGGTAGGTACAAGAATTTGTCGAATCGAACTTCTAGAAGATTATTTTTTAAACTATGCATGTGGATGCCTAAAATTTGTATTCGCACCGATATGACTTAATTGAACACCGTAAGAGTGTACTTTGACAAGGCCAAAGTTAACTGTTCTCTTTTTTTTGAGAATTTGGGTACACAGTTGAGAAAATAAATACCCAATACTTAATCAATAATACTCCTAAATTTAAACCGATTAAGGATAATGCTAAAATCTTATTATTATTATAATTATTAGAGAATCTGTAGAAAAAAAACCTAAGACTAAAGTATTTAAGCAAAAGTAATCTCGAATCCAATTAAACAATTAAAAATGTATTTTCTATGCACTGCAAAGCATTCACAAAATTATTCATAACAATAAACAAAACTCAAAAATTTAAATTAAACATTTTAAAGAAAATATAAATAACCTTTCTTTAAACTGAAAAAGATTTACTGAGCCCAACTTCCAATAATAAAGTGATTCAATTTAAAAGAAGCTAACATAAAGAATTTCTCTGATAAACATTTTTGAAAAGATTTTAAATCGTTAGCCGTTGAGAAATTTTAATTATTTATATTAACTTTCCTTACTTGAGAGGAAATGCTTTGGGATATCCCTATACCCAATTTTTATTTTGAGGCTGTCCAAAACTCAGGATGAAGCAAATAAATAACAACACTCGGTTGTAAAATGCGAGTTAAGATGAGCGTAATAAACGTGGCATGCCGCGTCTACGTTCCCCTCAAACCCTACCAGAGGGGGAAGAGACAGCTTAACGAGCTTCTCAGCCAGGGTGACACCAGACCAAGCAATGGGAATGGCGACGGGCATTCCCAACATGCCCGGAGACATGCTCAGCACATAAGTAAAAAAAGCCAGAGGGATAAAGCAACAAAAAGAGCGAGTAAAAAAGAAACATTGAGTAAGAGAGAAAAAGAGATAGAGCGGGGAAACACAAGACCAAGTCGAGTCAAGATATGCGCTAATATTTATGTTCCTGTCAATTAAATCAGGACATGGCGTATATGCCACGTTTGCTAGTAACCAGGAGGTCTTGGTCCTCGCCCTGCTTCCGTGCGTCATGGTCCTGCTCATGGTCCTCATGCCTGTACTGGTTCTGGTTCAGGCTCCTGGTGTTGGCGTTGTCATAGCTGCTGTCGTTTGTTGGCCACTAACGAGGCGAGTAAAGATGCCGCAAAATCAAGGGAAATGCTTCATTGCACGCTACAAATTACAGCGACACAGTTGGAACAACAATGGGGCAAAGCTTCGAGGTAGGGGACTAGCCGAAGAAAACTGATGGAACTTTAGGGGGGCGGACGGGCAACCAATGGCATTTTTTGCGCTCGAGGACACAACACAACACACACACATTGCCTTGCCAATCGGATGTTCAAAGTCAAAAAGCGTATGTGCCTGGCATTGAATCCTTGTGACTGGGCTACCAAGAACTCAGCCAAAACTGACCATGGACCAAAGCAAAATGCCCGAATTGGACTTTCTGCTGTTGTTGCTACAATTTATATTTAGTGCCCATCAACGCGTTTTCTTTTCTTTTATTTATTTTTATTTTTTGACAAATTATAGCCACATTTGACCTTACACACACCCAACCCCAAACCATATACATACACATACATGTACAACAAATGTTTACAAGAAATTGAAAATGAAATTGAGTTGCCAGAGTAACAAGCATTGGGCTTAGAGTTAGTTTTTCTTTTTTTGGGTCTCAAGTGGCTGCCAGCACAAAATATAAAAGCAAAGAAAATTAGTTATAAGAATTTCTTGAAAAGAGGCCAAAAGACTAAATAGGATAACAACTGAAGTAGTAGACCTTTGTCCAAAGAATCCTGAATACATACAAATTGTTGATAGACTATAAATTATATTAAGCATTTTTTATTTGTTTATAACATTTGAAACATTAAAAGGTTTATAATTCTAATAGAGAAAATAATTTTATAAAAATCGGGTGTCTCTCAACTGAACTATTAACTTTTTTCTTTAATATGAAACAATTTAGTTTTGAATATGTTAAAAATTATTTATATTAAAAGATTAACCTAAAATATGTTGCTCTTTTAATTTATATCTTTGAAATATTAAAATGAACTATTTAATGAAACTTAAGTTATAGCTCTACAACTCATCATTTGATTTTTTAATCTTTTATATTAATGTCAAAACTTGAAAATATAGGTTTATAAATGAAATAATATCATATGTGAAAAATGGATTTAATATTTGTTATTCTATCATATTATCCTTTAAGTCAGTGCTTAATAAAAATCTAGTTAACACAAAGGTAATTGTTGAGAAACCAACTGCACTCATTGTAAGTGTCTTCGGCAATCTCATCTTTCTACCGCTAACTTTTGTATTAATCTGTTATCTATATCCATATATGTAGATATATTCTATTCTATTCTATTCTATTTTGCATTTACATACACACGCACATATATTATCTAAGTTTTGCCGCTGCATCGGCTCATATTAAGAAATAATGTGAACAAAAATTTAGTAACTTAGAGGCAAAGCAACTGAACAAGAATTTGCTAACATCGTTTTTCAACACTTACAATGTGCAAAAGACTAAGACTAAGGCCATGTCTAATTATGCTAAACATCTAATAAGTTTATTAGATTGCTAATTTAAGTCAGATGAGTATAAATTTAAAAAGCTTTTTATTGAAAATTATTAGAATTTTAAGTAATATTTTAATTCACATGAATCGTATCGAAAATCAACCATGTTTATGTTTTTTTTTTTATTTTTTGCTTCCATGTTCCCTAACGCTACAACTGTAATTGCTTTAGCACCTCTTTCACAGCCCTTTCCTTCCCTTTTCGCTGACTCATATTTTAGCGGTTCTTTTTTTTTTTTTTGCTTACTAATGTGCCACTTGTTTTTTGTTGTGAGGGGGATTGCCTGCCGGTTTACTGTGCGTGCAAGTTTCTGGTATTCACCAGCCGAGTCGTTTTAACTCTCCCCCCCCTTTCCTTTCTCAGTTGTTAGCCTTCCTTCAACTAATGGCCGCTATAACGATGTGGAGAGGAGACCCAAACGAAGACCACTCAAAAGTTAACTCAACGAAAGTTGGCTTTGTGCTAATTGAACTAAAAACTCACAACTAACTAAATGAAACTAAGTAAAAAGCCTTCCTCAATAACAAGACTAACAGCAACAGCAACAGCAACAACAACAACAACAACAGAAGCAACTAGAATAACAAAAACAAAAATAGCAGCAACTAGCTAAACCGTTTTCTATAACGGTAAAAGGTGGCCATTTAATTTCGTTGTTCGAACACGTTAAGCAAGAAAATCTTTCGAGCAGAGCGTTGACTTGGCTTTTTTATTTTTGTTATTGTTGTTGTTTGTTGTTTTTTTTTTTTATGGCAGGGATTGTGTAGAATGACCGAGCTAGAATGCCTCCCGCCACCCCCCGCCTTCCGTCTATATCCGACAACTGCTCGTCCTTAAGCCAGGAGTTGCTTCAACTGCACGTTTTTCACAATCAATTCACGTAATCAAACAATTCAAGTGGCAAACACTGAAAATGCCAACGTCAACTGGAAAATTTTTGCGCTACTACCAACACCAACAGCAACAACAAGAACAAGAGGCTTGGAACGAGAAAAACTAACACACACACACACATGGGCAATGTGCTCGGCATTGAACGTTGCGATTTATGCGCCAAAAACTATGCTTCGACAGCCACATGAATGAGCAGAATGTGGAAGGCGTGGCAAAGGGGATAAATAAAAGAAAGGGGGAAGTAGTAAACGATAGAGATGGAGGACTGTGAGATAAGGGGCAGAAGGCGTTTGGTGGCACAAAACTTGCAGGTGCTGCACTCGACGAAATCAAAACAAACAAACCCGATTAACAAAACAACTATCGAATACCCTTTACAAATTGAAAATCTTGTAATATTAATGAAATATTTTCTCAAAAAAGCTATATACTATAGTTTTGTTTTTAATTGCACAGCAACGCAAAAAAAATCACGATTAAGGACTTATTTGCCGTAATAAAACAGAATTTAAATCAAAATGTTTAGATTGGCTGGACTTTAAAAGGGTTTGAATAGTTTTTCCAGTGCTAAAATATAGCAAATCCAAAATGCCTTACTTTAGACTTGGCCCAAGTAAATATAGTCTAAAGTTTAATGCTATTTCTATTTTTCTGTCTCCCTAATTTCTGTCTGTCTGATTTTCATTTTAAAAAGAAAGCCTTTTGACATTGTCAAGAAGGGGAAAAACATAGACAACTTTCCATACACATTTTCTGTTTTAAAACGAATTAAGAATTTCGAAATTCTTTGTCTATAAACGCTAAAAAAAAACTGTTAAAAAAACATAAATTTTTGATATACTGTAGCGTTTAAAATCGGGACTATCTAAACATTGTTACTTCCGATTCGGTCCCAGAATAGAAAACACATAGAATACATATACAGAAGTCTTATTTTTTGGCCATGACACTTGTTTTTCTGTGACCATATTTTGAGATAGACCAGAATTTGTTGCTTAATAGCAAGCTTAAATTTTTTATAACTTCAACAACCAGCTATATACTGTAGTTTACTGAAAACTAAGCGATAATAAGTCTTAATAAAAGATATAATAAAGCAATAATATAAATTAAATATCCCAAAAGTATGCAAGCGAAAATAATTATGTGACAATAGCAGAAAGAGTTTACAGTTCGCTACATATGCCTACATAATTCCAATGGAACATTAAACGTTTCTGATTTCTTTTTTATCAAGAATTGGTTTTAAATTTAAAAACTATTTGGATTTCTTAAACCGAATCTCCAAAACAAAGTATTTTATTATCTTTTAAGCACATTTAACTCCTTATTTTCTTATATCAAAAATACAAACTCTGTTTTAAACTGTAAAAGTTTACATATGAATAAAGACTACGCGCAGAATTAACTTACTAACATAGCGTTTGAATAAGTTACAGTAACAGTTTATGTTAAGTTATAAACATTAATCTGTAAATGGCATCTTATGTTAATACGCAGAAGGGAACGAACGAAACAACTTAAAAAACCCCTTGCATTGTCGTAATAATAAATTATTTTATAAAACGCTTCATTTATTTATACCACAAATGATTTATCGAAGGTCGCAAAAGATTCGATTATTTCGAGAATTATTTTTTTTCAAACAATTTGTACAACTGTTCATTACTACAAGAGAGGACTTAATTCCAATATACCCTCATACCAATTCAGAGCAATCTCCACCTTTGGGGCCAGCCAACACAAACACAAGCAAAATCGTTGTCGTTGTCGCTTTTGCCTTTTGTTGACGCAGAAAAAGAGAAGAAAAAAAATAGAAAAACTTCTCACAAAGAAAGAAAAATTCTAAACTTGTGGAAAAAGTTGTCGCTAAAATGTGGAGAAAGTTGCCGCAACAACTGGCGGATACCGCCATAGAGAAGATGGCAACAAAAATAAAAATAAAAAGAAGACAAACTAAGAAAGCACTGCAATTGGAATTGGGAATGGGAATGGAAACAGAGTAAAAAGAAAAAAGGACATTTTTACCATGTTGACCCATTTGCTACTGCTGCTGCTGCCCGAGGGGGAAAACGAGAGGGGGGGGAGGACAAGTTGATTGCGGCAATTGCAATTGGAAAACTGCCCAAAGGGAATTCTCAGAATGGAAGAGGGGTATGGTGGGGGGGAGGGCTAGGCAGCAAAACTTTTGCAGTCAGTTAGTCATATCTAATGGGAAATACTTACATGATATTTACCAAAATTGCCAGACCAGATGTGATCAACATGATCTTTGCATCAACTTCATAGTCACCTGTAATGAGCCGTCCAATGGCCAACCACACCAGTATGCCAGTAATGACCCAAATCATGAATACGGAGGCCATAGCTCCAATGACCTCAGCACGATACCATCCAAACGACATCCTGTCAAAAGATAAATGCAAGAGAAAAGAAATCGAAAAATTGTTTAATTGTGAAATGTCCAAGATAATGGCAATAAAATACGTAAAGAAAGAGTTCATTTAAGTTAATAAAATGTTTTCGCAAAAGGAAACTGGCAACCTGTCAATAAAAATTATCGCTTAAATGAAAGATGATTATTTTGGAAAGATAATTAAAAGTCAAAAAGACTTTGTAAAGGACCTTTTTTTGTCCTCTTTTTGTCCCCTTTATCGGTGACTTAATCAAATTGCATTGCATATGTAATTTTTAAATAAATTTGAATGTTTCTCAAACTGAATATATGAAAGTATATTTAAAGTCTAATTAATTGTATAATACGTCAAAATAAATAAATTAATAAAAATCTGGAAAACTAGAATATTCTTAAAGTAAAAACTCTTGGATATGAAACTAAACTTAATTTATAATTTATTAAGTTATAAAACAAGATTTATAAAAAACTAAGTGCAAAGCTTTAAGTAAAACTTTCAATATTATTAATAGATTTTCTCCATATAATTCAATTATACCTATATGTACTAGCCATACAATTAAATGTACTATATAGTAGCTATATAATTGAATTATATATGTACTAGCTGACCCAGAGAACTTTATTCCGCCTAATAGAGCAGATGATCTTCTGACCCGGGAACATGACCATGTGAAAAACAATGATTTACTATATGCAGACCACAAACTATTAAAGATTGGTCTTGTGATTTAGTTATGGTCATGACGAAGCTGGATCGGAAATGGAATTCTTTTAACACAAACGGCATATCCAGTTAGGAACATCGGGATCTTCTGAACAAGAATTTCCCCACCTTTGAATTTTGCATTAGAATATCGCCAGTTAGTTCATATTGTTTATCAAGCATGATTATTAAGGAGCCAATATTTAGGTTTAATAAAGTTTTAAAACTCCATTGGATAGTTGGTGGCTTCATCTTCATTACACAGTTACACAGTGAATGGAACTATAATGGATTATTTGTTCCAATGATATCTTTCTGAAATATGTAGTTTATTTTCTCTTCATCTGGCTAACTTTGGTTTTGTCACTGAGAACGAACTCGTTTCTTACTAAATCAGCGCTCTTTACGTAAAATTCCTTGTGCTTCTTCTTTAGTCGTTACATTCTACCTTGTTAGAAAGATTCAATCGTCTTAGGATCGTCATTGTTAATGATGATCCGTAGAAGCACTTAAACCTTATGAAAGTTAAACGCTCCGACGAAAACAATGTTTTTTAATGACTATGGAAACGAACAGGATAAAAAGTATCATATGTGAGACTTCTTTCTAATTGTAAGCTACCTCTCCAAACCACCCAAATCGGTTTAGTCGTTCTTTAATTTTGAACAGTGTAATTAAAATGTAACTAACACGACTTTCTTTAGTACATATAAAAATATTTCAATTACCTTATGAGACAAATAGATTCCTTTACATTTTGTTACCAACTTGAAAAATATTAAAATGTTTAGTTAACTAAATTAATTCTTATCTATTTGTTTCTCTAAACCATTTACTTTAAAAACAGTATTCAATCGTATTTAATTGTTTTAACAAAAAGGCAAAATGATGTTATTATGAAAACAAGAACAAATATCTTTAATTAGCCACATACGCTTACGTATTAAATGCTAAAACCTTGATGAAATTGATAGCATACCCAAAAACATAAATTAAATTTGAAAAGGGGCGGCAAGGTAAGGTAAGGCAAGGGACAGAAAGGAAAGTCAAAAATTAACATGAGTTGATAAATGCGTCCAAAATTTGTCAAATGCCATTTTAATTTGAGTGTCGCAGGTTTTTATTTTATTTTTTTTTATGTTAAATTTTCTTTTATTTCATATTATTTTTTTTTTTTTTTTTGGGTGCGGCTCGTCCCTCCCACAGGAGAAATAATCGCACTCGCTGGCTTAGGGGTTTGAGTGGCCAAAATGGTGTTGTAGGAGGTTTCACCTAATGTAATGAGCGTTTTGCATGTGGGTCCCTTTTTTTTGAAATTTTTCGTTTATGTGTTTTTTGTGTATATTTTTTTTGTTTTTTTTTTATTTTTTGCTTGGTGGGGTCAAAGTCAACACCTGAACGACGACAATGGCTTAACGGTAGAGCTCGTTCAATTAAAGGGGCCGCAGCCCTAAACACACTTCTTTAGGCCCCTTTCTAGGTTCTCGTTATAAAATTGAAATAATGGCAACAAGAAGAACAATTTTTGCCTGCCTGCTAACTAATGTCTCGCCATAATAATACAATTTAATTTCCAGCAAACATCCGCACGACCTCATACCCTCAGACCTCCGCACCAAGCCCGTGTCTCTGCCAGATTGTGTCAATGTATGGGTAGCTAGGTTTTATATATACGCACACATATATATATATATATATGTTTATATACATATATATATGTTTCTACGTATATATATATACACTAAGGGCTTTGCATTTGCAGCAAGTGCAACCATTTGCTTAATGACCGCCTCTGCCAGCTCTGCTGGTTTTGGTTCTCTTTTCATTCTGGTGCTGCTACTGCTGCCCCTCCCCTGGTACGGATACTGCTGCTACTCCTCATGGAATCAGAAGGAAAAGCCTCACAACATCGTTGCCTCAATGAGCCAACAACGTTACCGAGTCACATTGGGCTGGGGGTTATTTGATAATTAAAACTAACTAGCCAAAAACACTTCATTTGGCGGTGGAAAAAACCAAAAGAGAAAGTTGCCATAATTAGACGAAATGTTTTCAAGTCAGAGGGAAAGAAATAGTAAGACACAACATATTAGAATATTTACAAAACTAATTAATTTACATATATAGTTAGCAATATTCTACAAATGTCAATGCATTGGTAGATTAAAAAACAAAGAAATAGGTATACAGAGGGAACAGCAATAAAATAAAATAAAATGAATTAAATTTAAGATATAGGTATATAGATTTCAAGTGATTCAACTCAGAATCGGCTAAAGTTATACTGATTACATAGGAAACTCATTCAAGGGTAAAGAAATGAATGCTCTAACAACCTGTTGATTCTATATTAAATATATAATATAGAAATATAGAATTAAACATGGAATATTCAAAATCAAATATAGAAAGAATTTTAAATAAACAACAAAACAAATTTCTTTCATTAGTTTTATTCGTCAATTTTACTATAAAGGTTAAACAATATAAATCAATTTCAAAAAGATTGTCTATCGTCAAAATTTTCATTGTTTTTAAACTGTTTTTTAAACCATTCTATTAAAAATCATACTTTTAAAAAAAATTATTATTATATATAATAATTTTCTATAAATATAAATTAACCTCTAATTATTTAAATCTATAAACTCTTATATCAACGATTAAATTATCTGTTATATATAGACAACCTCTTATGTAAAACTGATAGAAAATGTATATATGTATATATATGAGTTTAAAATATAATTTAGCAAAATATTTTTAATAACAAGCTATATTTATCTTTTATAAAGTGAAAATGAAGAAATCGAATTATTATTATGAATTAAATTGATAGGTTCATATGATTCACCATTATATTCATTATTGAATTATAAAATAATCTAAACCATTTAGGTCAGGATTTAGCTTTCTTCAATTAGAAAATTAACCCTTTAAATAACCAAAGATTTTAATATTTATGTTTTCTTTTTAAAGGTTCACTCAATTTCTAATTTAAAACCAATTAATTAGACAAACAGTTTTAATAATTATTAATTTTCAATAATTTCAAATAAATTTTTTTTAGTAAAACAGAGATGAAATTGTCCTGATGTAAGGATGCATGGCATTTGGGAATCGAAAGTACCCAGAGAAAGAGTTTTCAAGAATTTTCTATATCCGTTTCTGTTTACAAGAAGAACATGTTTTAGTTTTGATTTTATTTTTATTGCTACTTATAATATTATTATTTTTTTTGGTACAATGTAACGAAATCAAGTAAGAGCTTTCGGAATAATGAATGAGAGTTGTTTATTTATAGAATTTTATTATATTTTACACTCGAAATCTAACATCCTCAAAATGAAATGTTACCCCAACCATTCTTCCCTGGGACACTGTGCCCTCTCCTCATGTTTAGTTTTAGTTTTCATTTTGCGTTGCCTGTGCGTTTGCCTTTGCAATTGTGCAAATGTGTTTTGTTTTGATAAATTAGGCTTGTCAACTCGGCAATGGCAACGAGAACGGCAACGGCAGCGGCTGCGAACCGCACCAAGACTGTGCCTCAGCCTTGGCAACATGCATCAACAGAGCAATAGAGCCACAGGAGAAACACAGGAGAGGAACCTACACACACACACACATAGAACGTAGTGTCTGAAGCTGAGCCTGAGACTGGGAATGGTACTGAGAATGGGACTGAGACAGAGGCTGATTCTGAGACGGAGGAGGCACGGCAACGGCAACAAAATTTACAAAATTACCATGCAACACGCTTGAAATTGCAAAAGTTTTTCATTATTCACTTTGTGGCTGCAGCAGTCGAGTCGTCGAGTGAGTGAGATTTTTGCATGAATGAGCAGAACGTGCCGCTTCCGTTCCACCCAAAAAAAGGTCCTATTCCCTTACACTCTTTCACCCTTGTCAGCCATTCCTATTCCCGAACTGTGCAGAGAACGAGAACAAGATGAATGCTAAAGGCGGAATAGTAGGTGGAATATATGTATGTATGTATATATTGTATATATAGTATGAGGTCTACGAGACCAATTGAAAAATGTGCATCGGCCAAGCAGAAACAGAAATAAAAGCTACAGCTAAAGCAACAGAACCAGAAGCAGACCCTGAAAATTTGGAAACAGGCTTTTCGCCTAATTAGACGATGGCGAATGGGAAATAGGGAAATGGCAAAATGGATGCGATGCCAACATCTACAGAGACCCAATGCCCCCCGCCCTTTGTTGAGCGACAGAAATTATGAAAAGAAGATGAAAATAACAAATGTTGAACAAGACTATTTAAATGCTCTGCAGCTGACTATAGCTTAAGTAAATATATCCTGCAAAGATACAACTTTAATTAAAGATCCTAACTAAAAATTATTTAATTATTAAACAAGTCAAAAATAATGATTATAAAGGTTATTATTATAAGATTATAAAGAATTAAAAACTATTGTTTAATAAAATAAATAAAAATAAATATAGAACATAAAATAAAAATACATGTAACTAAAAATTTACATTAGTAGAACAATTACTAAATAGAAAAACAATATTTTATTGCAAATTAAAAAACAACACCAAAAATGTACAATATAAGTTTAAATACTGATTTACGAAATAATTTGAATTAAATTAAAAAAACAAATTGATTAGAAATTGAACTGGAAAAAACATTTTGCAAAGCAAAATGTGATTAAACTATATATATTATTGTGTTATCGGTCGACTTTATCTATGATATAATATGTACTCTCATATTAAAACCAAACCTTTCTTAAATGAATTTATTATATAAAAAACTTCATTATATAAATATTTTTTACAAAAACACAATTCTGTATTTTTGTTCTTTAGATTTCTTGTAGAAGATTTACAGGAATAAAGGCTAAGCTAAGCGGCTTACGCAGTATCATCAACAGAAAGTGCAAACAGAAGATTTCTTTGTCAGCTCAAAAGAAAATATCTTGCAAGGATCACCTGCAGATTTGTTCTAGCATTTGTTCGCAGATTCACTTAGCCCTTTTATTAGACTTAGCGCTTCATCGTTGTTGATGTATTGACAACATTTTTTACGGGCTTGCTCTCTATGAGTACTAAAATCACACTGATCTTTATAAAAAAGCAACACAAAATTTTAATAGGCGTACTAAGAATCATGATTAAAGAAAAATTTCAAATTGCATTTCAAGCTCAGACTTTTGCACGTATAGTTACTATTATGAAGAATTGTTGAAAAAAAGTCTTAGCACTGTTTATTGTGATTTTCTTAATGGGTTTTTTAAAAGAATTCCTTTCGCTGCTATTAATGTTATGTTAAATTCTAAAGTTCTGTTAAGAGCTAGTGTATGTTGAATGCTAGTGTTGGTCAACGAGTAAAAAGGTTTGTCAACAATGATTAGTTACAGTACAAAACTAATCATCCTACCACAATACAATAACAAAATCAATCTCCTAAAATGAATTTGTTATTGAACTAATAAAACTAAGACTAAGACTTTTTTAAACTTTGTGCAGTAAACTTAGCCACGTAGTGTATTTTACTTACAAGATTGCTCTTTTATTACTTAACATGGCCTAAGGTCAGCAAAGTCTTGAAGAAAAACATGACGTTGGAAACGAAAAAACTTAAAAGTTTTTATTGATTTGCCAAAGTCTTTTGACCTCTCATTCTTTTTCTCTCTATTTTTCTGTCATTCTTTGAGCATTTTTCCCTCCCTGACGCTTTCGTTTTGATGCCCTCTAGTTTTTGTGCCGGCTTACCTTTGCGTAGATGGTCGTCCAGCAATCCAGATAGCAAACAATGAGATCATAAAACTGGCGAAATCGGTTAGCAAATGTGCGGCATCTGTTGCTATAGCCAGGCTATTCGATAGATAGCCACCTGTCGATGAAAGCCAGTCACAAAAGAGAGAGGAAGAGACAGAGATGAAAAGAAAGAAAGAGAAGTAAATAAATGCGCAAAAAATTAACTTTTCTCGAATCTGTCTGAGCACCCCACACAGAAGGTGGAAATAACCGATGAAAGGGAATTCCCGACAAATCTGATGCTCCCCTACAGTCCCCAGCAGCACACCATACACCGCACCTTGTCATCAAGTGGAATGAAGGGACAAACAGCAAAAAGGAGGAGTCCTTGTCTGAACGGGAACAGTCAACCATTTTCGATTTGCGCAGCAAAGGCAAACGATGAAAGGTATATAGTAGAAAGGAACAAGGTAGGTAATTGCAAAGCGATTAACGACAACAGTCAAGGCAAGCGAAGTCCAAGTCCACGTTCACATAGACGACCAAGTCCAGGAGCAAGTCCTTCGAGTGACGTTGCTACTCGAAAATTAAATGTTTATTGTATAACCCAACCCAAAAACCACCCTCTAAATGGTGTAAGAGGGTTGACAACAGATACACAGACAGACGATACAAAGACGGACAGACACAGTAAGCCCTTCCGGTTGCCATATTGTTGCACTTCCGGTGCTCAGTTTTTTAATCGTCTCGTCCTTTGTTGTACCCTTTTTTCTCTTTTTTTTTTTACTTTTTTATGTTTGACTTACTTTTTTCTGTCTCCCTCTATCTTTGAGGTGAGCGAAATTAGTTAGGGAATTGAAAAAGGGAGCTTAAAATGTAAAAAAAGGGGCAATTCGAAGGAAAAAGGTATAAATTAAATTGCCAGGCAAAAAGATGAAAGACTTTTTGCCTTTAGTTTTGTATAAAAAACTCACCTACAATTTCTGCCATCATAAAAACCAAACACAAAATGCTGGCAATGATCAATTTGCGACGAGCCTTCACATCAACACCCTCACTACGTGCCCGATGACAATGATCGCGTACTGAAAATATATAAAAATATAAAATATATTAAATATAAAATATATTAAAATATCTATAGAATAGTGTGGTTGTATTTGTAATAAATATTATAGATTTGTTTTATTCAAAATTGATGGGCAATAGAGCCAGTTACTTGTACCTAAAATTTGGAATACCAGAATAATTTCATATTTCAGATGTCTACTTTTAAGTATAGGAACAGCCGATATTTAGTTTTCTTTAAGTTTCATGGAGCCTATATTCAATTATAGCCGATTTGATTGAATAAAAAATAAATTTCAATTAAGAAGTAAAAGTTATATACTCCCGACAAAACTGAAAAGAATTTTTCCAAAAATTAAGTTACAACAGCAATAGCTCAGTCCCGTATTTGTCGCTATATAGCTTAGATATAATATTATGAACTCAAAAATATTTATATATATATATATATATATTAAATTGCTAAATGACATGTTGATAAGGGCTTGTCAGTCCGTCCGTCTGTCTTTTTTTTCTCAATTTTTAGACCTTGAATTTTAAGCTAGATGATTGAAACTTGATAGATAAGCTTATTAGATGTCTATGTTGATAAAGTATAAAAATAAGTCAGATCGGAAGTCATAAGATATAGTAACTTGACTTCAGCATCTTTTTTTTTCGTTTTTAATACGTGCATGGGGCACCGTACACGAAGTTTGAATCGAATAATTTTCATCTTTATGACTGCAAAGGTATACAATCTTCGACACGTCCAAACCTAATTTATTTAATATTGTTCTAAAATTTAAATAATTATCTTTAATACATTAAAATTTCATAAATTTTTTACTGATATTGAAGGAAACTTCCTTAATTTTATAGTTAAAATAAATAAATTTAGATTTCTAAAACCAAATGAGGACTAATTGACTAACTGAATGACCTTTGAGATCGTTTGTTTGATTGCCATAAAATTATAATAGACGTTTATTTAGTTGTTTGGTTGTTATAAAAGCTATAAAGCTTTGTTTAATTACCATAAAATTATAATCAGACTTTATTATTGTTTCGTATCTATGTTTTTAAATTTTATTTCATAAATCAGAATTACATTCTCTGCTTAATCAGATTTTCTTTCTCATTTCCCCGATTTCTTTTCAAAAAATTCATATATTTTTATTTTAATATAAAGAAAAAAATCTGTTTTTCCCACTGATGAATAAGTAATATTGTACAAATAAACTGACTTTCACTTGCGACATACGAATTTCCTTTTTCGGTGTACGTTCTTTATTTTCCATTTTCATTTTCTGCTGAATAAAATTCTCGATGAATTTTCCTTAAGCCAGCCTTCTGTCCTTTCCCTTAACCGGTTTCGCGAAAGTGTTAAATGAACAATGTGAATGTGGCATATGTTTGGTAGTGCGAGCGACTGACCCCATGGGAAAAGCAGGGAAAGGCCATCTTGCCACCCGGCACCTACCTCCTCCCCTCCCCGCCTCACACCACGCCCATCTGTTATGCCATTGAGCATGCAATACATATTTACAAAACAGGCATTTAAATTTATTTAACATGGTACGTGAATAATGACCACCAACGCGACTGCTACTACACTTCTTCTGCCACGCCCCACAAATGTAGATATGTTGTAGGGAGGGAAGGACGACTCTACGGGATGTTTCTGTTCCGGGAGTACTATACTATAAATATATATGCTATACTATAAAGCATACATGTACATATATATGTTTTGCCTTTTTCTTTGTAGTTATAATTTTTTTTTTCTTTCGGTGTCAGTGACAGGCGGAGCAAGAGTTGCACCCAGCTAGGAGTTGCTTGGCTTGGTTGGTCGGTTTGGTATGGTTTGGCTTGGTCTAGGAACAGTCTATTAAATACTTTATTGCATTTGTCGCAGCCGTTTTTCATGCTTTGTCATTTCCGCTGCATTTTCTTTGCACTCTCGGTCCGCTTTCTCTCAGTCTTTTTCTCGCTCTCTCACTCTCTCTCCCTCTATTACTCTCCCTACTATTCCTACTTTTGCTTGTGGCTTTTTCCCTGTTGTGCAGTTTTCCCTTTGTTCAGTAGCTGAAACCGAAGGAAAACCCAAAAGGAAGGTGGACTCCAACACAACACACATGTGCATATGCTTGGTAAATTTGAGATGGCCATGTGACACGATTCAAATTATAATATCGAGGGACATACGATAAAATTATTTGTTTATATTAATTGCCTAACATAAGTAAAACTTGTTCAAATAATGAAACCTGTGACTTCATACTCCAAAGTATTGTGAAATATGGTTAAAACCTTTAAAGAATAGTATTCCGGATGTTCACCCGTTAATAATTTGAATTTAAGAATCAATATAAAATGTATAGTCTGGTAACATCTTACTCTCTATTTTACATTAATCACAACTTTACTCAGTTCGCGACTGTAAGCTCAAATGGGCAACATAACGTTAATGTTAATGTAATTGGGCACAAATAACATAAGACATTTTAAAAAGAAAGAGAAAGCATCAGAACTACAGATGGTGGAGTTATGTTTGAAATAAAACAACAAGCCGACTAGGAGGTGTTACTGTTGAATACAAGTATTTTTGAAATAAGACAAAAACTTTGGCGACAAAAAACTTTTTTTTTGGATTTTTGCAATAGTTTAATTATAAAATAACTTACTCAAATCAAATACATGTTTCCTTGATTCAAATTAAAGTACTATTATTAATACTAATTCCGCAAGATTAGCAACAAAAAACTAAAGCTTCAAGGCTGACATTGTCTCCAATATAAAAATTTATGAATTCAAAAATTTATAATATAATTAAGTAAATAAAATTAATTGTTTCAGAGAAAAGCATAATAAAATTTCATGCTAATAAATTTTGTTTACAGTTATAATCGACAAATTTGATAAGTTGCACGTTTTCAGAAACTCCTAACCTAACTTTTCGGAACTTAACATTATAAAAGCGAACAAAATTCACTTTGAATTACCTTGACAATAGCAGAACTTCTCATGGTAGTTCTTAAATAAAAGAATTTTGTATTATATTTTTGTACAGATTCAACTTCAAAATGAAGTTTCTACTAATTCGTGTCACGCAAGTATCACCTATAGAATAGTTGGCGTAGTTGAGCGGTTTCTTCATTTGAATTCAGTACAAGGACACCAACGCCTGGCCTGGTCTCCGTCTGTTCATACTCCACAAAAACACACGCATACACACACTCACACTCAGTGGCACACACACTCAGTCGCACACACACAATAGCAGTAACAATGCCAGCAGCGAAATTAAATTCCTGTACATAACCAAAGCCTCGCCTTCGACTACCACTACGACTACTGGGACTTCCAACTATACAAAACGACGCAGCAAGGATTGTGGCACGTGGAAATTTCACCTATTAGACCCGCATCCCAGTTTACCGCTTCAGCTGCTATTCCCAACGTTCTCTCTCTCTCTCTCTCTCTCGTCTCCATCGTCATCGTCATCGTCGTGGCAGCTGATGCATAAAAATCATCATACTTGCAATTTAAACACAACTCCGATCCATCTGCATCTTTAATTGGTCGCCTTGGTCTGTTCGCGCATTGGTTTTACCTCTTCACCTTTTTCTTCTTTTTTTACCCTCACATTTTTTTCCCATATTTCTTTTTCTTTTTTTTACTGGATTGTTGCTTTTGCTTGTTTGTTTGCGCAATGCGGCAATCAGAAGGTGCTGGCCGTGAGGAAAGGGAAGACGAGGAAGATGCGGGGGGGATTGGGAGCAGAGCGTTGAAAGGGGGGGCTTTTGGCAACAACAATACCAACAACAATTGTGCACTTCTTATAAATAATTAATGACGAAATGAGGCCCCAAGTGTGCATATAAAAAGACGTAATTGAATAGAAATACATAAATCTGCTGACAAAAGCATTTTACGGCACCAAAGTTGACAAAGTGACAACACCTGACACTATGTACATACATACATATGAGTACATATGTACATATGTATGTATATATATTGATACAAACACACACACACACACATCATTCATTTATTTAAGAAACTTTACAAACAATCTTTCAATTTAAAAGTGGTCAATACAAAGAGAAACAACACTTTAATACATGGTAAAGAGTTTTAAAGAGTTTGAATTGGCAAGAAAAATAAATGATTGGTAGACACGAATCGGTAAAGAAGTTGGGTATATATATATGTATATCAATAGGAAAGGATCATTGAAATATCTTCTTACTTCTTATTCATAAATACCTTAAGTCTGCTTCTATAATTTAATTTAACTTAACAATACCATTCAAAATGCAATGGTCAAACTAAAAGAAACAAATTTGTTGTTTCTTTTAAGGTGATTCTAAATCTGATTTCTAAAATAAATATAAATAAATAGTAAATTTAAGTCAATTTCTAAACACGGAATTTATATACCATTTTATTGGGTACACATTCCTTATCTAACCATTATAGTTTAACTTCCGATCTGAACAGCTTTAAAGGGAGCTTCTTAGTAATTACAATAATTAAAAAATATTTTAAATTAATTTGTTGCGACATAATTGCATTTAAGCGAAATATTTTTATAGTCATTCTAATTTACAACTAACGAGTATATCTAAGCAATATATTAGAAATGTTCTCTATTATATAATTTAAAAATAAATCAAATTCAAATAGATATGTTAGAAAAATATCTTCGAAATCTGTGTCATTAATTTGCTTATTAAAAAATTCTACTAATTAGATAAATGAATTTTGAAATTATTTTTTTAAATAAAACTTTTCTTAATCAAAAACTATTTTTTTGAAACTCAAGAAATTTCCGGAGTTTAACATGGATATTTACATAGAATAAAGCAAGCAAGTCGTTCCTGTCGACTTTGAGAGGAATTTTATAAATTCATCAAAACTCCTTCAAAATTTTCATTAACTCCAAAAGAATATTTCCTTCAAGGCGCAGCAGCGAACGCATGCTGTCTCGCTTACTCTTACTACGTATGTAAATATATATCCGACATTTATTATCCGATTTCGACGAAATTAGGACAATTTGAATACCTTTAGGCTATATTATTAGGTATGCTAAATAAGAATGTAATAAAATTTAAAACAAACTTGAACTGCGTAGACATTACACGATCTAGGTGTTCATTCGGACGGACGGACATGTCTCAATTGACTGTTGATGCTGATCAAAAATATATATACTTTAAGGGGTCGAAAAGGCCTTTTTTTGCCTGTGACATACATTTTAGCGGCATTAATATACTCTTTTACCCTATGGGTACAGGATATAAAAAATTCATTGTTTAGAATCTAAGATGTTTTAATTATCCTATTTATATATACATGTGTAATATTTGCCTGTATCCTTTTCTTGGATATGCATTGAAAATATTGTATTAACAATGTTCTTCAGTTTGGTTAAAACTAAAACTTTATGCTTGTTTTCAACATATTGTCCTTGAAATTGGGAAGTGTAAGCAATTATACTTAACACTTTAATTTCTCTTATATTTTTATACCCTGTACCCATAGGGTAAAAGGGTATATTAAAGTCGCTAAAATGTATGTAACAGGCAGAAGGAAGCATCTCCGACCCCATAAAGTATATATATTCTTGATCAGCATCAACAGCCGAATCGATTGAGACATGTCCGTCTGTCCGTCTGTCCGTCCGTCTGTCCGTCCGTATGAACACGTGGATCTCAGAGACTACAAGAGCTAGAGCAACCAAATTTGGTGTCAGCATTCGTGTAGTGTCTGCTTCATTTTTTTTTAATATTTTCAAAACCAAATAATATATATTCCAGAATTTTCAAATATTTTTTTGTAAAGTATCAGCAACATTGCACATTGATATCTTTTTCATAACACAACACAAAGTTTATTTAAGTTTAGATTCCAAATAATAGTTGTCCATAATTAAACACAATATCTTATGTAAATTAATTGTTTTTACATAAAACTTATTGAAATTATTATTTAGTTAACTTTGGAATATCTAACATTTTAGTTGGCAACTATTCACTTTTACCTGTATTCGTCTCCAATAAGTTGCCTTTGAATAGGTCCATATGCATCTTATATAATTCATTGATAACAATGGAAAATTGTTCACTAGTGTCTCTAACAATAAGATGATTTATTATAGATATATACATAGAAAATTGAACCCATCTGGTTCATATTCAACTAACGACTGTGTTATGAGGTAAATCAACTAACTTTGAGGCAGCTGCTTCCGTACTAAGTAAAAGTAACTACTTCTCGTATTTAGTTAAACAACATGCTATGAGATTTTATTAATAGAGACAGATAGATTGAACTATGAACTATGAGTGCAGGTTTTTGTATTCTATTTTTTTAACAGTTACTTTAGCTTCTCCATCATCGTGTCTAGACACAAGTAAATGTCATTTAAGGTCGTTCGATGTCTGCCACTAAATAAATCGAATCATCGTAGAGGAGAGGAAAAAGCAAATTTTTCCTATTTACTTGGAAGCCAGGCGAAAAAGGAAATTAAAATGTAAAATTGACATAGCCAGGCCATCGATTCTATATATCCCAATATATACATACATATATAGTTTTTCCTTCTACATTTTCTTTTTATAAAGTATATACATATATGAAGGAGAGAGAGAGTGGGGGGGAAGAAAAAAATGAGCTGGGCATTTATATGGTCTATGCTGGAAACGATGGTTGTCATACGTAGTAAATTACGAGCAACATTGCGGCAATTTATAGCATTTTGGCCATAGCATAAATTCTGATTACACCGCCTAGCAGATGCTGCAAAATTTGGGGTTTTCGGTGACGGGGGGGGAGGAACCTAAAGAATCATCAGCTGATTGATGACAAAACCAAATGTTATAAGTGGCGGAATGGGTGGGCAGTGAGTGGTAAATGTTCGCCTTACCATAGTCATGCAATTTCTCGATATGGCATTTCTCCAATGTTGAAGTTAAAGTTCTTGTTCTTTTTGTTGTTGTTGTCTCTTGATATACTTTCGTCGTCTCTGATGTATTCATTTCCTTTAGTTCCTTTCGTTATTCGGCGATTTCCGTGTCGTTGGCCAATTAGCAAACATTTACCCAAAAGAAAAAACAACAACTCTAATGCCAAATTGCATACAGAAATTTAAGCGAATTTTCAAAAACAAATGGAAATTATTATAGAACTTGAGAGCAATCAAAATCGTAAACTCTTTTTCAGAAAATTCAAATAATTTTGTTTGTTTGATTGTTTGTTAAAACTGAATTTTTCTATAATTTACTTTGCCTGCCTTGTTTTTGGTTACCTGATAATTTTATGAATGAATGCAAAATGCCATCAAATGAGGTCTGGGTAAGGGTAGTAAGCTTAGTAGAGTGACACAAGAGAGGAAGAGAGGGGGGGTGTGCTATACACTGATTGAATGCGACACGAAAGCGCCGTTGGCAGTTTATCACAACTTACCTTCAATGTTGTTGGAACGTCCGTGTAAACAGAAAATTTGTGATAGTGTTGAGGGTGTCGAGGGATTGTTGTTGTTACCACCAACTCCAGCACCAACACCGACTCCGACTCCGGCTCCGACTATCGGACTAGCACCATTGCCATTACCCTGTTCCAACAAATGGAAAGAGGGGGCTGTGCCATAATTGCTACGACGCGTCTGCTGCTGTTGACTGAAAGAAAACAACAGAATTTCAGTTGAAGCACAACAAATCCAAGATAGTCTAGATAAATCCATTTAAATATCAATATTTATTTATCCATTATTGTTGAAAACATAATTTTCACAGCTCTAACTCTATAATTATAGTTGTATTTAAAGCATATTCAAATTTCCAAAACGTATGCGTAAGTTAAAATAAGTTTTTGAGTTTTTTATTTAATTGAATTTAACTATTTATAACTTAGTTTTAGGAATGAAAACTTTTAATTGAAAAACTGACATGATTGATAAGCTGTTTTAACTGTTAATCATAACTGATAAAAAGAATAAAGTTAATCTATTAATTTCGATTGCAAGGCGAGAGTTTTTTAGCCAGAGTAACATGGTTTAAAACCTGGTCTAATCAGAGCTATGGATCATACGAAAGTTTTCAGAGACTTTTTGTTGAAAACCACAAGGTTTTTTTTTTGGATATAGTTGTAAATATTATAATTTTTTAACAAATGAAACTGAGTTATGCAAATTAGTTAGTTGAACATGAAATTTCTAAGAATGTTTAAGATTTAAAACAATATTTGTTTAAGCGGTTCAAGGTAAAATAGTTAGATAAAACATTTAAATTCAAGTATGATGAAATATAAAAAAAAACAGTAAAGTAAATTTTGAATTAGGCCTTGCTTACATGGAGGGAATACATTTCAAACTAGCCGACGCAGCAGCTAGGTGGTCAACGCAGGCTCTGCTAAAAATACACCTAAACCCATGTCTTTAGTTTGATGGGACTTCATGCACCTTAATTCCACTCTACATATTTTCCATACAAATATTTTCTCAATAAAAGCAATTCAAATTTTGAATTCAACAAATGAAAATGAGTTGTAATAATCTATTTGATCCCTGGAAGTCGTATACAAAGAATATAGGAGTTGAATCCGGTGGATCTCGCAGAAAATGGGACCTCATGGGATTTTAGAATATATAAGCACAATATACTTTTTTTCTAGTTTATACAAATTTTATAGCTAAACCAGGACATTGTTATGAATTAACCTAATTTTATTGTTCAAAGTGTTTTACTAACTAGAATACTTTAGGCCAAGTAGCTATACAATTCTGATTCGGTAAGAACCAAAATTAGTTAAAAACTAATGAATGTATTTTATGTTTTTTAATTGTTAAGCAATCGAAAACTTATAAGTTTAAAAATGTCGGAAAAATAAAAAAAATTATCATTATTATTTATTATGTTACATTGGCTTTAAAAAATATAACACTAAAAAAAAAATTAATAGTTTCGAAAGTTAGTTTTGTTGATTCATTATAAAAAAAAAAAAAGTAGTTCAGTAGTACAACAAATCCTTCAAGACTTGGGAAAAAATTGTTTGTTTATTGAATGATCTTATGATTAAACGAAACTTTTTAGTTTATTTTTCAAAAATTAGCAAATTAGCGGCCTTTCGAATTTAATTTTTAGATTTTTAGAAAACAGAAACAAAATCTGAATTCACCTTAAACTAAAATCCTTCGATTGAGCTAGTTTTTATATTTTCCAAATGCTGTCAAAATTTCATTGATAATCACAAAGCGGTTTTCGAGTTACAGTGGTCACCCGTTCAACATTTATGAATAGATTTAAGAAAAATGCGTTTTAAGTTTCAGAAGTCGTATATTTCAGTGAGAGGCTTACCCTATATTGTATTATATGAACATTCTAAATATATCCTAGTCTAAGGATTTATTATTTAAAATCAACATATTATATTATTTTAATCACATTATAGAACTGTGCAAATTTTTCTCTTTGTTTTTATATCCGTCTAATTTGAAACTTCTTTAGGGTTTTTTTATTTTTATTTTGTTTAAAGGAATCTACAAAATGTGCAACAATGATCAATTTTGGTTTTGAATTTTCTGACACTGTAATAAGGAGTTTATATTTTTACCAACAATAAATAAATAAAAGGAAGAGGGAAGAGAAAAAAACTTTTGCTTTTGAAAACCACTGGCCGAACAATAGAGGAAACAAGTAAAGCAAAGCAAAGTGCGAGGGGATGGATGGAGAAGAGGGAGTGAATTAAAACGCACTGTGGTTACCAACTGGCTGCGGTATTTAACCAGACACAATGTTAAAAAGGAGAATATCCCTCCCTCTACCTCTTTCACTCTCTTCTTTTATACTCTATGCTATGCTCTTGACACCACTTTTTCTTTTCCCTTCTTCATTACATCAATGTAATGAGCAGAGCTTCGAAAAACGAAACGGAGCACATGAAAAGGGGTTTCTTTTTCTCTTTTTTTTTATTTGATAGGTGCTAAAATGAAAAGTGCAAGGAAAAATTCAATTTGAAGTTTTGTTACTTAACGCAAACTACGATGACTACTTAAAGGCCACACCCACCAAAACCGTTCTACGCCCACATTAAATGCGTGTATGTGATGTGCCCGTTGATAAAGTTACTCTTTCTCTGTATGTGTGTGTGTATGTCTGTGTGTGTGCGTAATTTTTACTACGAAAAGTGCAAATGGCGCTAAACTACTTGCTCGGCAACTTTTCCAACGCAATTGCAACAAAAAGAAGAAGAAGAAGAAAAAAAAGAAACCGAAAAAGAAGTGAAAAAGAGCAAGAGCAAAAAAGAAGAAAAAAAAAAGAATGAGGAAAGGAAAATATGTAGCCACTTCACTTTAAGCTTTCGTTCTAGCCAACTTTTCTCGAGGCCCTTACACCTACAAACTTACACCTATACACACACACACATACACATATACAGTTAAACAAGACACACAGTTGTCGTGACTCCCACGCTGTGCGCTTTTACGCCTATTTAACAAATCAGCAGCTCATTTGCCTCTTTATGTTAATTTCGTCAGAGATTTTTTTTTCTTTTATTTTGCTTTTTGTATTTTCACTTGACTTTTTCTTCAATCTGTTTTTTATTATTTTTGATAAACTTTTCATCTTTTCCTTAGAGGCATTTGCACAAATTTGCTTGCATACACTTACTTTACAATTGGCGTATCTTCGTTTCTGGACATTATTATTATTGTTGTTGTTGTTGATTGTTGATTTTATCCTAAACAATTAATTAACAAATATACAAAAAAAAAGGGAACAAAATCCGATGAACGGACAACAAGTTATTAATGGGACTGCAGACAAACAACTGAATTACTTGAGGCTGTAGTACAAGATCCCTACTATCTAAATAACGGATGATAAGAACAAAGTAAATAGCTGATAAATGAATTGATAAAACTTACAACTGTATTCAGGTTTAGCGAGAGCAAGAGATCAAGGGAGAGTCGTGTGCACACATGGATTCATCTGGAATTGGACAATGTACATATGTATGCATGTATGTGCATATATAGGTGGGAAGGAGGAATGTAAAAACTGAAGACAACAGTTATCCAAATGTGTATTCATATCTGTCTTACTAAACAAACTAAAACCTACATGCATACATATATAAACATTGCTAGGGTATGCACTTATAAATTGTGAGGCACACGGACCTCTGTTTTTCTTTTTCTTTAATAAAGGTACCGTGCGGTATAATAGCACGGCGCATATTGTTTACATTTTAAGATGAAAAAATTTATGCCACTCTCCTGATAAAGAAATTTTGTTTCTGGAATAATAACATTCCCTTTCAAACTAGGCGCTCATTAATAAGAGATAGCTATATACTACATTTTAAATATAGCAGAGATGCCAGATATGGGAAAAATACTTTTCTTTAATCGACTTACAGTGTGGCTCCATCTATCACAAATTGACGGTTTCGCTGCAACGATAACGATTGTATATAAAATCAATAATAATAACGTGCACGAATTCGCTTATGTTGCGAAATTAAACAATAATGGGTTGTTGTGCTTATATATTATTAGTATCTGACTTGCCAGGTATAGCAAAACATTGACCAATTTAGGAGGATGGCAGATTAAGTGGAAATACAAGAATATACACACCCCCAATACCAAAATTATACAAAAAAACATCGAGGCAAAAAGGCTGACAGGAATACCAACAACACCCACAAGTGATGGCCTCTTCCTCTTCCTCCGCGCATGTGAATAACAAATGTAACCAATCCGCTGCTCCTCTACCTGCTGCACCTGCACATGCACCTGTTTCTGGTTCTTCTCTGACACTTGGTGATTTAATTGGCCTGCAATTGGATCGGCTGAATCTAAAGGATTTGCACTATAAGGATGAATTGCAATTATTATTGCTGCTATCACCATCACAGCGACATAAGCCACCGCCATACGACAAGGATGAGGAGAATGATAAGGATACCTTTGAGGATAGGGATAGAAATGTTGAAGCACCTCTGTCCAAGCCGGAGAATGCCGAAGAGGATGATGACCTGATTGGTGCTGTGGGCGGACTAAGCATTTCACCTACAATAACAACAACAAAGGAACCGCTGCTGGATTTTAGGTAAGCCAGGGATGGGAAACCTATTAAAGGAGAAGGAAAAAACTTTCCACGTTTATGCAAATTACTTTGTACTATTCATGCAAAATCACATAGCCTGGGTATCGACAGATTTATCTATTTTTTCCAATATCAATTGCTATATGTCATCCATGTAAGAAGTCCAAATTAGATGAATTCTTATTTATGTTATGTTCTTTAATAATTTTACGTTCGTTTAGCGAAAATTATAAATTGTTAATTGATTTTTAATCTTATACTTTTATTATAATTTTCTTTAGTTATGAAATCATTCCATTACATATCCGATACATGTAGCCCTGGGCCCTGCATTGCATGTGTTCGAATGGTTAGTTTGGGCCATTGTTTGCTGTCGAATTTGGTATTTGGGTCATTTGCGTTTTGACATTTGCCGTGAATAATTAAGTAAGAACTGCTTTATGCCATACTTTCTTTGTAACATCCTCCTCCTCCTCCTCCAACCCTGCCGCCTACTGTTCTTTCTGCGTTTAGAACGCACGTACTTAAATGGTTTCAACGACTACGCGAACAAACCTCCCATTTCAAATCGGAAGAGGAATCACGTCGCTTGCGTGAGGCTGGCAACGATTTATACCGCAAGGAAAAGCATTCACTTAAAGCCAGTGATCTGTTTACAGAGGCCATTTTCTTGGCCCCCGCCAGGAATAGCTTAGCCGCTGCCATGGCTCATGCCAATCGGTCCCTTGTCCTTTATGATTGCGCCATGTATTCGGTAAGTAAATTAAACATTTGTAATAAACAATCTGCATATAAAACTATTTAAAATGGTTCTATCCATTAGGAATCCTATGATGACTGTCTCTGCGCTTTAGATCTGGGCTATCCGGAGGAGTATTTACCATTGATTAAGTTGCGACAAGCCGCATGTGCCTTAAAATTGCGCAATTTTGCGCTATGTGAGGAGCATCTACACGAATTGCTGCACATCGCCGAACTCAACGAAGTCTTTGAGACGCGGACCCACGAGCTTTGGCACCAGTGTGAAGTGTTAAAAGTAGAACGCTTTGAAATGGCTGTACAAACAGGTGATGATCTCCAAACGAATGATACAAAAGCCTTTGAGATGTAAGTTCATAAGGCATTGAATGCCAAATTCCAATAAGGTTTCACTGTCTTAACTTTTCATTTAATTTCCTTTTCACATTTACAGCGCCTGGATGGACAACAAATCATTGTTGCAAACAGCCCGACCACTGTCCAAGAATGCCTTGATTTTCGAAACCGAGGCGGTAGCTATGGTGCCGAGCGGAAATTGTCGTGTCTGCGACAATTGTGGGATAAGTCAGTTCATACCATTTCCCTGCATTTACTGTTCCAATCGCCTGGTTGTCTATTGCTCGCGTCAGTGTCGTTTCAAACATGCACCTATTCACGCATTGGAATGTTTTGGCCATCAAATCGAATTGTTTGAGTCGTTTAGTGAGATCTTCGGAATGCCCCGCCTGCTGCAATTGGCTTTTCGTATGTTAATCACAGGACTGCCGGAGTTACTTAAACATTGTCGCAAGAAACCGACAATGAACAAACTATGGAGCGCTATTAATGGATCCCTTCTTGAGAGACAAGATATAGCCTATTGCTCTGTCTTGAGATTGGAACAACTAAAGGAGGAGAAGACTTCAAGAACATTGTTGGCATTAGCTTTAGCATCGCATGTCCTGGCCATCTATTTATGCAAATGCACCACATTCTTTGATCAGTTGGAACATAGTCTACCAACAGCGTCCAGATTGTCCAATGGCGAGTGGGAACTATTGTGTGCCGCCCTAATTTTACGTCACATTGGCCAGTTACGTCACAAATCACTTATACACTGTCGCTCCTTTGTTTTGCCTGGTGATCCACATATATTCTCACCCTATCAAGAGTTCCAGCTGTGGGCAGCCCCCAATCGACTACAGGAAGGATATTTACATCTACTAGCTGGCGAAGTGGCTGTCGTCTCTTATGCTGTCTACTCGGAAACAATGAGCCTATGCCGCCATAGTTGTTCATCCACAATTTGTAGTAAATTCTCTGGACGCAAACTTACTGCCTTGGCCCTAATGGATTTACCAAAGGGATCGAGAATACATAATTGCTTTGCTAGTGGCAATGATCATCAGATGTCCCGAAAGGAACGCCAAATTGAGTTAACGGATCGTGGTATTGATTGTCAATGCGACTCATGCCAAACAGATGAACAGTTCGTAAGCATCACATATGGGGAAAGCAAGTATTTAGGCACTTAATATCGATACACCAGTATAAAACTAACTTTCTTATGTTTTGTCTGATAATACATTGTTAAGGTTAGGAGAAATGCTAATTTATCGGTCAAAGATATTAATGCCTGTCTAAATAATTGTCGAGGGTTTCGCTTTTATAAAAGTTTCACATCAAATCACATTACTAATATGTGTTTTATCTATTATTTCAGCATAAATTCCATCGCTATCGTTGTGATAATCCCAAGTGCATGGAAATTTTTATACCTAATGCTTTGCATAATGCACCAAATCTACGATGGTGGATGTCTGAAGATTATACCCAACCTGAACATAGCGGAGCAGAGCTAATTATATGTCCACATTGCGGTGAAGGTCAGAAATTGGAATGGTATTGGGCATTCCAAACGGCATTGATTGACTGTGAGCTAATCGAAGAGCGTTGTAAACTGTATGCGGCAATCGAAAGATCGGAGAACCAACTAATGGATTTACATGAGTGTAAAGTGGTTTTGGCTAGACTTTTGCTGGAACAATGCCTGATGGTCCATCGAGGTAGGTTTTCACTTATAAATCTGATGGAGCACGAAAGTAAAGTAAATTACAAAAGTATTCTATTTGTATCTATGTGTTTTCAATTTTCTTACTTTACTTCATATTATACTTCAATATTTTATATCTTAATATTTCACTATCTTTTAACTATAAAATTTTGTAATTGGATTTATATAGAAGAGATGAGTTAAATTCTCAATCAGATATTACAACTTATTTTCTAGACTATTTTACTTTACCTTCTCTATATAATCTACATCTACTTTCTTATTAAAGTCTGTCACTATCTCTGTTCTTCTCTTTCTTCTTTTATCCATTCTTAACTCTATGTAGATGGTGCCGCTGTTTTAGATGATTGGGAATTCAATAAACTTGGCTCAATAATGCGCGCCGCTTTACCCAATGTTGTATCGCAATATGGCAGCCAATCGATTGATTATGTTAAACATTTTGCGTACTTCTGGGATGTGATGGCATTGAGCACTTATAAGTGCAATGATCGGGAATTGATGCAAATGCTTAATGCACTGGAGTTTATAGCCGATGAGTATAAGGAGATATTCATCAATTACTATGAGGATTATATTGCGCCCAAATTTGCTGATGAGTCCTATGGCAGCATAGTAGATACGCAGGTCTAACAAATCATATATAAAGATAATCTAGTTAATATTGTTTTCTTCTTGTAGGAACCCATCACAGATTGTTAAACCATTTCATACAAATCACACGCACATACATATACACACATACGGACATATAAACAAGAACTTTGTGCTATTAGACAAAAATGGTGCTGAGATATTAAATTGTACGAAACGAATGTTACATTCATTTAGACGATTAAGTAAATCAAAATGAGTAATACAAATCCATATTTAGAAATCATATCACAGACACACATTACATTCATATCATAGCTCTCTTTTACCGCCCCCGCCCCCGCCCCCTCCAGAACCTTTTAGGATAAACTTTTTTCAAATCTAGCAAATAAATTTTTTGATTTGCATTGCAATATATATTTAAAAGCATAAAAAGATTCTCAAAATATAATGCGAATTTGGGTCACTGTGTGCTAAAAAACACCACACAAATTTTATCTAATTGATTTGAATGTTTTCTCAAATTAGAATAAAATCTTGCTATATATATTTATACATATAGATTATAAAGCACTTGGGCATCTATTCTCCCCCTTAATGCGAGTTTCTTTCCGCACAGTGACCTTTAAAATCAATGTTCAATGTTAAATCAAATCAAAAACTTTAGCTAATAAGCATTATTTTAGCTTCTGAGAAGCTTCTAACTAAGCTTAGCATTGGTTTTTACCAAAATATACTTAAAACGGTTATTGTTAATAACAACCAAACAAATCAAATCAAACCAACAAATTCTCCTAACCGTTTAAATCCTCTAATATATTTGCAAGCATTGCAGACGACTGTAAGCTCGTTTTTTTTAAATTAAAAAATGCTTAACATGAGTTACGAAAACGCAATCACTGCAACAACAAATTAATATTTAAATGAACGAAAAAAACAAAAATACAAAATATTAAAGTACGAAAAAAAAAACAAAGTGAAATGTTTTTCGAAACCTCGCCTTAATTTTTGAATGTGTTTTGAAATATGTTAAAAAAAAAAAAAAAACGCACTGATACAGCATAGGCCAGGCAGAGATCTCAGTAACACTCACACACACACAGACACGCCTATACACATACATATATATATATATAAATAACTAAACTACAAATACAAGATACTCAAACAAATTCTAGCAGCTATTACAAACAAAAAAAACGAAGAACAAATGCAATAAAAATTCTTTTTAACAACAAAAATTCATAAACATGGTTTCTATATATCCCTAAATCTGACGATGTTTACTAGGATATAAGGACTTCTTTTAAAAATTATATAATTTTCGTTTTTTTAATTTAGTTTGTCTCTTTTTAATGCAAGAGTGAAAGTTGGAAACTCAAAATTCGAGTACTAACTCTTTTCTTGTTTACATATTACATAAATTTAAAAAAATTTAAACAATACATTTCAAATAATTTTAAACAATTTCTATAGCCAATTCTTCGAAGTATTATTTCTTGGTAAAGAAACTCAGAAGGTTACCCTGCTTGGTTTTGGTGGCATCTTTTGATCCACTTTTCACAGCTGAAGGTGGTGACTTCTTTTTAGCAGCTGGCGCTGTAGCTGCAGATTTAGTTGGAGGCGATGCCTTTTTTTTGGTTGTGGCTGGGGATTTACTTTTATTTGGCTTTCGCTGGGTAATGACAAATCCGTCTTCATCCAAATAAGTTTCATTTGCATTTGCAGGCTCATCATCATCCACTTCCATTATTTCCTCCTCGGGTGTTTCAGTAGTTTTCGTTTCATTCGATTTTTTAGTTGGCTGCTCATCATCATCAGAGTCGATGATCCGACGTCGTTTGGTGACCGGAGGTTTATTTTCTGCATCGGCTTCATCATCAGAGCCAACAACTTGACGACGTAGCTTATCCAATTTCTCTTCCTCATCCGATGATTCGGCACTGTCCTCATTAAATAGTGCTACAGAGGTATTAGCAGGAGATTCTTTTTTGTCGTCTTTAGTATTTGGTGAATCTTTTTTAGGAGCTGGTTTTGTGGTTGGAACAGCTGGAGCAGCAGCATTTGGTTGCTTTTTGAAGAAATTATCCATGGTGCCAGATGCAGTTTTCGCTGGTGGAGGTTTCGTTTCTTTTGACTTATTTCCACCTGGAGGAGCAGCTGTGAAAAAGCTATTAATGCTCCCTTTTTTCGACTTTGCCGCGGCTTCTTTGGGCGATACCTTTTTAGGTTCTAACTCAGATTTGTCCTTGCTGCTGCTAGACGTTTTCTCACTTTTCTCTACCTTTTCCTCCTTGTGTACTTTAGAGACAGGCTCTGTAGCAGGCTTATGAAATCCATTAGTCGCAGCCGGCGTCGCCTTGTGATCTCCATTGGTCGCAGGCGCGGAAACTGTTGGACCTGCACGTCTTTCCACTTTTTCCAGTTTTACCTCTAAATGCTGCATGGGCTTAAATACTGAAGCTAAGGTTTTAGAGCCACCAGCCACTTCCACACTATACAATTTAGACTCGGCATTTCGAAGTTTCTGAAGCCATTCCTTAAGCTTATTCTCCTGAACCACAGTGTACAGTTCATTTCCAGGTTCCTCTTTTTGCATGCCATGGACGAGATAACGTTTTTCATATTTTATACTTAAATTGTTTCTGAAATATAAATATGAAATTAAAAAAAGGAAAAGTACAAAATAAAGTATTATCCCCACTTGTTTTCCTCTTGTCTTTTAATGAAATCTTCCAGAGTATCGCTGACTTCTTTGTAAGACAATTTATATTCCTCAAGCAGATCGGTGACCAGCACTCGTCGATCGAAATCAATTAAACAATCGTCTAAAGCTTGCTTTAGGGACATTTTTGTGTATGTTATTATATTTGAATAGCAAATTTCATGAAATAAACATGCAAGCAATAAAATCAGCGGGAAATAATATAGAGATGGAAAAAAAAACTCATTTTGAGCCTCTCAAGTTTTTCGCGCCTCTAGCGGTGCTCACTGTCGACCCCTGTTGAATTTCTTTTAGAAGTACTAGAAATTGCCGCAGGAGATTTAAATATAAATACGTTACATACGAATATAATTGCATTTATATACAATTTTTCTATCTGAAGTCTAGAAGTTTACTATTGGTTGTCATTTTGTGTATTTAAATGTCACACAAAATGCTTGAAATATATATTATCATTTCGAAGTATTATTCCAAAAAGTTTTCCAGGGCTGTAAAGACTATTTAATACGGTAAGCTTTGTTAGGTATTAAATAAAATTTTTAATTTCTCTAACATACTTTTAATAATATTAGCTTAAAAATTTTTAAATTAAGTTCTTTTTAAATAATACTTTATAAGAGTTTCATTTTTTTATATTTAACCAACATCAATAGACTTGTATAATAATTTTTTTAAAAATTTGGCATATTTCAGAAATGCTTTAAAAGGGTTTTTTTTTAGGCTACGTTTTTAATGGTGTTTTAGGTGAAATTTAGTATTTAAGGATTCCTGAAATAAGGAAATATTGTAATAGATGCTCCGTTTATAACAAATTTTATTTTACTCTTAAGGTAGAAAACTAAAAAAAAGATTTATAAGTTCTAAAACTCTGCACAGTGATGGATTTTAAAAGAAAACATTGGAAATAATACAAAATTGACCGAAGTTTGCTAAGAAAAAGGTCATCTATTAGTTCACTTATCTCAACTCTTTTACATAACTTAAATCAAAGATTGACTCTGTAACATGTGATTTTCTTTTACTTTGGCTATTTTATTTATTTTATTTTTTTTTTTTTTTGCCAAGTTTCTTTAAAGTAATTTTCGTCGCTTAAGCTAGAACAAACATTTTGATAGATGAGCTTAAGCACTTGACTTTTCAGTTTTTGCCGTTGATATTTGAAACTGAAAAACTGTTTTGGCCTTTTTAAGCTCGTTCAAAGAAGTGCTTAGATTCGTTTTTAATTTCCTTCATTTTATATGACCTGGCAGGAGGAAAAATTGTTTTCACGAAAATATTTTAAGGTGTCCGTTTCATTTGTGTGAATTGTTTTCAATTGGCAATCGAAAAAAGAAAGCTTAAAGAGAGATGAAGGTAAATTTCAAATTCAGCTGAATTGGTGTCTTAAACTCATAAAGCAAAACTGAACTAAAATGTCGGAAAATTACACAATCATTGAGGGGGGAGGTGGGGTTAATTTTGGCTAGGATTCAAACAATATAAAGCAAAACAAAACAAGGCCTACGAATATTTACGATTACGCACAGGACTTTCGCATATATAGCACGGACAACATGGCCGTGCAGGACTCATGCATATGTATTTGAGAGCGGAAGTGGAAGTGAAAATGGCACACGCTGTGTCCTCTAACTTGGTCTCCCGTTGTAGTTGTTGGATCGCTGCCAGTGCACAGCCAGCCGACAGTCCTGACACTTGAGTGGAGACAGACAACCACTTGACTGCTGACTCGCTCGACAACAAAGCCAAGTGCGAGGGGCGTTATTCAGAGAGTCCTTGTATATATCTATACATACATATAAGTAAGTATGTATGTATGCATACCCATATCCTTGTGACGGAGGACATTAATGTGCGTAACTTGGACAATTACGACAATGAAAATGACTTAGCTCTGAGAGCTAGATGGCTAAAAGTGTAGGAAGAATAGAGGCAGGAGTCGAATGGACTGTGGATGGAAGCCGGATTTAGTGCACAAATATTTGCAATAATCGAGCGAGCAGAGAGCAACCAATTGTACACAAAAAAAGAAAAGAAAGAAAACGCTAGTGCGCACTTTTAAATACCCTAGACAAAAATTTAAAAAAAAACTCAGCACATTAAATATCATCTGGGATTGATATTTATTTGGTTTCTGAGTGTTCTCTGCAAAAGCTTTTCTGATAGAGAAAAAATATATTTCAGCGATCTATTGATGATCCATTTTCATTATATTTAACTGTTAGAAATACTAAAATTCTTTCTTCTTTATAATTTTATATACCTTTATTCTCATATTCCATAAGTACAGGGTATATAGAATATACAGAAACGAATCTACAGTAAATATGATGAAAAGCTTCATCCCAGCGAGTGAATAAAAGTGCATTGAAAGCTTCACTTGATGTCTGTAATTACATGGGGATTTAAGTGCTGCTATTGCTGGATTGTAGTTGTTATTGCACAGCTCCTGGTAACAATGTGAAAAATCCTCCTACGAGAAATAAACCTCCAATCCCAAATAAAAATGGTAAAAATACCAAAAAGAAAAACATACACAAAAAAAATACAAAAACAAGAGAAAAACCAACTAAAAGTAAACGGGTATCAAAAGTGATTTGAGGCGATGAAGCGAAAGTACATATCGAGTTTAATTGAAAGTTGCCCAGTTCAACACAAAGAGGGAACACAACAAGATAGAATGAGAGGCAATGAGTTTCGGGTGAAAGGTTTGCCAAACGTAAAGTAAACTCTGCGGATTGCTTAATATTGGTTGATTTTCCTACAATTTTTTTTTTTTCGAAACATTGTTTAATTGAAAAACAAAAGCTTTGGAGTTCATAAGGTTAAAAGGACTTTACAATGACAAGTTTGACAATAAAAACCTTGATATTTTCGATTTTATAGATCAATTGTAGATCAGCAATTGTAATTTGTCAGAAAAATAAGAAAAAAAGTACTTGAAAAATTTACTCATATTTCGAAATTAAACTTTCAACACTTTTTTTTTTAGCTTTTCAGAGGGTTTAATAAAATATGTAAGACATTTGTTATGCTTAGAAATATACGTTTCGAATCTTATATATATATATTCTTGATCAGCATCAAAAGCGAGTCGATATAGCCATCCGTCTGTCTGTTTCTTTTGCAATTTTTAGACCTTTAATTTTAAGCTATTTATTTTAAACGTGGTAGATAAGCTTTTTAGATGTCTATGTTGATTAAGTCTAAAAATTATTCGAATCGGACTACTTTATTTTAAAGTATATCTTGACCTTAGCCCCATCAAGCACAAAAGACGACAAAGAGACAAAAGACCACCAACCGCCTGAACAATGTATAGCAAATTCAACATTAATGTTTTTTTTTTTGGTATCAATATAAATCTTATGCACCTTATATACATATTCTTCGTTTTAATCAAAACGGATAATGATAACTACTTCTATCAATAAACGAATTTTGAAATGAATCGAATAATCGGTTTAATGGTTTGGTAGGTAGAGATCAGTCCCTCAAACGCGGAAGACAAAAGTTTTTCTCTTTCAATATTTTATTTTGATTCGTTTGACTTGAAAATAATTTATTATAAAATAAAAGCAAGTAATGAAAAAAGGAAACAGATCCTTAATTATCTACTTTTACAGTTTGAAAATATTTCGATTTTTTAAGTTCTGAGCGCAGTTTTCAATTGTCCTAAACTATAATAAAAGTAATCATATACTAGACATATGTATTTAGCTAGATTTGCTTAGATTCAAATTTAATTAGAGAATAATAAGAAGATTAAATTTAATTGTATTTTTAGTCTTAAACTATTCGATAAAATAAAGCCAAACAATTTAAAAACTTCGTTCTTAAAGCAAACTAGAAATTTACTTAATTAAGAGTAAGAATCACAGCTTTTCCTTATAGCTTAGCTATTGCTATCTTCTCTTCTCTCATGCTTAATCTTTAGCTTTCATTCTTTCTTTTTTGTAACATTCTAATATTGTCATTTGTGTCTTGTTTCTTTTGTCACGCCTTCGTTTGGCAGTTATAATGCTAAGTAATTTTAATAATCACACAATATGGTGACAACAAGGACTCATACACACACACATTTGCAGGACATTGGTTAAGCCGAGAACTGACCAGTTAGCTTGCCCGATAACAGATTAACGGAGAGAACAGTAACAAGATAGAGAAGAGAAGAAATGTCTATACATATCTATATGGAAAGCGAAGAAGAGAGAGGCACAGATTGACGCCATGTTGGTACCATGTTACTGCGAATGCACACATACATACAAACAATATAAATGGACACACACATATATATATATATGGATATAAGTATGTATGTGTAAATGTACATACTTACTACATTGTTCGCCATGTTTATGTTTCCCTGCCTGGCAGTCACAATGGACACGGTCCAGAAGCAAACTCTCCACTGATTTTCCCCATGTAAATCTTTGGGCATTAATCCGCCAGACTTGTTACGGCCGTTGCTTTCAACTCACACATAATGAAAAAGTATCCCATATCCTTGTTACAGTATAGAGATACCTATAGGCACACACACACACACACAGTTATATATATATATAGATGTGTATACATATCCATCCCGCATATGCTTAAGCGGGAAAAATGAAATTTAATTTTAATGCACTTAACACATTTTTCACTTATGTTGTAAATTTTAAGCGCTCTCACACCTGTAATTTTACCAAATTCTTTCATTTTGTTTTTTGTAAGTTTTCTTCTCTTTTTTTTTTAAATTCTTTTTTCTGCACATAATTACAAATGGATTTTTTTAAACTTGTTTAATGATAATGTCGTTGTTGCTGTTGCTGTTGCTGTTGTTGGGACTCATTAAGCACTTTTGGGCAAGTGATTAACACAAGCTGTTGCTTGCCTACCCGAGGGCGCTGAAGGGTTTACCTATGCAAAACAAAAAAAAGGGGAAAAAGTATACTGCCCAAAAGCAAAACCGGCAATTACAACATAAAAGATAATTTCGAAATATTATATAAAAAAAATATGCACTATATTTAATTGTAAATATTTGATATATTTATTACCATGTGGAAATGGCTGAGAGCAATAAATTATCCTATAAATTCCATATGAATTCCATATTAAGTTTTTCATCTCTATTAACTTTTGATCGTGGATTATGGAAGTTAAGATCTTCGTAGCGCAATCTTTAAGGATATTTAAAGTACTTAAAGTCCTCTGACTACAATATTATGTGGCTTCTCTTCGTTTGATTTTCGTGGAATTAGATTCTAATGGTATTAAATGGCTCTATGAGTGCCCCCAGTTTGTTTTTTAAATATTTTGATGTTTTTCTTTAAGTAAACTGTGATGATATCATTGTCCACAGTTGTAACCTTGTAACCTTAATGAGCTCAAATAGGTAATTTACGTTGCTAATGTCAATAGCTAGTTGCCCTGGTTTTGGTGTAGAGTGATTACCATTCCTTCTTGCTTGATCGCTTCATCATATTGGCTATTTCATATGATCACTGACAGCGTCGATATCCATAATTATTAAAGCTATCATTACTGAGAATCTCACCAAATCTAGCATAGAGACTTGTCTTTACTTCCCCGCTTTGAGTTAGCAATGGTTGACAACGGCTTGAGATTTTTCATCTTGCCCAGTTTTTGATTTTGAGCAACCGGCTATCTTTCTGCAGCAGAGCTCCAGGATTTTACACTGACTGCTTGTTTATTTCAATCCTTCTGGTAAACTATAATCCCTTTACTGCACATAATCATAGTATAGATAGTTTTTCTAAATATAATAGTTGCTGTACGATTTTTATGCGTTTTCTGTTTCTGATGTTAATTTTATTATATATCTTTGCAGGTGCCAGTTTTTTACAAGTTTTTTTTTTGAGACTCTTGTGATAGTGAGTTAGTATAATCGATCAAAATTGTTAAAACGATTTAGACAAATTTTCTTCTCAAAGCTTGCGAAAATTGAAGCTAAAATTGTAAAACTATGAAAAACTTTCGTAACCCAAAGATGCCTGAAATATTTGTATAGTTTTATATATGTTTTATAATTCTATGGGAGCTATATCATATAGTAAACCGATTCTGTTAAAACTATAAATAGATAAAACATATATGATAGATATCTTAAAAAATATAAAAGGCTCTTAAATACCAAATTTTGTGATAATCGCTTTCATAACAACCAAGATATTGCTCAAAATCCACATTCATGACCGATCGTTCAAGTGGGAGCTATAAGATATAGTCAGCCGATTTTAACAAAAACTTGGTAAATATGTTAAGAAGTATATTAAACTCACAAACACTGGTTTTCCTGATATTAGATTGGAATGCAACAAATTTATTGACATTAAAGCCTCTTGACGACCGATCTTTCCTATGGGAGCAATATTATGTAGTAATCCGATCGGGATAATTCAGAGTTATAAAATGCCTGCAGTGATAGGGTTCTTTTTGTGCAAAATTTTAGCTTTGTAGCTTTAAAGGTCTCGGAATGAATCGCGTTGATCTCGACAGACAGACGGGCAAATCAAGAATATATATATATAGTCCTTCGACTTAGACGACTTTTACAAACAGTTATTGATTATAAACTTTTTTTATTTTATTTAAGAAAATAAACGAAACTTCCTTAGTTTTATCAACAGTTTTTTTTTTTTTTTTTAATTTGAACTAGTTTTTTTATTATTTATTGTTTTATTTGTTAAATTATCTTTTAAAATTTTAAATGCTTTTTACTCACCCTTCATGCAAACATTTATTCAAATCAGTTTCATTGTAAAGCTTTGTGATAAGTTTATCTTTGTTTGTTATCGTTGAGTTTAGTTAATTAGTTCAATTTCAAAGAAGCCCTTAAAAAACTTTAATTCAGACAGTTAAATAAAAATGATTATTAATTTTATGGCAAAAAGAAGTCGCCATAAACTTATAATATATATATTCCCAGACCAATTATTTGAGCACTAATTTTCTTTTTCCTAGCAAGTAACAAAGGCTAAGACACAGAGTTCTCCTTCAGACAGAAAGAACAGACTGAGTCCAGTCCGGCCCGGAAAGCTAACCGTTTAAATGTGTAATGAGGCTATGGGGGTCAGGTGGTCCTGGCTCTGGCACTGGCCTCGACTCCTGTTTGCTCTCCCCTCACATTCAAGGTGAAAGCAAACGACTAATTAAGCTATTTATTAGGTTTAAGGTTAAGTTCAACGTCAGTTAGTTGCAGCCATTTGATTTGGCCAAACTGTGTTCTAACTCCCTAAGCCATTGGGTGTGAGATATGTCTCTGACCCAGTGAGTCAGGTCAGATGACTTTCATGTCAAAATTTCTGGCAAAACTGCAGTGCAGTTTTTGGGACTTTGCCTCATTCTGCGAGTCCTTTTGCTCTGTGGTTAGGTTTACATTCAGTTCACTTTTGCCACTATACGTCATTTTATTTTGTTGTCCTGTTTGCGCTTCATACAGTTCATTTAAGCTAAATAAATCAAGTCAAGGGGAAAGAAGTGCTTCATTGACAGCACAGTTGATTTTTCCGTTTTGGGTTTTGATTTGGAAATTGGAAAGTCTATCACCCTGTCGAGGTGTTGATTATCCCAATGGAAAAACTCAACGTTTTAGTCAGCCCATTCAAGTGGAAAATGGTTAACTGCAATGCCAACTAGTGGCTTAAAAAGAGAAAGTAGATCAATTTATTTGATGGATATAAAAGATAAAAAATGTAAAATGCAAACCAAAAACATAAGTTACGCGAATTAACAGGAAAATAATCAGTCAAATCGTTGCATTCAAATACTCTTGGGATGCCAATTTGTTGGATAACTATACAAAAAAAAACAAGTAAATAGAAAAGCTCACCTTACACTGTGTATTCTATTCAAAAACAAACAAATTCAAATTAAGAAATCAGCCATGTAAACTCGTTTTCAGAAATGAGTTATAGAAAGTGCAGAAAATTATTTAAGCCACTAAAGAGTATGTTAACTCAATAAGAAGACACAATTTTGTTGTCTTTTAATAATATAATTTGAATAATTTTTATAATAATATTTAAAATATGGAAAATCTTCTACAGTTGAGATTAACAGAAAGTAATCTCCTAAAATTTTTAAAAATGTTTATTAACTTTTATAATAATCCTATAATACACACACTTTTGAGAATCTTTGGCCAAAACTTGAATATATTTACGTTAATGGTTTACATTTATATTCAAAGCCAAGACAAGCCAACATTTATCAAATCGAAGTGCAAAATAACTCAGTTTTCCCTGGATTACTTGAAAATTGGTCAAAATTTAAATTATAATGGAATCATATCACCTTTTGAAGAATTTAATAATCTTTAAATTATGTTTTTTTTAATATTTATTATTTATATATTATATACATAAATATAGATTATACACACATTCATATATCTTCGCTAATCGAAGACTTTAACTTGCTGTTAGCCGTTTCTTGTAGTTCTATATATGAGGTAAAGTACCCTCACTTTCTTAAATTACTTATAAATTATATTTTATTATGAATTGATTTTTTAAATTTCTATAAGTTAGGAATCTGGTTTTAATTGAGCACCGGGGTAATTTCAAAGTTCTGTTCGTCCTTTTTTTTTTTTGTAAAGAATTGTCTACTGTTTGGTTGGCGACTTAATTATACACATTTCCCACTTAATTTTTTTTCACTCCCTTATTTTGTTTTGTTTTTTTTTTTCCTGTTTTTGGTATGGCACACGTGCTTAAATTTTCGTACAAATTGTTGTTTTTCATTCTACTATATTTTTGTTGTTGTTTGCCGTTGTTGATGTTGGTGTTGGTCGTGGTGGTGTTGGTGTTACTGCTGTTGGTGTTGTCCACTTTATAATTATAGACGTCAGTCAGGCATTTAACCCGTACAATAGCAACAACAATTGTTGGCAGCCTCGTTGGGTTTCAATTTGTGTGGGTCTCACGTAGAAACGACAGCCAACACCAACACCAATACCAACACCAATGCCAGCATGAATGTAAACACAAATACAGTTAAACAGGGAAACATAACAGTTATTGCCATGTCTGTGTGTTGCTGTTGTTGTTCGTGTTGTTGCTGGACATGCGAAATAATTGCTTCATACATAATTATCGCGAGACGCAATTGCAATTGTTGTTGTTGTTGTTGTTCCTGCTGATGTTGGTGGTGCCATTGTTATTGTTGTTGTTGCCTGGTTTGGAGCCCAGCAATTTTGTGGTCTGGCGCCTATTTTTCGTTTGCCTTACCATCCACCAAAAAGTATGCAACACGTTTTAGCATTTAGTTTACAAGGCAAAAGGAAAACAAAAAATAAGGAATGAGAAAAATGAGTAAACATACATATAAACCAATTGAATTGTTCAAAGTAACATTATTATTAAAAAATAAATTAATGTCTAGAAAATATATTTTTATTTTTAATTTGTTTTAGGTTTTTTATGTAATTTATAATTATAATTAAATAAAACACGAATTTTGCATATATTTTTACTTGCTAACTTAGTTCTTAAAGTAATTTTATATCTTTTTACTAATATAACATACTCATTTTGCAGATATATAAAAGTTAAGATTTATATTATTGTAAATTTTAAATTTAAATTACTTTGTTTATTATACGTATATTAAGATAATTGGAACAAAACGAATGCAAAAACTCTTTAACTTAATAAAATTTGGTTCTTCCTTTGTCTGTATATTAAGAATACTATAGCTTATTCTTTATATATCCAAATATCCAACAAATCCACAAAGTTTCTTTAACTAATGCTTAAACTATCGTTTAATTAAAATGACAAATAAATTTGTGATCCATTTGTTTACAAGTATAATTTAAGTCAGAAATTTAAGTAAGAAAAACAATAAACTTAACTGGAATAAACCAAAATTTATTTTGTGAATAAAAATTTTAGAAATGAAATTTTCAACTGGCATTTGTAGATAAATAATAAATTATTTATGTTTATTTAAATATCACTTCATGAAATAATAATTTATATGCATTCAAAAGGATGTAACAACTTGCTTCAACATATTTACTTAAATATTCCACAAATCAATTTTGCAATAACCTGGACCCACACAAAAACACACACACACAAACAGATGCACAAATACATTTATTCATATAGATATATATATATATATTTATGTAGAAACAATTTGTTCAGGGAAAGTAATTCAACCAAAATTGCATTTTATTTATTTAATTTGAAGCATTTTCATTAACTTTGGCCAGGGTTTCGTTTCAGTTTTTTTTTTTCCCTGAGAGAGGAGAGAGAGACAGAGAAAGCAAGTGAGAGTGGGGGGAGGTAGGCTAAGAGATGAAGCCGCACAGTTATGCAAATGTAATTAGTTGCATGACCGAAACCATAGAGCAATATTTATGGCCCAGACTGTACGCCAACAGAGAGATAGAGACAGAGTAGAACAAGCGGCTGAAAGAGAGAGACAGAGAGAGATAGAGAGAAGTGAAAGCGGCCTGCAACTGTTGTGTATCTGTGAGATACTTTAAATTTTTTACGATTTTTGTGGGCAAGAGCTTTATGTTACCCTTTTTTCTTGTTTTTTTTTATTTTTTTTTTTGGTTTTCTTGTTTCACTTTGTTGCTGTTGTTGTTGCTATTTGGGTTTTGTTTCTGTACTTCCTCGGCGTTTAGAGAGAATATTTTTTTCCTATTTCAGCTATATATATATGTATATATATTTCTTTGTTTTATTTTGTTAATTTTTTATGGTCGGGTTTTTCAGTTTTATGGCGGAAATGCCAACGCTTGCCACAAAATAAAACAAAAGATAAAAGTAGACTAGGTCGAACGGTTTAGTTCCCTTTCCGTAACCCATCTCCCTCTTCTTTCTCTCTCTCCCTCTCTTTCTGTATCACCACATGGCTCTCTTGTAATTGCTGTGCAAGTGCAAAATCAAATAAAAAAAGAAACTAAAATGTTTAAATTCTCACAGTATATTTGGGCTTACTTATTTTCTTTTTTTTGTTTGTGGTATAGTTCGTTTTCTATCTTTAACAAAGTTTTGCCCAGGCCATTTGCCATTGAAAATTGAGATTTATGAGTGCCATAGGTAAGACTTGAGCTCAGTTATATTGTGATGTTGGGTGTGTGTGTGGGGGGGGGTGGATGGGAGGTTTGATTGGTTGTGCATCTGCATCTTTGAGCTTTCCGAGTTTGTTTTTAACCAAGTTGGCAACAACTTGGCATATTTCTCCATTACGTGAAGCAGACGCTCGCCCAACTCTTGCAAATTGATTTGATTTGATTCGATTTTGAGTCGATAAGCTCTTTGCTTTCTTTCTATTTTCCTCGCTTTCCTTTCACCCATTTTCCATTCAACTGCCACTTTTTTCTTTTTTTTGCCTTGCTTTGCTTTGCGATAAAGGAAATAAGGTAAGAGAATTTGTAACTTGTGCTTCGCTGAGTAGTTTGTGTAGCTGTTGGGGCCGCATTTGATTGGCAGGACACAGAAAAAACAAAAAAAAAAAAAAATAAAAAAAGCAGAGTCCAAAAGGAAGAGAGTGAACGACGAAGGAAGGGACAGAGAGGGGATAAGCCAACAGACAAACGATTATGTAAATATTCTTCACCACACGCCTCAGATGCCAGCTAAAGGATGAAAGTTGGAAGTTGTGAGAGATTGCTTTTATTAATTAAAAACCTTGCTTTCCATTTTTTGTTGTTTTTCATTTTTCATTGAACAGAGAACAAAGAGAAAGTTAAAGTGACCAAGTCAGAGGATTTACACAATTAAATTTAATGTCTCATCATCAGTATCATCATCATGATTACTCTGAGTTGGCTTCCGGCATTCGACTTCAATTAGTACAAATCGAACACTCGGACGATTTTGAGCCAACAATTTTCGTTGCCAATAATATGGGCAAACATTTTGGCATAGTGTCAATTAATTTCCCCTCAATTTCCCACATCCCCTGTATACCGCTTTCACCCTTTCAACATGGTATCTCCCGAGGTAAACTAAACTGGCAAAATGAAGTTGATGTTGTACCGACGTTGTCGTCGCGGTTGCTGTTGCAGTCGACGCCTCTGCAGGTGTTTGGCGCTCCTGGTGTCGATGTCACTTGACGCCGTCTGCGGCAGCCACCCCTTTGGAGCCACCATTTTGGCGCACCCAAACTCCCTTGCCCTTGCGCCTTGCCAAACAAGGTTGTCATTGAGCGCGATTGCTATTTAGCTGATTGTGTGGTTTTGCCTTTAAACGTCTCTGTCCTTACACCTTACCGCCCTTTGTCTCATCCTTTCATTTCGCTTCACTAAAATGAAGATGTGGAATCTGGCATGAAGGGCAAGCTGCAATTAATTAAAGAGCATTTTGTCTTATGCCTGGCTCTTAAAGCAGATTATATGCATGTGAAATATGATAGGGGGGATTTTGGATCTCAGAAGGATATCAATTATGACAATAAGGTAAGCAAAAAAATTAGATAAATAAGTTATTTTAAATGTGAGCCACAAAATTTAGCAATTTCATGTAAATTTCTATATATAAAGGAGCCATCAGCTTCTTGGATTTAGTTTTAATAGATGTAGTTTTTTAAATTACATCTCGAGAAAGTAGCACAACGCTCTAATCCCAGTTTGAATATAACGTATACGTCACGTTGCAGTCAAACAAATTTAGTCCTAATGTGCCTATCGATATGCGATTCCTGTATGTAGGTACGCATGTATGACTGGGCATGCCTTTAAAGCGAACATGGCAAGAGCTGCGGAAACAGGACACTCTGTCTGCAATGTGCTGTAAATAATAAAAATCCAATTTTATCATACTTTTTCAAGTCTACACTTACTTTAATGTGTATATTTCCCACTGTATGTAGATTTTTATCGCTTTTTTCGAAAAAAATATGCAGCCACACTATTTTTGTTTTATATTAAAACCTTTGGGATGTTTTATATTTATGTATGTTTAAATGAATTTCATAGAAATAGTTTATAAAAGTGTATTACATGATCACCTAAGCTTGGGATAAGGAACAGGATTCTTATAAGAAGTTGTTCTATTGTAACGTTTAATTAAATTTAAGCTAAGCTATTGCATTTTGCTAGTCTTTGAGTAGACTTAAATTAAGCTTCAACCTTCAATATAACTCTAATAGAATTAGGAACGTAGAAAATGTTTTTAAAGCTTCTACTTTCCTTAGCTATAAAGTATTAAAATATTGTAGTCTTAATGTTCCTTACTTCCTTCAATTATACCTTAAACCAAATCTTGTAATTAAGATTAAGTAATAAATAATGTTAAAACATATAAACTGCATTTAAATTTGTATAAAGTTAGTAATTTAACCTTAAATTCTAATAGTTTATTTTATTTATAAATTAATTTAAGTAGATAAAAATTGAAAATCTTTCTAAAGACAAAAGTTTAAAAGAATCGTTTCTTATTTTTAAAATAATATTTTACCATAATTTCATTTCATTTAAATTTATTAAAAATTAATTTTTTTAAACTTGCAAAAAGTTCCTTTAATAAACAATTAATTCAGTCCCATTTATAATCTGTAATACTTGCCAGTCTTTAAAACTTTATTGTGACAGTTCTTGCCTTAACAATTCTATTCACTTATGTATATATACCACATGCAATTTCCTCATTCAAACCACCTCCCTCACAATACCATACAATATATGTACATATATAGTAGAACTCACGTTGTATGATATTTTCCACTTTGAACAAAAATGGGATTCGCGTTCGTCAAGCGCCTGTTTTTATCGATGCTAGGGCAGGCCATGACCATGCCCACGTGGGAGTTGATTTTTTTTTTATGCTTTCTAATCCATTGACCAATGTACGCGGCAAAATGCTGTATCCTTGATGTCTGCCTGACTGCCGGCCGGCCGGAGTGTTGGAAAATGGCCTGGAATATTTGCATGCATCGGTCTACTGCTGTTGCTGCTACACGAGCTCATGCTGATGCTGTTGCAACTTCAATGCAGCTGACAAAATGGCCAGTTGGCTTATGGACCATGCCCATGCCAACGCCCACTTTTCCACTCTCACTGGCATTCTGTAAGTGATCAATGTTTGTCTATGCTCTGCGGTGTACCAAGAGCCTGGCTAGCCCCAAAAAGTATGCAATGGCCACTGGTCATTTGTTGTTCGTCTTCTGCAGCTGCAGTACCAGCAGCAGCAGCCAGAAATTGCCTTTGTAAACAAGCATAAATTGTTGCATACTTTCGAGCTGGCTACCCTTGCCGCAACTCGGCCCATTGCTTAGCTTGTGATTATGTTTGTTGAGCCTGGTTTTCCTCCTCTGATAGCAGATGAAATGAGTTGGTGTGAGGTGTTAGTCGTTAAATTGGAAGTGACTTATTTGCCGTGGCCGTTTGTGTTACTGCAAGCATTTGCCAGCAAATGTGTAAGTGTGGGATCCAGCCACATTACGATTTCAACAGTTTTCCATTTAAATTTCTGCACTTGCGTTGAAAATATTGAAAGCATTGAAAGTTGTAACAAAATTTTCACACAAGTTTCCAAATCCAAGTTGGCAACTAATTTTCTTAAAAGATTTTTGTATAAATTTTTGATTGAAATACAGATCTCTCTTCCTTTCCTTGTGAGTATTTCTCCAATCTTGTAAGGTTCAGGGTATTTTTTTACCCTTTATTGTTATTATAAATTATAAAAAAAACGTATTTTTGAACTAAGTAATTATGTATCACTTTAACAGACTGAATTTTGTCTATAAGAGAGGTTAAAAATTGTTTTAATAAATAAACTTTAATTTAGATTAAAGAACGAAGGAAACCAAATTCAGATTCCATATCCAATATTCCACATTGAATCTAAGAATTCTTTTAAAATTACTTTCTATATTTTCTTGACATTAAGTCTTAAGGTAAATCTTCTAAGCCAATCAAGTATGTATCTTAATTGAAAAGTATAAAGTCATGTTCAATTTACATGTTCAAAAGGTCTGCTGGTAAGGCAATTTTCTTAAAGTATGGAATAATACTTTTAAATATCTTGTAAAGTTCAGGGTAAAGAATTGTTATTACAAATTATAAAAAAAAAACGTATTTTTGAACTAAGTGATTAAGTATCACTTTAACAGACTGAATTTTGTCTATAAAAGAAGATAAAAAATGTTTTAATAAATAAACTTTAATTAAGATTTAAGAACGAAGGAAACCAAATTCATATTCCAATGGCCAATTTACTTTACCTTTCTCTACTATTTAATCTAAGAATTCTTTTAAAATCAGAAGGTAAATCTTCCAAGCCAACCAAGTATGTCTCTTAATTAAAAAGTATAAAATCATGTTCAATTTACCTGTTCAAAAGGTATGCTGCTAAGGCAAAAATATCGTTTTCATGAACATTTTACCTTTCCAACACAGTCATTCAGTCAAAAAAAACTCGTATCCATCATTTAAAACTAGTTTACACATTTCTAATTATATTGCTTAATAGTTCCATTATACATTCCTTTTATTTCAAATGTCTTAATTTTTAACAAGATAACTTTTAAGTTTGCTTTCATTTAAGTTAAGTTAAGGAAATCATTACAAATTAATTGTTACATCTATGGAATTAATGTATTAAACTATTATTATTTAATTTGTTAAAATATTTCAGGAATTTTTTCATCTTTGGCCGCTAATACGCGGCATTTATGCAAATATTTTTGGTTGCAATTTTGAGGAAATCTTAAGACTATTGAAACAATTCCAAGCAATTAATTTATCCACTTAACACGCAAACTTTAAGTGTAAATATTGGCTCCTTTTTGGCCCTAATGTTACCCCCTTTCCGATCTCTATATCTGTGGCCCCCCACTATCCTCTTTAATTTGCGGCGGGCTGAGCTGAGTTCAGCTTTTTCCTTGCCACAAGCCGCAAAGTATGCAATTATTATATGAAAAGAAATCAAGCGCTAGCCTAAGAGTCAGAGAGAGAGAGAGAGAGAGGGAGTGTTGGTGGAGTCAGAAGCAGGCGAAAGTTACTCGAGTATAATTTCAATGGCCATAGCAATTGCCTTTAAAAAGCAGTTGAAAGATTATTTTTTTTGCACACTATTTTTTTTTTTTGCATCTTTTTTTTTTCTCGGTTTCTTTAATTGCCCCATTCTGCAACTTCAAATGCAGCTAGCAATCCAAGCCAACCCCTTTTCCTTTAGCCATGCCAATAAAATGTCTGGGTTAAAGAAAAAGGCGAGTGAGAAGTAAAACGGAGGTGGCAAAACCGCTTATCAGGCAAATTTTTTTGCCTTGTGTTGGCGGTATTATTGAGAAATTAAGCGCACAGCGTGTGCATTCGTACAAAACACGTACTATACAATACACACACACATACAAATATTCAAGCATACTCACACACACACACACACATACATACATATGCATACCACATTGAAAAGGCAAGAGGAAAGGTATGAAAAGGTAATGCCCATTTAACGGAAGTTCCAGCAAAACCAGCAGTTTGAGAAAGGACAAAGTTAAAGAAAACTTTAAAGATAAAAACTAGTGAATGGTTGTGCTGCCACATGCGGGGAGGGTCAGGACGGTGCTGTGCAGTACGGTGTTGTGCGGGCATAAAGAAAGCATTATGGCAAAAGTAAAAAAGGGGGGGAAAGATACTTTTCAATAGGAAAAACTTAATGAAGAAAAAGGGTTAGCGGTTTTCTTGAATGAGACTCTGCTGTGAAAAGTTAAGAGTCGAGAAAAGTGATACTATGAAATCTACAGTTATGTATGAAAGCTATTGAAAATACCAAACGGATTTAAGAAAAGGCTAACAAATATTAGAAAGAATGTTTTTTTTTTGTCTTTTTAAATTTGTTGGGGGATAGTTAGAACAGTTGTGTCTTTGACTGTTTTAGAGTTGATGCTTAAGGAATGTAATGGCTACCAAATTATAGTAAAATAATTTATATATGTCGCATCACTATTTTTTTAATTTACTCGTTAGTTAATCGTAATAGCTGTACCATCTCTATTGTAACGATTAAAAAGAAAAGAGAAGCAAAAGGTTACGTGTGTAATGTCTTTTTATCCTTTTTCTACGGATATCTTCTGTCTCAAGATATCATGTGATTTTCTTGCGAGCCCAACAGATATGTCTGTTCTACGTAGCCTCGGCCTGACAATGGAATAGAATAAGATAACCATAGTGCTAAGCTCAGATGCGTGCCAATACTGTGTGTATGTATTGGTCTGGCAGATTGGAAAAAGAAAAATTGCTTTCACTATGGATTGAACTGCGAAACTGAAAGGTAACGAGAAAAATGTCTTGGCCGAGGAAACGTGAGGCACGCGATTTGGACGATAATATGGAGACTGCGCGAGATGACACCGAAACTACGACATATACATATATTTTATATTCTATTTTAAAATTGTTTTTTAGTTGTTACAGCAATAAATTTTCACATTTTTCTCTTATCAATTTAGGCTACCGAATAACTGTTTGGACTGTTAGGGAGGAAGAGAGTTTAGTTTATTGCAGATTACCATACATAGACTTAATTTTGATTACTATATAATCCATTTAAATACATTTTTTGAGTAAGTAGAATATATATATATATAACTAGCAGACAACATTTAAATGCTCTTTGTCTCTTTCACACATCACCTATTGATATTTGTTGTATTTTTGGCAGTTAAAGTCAATTTACCATAACTTATAATTGTCCGATCCGACTGATTTTCATACTTTATCTACCTGATGAATTAAAGAGCTTATCTACCAAGTTTCAACCATATAGCTTAAAAAACTTAAGGTCTATTTCTTGCGGAGAAACAGACAGACGGACGACTCAGCTATTGTTGCTGATCAAAAATTTATATACTCTAAGGGATCGGAAATGTATATTATTACAAACATCTGACCAATTTTATAATACCCTCTACAAGGCTATAAAAATAAAATATATAATACAATATTATTATATGTAAACTTTAAGAAATCAAAAAATATAAATTTTGTTAATTTTAGGTTTCTCATCTAATAAGATTGATAAAGAAGTAATATTTTATAAATTAAATAACAAATTAAATTTTTTCATAATTTAAACTTTAAAAGAAAAGCAAAAAGCATTTAATATTTATTATTGTTAAATTTTGAATTCAATATTAAATACCTTTTTTTTCACTTTCTAGTTACGGTTATTAAATTGTTTTGCCATTTAAAATGTATTTTCGTTTGTTTGTTTAAAACAAAAGCATTTAATTTATTGATATTTAAATTCACACATTCACTTAATTGTGTGTAGTTGGAAAAAAAATAGCCCATATTTTTTTATAAACTTTTTCTTAATTAAGCTTTGACATTTTTATTTTTCCGATATTTTTTTCATTGTTCAAATTTATTTGAAATTCATGAAAAATTATAAATAGATGCTAATTAAAGTTTTCACATACTGAAATATTTGCCTAAGGGCAACACACTATGACTAAGGGTTTGTCCAACCCATGTCATCATCATTGTTGCCATTGACGTTGGGGCACCAAAAACAGCTGCAAACATATGACCAACAAAAAAGAGGAGGATAACCCAAAAAAAAAAAAAAAATTTTTATACAGCTGCATTGCCAGCGGCGCAGTAAAGGAAAGGAAAGAGAATACGTTGAGCAGGGACATGGAGAGGACACGGATGCATGACATGGACATAACAGCCGGCGACAGTTGCATTAACCTTAGCTGTCAACCATTAGCCGGCCAGCCAGTGAGGTAGCTACATGGCCAGTCGTCCTGGGCCAAAAGTAAGGCTATGCTCTTGTCTGCGGTTACCAATTTTTTTTTGTTGTCCTCTTTTTGGTTTTTCTCTTTTTTTTTGGGAGATTATTTACTGCGGCAATAGTGGTAAGAAAGTTGACTATTGTAAAAACACAAAAAGCAAATAAATGAATAAAAGCTTTGTTTTCGCAGTGTGTCTTTAAAATGATGGATATAAAATAATATAAATTTATAGTTTTAAAGTTTTGAATTCAAAAAGTTGGAATGAATTTTAGTTTTTCGTATGTCAAAAGGTTATATTTGAGATTAAGGTCATGAAATTAAAATTATCCTCCTACAATTACTAACCAAAGGAAGTGGCATTTGAGTTTTTTTTTTATTATTGGATCACAGCTAAAAATTTAGGAAGAAACACGTTTGAATTCAATAAAAAAAACTGTTAACCCAGATATCACATAAAAGATGCTTAGGGGAAATATAAAATGAATAGTTGTAGAAATTTGTGTCCATTTTTGTATAATTTATATGGTTTTATCATAGTTTAATATTAATTATATTTTAGAGTGCAATTTTGAAACAGTGCAATGCGAGACTTGCATCTGGCAAGGCAATAAGCTATTTTCACGGCTAAAAGTAGGCTACACAATTTTTATTTAACTATGGAAAAGCGCTCAATTAGGAACAATTACAGTTATGGTGAGAGTCACAGGCAGAAATCTTGAAATATAAAATATAGGAAAATTAAGGTCCAGGTAGACTGCACTAGTCAGGTCTCCTGCTAAATAAAAGATTATTGTTTACTACCCTAGCGTTCTCACTATAATCAAGCAAAGGCAGAAGTAAAAACACCCTTTTCGTGGCCGACGAGCCAGAAGTAGGACAATTTAAGTGTGCCGACCATAAAGGAGCAGCTACATCTCACCTACTTTAGGTACTCTTTACCCTTATAATGGGCAACATACAACTTAAGCCAACTTGACAAGCAAAAAGTTCTTCAGATGCGATTGACGATTTTATAACACTGGTTTTCCAATATCGAACTATCTACATACTAATGCAAGAGGTTGTCACTAAGTTGCTGATGCCCAGGTTCCCAGGTTTATAATTTACATACATACATATATTCATGATAATATTTCTATATATTCATATATTTTTTCCTGCTGATCAATCTTCTTTTTTACATTTAACATAAATCTAATTAAAATTTTACTTTTTCCAAAGTAATTTCCGTTGAGTTTTTTGAAAAGTTATATAAAATTTTTCATTACATCGTAGAAGTATATAGTTTTCAGTTTACTTTCATATATTGTAATTCAATAAATTTCAATTTTCAACTTAATTAAACAACTCTGTCTTTTAGTTAGTTCCCTTTCTAGCATAAATATTCTTTTTCTGATAAAATTTTATATACCATAAAATAACTAAAAGTTATTATTAACCCCATAGAAATAATCATTAGGCAACCGTCAATAGGAGAAAGAGATTGTGGGTTACGTAATTGAGGTTGATGAAAATGGAAAAACGAAAGGAGGAGCTTTTTACTGTTTGTTTGCATCATGTTTTCTCACGCGAAATTGCTTGGAAGTAATTTTGTTTGCCTTTTATTTTGCGGTAATTGTTTGCATATGCAGCTGGCAAAATTGTCCACCAATGAATAACAAATATGGTACAAACATATATATATATATGTAAACATATGTCCATTAAAAAGGGGAACGGCACTGCTATGGCATGGCATTCAGTCGGGGCACTCCCACACCAGCAATATTGGCTTTAATACATGCCAACAGTTAACCAAATAGCCTTAAGGCTGCACCAGGAACAAGCATCTGTTGACTGAACGGAAGAGACAACAAGAAACGGAAGTGCGTGAGCATGCGAGTTGAAAAGCTTTTTACCCCTAACCAAATGTGCAAAGTGCAATGGTTAAGCGGATGGTAGATGGCGGGAAAGGTTGGGCTACAAAAACAACAAAAAACGGTTGGGGGGAGGGAAAAAAAATGCAAAAAAAAAAAATAGGTAAAAATGGTCGACTGGTAAGTCAAAATGGCGTTAGCAACCACAGTTTGTTTTTAGCTTTCACCCGGCTCTTTGATAAAGTGCAGCGTCCATGCGGCATAAACAATGTGGAGCGCTTACCTTACGTACCCCGCCGAATCCAGACAAGTCAGCCAGCCAGACTCTGCCTAGATGCCTCTAGTATAGCGACGCTTTTTTTTCTCTTCCTTGCTATTGGGCGTAGGGCGTGGTTGTTGGACGATATGTGTTTTTGCGCTTGAAGTGCTTTCGGTAGCCGTTAATTGAAATGCATGTGGTGTGTTGAGGGTTTCCTGCTGCCACGGGGGGTATAGCTAACAAAACCAAGGTAGCAACTATTGCCACAGCAAAAAAAAAAAAAAAAAAAACCAAAGAGTAAAGGTGTTTTTGGTCTAGTCTTGCGGCGAAAATATGCTCTAACTAAAGGGTATATTTGACTATTACAACAAAAGAATTAAAAGAAATTAGAAAAGGTATTTTAAATAGATTATCATTTTATTATATATATTATATTATATTCATTTATTCTATTGTACTTTCTTTAACGTTTAAATACACATTTTCTAGTATTTTTTTTTTTATTTCTTTTACTTCTCTTTCAAAGTCTTCTTCTAAAAGTTCTTCTAACAGAAGGTACTTCGTCTTCTACTTTGACTGGTAGTTAGTCCTTAAGTAGGTCTCCTTCTCGTACTTCTCGTTACTTTAAGTTCATTTCTTCTTCATTTTCTTTTAGTTATATTAATTTCCCTGATTCGCCTAAATTTTAAAGGTTTCCGACAGTAAATTCTTCCAAGTTTTGACATTTAAATTACTGGAGCGATGTCTTCTGCTTATATCTCAATTATCACACAGAAAAAGAGTATTTAATTACGAGTATCTTAAGGAAAGTTAAATTATCTTAACCATATTGTTGTTGTTAGTTACTTTCTTCATTTTTTTTTTCCTATTTGCTTAGCGACTTTCTGGGTGTTCTCCAGGTGTCGGCCCAATTCTTGGTTTCGACTCCTTCTACTCATCCCCGTTTTGGCTATAACGTTCCTCATTTGTTTATGCACGCACATTTTGCTGGCGGCTGGACTAGATTGTGTTTTGTGCATCTGTGTATCCTTCGTTGGTATGTGTATGTGTTTGTGTGTGTGTGTATTTTGGCAGTTATAACACGCACATTTTGCTGCATGTATTTCAAGCGGTTTCTAATTTGCTTGCCAGCGGCTGTAGCAAATTCTAATTTATTTGCAAACTATGTAACCGTTTTTTGTTGCTCTTATTGTTTTTGCTATTGTTGTTTCCACCTCTGTTTGCCTTGGTTCACTTGTTCCTTGGGGGGGAGGAGGAGACGGTGAGGCAAAGGTCGCATCCTTCTCGGCTAAAACGTTGATTAAAACTGTGCAAAAACAAAAACAACAAAAAAAAAATAAAAAAAAAATCCGGCACATAAATAAAAGTCAGTTGGGCACGCCCTGAAGCTATGATAAAGCAAATATTACAGAAAAAGGTGTTGAATTGAATTCCACATGGAATTATAGTTGGAAAGTTGTTGCAGCAAGTTATTTAAAAGGTGTGGAAGAGAGCTAAAAGGGAAAATTTGGAATAGGTAACTTAAATGAAACCATAAAAAGAGTTTACTTAAACAGACTTATAAAATTTATAGAAATATTTTATATGGAATTCTAAGGATTTGTCTTAGTTTAGAAATGATAATGTTCATAAAGTAGAAATATATATATATATATATATATATATATCTTCTAGATTTATCTTCACAAGTAAATTTATATTTACGTATGTGATTAAATATTTTCTAGTTTTAGTTTACTAATATTATAGAACAACACGGATAGGCTATTCAATCTAATTACGATCGTTTTAAAATATTTAAAACTAATTTAACAGTCACACAATTTAATGTTTCATATAGTCAACACTTTGGGTTTTACGAAATATCCTTATTCGATTAATAGTGTTGTTTTAAATAGGTTTTCTTTCATATTAAGCCTGAGCTAAGCCAAGCTTATCCGAATACAAACAATCTGAAATCATACGATGTAGTTTTACGAATAAAATTCAGAATAAAAAAAATTAAACACAGTTACAAAACTTACAAAATTTTCATTCTACAAAACATAACATTAGCTATAATGTTAAATAATAATGTTCATGTTACCACAAGCATTACCTTATGGTACTAAAAGTAGTGCTACCCAGTTCAACGAAGAGTAACTGGGCTAAGCGAGCGCCTTCTTGGAATAAGATGTGCTATGGATAATAGATCAGATATATTTTCCAATAATTCATGAGCCTGATGCAAAAATTTTTACCATATGAAAAGATCAATAACTGAGGATAGGAAAATTATTATTTATTTTATTATTTATTGGTTTATTTATGATTTTTATATATTTGAATTTAACGTTAAATGAAAGAGTTGTCTGAATTTGGTGAAAAGTTGAAACTTTACTTTTCGTTTTAGACATAATCATTAAGCTTCTTTTGTCTGTACTTATTCTATATCTCGGAATAATCTCGATCGAATGACTATATCAAATAGCTGCCATAGGAACGATCAGTCAAGGATAGGGTTTACCTCAACAACATTGTTGTTTCCCGATCGAACTATGACTTTGATATACTTCTTAATAAAGTTAACAAGTATTATCAAAATTGGTTTACTATATGCTATAGCACCCATAGAAACAATTCGACAAAAAGAAATTTTTAGAGAAAAACTTTTTAACTTGATCCACGTAGATTTTGACTAGTTTTATATACTTTCTTATGACTATGGTAATTTATATGCAAAAGAAAAAGATATCTTGCAAGGGTATTCAAACTTCCGCATGGCCCATTTTTCTAGGAATTTTACAAATTATTTGTGTAGACGCTCCTGTGATAGCTATTCGGCTGAAAGTCAATAGAGAGCTTACATATATCAAATTTAGTGAAATAAAAATGTGAAGCTAAAATTATATAGACCATTAAAATTATAAAAACTTTATTTAAAATATCAACAATAAAAATTCTAATTAATATAAATACAAAATACATTATTATCTTTATAATACCTAGAAACAAGTTTATATTCTTAAATATCAATTGACTCAAACTAAAGCAATAAATCTAGACAGATTTTTATAATCTAATAAAAATAAAACGTTTTGTTGATCTACTCCGAATCACTTCAAGATATGCAGCTTTAACATTTATGATTTCAAATTATACAACTCTAAAAAGTTTATTCAGGTTAAGGAACATATTATATATAGTATACATATATATAATCGAATTTTTATTCACATTTCATTTGCGCAAAGTTTGGTATTTATTTCGATGATATTCTCCAAGTTGCCGTTAAGAAGACTTTTCATATTTCGTACAAGTGACTTTGTCTCAGCTAAAGTTGAAATTTTTTGTATTGTTTGCAACTTTGTTGAGTCACTTGTTTCTTATAGAGAAAAAAATTCATAAATATCGTTTTCACAACTACTTACCAGTCAAAATCAGTATTTCAATTCATTTTTGTTACTTTTTCGAAGGCAAAGCAAACGAAATTTAAGCCAAGTGAGGCTCTTGACGATGCACATTGTAAACGCTTCTTGTGTGTGTGCGTGTGTGTGTGTGCCAAAGTTTGTGTCCTGTGACTTGATAATGCTTAATGCCTGAGTTTACAATAGCAAAAAGCCTATCAAAATGTCTATCCATTCAGTCAACATCAGTCAGCTTATGGCATCAGCAACAATGTAAAGAGTGGGTGGAAGAGACAGCAGAGAGAAGAGGGAGAGGGAGAGAAAGGAAATGGTGAGAGAAGTAAAAACATTTTCCAAAGATTTAAAAAGATTTTTTTTCTTTTTTTTTTTTGTTGCTTTTATACCAAAAAAGCAATGCAATCAATGGCTTAAACTATGACTACAATTGAGAAAAGATTGAGAGCGGGGTTGAAGCGGTCGAGGGGTAGTACAAAAAGTCAAAGGTCTAACAACTTGTCACACAAGTCCCTTCTTTCTTTCTTTTCAATTTTTTCCCCCTTTTTTTTTATTTTTGTAGATCGAGTAAAGAATTTCATAACAATTTTTGCTGCTGCTGCAGCGTTGTTGAGTAAAGTAAGCAGTGTCGGGCCTAAAATATATGCAATCCATGTAGTGATTGGATGGCTTGCCTACTCCAGATGGCTATGAGTGGAGAACAGGGTGCCTGATGGAGCAATGTGTGGGGGGAGGAAAGCTCAGAGCTGCCGTTTTCCATTTTCACTCAGGCAACAAATTGATAAAAATTGAATAAAATAATAGATAGAAGATGCAGCAGCAGTAATAATACACTTTTTAGTACTTTGGCAACAATATAAGAGCTTATTTTAGCTTTTATCTACCCTGTAATTGTAGGGTAATATATGAAATTTGAATGAATTTCTATTTTTTGTTATACTATATTATATATTTAATGAATTATTGCTTTGGTTTTTAAAGGTTTTCCTCCATAAAGCAACATAGCAACTTTATTTGTAAACTTAAATTTATTTAAATAGCTAAATTAACTAATTTAAATAACTAAGAAAATCCTTTAGTCTCACTTAATATGTTAAGTTTTTCATAAAATTCTTTAAATTTATTAAATAATTATTATAGTTATAATTTATATATCAAGAGAAGCTTGCGATAGCGACTTTCTACTTTATATCAACTCTGGTATAACAAAAAACATTTTTTTTATAGTTATCATTATAGAAATATAGAGATATAAGAAAGGTTATATAGTTTTTCACATGTACCAAACAACTGTCTCAATTTTGTTTAATTTTTATGTAATTCTAATAAAAAGTAACCCATTTAAAGGTTAAAAAAGTGACTTTTTATTATCTTTAATATGTTTAAAATATAGAAAGTTCTAAGTTGATTTCCAGGAAGAAAATCAATAAAGTTGAGTAAATAAAAAAGAGTTTGTTGAATGCCAATAAGCTGAGCCTTTGGCAAGAAAACTTCTGCAATACGATTGCTTGTAGTAGAACCAAGTTAAACTCACATTTTACAAGCTAATTCTAAAGGTAAAGTGTGGCCAGGTGACAAGTAAATATTGCTTACAAAGTTAATTAATTCCAAATGAAATATATCATAATAAGATTTATAAATAAAAAGAAGAAAAAAGGAATCTATAAATGTTAATAAATTGTCTTCAAAAGTCAAAAAGCCAAAAACTAATATATTTTGTTATATATTTATACAACTTGTCGTTCACTTACAATTTATTTTATATATTAACTTTGTATATTTATATATATATATATATTCAAAAAGAAGTAACATTGACATTCTGAAACATAAACTAATTATACACATCAGATTAAAAATTTCTCATATTACCACTAATTGCTTATCCATAAGGAATTTAAGAATCTACAAGAATTCTTTTGGGGGGGTATTTGAGGCATTAACGCAATTGTTGTATACAGTTTTTCATGATTGTGGTATAATTTGTGAAAGCTTTGGCAAAGAAACTTTTGCCAAACGTACACATATAATTAAAAACATTTCATCTTTAAATCTCATATAATAATATCTTACTAATAACATTTCATATCTATTAAAATCTAAATAGTAAAATGGTTGCGAGTAGACAAAACATAATATAGAAAACCAAGTCAAAGAAAACATATAGTGAAAAGTATTCAGTGTATACCCGTATATATATATTCCAACAGGATATCTAAAAGTCTGCATTACCTTATTTTATGTTAAGGATCTTCTTTCTGCTTTGTTTTATTTTTCAATTCTGCAAATGGAAAAATATTGCTAGCCTTTCAGGGAACATGAAAGTAGAAAGTTGCATTGCATTTTTTATGGCATATGAAAAACTCAATTGCAACACTTACGCACACACACACACACACTCATGTATGTATGTATATATGCAGCCATCCATCCACACATTTATATAGAAAGTACATATGCAGAGCTTTTGCGCCTACAAGCAGGCAATAGATTTTACAATGTGCTGCGTGTTTGCACACATGTTTATTTTCACTCAATATGCGTTACCCGTTGCCTGTTGCCTGCCGTTTACACTAAACTAGAGAGATAGAAAGGGAGAGAGCATGACTTCTAGACAGGGAAAGTCGCCTTAGAGAAAAAGTTAAACAAAAATATAAAAGAAACAAATAACAATAGTTTTCTTTATTTTTTTTTTTGCTTATATTATTTCTTTTCTTAGCCATTGCATATTCAATAAGAAATTGGAATTGGAGTGTATGGTATTGTCTTTGTTTGCATATTTCATAATTCTTACTGTCTCTTGTCTTTCTTTAGGACGTGTGTGTGTGTGTGTCCCAGATATGTAGTATGCAAGCTTTTCTCTGTGTGTGTGTGTCTGCGTGCTCTCTCTCTCACTCTCTCTCTCTTGCTATTTGTATGTGTAAATGTGCATATAAAGGAAAGGTAAACAGAAGTTGATGATGGCCCAGCTAGTTGGTAACTGCACCTGAGCAGCAGCGCCGTCAAGGTGCGTGGTGGCATCATAATGCTAATGATATTTGTTTGCCGTATGGTTGCTTAGTACCAGCTGCAGTTGCCATACCGCTGACTTTAGTTGATGAAAAACTCTTTAGAAATGCATTAGTAATTTCATAATGGCCACAGCATGCTTCCTGGCTCGTTTCCCTCCAGTTTGCACTTGTGTTTTTGTTTTCATAAGGGTTTTCACAGTCAATTGACCAATGAAATGTGCAAAGGAACGAAGCGTATCTAATGTGAATGCCTGTGTATGACTTCATGGATATGGGAGACAATGGAGAAGAAAGTGAAGTGCATAATATAGTAATACTTATTGAAAATCATGTGAACATAACCACTTATTGCCTAATTATGCACAATTCAAATCAATATGAAATCTTAATTATGCTGAAAGACCTTAATTAAGTTTTATTAAACTATTTGTTTAATCTGTTGTCAATTGAGTTAAATCTTTAATTGAACTTAAGTTGTAGAAGAGGTTTAAAACGTAACCTTTTAGAATTTGAGAAGCTTTCAAAAAAAAACTAGAAGGATGGGCTAACTTTAACTGTACCAAGGTTTAAATTATACCCTTGTAATACTTGCCCGACTACAACTTTTACACTTTCATAGAGTATCCCTAAATAAATACGACCTTAATATGCAGGGTGTTTGTTACCTATATAGTTGTATTAAACCTAAGAACACCTGCACTTTATGCCACTTTTGCATGCAAAATATAAAAACTTTGAAAATAAATATAACCAGAATGTTGTTCAACTTACAATTCACCACAGATGGATCTAAAACTATATTCTTGTACGATTGTTCATATGGAAACTATTTGATATAGTCATGAATGATATCGAGATATACAAAGCCAGCAGCAAAGAAAAGTATGGAAAACTTCATTTCTGGTCTACTAAGGGTCTCGGAGGAGTTCTTGTTGATTCAAACAAACAGGTATATCAACTTAGCTGGTCGTCCTAATCAAGAATATATACTTTATATAGTCGGAGATGCTTCATTCTATGCGTTGTAAGCGTCTATACATAATTTCAAAGTAAAGTAAAAAAGCATTTAGTATTCACTACTTTGTTATATGTTTTAGCTCTTTTACAGATAAATAAATGAAATATTAATTAATGATTTCTCTAAATTTAAAAAGTTTATTTACAACTCACATAGATTTTTTAATAAAATAATATAAATTATCAGATTGATTAGCATTATATGTTGTTTTGATATCTTGTTGTGATTTGGTTTCTATTAGGTTGTTCACTAAGTAATTTCGTTTTTTTTAGTGCAATTCAAACCCGAATTTTTTTATTTTATAAAACATTTTATGAAATTATGTATTCTCCATTTTGTTCTAATACCTTTTGCCATCTTTCGGGCAATAGATTGATTCCACGCTCAAAAAATTTTTGATCCTTGCTGGCAAAAAACTGGTTCAAGTGGTTTTTGACGTCCTGATTTGAGGTGAAGGTTGTACCATCCAAAAAATTTTGCAGAGACCGGAACAAGTAATAGTCCGAAGGTGCCAAGTCTGAAGAATATGGTGGGTGTGATAGCACATCCCATTCAAGCTGCAATAGCTTTTAGCGAGTTATCAAACTTGTATGGGGTCTCGCATTATCCTGGTGAAACACTACACCTTCTCTATTGACCAATTCTGGTCTCTTTTTTTTGAGTGCATCACTTAATTTGTTTAGTTGATTGCAATAAACTTCAGAATTAATTGTTCTGTTGTCCTGCAAAACCTCAAAACAAACGATTCCTTGAAATCCCACCAAACGGACAACATAACCTTTTTTTAGTGAATATCGGGATTTGATGTGGTTTGAGCTGGTTCATCCTTTTTAGACCATGATCTCCTGCGCTTTAAATTGTTGTAAACAACCCACTTTTTGTCGCCGGTAACAATGCGCTTCAAAAATGAATCGTTTCTTTGACGTCGAATAAGCGTGTCGCAGTCGTTAATGCGACGAAGCAAATTTCGTTCTGTAAAAATATGAGGAACCCATATGTTAAGCTTGGAAATTAATCCTAGAGGTTTCATGTCCTTGTGAACGGTCGCGTTTGACAGATTTAATCTTTCTGCAATCTCTCTAGTTGTTATTTGACGGTTTGCATCGACTAACGACTTTATTTTGTTCACATCGACTTCAAGAGGCCTTCCAGGACGTGGTGCATCCTTAAGATTGAAATTGCCGGAACGAAATTTTGCAAACCAATTTTGGCATTGGCGTTCTGTCAATACATCTTCTCCGTACACATTGCATAATTTTTGCCTTGATTTAACTGCATTTTTGCCTTTCGATAGTAAAATAGGAAAATATGACGAAAATGTTGTTTTTCATCCTCCATCTTCAATAGGGCACCAAATGAAAACTATCTGACAAAACCCAACAAAATTTTTTACAAATAAGCTTCACTATATCAGCTATTGAAATTTATAACGGTAAAGCGGTTAAGCGCGAAGTTGGCTGCGAAAAAATTCAACAAGATCAGCTGATGTCATAAAACGAAATTACTTAGTGAACGACCCAATATATTAATATCTTTGATATAAAATGTCAAATCACTATTGTTCTATGTAGAATAAATAATTCATGTAAATATTTCTTATTAAAGACAATTCCATAAAATGGCCTATAACCTGCATTCCTTGTAAGTTTACTGGGGCTAAACAAACTTAAATGATTCAAGTCTATGGGCTTTAATTGCTCAATATTTGTTGTTATGTTGCAGGAATTGGCATTCGCTACAATTTTGCACAAATATAAATAAAATGAAATTCAATAAATAAAATTGTTTTTAAAATAAATTTTACATGCCCAAAACAACATGGATATAGATTACAAACCTGAAATTATAGTTAACTAAAGGCAAATACTATAAATTGTAAAAATAATTCAAAGTTTTATATCATTTATCTCAAGCAAATATTCTTGCAATTTATTTTCAATTGAAATTCAATAAGGTTTTGTTGACTTTATCTCTATATTTTCTTCATCAATTATTTCTTAATAAAGACATTATCAATTCAATATAAATCCATTTATTTTGCTTTTAAAAAATTGACTATCAAATTTTATTTCATTTATATATCTAAATGAAATTTTTATATTATTTTTGTCTTGAATCAAACCTGATTGCCATTTTTTTTTGTCGTACACATATTTGTTTATATATATTTTTATATATTGCCAATTTAATTTAAAATTAAATTTGAATGACTGTGAGTTCAATAAATGCATATTAATACGCATTGAATGCATATTGCTAAATCAAATGGCCAAAGCCGAAAAATAAGTATAATTAAAAAGCAAATTAAAATTGAATATTGGCACTAGAGCTGAAAGCAGCAACAAAATGCAAGTAAACAATATTCAAACATATAGTTTAAACAGCAAAACAACAAATGACATGCCAGCAAACAAATGATAATAATAATAGTATGGAAAATAATAATAATTGACAGCTCATTTGATTTTAATCGTTTGAAAATGGTGTTAAAAAGGCATTAAAATTATGCCAAATAGGGGAAATAGCAGCAGATTTCGTTGAGTAGCAAGTAACAGAGTCAGACAGCCATGAAATATGCAACGTATTATTATGAAATTAACACTATCGCCAAATGTATGATGGGAGAAGTGAGGGGAATTGTCATATGGCAACGCATAATATGTATGTATGTATATATGAATTAAATCTACTATATATCTGTGTGTGTGTGAAAATTCACGTGAGATATATAAACAAAATTTCGTGTTCTGGCAAATGAATCCGTAATTAAATTTGAAAAATTCTCCAATTTGTCAAAAGTTTTGGAATTCGGCATTAGACTGTTATTTTAGTTTGATCATTTGTCTGTGCTCTAACAATTAATTTTTATCTATGTAGATTTTCTATATACACCACATAAGTATTTTTTATTTTAGTAAGATTATTTAAATATTTGTGTAATTATGCTAATAATATTTTAAGTTACAACATTAATGGTTAAAAATTTTAGCTCGTTGCTTGTCGTCGTTCATCGTAATTCTTCCAACTTGCGTCGTTTGTCGTTAGTCTTTCCACATGCTTGGTTTCCCCGTCGTCATTGCAGAGGAACTCCATTCACCTCCGCCGTTGCCACTTCCTCCCCCATCCGTTGTTGCCCATTCTTATCACATCCGTCGTTGCCACTTCTACAGGAATAGTTTAGGAGAAAGGTTGCCAGATACCATCCCACATCTATTTTTATCTCATTGCCAAGACTTCATAGAACTGAGTGTTCTTATCATTAATACTATATAAATCAAGTAAGTAGTCTAGACTAATGAGTACAGTATAGATCAAAGCCTAAGCAATGACTTAAGTAATAAGTTAAACCTTTAATAACTATAAAAAAGTATTAGTATAAATTATTACAAGCCATATAAGATCAGAGTTAGAAAGCAAATTATTGAAAATAACCTTAATTTTGTTGTCTTTTATCAGGATACAATTCTATTTTAGATCTATTTTGATTAAGTGCACAATTTTTAATATATAGAAAATGGAATTAGTATGTCATAAAATGGTATATTAGTTAGAAGGCAATATATTCAAGTAGAGACTAGAATCATCTTAATGTTGTTGGGTGTTAAAGCCTGGCCTTTTTTGGATTAGCGTGGCAAGAAAAGGTGGCAACACTGTTCGATAAGTAAAGTTACCGCACTTGAGGTAATCGAAAAGATTTTACCAAGGTAAGAGTTCTATAGAAAGCAAATTAGCTGCGAATATTCTTATTGTTAAACAAGTAAAAAATATCACGAGTAAAACTAGTTTTATTTCAGAATTTTTCCATATTTATAAGTATGCCTCCTTTTCGAAGTCTCACCAATTTGCTTTAGTTTTAAATATAGTGATTTTTAGATAACAATTATGCTTATCTTTTTGATTATCGTTTTTAGAGCATAAATTTGTCCATTCCACAGAAAAACCTACAAAATAGAAATGAATTTTCTTTCTAGACCTTGACTATAATTTTAATTTTTGTGCAATTTAGTAATGACATGGCACATTTGAGCTAATCTCCTAAAAAAAAAGGTCAAGCATTAATATGCACGTGATTTGAGATTCAGTCACAGTCGATATGCCACTCCAAATTAGTGATTAAATCATGATTAAATGTCACATCGATATACAACTCATACTTTGCCCATAATCAACTCATTCATACCCAATGCAATGAATGTTGAGTATTCGCTGTTGATTATCATGATGAGTGTGATGAAGATGATGATGATGGAGGAGGCGTGGGCAATCGTAACAATTATCAGCGACGAGCTTGACGACACTTGACAACAAACATTGTCACGCCCATGTATGGCCCATACCATCCCCTCCCCTACCCATAGGGGTGATAAAATTTTGTTGCCTAGTATAATGCTTAGCGATTGTGTTCATTGACTTTAGGAGGGGTCTGACGATTTTGTTGAGTAGGCTAATAGTCACGAGAGTGAGATATACTCGTACATCGTATACCAAAATGACATGAAACAGAATAGAAGGGGGTTGAGGGGGGCGGGGCTTATCATGCTTATCGAGCAATAATTTTCCAATACTGCGTACTTGTTTTGCCCCCAAAACCATTTTGCCTATCCCATTAATCCGTCACAATGCCCAGGAGTATGATTAGATAAGGTATTGCTCCAACTATTGATTTAGTTTTTTGTTGCTGTTTCTTAATATAAGGTGTATGATTAGTTTACTGGTATTTCCCTAAATGTTATTTTTGAACAGACGAAAATCCAAATTATTAAATCGCAAATTGAACTACTTAATCAAGTGTTTGATAAAAATTTTACCTTGGGCACGTTTTTATACCCTTCCAGGAGTTATTATAAAACTAGTCAGATGTTTGTAACGCATGGAAATATACGTTACCGACCCCATTAAGTATATATATTTCTGATCAGCATCAATAGCCAAGTCGACATAGACTGCTCTAACCCGAACTAAAATTAACTTATTCACCGTACACCAAGTATTAAATAAATCGGATAAGTATTACATATTGTGACGAAAAAAAATTAGTCTAGAACTCCAAGGGTATACGATCCTCGGTAAAGCCAAAGTTAACTTCTTTTATATTTTAAACCAATTTGGTTTTTATTTATTACCAATTGCTAAATTTAAGCTTTAAGTTTTTTTATTTGGATTTTTAGACATTTATCTTTGATTAAGATTTTCCATTTATATTTTATCATTATTAATTTCTCACTATGACACTAACCTAAAAGTATCCCAAGGACTTTTAAATAAGTAAGAACAGCGAACGCAGATGATCAGACCATGTGAAAAACATTGATTTTTCAGGTTCAGATCACAAATTTTCAATGATTGACCTTGTGATTTGCTTTTGGTTATGGCTAGTGTAAGACGGATGGGAAATTTAATTCTTGTAAGCTTAAAAGGCATATCAGTTGAAAACCTCGAGATCCTCGGAATGAGAACTTCCTCACCTGTGAATTTGCTTTTAAGTATCGTCACATAAATCACATTGTTTATCAATTTAATTACCACTAAACACGTATTGTTCTACAGTTTTGGTGGGTTTATGATTATTACGGAGCCAACCTTTAGGCGTAAAATGTGCTGTGGTTAGACAGTCGAATCTAAGAAGTTTTCATTTGTTATTATAAATAAGTAATACATTCTTACACATAAAAAAAATTTTCATAAATTTGGTGTTTTAGGTCATCTACATCTTTATAATTAACCGTTAAAATTACCGTTTCGCGGGCTGCCTCGCTTCGCTCTTCTGATTAAGAATCACGAAGTCGTTACTTTCACAATGTTTTGTTGCCTGCCTTACGGGTTTGTTGGGCAAGATTCGATCGTTATGGTCGCGGCATTGTTATTGTTAACAATTCAAAGACAAAACACTCCTCTGAACGAAATTTTACTTAATTTTACTTTATAAAAGTTAAAGGCTCCGATGAAACTGATGTTTTTTGTGATTTCACGGGATTGAACGGGATAAAAAGTATCTTGCAGAGTTATGGGACTCCTGGATTTAAGCTGCCTCTTTTTAAGAAAAATCGTTTCAGCCGTTTTTAAGTTTTAAATTGTATAACTAACACGACTCTCTTTTATATATTTATTAATATATGTGGATATGGACAACTAGAAGTTGATCCTTCCAAATGCAATTTTACTACAAAGTTTTAAACGAAAGATTAATTATTCCACCAAAACCATTTATTTTTAGAACATTGTAATATTTGATGCAATTTTATTTATTTAATGAAAGATAATATACAAATTTGAATATGTATTAAACTTGTTTCATCTCTCATTGATAATAGATTTTCAGCATACTAAAATTACTTCCAGATAGTTTCCAATTGCCTTTAGAAAAACTTTGATCACAGTAATGGAAAAACTATTGTATAGAAGCAGAAATTAGTTAGTTTCCTGCTGATCTAGAAGTGGTTTTTAACAAACAAGATAGTTTGATCATAGTTTCATAAATTTGTTTCAACAATTTAATGGCGTTTTATTGAAAATCGATATGATATCTACATATATCGTTGGCGATATAACAGTTTTATCTTATCTAATCAATTGATTTTCCTTTGGCTACACCTATAGATACTTTTAAAGGTTTTTGGCAATTTGCTTTCATGACTTGTGAAAAAGTTTAGAGAGTTGGAGAAACCCAAAAGTGGAGGACGTCATGTGATTATGATAAGCGAATTATTCCATAAAATGGCCACGTAATCAATCATTTATAGATGTGAGTGTGGCAGTCAGATTGATGATTGGGAATTGCCAATTGCCTGCCTGAAATTGTTGAATGTTCAAATGTTGTCCGGATATCAACAGATATGCCGTTTCGTTGATGGCAGAATTTCTGTTGACATAGTCAAAAACCATTCCATTCCATTTGAAGGAATCTGTTTTCCCACGTATATATCCTCTTACACATTGTTTCCGTTTTCTCTTTTCCTTTCTCTGTATCTGTCTCTCTCTGTCTCAACTTTTACATCCTTTGTTCGTTCAGTAAACATTCGGCGACTGTGCCTTGTCCTTGTCCTGGTCCCGGACCTGACCAACTTTCCCACTGAGTAGCAGATTTCTTTTGTCCCGACTCAGGCGACCGCGTGCCTCCATATATTTCTCATGGACAAGCTCGTACAACTCCTGCTGAAAGTAACCATGCTGCGGCTCCGCATCCTTGTAGCTCCGACGTATTTGCTTATCCCGCTGGCGAAACTCACGCCACAGTATCTGCAACTGTAGCCACTTTTTGGCAATGAAGTCCAGTGTTTTGCGCTCGAATGGTGTCTTTCGGTAGTTGGAAATCGCATGAAAGATGAAATTTGCATTGATTTGTTGCTGCAATGCCAATTGATCCAGCGCCAGCAGGCATTTAAGCGAAACGCCAGCCGGAACACCCTGCCGACAATCTTCCTCCATCTTGACCACTGGGTAACTGGCGCTCAGCTTTAATGTGGATATATTTGACATATTTATAAGGATTTATGTCACTTTATTGTTTTATAGATTATTATATTTTCTTTTCTTATTCAAAAATATTATTGCATTAATTTTTATTTCAGTTTTGTTTTCTTTAAGCGTATCCGTTTATATTTAGTCGAACATTCGTACTAAATCGTTGTGGTAACTCTGCAGTGCTTTTGTAGTCAAAAATTGAAATATTGATAAAACGCATATATATGAGCACAATCAGGTTGATTCGTTGGAATCACCTTAGTTTTTGATAACTGATAAGCGATGGGTTTTTTTTATTAGATTCCAATTAGATAAGACTGACGTAACAAATAAGCTATGTGTGACTTTTATGGAATACAATCAATGTCTTTTAGGATTTCCTTTTATTGGTGTTAATTTTCTGATTACATTAATTTTAATAGCAAGTGCAATAATCGTATTCAGTCATAAATGGTGAGAAATATTTACCAACTTAAATGATAAATGGTTAATGATCAAATTCTTATACCCTTGCAATAAGAATATTAAATTTGGTTAGACGTTTGCAACGTATAGAAGAAATCATATCCGGCTGTATAAAATGTATATATTCTTGATCGAATGTCCATATGTTCGTTTGCTTGGATTTACGCAATCTTAATCGCAATCTTCTTTGAAAATCTTAAAGTTATTGATCTAAAACTTCTTAACATCAAAAACATTCTTGTTTTTCAATCAAATATCAATTGAATAGGGTGATTGTTAATTTTATATACTTTTTAGCATATATACCAAGTTTTGCTGCCAATTTAAACGTTGGTAAACGTTTGTATATACAGCAGTATATATGTATGTATGTATATATAATTGTCTAAATGCTAGCTTGCAAGAGTATACGAACTTCGCCATGGCCGAGGTAAACCCGTCCTTCTTCTTTTGTTAAATTGGTTCTCTAAACACTAAAAATATAGTTTTTTTGCAATTGGAATTTAAACTATCCCACAATATTTAATTTCTACAAATATTTCTCTTGTAAAGGTTTTAATCTTGAGCTATAAATTTTAATAATGATCTTAGAAAATGATCTAAAAATAATTTCCAATACCCCATATGGAACGATCAATAAATTATGTTCTAGTGTAATAAATTAACCAAAACTCCATCAAAGAAGTGAAGGCATTGCCGAAGTCTGTATACCCTTGCAGTTTTTCACTAGTTAACTCATGTAACATCTGTTTCCATGCTAAATTTAACCTAATTAATTGTTGCAGCAAACAAAATTCAAATGCTTTTGTCTCTTTTACACACCACTTGTTCATATTTGTTGTATTTTTGACTGAAGTAAATTGATTTTATCCCAGTACTCTTTTATTTAAAATAATAATAATTATCCGATTTGATTAGAACTTAGTGTAAAGTGTATAAAAAAAACCAGAAAAAAAAAATGGAAAAGCAAGTATAATAATTTCTTTGCTTTAGCGAGAGCTGAACCTGCGTCTTTTGTACTCCTGTACGAGGCTGAAGTCAAGTTACTACATATAACTTACAGTCGTCCGATTGAAATGATTATTATTCTTTATCTGCATAGACATCTTAAAAGTTTATTTATCAAGTTTCAACCATATATGTAGCTTAGAATTTAAGGTCTTTAACATGGCTATATAGACTCGGATTTTAATGCTATTTTTGATCAGCACTTCTATGGGGACGAAAACATATGTACAAAAATCATATTTTTCTTTCTTAGCTAAGAAATGACGAATAAGTTGTGAGCACTTATACAATTGTGGGGAATACCTAAAAGCACTTGAAAATACCTGACTGATAAGATTAGGCAAGTAGAGCAAAATGAGGTAAAGAAGAAGAAGAGAAAAATTAACTATAAGTAGAGCGTTATCACCTACGTAGTAATTTTAAAGGCAATCTGTTAATAACTGTTAAACTAATTTATTTGACTAACCATTATAAGGCATTGTCTTAACCAAATATTGTGCTAAACACAGCTAATAAAACTTGGCCACAAACCAAACTAATTCGATAATTTGTTTCAGCTGCCAAAGCGAGAAAAAAGGCAATCACCAACAAAAATTGTGGTTCAGTAAAACAGGCAAAGTAGGTGGAGGTGGGAAATGAAGCTGCTTTGGCTTATATCTAATATTTCATGAAAAAAAAGGCCAACAAAATTGAGCGAAAAGCACTAAACTGAATTAAGACCGCAAATTTATGTGGCAGCCAAAAAACCCACAGAGAAAGAACAAGGGAGGAAGCAAGAAAAAATAAAAATATAAGAAAATGTTACCAAGATAAATGTCTCTATATTCTACTGTTGCTTTTATTTGCGATATTTTCTTTCTTGTTATCAATGAAAAGAATTTTTCTATCTTTTTATTTCTTTAAGTGCTCTGAAAGGAATTTGATGTAATTTTGTTAACATTTTTGACAGATAAGGAATATCAAATAGTTTTCTAGCTGTTAGCTTTGAGAGCATATCATTACTATGATTATTTTGAAGCATAGTTCTAGGCTGAAGCATATAAAGCGTATTCCAGCTGTTTTATCAAAACAATGCACTCGCAGTTAATTGAAGGGCATTATTATCACACAAAATTGGCCAACCAAACAACCTTATCGCTACTGCCCACTCTTTAGCGCTTTTAAAACAGCGTGAAATCTTCTGAGACTCCCTTCCCTTTCGTGCCATGCTTGGCGACGCACAAAAGTATGTTAAGAAAAAAAAAAAACAATAGCGCTGCTAGAATGAAAGCACGGGAAAATATAAAGAAATAAATTTATGTAAAGCAAAAACAAGGTAGACAGCGTCGCTTGTAGGCCGTTATACAAAAAAGGAGAATAAGGAAACCCAAAAAGAACAAAAAAGGAAAAATGGAAAATTGCATATTTTAGAAGCTGCGGCACTTTAATAAGATTTATTAAGTCGCAAGCCTCGACATTGACTTGGTCCTTAGCAGTGTCTTACCAAAATGGCAAATAACTGCGTGATGGCAGAGATGGGGAGAGCAAAGTCGGCCATGGCGGCGGCAGTGGTACCGCGTTGTAAATATTTGTTAGTTAACTCTTGCCGCCTCTGTTTGTGTTTTGTGTTGTCGGCTGTTTGTTTTCTTGTTTGCCTTCTCGTCTGTTTTTTCTCCTTTTTTTTTTTTTGCTTGGTTTTTCCTTTTTTATTTTTGCTTCCCCTCTTTCACGTTTTTCTTTTAGTGGTGTTTATTTTGCAGCTAATAAAAAGTTGATGTGCTGCCTGATTCCTTGCATTTTTTTCCTACAGTTCTTTCTCTCTGCTCATGTGAAAGTGAACTTATGCTAGCGGCGCCTAAGAGCTGGCAATGAACTTTTGCCTTGCATTTTTTTTGGGTTTCTTTTTTTTCGTGTTTTACAGGCTTAACATGTGACTGGAAGCACATGATGCTGGTGGGGGAAAGTCTGTTAAATGGAGCAGCAATTGTTTGTTTTGCAACTTTGGTGTTGCTGGCAGCGGAAAAGATTTGTTTGGTTCAATTGGTTGCAAAGGAAATTGAAATACCGGCTAAAAGAGAAGCCCAATAGAATATGCAATATTTTTTCATCGATATTTTAAACTCTTTTAATTTAGTTTAATATAAATCATACCAAATCTATATGATTATTTGATAATTTCTATTAATTGACGATAAGAATCAACGATTGTGATTAAAGAGTGGGTAATTCTAACCAAGAAGTGATAACCTATCGCAAAATTGTGCTTTTCCCTAAGCAGTGACAGAGATTTAATAGTAAGCAGTTAGTTTATGATCTGGGAAAATTCGTGGAACATATGCAATGAAATGAAATTTATAGAACCAATATTTATAGGAAATATGTACATATACAAAACTTATAAAATTTAATCTTTTTTAATTATTTTTTTGTTTTAATTTCTTTTCCACCCCAAATTTATATAAAAAGGGTAACTTCGCTTAACCAAACAGGGAGAATTTAAATCGGGTTTTTAATTCACATATTTATGGATTCCCCTTTGTTTCGTGACCTTTTTATTCAACTATTTTTTCTAGGTTCTAAAAGAGTCTCGTCTTGTTAAAATTTTTTAATTATATTGTAACCATATTTATTACTGGAAAAATTTTGTTTTAATTTTAATTTTTGGAAATGTAAATATTATATTGTAACGAAAATTCCCTTGAATCGCTACGCTTGGCCGAGCGGTTCCTTTATAAGGTGAAGGACGGTATTGGGGTTTACTTTGCAACTAGAACAGGCAGTTTCTGTGGCGGATGGCTTCCATAATTCTTTTATTTAAATTTAATCTTAAATAACGTCACGTTTACTGACTGCAGCTTAGAAAATAAGTGTTACCGGACCAAGCTTTTGACTTGGCGTTGCCAATCCTGAGGGCAGACGAGGTGGCAGTGCTCAATTGTGAGCGGCGATGCCACCTAGGCCATGGCCGTTACAATATGAATTTTGAAATATGCAAAGAAACATATACTGACAAACAATATTCATAATTTTAATATTCTGAATTACTCAAAAATGATCTTTAAAGACTTTTTCCAAAATATTATTTCTGAGTAATGCTCTTTATAATAGCAATGCTTTTAGTTTTTCATAAAGTATTTTCTCAAACATTTTATGTATTACCAATTTTAATTCAATATCTATATTTTGATTACTTCGATAACTCTAACTGATAACACTTATATACTGAGTCAAAATAAATTCTATATACTTAGTTATTATCTTTTGCAAAAGTTTGTTCCTCTTTATCTCTTTTAGAATTCAGCCTCATAAACATTTACACAGACAGCTCTAAAACATAAAAGTAAAAAATTATTATATTTATGCATCTCAGTGCATAAAACGATTCAAAAAATACACACAAAAGTATGCAAAAAAAAAAGTATATATATACCTATATATATGAATGTATATAAATTTTACAGCACAATACAAAAGTAATCGCTTTTTCCCTCACACACTTGTCGTGAGGACATATTTGTCCAATGAAGAGCTGCCATAAAACCGGAAAACAAAAAAGTCAGGACAAAAAGAGAAGTTTCGATGAAAGGAGTTTTAGTCATATGGGTCATAAAAACATGAACTCTAAAAGGGCCAACAACAAGTGAATTTGTTATTAAATAACCAAATAACAACATAACGATATCTAATTTCACAAAAGGGCCTCGGAATATGTTGAATAATATTTAATAAATATTTTGTGTGGGAAAGCGGCAGGTTATAACCAGACATGCGTATTTTTCCCAGGGGTTTCCAGAGATAGAGAAAGAGAGAGAGAGAGAGAGAGAGATAGAGCATTGTGTTGCCTGGCAGTCATCCAATCCGCCAGGCATTCATTCGGGTATAGAAGCTCCCTCCACCAGTCGGCCTATTAACCACATTTTAAGCATAATTGAATTTCGTGCATAAATTTCGGTTTATGGGGCGCAGGGAGACCACGACCCAGGCCAGATTATTACATTATTTACTGTGTGTGGAGCCGCCGTTGGGAGCCAGGTGGTGGTGGTGGCGGCAGTGGTGTTGGTGCTGGTAGCAAAGCCAGGTCCAGATTCAAGTCGGAGCCATCGCCAGACGACAGGCATCAATTTTATATGACGCTCGCCTGCTGATACATTTTTTTTTTCTTGTCCCTTTGCCTCAGTTTCTGCTTCTGTTCTTATTTCTTTTCTTTTTGCCGAGAGCTACCCAAAAAATATTTATTAAATTTGCTTTTTATGGCAAAGTACACACATACACACTCACAAACAATGGGGGAAAAACAAAAGGAAATTGAAAGAGTCAAGGCAATTGTTTGCAGACATTGTTTTAGTGCTGAATTTGAAGGTAAATGAATTAGAACTTATAGATTTCTAATTGATATTGACTTAAGTCTATTATATATTACAATAATAATTTTTCAAGCATATAAAATATTTTCTAATACACAATCAATTTGTAAATGAAATTGCCCAGGACTAACTACTACAGGCAGATTTTTGTTGTTGTTTAAAATATTGCTTTTACTATAGAAATTATTTAAAATTATTTTCTTTTTCATTTTTTTTCTTTAAATATAGAAAGCAGCCTAAGCTAACACATTTGAATATACCAAAAATCGGTTTGTTTTAAAGATAACTTGTTAGTGATATTAGGATAACATCGGAATGGTTAAATCGAATTGACACTATTGATAGTTTTAATATATTTTCTCACTTTATTTCCATAAGCTTAGATGTCTTTATTATAAACTTTGTTATCGGTAAATTTAAGTTTTTTATACCCTATACCCAGAGAAGCCCCAATCAGGAAAAAGTAATTAAATAGAGCTTTTATTGGAGTATCGAAATAAATAATTATCAGATACGTACCTATATATATTTTGTACTGAAGTGAGAGAGCATGAGTTCGCTGTTACGGCATGTGAGGAAACTTTTATTTTAAGTTAAAGGCAAATTTGAAGGAGTTTTACAAAGTTCATATACTTAGTACAGAACGAATTGTTTGCTTTTTTTTTTTAAGGTATTGAATTTCAGTTGAGAAATGTTTCAAATGTTAGGTATTTGAAAATACTTAACTTTACATAAAAAGAATCATTTTTATTTATGATTTCTCACAAAATAACTAATCTAAAGTTTATGAAGAGTAAATCAAGCATAAGTCTTATGATCAGTGACCTTAAACAACAGAAAAAGGAACATCTTGAAAGTACGAGATACAATACAATTAAATGAAAATATTTATTGATAAAAGAAATCGATAGATTGAAAGATAGTGGAATACAGATAATTTCATAAAAGAGAAATGCTTATACAGCAGCCCATCTAACAATAATTCAAATATCAAAGACAAGAATTTCATATGGAGAGAGACAACTGTGTGATATAAAAGTCGTACTGGTATAGCATATATAACAAACATATATAAAAATTCTTTCAATATAGTATACATTAATTTGTTTAGTGTTATATAGAATGTATTATAACTTTGAGGGTCATTACAACCTATCACATAAAAACGTTATCAAAAGTATCTATTAACTCGATCTTGAACCTGTCTAACATAAACTATATAACAAAGTTGCAATCACAGTTTGGATAGGGGAAGTAAAATAAGAAAATCAACCACAAAGCAAACGAAAAGCTTTATCTTATCAACTGACTAAAGCCAGGCCAGTAACTAACTTACAAGAAAATCGCGAGAAGGGTGGAAAAGACAAATGACTACCAGTTGAGAGAATTTGACCAGCAGCAAAAAGTTAACATGACCATGAATTTGAGCTGTCAAAGTTCATTTTTAATTTAACGCACTTACATATAACCATACTGGCATCCACTCGACTCTAAGGAACAATCTATATATGTGCGATAGTTGGATAGACCCGCACAAGACTCTTTGACTTAGTCGTAGTGTACCAAAAAAAAAGTTGTTGATATCTATTACCAGAGATTTGAAGTAGTTTGCTCGGCATCCCAACTCACTTAACATTGCGTTTGGGAGCGTGGGGTTGTCGTCGTTGAGACTTAAAGACAGTTGCCAGTTGAATGAAACTGCCATTGCAGAACTGGGCAACTGCATGAGCAGCTCAAGGCAGTCTCTCTAGACACAGACACACATCTATGGACATCCCCCTCACTCATACACCCACACATGAACATGAACATGACATGACAGTTGGTTATGTTGGGGCCACAAGGCACGTAGAGCATTGCAGTTAAGATTTGGATTTCCTTCGTTGAGCATATCAAAGGCAAGGCAAAAAAAAAAAAAAAAATAAGAAGAAAAAAATTGTATATACTACAAAACACTTATCTGGGTGACAAATAGAAAATAGAAGGGCAAGAGGGAAGCAGGATGTGAGAAAGGGGCATTCAACATTGAAAGAAAAATGTCTGTGAGTAGATTAAAAAAAAAGAAAAGGCAAACAAAAAGGAAACAAAAACCAAAAGAAACTTAAAAGGAAGAGGCAACTAGAAAATGGAGTAACACAAAGCAAGAAAATGGCTCACGTTGTCGTTATAATAAAGGCACAACAAGGCCACAGTGGTAAAAAGTAGTTATTTAAATAGTTTATAATAAAAATAAATAAGAAAATTAAATATAAAATTTACTTAAATAGTAAAAAGTTAAAGGAAACAAAAAGAGTTTTCTGCTTACTTCTATTTATGATTAAAAAATTTATTTGCTATACTATTTCCATTAGCTCATATCTTGAACCAGTATGGCCAAGTTTCTTTAGAGTTTTTGAAGCGAATAGCATGGTCATGGCTGCTCATATGTATGTCTGTCCTCCCCGTTCACATTTTCCCGCCTAGACAACAACCTGCGGGCGTTTTTCTTTCCCATCTGCCTTACTGTCTTTTGCGTTTTGTCTGCCTTTTACCATTTTGTTTTAGTATTATTTATTTTTTTCCTCTTATATACTTATTATTATTATTATTATTTTTTTGTTTTGTTTTGTTGTTGTTGTTAATATTTGCAAGGCGACTTTATCTTAACAAGATCGAGGCAAGGACTTTTGTGTACGATGCGTCTGCCATTTCCTATGTCATTTAAAATCATTTTGCAAGTTTTAAGCTGAGTCGTGAGTTCCCATCCCCCACAAATATCAAGTCAACCCGATGCCACGCCCACAATCACGCACATTTCCGTTTGTGCCTGGTTGTACTATTTGTATTTGTATTTGTTTTTGTTTTGTCTGTTCATGTACACGGGATTTGTTTCGTTATCGTTGGTTGGAGTGCCAGAAGGACACAGTCAAAACCAATGTCAAGTGGTTAAGTGGGAAAGCAAAAACAAAAAAGAAAAAAAAAACCAATAGAAAAGAAAAACATAGAACAAATCCAAGGATTTACTTAGTGTTAAGCCTGTAAATTCCGTAAACCAAGGCCGATAAAATGCGACTTATATGTGTTATTATACGTATGCCGATCATTTTACATAGACAACAAATTAAATTGACCATAAAAGGGATTTTGGATTCTATATTTAATCCTTGGCTAACCACATTCAACTGCATTCGTCTAATTATTTTGACCAAAGATATGTCTTGCAGCTTTTACCTATATCAACTTGAGTCTTTTGGGGAATTGCCCCCTATGAATTTATGATTATCCATTCGGCCATTATTAGATTAAACCGCAATCTGACCACATTACAGATAAGCCAATTGGGTAAACATTTTGTATAAAAGCCAAATTCAACAGCTAATAAACGTATTACAATTGAAGCAACCGTATCATTGTGAGAATGAATCGTATTAGTCTTGTTGTGGTCCTGATTGCCTTTGTTGGTCTTTGCCAGGCTTCACCTGACTTAGAGTTTCCCTTCGGTCGTATTGTAAACGGTGTGGAGACCACCATCGAATCGCATCCATATCAGGTTTCCGTACAGACCATTCAGGGCTCCCATTTCTGTGGTGGCAGCCTGATCAATTCAAACACCGTTGTGACTGCTGCCCATTGTATGCAAAAGTATAAATCATCCGAGATGCAAGTCCGTCTAGGCTCCACACTTCGCAACGAGGGCGGCGAAGTGGTCAGTGTAAAGAATTTCAAGTTCCATGAGAATTATAATAGTACCCTGATGATCAATGATGTGGCTGTGATCAAGTTGAGCTCGCCAGTACGTCAGACATCCAGATTACGTACCATTGAATTGGCTGAAGTTACTCCACCCACAGGCACTCCAGCTGTCGTTACTGGATGGGGCACTACTTGCTACTTGTTCTGCTCTTCTCCGAACACCTTGTTAGAAGTTGAGGTTTCACTACTAAAGGATGTGGATTGTGCCGCAGATACCTACAAATATGGTGAAGCTAAAATACTACCCACTATGGTCTGTGCCAAGGGTGAGAAGAAGGATGCCTGTCAAGGAGATTCGGGTGGTCCACTGGTGGCCAATAACCAGCTGGTTGGAGTAGTTTCCTGGGGCAATGGTTGTGCCAGAAATAACTATCCAGGAGTCTATGCTGATGTTGCTTCTTTAAGAGGATGGATTTTGGCTACTGCCGAGGAGTTGTAAATGAATATTTTCCAAAATTGCTGAATAAATTTGAGATGAGCAAAAAGTTGATGACTTCTATTAATGAATTATCAGTTGAACAGATAAGATTATATAGATTATATTATTATCTAATATTTGTCACTGTCTACTCGTGTTCTTTCATTTCTTTATCAAGTCTTGGAATTTATAAAATTATCGTTTAATTTTAGATTGTTTTATTTACCACATTTAATAGTCTTGTTCGCCAAAGAAAATCGAACTTATCTAATCAGTAGACAGATTTATAACTCTTTCTATAGACAACAGCTTGATTTACTGCATTTGGTATTTTTTTGCAGAGGTCGTTGATAAGACAAACCAGTTGACTATATAAAGCACGGATTTTGTCATTCAAGAACTTTGTAGTTTCAATTTTACTCAAGATGAATCGTTTAGTATTCGGGTTGGTTGCCGTAATGGCTTGTAGCTTGACCAGCGCTGCTCCCGATTTAGAATTCCCTTTTGGACGCATTGTAAACGGAGATAACACTACCATTGAGGAACATCCCTATCAGGCTTCCGTACAAACCATTAGGGGATCCCATTTCTGCGGCGGCAGCTTGATCGATTCACAAACTGTAGTCACTGCTGCCCATTGTATGCAGTCATACAAGGCTTCCGAAATGCAGGTCCGTCTGGGCTCTACTCTTCGCAACGAGGGCGGTGAGGTGGTCAGTGTTAAAAGTTTCAAATTCCACGAGAATTACAATAGTTCACTGATGATCAATGATGTGGCTGTGATTAGATTGTCATCTCCAGTTCGCCTAACTGCTAAAGTGCGTCCTATTGAGCTGGCCGATGAAACACCTCCATCAGGCACTCCTGCTAAAGTTTCTGGCTGGGGTACTACTTGCTTCTTGTTATGCTCTTCAACCAGTTATCTTCAAGATGTTGAGGTCTCTCTGCTCCAACATACGGATTGTGGTTCAGATGATTTTAATTATGGTGATTCCATACATCCTACAATGGTCTGTGCTTATGGAGAGAAGAAGGATGCCTGTCAAGGAGATTCTGGTGGCCCTTTGGTAGCCAATAGTCAGCTAGTTGGCATTGTTTCCTGGGGCAATGGATGTGCCTGGACTAACTATCCCGGTGTCTATGCCGATGTCGCTCCACTAAAGTCTTGGATCTTGGCCACCAGTGAGGAATTGAAAAATCAATAAAAATTATTTTTATAAACTTTTAGTAAATACAAATGTGCGGTACTTTTTTAGGAAAAATGTTTTGGAAGCAAACAATAATAATTCGAAGTGAAATTCTTACAAGGTTGCACTTGGCATTTCAGTACAAAATTTATATAGATATATATTCGATATTTATTATCTAAATCAGCAGCTGTTGGGTGTGCCTACAAAAAAAATACCATAACATTAATGTAAGTCAAGTTATTGGTTTTCCCTAAATTTCTAAAATATGACCCATAGCAATTCCATTTCAATATTTTTATCTTACTTTTTTTTTGTATTACTTATTTTATATAATGCTGAAAACTTATTTTCATTACAAACAGAGAAGGGTGCAGATTACAAAGCAAAGTAAAATTTACATGACAAACATAATGGGAAATTTTGAAAACTATAAAGTATCTCGTCTTAGAATTGATTTAGCATAATTTGCTCAAAATGTTGCAACTAAAAGCCTTACCACTTTTTGTTGTTGTAGAAGTTTTAATGTTAAGACTGTCATCAGGTTTTTTGTGCCAAATAACCATAGACAACAAGCCAACAGAAGACACACCCAAAATTCTAGACACTGCCCAGCCATAGCCGAGAAAATGCTTCATCCTTTTTCCTTTCATTCCTTTCTCTGTCACGCTCTGTGAGAATTTTGATTAAAAATGTTTTTTAGATACTAGATAACATTTTGGGAGACTCCATTTTGCATATAGAAATCCATTGTCGCCGCCTTAACTATTTTATTGCTAACTGCTTGTTTGTGGGCGTGTCCAGTTTAGCAGATATTGTTGTTACTGCTACTGTTGTTGTTGCTGTTGCTGTTGTTTTCTATAAAGCTGTTAAATACTTAAGTGTAATTTATGGCATGCGATATTATTCGGTTGAGTTGTCATGTTTGCTAAAAGTTTTACATATGCCAAACCCAAAAACTGAAAGCAAAAACTTAAACTACAACAATAACAAGAAGGAAAAAGGGGATGGGTTGAAGAAAACCAGACTGTCCCAAGTATCTGGTGAGTAATATGTTTACCAAAAGAAAACGAGCAGGAGGTGAAGGTGAAGACTGGCAGGGTAAGCCGTTGTCCTTATACGAATTTCTTATGGCACGAGACATACATGAAATTGTTGGGGTCCAGGTCCAGGCAGTTAGTCAACTTGTCGTCGTTGTCATAGTTGTTGTTGTTGTTGTTGCTTAACTCTCACTCTTAACAATTCTTTGCATATTTTCAGGCTGTTGCTTGTCTCCTTTTATACTATGTTTCCTTAGAATGTCTTGGTCTTTGGTAACCAGAACGGGAGCATATGCAGAAGTCTATTAGCACTTAATAAATGAGCAAGTTATAGACAAGTTGTGTTCTTTGGTTGAATGTTCGTTTTCTTGTTGTTGCCGTCATGTCGTGGCATGTTGATGGCAAGTCGAAGATAAGTAGCAAAAGATTGACAACAATTGTGGTTAAATATTTTGAAAGAAAGTTCAAATCCCAAAGGAGAGCGGGCAAATGGAGAGAAAATTGAATTTTAATGTCAAATTTGTTAAGTATTTTCCATGGCCAAAAAACTTTGACAAATGACAATTGGATCATAAAGCAAGACGAAATATAACTTCTGTTAAGAAAGCAGATTTTGAAGATTGTAAAGAAAGATTTAAATACATTCTGTAATGTTAATTAAACGATAGAAATTGTTTGTATATTTTTTGATTAGAGCTACATTTACTGTATACTGAAAGAGAAAGTATAGCAGAGTAGAAGGTAGCAGTTGTCCCTGACCTTTTTGACTGTGTATAGCGAGATGTTACACCACTCAAAGGTCTGTTTAAAGCTTTCTAAAATAAGTTAATTCCTAGAAAACAGAGATTGTATTCAGTTGAAATTAGACTTAATCATTTACCTATTTATTGTGCTGGAAAAAAAAAACAAATTTCAGTTCTTAAATCATTTTTTTTCGTACAACTATTGTAATCAAACCAGTATCCCAAAATAATGGCAGTAAATGTTAGTTGCAGTTGCCTAGAGAATTGCTGTTATTCAATGTATTTTTCCCATTTGTTCACTCTTCCTTACTTTAGTTGAACACTTTCCAACTATGCAGGCAGATTTAGTATCATAGTTACCCCAGCAACCACTAACGAAAAATGCCAAAAATATCTCATATTGTGCAACAGCTCAAAATGGTATACAGCAATTGACCCGACATCAAGCCAACTAGGTACAACAACTACCACAACAACAAGTTGCTTTTACTCCGCCCCTTTGGGCAAAAACGATTTTGCCATAGAAGTGGAAAAAGGCCGAACTGAGACGAGTTGAGTCCGGGGTATGAGAGTGGCCACATCATTGAGGCAGGTGTAAAATTATATGCCAGACGCGTGGCATAGCACAAATAGTTGATGTCCTGCCTGGATTTCCATTACATATACAGACACACAGGATGGTCGAACACTTCAATTTTCAAAGATAACAATTTTAATTACAAAATTTTATACTATATTGGCAGCAGCCACAGCAGCTGAACAGTTTTCTTTCTTTTAATATTGAAGGCATATAAGGTATAAATTATGTTGTTCTTAAATGTGATGAATCATTCAAAATCTTTAAAGTAAATAAATTTAATTGGATGCATCTAAAGTACTTATAAAGATGCAAAGAAAAGTTGCATCAACTATTGAAAAACAATAAAAAAAATTGAACTATAATAAATACATTAAAATACATTGAACTATAATGATTTCAGAATAGAAAAAAATTAAATAAATTATTAAAGTTTTACAAAAAAATTAATTAGAATTCGAGTTTACGATATTGTAATATAGTTAAAATTAAAAAAATTTATTACTTATAAGATGAGAACTGGAAAAATTTAAAAATAAATAAAAATACAGAACTAAATTTTTTGCTACTAAAAACATTTTACAATTAAAAATAAAAATATATTTAAGTATAGAACTAAAAAAATATGATAGTTTAAAAAAAATTGACGTTTTTTTTCTTATCAAAACTTTCTATTTGAAAATTTAGAGTAGATTTTCAATTTCAGAATGTCTGATAGAAATCTTTATTCAAATTTAAGCTGATATCTGATAATGAAGTGTTGCTACAGCCATCACACTGAATGTACTTGTCTCATGAAACAAAAAGGTATGAACTTTGCGACGACAGGTTTGAGCCAGCCATTTATTCATCCATCCAACCATCTATCCATTCAGGCATTCATCCATCCATCCATCCATTCATGCAACCAGCCAGGTAGACTTTTAGCCCATCTTTATCTCTGGGTCGCCACTGACGGGCGAAGGTTATTATTATGAGCAGATTTTAAGTATAAACATTTCCTTCTCATTCCCTCATATGTTTATGACATAATGACAGCCGACTTCTACGGACACCCGATACACACACACACACACATGCATACATAAGTATACGCATATTACACATACGCCATGGTTGCCCTTTTACCAGGTCGGAGCTGAATTGAGGAACTTTCTGACAGTTATGACTGGGATTTAAATGTAACCAACCATTTTTTGTTTTCCTTTTGTATATTTACTCTGCCGACCAGTTTTGATTTGCAGGTTGATTATCCTCTAGACCGATTCATGATTTTTTAAGAGGTATTCAAATGTCAGATTTTTGGTTTAGTCGCATAAAAATTTCCATTTTTGTTTTATTATTACATTTCTTTCCATTTTTTTTTTTTGCATTTTATAGCAGTTTTTTTTTTTTTTTTGTATTGCCTGAGTGGCATTTAAAGTGAAGAATTGTGTCAATTTTTCAAATAAATGTGTGGGATTGTGGGTTGATTGAGAAGTTTGAGGAATATAATATTTATAAATATGACAGGGGTCATGAAGAGGGTTGCATTTAATTAGTCTATTGAATTTATATAACGAAAGCTTTTATTCAATTTAAGGCAAATTAAATTGATGGACAATAACGAATTTATATTGAATCATTGTTTAAGAAAAGTTGTATATTTTCAATAAATAACCACAATGATTTATCTTCTTTGTTTTAAACAGCTTTAACTTTATGTACGACGATTCTATTCCACTAGGACATCGATTCCAAAGGAAATAAGTCATCATCGTCATATGCATGTAAGTTATGTAATTTATTACGGTTATTTACTATATCTAAAAGATTTTGTGTAAAAGTAATTACGGCTTGATATTAACTGCTGCTACTGGCAACCGACGAACGACTGCCACGAGCTTTTTCAGGGTTGCCAGGGTTTGTGCTTCATATCTGTCTGCTTACATTGATAGATCACTCAATTGACAACGCCAATGTGAAATCGGTAGTCCCACGATTGCATAACAACTCTGTTTCAACTTAAAATTTCATCCTTTTCAGAATATTTTTATTTTTATATGACATGCATATGATTTTAGTTAAAGATCAAATTTGCTAAAATATATTAAATCTACCAAGTTTTTGCATATTGATATGCCAAGGTCTCGTGCAAATTGTAAACGTTTTTTAGGATGCCATTTCTAAGGACATTTTGCTACTATTCCAATTAAAATCACAGTACAATTAAATTCTTTGTCATCAGTTATTTTTTTGCATACTTTGTGAAATTTAACTCAAAAATCAGCCCTCTTATATCAATGCATTTTGAACTCAGTGTAAATATTGGCTTTTGTACGTATACTTTCATCAATCATATTTAAATCAATTAAGTCAAGTTAGCGTTGATATGTATGATGAAACTGACGGATTTTCAACGTTTAAACCAAATAAATTAAATTGATCGGCGTAAATACTGTCAGCTATCGAAAGAGCAAACCATTGACTAGTTGAGGCATATGGGAAGGAAGAGCAAAAAACCAAAAAAACAGAAAATAACCCGATTTATATTTAATTAATTAATGCAAAGCGCTGATGCCATGCTCACACACATACACACACAGGCAGATGTAACTGAATTTAAATGTCAAGCGGCAAAAAACAAAAAAAAACAACTTTTTCAAGTGCTTGCAAAGTTTCAAAGTGCAAGCAACAACTAATTAAAAATGAAAAGAAAAACTATTCCCGGAAAATTTCAACCGATTGCCATACCAGTTTGCAACATGTTAAAGTGCCTATAAGTATACCATACAAAATCACAATTTGTATCATAAAACTTACTGTTAAGAGCAGAGCAAGTGGTTTGAAAACCTAAACCCAATGCCTTGTGGCTGTGATTGCTGATGGAAACCAAAATTGTAGCATAAAGAAATGTTGATGACAATGAAATGCTCTTCAATAAGTTTTAAATAAGTTATTGAAAAAGTTTTTTATTTAAATAAGTTTTTTTAAGTCAACGATAGAAATAATAATTAAATCCATTTTTTAACGTTGCCAAAAACAATTTCTCCTTCATTGTCTCATTATTTATTTATAGTTAAACCAGAATTGAACTAGAATAGCATAATATCTAACAAAATCGGTTATAATATACAGTTTTTTTATATCTCAAATTTATTTTAAAATAGCATCTTAATAGATTTTTGAGAATAATTTGTGTATTTCATTTTATTTAGTAGTCAACAATTTTTAAAATATTTTTATCTTAATTATCTTTGCCTTTTTCACTCAACATATCAAACTCTTTCTCTCTTTCTAGGGTATTAGAAAATGTTTTCAAAATTAATTTTTAGTTAAAAAAAGAAGAACTTGTAGACTGTTGAGCTTTGGTTTCGGTTTGGTTTAATTTTTTTGTTTGGTTTTCAGTTTTGGCTTTGGTTGTCCATAATGTTGGTGGGCCACAGAGTCGGGTAAACTCGAACGGGCAACCAGGCTCAGCAACCACTCATTACTCATTTGCCATAAACTTTCGTTGACTTTTCATATTTTCTAAAATGCGGCGCACACACACGCAAGAGAGAGAAAGAGAATGAGAGAAGCACTCTCATTATGCTCTTTTCACTTCCCCCCTACGTCGTATTGATTTTACTGAACCCATTAGGTAGAAGTTTATGGAATGTAAAGGATCAGGCCAGACAACGAATTGCTATAACAGCTATAAATTCAGCACTTAAAAACTTTGCAAAACAGTTTTTAAATGATTCTATTTTTTTTTTCTACCCTATACTTATGGCTTAAATAGTGAAATATGGTTCGAAAGTATTCAAATTCCATTTGTACTTGTTTCGTATTAGATATTGAAAATTGTGTAAGCTAAACTTACCTGATTTTAGATAAGTATATACCCTCTATATATACATAGATATTTAAAATAGATAACAATAGTATTCTGTTTTAATATTGTTATTTGAATAACTTAAAACGTCCAACAGAAAGTTCTATAAATATTAATTTTAGATGGCCATAATTAGCAAATTTGTAATACAAATTTTTATTTATAATAAACAAATTGACCCTTATATCAGAAAGATGAACAGTTGTATATTACCATGTTGGAAACATAAAAAAGTCATTTGTTTTTTTTTTTTTTGGAAATCGCAGAGAAGGAAAATTGTTTTAATAAGTGTCAATATTTAAAAGATGTGAAAAAGGTAAGCAACTAATTTTCCTAAAACAGATTTTTGTAATAAAATATATGAATATATATAAATATATCTATATATATATCGGAAAACAGCATGAATAGGTGAAACCTATATCTTTTTTATATCTTTCTTTTACCTGTATATTAAATTTTAATGTTTGCTAATAATTATTATACATAAAAGCTTAGGAAATTTTTCAGACAATTAAAAAGAAAAAAATAAAACTTGAAAATAGTTGATTCATAAAGAAGTCGTTAATACCCTTACCGATATTAAGGCATTTTAGTCCTTTTATATTAGTTTCTCAAACCTAATGCCAAAAAATCTCTTTTTGTCCCATAGTCATTCTTCTTCATGGTTACAGGGTATCCCAAAGTCAACATATTTATTTAACCTCTGAGTTTTTTCCTTCATCACAATAAGTGTAATTTATTTTTCATATAATTTCTTTTTTTTTCTTTTTTTTTTTTGTTGTTGTTCTTATCGGCAGATATTTTCTTTTGGTGTGGCATATTTTATGTTGAGGGGGGTTTTTCCATCCCCCCACAAAACAACAGCAACAACCACAACAAGTGGCTGTAAAAGGCCTTGAATTGTTTGCTTTCAAACGAATAAAGTTGAATGGGAAATGTTTTTTTTTGGCCAAAAAGTTTCGCTTTTTTTTGACAATTTTTTGTGTATATGTTTCTTTTTGTGTTGCTTTTTTCTGTGGCGACTGTTGTAATAGTGTAAGAGCATGATTAGGGTCAATGGATGGTGATGTTTGGCAATAGCAATTTGAGTTTTGTATTCATATATATTTTGGAGAGATCTTTAAAGGCAAGCTGAATTGAACTTTAGATTGACCAACTGAATAATATAATAGGAATTACATATTTCGAAACATATATGTGTCTAAAATATGCACTTTAATAAAGTTACCCGTTTTGGTGCTTAGTTTTTGAAGGGTAACCGCCTCAACTGTCAAATAAAACTATGCCAAGCTCTTTCCCGGACCCTACTAAATATGCCATGTGCAACTTTAAAAGAGCTCGGCAAATGCACTTTCTCCAACTCAACAGAAAAATACACACACACACACTTTCAAAAACACACCGACACCCACATATGTATATGTACATGTATATATATATATATATATATACAGGCCAAGTGATGCTGACGTCGTCGTCGTCGGAGGCTTCAACATGCCGCAAAAACCTGAAACAAGGCAGCTGCCTGTTGAAAACATTTTGCGTAAAAAACTATTAACTTGTTTTGTTGGCAGGCTGTAAAGAGAGTAAGAGAGAGAGAGAGAGAGAGAGGAGAAGGAATGAAAAGGAACGAAATAGGGCAAAGGGTCCTGGTTGTCCGTCGCTCTGGGCACACATGTTATCATAATTGCATAGCATACTTGCACACGCACTTTCATACATACTAGCACACTATAAGTAAATGCAAAGCTACTCAACATCTACACATATAAATGGTAGCAGGCAGCAGGGCCCAAAAAGTTTTATGTTTTTCTTGACTGAAAAGTTTTGGTTACCTTTTTCGTAGACATTCTTTTTGGTGCTGCTGATGTTGCTGTTGCTGCTCTTTCTTGCTTGTTGCTGCAATTGTTGCTAAACATTTTCAACGCTTAAGTGATTTTTGCTGTAGCATACTTTTGGGAGATTTTTAAAGGGCGCTCAAAAAGAGCAAAAGAAACAACAAAACCAAGCACGCATTGCGGCATCAGTTCACACTCTGTCAGGAAACAATCTCCACCGCCCCCATCCCCATCGTCCCACTGTCCCACCTCGGCGCACGCCACACTTCAGCTATACAGACACATAGACGCATACGCATCCACTTTACCGCCCTCTATCCTCACCTCTTGGCATATGTCTGGCGTTAAATTGAAGGCGTTTAGCGTGGCAACCGAAGGACACTTAAATTGTTTTCGCTTTTGCTCTCTTTCTCTCTCTATATATATGAATATATATATATATCTGCTCTCCTTTGGTCTGCTTTCGCATTGCCATTTTGTTGTTGTTGTCATTTTCAGAAAAATTCATAAAAAATGCATGGCCATATATTTTCTTGTTCCTCTACCAAATTGTGCTATTATTTTAGCTGCATGTTGTGTTGATGTGTGTGTGTGTGTGTATGTGCATTTGCTTGTACGTGTGTATGTGTGTTGTTGTTGACTATTAGAAATAACCTAAAGGCAAATGGTTCCTTTGCTGTCAGCCAATATGACAGGTTATTGGAGTTATTTTGTATTGAAGTCAGTGTGTTTGCATTTTGAAATTAACTTAAATTGAATTTAAGATTATATGCTCTCAGAACAAATTCAAAAGTCTAATGAAAATTTGCATTATTTATGCGAATTTTACCTATTTTACCAATTTTAATATAAAATATTATAAAACATTTTTTAACTTTTCATTTGATTTGAAGCATAGAATTTTGTAGAATATCTGATAAAGATTTCAAAACACCTTTAATAGATATACCAAAAATCGTTAATTTTTTAAGTTGAGTTAAGGATTACGTCAAAATATAGAATGGCATTAAATATTTTAATAATATGATATGCAAGTCAAATGTATATACATAGATTCGTTTAAATTTGAACTTATATTTTTTGCAAACTTTTCCGACGTTATCAACCTAAGCAATTTTGAGCAAATCGACAACAATTCGATTATCGATTACATATCGATATGTAACTTATCGATAATAACATGAAAGAAGCAGAAAACCTAATGTTCCTGAAAAAAAAGCTGATTTTGTTAAAATTGTATCATATAAAAAGCAAAGTTTTTTCTGCTTCGTTCACTTTTAAGAATCTGGTTGAGAGATTTCTATTGGTGGCACTGGCTAAAAGCCTCACCGGAATACTTGGGCAAAGAAAATTTACTCACAGCATAAGTACGAAAGGGTGCACCTGTGGCCATCAAAGTGAAGTCTGCCCCCGACTGTGGTTGTAAGCATTACCAATAAAGTAAGGAAAAGTTTAATTGCGTCTGGTAAGAGATTATTATTATGCAAGAAATAAAGTTATTGAAAGGTGTCCCTCAGAAGCTATGCGAACATAATTATATTGATTGAATTTTTGAAACTCTTAAAAAAAACAATTGATTTTCTTTTTGTAAAGTCTTGTCCCAAGACATACCAATTCTACATACAATTCTTCATCATTTCCACTAAATATAAGACATTTCAAAAATAAGAATAGTTAACTTTTGCCTTGCCGAAGTTTGTATATCCTTAAAGTTTAATTTTCTAAATAAAATAATATTAATTTTAATACGGATTAGGAAGGGTTTTCACATTGCGTTTTGCAAGCTTTTTCCGGTTAAAGTCAATATACTATATCTTTTAGGTAATTGACCGAACCGATCCGACTGATTTTTTATATGCCTAATACTTATCTACTTATCTACCAAGTTTCATCCGTAAAAGCTTAAAATTTCAAGGCTATTTTTTGTGAACAAACAGACAGACAGACATTACCAATTTTATACTACCCCCTGCAAGGATATAATTAAGTAATGTTTAATATGAAATACTGTAAACTAACTATATTCGTAATAGACTTTTCATCAAAATTGTCTTTAAATATATTGAAAAATATTGGCTATTTATAAGTTAATGATTCGGCTATCCCACTTTGTATCTAAGATCAAGTTTATTCAATGACATTTCACCTTGAGTGGTTTATGCATGCATTTCTCTTTACCTTTCTCTGTTTCTCACATTTCTCTCGTATTCACTTGAAGTAGTTCAAGTTGAGAGAGTGCCTCGAGTGAAACTCAACAGCATTTTATCACAAGTTTAAAGTGCCTAGTATGAAGCTTACGATGGCATTTCAACTTATAATTTAAATGTCTGCAAAGTGTCTCATGGAATTTCTATAAAGTAGCATAAAAAGAGACAACTCTTACCTCTATACTCCTCCTCTGATGCCAGCATTGTTTTTGCTACTCGTGAAGCTTCCGCTTGAGTTTCCGCTACAGAACGCACATACTATAGACGTGGACCATCCATTTGCCTCACACGCCGCCCAATTCAACCCAACCCCCAAGTAGCTCCCATTCCATTTGTAGCCGAGACAGCTCCATCAGCAACGCTTTCGCTTTTCTCTTGTTGGCTCGTTTTGGCTTATTAAACATTTATTGTGTTTGCTGAGTTTCCGCTACAATTTGTTTTAGGCTTCCTGTAGTATTATTTTGGCTTTGGTTTTTTCTTTTTTTTTCCCATGGCTGACCTACCCGCCCATTTCCCATATCACGCCTACTTATTTTAAATCCGAAACCGTTTACACATCAACAACTTGGCACTCGCAGTTCTTTCACATTCTCCTTACCTCCGCCCCTTCGTTTATCTTGGCTATATTTGATGTGTCCCATGTGAGAGGTGGCACTGCGGCATTGGTGACGTTGGCAACTCTGGCATTGCGTGGTAGGGGATTGCCTTCATATCATCTTACACAAAAGCAAAGACATTGTCATGGGCCTTTTGACAATATAATCTGGGGTCGGAGGGGCCTATCATTGAAAAGTATTCCGACTGTGAGTCCTTCTCAGGTCATTGAATTATGTTACGGTTTTTGTTCCCAACGAAACGAAAAAGGTAATGTGTATTTAATCTGAATCTATAATCTAAAAAAAAATTGGTAAAATTTGAAAATTTCCAGTGGGCAATTTATAATAATGGATAATACCGATTTATATTGGATAGCTTTAAGTTCTTTTTATATAATATATATATACTATTAATAACTTTTTACAATATACTTTTCAAATGGATAGAGATTGAGCTAAAAGTTTTTATTATTACCAAATGTTTATTTAGCAAGTTTATTCATAATTTTTGTTTAATAAATTCAAATTCTATCTACAAAAGTTTCTTCTCGCTCTATTGGTCGCATGTGTGAAGCAGAAAAGACTGTGGAAATTGCCATAGACAGTAAAAAGGCAGCAACTTAAAGAGCGTGTGGTATAGGAAAATTGCTTTGTTGTTGTTTTTGTTGTTGGTATCATACTTGCTGTTGTTGTTTTTCCCATAGCACTTTATAAATTATGATTTTGTCTTGGCTTAAGTGTTTGCCAACAAGTTGCCATCATGATTGCTGTTGTTGCTGCTGTTGTAGCCGCCTCATTTGGTTTATAAATGGGTGAAAAAAGGCATAGAAGCAAGGCAAAACAAGAACAACGAAAACAAAAAAACGATGGAAAGGAAAAGCGTTGTGTCGTATCTTGCGAAAATATCAATTACAATTAAATAGATTAAACCTTATCATGCAACAACTGTCGCACAAGTGTCTTGACAAGACCGACGACGACGAGGACAACAAGAACGATGAAGGAAGTGGCGCAGTTATAAGAACAACAACAACAGCAGTAAGTAAAGCAGGCAAACAAACTTATGAAGAGCAAGGGAGTTACAAGCAATAGAGTAGAAGGGGCAGCAGGACATGCCAAGCTAAGACAAGCAGAAACCAATACAAGCACACGCACACACACACACACACTAAGACAGGCGCAACAATGAAAACGCTTTACAAGATTAATGAACGTACAAAAGTTTAGAGACAATGACGACGCCGGCGACAACAGCAACAATAACGGCAACAGCAATACCAATAGCAACAGCAACATGCCAGTCACACAAACAAAACATAGCAATGAAAAAATATATACATACATATATACATACACAAAAGAAAGAAATATATGGCATACACTTAGGCGCGCCAAGTCGGTAAGTCGTGCAAATTTATTTTGGCGTAAATTTCATTTCACTAATCGAATCGATTCTTATGCGTTCCATTTCATTTTCAGCTCGATGACTTTTTGAGCCTTGCTTCCAATGTCTGAGAATTGGTTTTTGGATGATCAAATGTTTATTGGGTTAGGTCAGTTGATGCTTGATAACACTTCATATGAGATGGCCAAAGAAAAATAAAGATAATGTCTGGCTAGACAGCAAATAAATATACATATATATATATTATATATTGATTAGGTAAGAAGACAAAAAGACTTAAAGCAAAACAGAATTAAAGAGGTTTTCTTAGAGAAATTTTACTTTAGATATTTTCTATTTCGCATTTTACTTTAGGTTAATACTTAGTTAATGGTTTTAAATAGTTTTATTTTCTATTCCCCAAATGGCAAAGTCGACACTGTTATATACAGATTTACCGATTTTTTTTTAACTTAAATATTGTCCTGATGTCGATAAGTAGTTATTTCGCCCTATTTCAATCAAAAGTCATTCAACTTTCACCACAACTAGTTAAACCCAGCTCAGTCAACAACTCATGACCTCAAACCATTAGCAAGTATCTCTATCATTGCCACCTGCTTAGCCATTAGCGCTCTATCAACCCCAATTTCATAGCATCATTCCCCTCTTGCCACAGTTTCCTTCCTCCCTTTACACCGAACATATCAAATAACCCAACGCATTGCTCACTTTCTAAATTTATATTATTTATGTATGAGAAGCAAGCCAACCAAAAGAGATTGAAGAGCTGTGTATAGAGAGAAGAGTAGATAATAGCGTACAGTAGACAGAAGGAGAGATGGGTAGGTGGAAAATTGTTGTAAAGTTAAAACCATACTCTTTACCCATACCCGGAAAAACTACAAGGGAATTATTGTTGTTGCCTACTGTGTCGAGTGTTCTCGATTCTTGACTTTGACTGCTGTTGGAATATTTTGTTTTCTTCCATTTTATTGTTTCATTTTCGATTATCCGCGCATTGCACTTATCGACTGGTTGGCTTTTTCCCCATTGTCAACGTCTTCGATCTTTGTACGGCCAAATGAAAATAGTAGTCAAGGATTTGGAGGCGGGCGATGGGAATGTTGGTTGGGCTGGCAGAGCTCAATCACAAGTTGTTTTCGTTTTTATACTTTCTGTAATTGTTGCTTGTTGATTTCTGTTTGGCAAGCAGCCTGAAGTTCCATGGTTTTCTTTTTTTGGCCTTTTTCCTGTTCAGTTGTCTAGGCCAAATTGCTCTGTAAACTGTGTTGTCCTTGCTATACAGCGCAGCAAGCATTTTCCTTCTTGAATGTTTCAAGTGGGCAGACAGCGAGTTGGCAACTTGGCTAGCGTGTCAAGTAGTTCCAAGTACAGTGAAGCTTGCAATTTAAATAGTTTTGTTTTAAAACAAAAATAAATGCAAAATATTTGCAGTAAAAAGTTTTATCAATTAATTTCGATTCATTTGAAGTAATTTTAAGTAAAATAAGCGGAAATTGATAATGGAAAACTCTCTATCGAGAAGAAGAAGTTTAATCCATTTTGTGGCTCTTTGAAATTGATTTAAAATAAGCACAGAAGCTTTTGTGTATTTATATATAAATATTTGAAAACCGGACTCAAAGTAACCTTGTCTCTAAATGGCAACATTGTCCCCAAATAAATTAATTTTCCTGTGCTTAAAAGTTGTTGCTGCAAAATCCAAATGCAATTACTTAGCTAACGAATTTAGGTAACTCGACCTGTCACTAATCAGCATTGAATGTACGAGTATTTAGAGTAACCAAGGCTACACCTCCCCGCCAATAGGCCTTTAATAAATTAGCGAACTGTTCTCTCAACAGTCGCATTCATAGCCCTCGTCTCCTCTTGCTAACACATCATTCTCTTCCATCAGAGGTAACCAATTTTTGTCACTAATTCTCTCTCTTCCGCTGCCACTTAGTCGCTTTTCACTGTAACTCGGTGCACAAAACTAACTAAGTTCGTTCAAAAACATCAACTATTCCCGGATCCAGCCTCAATGTCAGTCCCGCAATGCTGCCATTTTCCCCAAAAATACAGAGAAACAACAACAACAACAATTGCAAGTGAAAAGCATCAAATAAGGCCTCGGAAAAATGGCGGCACTGAAAAATGTTTCACTTGGCATTTGCCGAAAAACTTTTGTGTGCACACAAAATGCAGGACAAATGCCTGAGTCTGCAGTGGCCTCTGGTTGTTCTCCTTTTTTTTTTTTTAGTCAGAGATTGTTGCCATTTTCATGCTATTTTTACTTTTTAATTGACATTTGTGTATGTACGTATATACATACACAAATACATAAATGGATGTGTGTGTGTCTGTGTCTGAGCACTTTACGACCGGCGGCAAACATTTTTGTAATTATAGCACAAAATTGATTTGATTTTTGATTTTAATAAGTATTGACAGGATTTTTAATGAAGTGGGAGTTTAGGCTGCATCATTCCACTATCCTCACTAACACATTTACACTAACACACATACATACACGCAATGTGTAAACGTGTTCGAGTGCGTAAAAGTGGGCAAAAATGTAAGCGTAAAGTACTACTACGTTGAAATGTTATTCAATATTTGATTTTAAATGTTTGAAAAATAATATAAAAAATGCATTTGGCATTCTAAGTGTTGGTTACTGGCAAACCGCTAAATATGTTAAAACTATAAAAAATTGTTTAAGACTTTATAAAAAGTATTTGTATATGACTAAGCTTAAATTTTGTTAGATATAACAAATGTATTGAATGCTCATTAATTGTTATTAACTTTTAGTTTGAGCAACAGCAAATAATGATTATTAAAAGACAAGGAAAAAAATCTACAAAATATTTGGTATTCGACTGCAAGAAAAACAATTGTTCCAAAAGAAAGTTTAAAATTTATTACAACAGAAGTGATAATTATATTTTTTTAGCGTTCCTTCTCTTCGGCGTTTTATTTGAAATTGACTTAACATAATATAAGATTAACAGAATGTTAAATATAATTTAACATAATCTGTTACTCATAGGTAACGTATTCCTATGCTGTGATGAGTCCGATAATTGTGCACGTGGCTATTTTTATACCCTGTACCCTGTATTTTTGCCACGCCCACTTCTGCCCCCGCAATTTAGGAAAAACCAATATCCAGGGTTATATCAAAGGCAGTGTATTCTTATTAACACACCTAATAATATGGCCAAAAGGTATCTGCTTACCAACTTTTGTCGAAATCGGGCAAAAAATATCGGAGATGTATCAATGTACAATTTGTACTGAAATGCTAAGCGAGATGCACGCATGCTAGCGTTCCCTGCTGCGGGTTTTGAGGTGAATTTTCGTTTTATCGTTTTCAGTTTCCCTACTTGGTATAGGGTATACTCAATGTCGGCAGGGACAACTTGCTTGCTTCATTATATATTTTAACAAGAAGAAACGAAATATTATTTGCATAGAAACTTTAAAATTAAAATAAATATGAAACTTATTTCAGTCTAAGGTAAGATAACTATATAAAATTTATTTCTTAATTTTAAATAACTTCTGTAACAAATTATAAAATTATCGATTGCCATTTAAAAGTCATAAACAGTAACTGACTGCAAACCCAACTAATGTCAATTGATTATTATTTTTTAGACTTTTTGAAACGTAATAATAATTTCAAATGGGCTTTGAATTGAATATTATATAAGACTTCACAAATGAAATTTATTACCCACTTAGACATATTACAGAATGTATATATATATACTATATATATATACTATAAGAAGTCCTTCAGTTAGGTTGGGCATCAATTTACATAAAAATTTCTTGTCTACATATTTCAAGTTTGGCATGTTGTCTTTTTTGCTAGCACATGCATATTTTATAGATAATTTTTGTTTAATTTCATTTTAAAATGGGTTGCCAGCTGGATGCCTTTGACGCACCTCCCCCAATATATACATATTCCCTCTTTGGGTGGGTACATAGACATGACATAAATTTGCAAATCGACAAATATGTCATGCTCAATACAATGCAGCAAATGTGTAGGTGCAAGTGTTTGTATGTATGTATGTTTGCATGTAGTTGTATTGGTGTGTTTTTGATGGTCCATGTTTGGTTATCTTCACAAAGCCTCCCACTGCCCCTTTGTCCTTGTCTCTGTCTCTTGTGTTACGCACGTGACTGACGCCCAGGTCCAGTAGCGTTTATCCAAGCTTCTCTCTCTCTCTCTCTTTTTATACCCTGTGCGCCTAAATGTATGCAAGATAGCATCTGTTTTCGTCGTGTTACCGACTTACACATGTAAGTCACTCATATTGAGGGTGTGTGGGTGTTTATACATTCATTACACATGTATGCGTATTAGGCGCAAATATTGGGGCTTTACTTAAACAGCATTAAGTTGAAATTAACATGTCTGAGCCGCATAGAGAAAACCCAAGATAACTAAGACAAAACAGTTGCACATATGTATATAGCTTCCATTCACCATACAACTTCCCATTTACCTTACCTTCCTACCTTTCAATTTCTGCAAGATTCAATCTATCAAATTCATGAAATAAATAAAATAATATCCAAGCAGCAAAACCAACTTTGTTTATACTAGATTCGCAGAAACAAAAAATAAAAAAAAACTCCAAGAAAAACGCTTTACAAAACTAAAAGCATTTTCTCAAACAAACCAAACCAAAAAGCAACAGCAACAAAAACAAATATATATAGGAAAAAAAAACGACAACTTTATAAATAAATAAAATTTCACGTGCCAACAACATATACAATCTCAATTCATCTGTGTTTAAGTTTTGTACTAAAATGTGCCAAAAAAGGAGGAAAAAATGAAACACTAAAGGAAAACTAAAAACTAAAATTCGAGAGTTTTTGCCTCGTCAATATTGAGATATTTGAGGGTTCGGTGAAAACCTACGAGAGAAAGAGAGAGAGCGACCAAGAAAGCTTTTTGAGTGAAATGTAGCCGAACTAGAGATGAAGAGAAATTACTCTTAAGTGGTGAGTTTTAAAAGGAAGAGAAAAGAAAGTTAAAGAGAAGGATATGGTTGTTCTCTTCATATATGAGTTTTGAGTCATCAATATGAGTTAGTTATTGGAGTATTTGCAATTTTTGAAAAGAGTTTAACATTCGAAGAGAAGAGAGAATTTTACAGGAAAAATCTCAAATTTCTTTGGCCATTTGAAAGAGATTATATGAGTGAAAATTTAGAGAGAATATCAAGTGTTTAGAAAATGAAGAGTAGATTCCTTTTAATGCTCAGCTAGCTGAAGAGTTTGCCTCGAAATCGGAGTCTTTTAGCTGAGTCAAATAGTTTAGGCATTAGTTTAAACAAGCTTTTTTTATCGCATCTTATTTACAATTGTTACAAATAAATGATTAAAAAATGTTTAATAAAATTAAAAAATGTTGATTAATCTTAATACTAAGCAATTATTCCTAAACTATAAAACTCACATTAATAAAAATATATAGATCTAATATATTCAAATTCAGAATTGAACTTTTTGTAATACATTAATTTAGAAATAAGAAAAATAGAAATAAACTTAGAATGTCCTTTGTATGTCACCTTAACAAATCTTATCTCGTAATGTCCCATTGTAGTCTGATTTTTAAACAAGGTTATCTCCAGTTAAGTTTATTTCTCTTCTCCTTTTATGGTTCCTCTTTCACTTCTTTAACACATTCCCCAAAATATGCACTTCATTATAATTCCACATCGTATTAGGTTTAAGATAAGTCCAAACGATTGCTAAACGTAAATTTATTGATCCAATTCAAAGAAAGGAACTTCCACTTCAGTGATCCGTAGATATACGAATATACACACACATAGACACATTATATTTCGTATCTTTATCAATTTCACCATAATTGTGCACATTCATAGTTTAGCCATCTAAAGAGGAGATGCATCAATTGCACATCATTGCAAATCAAGTGCATCAAATCTCTTAGTAAATTGACCAATATCTGATTACTTATGGCAGCTTTAATTAATCGATTTGGCCACAATAGATAGGCCAAGAAACTCATATCGAAACTAAAATAAAATAAATCAAATTTTCATTGACTACTATAATCCAAGAGCAACAAATTTACCCACCTCAAACCTCGCTTAGAGTTCAACTGCGAATGGTTGATTTTGGGAAAAGTGCAACTTGATATATCCACGTGTTGTGGCAAGTATTAGATCATAAATTTAACAAACAGCTGGTGTATAATTGACTTGACCATAATTTTTTATGGTTTTCGCTTTAAATAATCTTAAACAAATTTGAATTCTGAGGTGTATATATCTTTATGTGCATATGTAATAAATACAAATTGACTGACTTTCGTAACCGCAGATTGTACAAATATTTAATATATATGTATATCTACTTACATATATTTTTGCTATCGATTATTTTGGAGAAATGGTGCGGTTAGACCGACCGAGATGTGAGATAAATTGATACTGATAAAGTCAGAAAAGTCATTAATAATTCATCAAATAAATTTTACAATAAAATTCAATTGATTGAGTAAATATTTCCCTTTTGCAGCTAGACATGGGTATGAAAAACTGCGGTGGCAACATATCATTTGCTTTCTGATGTCCTGGCGAGTATTGATAAATGTATTATTATATATGTGTCACATTGCAACAGAAATTCAACACAAAAAAAAAGAGTTTATTTCGAATTAAAAGAAACCACTTGAAATTGGTTTTATTTGCAGAGAAACAAAGTCACTTTCCATTATTAAAAAGGTAGACAACAAAAAAAAAAGGATAAAGCAAGCAAGTCGTCCCTGCCGACTTTGAGTATACCCTGTACCAAGTAGAGGAACTTTATTTAATCAAACTCCTTAAAATTTGCCATCAGTTCAAAGTAAAATTCTCCTCACAAGCGGCAGCAACGAACGCATGCTATCTCGCTCACACTTACTACACAATGTCACACATGGCATTTCAGTGCAAATTTTACATAGGTATATATTTGATATTTTTTGTCCGAATTTAACTAAATTTGGTCATCTGATACCTTTTGGCCATATTATTAGGTGTGCTAAATAAGAATACGCTACCTTCAATTTTACTCTAGTTATTCGATTTTCCTGAATTGCGGGGGCAGAAGTGGGCGTGGCAAAAATTTGAAACAAACTTGATCTGCGTAGACACTATACGAATGCTGACACCAAATTTCGTTGCTCTAGCTCTTATAGTCCCTGAGATCCACGTGTTCAATCGTCTCAATCGACTCGACTGTTGATGCTGATCAAGAATATATGTATATACTTTATGGGGTCGGAGATGCTTCCTTCTGCCTGTTACATACATTTTAGCGACTTTAATATACCCTTTTACCCTATGGGTACAGGGTATAACAAACAGTTTCCAACATCGTTTATATAAAAGTGTATGATTTATATTCATTAGTTTTAAATTGAATAAATGCTGCCTAGATGTATGTTTACTTTTTAATTCCAATTTGGAAAACAAAGACCTTGAATACAAAGAACGACAAATATAGTTATTCTTTAACCAAAGGCTCTTAAGGTTTAAATGTCAAAACAATACAGTAAAGGTTTTTTTTTTCTATAATAACTTTTTAAGGCCTTGGAGTATTCTTTATAAATTGATTCCAATTTTTAAACCAAACCTGTTGCCATTTGCTTGCCTTCTTTAAGTTGATTTTATCCAATAACTTTTACTTTACTTTAACTTTGGCTAAATTCAATCATTCTAATTAGCTCAAAGACCTGCCAGAGATTATGGACATACTTCAGGATTTTTCGGATTCTATCCAGTCTAGCAATGCACCTGCTAGTGTCTTTTCCAATCTGTTTCTCTACTGTGCCAAGATTAAGATCAAGATGAAGGATAGGGCCACGAACAGACCAGAGGCAATTCTTTTTTTGCTCCATGACGCAATTTTGCATAACCTGAATCCGTATATAACTCGTATATATCTCCATATCAAATCATATTAGATATCATGTTAAAATATCATATTAAAATAAGTACGCGCTTCGTCTTCATATTAAGAAAAATTATTCTGTCGACTTTTCCATACGCTTCGTAAACAAAGTCACAAAAGCTATTATAAAAAATATATAATACTTTTTATAACAAAATAGCCAAATTCATATGCTAAAGAAACTTCAATATTCCTAAACACCATAAATAAAAATTCTCTCTGTAAAAGAGAATAAAAGATAATCCTTTGAATAAAAGTAACCCATTATACGAGTTACTTAACAATGTGTAAAATATTTTAAATAAAAATTTAAAATAAATATATTTAAACTCATAAAATATAAATAAAATAAATACTATGATCAATTTTAATCCCAAAAAACCTTTTTAATTTTATGCCAATTTAAAACTTGATTAAATATGCATATTTCACTTCGTTCACTTGTCAACATAAAACCACTGAACAGAAAGAACGCAAGAGGAAAAAATTGCCAAAGTTTGAAAAACAATTTTTCGTCAACTCTTTGTCGGCAGTTTTTTTTTTTTTGTTTTTGTATTTTTCCTTTTTTGGTTGTTGTTTAATTGATTTCCCATTTTTCGTTGAAGGATTCTTGCCATTTCTATATGGAGAAATTTATTTAACAGTTCACGTTTATAAACCCATAACTTTTATGGACTAATTTGTAATGGTTCAGCATTTGGACCCTCGACAGCCTCTCAACCCTACCCCTCCTGATGTGACCCTTAAAAGTTTACGATTTATATGCGACTTTTGGCGTCTGGCAGCGACTGCCAATAACTTTGGCCAAAGTATTTTAACGCTAATTAAATTTCCAAAAAAACCAAATCGCACAAAAACTCTTAGGTTCAACGAATGATGAAGGGACAACGCCAGTGTATCAAGGAAGGGCAAAGGGAACTTTAGTCATAAGTCATGCATACCAAATGAATTACTTTGCGGATCTTGCTTGATTTTATTTCGGCATTGTTGTTCTTTAATTTTTTGCGCCTCATGCTCGATTGGTTTTTTGCTGCAGGCTCGTGGAATAGAAAAATACAAAAAAAAGAAAACATTGAATTATTTGGGACAACAGGTGTGTCTTACATCAGGCAATCAAAAAATCCTTGTTGCCTCACAATAATTAGCTTCAGGCCAAAACATGTTAAGTAACTAACAAGTCTAGATTAATAAGGGTTTCGAATTGTCAATACCTACCAAATAAGTAAAGGACTCATACAAAGACTCCAAGTTAGTTTTACAAATAAAATTTGAAGTATTACCCTCCACAGGATCGCCTGAAACAGTTGATTTGAAATTAAGTAGGTATGAATTCCATAAACATAAACGTAAACATATTGTCTGTATAATAATTTTAGATTTTTGCTACTAATGTTTAAGTTAAGGTAAACAACGAAATCTCCTCAAATAAAGTATAAATGAAATAAATAGTCACAGCAACAAAACGCCTGCTGCAATAGTAAGAAAGAAAAATGTTTTAAAAAAGTGGGAACATATCCAGTTTTGCATTGAATCATGTCCTGAAGATAACAATATCATTGATCTTGTGTTGATATATTCAAAAGTATATATGTATGTATATATAATGAAAGTTTTATTAAGCTTAAAAATTGTGGCCCCTAGTCAATCTTTTTTTTTTTAATAAACTTTTGCTTTTTTGGACAAATTTAAAACTCCTTAAAAAGAAAAAAATTTAAATTCTTATTTTTCTATATATTTTAGATTTTAACACAGTTTGTGATTATTTTTTTTATACTCTATTAGCTTTTTTATCGGTTCTGATTGTGAATTTTCGATTATTTATATTTATATTTGATTACTTTACTTTTACTTCATTCATAATTATATTTTATTACACTTTCGTTTATTCTAAATCAGAACTTCTAATTATTAAACTTAATAATATTTTAATATTTTTCGGTATTTATTTTTATTTATTATTTAGCTTTGTTTATATTTTAAAAAATTCATTAATTGCTGCAATTTTTATAATAAAATCAGTTTTGACATAGAGCTCTTTCTCTTTAATATTAAGTTATAATAATTTCTTAATATATTTTTTAATAAATTATGAATAAAGCAGAAAATTTTTAAAATAAAAAAATTTGATTATTATAAGGTTTTTTATCTAATTTATATAATTATGAAAAGATTTTTAATCCACTTTGTAATTTTCAAAATTAGTCAAAGAAAAAATTAGTCAAAGAAAAATTCCGGTTATAAACAAAATATGTCATAAAACTTTTTACAGAAACCTTACTATAAACCTTATTTATAGTAAAAAGTAATGAATAATTTTCCAAATTTCTATATAATTGTCAACTCAATATATTTTAGTTATAATATTGAACTATATACCCTTCGTACCGTGTGTTCATATTGAGAAGAACAACAAGTGTAACAATGAAGTGTAGGCACTTGGGGCATGTACACTTTATGAGTGACAGGGAGAGATAGAAAGAAAAAGAAAGAGAGAGAGAGAGTATATATGGGAGTGGTAATTCAGAAGAAGAAGAACATTGGCATAAGTACCGCTCAAGGCGGCAACATGGAAGTTGGGGTCTGTGCCAGCAAAAATCCAACCATCTTACTCCCAAAACCAACGTACAACTCCGTTCCTTGACTCCCTCGCTCTGCCCGCTAGTGTCTTGTCTTTCGCACGCTGTTTATATTTGCATACATTTAACCTGCGGCTGGGCTCAGAAATATGCATGTTGCTCTTGCAATTGTTGTTGGTGTTGTTGTTATTAGTAGGCAGCTTTGTTTTTACAAGTTGTTGTTTGTACATTATTTAAGTTTTTTTTTTTTTGTTTGTTTGCAATGTTTGTTGTTTATTTCATGCCACCCACTCGGTGTTATTGTTATTTCTTCTACTTTTATATAGTAGGAATATTGTATATATATATCTATATATATTCTAAGGATATTTGTACATTTTGTGGTTAATTAAAATGCACAAGTGAATGCAGTGAAGCGAGTTGCACAAAACAAGAGATATGGACAGGCAGTCAAAATTTAGCCACAAGAAAAACCTTAAAAACTAACACCACAAAATATTCAAAAACAAACAAAATCGGTTAAAACCAAGAGAAAAAAAAAGAGATGATAAAAACACTCTACAGGAAAAGGTGTAAAGATGAATAATGTATAAAGCATTCTACGAGATGATTAATATTTCTTTCTCATAGTACAGTCAAACTAAAACACTATCCTACAAAGCGTCAATTTTAAGACCAGAGTAATCAATTTCAGACTTACATATGTAAGTAGTCATTTTTGAATTGGAATTTGAAATGTTCTTAGAAATGGGGATATACAGTTGAATATGCAGAAGCTGACTTTAAAATAAAGTCAAGAAAGATTAGGCAGTGTAAAGCATTATATGTTATAGAAAGGAATCAAAAGTGGAAGTTAAAGCTTACTAAGAAGGTAAAGCTAAATATGGCCTTGCATAATTTTCAATTTGGTAACACAGTAGGAGAAACCTCTTGAGTAAAAAGCTTTATTCGCGATATTTATCATTTATTTTTTATGGAAGCTGTATAATATAGTCATCCGATTATTATGAAACTTGGTAAAGATATTTATTTCTATATTTAACTTACAGATACCAAATTTTGTAGCATTCGGTTAAATAGAAACGAAGTTATTATTGGCAAACTCTATTCTCGGTCAGCAGTTCATTTGATCTCCATATGATATGGTCAACCGATTCTTAATGATCATGGTATTGCCAATATGATAAAACTTTAACTAGTAGGTACCATGTGGGACAACAATATTGAAAAAAAGCTCAAAGTCTGATTGCTTCTAGTTGAGTTATATAATATAGTTGTCTGACAGCACCTAAAAAATTCAGAATAAAAGAAAAAAGTTATAGTCAAAACTTAAATATATATAAATATTATGATAAATATGAGCATATAAAGTCACTTGATTATTTATTTAAATTAAGTCATTAATTATTATCATTAATTGAATAATTCGCCAATAATGCTGTTTAGTTGCATAAGCTGATATAAAGTTTCATTTAATCTAAACATTTATTTAATGCCAAACGTTAATTAACTTATTTAATTGAAAGACAAACACTTTCGTTGAATAAATATCCTCAAGCTTATCAAAATGTTAAATGATTGTATTCTAGGTATTACGTTTTCTTATCTCATTAATTTCATTCCCTTCACAAATTAATCTATGAGCATTTTTTCCACATTGCTGCACACCAAATCCTGCATTCTTGAAATGAAATTCGCTTTGAATGTCTTCTATTTTTTTTGTGTCCTGTTTTGCAAAATATTTCAATCAAATATTGCCTGTCAGGCTGATTGACTTTCTGTTTGCAATTTCTTGGCCATTAATCAACACCTTTTTATAAAACACCTTGCCAAAACAAAAAAAAAAGTGGAAAACCCAAAAAAGGAAGAAAAAAACCACACACAAGTGACATTCTATTAGTCAAAGCAAGACAAAAAGAAAAAAAAAAAACTAGAACAAAAATCTCTACAGAATCCTAACTTATTTGCATAAAGCGAACATAAAACAAAACCCACACAAAAAAAAAACGAACAAGAAAGAAAAAACACAACAACAACAACAAAAACGTAACCTAGTGAAAACTTCATTTATCAAGAGGGTCAAATCTAGGCGGGCCTCTCTCTTGTTTCGAACGTTAATGATAAATTGCCGGAAAAATCGAAATTTTTGGAACTGGACCACATGTCGTATGATTGACGTATGCACTAATGCTTGAAGTTTTGCCTGGCAACTGTTCAACGCTTTTTCCAGCTATCTAGTATGCAAAATCACAGCGTAACTATTTATAATATTTTTTTAAACCATAATTCCATGCCTTCCTCCCATCTTGACTGAATCCTCCTCTTCCCCATATTAGTTATGCAGCAGGCGGGCTGCGTTGATGAGAAAATGCAAATTAGTTGCCAACTTTGCCACAGTTCGCGTTTTTCTCCTCCTATTTTTCTTTTTTTTTTCCTGTGATGCAGAGTAAATAAAAAACTTCATTCCTGGGCAGGTGGATGGAACTGCATCACCTGCTTTTCATCAGTGTCGCCAGCCCAAAAGTATGCAAACATTTTTCGCACTTTATAATTAAACAAGTGACGCAAAGCTCAAAAAAAAAAAAAAAAAAGAAACTAAAAAATCCAATGGAAGAGGGGAAAAACTAAAAATGGAAAACGCAAAAAACTGCAAAAGACAAAGAAGACTTAAAGGCGTTTGCCAGTCTTTCTTGCCATCTTTCGTCTCTGGCAACATTTGCACTGTAATGAACTTTTGCAATAAACTGCGCCGCAATTTTTCGCTGACAAAGTTTTGCCCTTTGCCACACCCTCTGGCCCAACATCCCCACCTATCCGCTCTGTACCCCAAAGCTGTAGATGTAGTCGGTACAGCCATTTGGTGCCTTTTTGCTTATTTGTTTTGCTGCGTCTCTTATTTCCGGCTAGTTGCGCATTTTTATTGCTCACAAAAAACAACAAAAATGGAGAGGAAAAAAAAGACAACAAACAAAAGTATATGCAAGTTCAAATGTCAAACTACTTAAAAACTTATTGTTAGCAAAAGTGTGCGCCAAGCAACATCAACAATAACAAAACTGGGGATAAAAGGAAAGGGGACAATGGGACACAGAGCAAACGCTCTGGCTAAAACGAATAACGGATGGTCTCTCTCTCATTTAATTGTGACCAGTCTGCCAGTGACAGACAACAACTTGAAATGAATGAGAATATATAACTTCACAGATTTCAAATATCCTACCGCTACAAGACGATCTAAAAAGTTATGCAATATATTTGCATTACAATTAATTGATAAATGTCAACATAAAGCAAACTTTATAATGTTTCCTTCGCTAAATATAATTCTCTTATTTTCAAAAATAGTTCAAAAAAGTAATTTATCATATATTTATCAAAACTTATAGAATTTCCAATGATATTTCAAAAATTTGCACTGTTTAATAAAAATTGTGGTTTTATCATATTACAACAATTTTTGAAACTATTTAAAATAACAATTTCATCACGTTGACTTCATTTTTATTCCCGATTTCGATTCAATCATTGAAATTATTGTTCCTATTTGATAAACTTTAAATTATAAAAATAATATTTGTCCTTCATTTGAATTCGGTTATGTGCTATATCTTAAAAACAACTTCCCACTACATAATCTAACAACAATTTTCTCTCACAAAATATACAAGGATACAAAAAGAAATAACGCCAAGTTGTTCTCTATTATTATTTTTTTTTTTTCTCTCTGGAACTGGCAAAACTACAAGTAAAGTCAAACATTTTCAATAAAACTGCAAAAATTATTTGTCATCTAGGCAGAGAACGAGAGGAGATTGGAGAGCAAGAGGATTCCAACTATATTCTCTATCCACAAACATTTTGCCAAATGGGGTGAGTGGGGAAAAGTGGATAACCGCACCACGTAGTAGGTTCCAGAGCTTCCCCAGCTTAGCTTCTGCACACGTTTCAAGTTTTCACTTTAACTGCAAATCAAAATGTATTTAAATGCATTTGGTAGGTCTCTGGCTTCCCCCACACCCCCTGTTGTTTCCCATTCAACACGTCTCCCACTGTTCATTGTTGCCCCCCCCTTTTTGGTCTTCTCATCTCTCAGCTTCACCTTTTTGGTGGCACAAATAGACATTGTTGACTTTGCATAATAATTGAGTTTAACTACTGCAAAATGGGGGGAATGGGCCAACTGAGTTTAGCTGCTTGGTTGGTTTTTGTTTGTGGTTGAAGAAGAGCCAAGAGCCAAACCAAAGTGAAGGACATATCCCTATCCACATATCCTTGCTTTAGTATGTCTGTGTGTGGTGCATTGCAATTTTTGGCAATTTCCATAGACGATACCGGCCACTTCATACACAGACACATACGCACAAGCATAGAAACTCTCATACAGAATAACACACACATACATACACATAGTCATCTGAGCAGAGTAAACTTGCCTCACGCACCATCTAACCATGTTGGAATAAGGTAGAAGGCAATCGCCGTACAGGCTACGCTTCCTTCTGCGGTCTTCGGTTTACAGTCTGTGGCAAAAAGTAAACGGCACAATGCCATGAAGTAGGCTACAAGTTTTCAATGAAGTTCGTCTAGTTGTTTAGATAACTGAAAATCGGTTAAGCGTTTGCTTTATCAATTTCTCCTTTAAAATCTCTTACTCTGTTTAAGGATTGTCAATGCAATTACTAAAAACGGATTCCAAATGTGGTTTTTGATATTTCTGCTTTTGTTATCTCAATATAATACACAATTGAGACATTTGATTTGGGTAAAAGTAAAGAATCATGTAATAAAGTTTACAGAGATAAGTTTAAAGAATTAATTTACAAAAATTGAAAAACAATTATTTTTAAATTTAATTAAAACATGTTTTTTTTTGCTTAATACTATATACAAAAACTTTCTTACATGTTTTAGGTTACAAGATTTAATTTAATTATATTTTTCTATACGAAGCTTATTTAATGTTTAAAAAAAAACTAATACATAAAGTAACATCATTAGAACCTTGCATCTCTTTCAGATTTGTACATTATCAAGACTATTAATTACCTATTTCATATTTAACTACAGACAATTAGTATATACGTTATTTTTATCAAATAAGGCTTGATGACATTAGACATAGCATACTTTTCGGCTCACTTTCCAATCATATTTGTATGTTATAAAAGAAAAAAACAATCGGCATAACTAGCAAAAATATAAAAAAAAATTAATTTAAAACAGAATGATGCTGACAATTTTAAAGATTTTACCCATATATCAGAATAAAGTAATATATCTTAGTTTTTGCCAATTGCTAATTGGATGTGCTTTGTTCGGCAAAGAAAAACCTCCTAAATTTTTTTGTCTCAGTCAAAGGCAGAAACGGAGTCTTTCAAAGTTACGTAAAATCGTCTGCAAATGTCGTTTGTGGCTAAAACCATTTACTTTTTGGCTACTTATTAAGCTAGGTAAAAACTTTTCACATAGCCTGTGGTCAGGATAAACTATATTTAGGATGACTCTACCAACCATTGCTATGTAAATCAAAGTGCCTAGGCATCTGTATACACATATATATGTATTTGTTTTCTTATGTGTACGTGTGTGTGTGTGCGAGTAGGTATGTAGCTAGTAAGGAGTTGTCAACAAAAACATAGAGACGCACTTATGGTCCAATATAGGCAAAATTTTGTACTTGCTGCTGAAGACCGAACAAAAAGTGCAGACAACCTGCTACCTTCAGAACCATCTCCTGTTCCTTCTTACTCCTTTGTACGCTTGGTTGCCTTTTGCCTTGCTTCTGTCGCCACACTTTTCCTAGCTGGACAACCCACTTTTCTCAGTTTCCCTAGATGTGTTTATGTGTGTGTGTGTGTGCATGTTTGCGAACTTTATTAGCAAAATTGTGTTAGTACCGAAATATCCATTAGCCCAATTACGTGTACTTTTGTACCTACAAACTCAAGCTAAGGCAGAGACCAAAGAATGAACAGAATGAAAACTGATAAACAAAGTGCAAGCACTTGCAAAAACCAAACAAACGCGACGACAGCCAACTACTAGCTATATATTTATGTATATATATATTTATATATATATATATATATATTTAGTACAAGACGATAGTGATAATATTGGATGTAGGCAAAACGGACCAAAATATAATTCTGTACGCAGCTGGGTAACAATAATAACTAAATGTGAAATGGGCCAAAATTATTCTATAAATGTTTTCAAATACTCTTTTTCCCGATAGAAAGTTAAAGCCATTAGAAAAATATATCTATACATTATAAAACAGTTTTTAATTCTTATTTTGAGCTAAATTTAAAGATGAGTCAAAGTCTGCCAATTGTTATAACTTAAATCTAATGGTTAGATTTTCCCTCAAACAAAAACAATAAAAAATATTTGTGCCGGTTTATGAAATTGGAATCGGAATAATAACCTTTTACCCGAATTTTTCTAACTGGAAAAAAAAATAAATTACTCTGCAGATTTTGACTCAGATTTAACTTTATAAATTTGCCTCGTTATAATTACAATAAAATAAATTTAAAAAAAAGGGTTTTCTTATTAGATTTTTAATTAAATTGAAACATTTTTTGATAAAAACCTTTTTAAGTCTAAATTTTAAAAATTTGTCAATAATTTAAAAACTAACAAAAAAGTCACTGACAAAATATTAATACTAAAATTGTTGCTATTTTTCTTGTAGGAGACATTTATTGTTTATTTATTTTATTTTATTTATTTATATTTTATTTCTTTTATTATTTTTTAACTATGCTTTGAGGGGACTTTTACTTAATTGGTATTAGAACGAAATAAAATTTGAAAAGCTTTATTTAATTGCTATCAGAACAAATTAAATTTTACTTTAATACAATGTATTTATAATAATTAAACTATATAAATATATCAAAGCTTCTTTATATTTATTAATAAATATCTTATTCAATTTAGAGAAAACTTAAAATTGGAAACAATCATAAATTTACTTTTCCAACATAAAAGAAACATTCGAAAACAAATTTATGAATTAATTATCATGTGGATCAACAAAATCAAAGTAACCTAATAATTATTTCAGTATATAAACCCAAATATTTGAATAGTTCAACCAAATACACTGACTAAAAGAGAGAAAAAGAGAGAAATAGTCAACTCATGCATGTATATTGAAATGGAGAGAGTATGAGAGTATAATATCAATTCCTAACTCATTGTCAGACTTTGTGTTCCTATGCCGATTGCCAAAATTAAGATATATGGGCATCGAGTGCATTTGATCATTATTAAGTGTTATTTGTATGCGTATTTGTTTTGTTCATAAATGAAGTCAACATTGGGAAAATGGTTACGGAAATTGAAAAATATATATATAGCACAAACATCAAGTCAAAGTCTTTTTAGTTTAGTTGTCCAAATGCAGTTTCATTCGATTTAACTGAAAGTGAGTTTTCCACAATGTCATCGAGATTTTTGTTTCATCTTGACATGAAAATTCTTTGGTCATTATTGTTGTTGTTTTCAAATTTGACACAAACTTGTCGAGTTGTGGTTAAGAAAAGTTGTCTTAGTTGACTTTCTCATCCCGTCTCTAACTTCTTTCCCGCTTCCGTTAACCTATCTATTCATCTCACTTTGTGTTTCTATAAGTTAAATTGCATAACTTGCACTTAAATTTCAAGTTTGGTTTTTGGTTTTTTACTGCAAACAACAAAATATTGTGGTAATGGTAATTTCATAAGTTGAAATTTAGATAAAGATTTCAAATAAAATCGTTTTTTCAATGAAAAATAAAAAAAAATATATATATATATATGTATATATATATATATAAATCTTAAAGGAAATTAAGAATCGTTTACAGGTTTGTTAAACGAATTTCCCTTCATAGTATAGGGTACATCTAATTTAGAGAAAAGTACGTATTGACAATACAGACATTTATTTACACTATGATTACAATTTTTTTCTAATCATTTTACTAATTATAACTTTTAAAATCCATAGCTAGTTATAGTTGTTGTGTATTATTCAGGTATTAATTCTATGTCTTTTCTTTATAAGATAAATGTATCTTATATAGTAATATACATTGGTATATGAGGTGATAAACGGTTTAAAAATGGAGCATTGGAAAAGATCTAATATCTTTTTTAAGAAAAGAAGATCAATGGGGTTTTGAAGTAAAAGTAAAAGGAAATGGAGTATTATTGTTGGTTTGTACCATATGTACACTATACAGATGTTCTTGCTAAATTGTAGAAGAAAACATTTCTGAATTCAGTATATACATTCTTGATCTGCAATAACAGTCGAGTCGATTAAGATATGTCCATCTTTCCGATCATTGTGTCCCTCTGTCTGCATAAGCATCTAGATATCAGATGCCTAAGGTACCCAAATATAGTGTGATCCATGTATCCATTTAGTGTCTACCCAGATTTAGTTTATTTCTGTAATATTTAAAAAAGCGAATAACTTGATATGGAAAGATGGATAAGTGTAGAATACAATACACTCTTTCTATCTTGGCGGTGCCTTATTGAATATAGAAAAAGATGAAAATAAAGAGTTTAGTATATTATATCTCTTTTTTCGGACATCCTACCTTGGATACCAGAAGAAAAAAAGACCAGAGCATAACATAAATAAAAAAGAAAAACTCTGGATAGAACATTCGCACTAAATAACCTACTATACCTCTTAGGTCTCATCATTTTTGACAAATTTTTCATATATAACTAATTTGAATTAATAGAGTATACGAATTTCAATACAATTAAGACTGGATTTCTATTTTTTTTTTCTGCCTCCCAAGTGATTATCCTTCAGTTGTTGTGGGCAACCAAAAATTAAGCAAAAGATTTCGCTAAGTGGCTGCCTAAGGATTTACCTGCTACAAACAAAAAGGAAAAAATTGTAAAAAAAATAAGAAAAAAAAATTTTCTATTGCCATTCTAATTACTCAAAAGAAAAATGTTTTTCACACCATTTTCATTTTCATTGCGGACAAGGCCTGCGGTTATAATAGAACACAAGGGAACGAGCACAAGAAGAAAACGCTTATGTATGATGAATAATTTTACACAATTTCCCTTTTATGCGGTCCATGGACCAACAGCTCGTGCTTTTTTTCGCTTTGCTTTCCTTCACAACTCTTCAGTGCCATATTTTCGAGTCGAGCGGACTGTCAGATTTTTCACTCTCTTTCCCCCCTGTTTCACCAACTAGCTATACTACACTGCACTACTCTAGTATCTTCTTCTCCCTCTCTTGGTGACTCTCTGCTCGTAAATAGCGGAAAATTCAATTAAAAAGCTTCAGCCACTAGAAAAATATCGTCGCCATGGCTATGACTATGACATAGGCAGGAGAAAAGAGGAGCAAGTAAGGAAGGAAGGAAGGATTTAGCTCTCTTTTACCACGGCGATGACAGAGCCAGGCACAAGTGACTAGAAGTAAAAGTGGGCATTGCGGTGGGGGACAAGAAGGTGGATGAGAGAGGAAGAATAGGTAGAAGTCCGTGTCATTATTGCTAGCTAACGCCGGCCTAACAGCTAGGCCAACTCTACTCGCTCTCTCTCTCTGTCTCTCTCTTTCTCCCACTATCTATCTCCTTGGTTCTCTTTCCCTTTCTATCCCTCTATCTCTTAAGGCTCTACCCTGGGTAAAGCTTCAGTTGAGCAATCACGTGACAGGTTTGTCAGGCTTTTCTGAAAAACAAACCGAGCCTGCCAAGTACTCAATGTAAAAAATAAAAAAAAAAAAAAATGGAAAAACGCAAAAAAAAAAGGACTAGTGCAAAATTCTATCCTGTCCTTTACTCTGGCATCTTTTTTCTATGATTTCTCGTTTCCCTTTTTTTGTATTTTACTTTCATTGTCTTTTCGCAGCTATTCCTGCCCGCTGTTACCAAAGAGATGTTGGACAGTTTTCTGTTTGTGTGTATGTATGAGTATATATATACATATCTATCCATGTATGTATGTATGTATGTGTGTGTATAGAGTGATGAGGAGGCGATGAATGAGAAGAAGTTGAGGTTAAAATATTCTTGTTCTGTCTTAGGGTTCAGTCTGATTCTGATTGTTTGGGTTGAGCTTGTGGTATAAGCTAAGGATTTGTCTGGACTACGTGTTACTTGGGTCGCATGTTAGTTGAATCAAGTTTTTGGAGAGCAAAAAATCATTATACATAATTTTGGAAATCAGATCTTGTGGAAATACCATTTCAATTGCATAACTCTTGATCCATTTTATTATAAATCTTGATTTCATACGATTTCTAATGCAGAATAAAAACTCTTTAAGCTAGTTTCTGTTGATATGCAACCTGTCGCAGTCAATTTATCTCATTGTGATTTACCATCTACTACTATTTCACTTCTTTTTTTTTTATTCAGTTTGTTGGCTCGTTTGTCTAACCGTCTGAGCTGCATGTCTAGGACATGATTTTGCGCTTTTCTTTCCGATAATTGACAGGTTTTTTTCAGACAAAATGGTCAGCAGAACGATAAGAATGACAATGAAGTTTGTTGAGTTTAAGCTTAAGTTGATCATAAGCAACAGATTTATTACTTAAACTCATTGTTAACTAAGCAAATTGAAAGGTTTTTATAATATAAATCGAATTTGTTTTTAGTTTTAGCCGGTTTTTTCAGTTTAGTATTGTTGTTATAGTGTTTAAAAAAAATATTTTCCACAGAACGATATTAACTGCTAAAAAATAAAAAAAAATATCCCAAACAATGTTTTATCCAAAGCACGAAAATTAGAATTTGAAATCTACGTTTAATAAAAATATAAAATATAAATATAAATGAATATTAATTTTACATATAAACATTGTTTAGAAACCCTTTTCATTAAGTTTAATATTTAATATTTTCATATTTTATTTTAATTTTTATAGTCCAATTCAGATCCAGGTTTTTATATATAATGATACTTTTATTTCCACCTTTCTCATATATATACTAGCAACTATAATTTACGTATATTTGTAATTAAATATAAATTATATAAAACATTATTAAAATGACTTATGTACAATGCGTATAAGGAATTTGTTCTTAATCGACCGATTAGTTCTTCAAATAATTGAAATATCAAACAATTAAGCTAAATGGTTGTTTTGCATCTTTGTTAATGAATATTTGTTTTAATCTATAAATAATATCTATAAGTTTTAAGCCATTTGAAAGTGAAAACAAAGACAACAATATTAAATGGCAGTGGCTTTATTTGATTCCATTATATTAGTAGACCATTGAGTAGAAAATCTTTTGATATTTATTATAACCGACATCTGAAAGTTGCCTTAAAGTCCGTTTAAGTTAAGAAGTCTGCTTGAAGAGCAATCATGGCCGATAATTCTCCAAAGGCAACGCCACGTGTCTCAATTGTGTTTCTCTCTCTTGGTCCTTTGGTTCTGGAACCCTTTTACAGTCCTACTAACCAATTTGTTTTCTTTGTTTGTATTTGGCGCCTGCTGCATTTGATTTGTCGTTCTCATAGTCAACTATGGCAGTCTATAGTATAGACTGCGATATATGAATATTAATCGAGGCAGAAAGAAGGAGTAAGAGGGTAAATGCCTTAACCAATTTGCTATACCAGGTCTATTCGGACATTTCTTTGCCTTTGTAGTGTAGAAAAACTGAAGCAAAATAATGGCAATATTTATTTTCCATTTTGCCCAAGCAAACTTTGATTTCACACTCTTCTATCGAAAAAAGGAAGATAAAGAGAATAAAGGAGAGTAGAGCCCTTCTAGTCTTTGCTGTCTTTTTACTGTGCCAATTTTTCACTTTACTGCATAAATATTTATTGCAACTCAATTTCGCAGGCAATAGAAATGCCATTTGCACCATTAATTCAATGCAACACCTGCCAGCGACGACTTGGCTTTTGGCTCTGACTTTTCTACGAATTTTCCTTCACTTACTACACTTTTCTACGCTCTCTGCTTTTTCGTTGGCTGGAAAAACATTTTGCTGGCAAGGGTTTTTCTTCTATTTTGGACCCCCACCTCCCCCATTTGGGGTGGGCGGTGTTTGGAATTTGAAAAATGAAGTCGTGCTAAAAATTTTTGTGTGTTTATAAACATTCCAATAGCTTTATTTGCCATATACTTTTTTTCTTCCTCCCTTTTCGAGAGTAAATATGGTGACGGGGAGTTGGCCCATCATTGTTCTCGGTCGTCCTTTCCCACTCGTCGTCGTCATTCTTGTTGCTGTATTCCCATTCATGGCCTTTATCGTTTGTGGCAACAGCTGTTGCCTGAATTATGCTAAATTTACGCCACAGAGCCCACCAACCAACAAACAAAAAAAAAAAAAAATGAGAATGACTAAAGGGACCAAGCAAACATCATCAACATCATCGTCATCCGCATTATCATCATCATCATTATTGTCATCATTGTGGTGTTTCCTGGTAGTTTGCCAGCTATTTTGGTTATTTTTAAGTGATTTTTAATAAAGTTGCTTCTCAGCTACGTGGCTAAGTAGTAAACCGGTCCAAGTTTTATACCAAACTTCTGTAATAGCGAATCATTTAAGAAGAAGGCAGACAGCACTAACAACAATTATGACAAATTTTATTTGATTAATTTGACGCTTCACTGATAGGCATCAACATTATAATCATTTTTTAAAGCCAAGAACTTTTCCAATTTGCGTTAATGTCCGTGTTAAGTTTTTCCAATCAACAGTTGTTGGTTTTTGCAGTTGATGCTTTTTTGCGGTCAGTTTGAAAAGCCACAAACAAAATGAGTTTCTTTTTATAGCTGTCATATATTAATTTCCACATCATAGACTACTTTAGTTTTATGATCAAGAAAATATGTTACCAATAGATAAAATAATCAAAAAAGCAACTGAATGATAAGTTAATGCTATATTCATGCTTGTGGTAAAACATATTTTTGTAATTCAAAGAAAAAAAGATTTTAGCTTGTTGTCAGTTAAGTTTATCTTTTTAATAGTAGTACTTTGAATAAGATAATATTTCAACTTTTAGTTAGAAGGTTACATTTTTCTTTTAGATTAAATTAAATTTTAAAAATTTAAACTTCTTTTTAGCATACAAAATAAACATCTTCTTAAAAATTTTGGAATTCTATTTTACCTGTTTCAAAACTTAACTATTCGAATTGCCTTGCGTTTGCAGCTTCTATTAATAATTTTTGTTATGTAGTTTTGGTTTTATAGAAACAACAAAATATTAATAATGGATACATCTATATAAAGGTAAAGGTTCATATGAAGTAACTAAAATAGTAGTATATTTGATTTGCATTCAATTTCATTAAACATTCGCTTTCAATTGTTAATATTCACAGTATACAAAATGAAACTGTTTTTTCATAACCATTTGTCATGACTAAGTGCAAGAATGATGTGCGAAAATCTTAGCAGTCACTTAATTAATGATTTGCATTTGTTTTCCATGCATATGTGCTATCTGGCAGTAGAAGCAACTTTTTTTTATTTTTTTGCCATAGTCATTATTTAGGGAGTAGTAAAGGGAAACAGCTGTGCTAGTGCAATCAAACTATTTATTATCAACCATTTCTTATGTTGCAATTTTTTTTTTCCTTTGCTATACGCTTCGAGGAAAGTCAACTAAATTAAATTCCACGAAATACTAATACTTCATCTGCACAGTAAAATACTCTAGCTCAAACTTAAACCTCACTCTGAAGGGTAAATGAGTGGGAAAAGAGATATATATGGAAAAGCGAAATGTAAAGTATCACAAGGGATGTTAGGTTGGGGTAGTTTCGCAAATTGAACAGATGAATTTTATAGCATCCCACTGAGGGTTATTTTTTCAAGGGGATTCCAAGTATTTTCTTAAAAGTCTACACTCTATAGGAAAAATGTATGTATGAGGGAAGTTTTTAAGGGGTGGTTTTATAAAGGTTTTGGTAAAATTGATATATGGCAAAGTTGGTTCGTATAACAGTTCACAAGTACTGGAGCAGTTTCTTCGGGTTCTCTTTCATAATAAATGTGGAAAAATACATCAAAAATATAAAATAGAATAGTTTGTATAACAATACGAAATCATATCAGTTGGGTTAGTGGTTGTTTTCTCTACTAAGTATATAAGAGTGTTGAAATATATTAAACTGTTCACAAGTGTAAGTTTAACAGTACTCAAAAGGATAAAGATGGATAAATTATTCCTTACATAAAAATTTCTAAACTATGATACATATGTTAAAATATTATTAAGTTGAATAAAATCTAATGTGAGTAAGAAAATATACTATGACATACACAGTAATATAACACACCAATATAACAGTCAATTTATTGTATAAAAAGATTAACTTTTGTTAAGTTATATGATAAATATCAATATAACAGCATTAAACTTGGTTAAGTTATATGATTTATATACTTGCATACAAAATATATATCTATATAACAATAAAAACCTTCCTTTAGATATAACAGCTACGACATATATTTTTATGACAGTATTAGTCATATACAGCTTCAATTAAATTGTACTAATATGTATAACATGTATTTATAACAATATAAGACTTCATTTAGTTACATAGCAGTTCTCAGATAAATTTATTTAACAACCTTAACTTTCGTTAAGTTATATCACTTAATATAAGTTATATTGGTATGTCAGGTACCCATATAACACTGATAACCTTTGTTTAGCTATATATCAGTTACCTTTTTGTTATACATAATGAGTTCCCTGTAACCAAGCACAAATTGCTAAAAAGTTTTGTTGATGATTGTTTTAACGAAATATAAAGGATAGTTAGGACGAATCTAAAAGCTTACTTAGCCTGTCTTTGTTATACTCCATAAGTATTCCAGAAAGCTCCATTCCTGTAAGCATATGTAAAAAGCACTTTTTGTGAAGTCTACATAATATAATATACTTTGATATAAATCTATTTAGTTATAGTAACTTTATAGTAAATTTCTATGTTTTAAATCAAGGAAAAGCTAAGGAATTATACAAAAATATTAAAAATAAATTTAATAATATTTAATTTAAAAGTATTTTACTCTAGTCTAGTCTGCATTCCCAAGCGAATTTTTAAGCTGCCTGATGTCCTTTCCAATTCATATAAAATTTAAATTTTAAGCTCATCTAAACCTTTGGCCCCATCAAATATTCATAAATATACGAAATTGCAGCAGAAAATGTAATCAAACTTTTAGCCAACAAAACTGCTTGCTAATTGCATATTAATTGAAAGTAAATTTCATTTTATTGAAATATTAACGACACCAAACCAACTATACTAAGCCAACAAGAGGGCAGGCCAAATGAAAAATGAATTTCAAATGATTCTAATTACAAAGCCATTAAATACGTACAATTGCTTTCGTGTTAAATGTATAGGCAACTCGATTACCGGATTTATTGTAAGATAATTAAATTATTGTTACAACAAAAACGAAACAAATAAAATGAAAGTGCAAGCCCCTGGCCATTCATAACTGTTTGTTTATAGTGCATATATAAAATTGTGAAATGAACACTATCGAAATATGCTAGCGACCTGGTTTTGTTGCGCATAATTTAATTAAATCAAACCTTAATAAACGGACATAAAAACGACTCTTTGACAAACACAAAGACAAAAAAATGAATCAAAATGATACAAAAAAACTTTGGCTGACTTTTAAAATCCGCTCAAATTTAATTAAAAAAAACTTGCCCCCAACAAACTGCATTCACACAAGCACACACACACACACACACAAACACATCCGGCTAAAACAAATAAAGCTCAATCAATTGAGCACAGACAAATAAGCCTCCGGTGTAAGGCAACAGCAACAACAATTGACAGTATAAAATTCTAAAAGGAAAAAAAAAATAAACAAAATATAAGAAAATGCTCAGTCAGTCAGTCGACTATAAAATACCTTATATCCCCTAGGAAGAGAAACAATAGAAACAGAACAAAAGTACAGGAATACTTTATAGAAGCCACCAACAATACAATTTGAGTCATTTTTATTACCCAGATTATACAAAACTATCAAGAAATAGTATATTTATTTTTATAAACGTCACTGCAATTGCATTTTGAGTGCCATTAATATACTCCATAACACTTTGAGTAGATGGTATAAAAATAGGAAACCAAATCTATATAAACTGAAAACTGCGGCTATAAAAATGACAACAAAAAGCAAGCATTCACCAAGGATATATAAACAAAAAAATTGGTTTTAAAATAGGCGCAACAAAGCGTATAAAAAATATGGCCCACAAAAAGAAACAAATTCTCTTCGCCCTTCTCCTACATATACATAGATAGATGGATAGTCAAACGAACTGCAAAAAATTGCACGCTCCTAAAAGTAGGCTACATAAAACAACAGCACAGCTAAAAAAAATGGTTTTCCAAAAAAAACGTGACAGGCCAAAATTGAAAAAAACAAAGCTTGAAAATAAAAAATGAAAAACTAACCGAAAAAAAATTGTTGTTAGAGCGATAGAAGACTTTTGGTTAGGGAAATGTCGAGATAAAAATGATTGTGACATGTGATAGTTACAGGTTTTAGTGAAAATGCATAAAAAAATAGAATCAAAAATGAGAATAACGAAAAATTGAATTTTTTCATATATTAAATATGTTTTCTAAGCTCTTTCATAAGAAACTATAATAGATTTAAAATTGTTTAAAAGCTTTCTGTCTAAAATTTAATTGTAAAATTTTAAGAATATGCTGTATTGAATCAATCTAAAACATATTATAGTTAACTGTAACTTAATACATTGATTAGTTTAAATCCAGTCTAAAAATTCAATGTTTTTGTTTGTAAAAGAAAACCCGATACAATTCAATTGAAAACTTTCTTTAAACATTCAAAAAATTCTATTTCTTTTTTCCTAGTTACCCAATAATTTAGAATCTTAAATGTTTTCTGTTTTTATTTATATTTATTTTTTCTTTGCCTTATTTTTGTATTTTGGTTGTACTATTTTATGTGTCACAGTTGGCTTTCTTTATGTTCAGTTTCTGTTCTCGTTTTCAGCTGTGTTGAGTTTTTTATGTGCAATCTTGGCTAGTTAAAAACCAAAGCGAAATTTTACGCTTAAATAAACAGAAGGCGGCGAATGAAGAAAAATAGCATTGAAGTAAACTATGTGGAGGCAAAGTATTTGAAAAGCCGCAACAGTTTAGAAGGAAATGTGAAAACTGTTACAGGGCGGCATAGGGAACCGGGACCAAGAAAATCTGCACAAAATTCAACGTAAATGAAATGTGTTTGCGTGCCGTACGGACAGCCAAAGGCACATGAAAGAGAAAGAGCGAGACGAGAGCGAGTAAGAAAGAAAGTAAAAGAGCCAGTGAGGTATATGTTAGTGTGTCAACTGCAAAAACCACACGTATGCACACACATACACACACACACATTCACAAAAGCAAATGCCAAAAGCCTGTACGGCATGTAACAAGAAAATCAGATATTAAACTCTTAAATGAAACATTCAAATACTCTTAAGAATGTAGGAAAACGGTTTCGAAGTAAAGAGAAGCCACCTTACCAACGCTTTTTAAAGAAATTTTTAGAATTAAATTACGATAAAGTTTTTAAAATACTTATTAGTATAATTAAAAACAAGATTAAAGTTATTCTTAAGGAAACAAAAATTTTAGAAATTATTTTTTAAAATTATTTGTACATTTTTCTTCTGTTTTGTTTAAACTAAATAAAATGTTCAACATTTATTTAAGGTCTAAAATATTTAATATCAATTTAAAATATATTTTAATCAATTTAAAAAATTCAACTTTTATCATTACATAATTTAATTGATTTTAATTCTTCTAATAATTTAATGTAGTGATTATTCTAAACAATTTTCAGATTTAACCAAAATATTTACCACAACTAAAACATAAAAATTAAATCCAACATTAATTTAAAATATATATATAAAATTTAATTTTTTTTTAAAATTGTTAAACTAAACAACAAAATTTGTATTTACATTCTTTTGGAAAAAAGATTTATTTATAAAACATTGCATAAGAAATTACCCTAATGGTGAACTCGTTTATTTTAATTATTAAATGCATTGTTTAATTTCATTATTATACATTTTTATAATTGAGATCAAATTTAAACACAAAATTGTTATACCCCTGGTAGACACACATACATAAAATGTCATATGCAACAATTTCCGTGCACATTTTAAAGACTCCTTTTATGCTTGCCATTTTGTGAGAGTGAACGTTAGCTTTCACGTATACGTATGTCTGTATGTGTGTGTGTGTGTGTGTATTGCAAAAATTTTATTTGACTTGCGTGTAATGTTCACTTTCAGATAGAAAACTACAAAGTATGCCATGCCTATGACCATAAAACGTCATCATAGACATACGCCTATGTCAAAATGCCAAAAATGAGTTCTCTTTGCTCGGTCTCTTTTGTTGCATGAAACCATTTAACCAACTTACTATGACTATCTTCATTTCTAACTGCACCTATGCGTAACTGCATGTCGTCATACATTTTATATAAATCCCAGCTTAAAATGCTTTTTGCAGTCTCTCTCTCTCTTTCTGTTCGTCTGTCTCTATAGGATTATTTAGTTTTCTACCTTTGGGTAAAAATACAAGTAAGGATTTGCCAAAGGTTTGCTGAATATAATTACATTTCACTTTAGAGTTTCAAAATGCAACCGACTAACAAGTTAGCAGTTGGTCTATAATTACACAGTGAATTGTGGTAACTAAAAATAGCACCACAATGTCAAAAGACATATAAGATTTAAGAGGTCAGTTAGTATATACAAATACATAAGCTTAAGTCAAAGGAAAACTATTATTTTAAATTTGTTTATAAACCACAATCAAATGCAATTTGTGAAAGCAATTCATTTGGTAAAATAAATATTTTCAATTGATTGGTTTTCCTACTTTACTAATAGCTAAAATAAGCCTTTGATGCTCACAAAAGATGATTTGAATAAAACTGAATAAGCTTTACAAAAATTATATAAATTAAACTAGTACAAAACAAAAAATCAAAGATAATAAAACAAAACAATATTAAATTAAATAAATTTAAAAAAATAAGATGGAGTGAAATATAATATAAAAAACAATATTAAATTAAATAAAAGAGTTAAATAAATACAATAGGAAAAAGTGAAATAAAATACAACATATTAAAAAAGATTAAACCAATTAAATTATTTTAAAAAATTATTAAAAAATTTTAATAAAATAAGGTAAAGTTACTTAAAATTAAATTACAAAAATTTATCAGAAAAAAAGAAACTGTAAAAAAATAAAAAAAAGCAAACAATTTATAATATATCATAGAATAAAATAATTTTAAATAAAAAAAAAAATTAAAACCTTAGAAAAAATAATATATTATAATTAAGAAAAAAAGGCTACGGGGATACAAATATTTAAATATTATATGACAAAGAATATTTTGTTAGTTTATATGAAATAAGAGTAACAAAGTGAAATATCGTCTAATATTTTTTATTTTTTTATTTATGATAGAAAAACTGCAACTTGTCAAATTCGCTTTCATCTTACAATTATCTCAAAATATATATAAATAATTAATTATTTACATTAACTTCATAGATTTGAATATCTGTAAAAATTATGAAACGACAAATTACAAATTATTGATGATTTTCTATCTCTAGAGTTAGACTTAGTCAGGACCGAAAATTTTTGTAGTCGTTTTTGTTATTATTTTCAGATTTCCTTGCTGTTCAATATTCAATTTATACAGTTAAAACTTTCATCAACATATTAAGCTGGCAATTAATTAATTAGCGAAAGCTTCTTAAAGGCGTTAACTTTTCATTCTTGTAATAAAAAAGTATTAATTTCATTAAAATATCATCACAGAACATTAAAGGTATTCAATCTGCCTGCGGCTTATAAATACACCCACACACACCTCTGTGTGAGTGTGTGTTTATGTGGTCATGCCAATTAATTTGTGCTAATTCAATTGACACTGTAAAACAAAATAAATCCCCTTAACCCAACCACTTACAAAAGCCAACCTAATTATGTCTAATAGAGTCTATGACTGCCAGCTACGAGGAAGCGGAAGTGAGTATAGTGGAAAACAAAACCACAAACAGCTCAAGTTTAGTTAATGAAAGTTTGTAATTCAATGGAAATAGTTCAGAGTGGGGCATGGAATTTTAGGTAGTGACCTCAATGCAGTGACTAACCATTTTGTCCGCATATAGTACAAATATAACGTATACGTCGTGTGTAATCTCCCATGTTCTGTATAACAATGAAACCGAAAACAGGAAAAACAAAAGTTTACAAAGTGTAGCCAGCTGACTACTGTCTGTCTGGTTGTGCTAATGTACGCCCAGGAAACATTTGCATAAAACGCATGTGGGAAAAGGCATGAGCATAGGAGCAGTTGAAGTTGGTAGGTTCTCCTAATGAACAAGGACCGCCATAAACACTTTTTTGCCTTCTTCCCTTATGCCTACACTGTTTTTGTTCTCTATGCCGGGCATGAAAGTGATAGTAAAAATGTTAGTTAATTTTTTTTTTTTTTTGTTCACTTGGTTTTTTTCTTGTTTTTGCTTTTTTTCAACCAGTTCTCACGTCCATATAATTATGTAGAATAGACTGGCGTGGAAAGAGAAGCGCAGAAGAGACCAACAAACAAATGAATGAGTAAATGAACATGAAGAAGCAAAGTCTAAGGGTGGTAGATATACACACTTACACGGTATTACAGTTACAGCTAATACCACCACATAAACACACACACATGCAATCACTTGCCTTCACAGACAAACTCTGAGATTTAAGCGCTCGGAAAATGACACAGCGGAAAAAATGGAATGGGCCAGGGTGGGCTTTGGGTGATAGAAAGAAGAATGACATGAGAATCGGGCTTAAAGGAAGGGTGCGAAATGTACAGCACAAATACTCCTGTGTTTGTTAGAGTGGCTCAAAAAAAGAGACATAAAATCAAAAAAATATAAACTTAACAGTATTGGAAGTTTCTTTAGTAAATATATACAAACTGGAGAGCTCCAGAATAGATACTGATAATTCTAGAATCAAAAACAAACTGAGTTTGCAAAAATTTATAGATTTAAAATATTTTAAAAATGTATTATAAATATTCTAAACAAGAAATGTTATTAAAGAAAAAATTGGAATATAATAAACATTGATAAAAACAGTTCTCAAAAGAGTAAAGACAGTTTTCCATTATGAGTTTAATTTTTTTTTAGTTTTTTAGTTCAAGTCACTTGGCTTATCCTGAATTAACTCCTGGTTCTCTGAGTTTAAAAATTTGATTCATGTTTACGTTTATTTGTCTTAAGTCAGTGTAATAACTAATCAGCACCTACTTTCTGTACAAATATTTCCTTGAGGCACATTGAAAAATCAGAATTTAGTTGTTTTATTTGCTTAAGAATAACTGATATAAGAAAGTCTAGGCGTAGAATTATTGTTAAATTTGTTTAAATTTTTCTTAATCAATTTTTTTTTCAGAAATTGGATTCAATTTCTGCTCGCTTAGACTGAAATGAGATTGTGTCACCATTTTTTTTTAGAAGAATATATATTCCTCTATGTATACAAAGATCCAAAAAGAACGTTCAAAATTGTTCAACCACGAAATCTGCTGTAGATCGACAATTGTAAGAGATATATATATATGAGGATTCTTGGAGGTGGATGGAAAAATGGAAGAGCTTTAACCATCTTGTGTTTATTATTATTTTTTTTACCAAAGTCCTTGCAAGTAAAATATAGGTCCTTTTATAGGTTTTTCAAATTATATATTAAACAGTTTCCTATAAGTGTTTTGTAATTAAGTAACTTCTTTTAGTTTCGTTTTAAGGACCACTCTAAAGCCACCGCCCTTCAGAAAATCCATTGGCCAAAACTGAGAGTACGTTAGACTTTCCACTATATGAACACACTCAGACACTGTAGCATCACATCAACAAGGATGTTTCCTCCCTCAACATAACACACACTCGTATATCCACACACATCCTTTTATATATATATATATACATATATAGCTTAGGCTGTGGGCCTGTTGCCATAACTCTCATATGCAATCACAGTGACAAACTGGCTAAGAGGTAGGCGGGTAACGTAGCTATAAGCTCGAGGCAAAGAAGGGAGCATAACCCAGGACGTACGGAAAGCAATTAAATTCAAATAAATGAACTTAATTGAAGCAGATTAACCCAGAGCAGCCGTTGGCGCTGGCTGGGCCGATGCAGTTGCTCAGTACGCGAGCTCTACATACAACAAAGCTGAATGTTTACTCTATGTGTGTGTGTGCGGGAGTAAGCGTGTATATGTGTTTATGGTACATGCACTCAATGTCCTTGTCGTCCCGGCGACATTTGCCCTGCTTTCACTTCCGTTGCCATATCCGTCGTTATTTAACTGTCAAGTGCTGTTTGTTTATGTTACTAGCAATATATATATTTTTTATTATAGTTTGAAGTTATTAAATGAATTATTTTTTACAAGCTTAATGAGAAAGAAAGAGAGAAAAGAAAAGAAGATAGATGAAAAAATCCATGCTAAAGGAAATATGTGCGTGCCATTGTTACTCCTGGCATACTTGGCTGCCTTCGTTTTCCATTTCCCATCCGTTTTAAAATTTTCCTTGCATTCTACTAGGTTAATGTGCTGGGATTTTGTTCTACTCTTACCTTGTTGCACTTAACCAACTGCAACTGCAAATGCACGCAAGAAAACATACTCCATATACATACTTAATTATAAATGTATATGATATATATATATATTGTTCTCATAATCTGAAAAACTAAGCGAATTTAGAAAAACGCGTTATTAAAAGATTAAAGAAACAGCCAAGTTACTAAATTTTCTTTTCTAAACAATTGTGGAAAAACTGATGACAATAAAAAGAAAGTTGACAACTTTTTCAATTGTTTTTCCAACTGTTTTTGTTACTAGTAAACCTTTAAAAATCTTAAAACAACTATAAGATAATACAATTTGCAACTGGTATTCGAAAAACTGTATTCAAACTGTTATTCAAGGAACTGTTTAGATTCTTAAGTAAAATTATTGCACAATTTTAGTCAATCAAGGAAAACCTTTAAAAAATTAAAAAACAAAACATATATTTCATGTTTTTAAATTAAGTAAAATTAAAATTGTATATTGACTGCATTTTTCATTCAAGTTGTAGTGATTTTCATTGTCAGAACAGCCTACGAAGTTTATTTTTTATGTGCATGTATTAATTTAATACTTTTGCTGCAATGCACAAATCGTGCCTGTAATGTTTACATATTTATGTATATAGATTTATATATATATACATGTATAAATAGAAGCCCTTGCGTACATACCCATACACTTAGGCAAAGCATGCACACTTGAAGGATTAATTGATGGCATGCGAGTGGTATTAAGTTACTAGGTCGCTTCAGAGAAAAGGCTTAAAGGGTTACAGTCAGCTATGAAAAGAGGGTTACTGGAATATTATGGTAATTTGGAAGCGGTGCGTAAACTGTAAAAAAAACATTTTGTACAGTTTAAATCATAAAAAACGCATCAGTACCGGTAATTTAAGCTTACTTATTTAATTGGATGGCTTTTAAAGTGAAATATAGATTTCTGTGAGAAAAATTTAATATGGGTTTAATGTTTGAAATAATGAAGATGGAAAGCCACAAATATTAAAAAATAATAAATTTTAAGTTAATTTACCTAAAAAGCTTATATGAAACTGTTGTATTGAGTCGGCTTAAAGTCAAGGTCTCTCATTGGCAGACGTTGCTGTCTACTTCTGCCCTATGTCTACTTCAACGCTAAAACTAATTGAGAACTACAAATAGAAACGAATGAAGGGGACAAAGTTTGCACAAAAGCACAGAGCTCTTTTTTTGTGTGAAAAATGGTTAAAATATAGCTTTCTCCTTATTAAACTTAACAAAATTGGCTCAAAACCAGCTTAAACTTAGCAAACTTCAAGTTCATAACCCTAAAAAAGTTCGTAGAACTTGTTAAAAATATTAACGAATGCAATCGATGAACGCGTTTCTTTAATTAAAGGGAATTCACAGAGAAAGTGGCATTATCACTTCTACTAAGTAAATGAATTCTTGACCAACCGATCTATTTATATAAATCCTATAGCAGTCCCTTGCAATTCTTTTTATCAAACCTCAACCAAATCGAAACACTATATAGCTCACATAGGAATAAACAATATTAAGCTCTTTATTTTCTTGTACTATCTATATTTAAATTTCAGATTTTACAAGCTTAGAAAATTATTATATAATTCTTAAAATCAAGTTATCTTTTCTTTCTTACCTAAATATATGTCAGAAAGGTTCAAGGCAAATAGGAAATTTTTTTTCAGTGCTGTGTGAGACCTTTAGCAAGCAACAATCAAATTCTAAAACTTTAGAGTTTGTTAAAAAATGACAGATCCTATTGCTCCGACTGGGGAATCACAGCACGAGGAAAGAGAAGTTCAAAGTGAGCCACTGGTAACCGACGCAACCAATGCCCAGAACATATTGCAAAACGAAATACCTAACCAAAATTCCACTGGACCTATAAGAAGACGGTCATCGCACAGAATTGGGGAAGCGGTTTCTAATTTGGCGCGCTCTCGACGTCGGCCGCGACCCGATCGGGTAGATAGAAGAAGGCGTAGAAGGCATTCGGATACGCATTTAGTTCGACTTGTTTTGAATAACTTTATTCAGCTATTCCGGCTATTAAATCAATTAAATCACTATGGTCCCGATTACGCAGAAAATATATTAGACTACATTACGACGATACTTGAGGCAGAGTCAAATCGGGCAGCAACCAGATTCCAAAATGGATCAGATCACCCAATATAAATAAATAAGAAAAAATTAAAAAAATGTAAAAACGTAAGAAAAATAGGTGAAACAAAAGATCGAAAGAATAAGAGCCGGAGTAGAAGGAGGAACATAAGAAAAAGCAAGACAAAAGACAAGAAGCGGAATGGAAGGCGGTATAAGAAGCGGAATAAGCGATGTTAGAGGTGGAACAAGAGGCGGTTAAAGAGTTGGTGATACATAAAGTGATGCAATAAGTGACACGGACGAGAAAGATCAGCGGGCGAAAGAAGAGCTGGCACAAGAGATGATATATTAGGTGGAAAAAAGTGAAGGAGTGGAGGGGTCATAAGGAGGAGCAAGTCGATAGTGGAACAAGAGGCGGAAGTGGTGGTGATACAAAAGGTGGTGGTGCAACAGATAAGACAAAAGGTGGGGAAGAAATAGAACAAATGGTGGAAGGAAGAGGTGGTGGGGGATGCGATATGTAAGGTAAAACAAAACATAGCAGAAAAGATCGAAGAACAAGGTGCACATTAAAAGAAGGAACATAAATAGGAGCAAGTGGAAAAACAAGAAGCGGAATCGAAGGGGGTACAAGAAATGAAACAAGAGTTATTAAGGTGAAACAAAATGCGGTTATAGAGAAGTTACAAGGTGGTGCAAGTGGTATGACATGAGATGGAAGAAGAAATGGAAGAAGAGAAAAGTAAAAAAGTGGAATAAGAGTATATAAGGTGGAAAATAAAGTTATACATAAACTCCAGGTGGAAGACAAGGTGGCACAAGAGATGAAAAATACATAAGATGGCGGAAGAAGTGGTGGTACATAAGGTGGTAATAGAGGTAAGATAAGAGGTAAAGGAAGAAACAGAACAAGAGACAGAAGAACACGTGGAACAAGAGATAGAATATTAGGCGATACATAAGGTGAGACATAAAGCTATACATGAGGTGGGACAATGTGGAACTCCAGGTAAAAACAAGAGCTGGAACAAGAAGTCCAACGGATACAGTTCAAGAAGTGTCTCATGTAATCGAAGTTCAGAAAGTAATAAAAAAAAGAAAATGCAGTAAAAACAAATACTGTCTTCCAAGAAGTTTTCTTTAATTTATATTAAACTAGACACTGCTTGTATGTACTCATTTTCAAACAAGAATTTTGAAATCTACACGGAATAACAGTTACAAAGGACTAGTTCCCTTAGCTCCTTAAACATCTGTTCAAAAAGCTTCAAAGGCTTACATGTTACGGATTGATCTAAAAAGCTTTAAAAAAGCTTTTAAAGTTTTTACTTTGGGGTAGAAAACTTTGAAATATCCTTTTGCCAATACAACTACTTATGTAAGCTTTAGACATAAAGCTTTAGCGAAATGCACTTACAAAATGAAGCTTATCAGAACATGCAGAAAGTGTAACACAGAGCTGCATTATATTTAGTAATAAGAAATTTAAAAATTAAGAAAAAAAAATTCTATAGAAATACAAGCAATTTTCTTCAATAATTGCAAGTTAACTTAAAACAAAAATCTACAACCCAGAGAGCAAACAACTTTCAATTTTCACCCCTTCCTTAGGGGTAACAATGCCGTTACAAAAACACAAATGAGAAAGTTCACACTGCAGTTGTTGTTACAGTTTTTAACAGCAGCTCTTGCACTTTAATTTGAATTGAGGAAAAATAAAACGAAGGGTGAAAAACAAAACTCTCCCAACACACGAAAAGTGAAACTGACAACAGTAGCGGAAAACTTACACCATATTGTTGGTGTTACTGTTGTTTCTCTTCTTATTTTTTATTTTTTTATTTTTTGTGTGTACTTAGTTGTTGACGTTTATGTGCGACGCCATGGCGACACAAAGTTCAAGGTCAGGTCAGCGGAGCAAAGGGTTAAGTTCTGTGGTTAGGGCATGTCTCGATGTTTGGGTCGCCATCATTAGCGAGTCCCAAGTCACTGACCCTAAAATTAATTTTGTTGGCCAATTTTTGATTTTAATTAGAGCGCGTCACCTAGCCGGCCCCTATATGTATGTATTTACTCATCTCGGTCCAATGAGTGTCAATAAGAACTAAAAACAAAAAAAAAAAAAAAAACATTGTGGGTGGCAATAAATTGTAGTATACCGAAGTTTTAACACTCTTGTGTGATATAATATGGAAAACATACAAAAATGTTTTTATAAATAATAAGAAACAAATCATTTAGAAATAAAACCACTTTTTCTATTATTTATACCCGTTAAAATGTTCAATTCATCTGTTAAATATTTCTTCTTCTTAAGAAAGTTTTTTCAAAAACAAAAGTCTAAAGGAAACTATTATATAAACTACTTAATAAAATAATATAACCTAGTTCCCATCAACTTTTTAAATACCTTGAATACATTTAATAAATTTTGTCTTCGAATTAACAATTGTTTGTTATATATATATTATGTTATATATTTTTCTTTACATTTCTATTTTCCATTATGATAATTAACAGAATTGTCTTTCAATTGACATACATATATTCAATTTTGCGTCCTTGTTTCTATGCATTGCAATTGGTCATATCCTTTTGTAAGGGTATAATAAAAAGATTTTAAACAACTTTGCGGTTCAGTTAGCAATCAATGTCACGTCCCTTCATCCGAGTCATCTTCAATTATCTTGATGTTGTTTTTACTGTAATTTGCTACTAATGAAAGCTGACAGGTCCTAGTTACAGGACTTTAAAAATAAATGTTAAGGCTATGGCTAAGGCCTCTGGTTGAATAAAGTTCCTTTTGGTTGTCTTTTGTTTTTTAGGTTTACATTGAGGCAGGCAATGACGCATTCGAGTCCTTTCACAATGCTTGTCATTTCGGTTCTTGGCCTTTTTATATATCAGTGAGTGTGTGTGTGTGTGTATGTGTGTGTGCATGTGAGGGGTATTCTACATGAGTCTTATTGGTATTGCTATTTTTGAAAATGAGCTGGGGTTTTAGGTAACAACAGTACACACCTTTCAGGTGCCATTGTGTAATTGCTTTTGCAGTTTATACCTGAATTTGAACCATGTTCTTTAGACTGCAAACTTGTCTAAGAATAGAAAAGCTTACCAATGTATGAACATAAAATAGAACAACAATTTCCCAAAAGTATTATAGGGTTATCTTAATTTAGAGCAATATTTGTTTATATAAAATGATTCTAATTTTATAATTAGGGCAACTAAGCTATAAAATTGGTTGAAAAAAAATGATTTACTTAACTTTTTACAGAACCAACATAAATTTATCAAATAATTCTCTTTTATGTTGTTGCTTCTAGTTTTCCCTTTCTAATGGAATTCAATAGGAATAATCGATGGTAGTTTTTAGTTAAAATAATTATTGATATTCATAAAATTAAACAAATAATTAAAATATTAATATTTGCGAAATAAAAATATTATCTTATATTTTTTATCAATATTTTTCTTTCCCAATAATAATCTATTTTATTCCCCAGTTGAGTTCTAATAAAATAAAATTCTTTAAAAATATTTAAAAATTTATATACAGGAATTAAAAATTAACAAATATTATATGACACAATTTAAAAGTTCTCTAGCAAAATAAAGTCCTTAAAACACTAAAAATAAATTGAAAATATGACAACCTAATGGTAATATTTTACTGCAAATGGTCAATCCCTTTAATAACTTCATTCATGTGTGTTATTTTTTTTTAGTTTTTTTGTTACTCCACTTCAAGTTAGTTTACCTTATGTAATGATGTTTACTGCTTTGAAATCTTTTCAGTCTATTTGGCTGAGAGCCAAGCACATAGGCAATGATATTGCCATTCACCTGCCAGGCCTCAAACTGGTAACACAAACCAACCAACAAGCAAGCAAGTAAGCAAAATGAGGCAAGGCAAGGCCAATGCTTTCCTTGCTAATAAACCGTAATAAACTGATGTCCTTTCTTTTGCTCTCTCTTTCTTTCTCTATATCTCCTCACTCTTTCTTACTGTTCTCTTTATCCTCTTTTGTTAGGGGTTTCTCTCTCTCTTAGGTTTACCTAAAAAGCATACGACAAACATTTAATCTGCACACAGACACGCGCTTAAACTTTTTCACGTCTCAAAGTTGGTTGGAAAAAAATAACGACGATGAAGTCTTGTTGTTTTCTTTTGTATATATATATATATTTTTTTTTTTTTTTTTGTTAAAATTATGCGCCTTGTTTGGCATTTTGGCATCGCTGCCAAGCAAAACACACAGCGGATGATTATGAGATCACTTTGTATGTGACGTGCTGCTGGCAAGGCAGAAAGGACAGTGCCCCTCGCTTCTGCCGGTGATGCTTCTGCCATGTCCTGGCTTTAATAAAAATAAATGTTACTTGTAATAATTTCTTGCACGTCTCTCGCAATTTCCTCACCATTCTCCATTCCTTTCACCTCCTTTTGCGCCTCTTTCTCGTTGTCTTTGTTTTATTCCCTGTATTTAAGGTGTGTTTGCTTTTGCCTTACCTGAACGCTTTGAAGACCCCTACTCCCAGCGACTTGGCTCCCGCATCCTGAACTTCACTTGTCTGTCGTTTACTTCCTGTCTGCCCCATTGTATTTATTCCCTGCGGGAGGGACGATAAGAGTACAGAGGAGAAGAAAGAAGAGTGCATAAAATATTAATAATTGCACGCGTGGTGGTAATGAAAATACATACAAAAACATAATGCATACATTTCGGTTTAATAATACTGGGCGGGGCATCAGAATGGAAGGGAGAAGGGGTGGAAAAGGGTGGGGAAACCATCAGATAAGCAGTATAATGATGAGGATGAATACTAAATGGGGATATATCAGTAAATCCAAAGAGTGGAGCAGGGAGATGGAAGACTTTCATCTCAGGCTTTATGATGATTGAAAGGCAATTGAAGGAAGTCAAGTGGCGGCCAATGACCTTGAGCGTTTCCTTTTTTCTTATTTTTTGGTGTTGGCTGTAAGTGTGTGTGTGTGTTTTGTTATTAAAATGTAAGTGAAACATGGAAAAGAAGCAATTAATAAATCGCTAAGTGGTTTTTCTCAGGAAAAATTTTTGCAATCTCTTATTTCAAAATACCTTTAGGAAAATTGCAAATAATTTGGATTTGAATAGTCCTTCTGTTTGTGTGGTATAGAAATATTACAATAACTTTCCATCAGCTATTCTAAATGCTTTTTCTTTCCATTAAAAAAAAGTATTAAAAGTAAGTATTAACATTAAGTCAAAACACTAATAAAAAAAGGAAAGTTTTCACAAGCTCTTTCAACTTTGCTTTCATTTGGAAATCCTATAAAATCCCAAAAATGAGATAATATAATGTTATATAAGAGAAGAGATATGATGAAATTGTAAAGTAATTCAAAAATTTAATTATTTTGACTTTATAGAAAATAAAAACAGTTTTTTTGACTTAATAATTCTAACTTGTCATTGTATATAGGAAACTAACCAATGTCATCTTTTACAGCATTGATTTTAATTAGTAATTCAAAATTCTTTGTTTCACTTAAATTTTAAATAAAAATGATTTTGATATATATCTATAAATATACACAAAATCTTATTCCATAAGAACTGAGCTAGTTTACAGAGAATAGTATACATGTTTCTCATGTAAAAAGTGTAATTGTGTAAAAGTGTAATTTAAATTGATTTCTAAAATCACTTTAAAAATTACACAAAATTTGAATTAAAGCTTTTACCTATAACGAAAGGACATCAAAATTACATTTACTCCTTTTTAAGATTTGCGGTCTCCTTTGTGTCTTGGGTCTCAATAATTGCAGTAACATTGGCAGCCACGTTGCGGCCATTATGCTGCATAGTTAAGCATACAGCTTGGCTTAAGTAATTAGAACTCGATTATGTAGAGAGAAAGAGACGGGAAAGAGAAAGAGAGAAGGAAAGTGAACAAGTGAGACGAAGTAAAGTGGTTTGGAGGCATTCTACAAACTTGCCAACAAGTCGAGAAACATTTCATGCGCATTCAAATGCTAAAGAGCCAAAACTAATGCCAGAACTGGCGACTGCAACTGCCAGTTAACTTCATGCAAAATGCAGAAGGCGAAAATCCTGGCAATTAAAAAACAAAAATAACAAAAAAAAAAAAAAAAAAAAAGAAAATGCAGAGAAAAAAAAACCTAGGGAGACGCCGCGTCGCCCAAGCAAATTGCAAACAAAAAAACTTACCCGTTGTTGACAGTTGAACTGGCAGCTTGGCAAATGCAATGGAGAGGGTGATGAGGGGAGAAATAGAAATACGAGTATATGAATAAGGTGCATAGAGCGACCGCAGAAAAAAAGAAAGAAAGGAAGGCCGCGGGCCAGGCAACAATTAGCCATAAACCCCCCCTCCATTCCCATTTTCCACTCTTGTCGTGCCATGCAAGTTGAAATATTTGCTCACATGTTGACAAGAACAAAGAGGGTCGTTTAGTGGGAAGGATTTTTGGGACACAATAAATTGCACGACGAAATTCGTGCCTAATTTTTACCTGGCATTCGCAGCACGTTTTTAAATATTTTCTCATATTTTTTCTTTGCTTTAAGATATATATTTTTTTTTTTTTACAAAATTTATCCCCACTGCACTACACTTAATTGAACGACTGAGAAGACAAAATAAAATGAGAAGCAGAGAGAATTCCACATACCTTGTCGCTGTCTATTTTTGCTTTTCTCACTTTCCTGTATCTCTGTGTGGGTATTTGTGTCTAAGCGGGTATGTTCATATACACATGTATGTGTGTGTGTGGGTGTATCTGTGTTTTGCTCTGAACATGACAGACAGTTCGCAGTTCAACTAACTTCAGTGTCAGTGTCACTCAGAGGGCATCATCAACAGAATAGAAAAAAAAAAAAACGTTAACTGTCATTGAAATTTACTTAGATGGAAAATTTGAGAAACTGCAATCTTCCACGTACACTTTAAAGGTATCTAGAACTAGTAAAAATTCCTAAAATACCTATATAGTAAATATATATATATATATTACATAGTTAGTGCAGCATTCACTAAATTACTCCAATTTTTGTTTAAGATCTTAAGATTGATGTATGTCCACATTTTATAAAGAAAAATATTAAAGACAGGTAAGAATTTTGAACATTTTTTAGCAAAATATTTGAGTAATTATACGATATTAATAGTAGATTTACATATGTCAATCAATAAGTTGATGTAAACTCACTTTACATTTGACACCAAAACATGATGAATTTTGCAGTGTATTGGGGCATCCCTTAGGAAGATAGTTTAGGGTTGGCAGACAGTTAAAGCACGTGCAAAAAAAGAAATTGCTAAACTGATAAGTGCTAAAATTGTAAAAAAAAGTTATAAAGATCCATGCAGTAGCAAAGTTGTATAAAACAACAGCCCTAAAATATAATCCGGTCTTTTATCATATTCGAAAAATAAACAAAGACAACATACTGTTTCATTATAAGTTAATATTATGCTAAACTCGATATGCAACATTTTTATACCCTGTACCTATAGGGTAAAAGGGTATATTAAAGTCGCTAAAATGTATGTAACAGGTAGAAGGAAGCATTTCCGACCCCATAAAGTATATATATTCTTGATCAGCATCAACAGCCGAGTCGATTGAGACATGTCCGTCTGTCCGTCCGTCCGTCCGTATGCACACGTGGATCTCAGAGACTACAAGAGCTAGAGCAACCAAATTTGGTGTCAGCATTCGTGTAGTGCCTACGCAGATCAAGTTTGTTTCAAATTTTTGCCACGCCCACTTCCGCCCCCGCAATTTAGGAAAAACGAATAACTAGAGTTATAATTAAGCTAGCGTATTTTGATTTAGCACACCTAATAATATATTTATAATAATAAAAGGTATCAGCTGACCAAATTTCGTTAAAATCGGACAATAAGTATCGGAGATATTTCTATATACATTTTGTACTGAAATGCCCAATGCGACATTGCGTCATAAGTGTGAGCGAGATAGCATGCGTTCGTTGCTGCCGCTTGTGAGAAATATTTTAGTTTGAATTAATGGCAAATTTTAAGAAGTTTCATTTATCTACTTGGTACAGGGTATACTCAAAGTCGGCAGGGACGACTTGCTTGCTTCATTTAAAAACAAATTTCTAATCGTTTTAATAATAAATAAATTGACTTAATTGATTTAAGAACTCAAAAATTGTAAATTTGTAGCCATTTTTCGATCTTTAATGATTGAATTCCTAAAATTTAAAGGATTAACTAATTGCAAAGTCATTCCAGCCGACTTTCAGTATATCCTATACATAGTAACTAATCTTAATAAAATCATACTCTTTAGAATTTTACATAAATTTAAAATAAAGCTCTTTTCACAAACTCCACAAGGAACGCATGCTATCTCACTTACTCTCACCAATGTGATACTTCGCATTTCAGTACAAAATGTTCATACATATCTTACATATATCTATGATATTTATTGCTCGACTTAAACGAAATTGGGTCAGCTGATACCTTATGGCCATATTATTAAGTGGGCCATATAAGATTGGGATGCTTTGAATAAAACTTTAGTTATTCGTATTCGTATCAAGAAAATTTCTTACATCTGCCAAAAGTCGGTTTTGACAATTTATCTATATATAAGTTATCTTTTTTAGAGATTTTACAGAATGTTATTGAGAACTTAACATAAACGTTTATCCAGTAGATGGATGTTAGTCTATTATGAGCTTTGTCTATATTATATATATATATATATATATATATATATATATGTATATATATGTCATCATAAATCTTTAAGATTGTAACTTACTCAGAGTTAACATAGCAGAGAGAATTTTTATGATGCATTAAATACCTTTTAAATTTTATATTTTATTTGTATTTGTTTTTAATAATTCGTTTAATCTTTTCTTGCTTTGTATAATTGATTTAGAATACATATAAATATATATATATTTAAAAGTTTTTAAAGTTTCTTTAAAAGTTATAAAAACGAGCAGAAATAAAGTACCATCAGAAATAGATATACCATAGAAAGCATTGACCAAATTTAAATTGAAGGCAGAGTTAGAAAGGCAGATTAGACTATTTATATTATTATTTATTTATTTTTTATATTATTAAAAGATCTTTGAACAAAGGGCATGTTTGTCCATCTGGAGCAACTATTTCGGTTTTTAAGACTTTTTTACTTTACATAATTGATCACAAATTTCCTCAGATAATTTTCTAATTTTTAACAATTTACTTAAAAATAACAACAAAGCAATTTCTAATAATTACTTGATTAGAATTCTTATTAAATTTGTTTCAAAAGTTTTATTAACTTGTAAAAAACTTTCTAAAAAGTAAGAAATGAATTAATTTTCAATTATAATTAATTTAAAGCTTTAATAAGATTTAATTTTTAAAAGGTTTTGTTTTGTTTTAATTCTCATTCTCAAGTATTTTTTTAATATTAGAGGAATCCTCTTTTACGTTTATATAAAATTTCAAGGCAACAAATTGTGTTAACCGAAAATAACCCTTTTGAGTTTAAACATCCTCGATATGATATGTTATTCAAACAACCTTATTTGGTGGATTATGTCAACTCTTTCTCCTTGATTTACTCCGTCTCTCACTCTCTCTCAATCTCATTCTTCTTTTTTTTTACCTCCAACAATCCGCAAAGTTGTTGTATTTGCTTTGGCAATTTCACTGTCATGGATGCAATTTGTGTTTTGCATTTTAATGATGTTGCTCCACAACTCACCAGTAAAAATATACATATATACGGAAGCATACAGATAAAAAGTTTCTTCAGTCGATATATCCTCCATATACACACTTACACACACACACACACACACACACACACACAGAGATTGAATGACATTTGTCAATTTAAATGCAAGTAGCTGGCAGAACTCGCGACAGTTTTGAACATTTGCGGTAATGAAGTTGAAATTGAATTTCATTTTACTCGATTCTGCAATATTTCAAATGTCCGCCCCCATTTAGAAAATCATTATTTATATATGAAATATAAATCTAATTGAAAAAGTTTCAGTTGGTTGCGTTGATTGACCCCGAACAAAACCCAAAATCCTCACCATTCACCACGGCCTCAAGCCTTTTGATGTGAATTTTCTTTGCGTTGTTTGCCAAAAGTCAACAAAAATTTTTTAGTTTAAGGCTTGAAATTTCGTTTTCACTGTTAATACCCTTAACAAATGGCTTATATTAATTTAGAAGAGTTTTGGCAACATCTTTCATTACATAAAGGTAAATATATATGTACATATATAAGTGATAAGATTCTATCCTTAAGACCTTGCTATTTTTTATAACTTCTTAATGCAAATTAAAATATAATTTGATAGTTTAATTGGTAATTAATAATTAATAATTGAGTAGATAATAGTTAATATTAGATAGTTATAATAGTTATATTAGAAATACAAGCTTCCAAATTGTAAGTGTTATCTATTTCGATTCTCTTCTATTTGTCATAAATTAACTTTTTCAACTTTAATAAGTACTAAAAGCCCTTTTGCTAAGGGCACAAAAAGACCTTTATTTTTCATTATTCATTATTTTTAAAAACTACTACAAGAGGGAATATTGTTGTTAATTCGAAAATAAACCATTTGCATTTAGCATTAGTAGATCAAACAAATAGAATAATTAGATCTCATTTAATTTTGGCCTTAAAAAAACTGATAATGCCCAAAGCTCAAATAGAAGATGAATCTATGTTATTCCTCTTACTATTTCAGCTTTTAAAAAAAAAGTTTTCTTCGTTATATCATAAATTTTTAGAGGACAGATTTCTGTTCTTCAAATTAAACAGCAGCTAACACAAAAACACTTCTAGCTCTTGACTATAGCGGGAATGTGACTTGAATAGGTTTACTTGCGAGTGGATCAAAAAGGACATTCAATTTCATAACAGAACATATACAGCAAGGTCACACTAATCGAATTTCATAGGGCCAAACAAAATAAAAATAAGGGCATACACGTCTCTACATTGATAAACTTCGGTCGGCCCTCTAGTTTTTTCTTCTTTTTTTTTTTGTGTGTTGTTTTGGATCCTTTTTGTGTTTTGGTAGGATTCACAGTTGTGTTTTTTCTATTGCCTTTAGACATTTCTGGTTATTTGGTAAAGTGGAGTAGAAGAAAACAAGAAAAAACTTAAAAAAAAAAAAGAAACACCATGCGAAGTGAAATTTATTTAGTTTGCAGATTTGTTTGCCTATTTGTTTGATTGGTCTGATAAAAGCAATTTGCAATTCGTTCCATGGGAGGTAGGGAAGAGGAATTCAATTTTTGAAGTCAGCCGTTGGGCTTTTGAATTTTGTTTAGAATTTTTGATATAGAATACAATATTTTGTTTCATTTTTGCTTATAATTGAGTACTTAAGCACTGATCATTTAATTGATTTGGCTTTAGGCTTATTTGAATTGTATCAAATCTTGAATAAACAACAATATCTCGGACAATACCTCAATTTGCCATAAATTTTTTCAAAGAATTTTCTTTTGCCCACCTCCCCACACTCTCTTGGTAACCCAAATTTCATTTAGTAAGGAGAAACTTTTCGCAAATATTCCTTTGCTTTTGGTTTTTGTCCTTATTTTTCCAAGTCCTGCCACAAATTGTGGTGTAAGCTTAGGGTTATGGAATTTATGATTAAACAAGTTGTCAATATTAGCTCTGGCGATTCGCATTTCCCATTTAACCAGATAACATTTGCCACGGGGATAAACTGTTAAATGGCTAAGAGCTGTACGCCAAGATTTCTTTGGCCAAAATCGATTTCCCGGGCATGGTCTACAGCAATTCACGCTTCACGTTCCCTACTACTATAACTTTCTAAGCCGAAAATTATGTGCAGTAAGATGAAGGGCCCACAGAGAAAGAGAGAAACAGAAAGATAGAGAGTAAAACAGGGAATAAGGGGCAGAGAATGTAGGGAAAAGAGAAAAAAAAAGAAGTAGAAAACTTTGGCGACGTCTTCGCTTTGCTTAGCTTGTGAGTTGGCCGAAAATTGCATTTCTATGCAAATGCTATACAGTCAATGACTTTGTCACGACTTTGTAAGTAGTTTAGACACCGAAAAATAAGAAGAAGATGAAAAAAAACAACAAGAATAAAGATTTGTGACAAACTTCGGCTGATCAACAGTTAGGCAAAAGTTGCCACCGTTAAGTAGGTTCGCTCCTACTACTTCTTCTCCATTTACGCTGCTGAGCAACATAAAGCCAATCACCATTAGTGTAATCGCCTTTGGTATTATGTATTATCGAGTTGCAGTCGCTGACTCTAAGCCACTCACACTACCCTCTAGTTGGCAGCCACTTCTGCTATGTTGCCCGCATAAATTAAACCGGGTCAAAATAGAGTGTCGAACGGATGTCGTCGTGGTAGGTTGGCCACAACGATTAACTATGTATATATATCTAGCTATCTATCTGTGTGTATATGAATTTCTGTATGTGTGTGTCAGTGTGTATATATATTGACCAGCAAAAAGGGCGTCAAGTCTTGTTTCTACCTCCGATTCTCATGCCAATGCTGAGCCCTGTTTATTGACCACGTTAATCACTAGACCAAAGTTGGTTAGGGCGCAACCTTTTGGCCTTTGTTTGTGATAATTTAGTGATTGGCCTGCCCCGACTGTTTCTTTACATTCTGTTTTTGATAAGTAAATTTAAGAAGAATATCTAAACATGGAATTATCAACTTAAGAGCTAATGCATTTAAAATTGAATTTAAATTGAATGGAAATTAAATAAATTGCAGTCCCATGCCACTTACTATACAATTTACTATGTCATAAACAAAATGAAAAATTATATAAAAAAAAAATTTATCCGTATAAATATGAAAAATATAAATTCCAGCCAAACAAGCATTTGTTTGTGACGAGAAAAAAAATTCACACAATAAAAAAATAAATATATCTATAAATAGAGTAAAAAACTTTCAGGCCATAAAAATTTCAATGACATAACTGCAAGCGGTAAAAATTTTCAAACACTTAAAAAGTTTTCCTTTTCTTTCTTATTTTTGTTTACTTCTTTTACATTCAGTCATCAGTACATATCGATAGAGCACCGCAATATGTGGGCAATAAAATGATTGAAATAGTGAAAACAAGAATTGAATATGTTATTGGGATGTTGGTAGCAATGCTCTGGATGGACAACAGAGATCCCCGATTGGAAGAGTTGTCCTTCGGATCAATTCTTATGGTTCTGGCTCAGTCATTGGACAACGTAACTCAACTTATATATACATATGTATATGTAAGTTGAACTTGGATTCTCAAATTTTGAACTTTTGGTCCTTGTTGTCTATAGGTATAGAGTTTCAAAAGTCTTCAAAAATAGTTTTATGTTTTCAGTTATAAAAAATTGTTTGCAATAAAAAAAACTACAGAACTTTTGAATATATTTTTGCAAATGATGTAACTTTTAAATGCAAATATCAAAATGTAATATGTTAACTATTATATTCTTGAATATCGATATAAACCTACAGCTATTATAAAAAAAAAGTTAAATATGAAATATCTGGCAACACTAAATATATCGATATGTTCTTTGTTTAAGTTCACCACTTGGTTCTCTGTAAGCCTTTCACCATTCAAAATTGCTGAGATGAAATAAATAAGTAAAATAAATTAAATAAACTATAAAACAAATAAAACAATTGTTTAATATATGTATATTTAATACTTTAAGACCATTGAAAGAAAATTGTTCTTACTTTATCTTTGATCGATTTGAAAATTTCTTAAAGTTTTCAACTTAAATTAATCTATTTATGTATATGAAACGGCAAAATCAAATGGCTTGAATGCCAAAATGACAACATAATTTAAACGACTTCCGTGCAAATCAAATGCACGACAAGACTCTTTGGTATCCCTATTTTACTCAGTTCCAACAAAGGACCTGTCCAACCCCATATCCCTTATCACCTTTGCTTGTCATGTGAAATATTTGCGCGACGTCGTCCTCAGTGTGTATTACTGAGCCCTAGGAATTTCACTTTCACAGCAGACATCAACTGCACTGCATTGCATGGATTTCTACTGGTTGCGGACGCGCACAAGAAATACACAAGATAAAAAATATTCTATAATATAAGTAAAGGCTTCGACTAGGTGATACCCTCTACTAAAGAGGAACTACACGAAAACTATGTGAAATCTTTTGACAAAAACAAGTAAAGAGAACTTTCATTTTTTAACTATTTAAAAAAGGATATTAGCCATTTGTATGTCAGATATTTGACGTGCGATTCTTGGGATACTTTGAATAAAAGATTGATTAAATATTGTCTCTATATATTAGGGATGCCAACAAAAGTTAGAGAAACCGGTTTGCTGATTTAAAATTTACATATTTCATAGACTATAGGCTATATATTCTTATATGATTCCCTACTTTTATACAACTTTCTATGATTCTTCGATTACAGGGCATAGAAACCATGGAGTTGCGTTGCACAACATGCGGCACATTGCACTGTAAAAGAACCGAAACCAAGACCAAAACTGAATTTATTGCTTTCGCCGCCAAAGTGAAACATAAAACGACGTCATTAAGTTATGTCGGTGCTATAGAGCAAAAGGGAAAGGCGTACTGAAGCCCAAATCAAGGTGTTGTATTCCAAGCCCTTTTTCTTTTTCTCTTTCTCTTTCATTTTTTTGTTTTTTTGTGAATTCAACAGCATGTTTTTGGTGTTTCCTGATATGTATAGTTGCTCCTGTTGTTGTATTTCTTGTTGCTGGTGTCAAGGGGAATTTAAAAAAAAAAAGTGCAGTATTGATTTGACTAAAAAAAAGTAAATGTGGGCGATTTTGCATTGCAAATTGATTTATGTCTAAAGGCAACTCTATACTAGTTTAATGACTTAAATTTAACAATTTAAATGTTGTGTCAGACTTTAAAAACATTCTAAATTGAAATAATTTCTCGAAAATTTGAAAAATTAAACAGTTTAAAAATTTAAAAAACTTATCTTCTAGGGCGAATAGCAAGGATGATTTATGTTAAAAAGTTCACATTGAAGAAATTTATAATTTAAAAAGTATAAAATACAAAGTCTGACTATACGATCTCTGTCTTTTACAAAATCAAACGGACTTTTTTCAATTATTATGGAATTGGATATGTTTTCCGATTGCTTATTATGAATTTGAACATAAATCTATGCAAATCGAGATTTCTCTCAAAACTGATAAAACTTGTAAAATAAAATTCATAGACTTTGAGTTTTTAAATATGAAGTTTATTTAATTTATTTGATATAGCTTGACTTTTCTATTTCATGTCTTCCCTGCAGGTTTGAAAGCTCTCAAAACCCAGTTTTCTAAAGGTATAAACTATCTCCGAACTAAATATTATTTTGATCAGACTATAAAAAAGTGAGTACCTTTCTACTGATTACGCTAAATTTTCTAATTTATAACTGCCATTTTGAATAAGTTGAGATGGGTTTTTAAGAACTCTGGGTCAATCAAACTTTCTAGAAATCTAAACAAATTGTACTTGTACAATGTGTAGTTTTTGTAAAAGAGTCATTTCTTTAGTTTTTTTGGGGTTTACGTTAAAAAATTATAGTATACCTTCTAGTTAGATTAATTATTTTCCAACTTAAAATAGGTGAAATATGTTAACTATTTTTTTTTTTTTTGACTTGCAAAGTTTTTCAGTTCATGGAATTTATTATTCAGTTTTTAATAGTTATAAGTAAGTAACATCTAAAGATTATTGTATATGTCGGTGGTATTTTTAACAAAATATCCATGATCAAATATTTTCTCTACTTTATTCAATGCATAACTGAACCAAAAATAAAAGAAGTTAAAACTAGAAGGATGGGCTAACTTCGGCCACGCCGAAGTTCGGATACCTTTGCAAACTGTTCTTATCAATTACATATAAATTACCAGAATTATAAGAAAGTATATAAAACTAATCTTGCCCGTGGCTCCAAGAAAAAACACTAACGAGTAAAAAAAAATTTTTTTTTTTTTTGGTCCTATTGTTCCTATAGGAGCTATATCATATCAACTCAACAGACACATTTTTATCTATATCAAACTTACATATACCAAATTTCGAGTGAATCGCTATTAAAATAACCAAGATTTTCATCTAAAACCAATTTTTTGGCCGATCGTTCCTATGGGAGCTATATGATATAGTGCCCCGATTCTGATAAAACGTTCCAGATATGTTAGAAAGTATATAAAAACCATAAATACCAAATTTATTGATAATCGCTTTTAAAACAACCAAGTTATTGCTCGAAATCCATATTCATGACCGATCGTTCCTATGGGAGCTATATGATATAGTCAACCGATTTTGATAAAACTTGGTGGATATGTTAAGTAACATATAAAACTCACAAATACCGGCTTTCGTAATATTTCGTTGGAAAACAACAAAGTTATTGAGGTTAAAGCTTATTCACGACCAATCGTTCCTAAGGGAGCTATATGATATAGTCATCCGATCGGAATGATTCCGAGATATACAATGAAAGAAGCCTAGGTGCAAAATTTCAACTCTGTAGCTTCAAGGGTCTCGGAGGAGATTGCGTTGATCCAGACAGACGGACAGACAGACAGACAGACAGACAGACAGACAGACGGACACGGCTATATCAACTTAGCTCATCGTGCTGATCAAGAATATATATACTTTATATAGTCGGAGATGCTTCCTTCTATGCCTTGCAAACTTCTGACCAAAATTAATATACCTTTTTTGCAAAGGTATAAAAAAACAGCAAATTACATATTACAACAAACTTATAAAAGGTATAAGATGGATAAATAATATAGAAAGAATAATTCCAAATTCTAATAACTTTTTTTATATTTTTTCATGACACGTTTAAAGGCCACATAAATGTACATACACATGTAGAAAAATTCTGAAATCTCTTAAGAAGCTCTCTACTCTCTTAATTAGTTCAACACTTTGCTTCTCTTAACGGATAACAAAGCTCCTTGACCTTAAGTGCTTATGATTGGGGTCAAGGTTGGTCTGTTTTAAAGTAAATCTATAAACAGATTAACTTCTTATATAAACAAATTTTTTTAATCGGTTAATAAAAAAACAATCATACAAAAAAATAGCAATAGTTTGTTAGTCCCATATAAGCTTTTTATACAATAATCCGATTCTAACATATATAATCCCCTTAAAAATATTTTTTGCATTTGTAAACTAAGAAAAAATTCGTTTCAAATTACTAAATTACTAAAAAAAATGTTTAAATATGACACTGAGAACTCTATAAACAAATTCTCTTTCATTCTTCTTCATGGAATATATAATACATAACTAAATTCTGACACATGTCAGAATATGTTGACCAGGAGCACACATTGGATTACATCTCTATATTCCAATGCTAATGCTATATACAAATGTATATACATATATATATACAAATATAAGTTGGTACATATATCAAAATAGAATTTATTTGTTGTTTCATACTAAATAAAAAATATATAAAATCGTTTGCATACTGAAATTATTTGCATATTATATGGAAAGACAATGCGTTGTCTGGACAAAGAGAGAAAGAGAAAGAGAGAGAGCGAACTGAGAGTATCAAAAATCAGAACAGGAAAAGCTGAGCGGTAAAAATGCAATCAATATTTGCCCAAAGGGTTGGAGGTGGATGCAAATGATGTATTGGTAGTTGTGGGAATGATTGTATTTTTCGGGTTTATAGAATGAAGGATGCGGGGGGAATTGTTAGGTACATTGCTCTTTTTACTACTATTAAAAATTCAATTGTTAAAAAAAAACTGCCAGCTTCAATGCATTTCTCTACTCTCTCTTTTTCTCTCACTCTTTCTCTTTCGCTTTATTTCGGCTAGGCTCTATCTTTCTTTTTCCCCGCTTCTCCTGTTGGCCTCATTGTGTCAATGTGGCAAATTTCAAACTGTGGCCGGGGTATGAATGGAAAGTGGGGAAAATGTTATGGCCGCTTTAGGTATATAACATACCTACCAAGTTTTCAGGCTGATGCTGATGCTGCTGCTGCTGATGCTGTTGTTATTGTTGTTGCCTCGCGTCACCGCTGCCATTTGAAAAGTCAAATGTCGAGAGCAGTTCCATTGGGTAAAGTTTTACACTTTGCAAAATTTAAAAACCAAAAATTGTTTGTTTCATGTTATTTCCCCCGGTCTACACCATATATAAAAATGGATACGGATCCAGAGCCATATATAGCACTACCACAGTGGGGACACATGGCGCGTATCGTTGCGGAAATAATGAATGAATGTCGTCCAATCGGACAAAAATCAGTAACATGATTTTGTGACAGTTTTCACAGACCGTTTGTCCTCTTCCTGTTGAAGGTATTCATGCGGGCGGGTTATAGCATTCAGTATAACCACGGCAATGTGCAAATTCTGTTGTTGTAGTTAATGACAGTAGCCATATACATTTCCATACAATCCACGACAACAAAAATACCGACAAGATAAAGTCATTTATGGTAACAAACATTTAAAAGCTGTCAAATGCGATATCCATTTGATATCTGCTAAAGGAATTTCCCCAAACAGTTGCTACATAATTCGATTTTTGATAAGCACTAAAAATACATTTTTGTTTCAAATTTTAGAAAAATCAATAAAATTGACACAATTTGTATGCCAACGCAAAATCTGTAAATCTTCAAACAAATTAGTTAGAGGAAGCAATCAATATGCCTGTGGGTGGTTGTGTTGTGAACTGTAATCGGATCCTTTGATTTATCAGATTTATGACAAACCATCAACAATTTTAAATTGGCAACTCATTTAACTTTATTTGTACGGTGACACATGGTAAAGGCCAAATGCTGAGATTGACAATCTTTAAAGATGATTAACTTACTTCACTTGCAGATTATATTTATGCATTACCTGGAGAAAGGAGCGGGCGAAAACGATAAGAGAGAAAGAAAATTGTAAATACACCGTCTTTGCTGCTGACTGTCAGTTGCATTTCTGAAAATTATGAATATTTCCTTTTAAAACGACGTTGACACTTTTACTGAAATAAAAAATAAAAATGGAAAAACAAAAACCGATTGCAGAAAGCCAATTTCATTCACAACGAACTTTTGTATACCCTTGTTATTGGTACTTGATTAAAATATTGTAATATCTATTAAATGCCATGTAGTAAATTAATAATTTCTCTTTAAGGTTTTTTTTTTTTTAGGAATACCCGAACAAAGCTTAACAACAGATCAAAGTAGTAATTCTTAAGAATTGTATAGAAATAGGTTGAACTAATCCAAAAAAAAAGACCTAGAATATCTTCTGTTCCACTATTTTTAATAAAAAAGTTTGTCAGGAATAAATAAATATATTGGGTATTAATAAAGTAAGGCAAAATTTCTTTTTTACCAACTGAAATTCAAAGTTATTATAATCCATATGGTCTAATATAAATATGAAAGCTTATTCATTTCTAAGTATTCAATCCAAATGAGTTCAAGTAAAATTTTCTTCCATAAGTTACAAACACAATTGCAAATTTAATATAACCATAGTAAGGGTATTTTAAATAATAATAAAACTTGCCTGTGGCGGCTTATATCGCAGACTGAAATACACCAACCACACATACCTTGTGTGTACCTTTGTGTATATACAAATACAGTTGTACAAATTGTATATACATATATACATACATATGCATATAACAGACATGAATTTTCACACCTTCAATGGGAAGTTTTCGTTGAGTGGCAAAAGGTAAGGGGTACATACAATATATATATATATATATCTTTATATATATGTAAGTTTGGGTAGCCAAAAAATCTCTTTTAAAAGAAAACCAAAACAAAATGTTGACTTTTATAAGTGCTTAAGTTTAATCTGTAATGCATTTTGTGGCTAACCAAAATTTTTTAGTAAACTTAAAATTATAAAGGGGAGGTAGGGTAGGGAATTAATTTCAAGACGCTTTTATGGAAAAATTGTATTGTAACTTGTGAACTGACAATTAACTTTTTATATTTGAATTGTATAACATTTTTATTATTCTTTTGTTAATTGCTTGTAATATAAATAATTTGTTAAAATTTATTTCATTTTTCCTATCTTATTTCTTTTAAAAGGTAAACAACTTTGGTTTAAAACAACTTAAAAAAACTTTCTTACTTTATGAAAAATTTAAATAATTTCTGAGAATCACATTAAAAAAAACGACATTTTAAACTTTTTTCACGATTGTCAATCTAATCTTTAAAAGATTTACTTAGTTTGTCCATATCTTTTTTTAAGACTTCTTGGATTTCCTAACTCTTTTTTTTTTTTCGTTATTCCCACTCAGGTAAAACACTCACGTAACTACCGCAAAACTTCAACCTTGAAGTAAATCGGGTAAACTAACGAAAAAAAATGCAGATAAAAGAAACAGGAAAATAAAAGGGAAAAATAATATAAAGCGTCGCATTACACGGTCAATTGGGAACTGATTGAGTTTGGCCATTGAGGTAGATATTTGCTAAAGGAAGTATTCCAGCCAGATTGATGGCTGTCAGGTTGGAGATGCAGCAGCCACAACACGCATACATACTTTCTTTATGCTATATATATATATATATATACATATGGAAGTAAGTAAGCTTGTATAAAACATCAGCCAACGACCGACGAGTTGCAGGAATGAGCCGTCTCTCTCTTCAACATTTTGCCTTTGGCACGCCGCAAAGTATGCAACGTTGCCAGAGTTCTCTATGTGGATTTTGAGCGATATAAATAAGTAATTAGCACATAGTGCATAACAGGTCTACCTTTGCCCATATGCCACACATTTAATGGCCTCCTTAAAGTGCAATTTAGTTTCAAGTTTTTTGTTCTTGCATAATGATGTACATGAGCATACATTTTTTTTATTCTTTTTTTCTCTCTAGACATATTTTTTATACTAGACTATATTTGGTTTGTTTATCTAAGTCATATATATAAATGTGTGTGTGTGTGTGTAGATATAAAGGAAGGAGCAGCAAACCTCAAGGAAACAGTCGATTATTCTGTTTCGTTATGTCGCCACCCCTCGTGTCTTTTTTTTTTTTTCTTTTGTACGTGTCTTGACTGTGAAATTAATAGGTTTTGCCTGCTTTTAGGCGTGAAATAAGCTACTTATAAAAGAATTTTTTATACCCTTACAAAGAAAAAGCAAATTATCTGTCACCGTATGCTTAGTAAAAGAATAATATCTTCTTTCTATTAGTAAGTCAGTTCTTCTGGTTCGAATTTATATACAAAGAATTGAATTTATATATAAAGAATCAGAAAATAGCTAAGAATAGCTTTTAAGATAAGCGAATTTAAATTTTTCCTATATAAGAACGATTCATTCTGTTTTCAACCTTAATAGTGTATAAATACTTTCAGGATTTCAAATTTAACTACCGGCATGATTTGTTTTATGTTATGTATACAATGCCAGGGGTCCATATGTTAATAAGAGAAGAAATTATCAATTACCTGACAGCTTCAGTCTTGACTTTTTGTTTTCGTTTATTTTGGTTAGTTGAGGCCACGTCTCTTGGATTCATTTGTATGTATATAGAAATGTACTTTTGTCTCATTGCCTTGAGATTAGTTTAATATGCTGAACAAGAATGATGGAAGACTTTGCTCAATTGGGTTTATATCAAATTAAACAGGGTGATGTGACAAAACCATGTATTCATTATATACATATATACAGTTAAATAAAACATTTTTAGCTAAAAGCAAAAACGAATTTTCGCCAATGTTCAAACTTCAACATGAAGTTGTAATTATACGTATATGAACATTTGGCCATTAGCCAATCAATTAGAAATTGGACAACTCATTGCTAATTGACCTCAATAATAATAATAAAAAAAAAGAAAATTGAAACTTTATATTAAATACGCTTAAAAAGAAAGAATATATATATATATAATTTTATGAGAAAGTTAAAGTTTAAGTCAATCATCTGAAATCGATTTTCATCAATAATGATTTCATTATAATTATTGGCCAGCCAAGTGAAAATAGCTTCTGTCGAGTGCATATGAAAATCAGACAAGTAAATTATCTCCAGCCACAATGGACCAAAAGGAAGTATGTCCAGAAATACTCATGGTAAATGAAATGAAGCATCGACTCTCAATTCATTCATGAAATTAATTATAATATGCTACACGAAAACTTACTTTATTTTCTTTTCCTGTTCCAATATATGAATATAAAAAGATTTTCTTGAAATTCCATACATTCCTCTTATTATCGGTGACAATTTCCCTTTTACTGATTTCCCAATAGCCCTTGATTTTTTCATTCGGGTTTTACTTGTTTTTTTTTTTTATAGATTGAGTTTTGCTGTTTGTAATTAATATGGGAATATATTGCGACATCAGCCATGCATTTTTCGTCCACTAATTGGTGGGGGAAATGTTGTGCTGTTTTTCTCTTTTTGTTGCCCTCTCTATCTGTCTGTTTACATTGAAATTGATATTTGATGGTAAATATGGTATATTTCTTTTTGAACTGGAATTCAGTTTCAGTAAATAGTCTAAAAATCAACTTTAAATATGAATATTTCTATCAATATTTATACTGAGAATAAAAAATGTCAATTTGAAAACCTTTACCCTGTGCTTAAAGTTGAAATAATATTAATAATATCAAATAAAACAAATATATTTAACAACAACTCTTAGGCGTTGTGAATATATAAATTGGTTCTATTTGATTTGTTCTATAACAAAAAACAAAACCACTGAAATCGGCTCCTAACATCCATGTACTTAGAAACAGTTGTATTATTCTTCCACTCCCTTTTATTATACCCTTGTTTTCCTATATTGATTATCATAAAATTGTTCAGTTAACGCTCAGAAAAAAGCGGTTTCAACCTTATAAATAATAATATTTATGATCAACATTTATAGCCGAGTCTATCTATCCATATGCGTCCATCTGTCTGTTTCTTTGCATCTCTTAAACTTTTAATATTAAGCTAAGTGATTGAAACTTGGTAAATCATCATTTTAAATGTAGACGCATCGCAAGTTAATGAACTAGTGGGATCAGACTAATGTAAGATTTAGTTAATATCCGACTAATTCGTGTAGATTAAAACTTTTCTTTTTATACATCTAACATATTTGATATCTGGTAATTCAAAATGCCTTTGTATGTTTCTCTAATCAACTATTAATGTAAAATAAGTCTTTATAATGTTAATTCTCTATAACAAAATTATTTAGTTATATGAAAAGTATTTAAACAATATAATGAAAGAAAATATCTAAGCAAAAATCTGAAATTATGCAATGTCATATGATATTAAGAAGCTTTACCCTGATTTGACAGATTTGGTTAATAGAAAATCAAAATTATTATCATTTCTTCAATTAATGTTAGGAAAAGTAATAAAGTAATATAAGTAGTATTAGTTTTATTTCATTACAGTTATGTATTATAGATAAGGAGTTAAGATATTTCCAAAAATAATAAAACTAATATATATAATTGACAAAGAAAGAACTTTATATCAAAGCTAAAGCCCAATGTTTGTAAGGGCAAAATAAAAAAAATCTTTATATATTAGATCACCTATTCGAACTTTTGAACAGGCTAACAAATTACTTCCTCATTTGATGCATTTTAACTTTAAATTTCAAATGCCTTAATTGTTCTTAATAAGACCTTCTCATTGGAAAAGAAAAGACAGAAGAATCAATTGTAAATACATTTTCAACTTTCCTCTCGAAGTTGTTCAACTTGCAATTTACCATTAAAGCAGCACTGCTTTCCCCCCTCTCGTTGTGTCTCTTTCCTTTGCTATGGTGCTACCTTTTAAATCTTTACGCCAATTCACATTGAGTTGATAAAATTTGCATAATTTATAAAGCAAATCTTTGGGCAAACAATACAAGAAGCAAATGCCACAGAGGAAGCAATTTAACCACTGACACAGGCTCACTTGATGATTGTCTGTCTATCTTGCCGACGTCTATATCTCTATCTGTTGGTCTGTCTGTCTGTTTGTCTGTCTGTCTGTCCATCTGTCTGTATGCCTCTTAATGAGGAAATTAAAAACTCTTGTCTAGAAGTTTGTGCTTTGCAATGAAACTCAATTGTCGAATGAAAAGTGTCAGGCTCTTTAACTTTTCTCGCATTCTGTTTTATTCTTTAGCTAAGTTGGCGTGAAACAATAAATCCAATAAAACACACATTAGCCGCGACACATTTGCCGCTTAACGTGGCTTACACCCCCCGGGTATGCTCCACCCGCAGCGAGATTTCACTTTGACTACCATTAACAAAAGCTAAAGAGAGATAGAGAGAGAGGTAGAGAAAGAAAAGTCTTTTCCTTCCACTTTCTGTCTTTCTTTCGTTTTTTTTTTTTTTTTTTGACTTATTTACCGCCTGCGGTGTGTTGTTCTCTCTCGTCTCCTTCACATTCACTCAACTAAAAGGCTAATCCACTTAGTTATTGAGTAGTTGAGTGCCATCGAGACTTTAAGAACTTTAAATTTCTCATTTAATCACTCGAAATACAGACTATGGAATACCCAGTGTTATACCCTTTCTTCAAGTAAGTTTTATGAAATGAAACTTTCTTGAATTTGTTTCTTTTCGATTGTAATAACAAATTGGATATACTTTTTTATTAAATAAATAAATCTGCTATCTAGTATGTAATATATATATATATATATAATAAAAATAAGTATGGGATAATGTTTGTGCTGTATCCAAAAAACAATTAGAATGATTTTAATGATCTTGGTGTTTAAATACTAATAATAAAATACTAAAATGGATGTTATAAAAAAGAGTTTAGTTTTATACTCAACACTAGAGGGTATTTTCCCTATATAGGCTGAACTTAACTTTAAGTGACTTAAAATAGCACCTTAAAAGAAACCCTCTATTCTTACTCAAAAGATTGTCACAAAATTCCGAAGGGTTTAAATCAATGATTAATTCAGAGAGCCAAAATATTCTCTATATCACTTTGACAGTTCCAAAATTTCTAATATTGAGTTGGTTTACAGTGATTTTAGCGTGATTGATCAACATGGCAGATTTATAATCGGGAATTAAGTAATATAAATATTTAGTTCTATCAATGGCAAAAGAACCTTAATTTAAAAATATTTACTTTGGAAAAAATACTAACAAAATTGTTTTTGGATCCCTCATGGTGAAATTTCAAAATCTATCTTTTAATTTTTACTCAATTATTTGTTAAATCTTAGAATACCAAAAATACCAAAATACAATTAGAAGCTTTAGTTGGAGTAGAAATTTTTAATTATTTGATCTTTAAAATTCATTTTTGAGATTTAAAAACCTTTAAATTGCTTTGCGGAAACAATTTATTTTTGCTAAAATTTCAAGCCGTTCTCTAAAGGTAAGTTGCAATTTAAAAAAAGAACGAGAAAAGTTTTTATAGTTGGCATTTAAATACTTTACCTTAAAATCGATAATATTGAAGCAACTTTTTAAACTTTAAACTTTAGTTAATATTATTATTGTATTAAATTTAGTGAATAAAGCCATATGGGCGTATTTCAATCTGTTATTTGATTTTATAAGGCCTTAAATGCATATATAAAAATTCATCACTTTGATATATCCTTTGACTCCACGCATAGAGGGTATATAAAGAGAAATTCGTTGATTAAAATCACAGACTGCAATCACAGAGCATTTTTGTGGAATTTTCAAGTTTGTCACACATGGAAAAAACCAAAAAAAAAAAAACCAAAAAGAGAAAAATAAAGGATTGCCTTTTGGCCTGGTGCGCACACATGTGGCATTCGTTTACTTTTTTCATTCGTTGATAAATGGCCAATGGGTGAAAGAGAAGGACAGCCGAAGAAAAGAGAAAACACTATATGTGATGGCAGCGGAAACTCAAATTAATTACACTAATTGACTTTGAAAGCTAACAAACCGAAAACGCGCTAAAAAATGAATGATGCAAAAAACCGTGTGTGTGCAAATGTTAGTCGGTTAGATTTTTAGTTTCAGATATGGCACCACTTCGCAGAATGTTTTCATCACTGTTGAACGAATGAGTTTATATTCTGATTTAAAATTTGAAAATGTTTTTTAGATACTTTTAAGTCTTTTTATAATTGACAATATTTTAAATAAAACTTTACCATGTTTTATTTCATTTGTTTAATAAATTGGAATGAATTGAGAGTAAATAAATAGTTAAACCAAAAGACTTTTAAACTATTGTCATTATATATATAAAACTTTTAAAAATATATATAAAAAAAATGGAATATAGTCTTCAGTTGTATCCATATTCTTTCACTAAAAATTCTCTTTCTATTCACTCATTTGATAGACTTCATTTTAAAGTTTCAGGTTCAACTTGATTCAATTACAGAACTTTAATTTGAAAGGTCTAAAAGCAACAAAATAAAGAATTTGATAGAAAAAATTGTGAAAATATTGTCAACTTCAGTTTAAACCTATTTGAAAAATATATGTTTCAGCCCTGATTGAATATTTACCACGCTTCAATATTTAGTTTGTTAGATTCATATAATAAGCAAATAATTTTAAATTAGTGGCATGAAATGGGACAAACCTTTGAACGAAAGTTTGAAACATTATTCTCCCTTTAAAGTTAGTAAGAAAACATTGACTCAATTATTGCAAAGCAAAAATGGTTTTACAATTTTTACTTATCTTACTGGTCGCTGAATTATCAGCAGGTAATAAGTTTTGTCATCGGGATCTATGTGGAAATGGTAAACAACATCTGCTCTGTAAGGATAATGGAGTAAGTTTTGTCAAAATATACCCTGGATAGGAATCAATAGAATTTAATTTTATTTTTCAGACAATCAATTACGAATTTTGCCCGACCCAAGCTACTAAGCTAGTAAAAATGTCAAAGAAGTATATCAAATTGATCATTCAATCACATAATATGTTTCGCAATTTGGTTGCTTCAGGTAATGTGAAAATGCCTATGGCAGCCCGCATGCCTATGCTCCAATGGGATGAAGATTTGGCCAAAGTATCCGAGGTAGCTGTACGCCGATGTCAAGTTGATCACCTTAAATGTCCAGCAACATTGAATTATCCATCGCCGGGTCAAAATGAAGCACTCGAAATGTATAAGTGTAAGACAGCATTGTCTCTACTATTAGGTGAAGATGTTAAGTTTTGGTTTAAACACTCAATGCAAGCGTCCCCTGAAGACCTTATTAGTCCAAACAATTCAGAGTGAGTAAATTTTCATTAAGCCATCAAATTAAACAAAGTTTGTATCTCCTTGCAGTAAAAATATTGCATACTTTTTGCAAGCAGTAAGGGATCGATCTAATCGTGTTGGTTGTGCTGCAATTCGATATATAATACCTAATTATGTATATCGATTGTTCCGATGTACTTATAGTTGTGGCATTTCAATGTGTTCCAAGAAAAATCCAGTTTATGAAATTGCCAAAAAGAAACCTGGGGAGAAATGCCAAACGGGCTTAAGTGCAGATTTCACTAATTTATGTTCCGAGAAAGAGGTGATGAAAGAATGCAGCAATAAAAAACCAATTGTCCCACCAGGCGATGAAGGAAACGATGAAGAAAACAATGAAAAAAACGATGACAAAAAAGATAAAAATAGCGATGAAAAAATAGATGAAAATGACGATGAAAAAAATGATGAAAAAAACGATGACAAAAAAGATAAAAATAGCGATGAAAAAATGGACGAAAAAGACGATGAAAAAAAATGATGAAAAAAACAATGAAAAAAACGATGACAAAAAAGAAAAAAATAGCGATGAAAAAATAGATGAAAAAGACGATGAAAAAAATGATGAAAAAAGCGATGAAAAAAACAATGAAAACAACGATGACAAAGAAGATAAACAAAGCGATGACAAAATAGATGAAAAAGGCGATAAGAAAAACGATGAAAAAAATGATAATAAAAAAAAAAAAAAAAAATGATGAAAAAAAAATGAAAAAACGATGATAAAATAGATGAAAAAAACGACGACAAAAAAGATAAACAAAGCGATGGAAAAATAGATGAATAAAGTGACGAAAAAAATGATGATAAAATCGATGAAAAAATCAATGAAAAAAGAGATGATAAAATCGATGAAAGAACGAAGATAAAATCGATAAAAAAAAAAGAAAACAGAGATAAAATAGTTAATAAAATCGCTGATGATGTGGAGAAAATTAAAGTACAGTTATAACAAATTTATGTTTCATTATACCAACGTTTCCAAACAGTTTTTTTGACCCTCACATCAGTATGGACATAAACTAAAAGTACGATCGGTCTTTGGTATTTAGAAGAATAAAATAAAAACTTCAATAAAAACTTTGTACCCATAAGTACGATCATCGATTTTTCATTATCCTGTGATTTAAGGATATTTCTTATTTTTAAGCTTTCTTAACGGTCATTTCTTTAATAATGATAGTGTAGTGTGATTAGTAGAAAAAGAACCCATATCAATCGCCAGAAAGTACAACTCAATTCAAGTCACTTTATTGATTGTTTTTTTTTTATAATTAGAAGAAAACATATTTTCTATAAAATGACTTTTCCATATTTTGGTTTTTATTTTGTCATGAACAAGTTGATTCACCCAGGAGATAGCGAACAACCAAATGTGAAAGATGTCTCAGAGGGACCCATAAGAAACAGAGGAGCTTACGCAAAGCTAATTTGATTACTAAAAGATATAATGTGACCATTAATATTACGACATCTGGATAACACTTATTAATTGGGTAAAACCCAGTTTTATTCAATTCAAAAAATATTAGAACTGTAAGCAATTTAGATCATTATATAAGGTGGCTTTTATCCAGCTGTTTTATCTGAAATCACTTTAAAGTTCAAACCCAAACCAATTTAGATGTTACCTACTTAAATACAACGTCCAGTATCTATACCAAACTATACAAAACTTAGCTACCCAGATTTAACCTAATTTAGAATAACCAATAATATATGTATTATTCAACAATTTATGCTTAAATATTTTCTAAAAACATTTTGGTCTATGAATACATAGAGACACGCTAAAGCAAACTTGAATAAAATAACAATATTGCAAACAAATAAATGAAAGAAAAATGTACATCAAGAACAGAAACAAAAAAAGGAAGATGTCTACTTTTATCTGGGTAACCACAAATAAGCCCAAGAACCATCCAAATCACCTGCATAGGTAGGCATTTTATGAACAAAAACCGAGTCCAACTACAGGTTCTGGCACCACACTTGTCACAGAGGCAAAATGGGAGGTTTGTTCTGGTATTCGTTCCAGTTTAGGAAGAGCAAATTTGCCAAGCACAAAAATATGAAAATATACGTAAATATACGGGCACATGTGGGATATTTCTATTTTTCCTCTCAACCGCCACCTGGCACCTGGGAAATCAAGTAGTAAACCGCTCACATGCAGGCCAACCACCCTACTACCCCCTCAATCTACACTGTTTTCAGCCAGCTTTCATTCTCTTTATCTGTGAATTGTTACTGTAAATGAAATGAAAACGACCACAGGACAACAAATAACAAAGGAAGAAACATAATAACAAGTTTGCCTCTTGTTATGTCTAAGGCTATCTAGATAGATGTATATTTACGTACATACTTATAAATATATATTTACCACTCCACAAGATAAATAGTTGTTAGTCTTTCGATCATATGGCAAACATAATAGAAATTCAATTTAATTTCAGGTGAGCCTTTTATTTCAACTTCTTCAAGTTAAACCATAAATTGAAATATCAAATTGTTGTCGTAGTTCTTTTGCTGATCATCTAAATTCTTAGTTTATTTATACTGGCCATTGTTTACCTATAAAACTTACTGAACATATTTTATAGCCAATGGAAAATGCCAATATATCCAATGGTTTCAACTAAAAACATTCACATGCAAAAGTTTACAGACTGCGAACTTTATTACATATAATTCACGATTGCCATTAAGCAATTATTATATTTTTCTATTAAGGATATGGTAGGGTAAATTTATAATTCAGTTGGAGAAAATATATTATTTAAAGAATGTGGTACACAAATTTTAAGTATAATCGAAAAAACATTGAAAAAGGTAAAGCAATTTTAGTCCAGTTCTTCTAATGCAATGCGATTTCCCAACAATTTGATCTGTTAAAGTTGGTGGACACAGTCATTTGAAATCCATTTTATATTGTTTTAATTCTGTGTTGAACTCAGTAATAAGTTTTATATTTCCACCGTTATTAGAATTAGAATTATTTTTTAAATTTTGTATACCCTTCAGCCAATATATTGAAAAACAGAACAATAGATTTGAAACGGCTAACTTTATATCTCCAATATGTCGATAAACCAGACTTCAACAGACTGCCAACTTACATACATAATATTCATAATTCTCCTATTTTCGGATTTCGAAATAAAATAAATAATAAAATATTAAATTGTTTAAGCTTTTTTGAAAATTGATTTTTTGTGAATTGATTTTTATTACCTTTATACATCGTTTGAAGAGTTCAAGCTATAAGTTTTCTCTATTTAGATCTATTTTTAAACTACTAAGCTAAGACAAACTAGAAGAATGGGCTAACTTCGGCCGAGCCGATTATTATTCATCTACCTTCTGCTCAAATATGAACGAGACTTGATCAATAAAACGGTCCGCGGATGACATATGGCAAAAATAATTTTTTTGGTGGATGGTAGGACTGTTATAAGCTTACATGGCAAATTTTTTCGTAATATGTCACATAGTTTGTTTTCTGTGCTACTGTAAACAAGTCTACCTCGAGTGTGTTTTTCGAATTTGTTCCAAAATTGTTGAATTTTCTTCAAAAAGAACAACGCACACTGTCGCTAACGAAATGTTCGCCATGACTGATACGGACATCCGGCACATCATAACTGGTGACGAGACTTGGATTCATGAGTATAACGTCTAAACAGCCCAACAATCTTCGGAATGGCGCTCCCCGGAGGAGCCGAAACCCAGAAAACCACGCCAAAGTCGCTCAAAAATTAAGGTTGTGCTGACTTTTTTCGATTACGAAGGTGTGGTGCACTCGGAGTTCCTTCCGCAAGGCCGATCGGTTAACGCTGAATATTATTTAGACGTTTTAAAGCGTTTGCGCGATAACATTCGTCTTAAAAGTAAGGAATTGTGGGACAACAAGTCATGGTTCTTGCATCACGATAATGCACCAGCTCACACATCACGTCTTGTTCGCGATTATTTGAACAAAAATAATGTTAATATCGCTCCGTAAGCACTGTATTCGCCTGATATGGCTCCATGTGACTTTTTCCTGTTTCCCAAGTTCAAGTTGCCGCTCCGTGGAAAACATTTTAAGACAATTGAAGTCATAAAAGAGAATTCGAAGAAGGAACTGAAGTCCATACCGAAATCGGCCTTCCAGAAATGCTATGATGATTGGAAAAAACGTTGGCATATGTGTATTGCCTCCAATGGTGATTAATTTGAAGGAGATAAAATAAAAATTAAACAATAATTAACCGTTTGTGTTTTATTACATCAGTCTCGTTCATATTTGAGCAGAAGGTAAAACTGTGTTAATTCAGACGAACGGACAAGGCTATATCAACTCAGCTCATCCTCCTGATCAAGAATATATATACTTTATATAGTCGGGGATGCTTTCTTTGATGAGTTGCAAACTTCTGACCAAAATGAATATACCTTTTTTACAAAGGTGTAAAAATCCTAATAGAACAATCTTGATTTATTTAAAAAATTTAATAAATGTGGTAAAAAAAAAATGTTTTGAGAAAAAACTTATTTGCATGACATTTTCAAATGAACTGAATGAATAATATAAATAATAAAAAAAATTAATAAAATATTATATTGACGATAAAAAGGATTAAAGTAGTAAAAAAGGTTTTGCAATATATTTTCCTTATGGCAATTAAAATCAATGAATAAATCAAATAGTATTCCTCTGATATTTTTTTTTAAGAATTACAATTTGTTTTTAAAACATTTTAAATGCATAATTCAATTATCTTTTTCTTATCTTTTCCCCCAAGTGAATCGAATAAATAAATAAATAGCTAACGAAACTAAATAAACATTTAGTAAGCACGAGAGCATAAGTAATAATATATTTATTTATTAATGCAGTTAAATTGCAATCGAAAGACCTTTCAAGTTGTCTACAAATTTTAAAATTATGCCAAACCCCCGCCCAACTGACTCTATTTTAAAATAAAACGCAATGTGGAGCTAACGAAGGAAGGGCTGGCATATAAGCTGATCCGATGATGGCAAAGTGGGTGGGACCATAGGATACAGGCAGCTAGTTCTAACCGCAATTTATGTCGACTTCACTTCCGGTTTGTGAGAAATAACTCTTGCTGGCTCTGGCAGGACGTAAAGTCCTAGTCGTAGTTCTAGTCCTGCCCACTTCTACCCCACCCCTGCCTTTAACATGGTCTTTGGCCCTGTGTGTATGTATGTGTGCGGAATTTCTTGTCATCATTTTCAGGCTGCTGCAAATTAACTTGCATAATTTAAAAGGCAGTCCGAACATTTTGCCTCTCAGTTCATCAGCGCATTTAAAATCATGATGAAAAGTGCTCGTGGCCTTGGCTACTAAATTATGAGTGTAGGGAGCCGCATAAATCAACACAATGCTTGGTTGGCTCTTGGCTTTTCTTACCATAATTGTTTTTTTTCTTTCCTCCTTGTGTTTATTTTTTCTTTGTTTTATGAGGTCAATCAATAGAGAATTTTCCTAACGCAACCCAGTTAATTGGTTGAACAAGGAGGCTTTAATATATATATATATATATATATATATTCCTTTATGAAATGTCAACTATAAAAGTTGCGTCATCTCAAATAGGAGACATGCATATAGAGGTAATACTTCTTGATATTAGATCGTTTTTCCCGGCCCTGATTATAGTAAATAATTAGCAAATAATTTTTAATTAGTAGCATGAAATTGTAACAAGAATTGAACGAATGTTTTACAAATTAGTTGCATTTAAGGTTTATAGGAAAGAAGTCAATGTGTTCTTGAATAAATGCAAATCTAAAATGATTTTACATATATTGCTTTTCTTATTAGTATCTGAATTATCATTCAGTAATAAGTTTTGTCATCCGGATCTATGTGAAAGTGGTACAGAACATTTGCTCTGTAAGGATAAAGGAGTAAGTTATGGTAAAGTAAGCTCTGTATGGGAATCAATCATACTATATACTATTTTTCAGACAATCAATTACGAATTTTGCCCGATACGTGCTACTAAGCTGGTGAAAATGTCAAAGGAATATATTGAAATAATTCTTGAATCACATAATATGTTTCGCAATATGATTGCTATGGGCAATGTGGGTGCAATGCCTATGGCTGCCCGCATGCCTATGCTCCAATGGGATGAAGATTTGGCCAAAGTGTCCGAGGTATCTGTACGCCAATGTCAAATTAAACCGCTTAAATGTGCAGCAACTGTGAATTATCCAACGCCGGGTCAAAATGAAGCACTCGAAATGTATTACTGCAAATTTGCGACCATCTCGCTATTACAGGATCATATAACTTTTTGGTTGGCTCACTCGGATCTTACAAAAGCTGAAGACCTAATATATCCGAGTATTTTAGAGTAAGTGAATTTTTATTAAGCCAACAAATTAAACAGAGTTTGTATCTCCTTGCAGTAGAAATATTTCATACTTTTTGCAAGCAGTGAGGGATCGATCAAATCGTGTTGGTTGTGCTGCAATTCGATATATAATAACTAATTATGTATATCTATTGTTTAAATGTACATATAGTTGTGGCATTTCAATGTGTTCCAAGAAAAATCCAGTTTATGAAATTGCCAAAAAGAAACCTGGGGAGAAATGCCAAACGGGCTTAAGTGCAGTTTACACTAATTTATGTTCCGAGAAAGAAGTGATGAAACAATGCAGCAATAAAAAGGCAGCAATAAAAAGAAGGATAACTAAAGGAAAATGATAAAACTGATCAAATCAATAAATGACATCGATCTGAAGAACTTTAAACCACAGAAGTGACGTAGACTGAAGATAAAACATAACTACAAATATTTAGACATGCGAATGAATAAAACTTTTCACATTATTTTGTTTAATTTGAAAAATATAAAAACTTTTAATTTTGGAACCAGCTTTGTTCTTATATTTCATATTATAATTTTTAAATAATTTAAAAATTTATTGCTGATTTAAAAATTATGATGAAAAGTCCTCGTGGCCTTGGCTAGTTAATTATGCGTTCAAGAAGCCTCATTGGCTCTTGGCTTTTCTTACTTTAATTATTTTTTCTTCTTGTGTTTATATTTGTTTTGTTTTATAAGGTCAATCCACAGAAAAAGTTCTTAAGTCAAGCCACTTAATTGGTAAGGGTGAAATTTATATTTCTTTATGAATTGTCAAACTATAAAAGTGACGTCAGCGGCGCCAGAGAAATCCCAAATAGGAGACATGCATAAATTCAATTGCAATTCTGTGTCATTCTCTCTCTCTCTCTCTCTCTTTCTCTCTCTATCCATAGCAGTAAATTGTACAAAATTGTTTGAGCCACATTCGAAATTTTGGAAAACCAACTGGAAAAGCCAATGACTGCCACTTGGCAACATATCAAAAAGTAGAAGAGAAAAAGTAAAGATACGATGGCGGCTTGATGCCGCCATGAAAATTTACGAGTGACACAAATGGTTTTCTTTCTTTAGCTGCATTGCAGTTTAGGCTGCAGACCAACTTGAGGGAAATGCAGGAAAAGAAAAAAATACTAAAAGAAAATGGGGAGAAAAAGAGGAAAGCTAGTTTTTTTTTCTCACACCAACTTAATGACAAGACAAATTATGAAATTTTTAAGATGCTTAATTTTAGTTGGCAAGCATTCAAGCATGAATTAGATTTGCAATAAAGACGAGAAACGGGGCAAAAGAGAATGGATTAGTCTTATTCATTTTTCCTTTTTTTTTTATTGTAAGTAGCTTGCTTTTCTTTTAAATATTTACATTTTGCGACAATTTTGGTTTTGGTTTCTTTTGGTTGAGGTCATTTTTTGAATTGAAGCATAATAAATCAAAAAGCAACTAACCGAAAATTGTTAACATTTCTCAAGTGCTTTAAACAAGCTTTAGACCACAAAAGATGGTATAAATTTAATATGCCCCTAACTAGTCGTTAGGATTAGCACCAATAAAGCATACGGTAGCAAGCAGCTGGGGGCATCAGCTCCCCTTCTTCACAAGAGATTTGAGGCAAACGATTTTAAGTGAATTTATTACCAAAGCTAGTAAATCAATTCATTGCAATCTTGGTTCTGGATATAGCCGATATGCACAGTTATTCACAATCAGGCATTAAGCCTTTAGATTAATCCAAGCACAACCGATTTTTGGTAAAGTACTTAAGTAATCTAAAACTAAAATATTGAACTAAAAATGCATTTAGATTAACGTACAACCCAGGTTTTTTTATTCAACCCTTCTTCGACTGTTACGATGGAAGAAGTTTGTTAGCATTTAAATTTACTTGTATTATTGTCAATTAAAATCAAACGTATTTCTGAAAAAGGTGGAAACATACTTTAGATAATATTTTATAAAGAGAATCAAATACTGACCACTATTGCAGATGGTTAAAGGTTTCCATTTTTCTCTTGTCATCAAAGCAAAATTAACACCATCTACCGCCCCAATATCCTGGTCCACTGGGTCCACACCAGGAATTGAATGGTCCATTGTATGGGCCAAAGCAGGGATCATAAAAACCACTAGGACCACAACCACCGCAAGCATAAAGTGCGGCCATAGGATAGCAAGGAGAATAGCACATTCTGAAAAATACAAAAATCGTTTAAAACTATCCAAAAATTTTTAATTTGGAATCGACCGACTTGTTTTGCGTCAAAGAAAAGTAGAAAAACTTTAGGCTAAAATTTATTGTTAGCTCGTAACAGTCCGAAAGGTATGAACAACAGGGTTAGACTGATGATAGTTGAGTTAAAATATACGAAGTAAATGAAATATCAATGAAAGTTGGAGTCATGGAGTGCTCGATTAAAATTATTTTCTTATTTGTACATTTAGTAGAGAAATGTAGAATTTATACAGCTTCTTTATAAACTACAACCTAACCTAAACTAAGGTTAAGAATCCAGAGCCATTTAAACTTGGTAATTCAAACAATTGTATGGTATAGTTTTGTGTGTGGTAAAATCAATTAGATGGGACTTAGAAAAAGAGTTAAGAAAAAACAACTTGGGTTAGTATTATAAAGGTGATCTATTAGAAGTCTTATTGGTTCAGCAAACTCTCTAGAATTGATTTCTTTTGTATTTTTTTAATATTATTTATATTTCATAAAATCGCAAGCTAGTTATCTAGAGTATGATCATTCAGGGGTCATAAATGTAGGTCTTACAGAGAAGGATACATTATATATGGTTCAACGTGAATGTCGTAATTTGACGATCCACTAAATATGTCATTGTTAGAGTCTAACTTTTAAGGAATTGATGTGGCAAGATCGTATCTGCTCAGTTGTATCACTAGATTCTTGATTTAAAAACAGGAAAAGTAGCAGGAGCGTTCTAAACAAAGTTAGACTTATCCAACTGAATGTCAGTTAAAGATACTATTAGGTCCCCTAATGGTAACGAATTTACTTTCTTAAACAATTAAATGTTTATTGACCGAGCTTTTAAGGTTTTTTTAACCTGTCCGTAAACTATCATCTACCATTTGCTTTAATTATTGTCATATTTATTATTAATGTGAAGTTAATGAAGTTAACCTGTACTTAAGTTAACGCTTAAATTTATAAATAAAAAACCTTCTACAATCAACTTTACATATAATCGACATTTCCTTTTATAAGCAACTTGTATTTAAACTCCCTTCTCAAAATTTACACTAACTACTAACGATAGTTCTAACATACTAACGATAGTTCTAACATATTAGCATAACCTATTGCCCATCGATAATTATCGATAGAATGTTATTAATGTTAGTCGAGAGGTCTTAGCGAAAGAGATTTAGCAAAGGATGTACAAATAAAATTTAATTAAAAGAAAACAAATTTATCTTTCTCAATTTTTGAAATTAAAACCCACAAAATTACACAGGAAAATTTCCTTCTTCACCTGGCGAGTAAGTAAGCTAATATACAAGTGCAAGTTTGTTTAAGTGAACCCATTGGCAATGACCGATAACAATAACTTATTAAAATTACTAAAAGTTGAATATACATTATATATTTACATACATAAATTTTCTTTCTGAGTAACTAAAATATCAACATGAATGGCATATATCTTAGCCAAGCTTTAAGGACAATATAATCATCTATGAGTAAACCGCAAAGAGACTTTTACATACATTGTCACATTCAAGAATATTGCAAAGTCTAGGGCCTGAGACAAATCGAGGGAACAACAGAAAATACAAACCAAAAAAAAAAAGGAAAAGAATAAAAAAGGAAACATCAGCCGATCAACTTAAAGACAAAAGCATTTGCCACATATTGTGTCTCCTGGTGTGCCACAAACTGCTCGCTCTTGATATAGGGCACAATTTGAGTTTCCTTCTTGGATTTTTTTTTATATTTTTTTTGTTTGTTGTTTTTTGTTGGTCGATGCATACTTGGCATATGGCCATGTCAGCACAACATTAACAGGCCACCAAACAACAATAACAAATATTGAAGTGATGAAGTGTGTGCCTGGTCCTGGGTCTGGCCAACATTGACGACTATTGTTAACATGAAGAATATTGTGCCTGACAGTCAGTCAGGACAAAATTGATGTGGGGTATGCGGGTTGGGTTTGAATTTAGCTTTGATTGTGGGGTGCCACCCAGTGAAGGATATTTGTATTTGCCACTCGAAACAATAAATCCACTTGAAAGGCAGCAGGCGCAAAAGAAAACCGAAAACTGTACAAGAAACACTTGACAAGTGAAAAAGCCAAAGCGATAGAGACAGAGGGAGCAAAAAAGGGAGAAAGGTGGAATGGCAAAGAGGTGAACAGAGTAGAAAGTCACAATCAACTGACCGGGAAAAGCAAATCAACTGAATTATTGCTAAACTTCAAGTCAAATTCTAAATGGGTCTTATACTTTGACCCTCAAGACGGCCTTTGAAATAATTATTGAATGAGATGAAGAGAATTGATGAAGTTGATTTGGGTCAGCAATCTGGCTAATTGATTGAGATGTGAAATGGAAAATTTTTGAAAATGCTTGATAACTATGATCTAAAGTTAAAGTAAGAACTAGAGGTATATACTTTCTAAAAGTGAGTTTGTAACTAATTAAGATACAAAAAAGATATTTTCTAACCTTAAGTTGTAGAACTACAAAAAATGTTATTAATTACGTAACCATATATTTTTTTAATTATATTTTATTATACATTATTTAATAACACTTTTTTGCATATTTTGTTATATTTTTCTTTGCCTTTGTTGCTCCGAACGATTTTTCAATGGCACTTGCTGATGAGCTAAATAAATATTGAAACTAAAAAAAAATGGTAAAAAAGCACATTAAAGGTAGAAATTTAAATTAAGTTCAACACGTTGCATTGTTTAAGTCCCAAAAAAAACGAATCCAAAATCAAATAAATACTGTAATAATATTATCTCCATATTGTTATAAAGCTACCTCCACATAATAAGTATTTTAATTTGGAAGTGGACTGCAGAGGAATGCCTCAGACCACTGCATAGCTTGTAGTAGAAAACTCGATAAGAGACTATCAAATAAATATAAAAAAATAACATCAAACAGACGATATCATTATCATTAAAGACTCCGATTCGGACACTAAAACCTTCAAGAAACAATCTCCTTCGCATTGTAAAACTTAAGACCGGAGTTATAGCTAATTTTTCGAATTTTTTTTAGCATAGTATAAATAAATAACTACAAATTTTTTTCATTACACCAAAACAATTATTAGATATTAACATTAAACATTGTTTGATTGGCAAACTAAGAAATTTAAAAGGATAATTGAAATTTCCTTATTAATGAATTAAAAAAAAATGCTTAACCAATTACAATTCAAAACTAAATTCAAATTAATTTCAGTACCTACAAATATTTATCTTAAAATTCATCAGTAATTTCTTTAAGCTGCTTTATCCATTATGTACTATTGAGGGCATTCTATCTTCGTCTATTAAGTAATTTTAATAGACTTCATTTTCAATTACCATACTACTTAGCATTGAGGAATAAAAACTCTCTTTTCCCAACTAATTTATTAACCACTAATTGCATTTGGCACTGAAATCAATGATTAATCAATCTACCTCTCAGAAAAGCAAAAGTAAGTACATTGATTAATTGCTTCAAAAAAAGAAGAAAAAATGAAAAGAAAAATAAACGTAAAAGAAAGAAAAAATTGTTTGGAATAAGCTTGAAAGGAAAAAAATGCATTTTCAAAGTGGACAAAAGTCCCAAACACAAGTCAAATCAATCTTCGTTCTTGCACTTTTTCTTTTTGAGCAGCTTTTGCTTCATTTTTTTTTTTTTTTTTTTGCAATATTTAAGCCTTTTTTTATGAATGATTGAAAATGGCAAAAGAAATGGCAAATAAATGTCACAGGCAGATGGAGAGGTGGGATTTAAACATGATTTAAATTTTAAGCCTTTGAACTTGAAGGAATTATATATATATATATATATGTGGGATTGTTATTTACCACATAAGTATTTATTTATATTTTAAGTAAGTTTATTAAAGTAACTGTGCTATTATGCTAAAATACAATGAATTGAATATAACTCGTTCGTCGTTATGATTATTATTTTTCTCGTTAGTAGTTGCTTCTTTTTTAGTTTTGCGTCGTTCGTCGTTTTATTTTAAGATTCGCGTCGTTCCTCTTAATTTTCACGTCTTACTCGTCGTCGTTGCCGCTCAAAACTCTCCTCGTCGTTGTCGCTTTTTTTCCGTCGTTGCCACTCTCATATTCGATCATCGTTGCCAATCTTATGATTGACCGTCGTTGCCAATTCAACAGAAATGGTTCTGGGCCACGGCTGCCAGATCCCATCCCACAACTCGGCCATCCTTTTAATCATTCGTCCCGAATGTGTCGTCTTCGTCGTCCTCAAATGGACTCCAGGGTTTCATGTACTCTGCGCACGTAGTCGTGTGTTTGGGACCCTCCGTAAAATTTGCGTCTTTAGTTACATCGTATGTGTCCTTCATCTTGATTTTGGTAATGCGATAAGGGCCTAGATACTTCGCTTTCAACTTCAGACCAGCTCCAAACTGCGTTCGCTTGATTGCCACAAGATCACCAATTTTGTATATTGTAGCTTGCTTTCGGCGTAAGTTGTATGTCTTCTTGTTTTCCTCTTGTAATTTCAAAATTTGTTGTTTAGCCATTTTCCTCAAATCGTCTCGTTTTTTATTGAATTTTTGGGTCATCTCGTTTTCGATCATTTGCTTCAGTTGAATATCCGATTTGGTACGCATTGTTACTCCAACCAACAACTCGTATGGAGTCATCTCTATGCTTCTGCAGTAGGTTGAATTAATTGCTTGCTGCACCTTGCCCACGAACTTGTACCACTTGCTCGGATCATCCACGGAAAGCTTAGATAAAACAGAAATTATAGTGGTATTTAGTCTTTCTACTTGCCCGTTAGCTCTTGGTAGACCAGTAGTCACAGCATGATGAATAATATTTTCGGCGTCGCAGAACTCCTTAAACTCGTCAGATGTAAAAGCGGAACCTCTATCTGTGATAATCTGTATTGGATTTCCAAAGGTAAGGCTTTGAGCTTCCAGTCTCGTGATGACTTCTTTGGCTGATGTAGTTTTAGTTGCATACAACCAGCAGAACTTGGTAAACCCATCTATAACGGCCAGAATGTGTTTGTATCTTTTATCTGTGGATTCCAGAGGACCTAGGAAGTCGATATGAAATGTTTGCAGTGGTTCCTCTTCCTTCGACAATGGATGTAAAAATCCCTCTTTTTTCCCACGTTTATGATTGGATACTATGCATGGAATGCAGCATCTAATATGTCGTTCGATCTTGGCGTCCAGTTTGGGAATGTAGTATTCTTTAGCTATTAACTCCTTTGTTTTTTTGACTGAAAAATGTCCTCTTTCGTGTGCCTCTTTGATAATTTCGCGCTGGAATGGTACAGGTACTACTATAAGCTCAACGTCGTCGATTAACTTGCACAACAATCCAGCTTTCATAAAATAATCATTATGCGATGTTTTTTCGGACAGAATATCAATAATAGCCTTAATTTCGTCGTCTTTGGCTTGCAGATGTTTTAGTTTGGTATATACATTTCCATCAGTAATCATCATTACGTGATTTCGGCTCAGTGCATCCGCATGCCGAATGCGAGTGCCTGCTCTATCTTCCACTTCGTAGTCGAATTCCTGAAGCATGAAGATCCATCGGGCAACTCTGGTACAAACATCCCTTTTCTCCATCGTTTTGGTAAATGCGTTGCAATCACTCACTAGCTTGAAGTGAATGCCAAGAAGATAAACTCGAAATTTCTGAAGAGCCTCAACGACGGCCAGAATTTCCAACTCGTAACTGGTAAATTTTTTCTGCGCATCTGTAGTCTTTCTGCTCATATAATAAACAGGATGTAGTTGACCATCATCGGGTGAAATTTGTAGAAGCACTGCTCCAAAGCCATCGATAGACGCATCAGTGTGAAGCTCGGTACGGTGTTGGCAGTTAAACATCTTCAGCACGGGCTTCTGCGTAATTCGTGTTTTCAGCTCATTAAATGAAGTCATCTCCCTCTCATTGAAACAGAACTTGGCATCTTTTCTCAGTAAATCTGAAAGAGGCTTGGCAATTAATCCGAAATTTAAAATAAATTTTCGAAAGTATCCAACTAGTCCCAAAAAACTTTGAAGTTGCTTTTGGTTTTTAGGCAACGGAAATTTAGTTACGGCTTTGATCTTACTGTCAGAGATACATATCTTTTGGTTTTCAATTTCATGTCCCAAAAACTCTACTTTTCTTTTCAAAAAACAACATTTTTTTAAATTTATTATTAGGCCATACTCTTCGCACTGCTTTAGGACTTCTTTAAGATTCGATAAAGCCTCGTCTTCGTCTTTGCCTGGAATTATGATATCATCAACGTATGGTATCGCGATGTTTTTGCGGGTTAACTCTCTAAATATGGCATTGATGTGTCTTTGAAACACACTGGGCGAGTTTGCCAATCCGAATGGTACTTTTCAAAATTGATATTGGCCATTGTGGGTAACAAATGACGTATATTTCCGACTGTCTTCCTCCACTTCGACATGGAAAAATCCATTCTTTAAGTCAAGCGTGCTGTACATCTGTGCGTTTACCAATTTGTCTAGCTGGTCCTCGATTAGGGGAAGTGGGAAATGATCTCGTATTATTACTTTATTCATTCGTCTATAGTCGATACATAATCGTGGAGTGCCATCCCGTTTTCTTACCAATACCACTGGGCTACTATACTCGGACTCCGAGTGCTCGATTGTACCATCTTTTAACCATTGCTCGACTTGCTCATCTATAATGCAGCGTTCGCTGTATGCAATTCTGCGCGGACGTGTGTAGATTGGAGTGTCATCCGTAACAACTATTCGCATCTTTACGTTTGTGGTTTTGGTGTTTGATGGTTTATAATTCTCGAAAGCTTTACGTACTTCATTTTTTGCGTTCTGAGTTGCATTATAATCGATATTCAAGTCAATGTCATTACCGTTTTCAGCACTAATTTTCATTAACGAAGTTATTTCCGAATCAATACCGACATCATCGTGTTTTTTTATGGTTATGCCATGACGGCCAATGTTTATTTGAGCTAATTTACAGAATTCTTCACCTAACACCATTTCAACGTCTAAAAAGTTTGGTGACACAACTAAGAAATTTGTAATAAACTGTAATCCGTCAATAATTATTGTTTCTTCAACCGGATCCAAAGGTTTTACTTTATTTTGACTTCCAAATCCGACTAAATAAACATTCACTGGATTAAGTTTTTGCTTGTTTAGTTTCACATACACCATTTCGTTTAGAATATTGTATTTGCTGCCTGTGTCAATAAGAGCTACAAATTGTTGATTGTCAATATTTACTTCTTTGCTCATGCTCGACTGACTTATAATTTTGCACGTATTAGGGACTTTTTCTTTTGATGTCGTTTTGATAACACTACACTCTTTTGATATATGTCCAAATCCGTTGCAGTTAAAGCACTTTTTACCCTTGCTTTTATCTGCGCATTCATTTGAAGTGTGCCCCTTAGCACCACAATTGTAACATTTTATATCAAGTTTTTTGTCACTGTCTCGCGAATTATAAACACGTTTAACCTTTTCAAACTTTGGCTTCTCTTTTTCGACTCGGTTAACGATCGTTTCATACGACTTTAATTTTTCTTTGAACTCTTTTAAGTTGTTGGCGTTATAAAGAATCGACTTGTTGACACTCAAATCGTTTATTCCATCAATTACGTATTGCATTAACGCGTTTGTTTCAATATTGCCGCGAGATGCTAGTTCTTTCATTTTCAACAAATACTCGTGAACACTTTGGTCTTTTGTTTTCTTTGTTTCCGATAAAATTTTGTGAATTTGCGCACTATTCACTTTTGTCTCGAATTCGTCGAGTAGCGATTTTTTCAACATATTCCAATTTTTAATTCCACGTTCACTCATAATGTACATTTTTGCTAACCCTTTTAGCGATCTTTTGGCAAAAATAAACTTTTGCAAATCGTCTAAACACATAATGCTTGCCATTTCTTCAAAATCATTTAACCACACTTCGATAGGCAATGTATCGTCACCCCTAAACGGTCGCAAAGAGTCTTCAATATCCCGAAAGCTAAGTGCAAATTTCGATGACGTCATATTTGCATTGCGTGTCACATCCATATTTCTTGCCACGGCTGTGGAATGTTCCGGCATTTCATTTTCGTTTTTACTTTCATCGTCTTCATCTTCACTCTCACTTTCATCATCGGGTTCGCTGTGTACATTTACCATCAAATTTGATTTCATCAGATTGTGAAATATATGTCCCATCAAATCAGCATTATTATGTTCCAATCCTAAGATGTTACATATTACAGCAAGATCACTGTCTGATAAATTTTCGGCCACATATGCAACTTTATTTTGATAGTCTTCATAATTTCTATCAAAATCAAACCCTTCGAACTCACGTAAACGCTTTCGATTGTTACGATCACCCTCTGTTTCAAATACAAATTTATGCAGCAATGCGATGTTGCCCCGTTTCTCTCTACTCAGCGCGTTAAGAACTTTCTCGAAATCACCAAGGCGCGACATTTTAGCGTCTGTTTCTAATTCACCGAAAACTCACACACATACACAGACAATCTTTGTTCACCGTTTGTTTTTCTTGGAATTGTCCAATTGGCGTCTTTGGTATGCACAATTTCAAGAACTTTTTGCATCAATTTTTTACGTTTGACCGTCTTATTGTCGATTAATCTATATCTTCGTTTAAGTTTCAGGTGTGTTTTAACATTTATTCATCGTCGTTTTAACACTTTTTATACATACATTCATTTAGTTAGGTTGAGCGCCCATATTTGTGGGATTCATTTAGTTAGGTTGAGCCCCCATATTTGTGGGATTGTTATTTACCACATAAGTATTTATTTATATTTTAAGTAAGTTTATTAAAGTAACTGTGCTATTGTGCTAAAATACAATGAATTAAATATAACTCGTTCGTCGTTATGATTATTATTTTCCTCGTTAGTAGTTGCTTCTTTTTTAGTTTTGCGTCGTTCGTCGTTTTATTTTAAGATTCGCGTCGTCCCTCTTAATTTTCACGTCTTACTCGTCGTCGTTCCCGCTCAAAACTCTCCTTCGTCGTTGTCGCTTTTTCTCGTCGTTGCCACTCTTAAATTCGATCATCGTTGCCAATTTTATGATTGACCGTCGTTGCCAATTCAACAGAAATGGTTCTGGGCCACGGCTGCCAGATCCCATCCCACATATATATATATATATATTGTATAAGTATAGTTGTTTTTAGCTGAGAAAAGGTGGCAAGTCTTGAGTTTTTCGTCATCATTGTCCTCGTCTGGCTGCGGCACTTGAGACTGACATATAAAACATGTCTAGCTTTAAGTGTGTGTTACACTTGTTACCATAAGAGACATACAGACAGAAATACACAGTGAATGAGCCGACCAGCCAAGAAGTACCCATACCAAAACAATTTCCATTCTCACATTCCCCATTGTCGCAGGCAATTTGGTGCCTGATATTTGCCATTTAGTTCAATCAATTTGCCACAATTTCCGCTGGGTGCATTGAAAAAGAAGAACTCAATAACTACCAACCCAAAAAAAAAACCCTCACTCATATAGAAGAGGGGAAAAGAGGAGAGGAAGTCGGAACAAGAGCACGTAGGTCATTGATCAGATCTACGCGACAAACATAACAATGTGGGCTGGACTTTTCTCGAGAAAAAATCTCACTGGGGACAAAAAAGCAAATATATATATATATATTTATAAAAAAAAAAAATAGAAAACCCAGCACGTAACCATAAAATTTGTAACTTGTTGAAAGCATTTTCTTTCGATTTAATATATAAATTTTTTTCCTTTGCTGGTTTATTATTTTTTAAGGCGGCCAAAAAAGAAGCGTTGCATACCTGCAGGCGCTCTCTTGAATTATGACTTAATGGCAACACACAGACACATACACACTATTTGGCTGCATCTTCCATTAAAATTCAGTTCCGTTTGGGCTAAAAAAAAAAAAAAAGAGGGGGATGGAAAGGAAAGGAAATACGGGGGAAAGCTGTACGGAAATTACATAGTAAATTTACCACAAAGTCCACGGTGTGCACAAAAATTTTCAAGTCCTGGCAAAAGCAATTTAATTAAAAATTGGTAAGCGTAACAGAGCAGAGTAGAGTAGGATACAGAAGAAGGACCGGGACCAGGACATAGTCGTTGCAATGCAGACATCGTTGCGGTGCCAATTTTGTTGAATCCTTTTTGCGTTACTTTTGGGTATACCTACTCCATATGGTCGTGGTCCTTTAATTAGATGACAATCTATGTGTGTCATAAAGGTCAAAGGATTGCAGTATTTGGCACTGGTAAACAACTTAAAGGTTAATGTATGCGTAAAGCAACTTTAAATTTCCTTGTTTTCTCTTCTTCAATTGTTAGAGCTTAGCACTGAGCTTTGACTTTGTGCAGTCCTTTTTTTCAATCAACAGCCACACATACATATATACAATATAAATAACATTAAGAATGAGAAGCAGAGATATAGAGAGAAGAGAAGTTGGGATCTTTGCGATATGGAAATGGGGATGAATCGGCAGCTATTCAACTATAAAATGCCCTTAAGTTGTCCCAGCTGCTGAAAGAGACAAAAGCTGTTCCGATTGTGTGAGTGTGTGTCATAGATATAGTACATATGTATGTACATATATGTATATATATATATAAGTATAACCTTATATATATATATCTACGATTTCAAACCATGCATTGCTGCAAACCATTGAAGGATTTATATAAAAATTCAGGGATCAACTTGCAAGAGCTGATAGTTCCTTCTCTATATGTGTGTGTGTGTGTAAATGTGTATGCGTATGTCAGTGAGCTTATGTAGCATCTAAGTGCGTCTGTGTAGGTGTATGTGTATGCATATATGGATGTGTGTATTCGGGTATATGTGAAAGCATGACATTTGTCGGCTGCAAGTGGCTGATGCCACTGCTGTGGCTGGCAACGAGGCAAACTTGTATAGAACACAGCATTGCAATGCAAGATGTTGACGACCAAGTTATGTCCTTAACTGAATTCTATACATATATGATATTACAGTGAAATCACATTATACACACTTGAAAACAAAAGCAAATTTCTCTGTCTTTAAAAATCTGCTGAAATTTATTTTTGCTCTAAAAGATTTTTTTGCAATCGATAATAATTAACTTTTAAATTTAAGTTTCTAAGTTGAAATTACTAAAATGATTCATATAATTAACATAATTTCCACTTTTTTAAAATGTTAATAAAATTTTAACAAAAGCTTTAAAATAACACTTTAAAAACATTTTAAGATAACTTTCTGATTTAAAATTTATGTTTTCTTTAAACAGGTTTTGTCCTACAGTTGATAATCTTAGAAATGAGGGCACATAAACACAACATAAAATAAATATTATAGGTATATGTCACACTTTATTTCTTGAACTAGTCGAACATTAAATGATTTTAAGTTGGGGTATTTTTACTAAAATGCATATAATATTATTATTTTTTAAAAATCTTTTTCAAAATATTAAATAATTTATAAAGATATTATGTATACTTGCTTTTTTAAATATAATTATTCCTTTGTTATTGCTGACTGAAAAGTACATCTAACATTAAGCAATTTATATTAAAAAATTGAAAAGTTTCATTGTTATAGCTTTATATAATATTTACACAATGTTTGTTTATACTATGCAAATGTTGCTCGTCTTTATTGAAAGAACATTTATATTTTATACTATTTGTAGTCTGTATATTTAGATCTATTTTGAATAAAATACATTTGATTGTAAAACTTTCTTCTTTGAAGTATTTAAGAAGGTTTATAAACCATTAGATACTAACAAAATAATAGCTTAAAATTAAAAACTTTAAGGAGAAAAGGAAATTATTTCAAATAATTTAACTTTTTGGTTCTAAAAAATAGTAAATGAATTGAACATACATATTAGAACCTATTAAGTTATAGTTAAGCTCTGAGTGAAACTTTACTCTTTTGAAAATTTGTTGCTTAGTTTTAGTATTAAGAACTAAGAACTCACTCTTAGCTGGTCAGTTGTAGTATTAAGAAGTGAAAACTAACTGGAAACTGCTAAGTATATGGACCAAATGCAATTAAGGCAATTCTATAGACTTGATTAGTTTGACTTACAAATTTGTTCAGAATAAATCGAAATTACAACAGAAATGTTTAAGTTATAAAAAGAATTTTACAAAATGAACATTTTATTATGATATCATGATCATTATAATCTTAAACATTTAAAATGTATATCTTAAACATTTAAAATGAACTTTATGTAATAAGTAAATTTAAAAATAAAAATTTTATATTAATTTAAGTTCTACCAAAAATTTAAAATTAATTTTATAACATATTTTTCCGTATATTTAAGTCAAACTGTAATTTTTCTATAAAATTTGTAGTTATGTTGCACAAGCTTGGCAATTTTTTCCTTTCTTTATTTTAATTTCCACTTGTGAGCATTGACTTGGATTTCTTGTGACTGTATATAAATTTATATGCATGTGTATGTGTATATGAATGTGTGTACAAACAAACATCTACACACACTTTATGTGAATGCAAACACACATATAAATATATAAGTAGGTATAAATGCATATCCTATGCTACCTACACGAGAGGCATCAGTTTCCGAAAAAAGAGAGAAATGTACATTGGTTCCTCTCTGCCTCGTCGCCTTGCCCGGTCTTTCTATATATATATATATATATATATATATATATATGTATGTATGTATATGCTTCCCTCTCGTTGGTGGCGCCATTTCGTTTTTTTTTATTGAGTCTGTGTCCCACTTTGTCTCCGTCTTGCAACTTTTTGTTTTCTGGCAGTAGAATTTTTTGCTCTTGTTGTTGCTGTCCTTTTTACACTTTGTCGCATTGTAAGGAAGTGTGCAACACTTGAAAACTACTTTTACTTTTGTGTATACGCAACACTGTAAACTGCAGCTGTGCTCAGGCACGCCACCAACATGTCTCTCCGATCTTCCCCTTTCACTCTCATCCGTTTGCTATTTACAACAAGTTTTCCCATTCCTCTGTTGTTTTTTTTTTCCCCCTGTAGTTTTTGTTCATTTTTGTGTTGTTTTTGTGTTTTTTTTTTTGCAATTTTGACTTTCGACGTCTCATGTATCGGAATTCTTTTCAAGCACCTCTAAGACAAGTTCTGTTTGTCATCATATCGTCTTGAGTCTCTTCGTCCATCGTTTCAAGCACTTCATTTTGTTGGATGTCCTTGTGCCTGACTCATATATGTGTGTGTGTGTGTGTGAGTATGTGTGTCTTGTGCAATTAATGCCTGAAGTAGGTGTGAAGCAAACAGAAAAATGGCAGATGAGACAAAGTCAAACTAGCATGAACAGAAAATGAAAAAACTGCGAAAACTGTTTACATTGGTTTAGTGGGTAAAAGTTTTAACAAAACATTGTAGGTCAACGAAATATAGTAACTTAAAATAAAAATTTAACATTATTTATTTATCAGCATCACAAGTTGATTAAAATTCTTTCATTGACATGTACAAAACGAACACTTTAAAATCTATAAGCAATAATTTTGTTTTTCTTAAAACTTTCATACATGTATTTAGCAGCAATACCTTACTGGTAAATTCCAACAGTTCCAGCAGCAAAAATTCCATTAAAAATCAATGAACATAATAAGACGATAACTAATGGGCTTTAAAATTATAGAAATTTTGATTGCCTTGTTTGATTTTTTATAATTTTACAGAATATAATATAACTAACATAACATAAACTGAAGTGACAAAATTATATAAAATCAAAAAGGCTTTAGAAACTATAAGAATGAAACAAAAAAGCATCGTAATCTTCCCGATTAATATCATCGATATTTTTTGAAAAGTTTTGTCTTACTTTTAAATTTTTTCGACCAAAAAGTAATTCTGCTCAATGTGAAAATAAATTGATGTATAATTATATATATATAAATAATTTGTACTAAGCCTTCCATTTTCCAAAAATTTAATAACGAATTGGTGGTGTATTGGTGGGTAAATAAACAGTGTAATTTAATTAAACAATTTTTCTATATCCAACACGTTTAGAAACAATACTCATGCACATTTTTTTTTTAAAAGAATTTGGGAAAAAGTTTATTGAAAAAACTTTAAGCTAATACATAACGGACTCTCTAAAAAAATTTATTCATTAAATTCATTTTAATTGCTTACTTGAACTTAAGACAAGCCTTACTCGCATTTTTTTTACTAACCAGCACTCCCTTGTTTAGTTATTAAATGGCCAAGATAAAGGACTCGGCCAACATTTAAGTTAAAGACAATTCAATTGAAACAACAATTTCAATTGTAAATGCAGGTCGAGAAAATAAATAATAAAAAATGTCGATAATGCAACACAAAAGAGAAGAAAAAGGACTTTGTTCTAGTGATAGAGATAGCCAGTTGGACTTTACTCTAGTAGAAAGAGAGAGAGGGAGAGAGAGAGAGAGAAAGAGAAAGGCAGTTGACACAAGACTAAAGTAATTAGAGTTGAGCATTCAAAAAGGTACGACAAAAGTTAGCTCTAAATTGTCAGGTCAGGTGTGTCCCAGTCGCGACATTATGAACACGTGACTGCAAAATTCTTAATTGTCCCATTTTAATTGGGCCAAACCGTTACCATAATACGAATTACGAATGATAATAAAGGTAATAGATAGGACGGAAGGCACAGAGACAAAAAGAGGGAGGAAAGGGCCATAACAATAAAGTTTGTCGCGACAGATATATATATATTATATATACAAATCATTTGTTAAGGTAGAAAACAAGTCCAGTGAAAGTACCAGAAGAGTAAAAATAAAGAAAGAAAAAAAAAGCCAAAACTAAATAACCGATTTTTATGTACCCTGTTATTATTTAAACGCATTGTATTAAAAATTTAGTTTTGTTTTTTTAGATTCAAACAAATTTTATAGATTTTTTTTTAAACTCTCCTTAATCGATGATTTCTTGAACCGATGCTCTTTAAAGATTTCTTCTATCTTGTTTATACATTTTGGTTTATATGTATCTACCCTTTCCACTCACTCTTTACAGGGTACAAAAAATAACCAAAGTAAAGTAATAAAAGTTGAATATTGCGCATACGCCGCGGTGCCTGATTTTTGTATTCGGTAGGCAGAGCAAGGGGAGCAGTATGAGGAGGGAGAACTGTAGCTTTGACTTTCTGTTTTGTGTGGTCCATAATAAAGTTGTAAAAGGCAACTATTTATTGCCCGAAAATGTTTATCAAAGTGGCGTGAATATTTTTTTCTCATTTTATATTTTTTGTGTTTGTAGCAACATTTTGTTTTACGGTTTCATGTTTTTATTTTTCGTTCTCTTTTTGTTTATGAAAATTGTTTTAAAGCCGGGATTTTAGCTTAAAGTGGGCGAAGTTTTTTTTTTATATATTCAAATTATATGTGTTAATATTTAAAAGTTCATAAAATCAGATCAGATCCATTAACAATTCGATAGAAAAATGTTTTTGCTTTGAGGTTTTATTTTATAGATTGAACAAATTTTATTTAAATGATTCTGGTTTGGTTTTTTGATTAACTTTTATCGAAAGTAATTAAATCTTGATATATATTTAAAACGATGAAAATTTAACATAAACTTTTGTACTTAAATAAATATTCTGTATGCAATAATTTTAATCCTGCTCAATTAACACTTATCAAATTTATTAAAATAAACTTAAATTAGGTGATTTGTCAATCTTATTTAAATCTGCTCTGAAATAACATTTATGCATAAAGTATTTGTATTTAAAATTATTGTTTAACTATAGTGTGAATATCAACAAATTAATTTTTACAAAAATAAGCAAAGAATTTTTGAGAAGCATATTAAATAGAATTTTCATTTGAATTTTCATATGCATTTACAACATATTTGATTTACCCCCGGATTTCATAAAATTCCTAAAACTGTTTTTAAAATATTATTAAAATTTTTTTTTACTATATTTATAAATAAAAAATGTGAAAATCATCAGATCATTTAAGTTCTGATTAACTTTAAAACAGCAGACAAGCTGTGACTACTGAAACAAATATTATTAAAATGGAAATACAAATATAACAAAGATTTCCTAAAAAGTAAAAGTTGGGTCTTACCTTTACGTTAGTTTGTATACTCTAGCCAACTCTCCGTTTGGCAATAAATGCTATAAGATTTTTATACCTTTACATAAAACTTATATAAATAATCCGACACTATATAAAGTATATATATTCTTGATCAGCACGATGAGGTGAGTTGATATACCCTTAAAGCTACAGAGCTGAAATTTTGCACCTAGGCTTCTTTTTGCTGCAGGCATTGTATATCTCGGAATCATTCCGATAGGATGACTATATCATATAGCTCCCATAGAAACAATCGGTCTTGAATAAGCATTAACCTCAATAATTTTGTTGTTTTCCAATGAAATATCACGAAAGCTGTTATTTGTGAGTTTTATATACTTCTCTACATATCCACCATCAAAATCGGTTGACTATATCATATAGCTCCCATAGGAGCGATCGGTCTTGAATATGGATTTCGAGCAATTACTTGGTTGTTATAAAAGCGATTATTACCAAATTTGTTATTTGTCAGTTTGATATACTTGCTAAAATATCTGTCAAGTTTTATCAGAATCGGTTCACTATATTATATAGCTCCCATAGGAACGATCGCCCAGAAAAATAGTTTAGATGAGAAACTTGCTTATTTTTAGAGCGATTCTCACCAAATTTGGTAAGTTTGGTATATATAAAAATATGTTTACTGAGTTTCACTAGAATCGGCCGACTATATCAAATAGTTTCCATTGGAATAATCGAGTCAAAAAAAATTTTTTTAAATTAATTGTTTGCAAAGGTATTCAAACTTCGGCATGGCCGAAGTTAGCCCATCCTACTAGTTTGTATTAAAATCCTATGTGGAGTTCGAATTTCGAAATGAAATAATGAAAGCAGCAATTGTCTCTTAACGATTTCTTACTGTGTCAGCTATTTGCTATTTAAAGAGGCTTTTAAATACCTATCAAACTTTCTAATAATAGTTCGGACGACACTATTAGTATTTAATGTGGATATGTTGAATATCGATATAAAACTATCACCATTATGTATTATATGTAAGCTAAAATATGAAATATCTGGCAACACTTAATATCTATATGCATTCTTTGCATAAGTTCTTCTCTCAATTGTCTGTAAAAAAAAAAATAGCCAAATATCTCCAACATATATAGGTACATACCAAACTTACAAATAATATTTCGGAAAAAAAACAATTCAAAAGCCTATATTTATAATTTCTATACTGCACTTGAAGACGAGACCACGATTCAATGTGGCTTGATTAATACACGATTAGTATTTTATTGGATTGGTTTTTCTCAATTGTATTTTTAGAATAAATATAAATATTGGAGTAATGATAGAAGCACGAAGTTTCTTAATCTAAGCCGCCTTTGGATGACGTAAGGCCTAAAAATTTGTTTATGATAATTTTTTATGGTAATTGAGCATATAGTTAAGATCTTCTTATGATATTATGGCATCTGAAGCTACCAATAGGATACGTAGCAACAGGACCAATTCTCCTTTCTTATTGTTATATATAAAAATAAACTGTAAGACAAATTTTTAATCGATGATGGCATTCCTATACCTGTACATTAATGTAATTTAAGAATTCGTTTACTTATACTGTTTTCCATTTTTTTTTTCTAAATTTGGGGTATTATGTAAAAAGAAAATTTAAAAAAAATATCTGTTTGTTTGTTTACTGGCAACTTGCCTTAAGAAAGTCGGTGAAAACTCTTATTAGAAAGCTATTGTACCGATTATTTTTAAATTTTCCACAGTTTTAACAAACTTATGTGCTTCTATTCTTTTTAGACTCATCTATTGTTTGCCGGCTTAAGTCCTGACTTCTTAGCAATAAAACCCTAAAGTTTAAAATGATGTAAAAATAAATTATTTAAGTATTTATTGTTTTACGTTGGACGAAGTATTCAATATCCACAAAATTTTATTGAAAGTGTTTTGGTGGTTGCAAAAATGACCACAAAGTAACAAAAGATATAGAAGGAGAAGTCTTCCTAATGCGTTGCAGGATTTTGATCGGAATGAAAATATCTTTTATTCAAGGAAAACAAAAAGTCATTACTCTGAAGTATTTTGTATTCATTACTTAATTGTTTAAACTAGTTCCATTATTTATAAGACTAAGTTTTAACTAAAAAGCGTGCAAGCCTGGTCTTCGTATACACTTATTTATACTGAATACTACATTACTATACTGATCAAAAATAAACACATTCTATAAGCATTGAAATTGAAATGTTTAATCGTGCAAGACTTTTGATATTTGCATAAAGTATTCATTAAACATACAAATGGAGAAGGCACAGCCTTGGCTTTTGCTGCGGTGAATCTTTTAAAAAGTCTCCTCCTAATAGGATCAGACAGGTCCCAAACCAGATTGTATGGCTTAAATCCTAGCAAAATAAGCAGCTTCCGCATGAAAACCAATTCCTTGTAGTTTACTAAACCAATTTCCATATCAACAAGTGAAATAAAGAAAGCTTTCACATTTCATTACTTTTTTTTTTAATTCATATTATTAGTTCCTGTTTGAATATATCATTTGGATGCAGAAACTGTGGAATGCCGATGTTAGCTTACGGTCTATTGTTAAACCTCAATCGGATTTGTTGGCTAATTGCCGGACTCGCCCGACAACAGAACTAACACATATAAAGACAGACCGCGAAACTGGGCGACAAAAACAAACAAAAGTGAAAGTGAAACTTCTTCTTGGTAATTGGATGCCAGAACAAACAGGCAGTAAGCGGGAATCCAGAAAAAACGGGAAGCATTCCATGACGTGTCTGAAATGTGCAAAAGACACGCGAATGAAAATCGCGTGACGCGTGTGGAAAAACAAAGTAGAAGAAAAGTGAAAGAAAAGAAGAAAAAAATGACAGCAGCCGCTTTGCGTTTTTTATGACTTTTTGAGTACTACAAGCCAAATGACCCAGACGAATGGCCAGCAACAACAACAACAACAAGAACAGCTTGCGACAACGAGTGACCGACAAAACACTTTAGTACGCCACCAGTCCCTCACACTTTCTAGGTTTTAAGTGCTCAATAAAAAAAATAAAAAAAACTACGGAAAAGGTGGCGGCAAGACAAATTTTATATGCATTTTGGTGTCGACGACAAGTTGGCCCGAACTTGTTATGTAATTAAGCATTTTTATTTAGTGCCTTATAATGAGTGAGTTGACTGATCATCGAGGTCGAAATAGGCGCCACTTTATCAGTGTTAAGAAGTTTTATGAGAAAGGCACTCAAGTGGCATTTGGATTGCTTTTAGAAACCTGTTACTTATGGAAAATATATTCTGAAAGAGTTAAATCTAGAACTGAATGTGTAATAAAAATGGAAATAGTTAATTCAATAATTTCTATGATTTGTAATAACAGAAAACGTACATTTTCAACAGTCTATGGATCCATGTAAATTAAAGATACTTTTAGTCTAAATTTAGGAAAGATGATGGATAAAATTGATGTAAAATATGAAAATGGACAGGATAAATTAAAAAAATTTGTTAAATTGGAAAAAAAAAACTTAGTTTTATAAAATTAATTTATAATTTGAAAAATATTGAAATTAAGCAGAAATATTATGAAATATTTTTAAAATTTTTAAATTAAACAAAATTTTTTTGAGATTATTCATATTAATCATTTAAACAAATACTCAGAAATACGTTCAAAAAATTGTAAAATATTTAAAATAAATCAGTGGCCTGAAGTCGACCCGAGGTCGGCCTGAGGTCGGTTTGTTGTTGGCCTGAGGATGGTCGGAGGTGGGCCTGTGATG